>JASDDO010000019.1:398978134-400470634 GCA_030015575.1 Agapanthus africanus | reverse complement strand
TGACCCACTTCTGAAGCTTTTTCCATAAGCTTTTCTGATTTTAAATCAGGAAACAAATGCCCCCACAGCGTTGTTCTCACGTGTCCGCACGTGAGTGCAACGCTGTCACCTTTTGTGACCGTTGGATTCCTTTAGGGATTTGGGGAGATGAAGCGTTTCCATCGCCTTCTATAAATACCACTGTCTCTTCAGAAGAGCCTTCACTTTACTTATCATCTTCCTTTGAGAGCCTTTTCCCTTGAGAATTTAATTCTCGTTTCCAGAGCTTAGTTCTTTGCCTCAAAACATTTTCAGAGTTTAACTCTGTTTAGGTGACCCTTTTTCCTCAGGTAATGTTCTTGGACAAACAGCAAACTTCCACATTCCTTTGGATTTTAAATCCAAAACAAGGGTTTTTACTCTTTTTTAACAAGGAACCCATTTTTCTTAAAGTTTTTCCATAAGGACATGAAACTGCCTAACCTTCGAACTGTAGATCTCTTAGGGTTTAGATGATCTTTGGGGAGACGATGATGGCGTTTCAACTCCATGGAATTTAATTCCATCCCAAAAATGTTTCTGGGAATTTAATTCCCTTCTCTTAATAAGGAATTTAATTCCAATGAAGGACTCAATTTCTTCACACGGAGGCTTCTTGGGGGCTCTCGACCCGAGGTTGTCCTTCTGCAATCAATGCAATAGAAGTTTTGTAATGATGTCTTCTGTGGGAATTTAATTCCTTTGATCTTGTTGGATCCATTGTAGCGCCCGAGGCAGATCCTGTTGGGGGGGAATGTGTAGGGCTACCATTCTTTATTAAATGAGGATATTCCCTTTGTTTTATTGTAATTATTTGGTCTCATTATTAATGAGCCGTCATCTTGATTCTGTGGGTCCCATGTGTTTTGTAGCCAATGGTCCCAGAAAACTTTGCTGTTGCTTTCTTTAACTAGTCTTCATGTTCATGCATGGATATATATTGCTGACTTTGCTTTTAACGGTCTTCTTTTATTGGATTTCAGGTGCGATGGCTTCTGTTCCCCGCTTTCCCTTTTCTCGCTCAGAGGCTGCTTCTCATCAGTCACCATCTGATGAGGAAGCGATGGCGATGATCCGGGCCCATGACCCGAACTGCACCAACCTCCTTCAATGGGGATCTTGGTATAGTTAGATTATTCAGGGTCGCCGGAGTTTTCTTTGCGTGGTACCGACGGAGCCCACTTTCCCATTCTTACCGATGGACCCTCCAAGGACGGCTTTTGCTGTGGAAATGCCCAACTGGACTCCAACGGGGAGGCTCGAGCCTTCGACGACCGGTATTCCGAACCATCCGATCCCAGCCATAGACATCTTGGGGCGGCGTATCTGCCAGGGTGAGGCCCACCCGTGGGGGAAAATTTATAAGATAGGGCTTACTCCTAGGCATCCTACGGGCTACCTTCTCTAGGCTCGCTACATCCTTTCTGCCCATCGTGCGCGGTTGCAGAAAGTCGGGCTTTATCAGGCCATATACGCGTCACTATTCCATTATAAGTCCCCGCATGTCTGGTTGGTTAAGGCGTTTCTAAACCAATGGAATCTTCCTACCAACACTTTCATCCTAGGAGATCGCGAGGTCTCAATCTCTCTAGCAGAATTCTATGATATTTCGGGGTTGCCAATCAGGGGTAGTTTGTATGAAGAGTTGTTGCCTCCTGACGAGTACGTTTTTGAACCCGAGCCCGCCCCGGTTGACGGCCTGTCTGCTGGGAATGCCGTTCGCCATAAGCGCCCCAGTTTAATCAAGGCGCTAGGCATCTTCGACCGATTATTCACCGAATCCAAAGAGCAGGGTGTTACTTTCAAGAGCTTCATTGCTCGTTTCCTTCGTGAGGACGCCTTATCGAAGACAGCCCCGAAGTTTGCCAACATTGGGGACCCTTTTGGGTTCGGTCCGAAGAGGTTGTCGACCACTGAATCAGATTTACCTCAGTACTACATCCCTATTATATCGCCGATATCTTTTGAATCTATTGCTGTCCCAGGCATGGACGAGGAGACGTTCTTTGTGGGATTTGTTAGTGTTTGGCTCAGTTGGTTCGTTATCCCCATGCATCGCCGCTTCATGAGAGCCTCGGTCATCTACCCGGCTCATCGTATTGCTGAGGGGACGCGGTTGGCTATCGGCATCCCGGCTTTGGCGCACCTCTATCATGGATTAGGAACCGCAGCTAATACCTCTACACCCGGCGTGGATGTAGTGAACTTTTCGCTTCATTATTTCACGTCCTGGGTCGAAATGCATGTGCTGGGGGCTTTCGCCATGCATCAGAGGCCCGCTTTTTACGACGCCTATCCCTTCCCGCGACTTATGCAACTGGTGGGTGCTTCTGCTGCTGACCCGACTCAATTCGGGGCTATTCGGGTGCTGATTTCTCCTCATGCCGCCGCTGGCGGGTTGGTTTTTAATGATCGGGTCTTGTCTACTCCTTCGGGTCCTGTTCAACAACTCTGGGACCAGTCGAAAGACAACGCACCTTCTTTGAAGCCCCGGGAGGCCGCGCATTTGTATACAATTAGACCGGGCTACTTGGTGTTTCGCCAGGACAGTGCAGCTCTTTTTATGCGGTACAATCCGCATCGATTCGCCCGGCAGCTTGGGTACGACCAGGGTGTTCCTTTCGAGGCTTTTATAGTCGCCCCGATCCCTTTGCTCGATGTTGTTCGCGATGCCGCTCATCATTTCATGAGGCTAAACACCGGCTCCCGTTTCATGGTCCCTGAAGCTAAGTACATGCCCCGGTGTGTGGGTGCATTTACGGGTTGGTATCTTCATCGGATCAGCCCAATTATTCTTGAAGAAAGAAGGGTGCTTCTTGGTCACGACGCCCCTCCTCAGGTTTCGGGGGCTAAGCTACGACCGAGGGTTCCGGTCCGCTTCCCTTTGAGGGAGATTGGCACCGCGCTCATTCCGGGGGAGTCAGGGGTAGACCTTACTCCAACAGCTGGTATGCCCTTGGGTTCCCGATCGCGGGGTAAACGGGCCCCAGTAGTAGCACCCCTGCCGGTAGCGGCACCGCCCCCTGTGGCGTCGACAATGGCGATGTCGTCCTCGGTTGTGGCACCGAGCGAGAGTAACAGGGATGAGGGCGCTGAGGGCGATGTGGGCCAGCGCTGCCCTAAGGTTTTGCGAGGGAGGAAACGGTCATCTTCAGCGACCGGCTCTGGGTCTAAACGGCGGAGAAAAGCGGCCACCACCCTGCTTGATTCTGTGGCGGAGTCTGAGCCTATCCTTGAAGACGAACCATTGGCCCTGCAAGAGTCAGACGCTGGACTTCTCTTCCCGAGTTCGGCTGATGAGGAGGCCGCACAGCTGGCTGAGGCCATACGGCGTTCAAAAGACGCGTCTCATAACGCCAAGGTTCCGAAGAAGTCTTATCCCGCCGTAATTTTTTACGAAGATCCTTCGTGGATTCGGCGGCGATTTATCGGTCCTTTGGAGGAATGGGGGGAAAGGGCTTTGAAGCAGGCCGCTTCAGAAGACGCAGCTGATGCACTCTCTTTATGGACCGGCGGTCATGAGTCTACCCTTGAACCCCGGCGAGCCCACCTCCTTGAGAAGGAGCAGCGGCTTGAAGAAGCCATATTGAGGGCTTCTTTGCGTATAGGTACGTTGTGCTCCTTTTGTAGTCTTTCTGATTATTTATGCCCATGCATATGCATCATTATTCTATTTGAATCGTGCAGAATCTTCGACGCTGGGGGAGCTCCCTACAGGCCCATTAAAGCTAAAGCCCGCCGAAGTTCTCAATGAAGCCTTGCTTGATGTGGAGGGGGCTGATGAGGCTGCTCCTCTCATGGTAGAGCCTCCAGCGGCGGTTCTTGATCAGGGAGCGCTTGCCCCTTTGGGGGAGGCTCCTTTGGAGGTCGCCGCCCTAATGACTCTTACTGTGGGCGGCCCAGAGGCTAGAAGAGAGGTAGTCGGGACTACTCTTCCTTTGTTGGAGCCTGAGGTCACAGTGGAGACCGTTGAAGCTGCTATCCCCCCGGCTCGGAATGGGAGGAGTGTTGAAGGTATCCCTCTGCGTTTTAATTTAGCAACCCCTTCATAGTCTGAACTCTTTTATCTTTCACAGAATTGCGTGGTTTGGCAGCCACTATCGCGGATCTGTCGCCTCGGCAGTCATTTCAGCGTTTATTGGAGATGGCAGCTCAGCAGGCGATCTCCCCTCAGCGTATTGTCCTTTCCTCTGGGCAAGGTTAGTGTCATTCGCCATTTTTTACCATAGCAATGTTACTATTTCGCAAAATGACGTTAATGTCTTTTATAGTTTTGGAAGCTGACGATGAGGTCGAGGTCATTGAAGGGCCAGGGGAACCTTCAGCTCCTACTTGCATGACTGTCGGTAAGTGACATTTTATTATAGTCCTGTTCGCCCTGCGTTCAAGAGTTTTGCTAACATTTCCCAAATTTGAACAGCCCTGCCAGCCTTCGTGGCTTTGGAATCGCGCATCGTGATGCCGCCCGGCCCTATGCTTTGCGGGCTTCAGAACGCTTGGCCCAATTGAGCCTTGTCTCCCTATCATCTTTCGTCGAGGAGCTCCGTGCTGGTAGCGTGACCACAGCCGAAGCGTTTGCTGCTGAAGCTAACGGCTCCCTTCCTTTTCTCGCCACCTATCATAGCGAGGAGGTGGTGCGGGTCTGGGTGGAGTTCTGTAGGAAGGTGGAGGCTTGTTTGTACGCTCTTGAATGTTCTCGCCTTTCCTCGGAAGCCGTGGCTGCAAAAGCGGAGTTGCGGGGTCTGATAGCACGATGTGCGGCCAACATGACGTCGTGCGAGAAGAGGCTTGGCCGCAAGTTCTCGGAGAGGGAATTGGCTTCTAAGGCGCTGAGCGAGCTTCAGGCCAGCCTCACAGCCAAGGCCAACAAAGCGTACGAACTCTGGCGAGTGCTCCAGGAGTCTATAAAAGAGGTGGCGGCTCTCGATAAAGCTGCCACGTTCACTCGCGAGAGGGTCGAAGCTCATAAAGCCACCGAGAAAGAGCTCGAAGCTCGGCTTGTTTCGTATCAGGCTCAGCAAGCTCAGGCGGAGGCTCGTCTTCTGGAGATCTTGCGTCATGAAGCCGTGGCTCAACAACAAAACGATGAGCTGGTAAAATTACTACACCACCCGCCAGCTTGAGGACTTGTATCTTTTCCCCTTTTTTTTTTGTACATACTCATGAATGAGAGTATCTTTCTTTTTTTTTGTTTCTTTCATGAATTGTACTTTGTGTCCATTTTGGTTTATGAATAAAAGATACATTTTTCTTCTCAATGGTGTGTCCCCTTTTTATTGAATGTATTCTGCGGATATTCTATCTTGATCTCCTTGCAGGACAGCAATGGCTTAGGATTCAGGGTTAAGATCTGCTTCCCAAGACTTTTGCATTTTATAAGCCACGAGGGTCTCATAAAGAGTTTTTCTCCCTACAGGTCGAGAGGATCCCATAGGTGTAAGCTCTTCTTAAGAATCGTGAGGATTCTTAAAAGGGTTTTCTCTTGAGAGTCGTAAGGATCCCACAAGAGAGTTTTTCTTCCTTACAGGTCGTGAGGACTTGTAAGTGCTGGATGCGGTCACCCTTGTCCGTGTTTTACGGAGTCAGGGGTTTCTCCAGGTATTGTAGTTTAAAGACGTCGCGGTCAAGGTTAAGGACCTCGCAGTCTATGGATTTAAGGACTCCACAGTCCGATGTTAGTTTTAAGACATCACGGTCAAGGTTAAGGACCTCAAAATCCGTGGATTTAGGGACTCCACAGTCCGATGTTAGTTTTAAGACATCACGGTCAAGGTTAAGGACCTCATAGTCCGTGGATTTAGGGACTCCACAGTCCGATGTTTGGTTGCAGGGACCCGTCACCTCTTTGAAGACGTTGAGGAATTACAACGCCAGGTATCAAAGGAGTGAAGAGATGTACCCTTAAACCAAGGCAGAATCCGTAGGGAATCGGGGTGATTGATCGTTAGTTTTAAGACATCACGGTCGAGGTTAAGGACATCATAGTTCGTGGATTTCAAGGACTCCACAGTCTGGTATTTGCTCTGGATGCTTCACACGGGTTCACTGCCGTGCTCTGCGAGGACCAGGCTCCGCTCTGGGCGTTTTCCGCGGGGTCAAAGAGTGACGTTATCCGCGTTCCACGTAACCAGGAATTTTGCACTAGATGCTTCACACGGGTTCACTGCCGTGTTCGGCGAGGACTAGGCTCCGCTCTGGATGCTTCACACGGGTTCACTGCCGTGCTCTGCGAGGACCAGGATCCGCTCTGGACGTTTTCCACGGGGTCAAAGAGTGACGTTATCCGCGTTCCACGTAACCAGGAATTTTGCACTAGATGCTTCACACGGGTTCACTGCCGTGCTCGGCGAGGACTAGGCTCCGCTCTGGATGCTTCACACGGGTTCACTGCCGTGCTCTGCGAGGACCAGGATCCGCTCTGGACGTTTTCAACGGGGTCAAAGAGTGACGTTATCCGCGTTCCACGTAACCAGGAATTTTGCACTAGATGCTTCACACGGGTTCACTGCCGTGCTCGGTGAGGACTAGGCTCCGCTCTGGATGCTTTACACGGGTTCACTGCCGTGCTCTGCGAGGACCAGGATCCGCTCTGGAAATTTTCCACGGGGTCAAAGATGACGTTATCCGCGTTCCACGTAACCAGGAATTTTGCACTAGATGCTTCACACGGGTTCACTGCCGTGCTCGGCGAGGACTAGGCTCCGCTCTGGATGCTTTACACGGGTTCACTGTCGTGCTCTGTGAGGACCAGGATCCACTCTGGACGTTTTCCACGGGGTCAAAGAGTGACGTTATCCGCGTTCCACGTAACCAGGAATTTTGCACTAGATGCTTCACACGGGTTCACTGTCGTGCTCGGCGAGGACTAGGCTCCGCTCCGGATGCTTCACACGGGTTCACTGCCGTGCTCTGCGACGACCAGGATCCGCTCTGGACGTTTTCCACAGGGTCAAAGAGTGACGTTATCCGCGTTCCACGTAACCAGGAATTTTGCACTAGATGCTTCACACGGGTTCACTACCGTGCTCGGCGAGGACTAGGCTCCGCTCTGGATGCTTCACACGGGTTCACTGCCGTGCTCTGCGAGGACCAGGATCCGCTCTGGACGTTTTCCACGGGGTCAAAGAGTGACGTTATCCGCGTTCTACGTAACCAGGAATTTTGCACTAGATGCTTCACACGGGTTCACTGCCGTGCTCGGCGAGGACTAGGCTCCGCTCCGGATGCTTCACACGGGTTCACTGCCGTGTTTTGCGAGGATCGGGATCCGCTCTGGACGTTTTCCACGCGGTCAAAGAGTGACGTTATCCGCGTTCCATGTAACCAGGAATTTTGCTGATTATATCCGCATTTCATGGGATGGAGGTTTGACTGTTGGCGATATGTATACCACCGAGCCATGGAACTGGGAGTTGCCGCTGTTCCGCTTAGCTTGAAGTTGTGTCCGTCGTTACGAGACGAATGTTGGAATGATCTCTAGGTCGCTTGTGATCCGTCGAGATTTAGCTTCTTTCTGGAGGGAAGTATGTTCCCTTTTTGTTTACGCCCTCTTTTTTTATATTTTATTTCTTTTTCCGCATGCTCTATCATTTTAGCTTTTATATCGCGGAGGTCGCGATTGTCCTATCATTTAGGCTATTCTTCGCGGTGCCCAATCATTTCGGCTATTTATTTACTCTCTACTCGCTGCTTTTTATTGCGAGTTGCCCTATCATTGCGGCTATTTTTCATGCATACATTTTTACTTGCTGCTTTTTATTGCAAGCTGCCCCATCATTTCGGCTATTTTGTAGGCACGCGTGGCTTGCTAGCTTCTTTCGCCACAAGCTTGGATTTTAGGCATCGATTTCGACATCAGGACCGCTACAACTGGACTGTTGCTAGGAGCGAATTATCATTTGCCTTTGTCGATGTTGAACAAAGGTGGCTCAGCAAACAGGGTTAAGGGTTCTGTCGACCAAGGCTTTTGACTTCATGAGCCGTAAGGGTCTCACAAAGGTATTTCTCCCTACAAGTCGTGAGGATCTTGCAGGTGTATTTTCTCCTTAGGGATCGTGAGGATTCCTAAGTGTGTGTTCCTCTGTAAGTCGTAAGGATCCTGCAAGAGGGCTTTCTCCTTATGGGTCGAGAGGACCTACAAGGGTTGGACTTTGCTGGGGAAATATTTATCCGCGCCCGTGGATTGTATACAGGGGGTCAGTATTGAGCCCCTTGTAGGGCAATATTGAAGGTTGTGGAGGATTTGCTTAAGAACAGGTTTAGGTTTCTGTAACTTAAGACTTTCAAATCTCATGAGCCGTGAGGGTCCCATAAGAGAATTCTCCTTACGAGTCGTAAGGATCTCGCAAGTGCATTTTCTCCTTAGGAATCGTGAGGATCCCTAAGTGTGTTGCTCCTTTGTGAGTCGTAAGGATCTCACGCAGGTGGTTTCTCCTTACAAGGTCGAGAGGACTCTGTAAGTGTCCATTAATGAGGTTGCGCCCTTTCGGGTTTTCACAAACACTCGCCGGTAGTCCTGCTGTTTTTTACTCACGGAGCCCTTTCGGATTTTCATCCGTGCCCATTTTGCTTGTGGACATACCCTTTTTTTTTATTCTTTTTCTCTCTTCTTTTTTTTTTACAAGGTCGCGCCCTTTCGGGTTTTCACGAACACTTGCCGGCAGCCCTGCTATTTTTACTCACGGAGCCCTTTCGGGTTTTCATCTGTGTCCATTTTGCTTATGGACATACCGTTTTTTTTTATTTTATATATTTTTTATATATATATATTTTTTTATCTCTTCAGCTTAAAGATGCTGCGGTAGTAGTTTTAGGGACGTTTCGGTCCATCGCTAGTTTAAGGACGTTTCGGTCCGTTGTTAGTTTAAGGACGTTTCGGTCCGCCGTTAGTTTAAGGACGTTTCGGTCCATCGTTAGTTTATGGACGTTTCGGTCCGGTCGTTCAAGGGAAGGCCGGCTACTGCTTGTAAAGTCTGAGCTTAGGAAGATAGCGAGCGGACATAGTCGTAGTCATCTATCATTGACCCAGGCTGTGGCTCATTAAGCATAGTACCTCTTTAAGAAGCGGCCGTTTATTGGCCTAAAAGGCCTTTCACCGTGCACGTCCATGAGTAGATAGGCTCCACCCTGGTAGACCTTGTCTATGACGTACGGGCCTTCATAGTTTGGCTCAAATTTTCCCCGCTTGGCACGATTGGGGATCATAGGTCTTTTGACCACTAGTACGAGTTCGCCTTGGCGGAATGTCCTCGGCCTGGTCAATCTTTCGTACGAGCGCGTCATCTTTGCTTTGTAGGCTTCTAGATGTTGTTGCGCTATGAGCCGGGTTTCATCGAGGGCCTCAAGCTCCTCAAGCCGAAGGTGAGCATTTTCTTCGTCCGTCAGCTCGTAGTGGACTGCCACTCGTAGAGAGGGTAACTCTATCTCAAGGGGGAGCACTGCTTCCGTCCTAAATACCAACACGTACGGCGTTGTGTTCGTGGCCGTCTTGAATGTAGTTCGATAGGCCCAAAGGGCCTCTTGCAGCCTCTCATGCCAGTCTCTCTTATTCCGGGAAACGGTCTTTTTTATGATCTTCGTCAAGGTCTTATTGAAGGCCTCGGCCAGACCGTTAGCTCGTGGGTTGTAAACTGAAGAATATCTCCAGTCTATATTGTGCTGCTGCGCGAAGCGGCTAATCTTATGGCTTCTGTAGGCTGGCCCATTATCGGAGATAATCCGCCGTGGGGTTCCAAACCGATAGATGACGTGCGTCTTGAAGAAGTGGAGGATATTCTCCGTCTTCACTTCCCTCAATGGTACTGCTTCTGCCCATTTGGAGAAGTAATCAGTTGTCGCCGGGATAAAACGATGTCCCAGGGACGATGCTGGTTCGATGGGGCCGACTATGTCAGTCCCCCACATTTCGATTGGCCAGCTAGCCACCGTTGGATGTAGTGGATTCGGATGTTGGTGGATAAAGTCTCCATGAATCTGGCACGAGTGGCATTGCTTCGCATACTCGAGGCAGTCCTGGATCATCGTGGGCCAGTAGTAACCCATCCGTTTAATTTTTAACTTCATCTTTAGGCCTGCTTGGTTAGAACCGCAAAGTCCGTCGTGAACTTCCTGAACGACTCTTTCTACTTCGTCAGGTCCTAAGCATCTCAGCCATAGAGAATCAAACGATCTCTTGTATAGAGTATCGTTGACGAAAGCGAAAGATAGAGCTCGTTTCATGAGCTGATGTCTTGAGGACACTTCTTCGGGCATTCGGTGGGACTTAAAGTAGTCTATGAAGACTTCCCTCCAGTTCTCGGCCTTCTCTTGCTCTTTTCTTTGTAGAGTCGCCTGCTTAGTCGCTCCCTTTTCTTCATATGATTCCGGAGGTATTTCCGTTGGGGCGAGCACCCGACGGCTTTGTACCACGATTCTTACATCATCGAGGTTTTAGTCAGCCAGCTCTTTAGCAAGTTTGGCCAACGCGTCTGCTTTGCTGTTTTCCGCGCGCGGTATGTTCTCCAAAGTATAGGAGGGAATTTAGGTCAATAGTTGTTTCACCTTTTCGCCGTACTCCACCAACTCCGGTTTGCACGTTTGGTAGTCACCATTTACTTGACTAACGACCAATTGAGAATCCCCGTATATAAGGAGGTCTTCAATTCCCATGTCGATGGCGATCTCGAGGCCTGCTATCAGAGCTTCGTATTCAGCTTCATTGTTTGTCCTCGGCTCTGTTAAGGAGAAGGCGAAGCGCATTATCCCTCCTTGTAGAGTTACGAAGATGAGGCCTACCCCCGATTTGACCATTGGGATACCTTGTTTCCGTTTCTTTACGGAGGACGCTCCATCGAAATAGAGTTCCCATCGGGTACTACCACCGCCAATCGCATCAAATGCATGCTCGTCCGACAAATCGCAGTTCAGAGGAGAATCGGCCGATATCGGGTGCTCAGCGAGGAAATCGGCAATGGCCTGGCCTTTCACTGCCTTAAGAGGTTGATACGTTATCGAGAACTCCATCAAGAGCAGGGCCCATTTAGCGAGTCGTCCCGTCAATATGGCTTTTGACATCAAGTATTTAAGGGGATCCACCTTTGAAATGAGACGGACTTCATGCGCCAACGCATAGTGCCTGAGCTTTGTTATCGCAAAGATCAACGCCAGGCAATGTTTTTCAATGGGGGAGTAGTTACTTTCTGCCCCCAGCAGAACTCGACTTAAGTAGTAGAGTGCTCTTTCTTTCCCTTGATCGTTCTCTTATGCCCACAATGCGCCTAAAGAACCTTCGAGGGCGGTTGTATAAAGAATGAGAGGCTTTCCCTTAACCGGAGCAGCCAACACCGGCGGGTTCTGCAAGTATTGCTTGATCTCGTCTAGCGCGCTTTGGCATTTTTGATCCCAGACGAATGGGGTTCCCTTCTTCATCAGGTGAGTGTAAGGACGGCACTTTCCGGAAAGGTTGGCTATAAATCGCCGTATGTACGCGAGCTTCTCTTGGAGAGACCGCAGCTGTTTGAGAGTTCTCGGCGGAGGCATTTCCATGATCACTTTAATCTTTAACGGATCTATTTCAATACCTCGGTGTCGAATGATGAATCCCAGGAATTTGCCCAAGGAGACTCCAAACGCGCATTTGAGGGGATTCATTTTCAAATTATATTGCCGAAGGCGTTGAAATACAGTCTCCAGATGCTTTAAATGCTCTTCGTATGACATGCTCTTTACTACGAGGTCATCGATATAGCACTCGACGATGTCATGTATGAGGTCGTCGAAGATCTTTGTCATGGCCCTTTGATAGGTAGCGCCAGCGTTCTTTAGACCAAAGGGCATAACCCTGTAGCAGAATATACCCAAAGGGGTCCGGAAAGCGGTGTGCTTCTGGTCTTCGGGATGCATCTTTATCTGACTGTACCCTGATGAACCATCCATAAAGGAGAAAACCTCGTGAGTGGACGTATTGTCTATCATTAGCTCGGTTACCGGTACTGGGAAATCGTCCTTTGGACAGGCTTTATTGAGATCCCTAAAATCCACGCATATGCGTACCGTCCCATTTTTCTTCATTACCGGGACGATATTGGCGATCCAGTCGGGATACTGGACTTCTTGGATAAATCCAGAATCGATCGGCTTCTTGACTTCGGTGTTGATGCTCATTTCAAGCTCGAGTCGCATCCTTCTTGACGCCTGCTTGACTGGCTTGATATCTGGGGATATTGCTAATTTATGCACAGCGATCTCCGGATCTAATCCTGGCATCTCGGAGTAGTTCCACGCGAAGCAGTCTTTATGTCGTAGAAACACGTTCTTTAACGCAGCCACCCTTTCTTCAGATAGCAGCTCGCTGACAAATGTCGGTCGCGGGTCATCTGCCGATCCCAACTCAATCTTCTTGAGGTTATCTGCAGTAGTATGTATACCATCTTCCAGTTCTTTCGGAGCTGGTGGAAATTCTGAGATCACCTCATCATCGCTGTTCTCAAGGCACCGGGGAAGGTCACCCATGTTCCCGGGCTCTTCCTTTAATATCGTAATCGTATAACAGGTGCGAATCCACTCCCAGGACTGAGGTGGATCCGGTTCTGCTCTTGCGGCCTTGGGTTCGTGCTTTTGTGGCGGCGTTACCCTCCATCTGTTGGATAAAGCGAATCTGCCCTGTTGGTACTGGTCCTCAACCCAGTTCTTGAAGGTGAAGCAGTCTTCGATAGGATGTCCTATGGCTCGGTGATAAGAGCAATAGCTCGGATGAGAAGCCTTGTTAACTTGCTCAGGGTGTTTAGGTTCTGGAAGCGTGATCATTTGATGTTTTAAAGCGAGCTTGAGTAACCTCTCCGTCTTGCCTCGAGGGAAGGAGTACGCTCGACTCATCTTCTTCATGAGGGACAAATCCGAGCCGTGCAATACCCGATCACGTAACCCTCTAATCCTACGTCGTTGTTGTCGGCTCCTCTTTCTGCTTCTTGATTTATTTTTGTCTCCGCATCGGGCCTTTCGTACAACGGGTTGACAAAGACGAACATCTTTGTCTTTTGCAGCCTGTTGAAATAGGCGTTGCGTCCTGGCCTTCTCGTAGATGGCCATTTCGCGGTCGTGGTCTTCCCAAGCTTTCTGACCCACTTTCCTGATAGGCTTGTCCTTTGGTTCTTCAAACGACGGACATGGCGCTTCAATCGCGGGGTCTAGTTTTGATGAGGGGTTGGCATCTCCTGACAGGGCGTCCTCTTCTTCATCAAAGGTATATATAGCGTAGCTGCTGTGGGCCCGTCCCCATTTTCCGGTTCTCGCATATCCAAGCCCAAGTGTTTCCATTTTCCCGTTGGGCAATTTGTGTTGAGTCCCAAGGACATCCCAAATCTTGTTGTAGAACCGAGCCTGCCGAACAGTCTGTTTTAAGGGTACTCCTTGGCGCTTCAATAGCTTCTTTAATCCCTTTGTATAGTATCTGGGCAGACGGATGGGTTGGAGCCTGTCGAGTGTAGCATCCGCGCCATGCCAGATCTCTTTCTCTACTTTCGACTCTGAGGATCGGTAGAATAGGATCACCTTTTCACCCTTTTACCTGGGAGGGACGTAAAATGTTCGCAGGTCCTGCATATTGTGAGCTTGAAGTGTTTCGAGATCTTTGTAGTGTTCTCGCGGTACCATGGTGATTTGCAAACTATGGTCATCGCCAGGGGGTGCTTGTACCGACAGCCGATTGGAGAACACGGCATTAACTTCATCTTTTGAATCACTTCCGAAGACCAACATGGGGGCGGACGTCCCTAGGTTGTTGCGTTGAGATGGCCATGCATAAACTATCTCTTCCTCTTCTTCGGTATCGCTCCCGAAAATAGGGATGGTGGCGGCGGTTTTGTTCTCCGGGTTGCGACACCTTTCTGTATCCTCGAAATCTGGCAAAAAGTACTTCGCATCTTCGTATTTGCGGACTTCGTTCACGGAAAATGGGTTTAACTCACCTGTTACGGTATACTCGAAACCATCCTTAAAGTACTTCATACACTGATGTTGCGTAGAAGGGATGATGTTGTACTCGTGTAGCCAAGGACGACCGAGCAAGGCGTTGTAGCAGGTCTTGGCGTCAATGACATGGAATTTGATGTCTGTGACGAGAAGTCCAAAGGGTAATGTTAGTATCACAGATCCGAGAGTCCGTGACGATTGTGAATCGAAACCGGAGATAGTAATCTTGTCACGAACGAGGTGTTGCACACTCATGCAGATTTCCTTCAACACCCGAACATTGAGGAGATTGACGGAGGATCCATTATCCACCAGGATCTTGCTTATCTTGATATCACGGCAGTATCCAGAGACATATAGGGGACGGTTGTGGTCGCACGTCCCGAGAAGGAGGTCTTCATCACCGAAAGTGATGTCGGCCGTATGCACTTCCTCCTTCATCCTTCATCCTTTCAGTGGCGAGGAAAGCTTGGAATTGCTCAGGTTCTTGTAACGCCTTAATTAGTGAGTCTCACGCTTCTTTTGATAATAGGAGGGCATCGAGAATGCTAAGCTGAGAAGGTAGCTTTCTTAGGTGCGCTAGGATGTTGTAGTCCACCTTACCCTTCCTGGGAGGGTCTTTGGTGGTCAGTTCTTTCATGACCTGGTCATCTAAAGTGATATCATCAGTGACCTTTTCCTTTCCCTTATCTTTTCTACTCGCGGGCCCGTGATTCTTTTCTGGGAGTGTGCGATTGCGCAGCTGAATGTTCTCACAGGCCTCCGATCTCTCCTCTTTCCCTAAAACGGATTCTTTAAAGAGAGGGCCCAGAGCCATTTCTTCATCAGATTCGCTCCCAAAGGTGAGAACTTGTGACTCCCCGGCGTTAACCATGTAACAGTTGCCAGTAGTTCTGTTGTGCCCATCGACAGTACTTCTTCGTTCCCGACGGATCTTGCGTTTCATGCGCTTAAGATGTTGCCGACGAGCAACATATCCTTGCCACCATATCTTAAAGGCGTCGCACTCCTCCGTGGGGTGTGAAATTTTCCGATGATATGCGCAATAATCAGGGTGCCTCTCCACCCCATCGTGTGTGTTTCCTTCCGAGGGTGGTAGCTTCATTCCCATTGACATGGCTTTGGCAAACCTTTTCCTCGTCTTGAATATCTTCTTGTCTACTCCGAATGCCTTTCGCTCTGGCAGGGGTAGTTCAACTCTTTCGTTCAGTCGCCTGCATTTGGCTCCTTCTGACGCGGCCATCTTACGCTCCTGATCCGCTTTACTCTTTAGACGAATCTCGTCTAGAAAGGCATTGATCATCTCATTTGTTGGCCACGCACGCTCTGGTTCAGGCTATGCCCTTAGTTTCTTAGTGCCAGGGGTTTTTTCATCGTCGGTAAACGAGTGGGAGATTACATTACAACTCGCCACATATCCCTCGGATTCATCCGACGAACTCTCTCCATTATCTTCCTCTTGAAAGATGTGGTTGAGGAACTCTTATAGCGTGATGGGAGTCCGTGCCTTTTGATCGTACTCTTCCATCGCGTCGATTTTCTTCTGCAAGTTCGTGTGCTCGTCTTCAAGCTTCACGGGCTTCTTAGATTTCTTCCTCTTTTTCTTTGAAGATTTTGACGGTTGGACGTGAGTATTTGGGCCATTATCGCGAGTCTTCGTAGTTGGGCGGGGCTTCAACATCCCTTCGATAATTTGAGGTTCAAAAGGTTCCATCCATTCGATCGCAGGGCACGCATGAAGGTCTCTCAGCATTCTTTTGGTTTTAGTTGATAGCACGACCTCCCATGGAACTTCTTCAATAAAGGAACAGGTTGTCCCCGGTGTATCTACTTTCTTAGGAGTATGTGGCTGCGGTGGGTTCACCTTCCACTTTTCGGACAGTATAAACTTCCCCTAGAAGTACTGATCTTCAATCCATCCTTTGAAGACGAAGCAATCTTCAATCGGATGACTTACCGTTTGATGGTAAGGGCAATAATTAGGGTTATTCACCTCGGTGGGTTGCGGCGGTCGCCTTGGATTTGGTAGGTTTATAAGTCTGTTGCGCATTGCCAGCTCGAATAACCGTTTCGTCTTGTCTTGTGGGAACGAGTAGGGACGCTTCATCTTCTCGTTATAATACCGGCGTCTTTCTTCCAGTTGATCTGCCGGTTTCGGGGCGTTAGGTTGCTGTTGGGCATTCGCGATGAAGGTTGCCCTTCCTTTACCCTTGTCATTCTGAGGTTCCGACTTCGGGGGAGGTGGTCTATGACCCATCTGGTCCATCTGAGCCAACTTGTCGATTAAAGCCTGGAATGTGGTTGGCTTAAAGAACATCATAAACTGGGAGATAGTTGCGGGGGGTCTAGGGTTCCCACGAACATGCCCACCACGGGTGCCTCCTCAATGCGTTGTTCGCATCTCAACCACAAATTCCGCCAGTGTATAGCATACTGGACCTAGGTTTCGCCTGGTTTTACCCTGGCGTTAATCAGTGCTGTTATTGGAGTGTGTTCGCTGGCACTTGCGAATCGCTGAGTGAATAACAACTCCATTTCAGCGAACGTCTTGATAGAATCGTTCGGGAGTTCCGAATACCATTCGAACGCTGTTTCTGATAAGCTGCCCACGAACTGGCGAAGTAACAGTTTATCATCACCGCCGGTGTTACCACAGAGGGCCCGAAACTGGGCAACATGTTGATGGGGATTGCAGGTCCCCTTATACACGTGGAATTTTGGTATCGTATAGCCTGGTGGGTATTTGATTTGGTCATACCAGCTTGGATACGGCCGCCCCATTTTTATGACTTGACCAGCTGCCTCAGTCGCATGATGAACCCGGATTTGCTGGGCTATATAGTCAACCAAGTCAGCCTTAGAGATTGCCTCCTCCTTGGCCGTTGAGAGGGCTGGTGGTGGATTTGACGTTTCTCCTCGGTCGTCTTCAGGAACGATTGGGGGATCCTCGGCGGGTAGGTCCTGCTGGATCATCATTCTTATCATATCTTGGAAGAGAAGGCCCATACGCTGTATGTTGGCTGCTTGTTCAGCAGCCTCTTTGTCCTTTTTCTCCAGTATCCGGCGAAGGAATTCAGCGTCGGTTTCTTCCTCCTGTCGTGCGTCTGAGGACGTTTCTGGGCTTTCTTTTGGCCCGGTAAGTGCGGCCATAGCATTCATCATTTCTTGGAGCTTTTGCTGTTGCTCCTGAGCTTTGGTTACCGACCGTGTAAGCGGTCTATGACCTGTAGACGCACGGCTGTCTTCCTTTCCTGACACCATGTATACGGTATGGACCATCATGCCCCCAGACTTAGGGCTTCTGGGCGTAGTGCCTTTAGCTGTCGTTGCCGGCTGGGGGATCTTCTCTGGCTTCCTCCTTTTATGAGCAGTGGAAGTTGAGGGGGCCGTTGAGGCGGGCACCCAGACAGTCTTTCGTGGTTTAGCCTGGTAACTGGTTTCCTGTTGGATTTTCAGCTTCTTGTGCTGGCGGGAGAAGTTTGGATCGATCATCGAGTCTCGGGCCTGCCGCCAAACCTTATAGATTTTGGAAGACAGCCGTTGAGGGGATCGGGGCTGTTCTGACTTTATTTCCGCAACCTTTTTTAGTGGAGGAGGAGACCTCTTTAGCACCGCAGTAGGAGAATTCCTTCGCACCTTATTTAGCATCTCGAAGCTGTTCCCAGTTGGAACAGCAGCATTAACTTCTGCCATCGGGGCTGGTGGAGTTAGCCCAGAGGGGGAGTTGCCCCCAGCCTTCCTTACTCGGCGCCAGTGGCGACGTCGAGCGTGTCGAGCGGACGGCGTTGGTTCAGCGGTGAGAATAGCTTCGTCTTTCCCCCTGTGTAGGTGGGGGGTCGTTGCTGGTGTTAGCCTGCCAAAGACCGACATCCTTTGGATAGCAGGAGCGGGAGCTGGAGCCGTCAATCTTGTAAAGACCGACTTTGTAGCAGGGGAAGCCGCTTTGACGACTTCAGGAGTAGGGCCGGTCACTTTCTTAGAAACGGCCTTCTCTGGGATTGTAGGCCCCATTGTGGGTCCACAGGAGTTCTGGCCCAATCTAAAGAAGACCGAGGCGCTGGTGTTGGGAGACCCGTTGAGAGGGGCCGCGGCAGGGGTAAGACGATTAAAGACCGCCTTCTTGGGAGCTTCCTTTGTCAGCACCGGTGCCGTGAAGCTTGTTGGTGGGAGTATAGTCCCAAAGAACAATCCGGTAGTGGCCTGAGTCACCTGGTCCACCGGCATTGTGAATAACGAAGCAGCTTGGGGTCCGTAGGCTATACCTCCTGGCGAGGCAAAGCGTTGGTCGCAATTGCAGTCTGAGCAGTTGGAGAATTTCGCAGAAGTAGAAGCCATCGATCCTTTGCTTTCTGCAATAAGCAAGACGCCAATTCTTAGTATCTTGAAACCCAAGGGCAACCATTAGCGAACCGCGATTGGTTCACGAATCACGACACACGAAGTGTGGAGTGGAAAGATGGAAAAGGTCCCACCGGGCGTGCCAGAATCTGTTCCCCTCCGAAAGACGCGCAAGACGGGACGTCTCGCCTGAAATTCGGGGCAGATGCTAATTGGTGCTATCCGTCCACCTCTCCGAAGATGCCAAGTTGATTTATGGCACCATGTATCGAAGGTTTAAACGGATGCGGCTGATGTAGCAGACTTCGTCAGATTTCCCCTCAGGATGAGGGGTTTTTGATTGTGAGGACGCTCTTCCCTGCAGGCGCAAGCCCCTGCAGTTAATTACGCTACCGCATCGCGGTAACAACTTTCACCTTCTCCAGAATTTCACTTCGTGTCGTGTGTGTTTATTTTTTGTTTTGTTGCCCGTGGATTGTTTACGGAGACCGAGTTATGTTGTCGCCCGTAGGGCGTGGACTAGTCCAAATCCGTATTATCTTAGGTTCGGGTTTGGGGGTTTGGTTTGAGGATACGTTAGCCATACTTGAGGCCAAGATCAACTCAAACGGGATCGTTTAGATCTGACAAAAGAGCATTTGGGCTCTATTGTTCTAGTTTAGGGACATGGTGGTCCATTGTATGTATAGCCGTCGGGACCCGTCACCTCTCTGACGTCGTTGAAGGATTACAACGACAGATGTCAGAGGAGTTCAGAGATGTACCCTTGAACCAAAGTAGATTGGGAGGATCTATAGTCCAATTTGTTTAAAGGTTTAAGGATACGTTAGCCATCTTGGAGGCTAAGATCAACTTAAACGGGATCGTTTAGATCCGACAAAAGAGCATGCGGGGCTCTATTGTTCCAGTTTAGGGACATGGTGGTCCATTGCTAGTTTAAGTACATTGCGGTCTATGGGTAGTTTAAGGACATTGCGGTCCATGGTTAGTTTTAAGACATCTCGGTCAAGGTTAAGGACGTCGTAGTCCATGGGTTTAAGGACCCCACAGTCCATTGTTAGTTTTAAGACATCTCGGTCGAGGTTAAGGACGTCGTAGTCCATGGGTTTAAGGACCCCACAGTCCATTTTTAGTTTTAAGACATCTCGGTCGAGGTTAAGGACGTCGTAGTCCATGGGTTTAAGGACCCCACAGTCCATTGTTAGTTTTAAGACATCTCGGTCGAGGTTAAAGACGTCGTAGTCCATGGGTTTAAGGACCCCACAGTCCATTGTTAGTTTTAAGGCATCTCGGTTGAGGTTAAGGACGTCGTAGTCCATGGGTTTAAGGACCCCACAGTCCATATCAATGCGTGGTCATCGGGACCCGTCACCTCTTTGAAGATGTAGAGGGATTACAGCGCTAAGTATCAAAGGAGTGAAGAGATGTACCCTGGAACCGGAGTGGATTAAATAGTCTTTGGCCTAATTTGGGATCAAGACCAATTAATTATGTTATGAGCCTATTAGCCCAGTTAATTACGAATTGAGGACTTATGGCCATCTTGGGCTAAGTCCAATCATGTCTGGAATATTGGCTTCCTGTTGGTCCCTTGAAGGAGAGGCTTTGCCTCTATCAATTCGGCCAATTGGGCCAGTGTCTAGTGTTAAACACTAAAGACGAATCAGTGTTGAACACTGGGAATAAGATTGACAAGTTAGTGTTTCAACACTAAAAGATAGTTGGTGTTAAACACCAACAACCAGGCTTTCAGATTAGTGTTGAACACTAAAACAGACCAGTGTTAAACACTGTCAACAGGAGTCCCAAACTAGTGTTGAACACTACGGTAATCAGTGTTGAACACTGCAAATATAGTTATGTGCTTAGTGTTGCACTAAGGCCAAACAATATTTTATCACTGAATTCAGGGGTTCCGTTTTAGTGTTTAAACACTAAGGCAAGAGGGGTCACGTGGCAACACGTGAGAGCGCCCTCCCTTCACTTGTTCTTCTGAGACTTTGCATCTTTTAGAGCATCACGTGCCATCACGTGACGGGGATTCAAGCGCTTGTGTGTTAAAGCTTCTGTCAAGGGTCACGTGAGGCACTGCCTCCAGAGGGCTTTCTGTAGATCTTTTGGGGGGAGTCACGTGGTGACACATGACCCTGCCTCTATGTATGTTGTTTAGAAGATCTGTTAATCTTTCACAGGAATTAAATTCCTCGTAGGGTTAAACCCTAATAAAAGCTTTAAATTCCAGAGGAATTAAATTCCTACTTCCTTTTTGAAGATTTACATTCTGGAATAGAGTTGGACTCTGAATTTTCTGTAGGAGAACCGAATAGGGTTAAACCCTAATAAAAGCTTTTAAGGAATCAAACTCTCATTCTCTGTTAAAGAATTATGATTAAGGGAATTAAATTCCCGTTGTTTCAACAGAACTAAGTTCTTAATTAGGGTTAATTCCCATAACACAGGGTCAAGCCCTAATTTTATTTTAAAGGAATTAAATTCCTATAGTTCTGTGAGAGTTAAATTCTTATGCTTCCATTCCCTCTCTATGTTTTGGATCTGCATGGCAGGATCTCAACCCATTGAGAATTAAATTCTCAACTTCACGGGGAGATGTGCACTTTACAGATCCTCTATCAAAGAGAGAAGAAATATGTTCTTCTGTTTTATATCAGAGTTAAACTCTGTTGAGAATTAAATTCTCTTTTCTTTCAAGAAGCCTTCCCTTTCTTACCTAGGGTTTTCTTTTGCAGAAGATCCAAATTCCTCAAAGTATCAAGGCTCTCTCCCTTTTCTTCCCTCTGCACCTATCTCCTTTTTTTGTCTCTTGGCTCCTATTTATAGGAGAAACAGCCGAGTCAATTAGTTTCTGACGAATCTTCATTGAGAGATTTGATTTGTATTCACCATTCGTTTTGGACCTTTGGATTATTAGGTGAATTTTATTCACCATTGGATTCCAAATCCAGGGATTCTCCTTTGTTATTTCTGTTAGATTTAAAGGGGGGATCTTTCCAAATTCGAGATTTTCCCATAGATAGATGATATTTAATCACCTCTAAATCTTTAATTCAATCGGTTGCTTTTGGAAAGATTTGAGAGTTCTTTTCTCAGAATTTAGTTCTGTTAACAAATGGACTTTGAAGTCGGTCACGTGCGGCCACGTGACCCTTGATAACATGTGGGCACGTGACCCCTGATCACGTGTGGGCACGTGACCCCCTTGGAACGAGCTTTCTTCTTTCTTTCTGCGCTTTGCGTTCTGTTCTCTGTTTAGCTGTCACGTGCCACCATGTGACAACTGGTCACGTGTGAGCACGTGACCCCGGCATGGAGCCTTTTTCTCGATTTAACCGGAGAATGAGTCTGATGTTTTGAGTGTCACGTGCCAACACGTGACCCTGGTCACGTGGGAGCACGTGACCTCTCATGAAGCCTTTTTCTTGATTTGATCAGGGAACCGTTGTGTCTTTGCCGCTGCTTTTAAATGTCACGTGCCGACACGTGACCCAGGTCACGTGGGAGCACGTGACCTTTTCTGAAGCCCCCCTTCTTTGATGTAGTTAGGAAACTGAATTTGCCTTGCCGATACTTTTATGTGTCACGTGCCCACACGTGACTGCTGGTCACGTATAAGCACGTGACCCTCTTCTGAAGCTTTTTCCATAAGCTTTTCTGATTTTAAATCAGGAAACAGCCTTACCATGAAATCCAAAGGGCAATAACGCAGTTTGGGTGATTGTCAATCGACTGACAAAAGCGGCCCATTTCATACCATTTCGATTCAGTCAGTCGACGGGGACTTTGGCAGAGCGGTACATGCAGGAGATTGTGAGATTGCATGGAGTACCAATGAGTATCGTTTCTGATCGTGATACTCGGTTCTTATCGCACTTTCGGAGGAGTCTACAGGAAAGTTTAGGAACTCGCTTGAAGTTTAGTACGGCTTATCATCCTCAGACAAATGGACAGTCTGAGAGAACGATTCAAACTCTTAAAGATATGTTGAGAGCTTGCATGTTGGACTTCAAGGGTTCGTGGGAAGATCATTTACATTTAATGGAGTTTTCATACAATAACAGTTTCCAGGCGACTATACAGTTGGCTCCATTCGAAGCGTTGTATGGTTATAAGTGTCGCTCGCCTGTTGTTGGGACGATATTGGAGAAAGAAGATTGTTGGGACCGAAAATCATTGTGCAAACTGTGGAGAAAGTTAACTTGATTCGTGATCATATGAAGGTGGCACAAGATCGACAGAAAAGTTGGGCTGATACTGGAAGAAGTCCTTTAGAGTTTTCTGTTGGTGATCTTGTGTTCTTGAATATATCACCGATCATGGGAGTAATTCGATTTGGTAGTTGAGGCAAGCTTAGTCCTCGATTCATGGGGCATTTCGATATCATTGAGCATGTTGGAGAGATAGCTTATCGATTAGCTTTACCACCATCCTTGACGGGTGTTCATGACGTGTTTCATGTATCTCAACTCCGCAAGTATATTTGAGATGAAACTGTTAGTTATATGTATGCCCTAGAGGCCATTACTGTACATTGGATGTATATTGTAGTGGATGCTGGGACATATATAGGGAGGACTTTCTTGCTCGACATGATAGTATGCTATCTGGTTGATCTTTACCTTAACGTGTACACTGATTGTCTCTCTGTTACATTTTGGTAAAGCCCTTGGGATGTGTACTTGACTACCTGGACTGTGATGCGGATCATACTAGTGGGGACATGGTAGTCCATAAGTACATCCTTCAAAGTCCCTAGTCGTGGGTGTATCGAGACGGGGCATCGATATACCAGAGTAGACTAGCGTGTACCTTCTCGACCCATACAGATGGGCGATGGATGATCCCATATCCATTGGTGTTTGACATCAGAGGAGATATACGGGTGCTCAGTAGAGACTGGGTACACTGGACGGACTCGCCGAGAACTCCCAGATGGTATTATACCTTACGTCAGATGGCGGTTCTCTGGTGACACTGGTACAGAGTAGTCTGTTGACCCGAGATCGTCATAGAGTCTTGTGTGGTTCCCACTGTGCTTTGATTTCCACCTTACCACGTCCAAGAGGGCGTGCAAAACGGTGGTTTTTGGGTACAGTCCCGCATCACATGGAGGCAATGAGCGATAGGAGGGGATTCGTCTCTCCCGGTATAGGGAGTTGATGTTGCACTGTGTTCGATTGGCTATAACCGGAAATCCCTGGTCAGGGTTGCTGAGATATACTGGTAAGTGTTACCAGTAGTTTCTCGAACTGTTATAGACCTCATATCGACACGACTTATCGAGCTATTGGGGTATGACGTTTACCACCCCTGCGCGAGATATGCGACATATCAGACGATCAGACCGGACTGTATGGTAAGTGTTACTGGTTGGATTCACAGGAGTGTGAGCGGGCTTGCTCGTCGATCTTCTGATCGCTCAATACCCGGGTGGCCGTTACGTTTAGCAGACCGCTTGCGGCTTGTGGGTGTTTGATATGATCATCACCTGCTGCCGGCGTATTGACGAGTCTTTAGAGTCCTACACAGAGGTTTCCTGGCTCAAGCGAAATGAATTAGGAGCGCATATGAGATATGTGCGGGACCGAGAATAATGCGTGTATGTGATACCGTATTCTATTCTCGCGATGAATGTATCGATATGGTTGTATACGATATAACCTAGTTATCGAATCAAGGATTGATTCGATAAGCCGATACATTGTATATTAGTCGGTCACATGCGATATGACCGGATCGTTAAATCAAGTGTTGATTTAATGATTTAATGCATAATTATATATTTGATATATTACTTTGCATTAACTAGTATTGGTTCACTTTAAATGATTTTTCTCACTTGTTTGTTGTGATATATTTTTGTGCACATTATATATGTGATATATTTTTGTGCACAAGTTTGTATGATGTTTGATGATGCATGCTAACTTGGGCATGTGTAATGATTAAACCATGGTTGTGAATGGTTAGGGTTTCATTTTATTTAATTATTCATTTATCTATTTATTGATTTATTTATTTATTTCTTTTTGGTAAATGAAAAGAAAATGGTGGCTTGATTTGTTTTCTAGTTGAAACTTCATGAAGCTTTGACTAAGTGACCATTTTGTCTTCATGCTTAACCCTAACCATTCCCACTAACCATGATTGATTCTCTACACTTGACCATGGTTGATATTATGATAAGGATTCTTTTTCTTTTCTTTCTTGGATATACTTATCATAATATTATCTTCTTCTTCTTCTTCTTCTTGAAGAAGACACCTTGCTCCATCAATGGCAACTTGAGCAAATGAGTGAGAAATCCAATTCTAAAGTGAACCCACTTCCTATTTCTTCATCCTCTACCTCTTCGTAGTATAGGGTGTTTTCTTCACAAGTTTCATGACTTGGTGAAGTGGGAGCTTGATCTAGTGATGCCTCGACGTAGATCATTTTCGGCACGAAGCCGACGACCTTGCCCGCCCATTTCTCCGATGAAGCCGACGCTAGAGCCCGGGATTCCATTTGGACAGCGAGGAGACTTCATTGCGGAGCTATGGAGGTGGAGGACCGGATCTACAAAGGTTGTATTTCCGTTCTTTTAGTTAAATTTTTAACTAGTTGCATGTTTTCGCCTAGAATTCTAGTTAACGATCTAGTCTAGGGTTTCTCGGCACCGTTAAATTTTAAATTGTCATGGTTGATGCCTTGTGAGACCTCTTGAGAGTGCCTAGGAACCCTACAGTGGTATCAGAGCTACTAGGCATTGGATGTCGACCTATGGGGGGTTCTCACTGTGTGACAGTGTGGCGAAGCATAGGCTCTTACCCCCAGGGTGTCCCGAGACCGGAAGGTGTTCCGGCGGGTTGTAGTCCTCGCGAGGGGGCATGCGTAAAAAGTAGCGGCTGAGGGACCCGTTGGTGCCACGGCGACCCCATTGGATGGGGTGGCTGCCTGACCTACAGTGGTATCAGAGCCTAGCTAGAGCCTTAGGCGAAGTGTAGACGACGTTTGAAATCCGATCAAACCAAAACCCAAACCCTAAAATGCTCTCTGTACATTTTTGAAATTCGGGGATTTTTGAGTATTAAAAATATGCAGAAAAATCAACAGGAGATTCTAAGAATTACTGTGAAGCCCGTACTCCTGAGTCTACCAAAGCGCGGCGGAACCGCGGCATTAGCATGCTAATGCGGCGGTTCCGCGGCCCTTTACTCTCTTCATGCATTGAATTTTGCACAGTAACTCTTACTTTGCAGTGGTGGTTTTCCTGGGAATTTTTAATATTTATTCAAGAGTTGAAATTTCTGGGTTGTATTGGGGACTCGGTGTTTCGATCGGATTGTCTAATTTTGTCTATGTTTTTCCGGGTAATTTTAGAATATGTTAAAAAGTTCGACCGGATATAAATACTCAATTTTTCCCCTGTCGGGAAATTTCCAAGTGTTGGACTTTTCCGTAGTTTAATGACATTCTAAGTAGTGCAAGTAACGCGATGGTCCCTCTAGAAGACAACAAACATTAACTCGATTATGTGACCGTCTTGAACTGCCCTTTGAACCTTAGGGTTTGGGGCAGTACGGCATGCCACATGTGAGGCGTTGGCTTGACCCTTCTACGGCTGGACCGTTGGTACTGAGGCATGAACTGGATGTTTTTAAACTTATTTCATATGTTGATCTGTTTCGGGAAAACTTGGGTGTTTGACTGTTCGATCGGAAAGTTTAACATTTTCTGATTATCTGGAATGTGATACAATAATTGGAATTCACAAACAGTTATGAAATAACTGAATGAATGTTATAAATCTAGCGGTTTAGTCTCACTTGATCGGTTGCCATGGAATTTTGATGTGATCAAAAGTCCGTCGCAATCACGTAGCGTACGCGGATACTCGCCGGGTAAACTTAATAGACAGCCTCACTCCATAGCCCCGACCAAGTGACTGTAGGAGAACCCCGTCGCCGAAAGCATCCGTTCGGGTACTCGCGGCAGCAGTGTTCCGCCTTGGTGCACTTCGTCGAAGGTATCGGGGGTGCGGCCGCCTACTAAAGTTTGCGACGAGTATTCGATCAGGATGTCGGGAATCCTGTTGAATTGCCCGACTTGATATTGAAAAGAGTTTTCGATTTTAAGACTAAAATGCGGGGTTTATAATTGTTAGGCATGCGATGTCTAAGGAATTCATTTGATTAGGCATGTGATGTCGAAAGAGGTTGCGGATTCCAACTGTTGTAGTTTTACACTTTCTTTTCTGTGACCGTAAGTGTAATATGTGATATCGCCGGTTTTGTTGCTATATGTCAACGACAATTGGGATGCGCATATTTACTTACGTTGATGACATGTGATGTTATGTGTTGCTGGATATGTTATACTGGATCGTCGTGTATGAATAGCCGGGGTTTTTATGTGAGATGAGTGTTTTTCTTTTTCATTCATGTAAAAACTTGTATGTAATATTCTTTTATTGGGGCACTTCCAGGTTGCGGAAGATGTCACCGTTTGTATATTATTTACTTTTCCACACTATGATAGACCCAAGGAGGGGAGCACAAGTAACCGGGTTCTGGAGTCCAGTGGGAGACCAACTCGAGGAGTCGAGTCCGGGTCTCCTAACTCTAGAATTGGTAGGGTTGCTTGCCGCTCTCGTAGGGGTCTAGGGGTGTGGGTTTGGCTATTCATCACAACCGTGGAATCCGTGTTTTATACTGGCTCGTATTGAAAACACGGACGTCCTAGTATATCCAATATTTCATATGATATTCTTCTGCTGCGATATCTGTGATGTGATCATATGATGTTCTGTGATAGATACTATATATAGTATATATGATATATTATATAGACGTTACTTATGTTTTACACCCGCGCTAGCCCTACCCCGCTCTGTCGTTAGTTACCTAACCTAACGGTGCACGAGGGGACATCGAGGCGAATGCGGATGGCATAAATGTACGTCGTATTTATCTGTGATGTTTAGGTTATTTAAATGATGGGACTTCATTAATGAGATTAATGAAATAAAAAGAAACCTAAGATGTTGTAGAATCAAATTTTAAATAAAACAGGTAGCTATAGTTCTTGCTTTGCACAGCGGTATATGTGATATATCCTGCACCTTATTCGATGAGGAAAGGACCGAGGTCCCTTCACCGGGAGTGACTCCTTTAGCAATAACTGGTAGATGCTACACCCTCGGTTTGTTTTTGATTGCTTCTATAGTTTCTGCTTTGCACAGTGATATATATGATATATCCCGCACCTCATTCGACGAGGAAAGGGCCGACGATCCCTTCACCGGGAGTGACCCCTTTAGCAAAACTAGAAAAGCCTCAAAATCACTCCATTTCAAAACTTCATTTGATTCTACAACGATATCAAGTTCATTACGCAATAGGTTTTCAGAAAAACCTGTCGTAGCCCTCCGTCATTTCAGATAAGTACTAGTTAGTATTCGTGCTACGTTTGTTGACTATGTTAAGGCGTAGTGTGCGGTAGCTGACCAGTATTTATCTGCTTATGCATAAGATACAGATTGGATTAGGGTAGTCATGCGACTTTGTTGACTATGTTAAGGGTCGTGCGGGTGGGTTTAATTCAATCAGGAAATGACGAGTTGAACTTGACTAGCACTTATGATTTGTTGACTATGTTAAGGTCATATAGCTGTTAGGGGCAAAATATTATCGGGAATTTCAAGTGTTGAAATTTGCAATGAGATTGCATACCTTCTATGAGATAGTTGGATCCAGATACCCACTGCGAGTAATTGTTACTCCTGGGAGAGTTTTATACATTACAATTAGCCGATCAAGTAGGTGTCTAGAAAGGTGTCAACGAGGTTACGCCTCTGGAAAAATGAGGTTTACTTTAAATTAGGTCCGTGCGGAAGCACGGGGAACCTCCCTCAAAGTACCGACACTGGCCTGGCTGAAAGATTGGCGAAGTTGTAGGGTGTAATTAATCCCGGCTAGTCTTTCCTTTTAGGGTTTGAAGGAAGATTTGATAAAAACAGTGGGAGCCATCCTGATTAGATAAAATATGTAACCAATCTATTCTTGCAAGAGCATACGCTGAGTGTTTTCTTCTCTCTCTCTCTCCTGGTAGCGACCATATCACGCCTTAATCAAGATAATAATACGGATATTTTGACCGAACCCGCTTGTTATACTGAGCTGGGGAACATTGGTCCGGCTCCAACTTATAATTGTTAAAAGACAGAGCAGGAAATTGGGGATTACCAGATTTCCCGTGCCGCCCAAACGAAGAGAGTGCATGCTGATGCATTATCTTCGGGTATGTTCATTATACAGAACTGTTTCTCAGTATCCTCCGCATCCTTGGTATATGATACCGGATCAGGATCCCAGATATGTAATCTGTTACATAGGGCTACAAAAGGGTAGAAAAATTGAGAACGGGTGATAAGTTTCATGAGGCAGAAAACGGGGCAAGTGTTGCAGCCAAGTCTGTTGGTCACTGTCACCCTGTATCACAATACATTGATTCTGAACAAATGTTATTAGATACCGAACCTGATATACAAAATCATATCAGTCTCTTTATTATTAAAGAAATGATAAAATTTTGTATTGTTGGATAATGTTTTGAACATTTCCTATATCAAAAGTTGATCGATTCAGGCACGTTATCTAAAAGCATTGATGTTCTAAATCAAACTACAGTTCTTAGTATATAGAACACACACAAGAGGAAGAGTTCAGGAATAAACGAATCCTTCTTGAGGCATTGTAGACTAGGTCATATCAATGCAACCCGACTGGCTGAAGTTACATTTAGATGCATATTTAAATCAGTTTGAATTTACATCTTGTGAAACTTGCCAGTCATGTCACAAAGATCAGATGACCATAGCTCCGTTTACTGGAAACAGAGAAAGAGTTAATGAACTCCTGGGACTGATACATGATAATGTATGTAGGGTCCCCTGTCTACACATGCCAGGACCGGTTCTTTGTACTTCATTACATTCTCTGATAATCTCTCAAGATTCAGTCATATGTTCCTGTTGAAACATGAGTCCGAACCTTTTGAGATATTCACAGAATATAAGCGAGAAGTAGAGAACCAAAATACGGGTATAAGTATTATGTCTTTTGATGTGATCAAGGAGGAGAATACTTGAGCACGGAATTCCTGGATTAATCTAAAGGAGAATGAAATTCTCTCTCAGTATTACTCCTCCGTATACACCATGGCACGATGGTATATCGGGACGGAGCAATCACACCCTATATGATATGGTGTGCTTTATGATGAGTACTACTGAGTTACCTATTTCCTTTTGGGAGTTATGCGCTTGAGAAGATGCATACCTATTGAATCGGGTTCGAATCAAATCAGTGCCTACCACTTCATATGTGATATGGAAAGGGAAGAGCCCATTTCTTAAGTTAGTTAAGATTTGGGGTTGTCCGGCCTATGTCTAAAAGCAAAATCTGGACAAGCTCGAGGCAAAGTCTGTAATGTAGAACTAGAAAGGTTCCAGCTATACAAACTACAGCAGATGATTTGGTAGAACCAAAGGATTCAGTAGATTCCAACGAACCTCAGCCTCTCCGCCGATCTAGTAGGGTTCCTCACCCACCTGAGAGTTACTTCGGTTTCTCTATGACAGTGGGAGCGAGGATTGCATCATGAGATGATGACCCAACTAGTTTCGAGCTGGCCATCGGGAGTAAGACTCTATAAGAATGGCTGGATGCTTAGCGATCTGAGATGGAATCCATGTACACCAACAAAGTATGAACTTTGGTTGCCATATCTGAAGGGTTAAATCCCCATCAGGAGCAAGTATATCTTGAGAAGATTACTTGGTGTAGATGGAAAAGTTGAGACTTTCAAAGATAGACTAGTTAAAGGTTTTCGTCATCGACCAGGCGTGGATAATGATGAAACCTTTTCCAGTACCTATGCTTAAGTCCATCCAGATACTGCTTGTCACGGCTACATACCATGACTACGATATCTGGAGGTTGGGTGTCATGACTGCTTTTCTAAATGATATTTTAGAAGAGTGCGTCTATAAGTACACAGCCAGAGGGCCTCATAGACATTGGGAGCAGCGGAAACGTGTGCAAGATGCTTTATAGGATAAAGCAGGCATCGCGGAGTTGGAACGTCTATTTTGATGTGTTAGTCAAAGAAGTTGACATCATCAAAATGGTAGATGAACCTTGTATAAACAAAAAGGTAGTAGGAAGTATGGTGACGATCCTCGTAGAGTACGTGGATGACATACTCTTGATAGGGAAGGAGTTTCCTATGCTACGCTCGATCAATCTCCGCTTATCACAATGATTCTCCACATAGGATCAAAGTGATACCTACTAAATCCTGATTTTTGGATCTATAAGATAGATCTAAATGGATGTTAGAATACTCACTATATTGTAGTGAGATGGTATCAATTGGTACTGGGGAAAATCACTGGAAGTGTTCCAGAGTGATAAGAACGACTGAATGTCAGTCACAGGCATTGTCTTTACCCTCAGTAAAGGGACGGTATGTTGGAAGGGTTCCAAGCTAAATACCGTGGCACACTAGACGATAAAGGCTGAATACATCGCTACTTAAGATGCTACCAAAGAGGATGTTTGGGTGTATATTGGTTCATGAGATGAACTACATTCCAACCATTATGAGACAATGGAGTTGTGGCTTATGCCAAGGAACGCCGGTCCCATCAGTGATCCAGACATATTCTAAGGCAGTATCACCTGATCATGGAGATGGTTGATCTCCAGTGTGATCGAGGTTAGGAGAGTAGACTCAGAGGACAACACGGCGGATCCACTCACAAAGGCCTTTTCCCAGAGAGAGACTTTTATGGGATGGTTGAGTATGAGATACTTCAACCACTACTATCAGATGGCCCTAGTGCAAGTGGGAGATTGTTAGTTATATGTATGCCCTAGAGGCCATTACTGTACATTGGATGTATATTGTAGTGGATGCTGGGACATATATAGGGAGGACTTTCTTGCTCGACATGATAGTATGCTATCTGGTTGATCTTTACCTTAACGTGTACACTGATTGTCTCTCTGTTACATGTTGGTAAAACCCTTGGGATGTGTACTTGACTACCTGGACTGTGATGCGGATCATACTAGTGGGGACATGGTAGTCCATAAGTACATCCTTCAAAGTCCCTAGTTGTGGGTGTATCGAGACGGGGCATCGATATACCAGAGTAGACTAGCGTGTACCTTCTCGACCCATACAGATAGGCGATGGATGATCCCATATCCATTGGTGTTTGACATCAGAGGAGATATACGGGTGCTCAGTAGAGACTGGGTACACTGGACGGACTCGCCGAGAACTCCCAGATGGTATTATACCTTACGTCAGATGGCGGTTCTCTGGTGACACTGGTACAGAGTATTCTGTTGACCCGAGATCGTCATAGAGTCTTGTGTGGTTCCCACTGTGCTTTGATTTCCACCTTACCACGTCCAAGAGGGCGTGCAAAACGGTGGTTTTTGGGTACAGTCCCGAATCACATGGAGGCAATGAGCGATAGGAGGGGATTCGTCTCTCCCGGTATAGGGAGTTGATGTTGCACTGTGTTCGATTGGCTATAACCGGAAATCCCTGGCCAGGGTTGCTGAGATATACTGGTAAGTGTTACCAGTAGTTTCTCGAACTGTTATAGACCTCATATCGACACGACTTATCGAGCTATTGGGGTCTGACGTTTACCACCCCTAGGCGAGATATGCGACATATCAGACGATCAGACCGGACTGTACGGTAAGTGTTACTGGTTGGATTCATAGGAGTGTGAACGGGCTTGCTCGTCGATCTTCTGATCGCTCAATACCCGGGTGGCCGTTACCTTTAGCAGACCGCTTGCGGCTTGTGGGTGTTTGATATGATCATCACCTGCTGCCGGCGTATTGACGAGTCTTTAGAGTCCTACACAGAGGTTTCCTGGCTCAAGCGAAACGAAATAGGAGCGCATATGAGATATGTGCGGGACCGAGAATAATGCGTGTATGTGATACCGTATTCTATTCTCGCGATGAATGTATCGATATGGTTGTATGCGATATAACCTAGTTATCGAATCAGGGATTGATTCGATAAGCCGATACATTGTATATTAGTCGGTCACATGCGATATGACCGGATCGTTAAATCAAGTGTTGATTTAATGATTTAATGCATAATTATATATTTGATATATTACTTTGCATTAACTAGTATTGGTTCACTTTAAATGATTTTTCTCACTTGTTTGTGCACATTATATATGTGATATATTTTTGTGCACAAGTTTGTATCATGTTTGATGTTGCATGCTAACTTGGGCATGTGTAAAGATTAAACCATGGTTGTGAATGGTTAGGGTTTCATTTCATTTAATTATTCATTTATCTATTTATTGATTTATTTATTTATTTCTTTTTGGCAAATGAAAAGAAAATGGTGGCTTGATTTGTTTTCTAGTTGAAACTTCATGAAGCTTTGACTAAGTGACCATTTTGTCTTCATGCTTAACCCTAACCATTCCCACTAACCATGATTGATTCTCTACACTTGACCATGGTTGATATTATGATAAGGATTCTTTTTCTTTTCTTTTTTGGATATACTTATCATAATATTATCTTCTTCTTCTTCTTCTTCTTGAAGAAGACACCTTGCTCCATCAATGGCAACTTGAGCAAATGAGTGAGAAATCCAATTCTAAAGTGAAACCACTTCCTATTTCTTCATCCTCTACCTCTTGCCAAGTAGTATAGGGTGTTTTCTTCACAAGTTTCATGACTTGGTGAAGTGGGAGCTTGATCTAGTGATGCCTCGACGTAGATCATCTTCGGCACGAAGCCGACGACCTTGCCCGCCCATTTCTCCGATGAAGCCGACGCTAGAGCCCGGGATTCCATTTGGACAGCGAGGAGACTTCATTGCGGAGCTATGGAGGTGGAGGACCGGATCTACAAAGGTTTTATTTCCGTTCTTTTAGTTAAATTGTTAACTAGTTGCATGTGTTCGCCTAGAATTCTAGTTAACGATCTAGTCTAGGGTTTCTCGGTACCGTTAAATTTTAAATTGGCATGGTTGATGCCTTGTGAGACCTCTTGAGAGTGCCTAGGAACCCTACAGAAACGCACGTCCTTGATCATTCGGAATTGACCGTGAAAGAAGATTTAACTTACGATGAGCAACCGATGGCTATTGTGGATCAACGGGAAAATGTTCTTAAGAATAAAGTAATCCATCTAGTACTCGTTTCGTAAGGAAATCATTCACATGGAGAGTCTACTTGAGAACGTGAAGACGAGATTCGACAAAATTTTCCACATCTCTTTCCTTAGATCGGTATCTTCTTGTCTTTTCCTATTTCGTGAATTTCGAGGACGAAATTCTTTTGTAGTTGGGTATAATGTAACACCTTAGTAATGTTTATACAATAATAATTGGTAATCTAAGACTTGCTTTTATATTTTCTTACTTTTTTCACTTGGGTTGCGAGTGATTCGAATAGTAGTAGTCGTTACCCGAACCACATGTATGGAACTCAGTATGGTGCCAGATTTTATATGATATTTATCAGTGAAACTGTATCTAGGTGAATCTAGTGTGTGTGTATGTGTGTGTGTGTGTGTGTGTGTATACCCACAAGTTATGGATAAATTATATTTTTTTATTAACTAACATCACAAGGCTAATCACCTCATATCTTATTTTGCTTTTATCTATTATGATTAAATCTTAAGATATCTAACACCAAATATTTATTTAAATCTTATTTTAAATCTTTTAGGGGGGTATATGAATTTAAAATTCTACTCTTTCATTATGACTTAAATCTTTACGTATATGTGTTAGTCTCTAAAATATATTTTGTAGCAAGATTCTGGTAAAATTTGGTGTAATTTGATATTATCTAAAAAACCCTAAACTAATATATATATATATATATATATATATATATATATATATATATATATAATTTATAAACAATTTATATAATAATTTATTTTATAATATAAAAACAAAATAAACACTCTCTCCCTCTCCCCATCTCTAACTCTCCCCCCTCTATTCTTTCTCTCATCTCTCTCTTTTTCTCTCTCCCTTAGGCGTCCTCGCCCTGAGCCCTAACCCACTCACCTCACCCTCTTCCTCAACCTCCCTCGTCCCCATCTCGTCATCGTCATCGTCCTCATCTCTTCCCCTCAATGTAGCCACGCCCCCCAAACTCTTCCTTCTCTCCCCGCTGCACAACCCTCGACCAATCACCTTACCCTACTGCCTTCTCTCTTGATTTCGCCGTCGTCTCCTTCCTTGTCATCGTCGCCGTCATCATCTGCACTCTGAACCCTCATCATCTTAGCCTTTTCTCCCAGTAACACGAACCAACCAACACCATCATCATCTCGTTCGATCCCATCTCATCGACTCCATCTTCTTCTTCTTCTTCTTCTTCTTCTTCTTCTTCTGCTTTCTGCCTTCGCCAGAGTTGACCGCCGCCTCTGCCCTGCTCCCGTCGCCTTCAACCAAGATCCCAGACCTCGTCCCCTTTCACTACCTTCTTAAAACCCAGACGTCATCACCGCTCTCTTTTCTTCTTCTTACCGAGCTTTCATCCCCAACTTCACCTCATCGCCGGCAAACTCCGACCCATTGCCTCAACCCAGAGGTTGGACTAGAATCGTCTACAGAACACCAGCGAGCATCCCAGAACAGTACGTTGATATCTTTGGCTAAGGTCGTGAGCGTGTCGTGTTTGCGAATGTTGCCGTCGTGCGGGTATCCGTGTTTCTTCATGATTTTATCGATCGAGGCAAGTTTCTAAACTTGCAACATTCTATGTTACATACACCAATATATATATTTATTTATATTATACACATATCTATTGTTTAGCAAATTATTAGCAATATACAAATTTTATAGTATTAATCCGTATTTGGTAATAATTGCAAGATTATCTTACTGCATGCTAGTTCATTATAGTTTCAATATAATTCCACTGTAGTTCTATTATCTTTTACCTAAACTAAAGTATATCTAGTAGCAAACGTAAAATGTTTATTATAAATAGGTTTAATATATATTATAAATAAATTTATCAGACCTTACAATTTAAATAGTATGCATTATTTAATTGTATAGTGAATTAAATAAACTGGTTACTGTTATTTCATTGAATATTTCTACTTTTTAATATACAATACCTGACATGTGCACGATATGTTTCTTGCTATTGCCATTACTATATTGTTTACACTTGTTACCTGAATAACTACTAATACCGACAATATTAACCTGTTATCCTGATTAACCTGACTTGTTATCTTGCTAGACAAGACTAGTACACGACTGTTTCTGTGTTGGTATTAGGTAGACATTCTATTGATACTTGACTTGAACAAGAAACCTGATGGAAAAGGGGAAATCAAGAATGTAACTGTAATGACCCCAAAATTTCTATACCTTCATATAATTTTTCTTTTTATAAAAATACTATATTTATTTGTTTTTGGGTATCCCCTTATATTTTTCTCTATTAAATATATTAGTTTATCATTTCTTCTATTTTTCCTATTTTATAATTTTTTTCAAAGCCTAAACTTAAGCCAAAAAAATCCATTTGATTTCTTTCTTTTCTTTTTTTAAGCACACTTTCTTTTTAAGGTACGATATATATTTAATTCTTATTAAATATATGCATGAACAATCTTGTAGCTCATTGGTAGTATCCTTGCATTGTTATTCCATAGGCCACATGTTCAAATTCTCGATCTTGCAATTATTTTTTTAATCAATTTTTATTATTTTCATAACCTACAAATGAGACCTTTCATTTAATCTTCTTATTAACTCTCAAAATAATTAGAATATTTATGAGCAATAATTTATTAGAATTATGGTGGCTATAAACTTTTCTTTATATGTCGCTTTTCTTTCTCTTCTTCATCTCATATTCCTATCATTTCCTATCTCTTCTTCATCTCTTCTTCATCCCATCTTAACCATTTCCTTTTGATCAATTCTAAAAATAAAATAAAATAAAATCTCTTTCCCCTTGAGCTTGGAGAAAAACCGGTTCTATCAAGTTTCAAACGCTCGGTTGAGAATTTTATTTAAACGGTGAACCGGCTGTTATACCGACTCACACAACCTGTAAATCCCCCCTCCTCCACCTTTTCTTTACTTGAAATTCATCCCCTGACCATGCCTCCATCACTCCGAATCTTGAGATAATTAGTTAGTCTCATGATAAAGGTTTTTGTTAAAAAAATGGTTGAAATAAAATATATATGTTTAGTTATAAAATCTTGCATGCAATGGTTGATAACATATTAAGTATTATTGTTTTAGACGGTTAATCATGACCGGATCATATATTTGCTTCACATATGTTAATTCATTTTATTTATTGCTAAAATTTTAATCATTTATATTTATTTTTTCATACAAGAAAACAAAGTTATAAATAAATACCATAGATTTATCATTTTCAAATACGATCTTATAAAACCTTTATCTTTAAAATAATTTTTATAAATTAATTTCCACTTTTGGAAATTCTTGGAATATTAGAATAAAATAATAGATATAATTCTAATTCTACAGTAAAAATTTCATATCAAACCGAATAACGGTTTAGAAGTTACTTAGTTTTTATTCACTGTTTTTAAAACCAGAAAACTGCCAATAAGGGTTTTCTTCAAGAGACCATAACTCTGTAATTTTTTATCCAAATTAAGTGTTTTCAGATATTTTGAATATCTACATCGAATGATATAGATTTTCTTAGTTTTAAGATTTTACTGGAAACCGACGTAAAATATATAAAACCGCGTTACAATATTTAGTGACGAAGCTGGACAAAATCTGTCATGATCCGAACACTATTTTTAAATAGGACATAAATCGAACTCCCGATATCCGTTCGTGACAAAATTTAGATGTGTAGATGCACAATTGATAGAAAAATAATTTTATGTATACTATATTACTTAAAATGCATGAAACAACCCGATATAAGGTTTGCAATATAACATATAGTTGCTGTCCAGAAATCTGAATTTATGTTTTAAACGTTGATATTAAAACGATTATAAGTAGAGCATCAGAAATCCAAATCGTGCGAATTTTAGTTTTTTGGATAAGTACTCCAAAAGACCTATAATTTTATAATAATTTTTGTAACCTGAAATTGTTAGTTATATGTATGCCCTAGAGGCCATTACTGTACATGCGATGTATATTGTAGTGGATGCTTGGACATATATAGGGAGGACTTTCTTGCTCGACATAATAGTATGCTATCTGGTTGCTCTTTATCTTAACATGTACACTTATTGCCTCTCTATTACATGTTGATAAAGCCCTTAGGATGAGTACTTGACTACCATGATTATGATGCAGATCACACTAGTGGGGACATGAGTAGTCGGTAAGTACATCCTTCAATTGTTCCTAGTCGTGGGAGTATCGAGAAAGGGCATCGATACTCCAGAGTAGACTAGCGTATGCGCTTCTTGACCCATACGATGGGCGATGGATGATCCCACATCTATTGGTGTTTGACATCAGAGAAGGTATACGGGTGCTCAGTGAAGACTGGGTACACTGAACGGACTCGCCGAGAACTCCTAAATGGTATTATACCTATCGTAAGATAGCAGTTCTCTGGTGACACTGGTACAGGTTAGTCTGTCGACCCGAGATCGTCATAGGGTCTTGTGTGATTCCCACTGTGCTTTGATTTCCACCATACCACGTTCAAGAGAACGTGCAAAAAAGTGGTTTTTGGGTACAGTCCCGAGTCATATGGAGGCAATGAGCGATAGGGGAGATTTGTCTCTCCCGGTATTGAGAGTTGATGTTGCGCTATGCTCGATTGGCCATAACAGGAAATCCTTGGCAAGGGTTGTTGAGATTTACTGGTAAGTGTTATCAGTAGTTTCTCGAACCGTTATGGACCTTGCATTGGCATGACTTATCAGGCTATTAGGGTCTGACGTTTTACCACACCCAGTCTGTGATATGCGACATATCTGACGAAGTGACCGGACTGTACGGTAGTGTTACTTGATTGGATTCGCAGGAGTATGAGCATGCTTGCTTGTTGATCTTCTGATCGCTCAATACCCGGGTGACCGTTACGTTTAGCAGACCGCTTGTGGCTTGTGGGTGTTTGATATGATCATCACCTACTGCCGGCATATTGACGAGTTTTTAGAGTCCTACATAGAGGTTTCCAGGTTCATGCGAAACGAAGTAGAAGCACGCATATGATATGTGCGGGACCGAGATTAATACGCGTATGTGATACCGCGTTCTATTCTCGCGATATGTGATATCGGTCGGTTATATATGATATAACTGGGTTATCGGATCAAGTGTTGATTCGATAAGTTGTTACATTTGATATTAGTCGGTTGTATGTGATATAGCCGGATTATTAAATCAAGTATTTATTTAATAATTTAATGTATAATAATATATGTGATATATTAATTTACATTAACTAATATTAGCTCACTTAAGTTTTCTTTTTCTCACTAGTGTACACTTAGTATATATGTGATATATATTAATGTACGTCTTTTATGTCATGCTAGATGCCACATGCTACATGGGTGTATAAGACTCACATCATGCTAATAATAATGTGAGGTTTTATTTATTTAAAGTAATTCAATATTATTTGGAAATTGTAATGCTTGGAAGCTTGGAGAAGCTTGAAGCATCTTTGACTTAGTCCACTAGTTTTGTTTTACTTGTAGATATTTATTAACCTAACCATTATTTCTAGCCATGGTTTATTCTCTACATGAGTTATTCTATGGCACTAACTCACCCTTGGTTTCTATTCTCACCTCATGAGTTTTATTCTTATCTCCTCATCATCTTCTTCTTCCTCATGAAAAAACTATCTAGCTTTTAAAAAGGTGATGAAATATTGTGAGAAAAATTAATCTAAAGTGAGCCCATTTCCTACTTCATCATCCTCTACTATATTAGCCATTTAGTTTAGGGTGTTTGCTTCATTAATCTACCATTAGTGAAGAGCTAGCATGAGCTTGAGTCTTCTCGACGTAGATCATCTTCGGCCTCGAAAACTTCGAGCAAACTTGTTCATTTCTTCATGTGAATCCTTACTAGAGTTCGGGTGTTCACTACTTAGAGCGAAGGAACTACTACACGGAACTTTAGAAGTGAAGGACTGGTCTACAAAAGTTGTATTTCTCATTCACTTAGATGTAAAGATATTTACATTGTTATTCGTCTAAATCTCTAGTTAAGATTCTAGGGTTAGGGTTCTTTAGTACGGCAAAAATTTGAAAACGGTATGGACGATACCTCCCGAAACCTTGCTGCCGCACTACGGAACCCAACAGAAATCCGATAGAAATTAACTCAAATTGCGTTTTAAAATATATGACGGTGCTGAACAGATTCTGATCTGTTTTGCTCAACGATACGAAAACGGGTATATCTCCCAGACAGGTAGTCGTATTTAGGCGCTACTGGAACTCACGCGTACACAACACTTAGATCTATATTTATTTTTATATTCCGAAATTGATTGACTTGATTGATTAGTCATACACAATACTTATTTACAATATTGTTTTTGGACGTTGCTTGTATACTTATCTCATATCATGTTCTGTGATTACTTATTTATTTTTATCTATATGACTTGTGATTAAACTATTACATGCTAGAATTGATTTGATCTTGATACGAATCAATCATGAATACTTGAACCAATTTGACTCGAACCATGAATACAATTGGCATGACGTGTGCTTGACATGACTACATGAACTCAATCTTGAAAACTTAATATCATACATCACCTTTTGTATTCATCGATTAGATCAAGACTCATAACATTAATTATAGACTAATATACACGGGGTGTTAGGGGTAGTTTGAGTATGAATACAATAGAATCTCACGAGTCCCATTAATACAAATCATGTTGCTGTGGTACCGGGCTGAAACAGTACGAATCATGTTGTTGTGGTCCCGGACCGAAACGGTACGAATCATGTTGCTGTGATACCGGGCTGAAACAGTACGAATCATGTTGTTGTGGTCCCGGACCGAAACGGTACGAATCATGTTGCTGTGGTACCGGGCTGAAATGGTATGAATCATGTTGCTGTATTACCGGGCTGAAACGGTACAAATCACGAATTTATGAATGAGGGCACGTGTTTCCAAGCCTCTGGATGATATCCTATTAAGTTTGGAATACTTCAATAACAATTGAAGTCTCACTATTTTTGACTCGTGATTCCTTGCCCTTGGACGATAGTATACGGTTCGAGAATACTCTTGAGATTGGTTGATATTCATACTTGAACTGGCGTTATGATATATTACCTTTTAGGACACTTACATTCACTTCATATTCGCTATACCTAGACTCCACGGTCATGCTATACTTGTTTACTTTGATCTTGTTATATTTCCATACTTACATAGTTGTCATTAACATTACCATGTTATACTTGTTCATGTTTTATTTCCATTCATACTATATCACATGTCATTTTGCATATTCATTTATATACATTCACATCCCACCTTTCTTAGGGACTTACCGAGCGCAAGTTCGCTGACGGACATTCCACCCATTTCTTTGTTTCCTTGGAATGTTCGTCAGATAATCTATAAATTGAAGAGATCGAGCCGAATTAGGAGAATTACTTTCAGCTTGCGGAGCAGACCGACTACTAATTCTTTCTTTCAGCTTTTACTTCCAGTATGCCACTTGTTTAGGCACTTTATTTTCTATATCTTTGTTTTCAGATATCATGTATTCAATTTGAAACTTGTAAAAGTTGGGAATGTAAATATATAAAGTTGGATTTTCATGATAATGTCTTTTCTTATCATTTTATATTGCTTATATACGCTTAGCGTATTTGTTTTGAGAAATGACCTTTTCGGAATAAATACGTCGCTGGCTTATCACATGTCGTTACTACTCTTTTGGGAAGCGGGGCGTGACGGTAACCAAAACGCAACTCAAGAGGATATTATTATTGTTTGTCGTGATTCCGGGCGTGAACGGAATAACTATTGTTTATTGTACCGTGGTCCCGTAGAGAATGAATGTGATATATTATGTCGTGGTCCCGTGGGGAATGAACGGGATATATACTGTTGAGTTACGATGAGAATTACATTAATTTGTGTCAAATACTTTAAGGATAGTAAATCTAAAAATACAGACTTTAGGATACATCTGAGATACCTATAGCTTGCTGTTATATCACCGTGATTGTTTATTTATAATTGTACCTCGTTTTGCACATAATATTTTATAGTACATTGTTCAGTTATTATTATTATGATATTTATGACATACCGACGTCTTGGTTTTGCATGACACAGTTCGTTTAACCTTGTCGCAGGAAGATCAAGAATATTTTGACAGGTAAGCTGAGCAATGAGGAGCTTGACAATTAGTTAGAGATATTTAGTTTATTTTTATTTCCTAATTAAAGTTTTAACGATGTAATCCCATAAAGGACATGATTAGGATATTATTTCTTGATTGGATCTTTATTTGTTTTCCGTTATTTTCTTATTATTATCCATTGTGGCGGATGGACATGTTTTAGTTAAATTTTATTTACTGTTCTTGATATATGACTGGCAGCCGTAATATGACTATGGAATGATCTTTTCTCGTCATAGGCAGTATGGTTGGATTTATCACGTACCGTATTTACTTATTTTGGAAAGCGAAGCGTAACACTATAGTTGGTGGGGATGTTTTTTTTTAACCCAATATCTAAAACTCTTTCAACCTCTCTTTCTCTCCCGTAAACCTATTCCCTTTCCATGCAAAGAAACCCCCGGGGCTACTGTTCATCTTTCATTTTGAAACCGGCCCCTTACTCTCTTCAAAACTCTCTTCAAAACTGTAACCGGGATCCTTCATTTCCCCACTCTCTCACTATCACATCTTTAAACACCCTATTATTACTCTTCTTTTCCTTCTGCCTCTCCTTCATTTTTAAATACAAACCATATTTCTCTTAGCTTGTGACTCAAAAGATTCTGCAAATCTAGCTATATGTTTCAGCCTTCCTCATGGTTGACTATTGTTATGACATTCCTAGAAAGTAATCTTGCATAATCAGTTTCATCTATATATGATAAACCACTCTGCAACGGATCAGACGTTCATTTTCTTCTCCTATACAACCCCACCTTCTTCTTCACCTAAGAACCCACCACCCGGCACCATCATCGATCACCTCCTCTTGACCCAACCAAAGCTGCACCTCATCATCATCGTCATCGTCAACGGTATTTCCACCAAATCCAGCAACATCCAAACATCAAACTCTAAGCATCAAACAAGTTCGTACGACGCGACCGAGCCAAGAACCGAGGCTCCAAGCCCAGGACTAGGTCCGCGTGAGAACGACGATCATTTCCACGCCTCTGGATTTTCAATCCGTTGACATTTCAAAATTTCGCCTGGAAGTGTTCGATGAAACGCACCAATGAAATTCCGTCGTTTCTTTACGTCCTAAACGCAGGTAAGTCTCATCCTTTCCCTACTCTTTTTTCTCACTATTTGAATTTTGACCTCCTATTATGCTTCATCATATCAACTTGTGTTATCGATAAATCCCATATGAAATTATTTTCTTTATAAAATCAAAATGTTAGATATAATGTTAAAAGGTGTGTTTACATACTTGACCACTTAGGCATAAAATGAATAATAGCACGTACAAGATGATTAGATAATATGAAATATAATCTGATGGTTTGGAAATAGCCTGCATATGACTAACATATGGTTTATGTGACGATAATGATATGTTAGTATTATTTTACCCATTAACTTGATTATTTATGATATGTTCTTAGATATTAAATCACAAGTACATTTTTCATATTATTATGTTTGTTCAAACATTATATATAGTTGTTATACTTTTGAACTGGTGACACATAAAAGTTCTATGAAAGATAAACAGAACAGGTGTGTTGGTTGAGATTAAAGCCTTGATAGACTCTTGTGAAATGTTTATGACACTTACACATCAAATCCAAAGGAGTATGAGTTATGATCCTTAGAAAAATGAAAAAATAAAATAAGAAACATGTGTCCTTGCTTCTGGCTGATGTTGTAGCCTCTGCTGAAGCCAGTATTTTATCTTCTGCTTGAATGCAACCTGGCATCCATCTTCAGGGCATTTTTGCCAATGCCAGCTCTCTTATTGTTGGAAGGGGCATAGAATTTCTTGGTTTATATACCTATGTCCCTAATATATACATTCTATTATGGTTAAATAGTTTACACAATTCAAATAGTTTTATTTTTATTTTGACATGGATACTTATTTTTACATGACTGAATTCTGCAACTTATTACTGATTTCTACCTTTCACTCTCACCCATGTAATCCCTATTCTTTGCATATGATATGAATCTTTCCAACAAAAAAAAACATATTGACATAAAATATCAATATTTAATTCTAGGTTAGATTTTCATATAAACACCATTATTTTTACCATAATTAATGTTTCACTAAAATACCTTGACTTACCAAAAGTATATTTTTATCAAAATACCCTCGACATTTTAAACAATATATTCTAAAACACCCTCAAGGTTTGTTTTTAAAACAATATTAAAGCATTTTACATAAAAAAAAAACTCGAGAAATACAAGCAATGTAAAATACATAATAAATAACAAGAATAAATTTTTAAGGACCCTAGATTAATATAGGTCTAAGCGGTATTATTTCTCTTGAGCCCCAGAGAGCCGGAGAAAGTGAGTGTTTGCTTATACAGGTTAGACAACACTGCAAATTAACAGAGTTATCAATGATAATCGTCTTGGAAAAAGACACAAATCCTGCCGTTCATGTGCAACAGTTGTCTGATTACTCCCGAACTTAAGAATTTCAACAGTTAAATTCATTCACAAGAAATGACAATAACCTGAATACAAACTCGAACCAGAGTCCAAACTTAAACCCAAATTTGAACTTGAATATTCAAACTTGAATTCTTGAATACTTGACTTAATTTGACCGAACCATGAATATAACATGACGTGAACTTGATATGAATATCTGAATACATGATTACAACTTGAACATGAACTTGTACTCTTTATATTTATGGTTTCGGCCAAGACCTGTTAAGTTGAACTATACACTACAATACGCGAGGATAAAGGGGTAGATTGGTACGAAATGTATATCGTGGCACGAGAGGTCACTTTAAAAGACATCTACATGAATGCACGTGCCATTGTCCCATGGGTTATGACGGGGCCTTATACTATATATTACCATAGTCCACATGGTAAGATGGACTCCTCTCGTATACATGAATACCTTCTTTATCAAACTACAAACAACCATATTAAAATAGCTATCTTATACCTGTAAGTGAATATGTTTAGATACTCTCATCTACAAACCTACCTGTTTACTTTTACTTCGTTTCTGTTCACTTTTACTTCGTTTCTGTTCACTTTATATATCATTCAGTCATCTTCTTTTACTTCTTTTGGGGATTACCAAGTGCTAGTTTGCTGACGGCATTCTTCTATGTTTCTTTCTTTGGAATGTTCGTCAGGAGGACCAGACTCTGATGAGATCGAGCCGAGCCCGGGGGACTTGGACCAGTTTGCCGCTCAGCCCGACTATTAGTTCCTGCCTGCACTTACTTTCAGTATGCCATTGTTTAGGCATTTGTTTTTATCATTGTATCTTTTTATTCCAGACAGTTGTATGTAAAGTTATATGTAAATAACGTTGATGTTTAATATTATTACTCTTATCATTCTGTCACGCCCCACTTCCCAGTGTACGGGGAAGTAGACGTGGTGAGGCCGCGACGTACTTACTCAAAAGTAAACACGTTAAGCGTAAATAAGCAATATAAAAGTAAAGCACAAGAATAACAAGAGATGTAATGAAACAACTTTATATTTATATTCATTCTTTACATACAACTGGAAAGTAAAGTACAATAATGGAAAGCGATGCCTAAATAATGGCATATGAACTGAAAGTAAAGTAAGTACAAGTAGAAACTAGAACTCTGACTCCTCTGTGAAATGCTCCAAGTCGTCTTGGCTGGGCTCGATCTCCTGAGAGCCGGGTCCTCCTGACGACATTCCAAAGAAAAAGAGATAGAAATGTCGTCAGCGAACAATCGCTCGGTAAGTCCTAAAAGAGAGATAGATCAAGTAAAAGGAATAGATCTGATAATTTATCTGTTTTGTTATACTAACATAGTTGTTTATAGCTTGGTATAGAATGCATCAATATATATGAGAGGAGTCCAGCTTGCTCCGTGGACTACGGCATATGGAGTACAAGCCCCGTTAAACCCACGGGATAACGGCATGGATATTCAGATTATGTGTATTATAGTGACCGTCTTATTCCACTTCTAATACATTCCGTACCAATCTACCCAGTTAAAAACCCCGTAATGCATATTGTATTGATTGTAATGAGTTGTAGTATAATACTTGCCGAAACCATGGTATAAGTTGTTCATGTAAACGGTTCGGATGTAAACGGATAGTCATATAGTCAAGTTCAAAATATATTCATGGATCGGTCAAGTCAAGTCATGTTGCATGTTCATATTGTTTGGTATTCATGTTCAAGTGTTCATGTTTGATACATTGGATCCATATTGCATTAATTATATGGTTGGATTCATATTTGGATTGTATTTAGATTAGACTGAGACTCAGATTGAGTCAGACACTTAAATAGATTTGAGTCCTGAATTAAGTTTAGGAGTTATCGGTAACTGCTGCACATAGACGGTATGATTTGTGACTTTTTCTAAGCCAATTACCATTGATAACCCTATTTTAGTTTTCTACCTTAAATAGACAAGCACCCACTTTCTCCTGCTCCCTGAGGCTCAAGAGAATTGGTCCCGCTTAAACCTATATTTACTAGGGTCCTTAATGTAAATTAATATAACTTGAAGGGGTTTTTATAAAAAATATTTTTAGTATACTTTCAAAATAAACCTCAAGTATTTATTTATCGCATTTAGGATTTTCATGGATGTAATTTTTAAAAGTGAAGTATTCTAGTGAATAAATACCTAGCTTGAATAATACATGGTATTTTAGTGTAAAGTTGACTTGTATGGATTCTCGATGGTATTTTCATGAAACTTGTAATTCCTTTCTTTTGTTTAGAAAAATATGGAATTTATTATATGTTTAAAATAGATGGTTTGAAAATATTTATATATAATTATTAAAAATAAAATTTATTTATTAAATAGAAAATCACGTTTTTCTTAAAAATTGCATTAAAAATTCCATCGAGCCGTGAGGAGGTCTGCATCTCGCTCTACTAGTCCCAAGGATGTACGATAACCGGCACCATCCCGATCGGGTTCCCCAAAATGGGCTGTAAAGACATAATTGCAAGGAATGTAATCACACAATTTAAAGAAATACGGTTTTTAATAGTTTATGGTATTTTGAAGTAAAAGTCGTATTTGTTACAAAATTGTTATTCAAGAGAATCGTGCTATGTCAAGATGCGTGTTTGTGAGAGGTAGGTCATTATCTCGTGAGGTTTTTCTAAAGGTAATATAAGCAGGAATGATTAAATGATGTCATATGTAATTTCATGGTATTTAAGTGTAAAAACTTAATAAAAGTTGTTTTACTTGGAGTTTTAAAATGAAACTTGTTTCTAAAAATTAGTTAATGTTTAACAAGAAAGATGTAATGATATGGTTAAGTGATTCTTAAGAGAAAATTGAAATTTAAAAGAGAATAGAATTAAGGGTCGATATAACTCCACTTACCGATGTGATTTGAAAAGAGAACATTTTAAGTTAAGAAGAGGAGAAGAGAAGTGGGACCTACAAGCTTAGAGAAGAGAGAGGAGATTTAGTAAAAGATTGGTGGCTTCGTGGAGTCGCGGGGTCGTCGGAAGTGCTTCGAATTCTCGCCGGAAAAGGAACTTGGGCTAACTCCACTTGTACTCTTCTTTGACTTAGAAATTTTTGAGGATTTTTGATAATAGATTTCAGAATAAGGAGAGCTAGGGTATAATGTTGTATTTATAGGGAAGAATTGGGATTTTGAGAATGAAGAGAGAATTAAAAATGTATTAAAAATATGATTTATGAGTGAATTAACACTCTCTAGATAATTGCAGAGAATTCAAACAGTACTGGAGTAGTGGGGGTAGGCCAAAAAACTAGTGTGCAGGGTTTGGAGGCATTACCTACGATTGAGCCCGGCGCCGCCGGCCCAAGTGAGGATCTCGCCGGCCATCATAGGGCTTTGGGTTCTGGGATTCATGCCACGTGTCTAGATCGGTTCATATAACATTCAGCACATGTTTATTTTATCTGATTTTTCAGGTTTACGTGTATTGCACGTGAAAAATTTTGGGCTTCCAAAAAGTTCAAAATAAAAATCAGTAAAAATAATATGTGGCTAGGGGGATTTAAACACATGGGCTACGTCACAGCAGTGTAAGGCTTTACCAATGAGCTACAAGTATTTTCTTGTTGTTTTCAAACAAAATTACAGGCTTGCAAATATTCCATTATGTACATTAACTTTAAAATTTGTGTACAATGAAATTGGAGTCGTTACACATTCTTGCTCATTGTTATATTGCTTAATTACGCTTAATGTATTTTCATAGTAAATACGTTGCGGGTTTACCACATCACCGTTTCCGTCTACTGGGAAGCAAGGCATGACAATTACGATATACACGGATCATTCAGCCATCAGACATCTTATTTCTAAGAAAGATGCTAAGGCTCGATTACTTAGATGGATCCTTTTATTGCAAGAATTTGACCTTGAAATAAAAGAAAAAAAGGGATCCGTAAACGTTGTGGCTGATCATTTATCACGTATCTCGCTTGCACCCACACAAGAACCTCCTATAAGTGACAATTTTCCTGATGAGCTAGATGTAGTTTTGAGCGAACCATGGTTTGCCAATATAGTTAATTTTCTTGTCACGAAAATGACACCGCCCGGTTGGTTTAAACAAGATAGTTATAAGTTTCATTCCCAAGTGAAACACTTCTATTGAGATGATCCTTATTTTCTTAAACAATGTAATAACCAAATCGTATGACGGTGCATGCCTAATAATGAGATTAGGAGTGTTCATTCGTTTTGTCACGAGCATGCAAGTGGAGGGCATTTTGGGGCGAAAAAGACAGCTGAGAAGGTTTTACAAAGTGGGTTTTATTGGCCCTACATTATTTTAAAATGCACATGAATTTTGTAAAACCTGTGATCGCTGTCAATAGTTAGGTAAAATCACTAGACGAAATATGATGCCTCTCAATTCTATTCTTATAATTGAGATCTTTGAAATATGATGCCTCTCACTAGACGAAATATATGGGGTATCGATTTTATGGGGCATCGATTTTATGGGGTCATTCCCTAATTCTTTTGGGAATGTGTATATCTTGGTGGCGGTATCGAAATAGATGGAAGTCGTGGCATGCAAAACCAATGACAACAAACTTGTTGTCAAGTTTTTGAAAAATAATATTATTTCTCAGTTTGGCATCCCATGCTCCATTATTAGTGATAATGGAACCTATTTTTGCAACAGATCTTTTGAGGCCATAATGAGAAAATACTCGATCCATCATAAATTATCTACCCCATATTATCCGCAAACTAGTGGGCAGGTAGAAGTTTCAAATAGATAAATTAAGCAAATTTTGGAAAAGAAAGTTAATAAAAACCGCAAGGATTGGTCAATGAAGCTTGTTGACGCATTATAGGCTTATCGAACCGTGTATAAAAGCATCCTTGGCATGTCTCCTTATACGCTTATATTTGGAAAACTCTGCCATTTACCAGTAGAGTTAGAACACCGGGCCATGCGGGCCATTAAACAACTTAATATAGATATAGAAGAGCTGGTAAATATAGAAAGCTCTAATTGAACGAATTAAGGGAAATTAGAAATGATTCATATGACAATGCCAAAATTTTTAAAGAGAAAACAAAAAAATTTCATGACAAAAGTATTTTAAGAAAATATTTTCATGTAGGCCAAAAAGTTTTAGTATATGACTCTAGATTACACTTATTTTCTGGAATATTAAAATCTAGATGGACTGAGCCTTACATTATTAAAAATGTTTTATCTCATGGAGCAATTGAAATAACGAATCCTAAAGATGGTCGAAATTTTACAGTGAATGGTCAACGATTAAAGTCATTTTTAGAATTTCCGGTGAGTAAAGAGAAAGAGATCATGGTTCTTCATGAGCAGGAATACATATGACATATTTTTAACCTCTTATTTGTATATTATGTATATTATATGAGGTACTAACTTTTTATTTTCACTTATTAGCTAATTTTTAGTTTTGAATGGTTTAAGTGCAAAATCCAACACATCCCCTTTTATAATCCAACCCGTGCCCTTCTTCCCCAAATGAAACAAAGTCTCAAAAACCTAAAGAGGAGAAGGAGCTGCCGCAGCAACACTATCCCCATCCCTTGAAGCCAAAAAATTTCGACCGAAACCCATAAACATGCAATTTCGGCCGAAAATTTTGGGAGATAGCCCCCCAAATTTTTAGGGTGGTAATTACTAATCTCTAATCCTTGAAACTTCTTCTTAAATTCTGTTTTTAGATCTGAAATCATGGTTACCCCTGAATTGAGTATGGAAAGGAATTTTGCTCATATCTTTAATTTACCACTTTATGGGGACTACGTTAGAGATGAAATCATGAGTAGAGGGTGGGAATTTTTGATATATAATAACCAATCAACAGTCATACCTTGACTTTGCAAGAATTTTATAATAGAATGGTTGATTATATAGAAAAGGAGGGTATGATTTTGTAACGACTCTAAAATCTCTGTATAGAAATTTTTCCTGTTACTATACAAGAAAAGAGTATTACAGTCTGAGTTTGAGTTATAAGTTACTTTTGTTAAATAAAAACAAGAAGCCACTTGTAGCTCACTGGTAAATCCTTTGCACTACTGTGACGTAGCCTGTGTGTTCGATTCCCACCAGACACAATTATATTTCTGATTTTTCTTTTTAACTTTTCGGAAGCTTAAAAGGTTGCACGTACAATATACGGAGAAATTAAAAGTTCAGAAAAATCGAACATGTGGAAAATGGTGTAAACACATATTTGATCTCGTGGCACGAATCTCGAGGCATTTGCCTCAAAATCGACTGGTGGATGTGCCCATTAGGCCGGCGGGGACGGTCAGATTGAGTCCATTTTGATATGTGCTTTGCACACTCATCTCTTCAACCTCCCTCAACTCCTCTGCACTTTTTGATTTCCTTGCAATCAAATAGAGACCCTTCAATTCACCAATTAACACCATTTTAATGCTTTTTAATCCAAAATTTTAATTCATAAACCCTAATTCTCCACTATAAATACAACCCCATACTTTGGCTCAGCACCATTCTGAATATTCTAGCAAAAACTCTCTCAAAAGTTCCTAAGTGCAAGTAGAGTAAAGTGGAGTTAGCGAGCAAGTTTCTTCCGTCGAAGATCGAAGCCGATTTTGGAGCTCCCGCGACACCACGAAGCCTACCTCCTCTTCCTTAATCTCTTTTTGACATATTCAAACCGTAAGTCCCTCCCAACTCTTCTCCTTTTCATTGAAATTCATCTTTAATTTTATATCGGTAAAGTGGAGTTATTACCGATATTCTTTTTCTAAACCCTATAAACTCCCTTTTCCTTTGTAATTTGATCAACCTAATTATACACATTACTTGTAACATTAAATACCAATATTTAAAATCAAGTTTAACCAAAAATCTCATGTGAAACAACTATAATTAAACTTTTTCATTAAAATACCTTGAACTTATTTATCACTTATTTTCGTCTTTGTTAAAACTATACCTTTAGAAAAAACTTCACAGGGTAACGACCTACCCTACACGTACACTTTGGTTTCATAGCACAATGCCTATTTGTATGTATCTTTGTTTCAAAGAATAAGCTTTACAATAAAATACCACATACTTTAAAACCGGGTTTTTTTAAAGCGGTATATCATACTCCTTTGCAATTATGCATCTACAACCCTCGTTAGGGGACCTGCTAATAGATGGTGCGGATTATCGCACATTTTAGGGATAGTAGAGCGAGATACAGTACCCCTCGCGAAGTATTCGATATCGAAAAGATATAAATACGGTTTTTAAGAAAAACGAATTTTATAAATAAAACTAATTTTTTAAAAAATTATATAAAATTATAAATCCATATTTTCATTATATTATGAAACAATATTTTTTTTAAAAATGAAAGATTAAAAGAATGTCAATAAAATACATCAAGTTATAAAAAAGGGTTATTTTTCAATAAAATACAATAAACTTTTAAAAGCTAGGTATTTATTATTAAAATACCTCAATACTTAAAACACATGCTCATGAAAACCCTAAATAATAAAAATTACACTCGAGGTTTTACTTTTAACTATAATAAAATATTTTTCATAAAACCCCTTCAAGATATATAAAATAATATTTTAAAAACTTTAGTAAATATAGGTTTAAGCGGGATCAATTCTCTTGAGCCCCAGAAAACTGGAGAAAGTGAGTGCTTGCTTATTCAGATTAGACAAATAACGGAGTTATCAATGACAATTGTCTTGGAGAAAGACACAAATCCTGCCGTCCATTTGCAGCAGTTGCTGATGACTCCCGAACCTAAGAATTCAAGAATTAAATCATTTTATAAGTGTCTGACTCAGTCTGAGTCCAACCTCAAACCTGAATCCAAAATCAAACACGAATACTTGATCATGAACATGAATACTCGAATTCAAACATCAAATTCAAATATGTATACTTGACTTGACCTGACAGAACCATGGTTATAACTTGACATGAACTCGACATGACTACTTGAATACATGATTACATCCTGAACATGAACCTGAACATTTTGTATCCATGGTTTCGGCCAAGACTTGTAAACATAATCTATACAATACAATACGCGGGGATAAAGGGGTAGATTGGTACGGAACGTATATCGTGGCACAAGAGGTCACTTAAAAGACACCTACATGAATTCTCGTGTCGTTGTCCCGTGGGTTATGACAGGGCCTTATACTACATGTTACCATAGTCCACGGGGTAATATGGATTCCTCTCGTATACATGAATACCTTCCTTATCAAATTATAAATAACCACGTTAGAATAACTATCCTATATCTGTGAACCATCATATACACTATACTTGTTCATTTCACTTTATATACTATCTTCTCTTTCTTCTTTTGGGACTTACCGAGCGTTAGTTCGCTGGCGACATTCCTTTCTTTTTCTTTCTTTGGAATGTTTGTCAGGAGGACCAGACACTGAAGAGATTGAGCCGAGCCAGGAGGACTTGGACCAGCTTGCGGCACATCCAGATTACTAGCTCCTTCCAGCCTGCACTTACTTTCTGTATGCCATTATTTTGGCATTTGCTTTATATCATTGTATCTTTTTATTACAAACAGTTGTATGTAAAATTGAATGTAAATAAATTTGATGTTACATTTTATTACTCTTGTCATTCTTGTTCATTTATATATTGCTTAATTACGCTTAACGTATTTATTTCATAGTAAATACGTTGCGGCCTGCCACGTCACCGTTTCCGTCTACTGGGAAGCGGGGCGTGACAGGTTTTGTTGGCGGCCCATGCAGATCAGTTCTGCATGAAATCTTAAGTAATATATCACAAGAATTATAAAAATCAGCAACTATACATTCCGTACATTTCAAATTTCTTGAATTTATCCTAACCATTCCTTTTTCTATCAAGGTAATGGACTCTCCCAACAACACCGGCACGAACGTCAACGGCAATACTCCACCGCCTACTCTACCACTACCACCTACCGTTGCAGCTTCTGTCAATGAGCAAACGGTACTGCTTGAGGCTATCAAGAGCCTATTGGAGGGTCAGCAGCAGCAGACTGCTATCCTCATGCACCGCCCCGAAGCTGAGGCACCCAATGCCAAGGTTGGTTCTTCGTACTTCATTATATCCACTGATCTTCTCTCAGGATTCGGACATATGTTCCTGTTGAAACACAAGTCTGAAACTTTTAAGAAATTCAAGGAATATAAGCTTGAAGTTAAGAACCAGACGGGTAGAAGTATTAAATCCTTTGATGTGATCAAGGAGGAGAATACTTGAGCATAAAGTTCCTGGAGTTTCTAAAAAAAAAGACTAGGATTCTCTCTCAGCTTACTCCTTCGAATACACCACAGCACAACGGTGTATCGGGGCGGAGGTATCGCACCCTATGAGATATGGCGTGCTCTATGATGAGTATTGTTGAGTTACCTATTTCCTTTTAGAGTTATGCACTTGAGAAGCTGCATACCTATTGAATGGGGTTCCATCCAAATCAGTGCCTACCACTCCATATGAGATATGGAATGGGAAGAGACCATGTCTTAAATGAGTTAAGATATGGGGTTGTCCGGCCTATGTTGAAAGGCAGAATCCGGACAAGCTCGAGGCAAGGTCAGTTCTGTATAAGTTTGTTGGATATCCCGAACATTTGCAAGGGAATATCTTTTACCACACTGAGGAGAAAAAGATGTTTTGATTCTCAGCATGCCACCGTTTTAGAAAAGGAATTTCTTGTGAAGAAATTAGTGGTAATGAGATAGAACTGGAAGTAGTTCCAGCTAGACAAACTAACAACTGGTGATTTGGTGAAACCAAAGGATTCAATAGTCTCAAACGAACCTCAGCCTCTCCGGGAATCTGGTAGGGTTCCTCATCCACTTAAGAGATACTACTGTCTTTTCGGTGAAAGTGGGAGCAAGAATTGCATCATGGTAGATGATGGCCCAACTAGATTCATACAGGCCATCACAAGTAGAGATTTTATGAAATGGCTGGATGCTATGCGATCAAAGATGGAATCCATGTACACCAACAAAGTATGACTTTGAATGTTGCACCTGAAGGGGTAAAACCCATTGAGAACAAATAGATCTTGAGAAGATTCTTGGTGTAAATGGAAAAGTTGAGACTTTCAAAGCTATGCTTAAGTCCATCAGGATCGATGCATAGCGGAGCTGGAACATCTGTTTTGATGTGGCAGTCAAAGAGTTTGACTTCATCAAAATGGTAGATGAACATTGTATAAACAAGAAGGTAGTACAAGAAGGTAGTAGAGAGTAAGGCGGTCTTCAACGTATTGTACGTAGATGAGATACTCTTGATAGGAAATGGTTTCCTATACTACACTCGGTCAAGCTCCTCTTATCACGATAATTCTCCATAGAAGATCTGGATGATACCTACTACATCTTGTGGATTTTGATCTATGGTGATAGATCTAAGTGGATGTTGGGAGTGTGCCAAATCCAGGTACATTAACACCATACTAAAGGGGTTTACTATAGAGGATTCTAAGCGTGGTGGTTCGCCCACTTACTCAGGAATCACTCTCTCCAAAAATATGTCTCCCGAGTCTGATTTGAAGAGAGCTCGCGTGCAAGGGATACCCTATGCTTCGGCGGTAGGCTCTATCATGTATGCGATGTTATGTACCTGACTAGATGTAGCTGACTCACTAGGAGTAGTGATCAGGAATCAATCGGATCTTGGCAGAATCACTGGACAGCTGTGGAGGACATTCTTAAGTACTTGAGAAGCACTAAAAGAATGTTCTTGGTTTGAGCTTCCAGAGTGATGAAGTCGACTGAAAGTCAGTCACATGCATTTTCTTTACCCTCAGTGGAGGGACGGTACGTTGGAAGAGTTCCAAGATAGTTACCATGACATACTAGACGATAAAGGCCAATTACATCGCTACCAACGATGCTACCAAAGAGGTTGTCTGGATGAATAGGGTTCATATGATGAACCTGGTTCCTACCATTGGGCATCCAATACCTGTGTATTGGGGTGACAATGGAGCTGTGGCTTTGTTCTAGGAACCCTGGTCCCGTCAGCGATTTAGACATATTCTTAGACAGTGTCACCTGATCAGGAAGATAGTTGATCTCCGGAAGATCGAGGTCAGGAGAGTTGACACAGAGGATAACACAGTGGATCCACTCACTGAGGCAATTCCCCAGATGCTATTCGAGAGACTTTTGGGAAGTTGGGTATGGGATACTACAAGAACCGGCCTTAGTGCAAGTGGGAGATTGTTAGTTATATGTATGCCCTAGAAGCCATTATTGTACATATGATGTATATTATAGTGGATGCTTGGACATATATAGAGAGGACTTTCTTGCTCGACATGATAGTATGGTATCTGGTTACCTTTATCTTAACATGTAGACTGGAATTTATACTGTCTTGCTCTCACATGTTGATAAAGCCCTTAGGATATGTACTTGACTACCAGGACTATGATGGAGATCATACTAGTGGGGCCAAGGTAGTTCACAAGTACATCATTTAATTGTTCCTAGTCAAGGGAATATCGAGATAGGGCATCGATATTCCGGAGTAGACTAGCGTATACGCTTCTTGAACCATATGATGGGCGATGGATGATCCCACATCCATTGGTGTTTGACATCAGAGATGGTATACGAGTGCTCAATGGAGACTGGGTACACTGAACAGGACTCGCCGAGGACTCCTATATGGTAGTATACCTATCGTCAGATAGCAGTCCTCTGGTGACACTGGTACAGATTAGTCTGTAGACCCGAGATCGTCATAGAGACTTGTACGGCTCCCACCGTGCTTTGATTTCCTCCCTACCACGCTCAAAGGAGACGTGCAAACATGTGGATTTTGGGTACAGTCCCGAGTCGTATGGAGGCAATGAGCGATAAGAGGGGTTTCATCTCTCCCGGTATTGGGGGTTGATGTTGCGCTATGCTCGATTGGCTATAACTGGAAGTCCCTGGCCAGGGATGCTGCCGAGATTTACTGATAAGTGTTATCAGTAGTTTCTCGAACCGTTATAGGCCAGACATCGGCATGACTTATCACGTTACTGGGGTCTGACGATTTCCAACCCTAGACATGATATGCGACATATCAGACGAAGAGACCGGACTGTACGGTAGTGTTACTGATAGGCTTCATGGAGACTATGGACATGCTTGCTTGTTGATCTTCATATCGCTCAATACCCGGGTAGCCGTTACGTCCAGCTAGTACCGCTGACTGCTTGTAGGTGACTGATGTGATCATAACCTACTGCTGGCGTATTGACGAGTCTTTAGAGTCCCACACAGAAATTCCCTAGTTCAAGCGAAACGAAGTAGGACACATATATGATATGTGTGTGGGCCTGATTAAATACGAGTATGTGATACCGTATTGTAATCTGGCAGTCATCTGTTATCGGTTCGGTTATATGTGATATAACCAGTTTTTCGAATCAAGTGTTGATTCGATAATGTGATATACAGATAAATGATATTAGTCGGTCATATATGATATAACCGGATTATTAGATCAAGTGTTGATTTAATAATGTGATATAAATTATATGTGTTATAATTATATCTTAACTAATATCATTAGCTCACTAATTATTCTTCATTAAGTATATATTAATATATATGATATATATATATATATAATGAAGCATGGCATTTAAATTTCTATTTTGTGAAATTAGAAATGAGGTGGAAAATGAAGCATGGTTGCAAGCATGGGATTTTCTTTAGTTTATTCTTCTTGACTCGCTATTCAAGCATGGTTGCAATTTTATATTGCATAATTTCATGCTTGAATGAGTGAGGGGTCAAGAGTTGCCATTCATTCTAGCTCATTCTCAACACTTAGCCAAAATTCTTGAGTTGCTCCCATTGTTGCTCTCTAGCTTATTCTTCCTCCTCTTGTCATGGCTCAAACTTCAACCCTCACATGTGATGTGAATCATGAAGCTTGAACACAAACTAGTGAGCTCTTAACATCCCCTACTTCATCATCCTACACTTAACGAGCGATCAAGTGCAGCGTGTTTCATACGCTAAAGAGTTTAGTGTAAAGATAGCTTGAGTTGGAGGGACTTCGCGTGGATCAACTTCGGCACGAAGGTCATTGGAGTAAGTGATCCCGCCAAAATTTTGGCTCACAACCTGCGCCCTTATAAAAAAAATATATAAATAATAAAAACAAAACAAATAAAAATAATAATAATAAATAATTAAAATAATAGTAAAATAAAAAATGAAGGGAAAAACTCCACATGCGAAGAATGTAACAAATGCCTCAAAGCCAAGAGTTAAAACATTGTGAAGCAACGCTTCAGATGCAGCGCCAAGTGCGTTGCGCCCTAAACAGCACGCCACGTGCAAAGTACGTATGCGCTAGCGCAGGCTACGCTGCGCGCCACGTGTCAAACGTAGATGCGCTAGCTCAAAGTGCGCTGCGCTCTGAGCAGCGCACCACATGCAAAGCATGGGTGCGCCAGCGCTGGAATTAAAAATTCCCACCGTTAGATCAAAAGATCTAATAATGATAAATTATTAATTAATCAGAATTAAAATTCTGTTAAGGAAAGATCTTTCCAATCTTGTTAAAAACAACAAAAATCGCCTTCTGTAAAATAGAAGCCCTAGGATCAAAGATCCAACGGTGGGGAAACATCCTCAAATCAATCAGAGAAAGATCTCTTCAACTGATTTAACAAATCAATTTGCCCTATATAAAGTCCCCAAGACTTCAAGTCTGAGAGAGAGAAACCCTCTACAAACTTTGAGAAAACTCAAAGAAAGAAAAGTAAGCTTTTAGGAAAAAGAAGATCATTTCCTCAAGGTAAAGAACATGATTCTTGAACACAGAGATGAAATCATCTCACCATAAGAAGAACTATCTTCTTAAAAGATCACAGATCTACAAAAGACCAAGGTCTTTTATAAAAAGAGATCAAAAGACCTCATCATAGAAAGAAAAGAAGTGTTTACTTCATTCACAGATCATTGATCTACAAAGGCAAAGCCTTTTCAAAAATAAGAACTATTGTTCTTGAAACTTGAGGCAAAGCCTCCTCTAAAAGGAACATAAACTTGTTCTCTGATCATAAATTTGATCAAATGCGCTTTGCGCTACTGAAAAGTTCATTGCACTCATGAACTGTGCTTTTGCACTCCTTGGACCGGCGCTCAGCGCCAAGACGTGCAACGTGTCAACCACAGATACAAGTTGCGCTTTGCGCTTCTGAAACAGCTCACTGCGCTCATGGGCTGGCGCTCGGCGCCAAGCGCAACGCGTGTCATTCACATGTGTGCCAGCGCAATGCGCTCATGGACTAGCGCTTAGCGCTCACTGGCATCTGCGCTTAGCGCAGAGCGCAACACTTACATGCGCGCCACGTGGCAGAAGCGCACTGCATTTTTTTTGATTGGCGTAAAGCGCCTAGCGCACCATATGTTGCGCTCAGTAAACACAAATTGTTCTTTAAAGAGCCAAGGCTCTGATGAATGCTATGCATTCAACACAAGACAAAAAATGTCAGGACCTAATGCTTACCATTATTAAAAGGGCCAAGCCCAAGTAAAGGCTCAATAGCCAGAATAAAAAAATGTTGAACATTTTAATTGGACTTAGCCCAAGTTTGTCCGTAAGTCCTCAACTCATATCAACTGAGCCCATATGCTCATAAACCTTTTAACAGACTTTAGTCCCAATTGGACTATAGATCTCCCAACTAAAATTGGTTCAAGGGTACATCTCTGAACTCCTCTGATACTTGTCGTTGTAATCCTTCAACGTCTTCAGAGAGGTGACGGGTCCCGATGGCCATACATTCCACAGACTATGATGTCTTTAAACCGGACTGTGGGGTCCTTAAACTCATGGACTACGATGTCCTTAACCTCGGACTGTGGGGTCCCTAAACCCATGGACTACGATGTCCTTAACCTCGGACTGTGGGGTCCCTTTAAATTCATGGACTACGATATCCTTAACCTGGACTGTGGGGTCCTTAAGCCCATGGACTACAATGTCCTTAACCTGGACTGTGGGGTCCCTAAACCCATGGACTACGATGTCCTTAACCTCGGACTGTGGGGTCTCTTTAAACCCATGGACTATGATGTCCTTAAGCTGGACTATGTCCTTAACCTGGACTGTGGGGTCCTTAAGCCCATGGACTATGATGTCCTTAACCTTGGACCACCATGTCCTTAAACTGGTAATCGACTGCAATGTCCCTAAACTAAACAATAGAGTTCAAATGCTCTTTTGTTGGATCTAAATGATCCTGTTAAGTTGATCTTAGTCTAAAATTAGACTAATGTGTCCTTAACAAACGTTGAGTCGATCTTAGTCTAAAATTAGACTAATGTGTACTTAACAAACGTTGAGTCGGTCTTAGTCTAAAATTAGACTAATGTATCCTTAACAAACGTTTAAGTTGATCTTAGTCTCAAATGAGACTAACGTATCCTTAAACCCAAGCCAAAACCCAAATCTAAGAAAATACGGATTTGGATTAATCCACGCTCTACGGGTGACAACATACATTAGTCTCCGTACACAATCCACGGGCAACCACAAACAAAACAAACACTCACGACACGAAGTGACCATCTGGAGAAGGAGAAAGTTGTTACCGCGATGCAGTAGCGTAATTAACTACAGGGGCTTACGCCTGCAGGGAAGAGCGTCTACATAATCAAAAAACCCTCAAACGAGGGGGAATCTGACGAAGTCTGCTACATCGGCCGCATCCGTCTGAACCTTCGATACACGGTGCCATAAATCAACCTGGCATCTTCGGAGAGGTGGACGGATAGCACCAATTAGCATTTGCCCTGAAATTCAGGCAAGACGGACCTGCGCGGTAGCATCTTTGTGTTCGGCGGGGAACAGATTCTGGCACGCCCGGTGGGACCTTTTTCTCTTTCCACTCTACACTTCGTGTATCGTGTTCGCGAACGAATCGCGGTTTGATATGGTTGCCCTTGGGTTCGAGGTATTAAGATTTGGTGTCTTGCTCTGTGCAGAAAACGAAAGATCAATGGCATCTACTTGCACGAAATGTTCCTGCTGCAACTGCAACTTCCGTTCCACCTCATCTAGAGGTGTAATTTACGGGCCCCAGGCGTCCTCCTTATTCACAATGCCGGTAGAGCAGGTGACGCAGGCTACCACAGGGTTGTTCTTCGGGACCATGCTCCCACCAGTGAGCGTTAACATCCCGCTGCCACAAGAAGTGCAAAAGAAGTCGGTCTTTGATCGGCTCGCTACCACCATGGCCCCTCTCAACGGGTCATCCAATGTTAAGCCAACAGCATCAGTCTTCGATAGGCTGAGCCTGAACTCCAATAGGCCCGTCAAGAAGCCCACGATACCTGAAGCGGCCATCCCAAAACGGATAGCCATTCCTGCTCTTGAGGTCAGTAAAGAAGCTTCTCCCGTCAAAGGATCAGTCATTACGAGGCTGGCCACTCCGGCTCCCGTCCCTGCTCAAAGGTCTGTCTTTGACAGATTGGATACCGCTACTCAACGGAGATCGGTCTTCAAGAGGCTGGTACCGACAGCGCCTCACCTGAACAGGGGGCAAGACGAAGTCACCCCTCAAGCTGAAACCATCCCAATGGCTCGACGCACTCAACGTCGCCACTGGCACCGAGTAAGGAAGGCTGGGGGCAACTCCCCCTCTGGGCTAACTCCACCAGCCCCAACAGTGGAAGTCGACGCTGTTGTTCCAATCAGGAACAACTTTGAATTGCTGAATAAGGTGCGCAGGAACTCTCCTACCGCCGTACTGAAAAGATCTCCTCCATCCGTGGAGAATACACGGAAGGCGAAGCCGGAATAACCCCCTCAGCGGCTATCCTCCAAAATCTACAAAGTCTGGCGACAGGTCCAGAAGTCGGTGATTGATCAAGACTATCCTCGCCGACAGAAGAAGCTGAAGGTTCAGCAGGAAGAGAACCGTCCTGTCAAGCCGCGAAGGACAAGAACTACCTGGGTGCTCGCTGCAACGGCCCCCTCAACATCAACCACTCAAAAGAGAAGGAGGCCAGAGAAAGCCCCTGTGACTACGGCAGATTGCAAAGACGATGAGCCCAAACGCCCCAAGTCTGGGGGCATAATGATGCATACTGTTTACATGGCTTCCGGAAAAGAGGAAAGTTGCGCTTCGACGGGTCACCGACCACTCACCCGATCTGTGACAAAAGCCCAGGAGCAGCAGCAGAAGCTTCAGGAAATGCTGACGCAAATGGCCGCACTCACCGGGCCAAAAGAAAGCCCGGAGGCATCATCAGAGCAGCGTCACGAACAGGAAACTGATGCTGACTTCCTCCGCAGAGTCCTCGAAAAGAAGGACAGAGAAGCAGCAGAACAATCTGCCAACATAAAACGAATGGCGCTTCTCTTCCAAGACATGGTCGGGATGATGTTACAGCCGGATCCTCCAACTGAAGACCTTCCGATCATTATTGAAGACGACAGACGGAGGACATCAAACCCTCCTCCGGCTCTTTCAGCAGCCAAAGAGGAAACCATCTCCAAGGCTGCTCTGGATGACTATATAGCCCAGCAAATACGAGCTCACCAGGCGAAAGAAGCGGCCGGCCAAATTGTTAAAACTGGGTGACTATATCCAAGCTGGTATGACCAAATAAAATACCCGCCGGGATATACAATCCCCAAATTCCATGTATACAAAAGGACGGGCAATCCCCACCAGCATGTCGCCCAGTTCAGGGCTCTATGTGGCAACACCGGGGGTGATGATAAGCTTTTGCTCATCCAATTCGTCGGCAGCTTGTCGGAGACGGCATTTGAGTGGTACTCTGAACTTCCAAACGACTTCGTCAAGACTTTTACGGAAATGGAGTTGTTATTCACCCAGCGATTCGCGAGTGCTAGTGAACGCACCCCAATAACGGCATTGATCAATGCTAGGGTGAAGCCAGGCGAGACGTGGATTCAATACGCAATCCGATGGCGGAATCTATGGTCGAAATGCGAGCAACACATAGAAGAAGCTCCTGCCGTGGGCATGTTCATGTGGACCCTTGACCCTCAGTCGACTATCTCCCAATTCATGATGTTCTTCAAGCCGACCACGTTCCAGGCCTTGATTGACAAGTTGTGTAAGTCCATGCTACCTTTCCCGGTACTTTCGGGCATGCGGAATTTGGTGAAAAACAATTTTCTAGAGGCGGTAACATGGACTCAAAACCGGATCTTTGTTAAACATCTAACTAACAATCTAACTAAGAGTTGTTAACTACTCGGTTAGGGGGTTATACCTTTCTTTCTTGAACTCCTTCGTCTTTAAGCCTCGATGGTTGTCCGGATCGGCTTCACCCCGTCGTCTCCTTGCGCCGAAGATCGATCCACCTGAAAGCTTCTACCTTTGGCTTCCTCTTCGAGCTTTGAAGAAACTAGTTCACTCGGTTTGCTAAACCTTGTGAACTAGAGTGAGTAGAGGAGAGTGTGTTGGGATTTTCCTCTATGGTTCTTGGTTCTCAACACATGAGACAAGTGAACCATAGACTAAAGAGAGGGAGAGCAAGAGAAAGAAGATGAGAGCTCAAGAACACAAGAGAGAGAAAGGAAATGAAAGAATGAGCAAGACTTTTCTCTCTTGGCTCTCATAATCCAAAACCATCATAACCAATAATAGCAATCAAGTATTAGTGATGGTTTAAGCTACAATAGCCATATCATTTCATGCACTCATTTTGCACAAGAGAACAAGCAAGCAAAAGTCTTTGCCATGAAATAATAGCCATTGTCATCATGATGGTCAACTAGTCCAACCTAGTCAACCGGTCAACAAAGTCAACAAGTCAACAAAGTCAACCCCTCAACAACCATGTCACTATAATACTTAATTAATATTATTGTTAATTACATATCATATTCTCATTAGGGTTGAGCAAAATGTCAATGGTCAACAGTCAACAGTCAACAACCCTAATGAGAATCCTCTGCCTCTGTCTCTCTGTCAACTGTGCATACACACCCGCATCCGCGTTCCGAGGAACACGAATACATACTGGATAAAACCAATCCTAAAACGTACACTAGGATCTGGCTTAAACCAAAGCCCGCTAGTGTTAATTGTCCGGACACTGTACGTGCACAAGTGAACAGATATGACCGAACCCTGTCGCAAAACCATGCGACCTCTACTCTTTTGCCTAAAGGCGAATAGCTTTCTGTGTGGGACTCTAAAGACTCGACACTACGCTGGCAGTGGGTTTAACCACAGACCGCAAGCGGCACTAGCTGTGCATAACGGTCCCCAGGTAGATGCCGACAAGAAGACTGACGAGGTGAAACCCATCTGAACTCCTACTGCGCCTGAATGTGACAGTCTCCGTACAGTCTGGTCTGTTCGTCTGATACATCGCATGGCGGGCCTAGGGGGCGGTAAACGTCAGTCCCCTAAGAGCGGTACAAGTCGTGTCGGAGTGAAGCCCAAAACACCCTGAGATAGCACTGGAAGCCTACCAGTATATCTCGCTTGCCCTGGCCATGGACTACTCGTGTAATGGCTCTCCTAGACACAGCGCGATGTCAACCCCCAATACCGGGAGAGACGAATCCTGTCTAACCGTCACTGCCTCCAAGTGCTTCGGGACTGCACCCAACTACTACCTTTTTGCACGACTCCTTTGGGCCGTGGTAGGGTAGTAATCAAAGTACAGTGGGAACACACTCGAGGCGAAGTGACAGTATCAAGTCAGCAGACTAAGCTGTACTCATGTCACCTGGGAACTGATAACTGACGATAGGTATAGTACCAACCGGTCAGTTCCCGACGAGTCCTGTCCAGTGTACTCATAACCTAACGAGCACCCGTATACTATCTCCAGTACGACGTACTGATGGCTGTAGGACAGACCATCTCCCACACTGGGATGAGAAGCGCATACGCTAGTCTACTCCGGAGTATCGATGCCCTGTCTCGATAGTCCTGCAACTAGGGACCTGTATAAGGATGTGCTTATAGATTACCCAGCCCCCACTAGTGTGACTGCCATCACAACGCTGGTAATCAAGCAAAGATCCTAAGGGCTCCACTAATGTGTATGGGTGATATACTAAAATAAACACATGTACACATTGAAGTAGAAACAAACCAAGTAGCATACTACTATATTGAGCAAGATTGTTTATACAAGGTGAATATCCCAAGCTTCCACTAAGTAATATACAAACTAGTATGATACAGTAATGGCCTCTAGGGCATATACACTAACAATCTCCCACTTGCACTAAGGCCATGTACTGGCGTATCGAAGACCTATCATCTCGATCAGCCGCTCGAACTGAGTCTGGGGCAAGGCCTTGGTGAATGGATCTGCAGTGTTATCTTCTGAAGCAACCCTCCGAACCTCGATCTCCTGGCGATCCACGATCTCCCTGATCAGGTGATACCGCCTCAAGATGTGTCTGGATCTCTGATGGGACCTGGGTTCCTTCGCTAAAGCTATAGCCCCGTTGTTGTCGCAATACAGAGGTATTGGATCAACAATGGACGGAACCACCTGAAGTTCTTTTAAGAACTTCCTCATCCAGACAGCTTCTTTTGCGGCATCAGATGCAGCGATGTATTCCGCTTCCATCGTCGAGTCTGCAACGGTTTCCTGTTTGGAACTCTTCCAACACACCTCCCCTCCATTGAGGGTAAAGACAAAACCCGACATGGACTTGGAATCATCCTTGTCACTCTGGAAGCTGGAGTCAGCAAAGGCCTCGATCTGGAGGTCCTTTCCGCCATACACCAAGAACATCTCCTTAGTCCTTCTCAGGTACTTGAGAATGTTCTTTACCTCTATCCAGTGTTTCTCCCCAGGGTTTGACTGATACCGGCTTACCACACTCAGTGCATAAGCTACATCCGGTCTGGTACACAACATCGCATACATTATAGAGCCTACCGCAGAAGCGTAGGGTATAATAGACATGCGATCCCTCTCTAAATCAGTCTTGGAAGACATCTCTTTAGAGAGGGTGATCCCGTGACAAGCCGGTAGATTACCGCGCTTGGAATCTTTCATACTGAATCTTTTCAGTATGGTGTCGATGTACCTGGACTGTGAAAGTCCTAATATCCTCTTGGATCTATCACGATGGATCCGGATCCCCAGGATGTATGAGGCATCACCCAGGTCTTTCATGGAGAACCTGTGTGACAAGAACCCCTTGACAGATTGTAGCATAGGAATGTCATTTCCTATTAAGAGAATGTCATCCACGTATAAAACGAGGAATACTACAGTTCTCGCTACAAATCTACAATAGATGCATGGTTCATCTGGATTTTTGATAAAGCCAAATTCCTTGACCGTCTCATCAAAACAGATGTTCCAACTCCGCGATGCCTGCTTTAGTCCGTAAATGGACTTAAGCAACTTGCACACCTTTCCGCTGCTCCCACTCTGAATGAAACCCTCTGGCTGGTCCATATAGACACACTCCTTTAAATTTCCATTTAGAAAAGCGGTCTTTACGTCCATCTGCCAAATCTCATAATCATGGAAGGCAGCAATGGCAAGAAGGATCCGAATGGATTTCAGCATAGCTACTGGAGAAAAGGTCTCGTCATAGTCCAAACCAGGTCTTTGACGAAAACCCTTTGCAACCAGTCTAGCTTTATAGGTCTCAACCTGTCCATCTACACCATTCTTCCTTTTGAAGATCCACTTGCATCCTACGGGTTTTACCCCGTCTGGAGCAATGTCCAACGTCCATACTTTGTTGGTGTACATGGACTCCATTTCGGTCCGCATTGCATCCAGCCATTTTACCGAGTCGACGCTCTGAACGGCCTGCTGGAAGCTAGTAGGCTCATCATAATCTATGATGCAATCCTCTCTATCCCCATCTATGAGAAAACTGTAGTATCTCTCGGGCGGATGAGACTGCCTACTACTCCTGCGGAGCGGCGTAGGAATGTCCTGTTCTTTTGAACTCTCTGGTTCTACTAAGCTTTCAGTAATAGTCTGTGGTTCTGGAATCTCTTCCAGTTCTATTTCGCTCCCACTTGTTTCATTTTCTATGAACTGGTGTTCCAGAAAATGGGCATTACGAGAAACAATGATCTTTTGTTCCTCTGCGTAATAGAAGAGATACTCCCTGGAGTTCTTTGGGTATCCCACAAACTTGCACAGTACTGAGCGTGCCTCGAGTTTGTCCGCATGCTGCTTTTTGACAAAAGCCAGACATCCCCAGATCTTCAGATATTGAAGATAGGGTTTCTTCCCACTCCATATTTCATATGGAGTGGTAGGCACAGTCTTAGTCGGAACTCGGTTCAAAAGGTATGCAGCTGATTCTAGCGCATACCCCCAGAATGATCGCGGTAACTCAGTGTTACTCATCATGGACCGTACCATATCCAATAGGGTTCGGTTCCGTCTCTCCGATACACCGTTATGTTGCGGAGTGTATGGAGGAGTAAGCTGAGAGAGAATTCCGTTCTCTTTTAAATAGTCCAGGAACTCGGCACTCAAGTATTCACCACCTCGATCCGATCTTAGAATCTTGATACTTTTGCCGGTTTGTTTTTCTACTTCATTCTTATATTCCTGGAATTTTCCAAAGGCTTCGGACTTATGTTTCATTAAGAAGACATAACCGTACCTTGAAAAGTCATCCGTAAAAGTAATGAAGTAAGAATAACCGCTTCGCGCATGTGTAGACATTGGACCGCACACGTCGCTGTGTACGAGTCCCAAGAGCTCGCTCGCTCTTACTCCGTGTCCAGTGAACGGAGTCTTTATCATCTTTCCTTTGAGACAGGATTGACAGGTAGCATACGATTGATATTCGAACGGATTCAAATATCCTTCTGCATGTAACTTCGTCAACCTTCTCTCATTGATGTGACCCAGTCTACAATGCCATAAGAAAGTCTGATTTATTTCCGGAGACTTTCTTTTGTGTGTATTCTGGACATTGAAAATCTGTGGTTGGTTTAATACGTATATACCATTGCTTAATGTACCTGACTCAATCAGAACTTGATTAAGGTGAATGTTCACAACATTACTTACAAATGCAAATTCATAACCTTCTTTAGATAATAAAGATACAGAAATGATATTACAAGTTGCATTGGGTACAAAATAGCAATTACGCAAGACCAAAACATGTCCATCTGACAAGCCCAGGTGATAGTCCCCCACGGACTCAGCATCCATGCCAGCTCCGTTTGCAACTCTGAGGGTCATATCACCTGCCTTCAAAACCCTACGCTTTCTCAGTGCCTGCAAAGAATTATAGATATGAGATCCTGATCCGGTATCCAATACCCAGGAAGTAGAGTTTATTGAAAGACAGTTTTCAATAACATACACACCTGAAGCTGAAGTCGCAACTTGCTTCAGTTCCTGTGTCCTGGATTTCTAAGCCCTGCAATCATTCTTCCAGTATCCCTTCTTATGACAATAGAAGCATTCTTCTTTATCCACAAGCTGCCCCGCTTTCTTTGTTGCCTTTGTCTTTCCCTTCGTATCCACTTTACTAACACCGCCCCTTGGTTTGGCGGGGGCTTTCTTCTTCTTTCCCTTGGCTTTCGCCTTGGACCTAGAAGAGGAAGATCCTCCTACAAACAAAGTGGATGTTTTCCTACCTTTCTGTAGGGTGCCCTCTGCGCTCCTCAGCATGTTGAGGAGTTCTGAAAGTTCAACTTCCTTTTCTTGTAAGTTGAAGTTCAGGATAAACTGGGCGTAAGTGGAAGGAAGGGACTAGAGAATCAAGTCCGTATAGAGCTCATTCTCCAACGTGGTCCCAAGGTCCGCGAGCTCTTCTATGTAGCCAATCATCTTAAGCACGTGTTCCGCTACCGATGATCCGACAGCCAACCTTGCCGAAAATAACTTCTTCGACACTTCGTATCTTGCGATACGGGACTGCTCTCCATACAGTTCTTTTGTATGGAGAAATATGGACTCAAGGTCCATATTCTCGTGCCTCCTCTGATGTCCGTTGTCCATAGAGGCAAGCACGAGGCACCTGGCCTTCGCGCAATCAATCTCCCAAGTCTTACGGATTTCCTTATCCGCGACGCTGGAGGTGGGACCTGGGACAGGGGGAGCTTTGGTGGTAAGAAGATACCCCAGCTTGTCGTAAGTGATTGCCATTTTGACATTCCTGAGCCAATCTTTGTAGTTTGGCCCTGTCAGTATGTTTTTATCTAGAAGTAACTTAAGTCCAGTCATGTCGAATGGTCGCTGCAATTAGGAGAGAGAAGAAACACTCAGCAAGACGCTCTTGCAAGTTTAGAGTGGTTTTTAATTTATCTAAACAGGATGGCTCCCACTGTTTCTCGAATCTCTCCTCAAACCAAAAAGGAAGAATTAGTCAGGATCAATCTCACCGTACAATACTTGCTTAACCGTTCGGCCAGGCTGGTGTCGGTACTTCGAGGGAGGTTTTCCAACACTTTCGCGAAGTTCCTTAATTTAAGAACCTCTTTTCCCTGGGGGCGTAGCCCCGCTAACACCTTTCTAGACACCTACTTGGTTTATAGCATTGATCGTTAAGTGAGAAATTTCCCGAGAAGTAGCATATACTCACAGTAGGATCGGGATCCAAATATCATTGCGTGACAAAACTGAAGGAATCCTACCAGAATCATCACACTCCAAATGGTATGCAGTGCTAGCAAGTTTCAGTTCTTTTGAAACTCCCGATGTAGATTTTTGCCCCATGCTCTTATGACCTTGGCGTGAGGTCAAAATGTCATAAGTCACATGTCAAGTTCTTCCCATCATTATCCAGGTTAATTTGAACCCACCCGTACCTACCCTTGACGTAGGCCAAAATGGCAGTACGACTGTCTCAAACCAACGCATTCTATCTATGCAACAGATAAATATCCGGCAGCTACCAATCATTATGCCTTGGCGTGAGGTCAAAATACATAGCTTGAATACTACCGAATATTTAACTGAAATGATGGAGGGCTACGGATGGTTTTGGCAAAACCGTGAACGTAGTGAACTTGATATGATCGATGGAACGAGATAGCTTTTAAAAGGAGTGGCTTAAGCTCCGCGTTTAAAAGTTATTTTGAAAAGAAACCGAGTGGTTTTTGAAAGTGTTCCAACGACTTTTACTTGGTTTATTTTCTTTGCATTAGTTCTTTTAATGCGTATTTTTCTTGCATTAGTTCTTTTAATGCGTCCCATCATTTAATCCTACCATTGCAGAAAACAACCAAAATATGACGTACGCTTATGCCATTCGCATTCGCCACGGGGCCCCGTTATTACCCGTTAGGTTACTTAACTAATGACAGAGCGGGGGCTGGGCTAGCGCGGCTGTAAAACATAAGCAACGCCTAAATAATATCATATATAGATATACATTGCAATGATAGCCATTTCAGATCACAGATGAATACATTGGATATACTAGGAATCCGCAATTCGTACGAGCCTGTAACGAAAAGCAGATTACACGGTCGCGGTGAATAGCCAATACCCCACCCAAGACCCCTACGGATGCGGCAAACTACCCACCAAGTACCCGAAGCGAAGCAACCTCCCTTAACTCCGTGAGTAGGCCACTCGGCACTTCGGGATGCCCGGTAGTTTGTGCACCCCCTCCATGGGTCTATCCTAGGAGCAAAAACAGTAAAAAGAAATTATACAATGACGGCTACAACCCCGACCCGGTTGTGCGGCCATACAAATAATTATTACATCAATTTACAAATTTACATGAATTGAAAGAAAAGAAATCTCTCGTCTCACAACCCCCGGCTATTCACCCGCGATAATCCAATGAATTCATATACACATTCCAGCAACATTACAGATCACAGATTTGTATAACCCCCACTAATCGACATATAGCGATTAGCAGACGTTCAATACAAATATCACATCACAGATAAAAACCCGTCAGCTTAAGTCTTTAGAAACTCGATCAAAATACGGTTTTTAGAGCCCCAAAAACAAAATTTTCTTTCTGGAAAATCTGGGCTGAAAAAACATATACCAAAATTCCCAAAATACCCCATAGAACAAACGGCAGTGAAGACGATCCAGAGAGGAGCTCAATCGGCCGCGGAACAGCGGCAATAGCAAGCTATTGCCGCGTTTCCGCGGTGGTTTGGTGAGATCTCTGGACCGTTTTTCTACAGTAGACTATAAAAACCCTGAGTCGATTTTTAAAGCATGATTTATTACTTTTACAGTACTTTGAAAATCGACAGCAAGCATGAATTTCGGGTTCATTTCGGGACTTTTTCTTCGATCGAATTTCTAGCTACTATGCTAACATGTTAGATAGAGTTTAACCTGTCTCTGATACCACTTTAAGTCCATGCTACCTCTCCCGGTACTTTCGGGCATGCGGAATTTGGTGAAAAACAATTTTCTAGAGGCGGTAACATGGACTCAAAACCGGATCTTTGTTAAACATCTAACTAACAACCTAACTAAGAGTTGTTAACTACTCGGTTAGGGGGTTATACCTTTCTTTCTTGAACTCCTTCGTCTTCAAGTCTCGATGGTTGTCCGGATCGGCTTCACCCCGTCGTCTCCTTGCCCCGAAGATCGATCCACCTGAAAGCTTCTACCTTTGGCTTCTTCTTCGAGCTTTGAAGAAACTAGTTCACTCGGTTTGCTAAACCTTGTGAACTAGAGTGAGTAGAGGAGAGTGTGTTGGGATTTTCCTCTATGGTTCTTGGTTCTCAACACATGAAACAAGTGAACCATAGACTAAAGAGAGGGAGAGCAAGAGGAAGAAGATGAGAGCTCAAGAACACAAGAGAGAGAAAGGAAATGAAAGAATGAGCAAGACTTTTCTCTCTTGGCTCTCATAATCCAAAACCATCATAACCAATAATAGCAATCAAGTATTAGTGATGGTTTAAGCTACAATAGCCATATCATTTCATGCACTCATTTTGCACAAGAGAACAAGCAAGCAAAAGTCTTTGCCATGAAATGATAGCCATTGTCATCATGATGGTCAACTAGTCCAACCTAGTCAACCGGTCAACAAAGTCAACAAGTCAACAAAGTCAACCCCTCAACAACCATGTCACTATAATACTTAATTAATATTATTGTAAATTACATATCATATTCTCATTAGGGTTGAGCAAAAAGTCAACAGTCAACAGTCAACAACCCTAATGAGAATCCTCTGCCTCTGTCTCTCTGTCAACTGTGCATACACACCCGCATCCGCGTTCCGAGGAATACGAATACATACTGGATAAAACCAATCCCAAAACATACACTAGGATCTGGCTTAAACCAAAGCCCGCTAGTGTTAACTGTCCGGACACTGTACGTGCACAAGTGCACGGATGTGACCGAACCCTGCCGCAAATCCATACGACCTGTCGCAAAACCATGCGACCTCTACTCTTTTGCCTAAAGGCGAATAGCTTTCTATGTGGGACTCTAAAGACTCGACACTACGCTGGCAGTAGGTTTAACCACAGACCGCAAGCGGCACTAGCTGTGCGTAACGGTCCCCAGGTAGATGCCGACAAGAAGACTGACGAGGTGAAACCCATCTGAACTCCTACTGAGCCTGAATGTGACAGTCTCCGTACAGTCCGGTCTGTTCATCTGATACATCGCATGGCGGGCCTAGGGGGCGGTAAACGTCAGTCCCCTAATAGCGGTACAAGTCGTGTCGGAGTGAAACCCAAAACACCCTGAGATAGCACTGGAAGCCTACCAGTATATCTCGCTTGCCATGGCCAGGGACTACTCGTGTAATGGCTCTCCTAGACACAGCGTGATGTCAACCCCCAATACCGGGAGAGACGAATCCTGTCTAACCGTCACTGCCTCCAAGTGCTTCGAGACTGCACCCAACTACTAACTTTTTGCACGACTCCTTTGAGCCGTGGTAGGGTAGTAATCAAAGTACAGTGGGAACACACTCGAGGCGAAGTGACAGTGTCAAGTCAGCAGACTAAGCTGTACTCATGTCACCTGGGAACTGATAACTGACGATAGGTATAGTACCAACCGGTCAGTTCCCGACGAGTCCTGTCCAGTGTACTCGTAACCTAACAAGCACCCGTATACTATCTCCAGTACGACGTACTGATGGCTGTGGGACAGACCATCTCCCACACTGGGATGAGAAGCGCATACGCTAGTCTACTCCGGAGTATCGATGCCCTGTCTCGATAGTCCTGTGACTAGGGACCTGTATAAGGATGTGCTTATAGATTACCCAGCCCCCACTAGTGTAACTGCCATCACAACGCTGGTAATCAAGCAAAGATCCTAAGGGCTCCACTAATGTGTATAGGTGATATACTAAAATAAACACATGTACACATTGAAGTAGAAACAAACCAAGTAGCATACTACTATATTGAGCAAGATTGTTTATACAAGGTGAATATCCCAAGCTTCCATTAAGTAATATACAAACTAGTATGATACAGTAATGGCCTCTAGGGCATATACACTAACAAGTTGGCCCAAATGGACTAGATGGGCCATAGACCATCTCCTTCAAAGACGGATCTTCGGAATGAAAAGGGGAAAGGAAAAGCGACTTTCGTCGCCGATACTCAACAACAGCCGAGCAACTTAAAGCCGGTTGTTCGCCAAAACAATATGCGTCCACGCCCATCCCTCGAGGAGAGACTAGAACGTCCTTACTCGTTCCCCCATGGTAAAACGAGGAGACTGTTCGAGCTGGCATTGCGCAACAAGCTCATAAATTTGCCGGATCCAAAACGTCCATTGCAGCCAGGTGATGTCAACAATCCTAATTACCGCCCTGACCACCAAGCAGTAAGCCATCCAATCGAAGATTGCTTCATCTTCAAAGGCTGGATTGAGGACCAATACCAACAAGGTAAGTTCGCACTATCCGAAAACTGGAAGGTGAGCCCGCCACAACCTCACACCCCTAAAAAAAGTGGACGTGCCGAGGGCATCGTGCTCATAAGGGAAGCCCCATGGGAAGTTGTTCTTTCGGCAAAGATGAAAAGAATGCTGAAGGATCTCCAAACGTGCCCGGCAATCAGGTGGAAAGATCCACTGGAACCCGAGATCATCGAGGGAATGCTGCAACCGTGCCCAACTACAAAAATTGGTGGTGATAGTCAAAGCGCTCGCACCCAGCCATCAAAGTCTTCGAAGAAGAAGAAGAAGATTCAAAAGCCTGTGAAGCTTGATAACAATCGCACAGACCTGCAAAAAAAAATTGATGCTCTGGAAGAATACAACCAGAAGGCGCGAACCCCGGTCACACTCCAAGAATTTCTCAACAATATCCTTGAGAACGGAGATGACGACAATAACGACAGGGATGACTCGTCAAAAGAATCTGAGGACTATATGGCAAGTTGCCACATGATCTCTCATTCGGCATTAACTAATGAAGAAACGCACTCGGCGATAGAACATAGCACAAAAGAGCTGGGGGCAGGATCGAAGCCGAAACCCTTGGAAGCGTCTGACGAGATGATCGACTTGCTACTGAACGAAGCCCGTCAGAAAAGCAAAGCCAATCGAGAGCGTGAACTGGCTATATTTGAAAATGCCAAACGCCGACGACTGGAGGAAAAGGTCGAGACACCCAGACTGGAGCAAAGCATCCCTATCGCCAGCAAAAGCAAGCTTAAAGTAAGGAATCGATTCGCTAGGGCCCTAGCAATAGGAATGAAGTTGCCCTCTCAAAGGAAATTCCCCTGGCAATATACGTCTTAATGAAGCGGACATGTTGGATATAGTGCCCTCAAAGTCAATTATTGGATTGCAGGTACGTGATTGCAATGATTGAGGAGGACCTATACCGGTAGCACAGTCTTACTCGAGATGATAGTATGCTATCTGGTTTGCCTTTATCAGTCGTGTACAGGTTCAGGTGACTGATCACTATTACACGTTGATAAAGCCCTTAGGATCATGCTTGACTACCAACAGTATGATGGCGATCATATACGTGAGAGTTGGGTAGTCTATAAGCACATCCTTAATTGTGGTCCCCAGTCGTGGGAGTTTCGAGACAGGGCATCGATACTCCGGAGTAGACAAGTGTATACAGTCGAGACCCCGACGAGGGACAGTGGCCGGTCTCACAAGCCACTGGTGTCAGTTGGATCACCTAAGATGTATACAGGTGCTCATTGGGTTATGAGTACACCGGACAGGACTCGCCGGGAACCTGCTAGTTGATATTTATACCTAGCGTCAGATAGCAGTTCCCTGGTGACATGTGTACAGGTTAGTTCATCGACCTGAGGTCGTCATTTGTCTCGTGTGAGTTCCCACTGTGCTTTGATTTCTATCCTACCACGGCTCAAAGGAGTCATGAAAACAGGTCTTTTTTGGGTAGAGTCCCGAGCCACATGGAGGCAAGTGAGCGGATCGGCAGGGGATTCGTCTCTCCCGGTATTGGGGGTGAGATCGCGCTGTGTCTAGGAGAGCCATTACACAAAACCCTTGGCCGAGGTAGGAGATTTACTGGTAGGTACTCCAGTAGTATCTCAGGGTGTTCTGGGCTACACTCCGACACGACTTATACCGCTATTGGGGGTCTGACGTTACCAGCCCCCTAGGCCCGATATGCGATACTCATAGACGAACGGACTGGACTGTATGTATATTGTCACTGTTAGGCTCAGTAGGGTTCCAGGATGAGTTCGCTCATCGGCTTCCCTTGAGGTCAGTACATGGGCAGCCGTTACGCACAGCTAGTGCCACTGACGACTTGTGGTTAAACCTACTGCCAGGGTACTGACGAGTCATTAGAGTCCCCCACAGATAGTTTCCCAAGTTCGGGCGAAACGTTGTAAAGGCCATATGGTTTTATGGCAGGGTTCGGAAAATGCACGTGCGTTTACACACGTGTCATATTTCGGACAGATAATACTGGTGGGCTTTGGTTTAAGTCGGATGCATGTATTATACTGTGTAGATATAATATCTTTGTCTCAGTTGCATTTGTATTCGGTCGTAATACAAATGCAGGTATGTTTATACTGTTACGGGGTTATCCTGAAATTCGTTTCGGGATCACTTTTCGAAGTTGCCAGTTTTCTATCACCCGTCTTAAACATTCGGTTTATTGCGGAATTATCTTTTCTTCACTTGGGTGAGTCATGAGGGTGAGTTATCAGGAAGCTTCTTGATTTGGTGACTAGGTTAGTGAGGTGTTTCATGACTCATTGTTTGCATTAATTGGTTTGATGAGGTGTTTTAAGTGAGTCATTCTTTCCATTAATGAAGTGATGAGTTATGATAAGTATTATTGCTTATGGTCACCCCCCTTTTTGCTCCTACACTCACCCCCTCCTCTTATAGTGGTCGGCCATTCATTTGGAGGCCTCATGGTTGTTGGAAAAAGTCATGGATTGATTAAAAAGATTATGGAATTTGGTTCATGGAAATTTGATAGCTCGTTTCTCATTTCTCTCCATTAAAAGGCAACTTCATTAACCGTTCATCCATGGTTTTGGATGAAGCGAGACAAAGTGTTCTACTCATTCTCTACATCAATCTTGGACATGTCGGCTAGCGAATTTCATGTCCGAGTTGCCTCGGTTCAGAGGCGGGAGCCCGTTTAAAGATCCGTAGATGTGGTGCCGCCTCGACGAGGAGCCAGGAGATCGGAGCAGCCGCAACGGAGCGTGGGATGATGGTTAAAGACCGAAGGACTCGGATCGTTCGGTATAGCCTTTCTACCCACTTTGTAGTTTGTTAGTTTAGCGTTAATGGCAGATCCGGGTTATAGTATGCGATAGCACCAGTTTAAAAGTTTTTGTTCCGCGTTTGGCGTCTGAAAGACGGCCGGGGCGCTACCGTAGACTTACATGGTATCAGAGCCACGCCATTAAGCTTTACTAACTTGTTCTAACACGTTTAAAATATCGATCGAACGGAATTTCGATAAAACTCAATTTTCTGTGTAAAGTTTCTGTCGATTTTAAAACTTGATATAAAAATCATTTTGAGAATCTCAGAAAATCGTTCAGGCTTTTTAAAGAATTCTGGTGAAATTTGGTCAACTGAAGCTTCCAAAGTGCCGCGGAACCGCCGCACAAACCCTAATATGGCCGCGGTTCCGCCGCTGTTTTAGAGCTACAGTAAACTATTTTTCTACAGTAGGGTCTTCTTGTAAAATTGTGGTTTCTGGAATATTTCTTTTGGGCCCAGATTTTATTACTGTACTGCAGATGTACGTGGGGCCCACTTCGGGAAGTTTTTTTGATCGAAATTTTAAACTTGTTAGTTTACAGTACTTACATTATATCTCCGACCGTGAATGTCATTCGAGCGGTAAATTGCGTCTAATTGCTATAGTTCTTTTAGACGGGTTTGCGAACATGACATTCGCGTTGATGTTCTGTGTTGTGCTGTGATATTGCGGATTTGTCGTGGATAGCAGTGTGCAATGGTAGTACAGTTTAGATTTATTTGTACATTTGATATTGCGGGGCGAGCGTCCAACATGTGGACTTCTCCTGTTTGTATAATATTCTATTGGGGCACGACCGGGCTGAGGTCGATGTACCCGTTGTATATATTTTTTATTTCTGTACTAGGTTTACCCCGCGATGGAGTGCACGGATAGCCGGGTTCTGGAGGGCAACGGGTCCGCATCTCATTGCTTTGAGAGGCAGAGGGGCCTCACTCTAGAATTGGCAGACTATTCGCCGCACTCGTAGGGGGTATAGGTTGACCCAAGGAGGGGTGCTCGAGTTACCGGATTCCGTGAAGTGCAGGGTGGTCCATTCATTTTGCTGTAGGGGGCTGCCTCGCTTCAGGTTTTGGCGGGTAACTTGCCGCACCCGTAGGGGTCTAGGTTTCATTGTACAGGCTATCCATACGACCAGGGGAACGTCGGGTTTCAGCAGCGGCTCTGTGAAACCCGGGGATCCCAGATTATCTGTATTGTTCTGTGATGCTTATTACTTTTCTGTAATGCTGCATATTATCATGCCTAGAGCGATTATTGTATATTGGTATATATACTAGTAGATATTGTATATGTTTTACACCCGCGCTAGTCCAGTCCCCGCTCTGTCGTTAGTTAAGTAACCTAATGGGTGATGACGGGACCCAGTGACGAATGCGGATGGCATATACATACATTTTATTTTTGTTCTTTTCTAGTGTGATTAATTGATGGGACTGCGTTGATTTTGATCAATGCAAAGGAAAACAAACCTGTTTGGATGTTGTTGGAACAGTTTTAAAAAGTGTTATTACAAAGACATTTTCTTTTGTTTTGCACAGTGGTATTCAGTTGGAATATCCTGCACCTCATTCGACGAGGCAAGGGCCAAGATCCCTTCACCGGGAGTGACCCCTTGGGAAGAAGTTTGCGTCAGGGTAATAACTTCACTATAGTCGATTACATGTTGCTTTGCATCACGGTATTCAGTTGGAATATCCTGCACCTCATTCCACGAGGAAAGAGCCGAGATCCCTTCACCGGGAGTGACCTCTTTAGCAAAGGTTTTCGCCACTATATTTTATAAAAAAGCTATCAGGTTCCTTCAGCGATATCAAGTTCGTTACGTTAAAGGTTTTTCGCCAAAAACCAGCCGTAGCCCTCCGTCATTTCATTTGGGTATTCAGTAGTATTCAAGCTATGCATTTTGACCAACGCCAAGGCACAGTGTTTGGTAGCTGCTGGGTATTCATCTGTTGCATAGATAGATGAGTTGGTTTGGGACAGTCGTTCTGCCATTTGGCCAACGTCAGGGGCATGTGCGGGTGGGTTCAAATTGACAAGATAATGATGGGTAGAACTTGGCATGTGACTTATGGCATTTTGGCCAACGTCAAGGTCATAAGAGCTTGGGGCAAAAATCATATCGGGAGTTTCTAAAGAAACTGAAACTTGCCAAGTATGCGCATACCTTCTGGAGTGTGATAACATGAGCGGATTCCGTCACGTTATCATGCGATGAGAGTTGGATCCCGATTCCCACTGATGAGTTGGTTTACTCTTCGGGTGATCCCGATTGATTCTTCTTTCAGGTTTGGAGGAGAATTTGACAGTACAGTGGGAGGTTTCCTGATTAGAAAAAGTGATAACCATTCTGATCTAGGTTAGAGTGCACGCAGAGTGTTTCTTTTCTCTCTCTCTTTGGCAGCGACCTTTGACCAACCCTAGACTATGACTCAGTAACCAAGTTGACCGAACCATCTTAAATACTGGCTTTTGGATTGTCCGAGTTGCATAAGTCATTGCCGCTCCTTCTTTTACCCTTTGCATTTCTCAGAACACCCCTTATTACTACGGACATCCACTTCCATTGGATAGATCCATCGTATGGTTATATACGAACTCGAAAGGACTTCTTCGAGGATGGATCCAGGTTCAGGAGAAAATGAATTGGTTTATTCGGTTGTCTTTTATTATCACCTTCTCTTAGGTTGCGAGGGCCCCTTGGTTTAGGAGAGTACACCTATTATGCTTATTGGATATTCTTCTTCCAAACCATAGGCAGGTGCCGAAAGGTAGGGAATGAAGAAAACCAATTAGCCTAAGTAGGGTGTACAGAAGGTAATAAGTAAAGACAAAATAAAGGGATTAGAAAGAGGGCAAAGTAAATTGCGACTGCTATCATTCACGACTAAACTGCGTACTTCATCGCCACTCCTATTTCACCTTTGCTTTTTTCCCCAGTTCGGGAGAAATAGAATAAGGTAATATTCAGTTGTCTTTTATCATCACCTTCTCTCAGGTTGCGAGTACTCCTTGGTTTAGGAGGGTACACCTATTACGCTTACTGGATAGTCTTCTTCCAAACCATAAGCTGGTGTTGAACGGTAGGGAAGGAAGAAAACCACTTAGCCTAAAGGGTTGTACAGAAGGTAACGACTAAAGACAAATAAAGGGATTTGGAAAGATGTCAAAGAAATATACGGTTATAGTCATGAATTAGATTATGGAAGAGGCATTACTAGGAATACCAGGATACCCTTATGATTGGTAGGGAAAGATCGTGTTTGTAGTTTAACCGCAATCAATAACGGTGTCGCACGTAGCTAGACCGAGATGAGTACGGGTCGTCCTCTGGGAAACGTGGAACCTTTTAATTTTACTTTAGATGTGTTGAAAAGGAGAAAGAAATAAGAATGGTTGTAGGATGGTTTCTAGATCTACGTTTAATAAGAATGTAAATATAGATCTAGAATAGTTTAAAGATGTGATTAATTATAATAAGAAGGGCTTGTAGGGTTCGTTAGGATTTAGTAGTTATGAATGATTAATTAAAGTTACCCTTTTTATCCATTAATAGATTTAGAACTAGAACGACGGCGATGCGTGTAGATTAGGGTTTCTGGAGGGAAAAGGAATCCCACTCTTAACCCTTATCTCGACACGGAACTCCGTTCATATCTAGCCTTTACCAAAACAATCATTAATCTAATCTCTAATCGCGGTCGGAACTAGTAAAGAATTGCTAGCGCGCCCGATTAGGATGTTAATGATTATTTTGATAAAGTTCCTAAACTTTATAGGACTTAAAAAGGGTTTAGATATTTTTCATCGTTCATTAGCCTACCCTAATCCTACGAACCCTAACAAGCGGAGAATTACTCGCGCATGTTGGGAGAAGAATATGAAAAGAAAGAGATGGAAAACATAATGTAAAAGAAAACAAATAATTAAATAAAAACTACCTTTATTAATCAACTCCTTCAACTACACTTTTAATCCATAGAAAATGATTACAAAACTTGATTTGCTTCTCGATCTTTCCTAGGGAGGTAGTCGAACAGTCGATGATCAGCCTGGATGCGTGAGCGTCGGGAGCTTCGTGATCTCTTCGGCTTGATAGATTTTCCAAGATGCCCTCGGTGCCTTTATATAGTGAAAACCCAGAATCTTTTTGTTCAGAAGTTGGTAAAATTCAGCATTTGAAAATCTCCCAAAATCTTGTATTCTCTCTCCTCCTAATTGCGGCGGTTCCGCGGCCCCAGGGTGGGTTTGGCCGCGGAACCGCGCTCGACGGTGGTGATCTCCCTGTTGTTTCTCTTGGGCTCTCTGATGGTGACATTTGGCATTCCTAAACATCTTCAGAATCTGAAAATATTTTCTCGGCTGCTTCCAGACTTAGTCTCCAAGTTTGCTCTTTAATTTGGAAAGTATTCTTCAACAAATTGATTTGTTTGTTAAATCCTTCATAACAACTTGGAAATAATCTGCACAACAACTCAAATAAGATTTTAGTAGACTTTGTTCTACTAGGATTAGACCAGTAATATTATTTGCATACATTTTCCTACCAAATGATAATTAAATATATTAACACATGGAAAATAATGTTTTTACACATAAACCCTCATATGTATAATATATTATAATAAAGTCCTTTTTTTAATATAAAAATGGTAGGAAAAATGTACTACAAATATGCAGTTTTATCGACTGAACAAATACCCCCAAACTTATCTTTGATCGTCCCGAGCAAATTAGTTTATTTAAGAGGAGAAAAAGAAAAGAGAAAACTAAGCACACTTTCGTAGGCAGACACGATTGCACTGAGCACGTGCAACAAGCCGTTAAACCTCTAGGTGTCCCTAGTAGGAGGAGTGTTGTCTCCTGAGGGTTTTCAGCGGATTACACCCACAAAATCCTATAACAAAAGAAAGATGGTGAAATTTACATATAAAGATAAGAACCATAAAAGAAATACTTTGAAAAGAAGAGTTTCCAACTATACTAGCTTTTCAGTTGTCATGAGCCCTATCTTAATAGTCATGAAAAAATGTTAGAAATCACATCATCCCTCAATAAAACATCGTCTTTATTCTTCATTTCTACCTTTTGTCCAAACATTGATCATATAACCCCACGTGTGTGTAAAGAACATCCCTACACTCAGAGAATTCAATTCAAGCTATCATACTCTTGTCCATCTACCTTAGTACTTTTTCTTTGATGAATACTTAGAATTGCTTACACATTTTCATGCGACCGTTAATACTTCTTGAGGTACTAACCGACCGATTACTCATGTGCTTGCTGATTTGGTGATAATATTTTCCTTGTCTTGCACCACCTAAGGCTTAGCAGTGACTCCCAGACCAGTTGGCCTTAGGGCACTAGGTGAAGAGGCACCCTCGCTATATTTTTTTTATTGCTACCTTGGCGATACAAAACCAGTGTTCATTTTTTTCTTTTCACCATTTTATATTTTCTTCATCATTTCCTTCATACTTTGGCTTTTAGACAAGAGCATTTCAAGGTATCCTCTACTATCCCGAGTTTCAAGACGTGTGTATGTGCATATTGTAGGGTATCAACATTCAAATGTTTGGCTTCCAGAATAGAAACTATTTTTCAGACTTATTTTTATCCTCAGATTAGTGACTTCCTTCATCTTACCAACCCTTGGGACAACAGCTCATAACTACTTATTACCAGTTCGTATAAGGAAACTTCTAGTTTTCTTGGTTTTCTTAAACTATTCCTATCTTTTGGATGTAATTTTTCACTTTCTACTCTTTTGTTATAAAAGAAAATTTTTGAAATTTATGAAAATGTTGTGCTTATGCAAAATATGATGCAAATTGATGTGTAAATAAGCACAAACCTCCCCCAAACCTGTTTACAGCAGTGTCCTCACTGATATCATCCGTTAAGCTCAAAAACCTGTAGACTTAGGAGGAAATTATTTACGGGGGCAAGAATATATGAAAGTGAAAAATCCTCCCCCAAACTTATTTTAGGCTCACAATTTTGTAAAAATCATTTTCTTTCAAGAGCCAAAATATACCACCCCTCCCCCAAACTTGAGTTAAACAATTTTAATCTTTTAAAATCACACGAGGGGGTCAAGGTTATTGGTCAATGCCAAGCTTTGCAAAGACCGAAGGTCAACACCAACCATTCAAAAATTTTATCGATGAAGCACCAAGGTTGGTGGAAGAACATGTCACCTATTGACGTGAAGAAGTGGAGAGGTGACAAGAGGTGTAAAGGATTGCGTCTCAATTTGGAGAGACGACACAGTGATAGTGATGATGGATTACTCGCATTATCATGATTGTCCAAAAGAGGGGGTGGAGGTCCAATTTCTTCATCTTGGAGTTGATTCATCTCAACACCCGTGTCTTGTAAAAATGCGAGTTCATCAGCGAAAATTTCCTCAAAGCTTTCATCGATACCCCGAAGAATAATGTCCTCAGAAAAAATGGGGTGATCGTCAGACTCTATAAAAAGTTCCTCATCAGTGTTAGATGTTGACCCGGACAACTCGGTGGAAGAGTCCGTATCAAGCAACAACATATGAAAAGAGTCAGTATCATGAGGTTGATCAAATTCGCTGCTGTCGACATCCATTATTTCGACAGAACACACATGAGCATAGGGTTCGGAGGGTTCACTTCCCAACTTGTAAATGTTAAGCTCAATTGACTTCTTTCCAAAGGATAGGGTCATAGAGCCGTTTCTACAATTGATTACTGCATTGGAAGTGGCCAAAAAGGGTCGACCGAGTATCACCGGGATTTGATTGCGTGGGTTTGCCACAGGTTGTGTATCTATAACGATAAAGTCCACAGGAAATATGAATTCCCCGACTTTGATTAACACATCCTCTAGCTCACCCCTAGGTTGGGTGATAGATCGATCGGCCATCTGAAGAGTGCAATGCGCAGGTTTTAACTCTCCGATCCCTAATTGCTCATAAACAGAATACGGAAGCAAGTTAACACTAGCACCTAGATCGAGTAAAGCACGATTAATATTTTTACCCCCAATAGAAATTGAAATTGTAGGACTTCCGGGGTCCTTTCGTTTCTTGGGCAGTTGTTGTGTAAAAGCAGTGCTCACATTACTCGCAAGGAAAACTTTTTTAGGTACTTGAACTTTTCTCTTCCTAGTGCACAAGTCCTTTAAGATTTTTGCATATGACGGAACTTGTTGAATAGCATCTAGGAGAGGAATGTTTATGTTAACTTGCTTAAAAATTTCCACAATCTTCTCCATTTGTGGACTTGGTCTGTTGCCCCTTAACCTGTTTGGATAAGGTGCTTGATCAATAAGTTTTGGGTCCAACGTTGGAGAGGATTGTGGGGACGGATTCGATCCCAAAACCGGAGTGGGACTCGACTTAGATAGATTTGGTGAAATGGGCGAAGGGTTCGAGCCTTGGGGAAAACGGAGAATAGGCTCGGGTGAAGGTGGGAGACTAGACGAATTAGGGGAAGAAGAAGAAGCTGGGGTATCATTGGTATCACTATCATCACACTGCTCACCCACTCGGTCATTCAGCACTTTTCCCGATCTCAACGTGGTAACAACACTCACATTATAACTTTGTGAGTGGCCAGGATTAGGAATGGGTTGAGATGGGAGTTTCCCTTTCTCTCTCGCACTCATTGCGGCGTTTAACTGTGCGATTTGGTTTTCTATTGATTTGATACTCTCACCATGGGAGGAGGAGTTTTTCGTTAGGGCATCAATAGAAGACCTCATATCAGCCGAATTTTGCATGGATTGTTTCATGAACATATCCAAAGTTTGTGCAAGTGAGTTGTCAATACCGGCCACCTGTGGTGTAGAAATGTTGGCCGGATTTTGGAAATTTTGTGACTGAAAGGGGGGCTGATTCTGTGGTTGTGGTTGCTGTGGAGGAGGTCTTTGATAATTGCTTTGTTGGTTTTGATTCCAAGCAAAGTTAGGATGATTCCTCCATCCTTGATTGTACGTAGAAGAATAAGGGTCGTTTCTAGGTCGCTGCTGAAAAGCAGCATTAGCTTGAAACGATGCATTCATAGGACATTCTTCCGTTAAGTGTGAAGGATCCGAACAGCAACCACAGACAGTCTTGGGAAGCGTAACCTGATTTAGGGAGAATGATGAAAATTTGTTCTCCATAGCATCGAGTTTCTTCTGCATCGCTGCCATTTCGGCTTTTACTGCGATGGAAACATCGAGTTGGTGAATACCTCCCTTAGTTGAAGGTGGTCTTACGCTTTCCCACTGCAAAGTGCTTTCTGCGAGGTCTTCCAGATATTTCCAAGCTTCACCGTCATCTTTAGACATGAAATTGCATTGACACATTGTTTCAAGCATCTGCTTTGTCGCTGGATTAATGCCCTCATATATAATCCGACATAAATCCCATCTTTGTATTCCGTGATGGGGGCATTGGACAAGCAGATCTTTGAAACGTTCAAAGCACTTCCAAAATGGTTCGTTGGGAAGCTGGGTGAACTGATTGATCTCGCTCCTAACATGTGCAGTCTTATGATTTGGGTAAAACTTCTTAAGAAATGCTACGACGAATTCATCCCAATTAGCGATAGAGTGTGCGGCAGTATTATAAAGCCATTTTTCTGCCAAGTCGCATAGTGTGAATGGGAGAAGACGTAAGCGCATAGCATCTAAAGTCAATTGTGAAGTACCCATCATTGCGCATACGTTTTCGAATTTGGTGATGAAAACGTACGCGTCTTCCGACTCAAGCCCGTGAAATTTGGGCAGCAGATTGATGTAGTGGGGTTTAATTTCGAAATTATCCCCGTTAGGTGGTGGAAGAGATAGACAAGTAGGAAGGGGACCACGAATAGGATAGCATCTCTCTTGGAGAGAGATGCGCGGTGGATTCTGCTCACCTGCGGGTGGTGGCAGCGTGGTGTTATAATTAGATGGAGTGTCGTCCATCACGATCGATGTGGTGTGTGGTGGGGGAAAAGAAGATGAAGAAGTACCGACTTCGGTGTCGATAGCAGGAACGCGGACAAGACGGGCACTAGGATCCCGTGTCCAGCCGAGCATGCACTAAGCGGGTTTAGTGCAAGTGGCAGCGTGTGTGTAGTTTAAAAATTGGCTTGTTTTGAAAAAGTGGGACTCAAGACAAATTTCCCTAAATGCACAAGCAACCCTAGAACTAAGGTTACCTAGGTCCAGTCTCTAGACCGCTCCTAGACTTCCAAAGGACAAGCCGCAGGATAAATCCTCTACCGCCTCCGTACTACCCTTGTAGCGAGGTAAGTGCCAGGTAAGCGGGAAGGAACCACCACTACAGTGGGCCTAATTAAAAACCACTAGCCTTTGTCACACTTGCCTAGGCACTACAAAAGTAATGCGGATAAACGATAGATTACCCACGACCTTCCTCTGTCCTTATTGAGCGCGACAGTCCTTAGAGTCTGGTCTAGATATTTTTTAAATTAATGAAGGGTTGATCTATATGCTCGGTTTGTGATTTGTGGGGCTTAGGAAGGGTGATGAAATCCCCACCTAATCTTGATTTGGTCTTTGCCCCTTAAAATCCGTATTAAATATGCAAAACAAAACCAAACACAAAACTTTTTGCAAAGAGATTTTTGAGCGGCGCAATTTGCAAAGAATCCTGCAGAAAATAGATTTTATTGGATTTGGGAGGAGAGAGGAGGAGTTAAGAAAGATACCAGAGAAGATTAAAGCCCTAATTCCTCTAAGCAGCCGCGTTTCCGCCGCAGTAATGGTACTTTTGCCGCGGTTCCGCCGCAAGGTGGAAGGAACAATTGCTGAAAATTTTTCTCAAGCCCTCTGTGCTCCTCTGGATCTCGATGAATGCCTCTGTCTTCTGTTTTCCTCAATTCTGTAACTCCAGATCTCCTTGCAAAATTCACGCACAAATCGTTAAATATGCAATTTGCAGTTTTATTTTAATAATGATGTAGCTCGTCTAAGAATTCAACACAAATAGTAAAAATAAAAAATTACGCACGTATCCCCGGCAACGGCGCCATTTGATTGGTAGGGAAAGATCGTGTTTGTAGTTTAACCGCAATCAATAACGGTGTCGCACGTAGCTAGACCGAGATGAGTACGGGTCGTCCTCTGGGAAACGTGGAACCTTTTAATTTTACTTTAGATGTGTTGAAAAGGAGAAAGAAATAAGAATGGTTGTAGGATGGTTTCTAGATCTACGTTTAATAAGAATGTAAATATAGATCTAGAATAGTTTAAAGATGTGATTAATTATAATAAGAAGGGCTTGTAGGGTTCGTTAGGATTTAGTAGTTATGAATGATTAATTAAAGTTACCCTTTTTATCCATTAATAGATTTAGAACTAGAACGACGGCGATGCGTGTAGATTAGGGTTTCTGGAGGGAAAAGGAATCCCACTCTTAACCCTTATCTCGACACGGAACTCCGTTCATATCTAGCCTTTACCAAAACAATCATTAATCTAATCTCTAATCGCGGTCGGAACTAGTAAAGAATTGCTAGCGCGCCCGATTAGGATGTTAATGATTATTTTGATAAAGTTCCTAAACTTTATAGGACTTAAAAAGGGTTTAGATATTTTTCATCGTTCATTAGCCTACCCTAATCCTACGAACCCTAACAAGCGGAGAATTACTCGCGCATGTTGGGAGAAGAATATGAAAAGAAAGAGATGGAAAACATAATGTAAAAGAAAACAAATAATTAAATAAAAACTACCTTTATTAATCAACTCCTTCAACTACACTTTTAATCCATAGAAAATGATTACAAAACTTGATTTGCTTCTCGATCTTTCCTAGGGAGGTAGTCGAACAGTCGATGATCAGCCTGGATGCGTGAGCGTCGGGAGCTTCGTGATCTCTTCGGCTTGATAGATTTTCCAAGATGCCCTCGGTGCCTTTATATAGTGAAAACCCAGAATCTTTTTGTTCAGAAGTTGGTAAAATTCAGCATTTGAAAATCTCCCAAAATCTTGTATTCTCTCTCCTCCTAATTGCGGCGGTTCCGCGGCCCCAGGGTGGGTTTGGCCGCGGAACCGCGCTCGACGGTGGTGATCTCCCTGTTGTTTCTCTTGGGCTCTCTGATGGTGACATTTGGCATTCCTAAACATCTTCAGAATCTGAAAATATTTTCTCGGCTGCTTCCAGACTTAGTCTCCAAGTTTGCTCTTTAATTTGGAAAGTATTCTTCAACAAATTGATTTGTTTGTTAAATCCTTCATAACAACTTGGAAATAATCTGCACAACAACTCAAATAAGATTTTAGTAGACTTTGTTCTACTAGGATTAGACCAGTAATATTATTTGCATACATTTTCCTACCAAATGATAATTAAATATATTAACACATGGAAAATAATGTTTTTACACATAAACCCTCATATGTATAATATATTATAATAAAGTCCTTTTTTTAATATAAAAATGGTAGGAAAAATGTACTACAAATATGCAGTTTTATCGACTGAACACCTTACGAAACATTTTCATGTTTCAGTTTCACTGTGCATTGTTAAAGGAAAACTGTTTTCCCGATTAGATACTTACTCCAGGATATGTATTTACAATGTATGATTCTCACATCTGTATGGTTTTACAGATGATAAGTGGGAGTAAGTTATTGGGAATTAGGTGATCATCCTCATTATATCGGAATTCGTTGTAATTGGTGATATTTGAGGAAATCTCCAGGGTACAGTTTTCAACCTACGATGCACAGGTTTTGAGTTATTCAACTCAGCGGACTTATACAGAGTATTGTATGTTGCCCAGTGTCCGTCAGGACAAAGGGGTTGGTCATCGTACTATTAACTGTTTACTTATGGCTTCTCTAGTTTTTAGACAAGTGTTTCGTAGAAATACAAGGTCTAAGTTTTGAGAAGTTGTGGGTATACGAATAAAGTAGAGAACCAGATGTCGCAAGTATCGGGATTCTTCAAAGAGATTGAAGATGTAGATACTTGTGATTAGTATTCATTTGATAGTAATGGTTTTGAGAAACTAGTTTCTCTTTCAGGTTACTCATAATTGGATGTATTCCTAAGTTGAGTAATGCTGATTAGCCTCTTTCCATTAAGTTGATATGCACTGGAGACAGCTGCATGATTTGAATCTGGTTCCAATTAAATAAGTGCCAAAGTTTCTATATTGGATATAGAATGGTTCATATCTTAACGATGTTAAGGTACGGTGAGTTGTCCGGCCTATGCTTAAAACCAGACTCTGGATAACTCAAGGCACATTTCTGTAATGGCAGTTTATGGGTTGATCCAGGCTATGACGAGGATTGACTTTCTACCATCTGGAAGATCAATAGTGATATTGTTCTTGACTCGCCACAGTTTTAGTAAAATGAATTTTTTCAGAAAACAGTAGTGGGAGTATGGTAGAACTGGAAATGATTCCAGAACAGCAAACGATTACGAAAAATTTAATAGGACCTAAAGATTCAATCAGGTTTGACATTCCAATAGCCACTCCGCAGATATGGTGGGTAACCTCAGACACCCGAGAGGTACTCCGGTAGCCTCAAGGATGGTGACAGGGAGGTTCTTATCTACCCAGACTTGACACTACTATTGTTCCAGGCTATGAGACCTGGCAGGAGGATAAGTATAGCGTCGTTCTAAACTATCTTTAGAAGTACATGTATATATTATTCTGCCAGAGGGTTGTTGTGGTCAGTGGGAGCAGCGGAAGCATAGTGGGCAAGTAGCTTATATCTATTTATAGACTTGAGCAGATATAGCGGAGATAGACCATCTATTTTTGATGTCACGGCCATGGGTTTGACTTCATCAGAATAGGGGATGGATCTGTTAAGAAGGTAGTAGGGTGTGATGTCCTGGTATTTGGATGACATACACAGAGTAGGAAGTAAAATTCCTATACTACGATCGGTTATACTATGGTCGTCACACAGTTGTTTCTCCAAAAAGGATATAGATATAATATCTAACATTCTGGTTACTAGATCTATGGTTTTAGATCTAGATTTGGGTAGTTTCCCAGTATGGATATGTTCCCCTCCGAATGGCGGCCGAGACATGGACTGTCTTGCCTGAGATTTGGGACAGATGCTAATTGGTGCTATCCGTCCACCTCTCCGAAGATGCCAAGTTGATTTATGGCACCATGTATCGAAAGTCTAAACGGATGCGGCCGATGTAGCAGACTTCGTCAGATTCCCCCTCGCTTGAGGGGTTTTTGATTGTGGGGACGCTCTTCCCTGCAGGCGCAAGCCCCTGCAGTTAATTACGCTACCGCATCGCGGTAACAACTTTCTCCTTCTCCAGATGGTCACTTCGTGTCGTGGGTGTTTGTTTTGTTTTTGGTTGCCCGTGGATTGTATACGGAGACTAATTTATGTCGTCGTCCGTAGGACGTGGATTAGTCCAAATCCGTATTTTCTTAGATTTGGGTTTAGGATTTTGGTTTAAGGATACATTAGCCGTATTTGAGGCTAAGATCAACTTAACGTTTGTTAAGGATATGTTAGTCCAGTTTAAGACTAAGATCAACTTAACAGGACCATTTAGATCCGACAAAAGAGCATTTGGGCTCTATTGTTCTAGTTTAGGGACATAGTGGTCCGTTGCATGTATGGCCGTCGGGACCCATCACCTCTCTGACGACGTTGAAGGATTATAACGACAGATGTCAGAGGAGTTCAGGGATGTACCCTTGAACCAAAGTTGTTTTGGAGTTCTATAGTCCAATTTAGGACTAAAGTCTGTTTGAAGGTTTAAGGGTACGTTAGCCGTATTTGAGGCTAAGATCAACTTAAACGGTTGTTAAGGATACATTAGTCTAATTTAGGACTAAGATCGACTTGACGGGATCGTTTAGATCCGACAAAAGAGCATTTGGGCTCTATTGTTCCAGTTTAGGGACATGGTGGTCCATTGCCAGTTTAGGGACATGGTGGTCAATATTCTAGTTTAGGGACATAGTGGTCCAGTACCAGTTTAAGGACATAGTGGTCCAATACCAGTTTAAGGACATAGTGGTCCATTGTTCCCGTTTTGGGGACAAATGTTAGTTTAAGGACGCATTAGTCCATGAGTTTAAGGACCCCACAGTCCGTATTATTGTGTGGTTGTCGGGACCCGTCACCTCTCTGAAGACGTTGAAGGATTACAACGACAAATATCAGAGGAGTTCAGAGATGTACCCTTGAACCAATGAGTTGGTTGAAAGAGCAGATGTGCTCAGTTCAAGATGATTTGAGGACTTATGGCCAGTTTGGGCTAAGTCCAATTATGTTTGAAATATTGGCCCTTTGGGCCATTAGACATTTGTCTGGGTTCAGCCCCTCATCATTCAGCAGTGCTAAACAGAGGTTTGGGGCTCTGACAACATTTTGTCTTTGATTTCCTCAATTTTGAGATTCATTTGGAGGAGGGATTTTTGCCTCTGGAAAATTAGCCAATTTGGCTAAAAGTAGTGTTAAACACTTAGAGAACAACAGTGTTAAGCACTGGAGATAGAACTCTCAAATTAGTGTTAAACACTAAAAGACAATCAGTGTTAAACACTGGAAATATAATCTTTAATTTAGTGTTAAACACTAGAAACAATCAGTGTTAAACACTGGAAATATAATCCCCAAATTAGTGTTAAACACTAAAGAAAGAGGGGTCACGTGTGGACACGTGAGAGCGCCCAAAAGTGGGACCAGATCCCTTTTATTTTGTTTTGCAATTAAGTGTTAAACACTTTTCATTTCCTGGCCATCACGTGTGGGCACGTGATCGACATCAATCCATTGGATATTAAAGGGATTTGTTAGGGGTCATGTGGGGACACATGAGAGCGCCCTAAATGTGAAGCCAGATCTCCTTTTATTTTATCCTCAAATCTGCGAATAAGTGTTAAACACTTTCATCTTTATTTTAGAGCATCACGTGTTGGCACGTGATGGGGATTTATGCATCGATAATTACAGCACTTGCTGAGGGGTCACGTGGGGACACGTGAGAGCACCCAAAGCTTCTTTTCTTTTGTTTTTTCTTTCTGCGTTTTGGGAGTCACGTGGGAGCACGTGAGGCATTGCCTCAAAGCTTCTTCCTTTTTATTTTTGGGGATCTTTTTAGGGGTCACGTGGGGACACGTGACCCTGGTTTTATTCCTTCTTTTCTGATCACTGCGGATTGGGGTCACATGTCATCACGTAACCAATATTCTTTATGTGCATGGAGATCTTTCAAGTCTCTTTATTTTAAGAATTAAATTCTCTATAGGGTTAAACCCTAATTTTGTTTTGGAGGAATTAAATTCCTATTGTGAAAGAATTAAATTCTTATTCAGGATAAAACCCTGATTTCTTTTTAAAGGAATTAAATTCCCAGATATGTAAAAGAATTAAATTCTTGATTAGGGTTAAACCCTAGTTTCATTTTAGGAGGAATTAAATTCCTGTGAGTTTGGGAGAATTAAATTCTCAAAACTCAATTCCCCTTCTAAGTTTAGGATCTGCATGGCAGGATCTCGACCCGATGAGAATTAAATTCTCATCCTATGGGGAGATGTGCTCTGTACAGATCTTCAACCAGAAGAAGAACTAAGTTCTTTATTTGCAGAAGAGTTAAACTCTTAAATTTTGAGAATTAAATTCTCTTTTTGAAGTAGATCTTTTTCCCTTTTCTCACCTAGGGTTTTCTTTGTTAAGAATTATACTCTCCTTTCTTTTCTTCCCTCTTGAGAATTAAATTCTCCTCTCTCTGTTTTTCTCTCCCAAAAAGGTCCCCTTCTCTTCTTTTCTTGGCTCCTATTTATAGGAGAAGGAAGAGAATCAATTTGTTTAGTAAATCTCTCATTGAAAGATTTGATTTGTTTTCATATTTAATATGAGCCTTTAGATCATACAATGAATTTTATTCACCGTTGGATTTTAAATCCAAAGATATTCTGTTTGTTATTTCTGGTGAGATAGGGGAAATCTTTCCTTGTATCAAATCTTTCCATAAATTGGTAATCTTTACTCACCATTGGATTTTTAATCCAACGGTCCCCATAATCCTTTTCCATTTGGAAACATTTAGAGAAATTTAGAATTTTAATTCTATTTCGAAAGATTTTAGAGAAATTTAGAATTTTAATTCTATTAAACTGTAAGGCTTTCAAAGCCTATCACGTGTTGGCACGTGACCCTTGGTCACATGTGAGCACGTGACCCCCAAATTGGTTCCTTTAACAGCCGCTTGTTTATGTTATTGTTTTAACTATCACGTGTCAACACGTGACCATTGGTCACGTGTGAGCACGTGATACCTCATTGAGGTAACTTCTAATTTTTTAATCAGGGAACAAATTTTAGAATTCAATTCTATTCATTATTTTAGAGGCCTTAAGAGCCCATCACGTGTCTGCACGTGACCCATGGTCACGTATGAGCACGTGATGCCCCATTGGGGTCTTTTCTGAGTTTTTATTATATCTTTTAACTCCTCCAGCGGGTTCTTAAAGGTACATCACGTATGGACACGTGATGCCTCATAACTTTTGATCCCGGATGAATTATGAGGCCCATAATATATCAAATCGAAGGGTTTTTCGAGATGCTTTCAATACCATCGGAATTTAATAGTTCCTCCTTCAGGAATTTATCAAAATACAGGCCGGAAGATATTGGTTCGCATTTTTTTAAACGCGTCGCTGCCATTTGATACCTTGGACTCTTCTGCGCAGAAATTTTTGGCGGGAACAAATTCCCCCCACTACTTTGCCCATGTAAGTATGTACGTGGGTGAAGTAGTGCAAAGTTATGCATGGTCACCGAATTGAGGGCTTAGGAGACAGGTTTAGGGTCCTTGTTGCCTAAGACTTTTCAACTTTATGAGTCGTGAGGGTCTCACAAAGACTTTTCTCCCTACGGATCGAGAGGATCTCGTAGGTGTATTTTCTCCTTAGGGGTCGTGAGGACTCCTAAGTGTGTTTTCTCTCATAAGTCGTAAGGATCCTATAAGAGAATTTTCCCTCTTACGAGTCGAGAGGACCCGTAAGCGGTTGTTTCCCTCCTTGTCGAGATTCGACTTTGGAGAGTGAGACCCGTGGATAGTATGCAAGAGACCGTTTTGGGCCGACTTGCAGGGTCCCAGTGCTTAGGAAACAGGTTTCTTAATCCCTACTGCCTAAGGCTTTTCCTCACGAGTCAAGACGAATCGAGCAGTTCTTGCAAAGACATCAATTTCCTCACGAGTCGAAACGAATCGAGCATTTCTCGCAAGAGTATCCTAACGTCACAGTTAATCTCTGCTCTTTACGACAGAAATCCGTTAGGGTCTGTAGTACTTAGGGTTTTGGCCGCCGTACCGTCGCATCAGCTGATATATTCCTCGATAGGCAATCGTGCTGTTTGAGTAGCCCTGCGACTGCCGTGTCTCTGATCCCTTCGGGGGCTGGACAAGACGTCTTCAAGCAATCCTCCTTGGTAGTTTGACCGTCGGAAGAGCAAGCGTTAGGAATTTGCCATGCCGCTTTTTACTTGAGGTTAGGCTCATTTTGGAGAGCCCCGATGAGTCATAACCACTCCGCGCTGGTGTGGGATGATCTCCGATAGTCTTTCACGCTTTATATGACTTGCCGTTAAGACCCTGAAGCTAGGAATTTGGCCTTTGCTTCGTTTGCTGGCATCGCGTCTGCTGTATCGAGACGAATGTTGCGGTTGTCTCTAGGTCGCTGGTGAACCGTCGAGGTACCCGGGATTTTTCCGTGACTCCTTTGTTTGATGATGATGCGTCTGCTGTGTCGAGACGAACGTTGAAGTGGTGACCATTCCGTGTTGGATGATCTCCGGTGGACTTTCAGGCTTTATATGACTTGCCTTTAAGACCCTGAAGCTAGGAATTTGGCCTTTACTTCATTTGCTGGCATTGCGTCCTCTGTATCGAGACGAATGTCGTGGTTGTCTCTAGGTTGCCGGTGAACCATCGAGGTTTGGAACTAAGGATTTTTCCGTGGCTCCTTTTGGTGATGCTGCGTCTGCTGTATCGAGACGAACTTCGAGGTGGTGACCACTCCGCACTGGTTCGAGATGATCTCCGATCGTCCTTCAGGCTTTATATGACTTGCCTTTAAGACCCTGAAGCTAGGAATTTGGCCTTTGCTTCATTTGCTGGCATCGCGTCCTCTGTATCGAGACGAATGTCATGGTTGTCTCTAGGTTGCTAGTGAACCGTCGAGGTTTGGAACTAGGGATTTTGCCGTGGCTCCTTTTGGTGATGTTGCGTCTGCTGTATCGAGACGAACGTCGAGGTGGTGACCACTCCGTACTGGTTCGAGATGATCTCCGATTGTCTTTCAGGTTTTATATGACTTGTCATTAAGACCCTGAAGTTAGGAATTTGGCATTCGCTTCGTTTGCTTTGGTGTGTCCAAATCCTGTTGGAGGAAGGACGCTGTGGTGACATCGCGTCTACTATATCGAGACGAACGTCGAGGTGGTGACCACTCTGTGCTGGTGCGAGATGATCTCCGATTGTCTTTCAGGCTTTATATGACTTGCCGTCAAGACCCTGAAGATAGGAATTTGGCTTTTTGCTTCATTTGCTTTGGCGTGTCCGAATCCTGCCGGGGGAAGAACGCTGGGGTGACATTTCATCTGCTGTATCGAGACGATCGTCGAGGTGGTGACCACTCCGCGCTGGTGTGAGATGATCTCCGATTGTCTTTTAGGCTTTATATGAGTTGCTGTCAAGACCCTGAAGCTAGGAATTTGGCCTTTGCTTCATTTGCTTTGGCGCGTCCGAATCCTGCCGGGGGAAGAACGCTGGGGTGACATTTCATCTGCTGTATCGAGACGGTCGTCGAGGTGGCGACCACTCCGCGCTGGTGTGAGATGATCTCCGATTGTCTTTCAGGTTTTATATGAGTTACCATCAAGATCCTGAAGCCAGGAATTTGGCCTTCTGTCACGCCCCGCTTCCCAGAGTACGCAAGATTGGGCACGTAACATAGCCAACCATGCTACCTGTGGGGAGGAAGTATCCATCCACAGTCACAATACGGTTGTAGAGATATCAAGAACAAGATAAATAAACTAATCTAACACATGTCCAAATCCATAATCACAAGAGTCAATAAACAATAAGTGCGGAAGCAAATGATCCAATACAATAATAGAAAGGTACGTCCCATAATGCGGAATCGCACCTGGAAATAAAATGAACTAACCACTACAAAACTCACAAATCAGCCTGCTGGCTGAAGTACTCCTGCTCGGTCGTCGACAGTGGTAAGGAATCTGGGCCATGCAAAACCCAGACGTCAGCGCATCATGTCAACCAATAATATAATATGAACATGGTAATAAGCAATGCAGGGATGAACATGAATAAAACAATAATATGAAATAACAGTGCAGGGTAGTGTGCAGTGGGTAACTATACTGTCGTATCAGGTTTCTACTCTAAAGTCTTTGAAATCAATTGATGACTCGTCGATGTAACTTAATAGTATCCCGTGCATGCCCGGGACCACGGTCAAGACCCTCGGGGCTGAATCCGAGACGTGCCGCTAGGCAGTAATAGGTAGCAGGATGGACGAGTGATGTCAGCATCATCACTCCCGGACTGGCCAAGCCTGTAAGACTGATCAGAACAGGTATCGAACTGTTGAGTTACAAGTCGGTTTCACCTTTGATTTCCCCATACCCCCAAGTTATGTATGTCAGGTCAGGTATTCAATAATCAAGAACTAATGCCAACACAGGATCAGGTAAAAGCAGGTTTGTCTGGATAGACAACAGGAATGGTCCATGAGGACCCCAAGTCAGGTTTGTTGGCATTAGGCATGAGATCAGGTAACAAATCAGGTCATGGTACAACAGGTTGAGTTGGTAGTTAAGGGTACCATGTCCGGTGCATCGGTATGTATGTATGTCATGTGTATCAAGGTCGGGCCAATATGTGACGCAATCGAGGGTGTGCTCACAACAGGTATATAGTCGAATAAGGAACAACAGCAGGAAATAAAGTAAATAACAATAACAGTTCATTTAATCACAATGGTGCATTAATATGGTGCAGTTGTACTATATTAACAGGTTCGAGCACCCGTGGGGTGCACTAATCACATGGTAGCGCAATATTAATAACAGAAAATTAATGAAGATACATGTGTACGGCTATCGACCTTTAAATAACGAAATGATTAACAGGTAGTTGTTATTAAGGTTATGGTGGCAAAATACGATTTAAGTGGCAGTATTATGATGTATATCATATTTCGTCCAATGAGACAAGTAACTATACTTAGTTAATATTGCAAGTTTTATGAGTCAAACACTTAATTAGTTTAACGTAGCATGTAGCAAGAAATCTTGCCTCGACGGTTTCGCAAACCGGAAAACACGAACGCAACGTCGGCGGAAAACACGCGACGGATGCACGGGCCACGGATCGAGTCCAAACAGCGAACAGAGGGACCACACGTACTGGAGTACTTCGCTGGAGAGTCGGGTCAAGTCGTCGGCACGGCCGGAATCCGGTGAAATGTCAAAACGGAGACTAAGTTAGCAAATACAAATCAAAGCGAGAAAACGATCAGCGAAGGGATACACGAAGGGAGATGGTGAAGAGAGGCTTACAGGGATAACCAGGGGGCAACCACGACGGGTTCGACGGCGATGGGGCGCCGGCGAGGCAGCGACGGGGCGCCGGCGAGGCTGAAAGTTGCTGGGGTCGCTGGAAAGGGATGGTGCGGTGAGTAGAGGAGGTGCTGGCCTGATCTGGTTTTCAGGGGGAGAAGGAGGTGGTCGGCGGTGGCTCTGGTAACGACGACGAGGGTCGACAGCGGCTTTCCCGGTGACAGGGGTTTGGTGCTAGGGTTAGGCTCGGGTTTTGTGGCAACGCCGGCGAGGGAAGGAGGAGGAAGATGAGGAGGTCGGGACGAGGGTGAAGGGAGGAAGTCGACGTCGTCGGCGATGGGAGGCGGCGGCGACGGCGAGCACTGCGTGCAGGTGGCAGTGGCGTCGGGTGCAGCTTCAGGCTCTGGAAGTAGGGAGGAGAGGAGGAAGGGGTGCTGTCGAGGCCGAGGAGGCGAGGAAGACGGTGGTGGTGGTGTCGGCGCGGGTACTGCGGCGGCGACGGCGACGAGAAGGGTTCTGTGGGGGTTAGGGTTCTCGCGAGGTTCTCTCGTGGTGAGTTGAGGCGAGGAACAGTCTGGGAAATATAAAATAGAGAGAGAGAGAGGATTATAGGAGAGTGGGAGAGAGAGATTTTAGGAGAGAGAGAGAGAGTGAGATTAGAGAGAGATAGAGAGACGGAGAGAGAGAAGTGGAGAGAGAGAGTTAAGAGGCGGGGCCCACGAGGGATTGGGCGCTCGTGATTGGCTGGGGATGGGTACGGGAATTTTAAAAGGAAAATTTTAAAGATTTAAAAAGGATTTATTCGTTAATTTTAGTAACAGAGTATATATTTTATAGTTTTAATATATTTAATTAAATGGACATTTCGGCGCTAAATGAAACATTTCCAAATCGCGCCCGGGTTGCGCCCAAATGTTTCAAATTCAAATGATAGGATTTTAAGCGGGTTCCAAATTTTAAAATGAGATGTTATAAGATTAAAATGCATGCCCCCAAGTCGGACACTTGCACGCGCGCGTAGCCGTCCAAACTTGCTCGTTTCGCCGAACGGGATGAAATCTCGGCGCGCGGACGCTACCACGCGACTAGTGGCGACGAGTAGGCCAACAAGGATATTTTTAATTTCATTTTAGGTGTTAAAATTTGTTATATGCCAAAAATGACTTAGCCGGTTAAAATTTAGCAAAATCACCAAACAAGCAAGATAATTGAAATGAGCAATGTCTAACACTCAACTAATACCAGAAATAGTATTATTGGGCTCGGGTGTTACATCATACCCAACTACAAAAAGAATTTCGTCCTCGAAATTCCAAGAATACAAGATAGCTAACTACAGGAAAAGGTGAGGAAATTTCTGCCGGATCTCGTCTTCTCGCTCCCAAGTGGATTCTCCATGCGATCGGTTACCCCAAGAAACTAGCACAAGGGGGATAATCTTGTTCTTAAGAACCTTTTCTCTTCGATCCTTGATTTCAACTGGTCGCTCCCCAAAAGTTAGGTCCTCCCGTACAGTCAACTCCGAATGATCCAAGACGTGAGTTTCATCGCTAACATACCTCCGTAGTTGAGATACATGAAACACATCGTGCACTCCTGCCAATGACTGTGGTAACGCCAAACGGTACGCTACCTCTCCAACACGCTCCAATATCTCGAAGGGTCCAACGAATCGAGGACTAAGCTTTCCCCGACTCCCAAAGCGAATCACCCCTCTAGTCGGTGATATCTTCAGGAATACCAAATCACCCACGGCGAACTCTAGAGGTCTTCTTGACGTGTCAGCCCAACTTTTCTGTCTGTCTTGAGCTGCCTTCATATGCTTCCTGATTGTATTCACCTTCTCGACTGTCTGTACCACCAAATCTGGTCCTAGTAACCTTCGTTCACCAACATCATCCCAACAAACAGGTGAACGGCACTTACGACCATACAACGCTTCAAACGGAGCCATCTGAATAGTCGCTTGGAAGCTATTGTTGTACGAAAATGTAACGTTTTAAAAATAATTAAATAAATAATTAAATGAATAAAATTGTTTAAGTGAATTTTATGATTTTCGGTAAAGCAAAATGTATTTTTCGTAAAATCAAACCGCAATTGTTTTTCATTATAAATTCAAAAATACCTATTTAATTATGTAATTACTAGTAAATAGTGTTTATTTAGCCACTTATAAATTTTTAGTTTAATAAAATATTTTTCCTAAATTAATTATTTTAAATGTTAACATAAGCTTTATTTTTACACTAAATTAGTGTAAATTACAAATTTAAATGGTTTTAATTTGTAAAAATGAACCATGGCATATTAGAAATTAGTGTGTATCATGCAAAATTTATTTGCAAATTTTCCCATTTTTCTAGAGTTTTCTAGGTTATTTTAGTAAAGAAATGAAAGAAAATGAAGAAAATTCATGAAAAGACATAAAGTGAGATATCATTTGATGAAGTTTCTACACAACTCATGAAACTCTTTTCACTTTCTCCCTCTCCCCCTTGCATGGCCGGCCACACCCCATGGCAGCCCCCCCATTTTCCATTTTTATTTCAACTCCAAAAATCATCAAAAATACTCCAAAAATCCAATTTAAATTCCACAAAATCCTAATTATTTCATACCTTTTATTCTCTACTCTTCTTTACATGGATTTTGGAGTGGGAAAGCATGTATTTTTTAGGCTCATTTTCAAGTTTGGACATGAGGTTGTGGAGGTATAAATCCTTCTCTTTTGATTTATTTCTATTAGATATTTCTTTTAAAGCATAATTAGATTAATTAGATTAATTCTAGTTGCAAATTCTAAAATTCAAGTTAGGGTTTGCAAATTCAAGAGGTGGTTTTTGTTAATTAATTAGGGTTATAATAGCTAGTTTAATATCTTTTAGAGTGGAAAATTCTTGCATGGTGGTGGTATAATAAATTGTTTATTGAAATTGTTTTAATTAAACTATTTAGCTAACTAGATTTTTCTAAAATGTGTTGTGGGTAAAATAAAATTCTTATTAAGGGTGTTATCATTAGATGGTAATTTTAATGAGAATATTATCATATTAATTGAATGAAAAACTTAGTTTGAACACTAGATTACTTTGATAATTGGAAAAATAGCAATAAAATACTATTATTTTGTAAACTAGATTTTAGGAATTTCTAAATAAATGTGATTAAAAATATAATTATAGTTTCATTATATCATTATCATCATAAATTGTGGTTTAAGTGATTAATTTATGCAAAATCATGTTTTGAGGTGGAATTGTGGCATTTTGCTTGGAAAATGTTGAAAATTGTTAAATGTTGCAAACTAGAAATTTATAATTAATATAAATTTGTGTAATAAAAATATAGTAATGGTTTGTATAGTCTAGTAATGCTATTTAATGAGTTTTATGACCATTAGTTTCATTTAAACGTCAAGTTTTGATGAAAAACGGTATACTGGCATTTTCGGGTTTTTGCGAAATTGGACGGTTTGACAGATTTTAGGGTTTCGATGGATTTAATCGTGTTTTATGGCATAAGTATTGTGTTTTAAAACTACAAGTTGTTTGATGATGTTATCTCGATCCATCGGAGTTTGTACGCCGATATCGAGCGGTATTTGGTTCTTTTGCGTGGACGGGACATATGTTTTAACCTATGCTTGTTCCTTGTATCGTTTGACTTTTGTATGTGATTCGGTTTACGATGCTATTTATATGTTTGCGTCTAGGTACCCCCACGTGGACTGCGGGCGATGATGAGGAGGATGGCGACACTGTCTTCGGCAGACATGGACCAGGTGAGTAGACGCATATCTACGGGGGAAAGTCGGGTGGATGGCGTTTAGCACCCCCGCAACGTAGAATAGGAATAGTACTTATTGACATTAGGAAACCAGACGTGACCCTAGTAGGACCCTAGTATTGACCCTAGGCTGGACTAGACCGATTTAGGAAAACCATATTAGAGGATGAGTCCCTTGGAAGAGGTTCGTAGGTTTCAGATAGAAACACACCCACGCACACACTGAAACTCGACATGGGGTACGTGTATGTGAATATATATAGAACTAGGTATAGGTATATACATATATGTACAACACGTATAGGTGATTCATTGATGTGATATGATATCCGAGGTATGATGAAACAGTATAACTGGGCTTGATGCCGTGATTCTTGACTATACAGTCGTAATAAAGTGTTAGCGGATCATTAGAGAATGAGATAATGAACATGAATATATAAATTATAAAGAGTGGTGGTGATATTGATGTACATGGGACGCTAGAATAGTACCCGGACTGTAACTTGTGACTGATTACGATATGATATATGTATAACTTGATTACGACACTATATTGGTGTGACCTGACGCCGATATCATATAAGTATGACTTAATCACAATATGATACATGTGAAATTATACGAACGAGGAGACACCTAGGAGATACTTGACCGTACCCCGATATTGGGATGCCGTACGATGGATTTTACCGTACGAGGCTTAGATTTGATGATTGATCCGCACTCTTGATTCGAGGAAGCCGTACTACGTACGTGACGCTATTGAGGTGGGATCGCCGACTATTAGAGATATTGATTCAGACCTTAGGTAGACTCTAGTTTCTTACTGACTAGTCTATTAGGTTTAGTTCCTTAGGATGTTAGATGGACACTGGTTTAGGTTCGACTCACATAGTGGTAGTTGTACTCGTACCTCGCAGAGGAGTGGATAATGCACATATGTATTTACATTCATACTGTAATCATCATGGTGCATGTTCTTTTATATGTTGCTATAATCAGTATAAACTTTACCTGTTAGGACACCAGCACCATTACCGATGATGCGCATATTCCACGCACATTTATTGCCGGTTCACACACATCATCATCGGTAATTGCTATGTCACGTACACTTTAGATCATATTATCTTTTATGGATAGAATCAGTTAACAACTAAACCGATATAATATTGTGATCATTCTCTGATGTTAAGTATAAGACATGATATTCATTACTTAGACATTCATGCATTCATATTTTCGTGTTATCATGCAGTATTATGGGCATATGCCGACACTTATCATATAGTTACTCATGACTTTGAGATTTGGATTTCTATGAGATTTCTGGATTTTTTGGGGAAAACCGCAAAAATATATAAAAACTTCTCTCTCTCTCTCCTCTTCTCTTTTTAAAATAAGATGCGGTTTTCTCGTGATGTATGTGTCGTCCACCATGAGTATTTCATGTTTTCTGATGGATTTCCAGACCCGATTCGAGGAGTGGATGAACCGTCTCGGGTACATGGTGGGCCCGGTATGGTACCCCGGGGCAAGAAGATCGAGTTGTAGACGATGAGCCTGGCAGGGGAAGGCTACCTACCGGTGATGTCTGGCACGGCGGATATCCGGAGGATACCGACCGTTGTCGTGGGATTTGATGATATGGGCCGATCCGGACTGACGGAGCCCGACATATTGAGACTTGAGGTTACATGTGTTGTGTCGATGCTTGACACGGATTTCCATGGATTTCATTGTTGAGATTTCAGATGCTTATACACACTTTACTATGATAACAGCTAAAGGTTCTCATACATATATATCTGGATTTCAGGATTTATTACCTTACATTCATGGTGCATGCATTTCATTTCATATGACATAGTACTATATGAGGCACGGACACGACATGGAGTATTTGCACTTATACGTAGTATTACCCTGCTATTACTAGATGTTTGGAATATAGTAGTGTATTATTATGACCTAGGATAGCGTCGTGCATTCGATTTCTTTTCGTAGATGTCTTCTACTCACGAGTTGGCAACTCACCCCCGTTGTGCCAAATTCTTTACAGGTGCGATGTACAGGTTTCCCTTGGCAGTTGCTGGCACATCATTTTCATATCGGGTGATTTGCACGGTAGGTTGGTTCATTTGTATCTGAACCGCCGTTGTATTTTTATTATTTCATTTGTATCTAGAAAGCTCCATCAACCATATTTGTATTACTTGATAAGTTTATTGGACCAGTTGTTTATTTCGACCTTAGAGTCGCGCATGTGTTATTCTGATCTGGTGGTTTTTGTTTTCTTTTGAGATTTGAGCCTCGCCCTTTGGCGTTGTATATTATTATGATTGTTGTGGTTGTCTCCGCCTGTTGGCGTTGAGCTAGCACCCGTTTGGGGATGCTTTTTATTGTTTATTCATATTATACTTGTTGTACCCGTTTGGGGGCCAGTTTTTACAGAGGAGACTCTGTCGAAATTTTTGGTAAAATTTGCTGATGTTTTTATACTTGTTTTCTTTTCTTTTCTTCTTTTTCTTCTTTTATGGTTTAGATTTCTGGGCTTCGGCTTACTTAGGTCACGTGGCGCCTCTAGACGCTTCGTAATCTAAGTGCCGGTCACATTCCGTACTTTCGGGTCGTGACAGAAAACTCCACCAAGTGTAGATGATCCTCCCAAGAACCTTTGAAGTCCAACATGCAAGCCCTCAACATATCTTCAAGGGTCTGGATCATTCTCTCCGATTGTCCATCAGTCTGAGGATGATAGGCTGTGCTAAACTTCAATCGAGTCCCCAAGCTTTCTTGTAAACTCCTCCAGAAGTGCGACAAGAACCGAGTGTCCCGATCGGACACGATGCTCACCGGTACTCCATGCAATCTTACAATCTCCTGCATGTACCGCTCTGCCAAAGTCTCCGTCGATTGACCAACCCGAAAAGGAATAAAGTGAGCCGCCTTGGTCAACCGATCAACAACCACCCATACTGCATTGTTGCCCTTTGGACTCCGTGGTAATGCCGTCACGAAATCCATGGTTATATGTTCCCACTTCCACTGAGGAATCGGAAGTGGTTGCAACAAACCAGCAACCCTTTGGTGTTCGGCCTTGACTTGCTGACACACCAAGCACTTAGCCACGAAGCGAGCGATCTCCCGTTTCATACCTTCCCACCAGAAGTGCTGTCGAATATCTCGGTACATTTTTGTCCCTCCTGGATGTACAGAGTAAGCTGAACTGTGTGCCTCCTTCATAAGCTCTTCACGCACATCTCCCTTTGGCACACACACACGGCTACCATATCTCAACGAACCATCTTCATGGATCAGTAAATCGGTTCGTAGTCCGGCTTCAACCTGCTCTTGAAACTTTTGCAGTCTAGGATCCTGCGTTTGTGCCACTTTAATCTTCTCAACTAAGGACGACTGTACTTGCAACTGCATCAACTGTCCCGTAGCATGTGGTAGCACAACCTCCAAGTCAAATCTCCGAAAATCCGCAATGATCTCCCTCTGTACAGTCAATACCTGAATCGCTGGTAACCGACTAAGCGCATCCGGCACGACGTTAACTTTTCCCGGATGGTACTTAAGATCAAGGTTGTAGTCGGCCATCAGCTCCAACCATCTGCGTTGCCTCATGTTCAACTCCTTCTGAGTGAACACATACTTCAAACTCTTGTGATCTGTAAAGACTTCGACTCTCTCGCCCAAAAGGTAGTGTCTCCAAATTTTTAAGGCGAAGATCACGGCCGCAAGCTCCAAGTCATGAGTCGGGTAATTCTTCTCATGAGTCTTCAGTTGTCTCGATGCGTAAGCCACGACCTTCCCATTCTGCATCAAAACACATCCCAATCCTTTTCCAGATGCGTCGCTGTGAATCACCAGTCCTCCTGAATTATCTGGTACGGTCAGGATAGGGGCGGTTATCAACTTCTGCTTCAACGTCTCGAAGGCCAATGCACATCCATCCGTCCAAACAAACGGTACCTCCTTGCACGTGAGCTTGGTTAACGGCTCAGCCAAACGAGCGAAGTTCTCCACAAATCTCCTGTAGTATCCGGCCAAACCAAGGAAACTCTTATCTCAGCCACATTTCTTGGAATAGGCCAATCTCAAACTGCTGCAATCTTCTCGGGATCGACGGCGATTCCATTGCCCGACACGACATGTCCCAGAAATTTCACTTCTTCCAGCCAGAATTCGCACTTACTCATCTTCGCATACAATTTCTCCTGTCTCAGCGTCTGCAGTGCGATCTTCAAATGCTCAGCATGCTCCTCCGGACTCTTCGAGTATACCAGAATATCGTCAATGAATACCACAATAAACTGGTCCAAGAATGGTGAAAAGATTCTGTTCATCAAATCCATGAATATTGCCGGCGCATTCGTTACTCCGAAAGGCATCACCAGATACTCGAAATGTCCATATCGAGTTCGAAACGCCGTCTTGCCAATGTCTTCTGCTTTCACTCGGACCTGATGATATCCTGATCGCAAATCCAGTTTCGAGAATACCCTCGCGCCACTAAGCTGCTCAAAAAGTTCTCCAATGCGAGGGATCGGGTACTTGTTCTTAATAGTCACCCGGTTCAATTCTCGATAATCAATGCACATCCTTCTCGTGCCATCCTTCTTCTTTACTAAAAGAACTGGAGCTCCCCAAGGCGAGTTGCTGCTTCGAATCCAACCCTTCTCAAGTAATTTACCAACTTGCTTCTTAACTCCTTCCAATTCCACTGGTGCCGTTGGATAGTAAGCTTTAGATACTGGCGCTGCACCAGGAAAAAGGTCAATCGCGAACTCCACGTCTCTCCTCGGTGGTAGACCCGATATAGCTTTACTATGTCCATGAAATCGCGAACTACCACCGGTTCTTCACAACCATCAACTTCCATAGCTGCAAGAACACTGTGTGTCGGCCTAGCCTTAAACTCGATTGGCCCGATAGAACTGCCTACTTACCGCAACTGCTGTCTGCATCGTTGGCCGCGAAAGGTCCAGCGAGACTACTGAGTCTCGTCCATTCTGCTGCATGCACGTCCACGGGCTCTTCTCTTCCATTTCCTCCCGTGCAGTCCGCGGGAAGAATTTCTCCAAGAAACTTTTAGAGAAATTCGCCCAACTAATTGGCTTGGGCAAGCGGGTCTCCTTCACAAGCCATCACTCTCGGGCGAAAAACCACTAGCTGAAAGCGCACCACATCAACTCTTCTGTCCTCTGGAATCTGTGTCGAAATCAGCAAATTCTCCGTGTCACTAGCCACTGCTCGGCTGGCAACGGCTCCTCCAGACCAGTGAAAGTAGACGGACCCAAAAGTCTGAAATCTGCTACAGTCCCTACTCGTTCGACTGGTCTAGTTCCAACCTCGTTCACAGACTGCTGAACGATCTGCAAACCTTCCTGAAACGAGTCCGCTTGCTGCTGGATCAGCTCGGTCTGTTTTTTTGATTTCCAGCATTCCTCTTATCACTCCAAGCATGGCGGCTTCGTTCACACGCCTCCGGTACGTCTTCAACTTCTTACCTGTCATAATCCTGAACTCAAAACACCCAACATTAGTATGATGATAGATTCTGAATATGGATCAAGGCTAGAACTCCAAGATACTTAAATAGAGTACCGCATTGTAGCTATGCCGCGGTATCATAGCCGCAATTACTTAACTCCACCCAAGTCGCCTAAGTCCTAGAGATAACGAGAAATTAGGTTTTCGAGTTGACCATGCAAAGTAAGTTTGCATGCCGTACAAGATATGATCAGGAAGAATGTGATTCAAGAATGGTAAACGGTCAAGGTGGTAGGACATGTTTCCTAAACACGGGTATTCTGATTCGTGTATTGGGTATAATACTAAACTACAAAAGAATCAACCCAACTAACCTATGTCTCTGATACCAAAGAAACCATGTCACGCCCCGCTTCCCAGAGTACGCAAGATTGGGCACGTAACATAGCCAACCATGCTACCTGTGGGGAGGAAGTATCCATCCACAGTCACATTACGGTTGTAGAGATATCAAGAACAAGATAAATAAACTAATCTAACACATGTCCAAATCCATAATCACAAGAGTCAATAAACAATAAGTGCGGAAGCAAATGATCCAATACAATAATAGAAAGGTACGTCCCATAATGCGGAATCGCACCTGGAAATAAAATGAACTAACCACTACAGAACTCACAAATCAGCCTGCTGGCTGAAGTACTCCTGCTCGGTCGTCGACAGTGGTAAGGAATCTGGGCCATGCAAAACCCAGACGTCAGCGCGTCATGTCAACCAATAATATAATATGAACATGGTAATAAGCAATGCAGGGATGAACATGAATAAAACAATAATATGAAATAACAGTGCAGGGTAGTGTGCAGTGGGTAACTATACTGTCATATCAGGTTTCTACTCTAAAGTCTTTGAAATCAATTGATGACTCGTCGATGTAACTCAATAGTATCCCGTGCATGCCCGGGACCACGGTCAAGACCCTCGGGGCTGAATCCGAGACGTGCCGCTAGGCAGTAATAGGTAGCAGGATGGACGAGTGATGTCAGCATCATCACTCCCGGACTGGCCAAGCCCGTAAGACTGATCAGAACAGGTATCGAACTGTTGAGTTACAAGTCGGTTTCACCTTTGATTTCCCCATAGCCCCAAGTTATGTATGTCAGGTCAGGTATTCAGTAATCAAGAACTAATGCCAACACAGGATCAAGTAAAAGCAGGTTTGTCTGGATAGACAACAGGAATGGTCCATGAGGACCCCAAGTCAGGTTTGTTGGCATTAGGCATGAGATCAGGTAACAAATCAGGTCATGGTACAACAGGTTGAGTTGGTAGTTAAGGGTACCATGTCCGGTGCATCGGTATGTATGTTTGTCATGTGTATCAAGGTCGGGCCAATATGTGACGCAATCGAGGGTGTGCTCACAACAGGTATATAGTCGAATAAGGAACAACAGCAGGAAATAAAGTAAATAACAATAACAGTTCATTTAATCACAATGGTGCATGAATATGGTGCAGTTGTACTATATTAACAGGTTCGAGCACCCGTGGGGTGCACTAATCACATGGTAGCGCAATATTAATAACAGAAAATTAATGAAGATACATGTGTACGGCTATCGACCTTTAAATAACGAAATGATTAACAGGTAGTTGTTATTAAGGTTATGGTGGCAAAATACGATTTAAGTGGCAGTATTATGATGTATATCATATTTCGTCCAATGAGACAAGTAACTATACTTAGTTAATATTGCAAGTTTTATGAGTCAAACACTTAATTAGTTTAACGTAGCATGTAGCAAGAAATCTTGCCTCGACGGTTTCGCAAACCGGAAAACACGAACGCAACGTCGGCGGAAAACACACGACGGATGCACGGGCCACGGATCGAGTCCAAACAGCGAACAGCGGGACCACACGGACTGGAGCACTTCGCTGGAGAGTCGGGTCAAGTCGTCGGCACGGCCGGAATCCGGCGAAATGTCAAAACGGCGACTAAGTTAGCAAATACAAATCAAAGCGAGAAAACGATCAGCGAAGGGATACGCGAAGGGAGATGGTGAAGAGAGGCTTACAGGGATAACCAGGGGGCAACCACGACGGGTTCGACGGCGATGGGGCGCCGGCGAGGCAGCGACGGCGGCAGCCAAGGCTGAAAGTTGCTGGGGTCGCTGGAAAGGGATGGTGCGGTGAGTAGAGGAGGTGCTGGCCTGATCTGGTTTTCAGGGGGAGAAGGAGGTGGTCGGCGATGGCTATGGCAACGACGGCGAGGGTCGACGGCGGCTTTCCCGGTGACAGGGGTTTGGTGTTAGGGTTAGGCTCGGGTTTTGTGGCAGCGCCGGCGAGGGAAGGAGGAGGAAGATGAGGAGGTCGGGACGAGGGTGAAGGGAGGAAGTCGACGTCGTCGGCGATGGGAGGCGGCGGCGACGGCGAGCACTGCGTGCAGGTGGCGGTGGCGTCGGGTGCAGCTGCAGGCTCTGGAAGTAGGGAGGAGAGGAGGAAGGGGTGCTGTCGAGGCCGAGGAGGCGAGGAAGACGGTGGTGGTGGTGGTGTCGGCGCGGGTACTGCGGCGGCGACGGCGACGAGAAGGGTTCTGTGGGGGTTAGGGTTCTCGCGAGGTTCTCTCGTGGTGAGTTGAGGCGAGGAACAGTCTGGGAAATATAAAATAGAGAGAGAGAGAGGATTATAGGAGAGAGGGAGAGAGAGATTTTAGGAGAGAGAGAGAGAGAGTGAGATTAGAGAGAGATAGAGAGACGGAGAGAGAGAAGTGGAGAGAGAGAGTTAAGAGGCGGGGCCCACGAGGGATTGGGCGCTCGTGATTGGCTGGGGATGGGTACGGGAATTTTAAAAGGAAAATTTTAAAGATTTAAAAAGGATTTATTCGTTAATTTTAGTAACAGAGTATATATTTTATAGTTTTAATATATTTAATTAAATGGGCATTTCGGCGCTAAATGAAACATTTCCAAATCGCGTCCGGGTTGCGCCCAAATGTTTCAAATTCAAATGATAGGATTTTAAGCGGGTTCCAAATTTTAAAATGAGATGTTTTAAGATTAAAATGCATGCCCCCAAGTCGGACACTTGCACGCGCGCGTAGCCGTCCAAACTTGCCCGTTTCGCCGAACTGGATGAAATCTCGGCGCGCGGACGCTACCACGCGACTAGTGGCGACGAGTAGGCCAACAAGGATATTTTTAATTTCATTTTAGGTGTTAAAATTTGTTATATGCCAAAAATGACTTAGCCGGTTAAAATTTAGCAAAATCACCAAACAAGCAAGATAATTGAAATGAGCAATGTCTAACACTCAACTAGTACCAGAAATAGTATTATTGGGCTCGGGTGTTACATCTTCGCTTCGTTTGCTTTGGCGTCGCGTCTGCATATTATTGGAGGAAGAACGCTGGGGTGACATCGCATCTGCTGTATCGAGACGAACGTCAAGGTGGTCTCTAGGTTGCTGGTGAACCATTGGTAGTGCGCAACAAGCTAATAAATTTGCCGGATCCAAAACGTCCATTGCAGCCAGGTGATGTCAACAATCCTAATTACTGCCCTGACCACCAAGCAGTAAGTCATCCAATCGAAGATTGCTTCATCTTCAATGGCTGGATTGAGGACCAATACCAACAAGGTAAGTTCGCATTATCCGAAAACTGGAAGGTGAGCCCACCACAACCTCACACCCCTAAAAAAGTGGACGTGCCGGGGGCATCGTGCTCATTCATAAGGGAAGCCCCATGAGAAGTTGTTCTTTCGGCAAAGATGGAAAGAATGCTGAAGGATCTCCAAACGTGCCCGGCAATCAGGTGGATAGATCCACTGGAATCCGAGATCGTCGAGGGAATGCTGAAACCGTACCCAACTACAAAAATTGGTGGTGATAGTCAAAGCGCTCGCACCCATCCGTCAAAGTCTTCGAAGAAGAAGAAGAAGATTCAAAAGCCCATGAAGCTTGATAACAATCGCACAGACCTGCAAAAACAAATTGATGCTCTGGAAGAATACAACCAGAAGGCGCGGACCCCGGTCACACTCTAAGAATTTCTCAACAATATCCTTGAGAACGGAGATGACGACAATAACGACAGGGATGACTCGTCAAAAGAATCTGAGGACTATATGGCAAGTTGCCACATGATCTCTCATTCGGCATTAACTAATGAAGAAACGCACTCGGCGATAGAACACAGCACAAAAGAGCTGGGGGCAGGATCAAAGCCGAAACCCTTGGAAGCGTCTGACGAGATGATCGACTTGCTACTGAACGAAGCCCGTCAGAAAAGCAAAGCCAATCGAGAGCGTGAACTGGCTATATTTGAAAATGCCAAACGCCGACGACTGGAGGAAAAGGTCAAGACACCCATACTGGAGCAAAGCATCCCTATCGCCAGCAAAAGCAAGCTTAAAGTAAGGAATCGATTCGCTAGGGCCCTGGCAATAGGAATGAAGTTGCCCTCTCTCAAAGGAAATTCCCCTGGCAATATACGTCTTGATGAAGCGGACATGTTGGATATAGTGCCCTCAAAGTCAATTATTGGATCGCAGGTACGTGATTGCAATGATTGAGGAGGACCTATACCGGTAGCACAGTCTTACTCAAGATGATAGTATGCTATCTGGTTTGCCTTTATCAGTCGTATACAGGTTCAGGTGACTGATCACTATTACACGTTGATAGAGCCCTTAGGATCATGCTTGACTACCAACAGTATGATGGCGATCATATACGTAAGAGTTAGGTAGTCTATAAGCACATCCTTAATTGCGGTCCCCAGTCGTGGGAGTTTCGAGACAGGGCATCAATACTCCGGAGTAGACTAGTGTATACAGTCGAGACCCCGACGAGGGGTGGTGGCCGGTCTTACAAGCCACTGGTGTCAGTTGGATCACCTAAGATGTATACATATGCTCATTGGGTTATGAGTACACAGGACAGGACTCTTCGGGAACCTGCTAGTTGGTATTTATACCTAGTGTCAGATAGCAGTTCCCTGGTGACATGTGTACAAGTTAGTTCATCGACCTGAGGTCGTCATTTGTCTCGTTTGAGTTCCCACTGTGCTTTGATTTCTACCCTACCACGGCTCAACGGAGTCGTGCAAACAGGTCTTTTTTGGATACAGTCCCAAGCCACATGGAGGCAAGTGAGCGGATCGGCAGGGGATTCGTCTCTCCCAGTATTGGGGGTGAGATCGCGCTATGTCTAGGAGAGCCATTACACAAAACCCTCGGCCGAGGTAGAAGATTTACTGGTAGGTACTCCAGTAGTATCTCAGGGTGTTCTGGGCTACACTCCGACATGACTTATACCGCTATTGGGGGTCTGACGTTACCATCCCCCTAGGCACGATATGCGATACTCATAGACGAACGGACCAGACTGTATGTATATTGTCACTGTTAGGCTTAGTAGGGTTCCAGGATGAGTTCGCTCATCGGCTTCCTTTGAGGTCAGTACATGGGCAGCCGTTACGCATAGCTAGTGCCGCTGACGACTTGTGGTTAAACCTACTGCCAGGGTACTGACGAGTCATTAGAGTCCCCCACAGATAGTTTCCCAAGTTCGGGCGAAACGTTGTAGAGGCCGTATGGTTTTATGGCAGGGTTCGGAAAATGCACGTGCGTTTACACACGTGTCATATTTCGGACAGATAATACCGGTGGGCTTTGGTTTAAGCCGGATCCATGTATTATACTGTGTAGATTTAATATCTTTGTCTCAATTGCATTTGTATTCGGTCGTAATACAAATGCAGGTATGTTTATACTGTTACGGGGTTATCCTGAAATTCGTTTCGGGATCGCTTTTCGAAGTTGCCAGTTTTCTATCACCCGTCTTAAACATTCGGTTTAATAAGGAATTATCTTTTCTTCACTTGGGTGAGTCATGAGGGTGAGTCATGAGTAAGCTTCTTGATTTGGTTACTAGGTTAGTGAGGTATTTCATGACTCATTGTTTGCATTAATTGGTTTGATGAGGTGTTTTAAGTGAGTCATTTTTTCCATTAATGAAGTGATGAGTTATGATAAGTATTATTACTTATGGTCACCCCCCTTTTGCTCCTACACTCATCCCCTTCTCTTATTGTGGACGGCCATTCATTTGGAAGCCTCATGGTTGTTGGAAAAAGTCATGGATTGATTAAAAAGATTATGGAATTTGGTTCATGGAAATTTGATAGCTCATTTCTCTCCATTAAAAGGAAACTTCATTAATCGTTCATCCATGGTTTTGGATGAAGCGAGACAAAGTGTACTACTCATTCTCTACATTAATCTTGGACATGTCGGCTAGCGAACTTCATGTCCGAGTTGCCTGGGTTCAGAGACGGGAGCCCGTTTAAAGATCCGTAAATGTGGTGCCACCTCGACGAGGAGCCAGGAGATCGGAGCAGCCGCAACGGAGCGTGGGATGATGGTTAAAGACCGAAGGACTCGGATCGTTCGGTATAGCCTTTCTACCCACTTTGTAGTTTGTTAGTTTAGCGTTAATGGCAGATCCGGGTTATAGTATGCGATAACGCCAGTTTAAAAATTTTTGTTCTGCATTTGGCGTCTGAAAGTCCTAACTTCTGCCTATACCATCAGAGGATTGCACACCCCACCGAGGAGTGCATAGCCTTTAAAAACTGGTGGCAGGGATATGTTGCCCATCGACGACACGTTCAACGAGTGAAGCGCAAGGCTCGTCGGGAACAGAAAAGCATGACAGATGAGCGTGAAAGAGCTGCTGGCAACTGTCACATAGCCGACACCAAGGAATCGCAAGTTATCACCTTTGGAAATAACTCTGACGAAGAAATCGCCCTCAGCCCTCTCTTCAAGGAATCCACCTCCGGCCCAAAACATGCGAAGATTTGCGGCAAAATCTAGCTGCGTAATCGTACGTTGACTTATGACCGAAACGTCGTTAAACTACTACCAACCCGCGGCATCCTCAGGCTGACGTGGTAAAAAAAAGGTATGTCCATAAGCAAAAAGGGCACGGATGAAAACCCGAAAGGGCTCCGTGAGTAAAAACAACAGGCCTATCGGCGAGTTTTATGAAAACCCGAAAGGGCGCAATCTCGTTAAAAGACACTTGCAAGGTCCCCTCGACTTTGTAAGGAGAAACCACCTGCGTGAGATCCTTACGACTCACAAGGGAGCAACACACTTAGGGATCCTCACGATTCCTAAGGAGAAATTACACTTGCGAGATCCTCATGACTCGTAAGGAGAACCCTCTTATGGGACCCTCACGGCTCATAAGATTCAAAAGTCTTAAGCTACAGGGATCTGAACCTGTTCTCAAGCAGCCACCAAAACCTCCAATTTTGCCCTACAAGCGGTTCAGTATTGACCCTTGTATACAATCCACGGGCGCGAATAAACATTTCCCTAACAAAATCCCATCCGTGACTAGGGATATGTCTACACGGTGAACAGCCCTTTTAAGTCCTCTCGACTTATAAGGAGAAAACACTCTTGTAAGATCCTTACGACTTATAAGATATCACACACTTAGGAGTCCTCACGACTCCTAAGGAGAAAACGCACCTACGAGATCCTCACGAATCGCAGGGAGAAATACCTTTATAAGACCCTTACGGCTCATGAAGTCAAAAGCCTTAGTCGACAGGATCCTAACCCTGTTTACTAAGCCACCTTTGTTCGACATCGACGGAGGCAAATGATGATTCGCTCCTGACAATATCCCAGTTGTAGCAGTGCTGATGCCGAAATCGGTGTCTAATTCCAAGCTTGCAGCAAAAAGCTAGCAAGCCACACATGCATACGAAATAGCCGAAATGATAGGGAAACTTGCAAACAAAATCATCAAGTAAAAATATATGCATGCATTCAAAATAGCCGAAATGATTGGGCAACTCGCAATAAAAAGCAGCGAGTAAGAATAAAACAAATAGCCGAAATGATGGGGCAACTTGCAACAAAATCAGCAAGTAAAAAAATGTATGCATGCAAAATAGCCGAAATGATTGGGCAACTCGCAATAAAAAGCAGCGAGTAAGAATAAAACAAATAGCCGAAATGATGGGGCAACTTGCAACAAAATCAGCAAGTAAAAAAATGTATGCATGCAAAATAGCCGAAATGATTGGGCAACTCGCAATAAAAAGCAGCGAGTAAGAATAAAACAAATAGCCGAAATGATTGGGCACTGCGAAAAATAGCCGAAATGATTGGGCAATCGCGACCTCCGCAATATAAAAATCTAAAATGATAGAGTATCGCGGAAAGAATAAAAAAAATGATGAAAGAATGAAACTTTTTGCCCTACAGGTGATATCACATCAATCCCTGTATACAATCCAGGGGCGCAAACAAAGAAGGAATCATACCTTCCCTCCCCAGGCTCCATCAGAAAACGAAGCCAAATCTCAACGGTTCAGGGATATCCCAGAAGACCAACAACAGTATTCCTCCTTATGCCAGCAAGGCACGGAAGTGACACAACGAAACGGAGCCACGACATAGTCCTTAGTTCCAAATCTCGACGGTTCACAGACAACCTAGAGACCACCTCAGTATTCGTCTCATTACACCAGACGCAATGCCAACAACGGTGTTCCTTCGCAGTCCAGCAGGATGCAGATGCAACGTCAACAAAAGACCTCATGGTCGAAACAAAGCAGAGTGATGGAAAAATCCCAACTCCACCGCGACATTCGTCTCGATACAGCAGACGCAATGCCAGCAAACGAAGCGAAGGCCAAATTCCTAGCTTCAGGGTCTTGACGGTAACTCATATAAAACCTGAAAGACCATCGGAGATCATCTCACACCAGCGCGGAGTGGTCACCACCTCGACGTTCATCTCGATATAGCAGACGAGATGTCACCACAGCATTCTTCCTCCAGCAGGATTCAGACGCGACAATCAAACAACGGATCCACGGCAAAATCCCCAGTTCCAAACCTCGACGGTTCACCAGCAACCTAGAGACAACCGCGACATTCGTCTCGATATAACAGACGCGATGCCAGCAAACGAAGCGAAGGCCAAATTCCTAGCTTCAGGGTCTTGACGGCAACTCATATAAAACCTGAAAAACTATCGGAGATCATCCTACACCAGCGCGGAGTGGTTATGACTCATCGGGGCTCTCCAAAATGAGCCTAACTTTAAGTAAAAAGCAGCATGGCAAAATTCCTAACGCTTGCTCTTCCGACGGTCAAACTGCCTAGGAGGATTGCTTGAAGACGTCTTGTCCAGCCACCGAAGGGATCAGAGACACGACAGTCGCAAGGCTACTCGAACAGCAAGATCGCCTATCGAGGAATACATCAGCCAACGCGACGGTTCGACGGAAAAACCCCTAGTACCACAGACCCTAACGGACCCCTGTCGTAAAGAGCAAAGGTTAACTGTGACGTTAGGATATTCTTGCGAGAACTGCTCGATTCGTCTCGACTCGTGAGGAAATTAGTGTCTTTGCGAGAACTTCTCGATTCGTCTCGACTCGTAGGGAAAAGCCTTAGGCAATGGGGATAAGAACCGGTTTCCTAAGCACTGGGGCCCTACAAGTCGGTCCAAAATGGACTCTTGCATACTATTCACGGGCCACACTCTCCAAAGTCGATTCTCGGTAAGGAGGGAAACAACCACTTACAAGTCCTCTCGACTTGTAAGAGGGAAAATTCTCTTGTGAAATCCTTACGACTCTCAAGAGAAAACGCGCTTAGGAATCCTCACGATTCCTAAGGAGAAAATACACCTACGGGATCCTCACGACTCGTAGGGAGAAAAGTCTTCATGAGACCCTCACGGCTCATGAAGTTGAAAAGACTTAGGCAGCAGATCTGAACCTACTTCCTAAGCCATCACTACCTCTCGGAGAGTTCAAGATGAAATGCTCTTTATTACCTACAGGCCACATTTGCCAAAGCCACATTCGCCGCTGAAATGAAGAAGCTACTTACGGATCCTCACGATTCGTAAAGAAAAACACCCGAGTGAGATCATTACGACTCACGAAGGTAATGAACACTTAGAAATGCTCACGATTTTTAAGGAGAATTTGCACCTACGAGATCCTCTCAACTCGTAGGGAGAAAAACCTTCTTGAGACCCTTACGGCTCATGAAGACGAAGAAAGTCTTAGGCTACAAGGACCCTAAACTTGTTTCCTAAGCCCTCAATTCTGTGGCCATACATAACTCTGTACTACTTCACCCACGTACATACTTACGTGGGCAAAGTAGTGGGGGGCATTTGTTCCCGCCAAAATTTTGGCTCACAACCTGCGCCCTTATAAAAAAAATATAAATAATAAAAATAAATAAATAAAAATAATAATAAATAATAATAATAAATAATAAAAATAATAGTAAAACAAAAAATGAAGGGAAAAACTCCACATGCGAAGAATGTGACAAATGCCTCAAAGTCAAGAGTTAAAACATTGTGAAGCAACGCTTCAGATGCAGCGCTAAGTGTGATGCGCCCTAAACAGCGCGCCACGTGCAAAGCACGTGTGCGCTAGCGCAGGCTGCGCTGCGCGTCACGTGTCAAACGTAGGTGCGCTAGCGCAAAATGCGCTGCGCTCTGAGCAGCGCACCACGTGTAAAGCACGGGTGTGCCAGCGCTGGAATTAAAAATTCCCCACCGTTAGATCAAAAGATCTAATAATGATAAATTATTAATTAATCAGAATTAAAATTCTGTTATGGAAAGATCTTTCCAATCTTGTTAAAAACAAGAAAATCGCCTTCTGTAAAACAGAAGCCCTAGGATCAAAGATCCAACGGTGGGGAAACATCCCCAAATCAATCAGAGAAATATCTCTTCAACTGATTTAACAAATCAATTTTCCCTATATAAAGCCCCCAAGACTTCAAGTCTGAGAGAGAGAAACCCCCCTACAAATTTTGATAAAACTCAAAGACAGAAAAGCAAGCTTTTAGGAAAAAGAAGATCATTTCTTCAAGGTAAAGAACATGATTCTTGAACATAGAGATGAAATCATCTCACCACAAGAAGAACTATCTTCTTAAAAGATCATAGATCTACAAAAGACCAAGGTCTTTTATAAAAAGAGATCAAAAGACCTCATCATAGAAAGAAAAGAAGTATTTACTTCATTCACAGATCATTGAACTACAAAGGCAAAGCCCTTTCAAAAATAAGAACTATTGTTCTTGAAACTTGAGGCAAAGCCTCCTCTAAAAGGAACATAAACTTGTTCTCTGATCATAAATTTGATCAAATGCGCTTTGCGCTACTGAAAAGTGCCTTGCACTCATGAACTGCGCTTTTGCGCTCCTTGGACCAGCGCTCAGCGCCAAGATGTACCACGTGTCAACCACAGATACAAGTTGCGCTTTGCGCTTCTGAAACAGCGCACTGCGCTCATGGGCTGGCGCTCGGCGCCAAGCGCAACACGTGTCATTCACATGTGCGCCAGCGCAATGCGCTTATGGACTAGCGCTTAGCGCTCACCGGCATCTGCGCTTAGCGCAGAGCGCAACACTTACATGCGCGCCACGTAGAAGAAGCGCACTGCATTTTTTTGATTGGCGTAAAGCGCCTAGCGCACCATATGTTGCGCTCAGTAAACACAAATTGTTCTTTAAAGAGCCAAGGCTCTGATGAATGCTATGCATTCAACACAAGACAAAAATGTCAGGACCTAATGCTTACCATTATTAAAAGGGCCAAACCCAAGTAAAGGCTCAATAGCCAGAATAAAAAAATATTGAACATTTTAATTGGACTTAGACCAAGTTTGGCCGTAAGTCCTCAACTCATATCAACTGAGCCCATATGCTCATAAACCTTTTAACAGACTTTAGTCCCAAATTGGACTATAGATCTCCCAACCAAAATTGGTTCAAGGGTACATCTCTGAACTCCTCTGATACTTGTCGTTGTAATCCTTCAAAGTCTTCAGAGAGGTGACGGGTCCCGACGGCCATACATTACACATACTATGATGTCTTTAAACCGGACTGTGGGGTCCTTAAATTCATGGACTACGATGTCCTTAACCTCGGACTGTGGGGTCTCTAAACTCATAGACTACGATGTCCTTAACCTCGGACTGTGGGGTCCCTAAACCTATGGACTACGATGTCCTTAACCTCGGACTGTGGGGTCCCTTTAAACCCATGGACTACGATGTCCTTAACCTGGACTGTGGGGTCCTTAAGCCCATGGACTACGATGTACTTAACCTCGGACTGTAGGGTCCCTTTAAACCCATGGACTATAATGTCCTTAACCTGGACTGTGGGGTCCTTAAGCCCATGGACTACGATGTCTTTAACCTTGGACTGTGGGGTCCTTAAGCCCATGGACTATGATGTCCTTAACCTTGGACCACCATGTCCTTAAACTGGTAATCGACCGCAGTGTCCCTAAACTAAACAATAGAGTTCAAATGCTCTTTTGTTAGATCTAAATGATCCTGTTAAGTTGATCTTAGTCTAAAATTAGGCTAATGTGTCCTTAACAAACGTGAGTCGATCTTAGTCTAAAATTATACTAATGTGTCCTTAACAAACGTTGAGTCGATCTTAGTCTAAAATTAGACTAATGTGTCCTTAACAAACGTTTAAGTTGATCTTAGTCTCAAATGAGACTAACGTATCCTTAAACCCAAGCCAAAACCCAAATCTAAGAAAATACGGATTTGGACTAATCCACGCCCTACGGGCGACAACATACATTAGTCTCCGTACACAATCCACGGGCAACCACAAACAAAACAAACACCCACGATACGAAGTGACCATCTGGAGAAAGAGAAAGTTGTTACCGCGATGCGGTAGCGTAATCAACTGCAGGGGCTTGCGCCTGCAGGGAAGAGCGTCCCCAAAATCAAAAACCCCTCAAACGAGGGGGAATCTGACGAAGTCTGCTACATCGGCCGCATCCGTCTAAATCTTCGATACACGGTGCCATAAATCAACTTTGCATCTTCGAAGAGGTGGACAGATAGCACCAATTAGCATCTGCCCCGAAATTCAGGCAAGCGGACCTGCGTGGTCGCGTCTCCCTGTTCGGCGAGGAACAGGAAGCTCATTCAAAGTCTCAAGAGAAGCCTAGTGGAGTCGCGGGACTACTACACGGAGCAAGTGAAGAGAATGACCGTCTACAAAAGTTGTATTCTTGTTCTCTAGATGTAAAGTAGTTTACATTAGGTTTTGTCTAAATCTCTAGTTAAAGATTCTAGGATTAGGGTTGTTTAGTATGAAAATTTTTTGAAAACGGTATGGACGATTCCTCCCGAAACCTTGTTGTCATGCTAGGGAACCCTTACACTTGATCACTCAGAGCTCACAGTACAGATTGACATAACCTGCGAGCAACAACCAGTTGAGATCCTGGACTGAAAGGTGAATACATTACGGAACAAGGAAATAAACTTGGTACGAGTGATGTGGAGAAAGGATTCGCCAGAAGAATCAACATGGGAACGAGAAGAAGATATGCGTACAAGATACCCTTATCTTTTTGAAAATTAGTCCATATGTAAATGTAAATTTCGAGGACCAAATTTTTATCAGAAGGGTAGAATGTAACGACTCTGAAATCACTATACAGAAATTTTCTTGTTAATATACAAGAAAAGAGTATTACAGTCTGAGTTTGAGTTATAAGTTACTTTTGTTAAATAAAAGCAAGAAGCCACTTGTAGCTCACTGGTAAAACCTTTGCACTGCTGTGACGTAGCCTGTGTGTTTGATTCCCATCAGACACAATTATTTTTCTGAATTTTCTTTTTAACTTTTTGGAAGCCCAAAAGGTTGTACGTGCAATACACGGGGAAATGAAAAGTTCAGAAAAATCAAACATGTGGAAAATGGTGTAAACACGGATTTGATCTCGTGGCACGAATCTCGAGGCATTTGCCTCGAAATCGACCGGCGGGTATGCCCATTAGGATGGCGGGGACGGCCAGATTGAGTCCATTTTGATCCGTGCTTTGCACACTCGTCTCTTCAACTCCCCTCAACTCCTCTGCACTATTTGATTTCCCTGCAATTAAACAGAGACCCTTTAATTCACCAATTAACACTATTTTAATGCTTTTTAATTCAAAATTTTAATTCCTAAACCCCAATTCTCCACTATAAATACCACCCCGTTCTTTGGCTCAGCACCATTCTGAAAATTCTAGCAAAAACTCTCTCAAAAGTTCTTAAGTGCAAGTGGAGTAAAGTGGAGTTTGAATTCGGTCAAGTCAAGTCAAGTATACTTGTTTGAATTTGATGTTTGAATTCGAATATTCATGTTCATGATCAAGTATTCGTGTTTGATTTTGGATTCAGGCTTGAGATTGGACTCAAACTGAGTCAAAACTTGTAAACTGATTTAACTCTTGAATTTTTAGGTTCGGGAGTTATCGGCAACTGCTGCATATGAACGATAGGATTTGTGTTTTTTTTCAAAACAATTTCCATTGATAACTCCATTAAGTTGTCTTACCTGAATAGGCAAGCACTCACTTCTTCGGCTCCCTGGGGCTCAAGAGATTTGATCCCGCTTAAACCTATATTTACTAAAGTCTTTAAAATATTGTTTTGTATATCTCGAGAGGGTTTTATGAAAAATATTTTAATATAGTTAAAAATAAAGCCTCGATGGTGATTTGTATTACTTAGGATTTTCATGAACATGTGTTTTAAGTATTGAGCTATTTTAATGATAAATACCTAGCTTTTAAAAGTTTATAGTGGTTTATTGAAAACTAGTTCTTTTTAGTAACTTGATGGTATTTTATTGACATTTTTTAATCTTTCATTTTTTTTTATAAAAATATAGTTTTATAATATAATGAAAATATGTATTTATAATTTTATATAATTTTAATTTTAAAAAATTAGTTTTATTTAGAAAATTCGTTTTTCTAAAAAAACGTATTTATATCCTTTCGAGATCGAATACTCCGCGATGAGTGCTGCATCTCTCTCTACTATCCCCAGGATATGCGATAATCCGTACCATCAATTAGCGAGTCCCCTAACGAGAGTTGTAGATGCATAATTGTAAAGGAATACGAAATACCGTTTTAAAAGAAACCCGGATTTAAAGTATGTGGTATTTTATTGTAAAGATTATTTTTCGAAACAAAAATACATACAAATAGGTATCGTGCTATGAAACAAAAGTGTACGTGTGGGGTAGGTCGTTACCCCGTGAAGTTTTTTCTAAAAGTATAGTTTTAACAAAAACGAAAAGAGTCGATAATAAAATGCAAGCTATTTTAATGAAAAAGTTTAATCATGGCTGTTTCACATGAAATTTTTGGTTAAACTTGATTCTAAATATTGATATTTAAGGTTACAAGTAATGTGTAAAATTAGATTGATCAAATTATAAAGGAAAATAGAGTTTCTAGGGTTTAGAAAAAGAGTATCGGTGATAACTTCACTTTTACCGATATAAGATTTAAAAATGAATTTCAATGAAAGGAGAAGAGTTGGGAGGGACTTACGGTTTGAATATGTCAAGAAGAGGTTAAGGAAGAGAAGGGAGGCTTCGTGGTATCGCGGGAGCTCCGGAATCGGTTTCGATTTTCGACGGAAGAAGCTTACTTGCTAACTCCACTTGCACTTATGAACTTTTGAGAGAGTTTTTGCTAGAATTTTCAGAATGATGAAGAGATAGGGCATGGGATGGTATTTATAGTGCAGAATTAGGGTTTGAGAATTAAAAATGTGGATTAAAAAGTATTAAAATGATATTAATTGGTGAATTGAAAGGTCTTTATTTGATTGTAGGGAAATCAAACAGTGCAGAGGAGTTGAGGGGAGTTGAAGAGACGAGTGTGTAAAGCACGAATCAATTTGGACTCATTTGAACCGTCTCCGCAGGCCCAATGATCATTTCCGCCGGTCAATTCTTGAGATCTGGCCTCGAGATTCGTACCATCAGATAAATAGTGTTGAGGCTTTACCATTGAGCTACAAGTTACTTCTTGTTTTTATTTATCAAAAGTGACTTATAATTCAAACTCAGGCTGTAATACTCTTTTTTTGTATATTAACAGAAAAATTTCTGTACAGAGAGTTCAGAGTCGTTACACGGTGCATGGCGGTGAGGCCGGCCACGAACAGTCAATTGGCCACGGGCCGGCAAACGGCCGGCAACGGGCGGCGGGACGGACCGACGGCGAACGTATGATTGGCGGCAGGTCGACTGGTGAACGATCGACGATGACCGGTGGCTGGACGGCGGACGACCGGCGATGGGCCGCGGAGCTGGCCGGTAAACGATCTTCGATGATCGGCGGCGGGTTGCGGGAGAGGCCGACGGCGATGGTCATATGTTAGCAGGAATATTTCGTGGTAATATAGTATAAACACATGTTTTGGGAGGAATAAAATTACCATGAAATAAGATCATCTGATTACCATGGTAATTAATCCTCTATTTCTGGGAATAACTTTTACTTGTAAATAACCATAGTAATATTTCATGGTAATTTAAGATTACCATCTAAATTAGCTCTACAGGTGCATCCTAATCATTTGAGTAAAAGTACTTTCGGTTATACAAAGAAGCATAACAAAATCCTAATGTTTTTGCATGTACACGGCATGTGATGAAATTAATAATATAACATATCAAGAAATAAAAGACTTGCCAATTTTGTTATTTAATAAATTATGCTACTTTATATTTTAATCAACAGATTTGAGAATATTTGAAAAATTAGCGACTATTCAAATTTATAACGTGTGGCGATATTACCAAACCCTTATTTGATAAATCCACATTAAAACTTATCTATGGAGAAAATTAATCACAACCACATCAGCCTTTAATTCTCCCCTCCAAATCGCATCTCCTCGTCCCTCCGCCTGCGACCCATCACATGCCGTGTTGTCTCCCTCGACCTCTCCTCCAACTCACCGACCCCATCTCTTTTCTCCCCATCTCCTTCCTCTCCCACCTCTGCCTCCTCAACCTCTCCAACCACCTCTGCCCTTTTCTTCGACCCGATTCTTTCGCTCCGGTGTTTCTCGGGTCTCGCGGATCTGTTGACCAAGATCGGCGGTGTGTTCGGAGACGAGATCGGCGACGTCAAGTATCAGCTTCCCGAAAAGGATCTCGACACCCTCATCTCGATCTCGTCGCAGGAGGATCTCAACAACATGATGGATGAGCTTGATCGTGTTGCCAATGAGCCTGTGATACTGCGGATTTTCGTTCGAGACTGTGGATCTTCGTGATCTCGCTGATGATCTGCGATCGACACGGTGTAGTGCTACATCGACGCAATGAGCGGGATCCAGATCGAGATCAAGCGGAAGGACAACATAAAAATAAAAGTTAAAGGCTGATATAGTTGAAGTTAATTTTATCCATACATAAATTTTGGTGTGGCTTTACCAAAGCGAAGGTTCGAAAATATCGACAACCTTTATTAATTCCACTAATGATTCTAGTATTTAACTACTACCTGTTGATAGTTCCAAAAGATCAGAGATTATGAGTTATTTTATTGAAAAAATTAGAAGACTTCAAATGATTGCTCGATGTGCTTGTTACTTACAAATAATTTCATGTGGCAATTTGTTAATTACAAATGAAAAGGAGTGTCAGGATTAATTTTCCAAGCAAGTGCACTGGCTCACGTCCTCATTTACTGTGTGGGTCCCACAACATGTTGGGATTTCCTCTGGACAATTTATAGGCTACAGAGAGATGCGGAATTAAACAGAAAGATGAAAATTTACTGCTTTGTCCCTGGTGTCCAGCTAGAGTATGCTAGGATAAACCGATCAAAATAGACTAAATACACAACATTTGAAAGTTTTGTTACTCTAATTAATATAAAAATAACAATGTTAGATGATAAGTGACTAAAAAAATATGTTCACAAAATTAAAGCTACAATCATCAGTAAGAGAATAATTATATAAATAACAAACAAATATAAAGTTTTCCATAGCTATCTATTTTGTATTTAATTCTTTTATTTCATGTAAATAGAAGAGCCAAATCTTTTTATTTTCCCCTAAATCACATAACAATTTTTTTAATTACAACCTAGAGTTATTAAATAAGAAATTAAATTTAAATCCAAAAAGAAGTTATATATCATTCAATAAATAAAGAATATGATATGTTTTTTTATTGTGTGTAGATCAAAGGATGGGGATTAGTTGTTTGCTAAAATTAAGATGTTTGGAGCATTGTTTGGAAATTAAAAGGATTTGAATTAATTCCTTTATGGAATTAAATGCTTTCCTTATTCAAGGACATATTAGGCAGATTTCAAAATACATTGCTCTTGAAGTAAGTTGATGGTAAAGTGGCAAATAAAATCCATACTTAACCTAAAAATTAGGGCATATTTTTTACCCCACCTTTTCTCATTTATCCCCATTTAGCCACTCAAATTTAGGAAGCACGTGGTTTACCATATTGTAAATCTAAGAAAAACTAAGGGTAGAATAGAAAATTTTGTCAAATTTCCATTTTTCACTTAGCTTTCTATAATACTAGCATGGACAGGGCAAGCGCAAGGACCTTGTGGTTTTTAAAAATATCTTTATGCAATATGGTATTTAATTTGCAAAGACTATATTAGAAAAAAAAAAGTAGTAAATTCTTATAGAAGTAATCAACGATTTGATCTTCCTAGATCATAAATGCAGTCAGACGATTCAATATTATTTCTTTTGATAGTATTGAAATACTACTGAGTTTTGTTATGCCTCTAAACTTTGTCTAATGTTAACCTGATTGAATCCATTTCGTTAAGAAAATTTAAATTTTAAATTTAACCGAAACCATTTGGTTACTCTCTTAGAAATGCAATTGAATTCTAACCGACCAAATCAATTTTCTTACCCCTCGAAAATCTAAATTTATCTCAGTTTATTACATTACCATAGCAACCGGACGATGAGTGTAGATTGTACCTTAATAAGGGGGTTAAATAAAATCCGAAACCAAATGAGGGGTCGAAATTAACTTTTGCATCCACTATACAATAATCCTCCTAGACCATATATGTGGAGCCATGGTCATATGATTTCAAAATCATGTCACATAATCCAATATGCTCAGTTATATGGATGAATATGCTCGTTTTCTAACTATATATCCATCCCATTACCCGTTTGAAATCCAAATCGTATTACAACGGAAACATATGTTTGGATGCGTGGATGAATTTTACCGTAGACAACCCTTCCAGAAAAGCTAGGAGGTAGAGTCTAAGGCTCTAAATGAAGCTTAGTCTTTATCAACACAGAAATGACAATGATGAGTGATTTAGTATATTTTATATTCTTCATTTTTATAACATCATTCATTAATCTCTCAATGCTTGCTAAATTAATATGTTTATTCTGGTATTGCATGCGATTAGGAGGACAAATTAAATTGGGGAAAAAATGAGGGGTTTTAATGAATATTTGCATTTCAAGTTGAGCCTTGGGAGAGGCAAAATAGAATTAAAACCAAAGAAGGGACTGAAATCAAATACGAAAACAATTGAGAGTAGTATTGAAGAACTTAACGTGAACTTAAAAGCATATTAAGATCACATTTAAATTTTGCATGGCACAAAATGATAAAAAAGAGCTTGAAATAGTAGAACCTAGCTTTCTATATATATATATATATATATATATATATATATAAAACAAAATAGATAGACACATAGAGAGCAGAGAGATGGTGAGATAATGAGATGAGATTCTTAAAATGAGATGGAAAAATCCGACCGTTAGATCAACGATCGGATTTTATGCATCATATTCTACACGTGAAAATATCTCTGTGTATAAAAAATTAGACAATTTGGAGGCTTCTAAGTCATGCATCAAGCTTAGCCTTTTTACGATGCTTTAAAAACCAGCCATTTTCCTTACCTTAGAAACGGCTAAATAACATAAATTTTTATACAGGTAAGTATGTTGATTGACATGTAGAACAAGATATATAGAGCCGATCGTCATTTTGATTGATGGATGATTGTCGTATTTTCCTATCTCATTTTAAGAATCTGATCTCACCATCTTATCATATCGCTACCCAATAGATAAATAGATAGATAGATTAATTATTACATCTTTTTTTAAGTCATGTTATGTGCGGTTGGCCCGTCAGCATGTCTCCTGTTATTGCAAATGCAGTTTGCAAATTTATAATGGTAAGTTTGCATGTCAAATTCTATGCTTCATTGTAATTATTTCTTAAATTCTTGCTACGAAGAGTGTTCATTGGTCAGATTGTAAGAGTTTTAAGGAACTCTTATGCTCGATCGAACATGTTTTATCCGGCGGGTTTCAACCATTTTATGCTCACCGGGCTTTATCCATTTCCCCCACCCAATAGGTTGAGAGGGGTTTCGAATGCAAGTCGGCTTTATATAATCAGACGGGTAGGAAGTTAGTTAGGATTCTTATAAAGCGGACAGGTAGGAAGTAGGTTAGGATTCTTATAAGCGGATGTGTAGAAAGCCTGTCAAATTATAATAATCATTTCATAATGCTCTGTTACAGGAAATAGAAAAGAAAATATTCTAGAACAAGAAATATATTATTACTAATTTGGCTTACAAAATAACGCAAAAGATCTTTATATGAGGCATCCAATTAGCAATGATAAGGAAATAAAATCAACCGTGATCTTTCCATCTTTAACGAGGGGAGCTGAGAGCTCCTACCTTATTAAAAATAATATGCATAATTTTAAAAATGTTAAATAATACAACACTCGTATATGAATACAAATAAATTAATAAATTAATAAACAAGCCAACAAGAACAAAATCAAATAAAATGTATTAATAGAACTTTAAAAACTATTATATACTCAAAATACATCTAATTGATAAATTAATTGAATTCCAAACATTTAACTTTCTAAATTAATTAATACAAAAAATAAAAGTTGTTATATCGTAAGGTTTTTGGATCGAACTTTTAATCGTCGGTGTTCGAATAGGGGTAGCTTAGCTAGGAGAGTGTTAGAACAAAGATCTGAAAGCCTGACTAAAGATCTGCAGGTTGCATGTTCGATCCATCCTTAAAATATAGGATATAGATTTGTTGATGTACCTGATACTGCTACCGGGCGGATGTGGTGGATATAAATCAGCACAATCCATAAACGTTTATATATTCTTTTTTGTTTACTCCAAAGTCTCATAATACAATGTTTCCTCCCAATCTCATCTAGTACATAGTATGTAGAAGATAAGCTTGGCCAATTTTCATTTTATCCCCTTCTTTTGGCCTTTTGGAGAACAACCAATTCTCATTTTATTTAAATAGTAAAGAATAGCACCCTTATCATGCAAGTGTCTCATGTACTCATGCGTATCAAATGTTGCTGTTTGTTGGAGAGAATGAAAACAATGCCCATATCTTAGATCTCATTTAGACCCAAGCAATCTACTCATGCCGCTAGCTAGCTAGTTTTGACAACCGGCCTAAACTATATAATTGAAATAAATAGATACAAGATATAAACAGGTTAATCCGTCGCACCCGATCTAATTGTGTAGAGATCGGGGGTTAGAAAGTACGGATTCAAATAACTCAATTTGAATCATTTTTTTCTTTTGTTTAACAAAATCAGAATTATAAAATTTTATACCCTATTAGGAGATCAAGGACCCTAACCATCATCATTAATATAATACATAGTATGGTCTTTTTTAGGCATATTCCACTAAAAAGATAATATTCCCTCAACACACTATTTTTGAAACTCCCCGTTATACTCCTAGGTTAATTATCATCTTCACTTTGGTTTTTGATGTGACTTTGAGAAAAAATGATTTTGATGATTTTGTAAATTCTAATAGCAAATAGAAATATATTGATAGCATTATTCATGATCTTATCCTTCTATTTTCATTTAAATACCTCAAAGCTAATAAATTGCTTTTAAGTACAATAAAGAAGTTGTATCTTTCTAAAGTTATTTTACATTTTCTGTTTGGTCCTTTTCCTTAATCTAGGCAAGAAATAAGATATTTGATTTTATAAAAAATGAAATTATTGATCATTAATAATAAAGAAATTCAATTTATCTTTTCTTCATATATAGCATGTTGTTTTCGATGATGCTTAGAGTAATTTTTGCTAAAAACATAGTAAAAATAATCGTAATTTGTTTAGCATTCACTAAAATAAGAGCTCTGAAATAGATTCATTCTAAAAAAATATGTTCACAAAATTAAAGCTACAATAATCAATAAGAGAATAATTATATAAATAACAAACAAACATAAAGTTTTCCATAGCTATCTTTTTTGTATTTAATTCTTTTATTTCATGTAAATTGAAGAGCCAAATCTTTTTATTTTTCCCTAAATCACATACCATTTTTTTAATTACAACCTAGAGTTATTAAATAAGAAATTAAATTTAAATTCAAAAAGAAGTTATATATCATTTCAATAAATAAAGAATATGATATGTTTTTTATTGTGTGTAGATCGAAGGATGGGGATTAGTTGTTTGCTAAAATTAAAATGTTTGGAGCATTGTTTGAAAATTAAAAGGATTTGAATTAATTCCTTTATGGAATTAAATGCTTTCATTATTCAAAGACATATTAGGCAGATTTCAAAATACATTGTTCTTGAAGTAAGTTGATGGTAAAGTTGCAAATAAAATCCATACTTAACCTAAAAATTAGGGCATATTTTTTACCCCACCTTTTCTCATTTATCCCCATTTAACCACTCAAATTTAGGAAGCACATGGTTTACCATATTGTAAATCTAAGAAAAACTAAGGGTAGAATAGGAAAATTTGTCAAATTTCCATTTTTCACTTAGCTTTCTATAATACTAGCATGGACAGGCAAGCGCAAGGATCTTGTGGTTTTTAAAAATATCTTTCTGTAATATGGTATTTAATTTGCGAAGACTATATTAGAAAAAAGAAGTAGTAAATTCTTATAGAAGTAATTAACGATTTGATCTTTCTAGATCATAAATGCAGTCGGACAATTCAATATTATTTCTTTTGATAGTATTGAAATACTTCTAAATTTTGTTATGCCTTTAAACTTTGTCTAATGTTAACCTGATTGAATCCATTTCGTTAAGGAAATTTAAATTTTAAATTAAACCGAATCCATTTGGTTACTCTCTTAGAAATGAAATTGAATTCTAATCGACCAAATCAATTTTCTTACCCCTCAAAAATCTAAATTTATCTTAGTTTATTACATTACCATAGCAACCAGATGATGAGTGTAGATTCTACCTTAATAAGGGGGTTAAATAAAATCCGAAACCACATGAGGGATCAAAATTAACTTTTGCATCTACTATACAATAATCCTCCTAAACCATATATGTGGAGCCATGGTCATATGATTTCAAAATCATGTCACATAATCCAATATGCTCAGTTATATGGATTAATATGCTCGTTTTGTAACTATATATCCATCCCGTTACACGTTTGAAATCCAAATCGTATTACAACGGAAACATATGTTTGGATGCGTGGATGAATTTTACCGTAGACAACCCTTCCAGAAAAGCTAGGAGGTAGAGTCTAAGGCTCTAAATGAAGCTTAGTCTTTATCAACACAGAAATGACAATGATGAGTGATTTAGTATATTTTATATTCTTCATTTTTATAACATCATTCATTAATCTCTCAATGCTTGCTAAATTAATATGTTTATTCTGGTATTGCATGCGATTAGGAGGACAAATTAAATTGGGGAAAAAATGAGGGGTTTTAATGAATATTTGCATTTCAAGTTGAGCCTTGGGAGAGGCAAAATAGAATTAAAACCAAAGAAGGGACTGAAATCAAATACGAAAACAATTGAGAGTAGTATTGAAGAACTTAACGTGAACTTAAAAGCATATTAAGATCACATTTAAATTTTGCATGGCACAAAATGATAAAAAAGAGCTTGAAATAGTAGAACCTAGCTTTCTATATATATATATATATATATATATATATATATATAACAAAATAGATAGACACATAGAGAGCAGAGAGATGGTGAGATAATGAGATGAGATTCTTAAAATGAGATGGAAAAATCCGACCGTTAGATCAACGATCGGATTTTATGCATCATATTCTACACGTGAAAATATCTCTGTGTATAAAAAATTAGACAATTTGGAGGCTTCTAAGTCATGCATCAAGCTTAGCCTTTTTACGATGCTTTAAAAACCAGCCATTTTCCTTACCTTAGAAACGGCTAAATAACATAAATTTTTATACAGGTAAGTATGTTGATTGACATGTAGAACAAGATATATAGAGCCGATCGTCATTTTGATTGATGGATGATTGTCGTATTTTCCTATCTCATTTTAAGAATCTGATCTCACCATCTTATCATATCGCTACCCAATAGATAAATAGATAGATAGATTAATTATTACATCTTTTTTTAAGTCATGTTATGTGCGGTTGGCCCGTCAGCATGTCTCCTGTTATTGCAAATGCAGTTTGCAAATTTATAATGGTAAGTTTGCATGTCAAATTCTATGCTTCATTGTAATTATTTCTTAAATTCTTGCTACGAAGAGTGTTCATTGGTCAGATTGTAAGAGTTTTAAGGAACTCTTATGCTCGATCGAACATGTTTTATCCGGCGGGTTTCAACCATTTTATGCTCACCGGGCTTTATCCATTTCCCCCACCCAATAGGTTGAGAGGGGTTTCGAATGCAAGTCGGCTTTATATAATCAGACGGGTAGGAAGTTAGTTAGGATTCTTATAAAGCGGACAGGTAGGAAGTAGGTTAGGATTCTTATAAGCGGATGTGTAGAAAGCCTGTCAAATTATAATAATCATTTCATAATGCTCTGTTACAGGAAATAGAAAAGAAAATATTCTAGAACAAGAAATATATTATTACTAATTTGGCTTACAAAATAACGCAAAAGATCTTTATATGAGGCATCCAATTAGCAATGATAAGGAAATAAAATCAACCGTGATCTTTCCATCTTTAACGAGGGGAGCTGAGAGCTCCTACCTTATTAAAAATAATATGCATAATTTTAAAAATGTTAAATAATACAACACTCGTATATGAATACAAATAAATTAATAAATTAATAAACAAGCCAACAAGAACAAAATCAAATAAAATGTATTAATAGAACTTTAAAAACTATTATATACTCAAAATACATCTAATTGATAAATTAATTGAATTCCAAACATTTAACTTTCTAAATTAATTAATACAAAAAATAAAAGTTGTTATATCGTAAGGTTTTTGGATCGAACTTTTAATCGTCGGTGTTCGAATAGGGGTAGCTTAGCTAGGAGAGTGTTAGAACAAAGATCTGAAAGCCTGACTAAAGATCTGCAGGTTGCATGTTCGATCCATCCTTAAAATATAGGATATAGATTTGTTGATGTACCTGATACTGCTACCGGGCGGATGTGGTGGATATAAATCAGCACAATCCATAAACGTTTATATATTCTTTTTTGTTTACTCCAAAGTCTCATAATACAATGTTTCCTCCCAATCTCATCTAGTACATAGTATGTAGAAGATAAGCTTGGCCAATTTTCATTTTATCCCCTTCTTTTGGCCTTTTGGAGAACAACCAATTCTCATTTTATTTAAATAGTAAAGAATAGCACCCTTATCATGCAAGTGTCTCATGTACTCATGCGTATCAAATGTTGCTGTTTGTTGGAGAGAATGAAAACAATGCCCATATCTTAGATCTCATTTAGACCCAAGCAATCTACTCATGCCGCTAGCTAGCTAGTTTTGACAACCGGCCTAAACTATATAATTGAAATAAATAGATACAAGATATAAACAGGTTAATCCGTCGCACCCGATCTAATTGTGTAGAGATCGGGGGTTAGAAAGTACGGATTCAAATAACTCAATTTGAATCATTTTTTTCTTTTGTTTAACAAAATCAGAATTATAAAATTTTATACCCTATTAGGAGATCAAGGACCCTAACCATCATCATTAATATAATACATAGTATGGTCTTTTTTAGGCATATTCCACTAAAAAGATAATATTCCCTCAACACACTATTTTTGAAACTCCCCGTTATACTCCTAGGTTAATTATCATCTTCACTTTGGTTTTTGATGTGACTTTGAGAAAAAATGATTTTGATGATTTTGTAAATTCTAATAGCAAATAGAAATATATTGATAGCATTATTCATGATCTTATCCTTCTATTTTCATTTAAATACCTCAAAGCTAATAAATTGCTTTTAAGTACAATAAAGAAGTTGTATCTTTCTAAAGTTATTTTACATTTTCTGTTTGGTCCTTTTCCTTAATCTAGGCAAGAAATAAGATATTTGATTTTATAAAAAATGAAATTATTGATCATTAATAATAAAGAAATTCAATTTATCTTTTCTTCATATATAGCATGTTGTTTTCGATGATGCTTAGAGTAATTTTTGCTAAAAACATAGTAAAAATAATCGTAATTTGTTTAGCATTCACTAAAATAAGAGCTCTGAAATAGATTCATTCTAAAAAAATATGTTCACAAAATTAAAGCTACAATAATCAATAAGAGAATAATTATATAAATAACAAACAAACATAAAGTTTTCCATAGCTATCTTTTTTGTATTTAATTCTTTTATTTCATGTAAATTGAAGAGCCAAATCTTTTTATTTTTCCCTAAATCACATACCATTTTTTTAATTACAACCTAGAGTTATTAAATAAGAAATTAAATTTAAATTCAAAAAGAAGTTATATATCATTTCAATAAATAAAGAATATGATATGTTTTTTATTGTGTGTAGATCGAAGGATGGGGATTAGTTGTTTGCTAAAATTAAAATGTTTGGAGCATTGTTTGAAAATTAAAAGGATTTGAATTAATTCCTTTATGGAATTAAATGCTTTCATTATTCAAAGACATATTAGGCAGATTTCAAAATACATTGTTCTTGAAGTAAGTTGATGGTAAAGTTGCAAATAAAATCCATACTTAACCTAAAAATTAGGGCATATTTTTTACCCCACCTTTTCTCATTTATCCCCATTTAACCACTCAAATTTAGGAAGCACATGGTTTACCATATTGTAAATCTAAGAAAAACTAAGGGTAGAATAGGAAAATTTGTCAAATTTCCATTTTTCACTTAGCTTTCTATAATACTAGCATGGACAGGCAAGCGCAAGGATCTTGTGGTTTTTAAAAATATCTTTCTGTAATATGGTATTTAATTTGCGAAGACTATATTAGAAAAAAGAAGTAGTAAATTCTTATAGAAGTAATTAACGATTTGATCTTTCTAGATCATAAATGCAGTCGGACAATTCAATATTATTTCTTTTGATAGTATTGAAATACTTCTAAATTTTGTTATGCCTTTAAACTTTGTCTAATGTTAACCTGATTGAATCCATTTCGTTAAGGAAATTTAAATTTTAAATTAAACCGAATCCATTTGGTTACTCTCTTAGAAATGAAATTGAATTCTAATCGACCAAATCAATTTTCTTACCCCTCAAAAATCTAAATTTATCTTAGTTTATTACATTACCATAGCAACCAGATGATGAGTGTAGATTCTACCTTAATAAGGGGGTTAAATAAAATCCGAAACCACATGAGGGATCAAAATTAACTTTTGCATCTACTATACAATAATCCTCCTAAACCATATATGTGGAGCCATGGTCATATGATTTCAAAATTATGTCACATAATCCAATATGCTCAGTTATATGGATTAATATGCTCGTTTTGTAACTATATATCCATCCCGTTACACGTTTGAAATCCAAATCGTATTACAACGGAAACATATATTTGGATGCGTGGATGATTTTTACCGTAGACAACCCTTCCAGAAAAGCTAAGAGGTAGAGTCTAAGACTCTAAATGAAGCTTAGACTTTATCAACATAGAAAAGAAAAGACAACGATGAGTGATTTAGCATATTTTATATTCTTCATTTCTATAACATCATTCATTAATCTTTCAGTGCTTGCTAAATATGTTTATTCTGGTATGGCATGCAATTAGGAGGACAAATTAAATTGGGGAAAAAATGAGGAGTGTTAATGAATCTTTGCATTTCAAGTTGAGTCATGGAAGAGGTAAAATAGAATTAAAACCAAAGAAGGGACTGAAACAAATATGAAAACAATTGAGACTAGTATCCAAGAACTTAACGTGAACTTAAAAGCATGTTAAGGTCACATGTAAATTTTGCATGGCACAAAATGATAAAAAGAGAGCTTGAAATAGTAGAACCTAGCTTTTTTTATATATATATATATATATATATATATATATATATATATATATATATATATATATATATTTTGACACATGGAGAGCAGAGATATGGTGAGATAATGAGATGAGATTCTTAAAATGAGATGGAAAAATCCGACCGTTAGATCAACGATTGGAATTTTTGCATCAAGTTCTACACGTCAAATTATCTCTGTGTATAAAAAATTAGACAATCTGGAGGCTTCTAAGTCATGCATCAAGGATATACAATATATGCACCTTTCATGATGCTTTAAGAACCCGTCATTTTGCTACCGTGATATCCATACCTTAGAAGCGTCTGAATCGCCTAAATTTTTATACACGTACGTATGTTGATTGACATGTAGAACAAGATATATAGAGCCGGTCGTCATTTTGATTGATGGATGATAGTCGTATTTTCCCATCTCACTTTAAAAATCCGATCTCACCATCTTACCATATCGCTATCCAATAGATAGATAGATGGATAAATTATTACATCTTTTTTAAGTCATGTTATTTGCGGTTGGCCCCGCCAGCATGTTTCCTGTTATAGCAAATGCAGTTTGCAAATTTATAATGGTAAGTTTGCATGTCAAATTCTATGCTTCATTGTAATTATTTCTTAAATTCTTGCTACGAAGAGTGTTCATTGGTCAGATTGTAAGAGTTTTAAGGAACTCTCATGCTCGATTGAACATGTTTTACCCGGCGGATTTCAACCATTTTATGCTCACCATTGGGCTTTATCCATTCCCCCCACCCAATAGGTTCGGAAGGGTTTCGAATGCAAGTCAAGCTTTACATAATCAGACGGGTAGGAAGTTAGTTAGGATTCTTATAAAGCGGACGGGTAGAAATTAGGTTAGGATTCTTATAAACGGATGGGTAGAAAGCGTGTCAAATTATGATATCCTCATAATTTTAATCATTTCATAATGCTCTGTTACCGGAAATAGAAAAGAAAATATTCTAGAACAAGAAATATATCATTACTATTTTAGCTTACAAAATAACTTAAAAGATCATTATATGAGGCATCTAATCAGCAATGATAAGGAAATAAAATCAGCCGTCATCTTTCCATCTTTAACGGGGTGAGCCGTGCATGATTTTAAAAATCTTAAAATATACAACACTCATATATGAATATGAATAAATTAATAAATTAATAAACAAACCAACAAGAACAAAATCAATTAAAATGTGTTGATAGAACTTTAAAAACTATTACATACTCAAAATAAATCTAATTAATAAAGTAATTGAATTCTATACATCTAACTTTCTAAATTAATTAATTAAAAAAAATAAAAGTTGTTATATAATATGGTTTTTGGTTCGAATTTTTAATCGTCGGTGTTCGAATAGGGATAGCTTAGCCAGGAGAGTGTTAAACCAAAGATTTGAAGGCCTGACTAAAGATCTGCAGGTTGCATGTTCGATCCACTCTTAAAATACAGGATATAGATTTGTTAATTTTCCTGTGCTACTGCTACTGCTAATGCTACGGGACAGATGTGGTTAATATAGATCAGCACAATCCATCAACGTTTATATATTCTTTTTTGTTTACTCCAAAGTCTCATAATACAATGTTTCCACCCAATCTCATCTAGTATATAATATGTAGAAGATAAGCTTGGCCAATTTTCATTTTTTCCCCTTCTTTTAGCCTTTTGGAGAAAACCAATTCTCATTTTATTTAAATAGTAAAGAATAACACCCCTATCATGCAAGTGTCTCATGTACTCATGCGTATCAAATGTTGCTGTTTGTTGGAGAGAATGAAAACAATATCCATAACTTAGATCTCATTTAGACCCAAGCAATCTACTCATGCGCTGGCCAGCTAGTTTTGACAACCGGCCTAAACTATATAATTGAAATAGATAGGTACAAGATATAAATAGGTCAATCCGACGCACATATCTAATTGTGTAGAGACTGGGGGTTAGAAAGTACCGATTCAAATAACTCAATTTGATTCATTTTTTCTTCTTTTGTTTAACAAAATTAGAATTATAAAATTTTATACCCTATTAGAAGATCAAGGACCCTAACCATCATCATTAATATAATACATAGTATGGTCTATTTTAGGCATATTCCACTAAAAAGATAATATTCCCTCTACACACTATTTTTTAAACTCACCGTTATACTCCTAGGTTAATTATTATCTTCATCTTTGGTTTTTGACATGACGTTGAGAAAAAATGATTTTGATGATTTTGTAAATTCTAATAGCAAATAGAAATATATCGATAGCATTATTCATGATCTTATTCTTCTATTTTCATTTAAATACCTCAAAGGTAATAAATTGCTTTTAAGTACAATAAAGAAGTTGTATCTTTCTGAATTTATTTTACATTTTCTGTTTGGTCCCTTTCCTTAATCCAGGCAAGAAACAAGATATTTGATTTTTAAAAAATGAAATTATTGATGATTAATAATAAAGAAATTCAATTTATCTTTTCTTCATATATAGCATGTTGTTTTCGATGATGCTTAGAGTAATTTTTGCTAAAAACATAGTAAAAATAACCGTAATTTGTTTAGCATTCACTAAAATAAGAGCTCTAAAATAGATTCATTCTAAAAAAATATGTTCACAAAATTAAATCTACAATCATCAATAAGAGAATAATTAGATAAATAACAAACAAATATAAAGTTTTCCATAGCTATCTTTTTTGTATTTAATTCTTTTATTTCATGTAAATTGAAGAGCCAAATCTTTTTATTTTTCCCTAAATCACATACCATTTCTTTTTAATTACAACCTAGAGTTATTAAATAAGAAATTAAATTTAAATCAAAAAGAAGTTATATATCATTTCAATAAATAAAGAATATGATATGTTTTTTTATTGTGTGTAGATCAAAGGATGGGGATTAGCTGTTTGCTAAAATTAAGATGTTTGGAGCATTGTTTGGAAATTAAAAGGATTTGAATTAATTCCTTTATGGAATTAAATGCTTTCATTATTCAAGGACATATTAGGCAGATTTCAAAATACATTGCTCTTGAAGTAAGTTGAAGGTAAAGTTGCAAATAAAATCCATTCTTAACCTAAAAATTAGGCCATATTTTTTACCCTACCTTTTCTCATTTATCCCCATTTAACCACTCAAATTTAGGAAGCATATGGTTTACCATATTGTAAATCTAAGAAAAACTAAGGATAGAATAGGAAAATTTGTCAAATTTCCATTTTTCACTTAGCTTTCTATAGTACTAGCATGGACAGAGCAAACGCGGGGACCTTATGGTTTTTAAAAATATCTTCCTGCAATACGGTATTTAATTTGCGAAGACTATATTAAAAAACAGAAGTAGTAAATTCTTATAGGAGTAATCAACGATTTGATCTTCCTAGATCATAAATGTAGTCAGACAATTCAATGTCATCTCTTTTGATAGTATTGAAATACTCCTGAGTTTTGTTATGCCTTTAAACTTTGTCTAATGTTAACCTGATTGAATCCATTTCGTTAAGGAAATTTAAATTTTAAATTTAACCGAATCCATTTGGTTACTCTCTTTGAAATGCAATTGAATTCTAACCGGCCAAATCAATTTTCTTACTCCTCGAAAATCTAAATTTATCTCAGTTTATTACATTACCCACTACTACAATAGGGGGTTGCCCCTACGGATACTGAAATCTGTAGGGGCAGATTTATTTTGGCCCTACGGATTAGTCCGTAGGGCTAGACGGTTGCCCCTACGGTCCTTACATATTTATATAAAAATTATTAAATCTTAAATTGTGGTTTGCCCCTACGGAGCCGCAAACCAAGAACCTACGGACTTATCCGTAGGGGCATATAAATAGGGATTTAAGTTAAAAGCTCAGATCGATCCCTGCGCTCATTATTCCCAATTCTCGCGTGAACAAAAAATTCCCAAACCCTCGTTCCCGCCGATCGATCGTCGTTCTCGTCATCGCCAGCGCCGCCGATTCGTCGTAGCCACCGCCTGCTTTCGTCGTAGCCACCACCTGCTTTCGTCGTCGCCAGCGCCGGCTCATCGGAGTTCTCGTCGTCGCCTCTTCACAGGTAAGGAAATCTTCAATTACTCAAATTTTTGATTGGGGGTAGGGCTGGGGCTGCAGGCTGGGGCTAGGGCTGGGGCTGGGGCTGGGGCTGGGGCTCGGGCCGCGGCTAGGGCTGTGGTTGGGGTTGGGGCTCGGGCTCGGGCTGCGGCTAGGGCTGTGGTTGGGGTTGGGACTCGGGCTCGGGCTGCGGTTAGCGTTAGGGTTGGGACTCGGGCTCGGGCTGGGGCTGCGGTTGGGGTTAGGGTTTGGCAGGGGGTTGCTGTTGGGGTTGGGGTTAGGGTTAGGGTTGGGGTTTTGGATTTTAGGGTCTAAGTTAATTTCCATTCTAATTAGCATTAAGCTCGTTAATTGAAATGTTGATGGTAATCATAAGAGGAAAATGTGTCTAGTTTGAGAAGGTGTTGGAAACTGGACTAATAATATGGGTAAAGCCCAGTTTAATTAATAATTTTATTTGTCATTCTCAAATTTTCTTGGAAACGGAGACTGTTTTGTGGAACTTTTAGCCGTTGGGCATGTTGGGGTTTTGTTTTTGGAGTCATCGGACATGGCATTTGGTAGGTATCCAAAGACCCCGTGTCTGATTTTGGATATTTTTGATTGATTTAAACTGTGGGTCTGAGTAATCCCTTAATTTGATATGGTTGGGGTTTGAGTATGCAAAGGGTGGAAATTTTGTGGGTGTTTTCGGTTGAATATGTTTGCTAATTGCATAAGATGCTCATAAGATTCTGGATTTTGAGGATGGGCCGTTGTAATTGGAAATGCTTAGAATTGTAGGACCTTCTTTATTTTAGCTATATATAATTGCAAAAAAAAGACACATTTCTGATTTGAAGAAAAGGAAGGGCAAAATAGGGATTTAGTTATGGATTTTACTTGGGCGTCTCCTCTTTTAATACATGTCTATCTTTACAAGAATATCGTGTCACATATTCGGTTTTACCATCTGTACGCAACTGCTTTGATTATCATCGTGTTATTAATATCTTGAACTTCTATCCTTTTTCTAATATGTTTCATAGTTAATATAATAATCCTTTGTCTATATTTGTTGACAGTGGCATTTCTTTTGGATGAACATGTTTTTTTGATGCATGTTTCAGTCATGTGAATTCATATGTTGCGTATAACGCTTTATGATATCAGTATCCTACATTTGTAGTTTTAATTGTTGATTGTTATAGATGAATGTCATTGCAATAATAGTTTTTGGTTGATGAATGACATTGCAATGTAGGATGATCAGTTCTATCAATCTTGATCTTAATGGTTTAAAATCATGTTACACATACAACACGAATGCACAACAAACGCATAATTAGAGAGCGATTCAAGATGTTCAAGTTAAAACCAATATATAATACTCGATGATAATATCAAACCTTCATATTCTCATCGATACTCATATATGAAACTAAAAGCGCCACTTAGTCCCCGTCTATCGGTTAACATACGTGCGATGCTCGTCGTGACCTAGAACTATACGAAGGTTGTTAAATATCGGACAGTATAGCTCGATACTAACAACCGTCGTATAGTCTACGCGACGAGAAAATTCAATCGTATGGTAACCCATAGATTTGTCCCGTGTGGACAAGTTAAGAATGTATAAAACAAACGCCTTCATTCACTTGTGTTTTCATCCGTTTCGAGATATTTCGTCGGGTACCTTTCCGCTGGTTCTCCGTGTACAAAGATAGATTAGATGTTCATTTCAACGTTGTTTCACAGCTTTGAAATGATTATCTATTCTATTACAGTGTACTCGGAGAACAGCGGGGAGGTGCTGCCGAAATTTACTCGAAACGGTTGAAAGCACAAGTGATGGGTGTTCGCTCTATACATTCTTAATGGGATAGAAGCCTACCCCCGACAGCCGGAACACACACATACAACAAGAATACACAACAAACGCATAATTAGAGAGCGATTCGAGATGTTCGGGTTAAAACCAATATATGATAATATGAAACCTTCATATTCTCATCGATACTCATATATGAAACTAAAAGCACCACTTAGTCCCCGTCTATCGGTTAACATACGTGCGATGCTCGTCGTGACCTAGAACTATACGAAGGTTGTTAAATATCGGACAATATAGCTCGATACTAACAACCGTCGTATAGTCTACGCGACGAGAAAATTCAATCGTATGGTAACGCATAGATTTGTCCCGTGTGGACAAGTTAAGAATGTATAAAGCAAACGCCTTCATTCACTTGTGTTTTCATCCGTTTCGAGATATTTCGTCGGTACCTTTCCGCTGGTTCTCCGTGTACAAAGATAGATTAGATGTTCATTTCAATGTTGTTTCACAGCTTTGAAATGATTATCTATTCTATTACAGTGTACTCGGAGAACAACGGGGAGGTGCTGCCGAAATTTACTCGAAACGGTTGAAAGCACAAGTGATGGGTGTTCGCTCTATACATTCTTAATGGGATAGAAGCCTACCCCCGACAGCCGGAACACACACATACAACAAGAATACACAACAAACGCATAATTAGAGAGCGATTCGAGATGTTCGGGTTAAAACCAATATATGATAATATGAAACCTTCATATTCTCATCGATACTCATATATGAAACTAAAAGCGCCACTTAGTCCCCGTTTATCGGTTAACATACGTGCGATGCTCGTCGTGACCTAGAACTATACGAAGGTTGTTAAATATCGGACAGTATAGCTCGATACTAACAACCGTCATATAGTCTACGCGACGAGAAAATTCAATCGTATGGTAACCCATAGATTTGTCCCGTGTGGACAAGTTAAGAATGTATAAAGCAAACGCCTTCATTCACTTGTGTTTTCATCCGTTTCGAGATATTTCGTCGGTACCTTTCCGCTGGTTCTCCGTGTACAAAGATAGATTAGATGTTCATTTCAACGTTGTTTCACAGCTTTGAAATGATTATCTATTCTATTACAGTGTACTCGGAGAACAGCGGGGAGGTGCTGCCGAAATTTACTCGAAACGGTTGAAAGCACAAGTGATGGGTGTTCGCTCTATATATTCTTAATGGGATAGAAGCCTACCCCCGACAGCCGGAACACACACATACAACAAGAATACACAACAAACGCATAATTAGAGAGCGATTCGAGATGTTCGGGTTAAAACTAATATATGATAATATGAAACCTTCATATTCCCATCGAGACCCATATATGAAACTAAAAGCGCCACTTAGTCCCCGTCTATCGGTTAACATACGTGCGATAATTTATTCTTTTCAACGACAAACGCACACACAAAGCATATACACGGATTTTCTCCTTTGTCAGTAACTATCCCGTTCTTATATTTCTCAATATAGTCAGCATAACCTACAATTTATATGTTATACAGTCAAACATGGCCAATGAGTACGTCAGAGTTAAGGACTGGATGTATGTGGATCGGAAATAACGTATGCAACCTAAGTTTGTCGCAGGAGTTGCTGCTTTCCTTGAATTTGCACGCGCACATAATAAGGTCATAATAGAGAAGATTCTCTGTCCGTGCGATAGATGTGGAAATAAGTACTGGCAGAAGGTAGAATTGGCAGAGCTTCATATTGTAAAACATGGGTTTACTAGACTTTATACAACTTGGAAATATCACGGGGAAGGAGAAGAATGCTGTATTGCGGCAGAAGAAGAAGGAGAACACGATAATGCGGCAGGAGAAGAAGAAGAATTTGGTAATACGGCAGGAGACGGAAATTTATTTCCATCAGAAGAAATGGAGGATATGGTAGAGGCTGCCCTAGGTGAATCTATTCGTACCGAAGATGGCATTCCTTCCGGTCAAGGACCGCGTGCGGATAAATATGAAAATTTCATGAATGATGCTAGAAAACTAATTTATGAGAATACGAAGCATTCCACCCTCTCATGGTTCGTCCAACATTTCCAGATTAAGTGCCTAAATGGATGGAGCAACAAGTCATTCACAATACTTCTTTCGTTCTTGAAAGATTCTATGCCTCCGGGAAATAATGTGCCCGACAGCTGGTACGAAGCCCAGAAGATGATGTCTGATTTGAGTCTAAAGTGTGAGAAGATTCAAGCATGTCCTAAAATTTCGTGTTATACTGGAAAGAGAATTCAGATTTGAAAGAGTGTCCAACATGCGGAGAGGCCAGGTATAAGCCGAAAGATTCTGATAAGAAGCCTGATATACCTGTGAAGATAGCACGATACTTTCCCATAACACAGAGGCTACAGAGGCTATTCAGGTGCAAGAAAACAGCCGAGGCAATGATTTGGCATCACCGTGCTCCTCCAAGCGAAGATGGAAAAATGAGCCATCCAAGAGATTCACCGGCATGGAAGGATTTCGATAGGAGGCACGCAATATTCAGTAGTGATCCTCGCAATGTCCGGCTCGGACTGGCTACTGATGGCTTCTGCCCATTCAACTATATGGCTAGAAGTCACAGCACATGGCCTATTGTAATGATAATTTATTATCTGTCGCCTTGGTTGGCTATGGACCAATCATACTTTATGATGCCTCTTCTTATCGACGGACCAAACTCACCGGGGAACAATATCGACGTCTATCTCCGACCTCTGATCGAGGAGTTGAAATCTTTGTTCATTGATGGTGTAGAGACATATGATTCAAACACAAATACAACCTTCATACTGCGTGCGGCTTTAATGTGGACAATTAATAGCTTTCCTGCGTATGGAATGCTATCAGGTTGGTCCGTACATGGTCACAAAGCATGTCCTCATTGCCATGAACACACAACATCAAAATTCTTGAATTTTAGCAGGAAGGTTTGTTATTGTGGCCATCAGCGTTTCCTGCCTCCAGACCACCCCTATAGGTTAGACACGGTTTACTTTGATGGTCATCAGGAGTTTCTTGGACCTCCATCCCCATTGTCCGGAGAGGACGTGACTGCTAAATGGGATGGTTATAATAACGTGACCTTCGGGATGGATCCGACGAAACATGTCAAACCACAATATTGGAACAAGTTAAGCATTTTCTTCGAGCTTCCGTACTGGTCTACAAATTCAGTGCGTCATTGTCTGGACGTCATGCATATAGAGAAGGGAGTATCTTGAGCACATACTTAACTTGCTTCTTTGTAAAGACGGGAAATCGAAAGACAACATGAATGCTCGGATGGATCTACAAGAGTGGGGAATAAGAAGTGAATTGCACCCTAGACCGGTAGCGGGTAAACCGGGAAAGTTTGTACTTCCCAATGCCGCTTATCATATGTCACAACCGGAGAAGAAAAGATTCCTGCAGGTGTTGCATGATTTGAAAGTCCCCACAGGTTTCTCAGGATCATTCAGCAAGAAAATAAAAATTGTGAAGGGCAAGATCGATGGGCTGAAAAGTCATGATCACCATGTTATCGTGGAGCTCCTTCTTCCATTAGCCCTCAAGACTTCTCTCCCCGACTCGGTTGGTCTAGTAATCAACGACCTATGTTGTTTTTTCAGGGAGTTGTGTGCTAAAACACTGGAGGTTGCGACGCTGGATAAACTAGAAAATTCTATTGCGTTGATACTTTGCAAGTTTGAGCGTATTTTCCCACCGTCATTCTTCGATATCATAATACACTTGACGGTTCATCTTGCAACTGAGGCGAAGCTAGCCGGACCGGTACAATATCGATGGATGTATCCCGTCGAGAGGTACGTGTAATTTTTCGTTTCGCGCAATTTATAAATTTATTGTTGTCCTGTATGCCCGTATTTATTTATTCAACATATTCTCATTAGGTACCTCTACACTCTTAAGAAGTATATACGCAATAAAAATCGACCAGAGGGTTCTATCATGCAAGGTTATCTTCTTGATGAAGCAACCACATTTTGTTCCCGCTATCTGGACGAGAACATTGAGACAAGGGTTAACCGACCACGAAGAATTCAAGACGGGCCATATGGTAAAGCCGAGTATAAGAGGGTAGACACTATGTTTATCAACAAGATATACCGGTTTATCTTGCTTAATTGCGCATGTCTTGAACAAATTAGAGAGTAAGTTCTTTTGGATTAATTATTATATCTGTGTTTGTGTGTGTATGAAATGATATAATATTAATGTCACAATTATTTGTCGAAAACAGAATTCATTTTAACGAGGTACGTGAGGGGGCATCCTGATTGGAACGAAGAACGTTTGGAAAAATACCATCAGGATAATTTTTGTGATTGGGTCACAGATCATGTAAGTTATTCGAATAGCATTTTATTGCTATCAGTTTTAATCTAAACTTGTATCGTTATGTATTTGTCGTAAAATTTGTTTTGTTAGATCCACGATCCGAACTTGTCTGCATCATTTGAGAGTGATTCAAGATGTTTAGCTCAATTTCCTAGTATGGAGGTTGCATATTACAAAGAATTTGGTGTCCTTGGATACAAATTCGAAGTTAAGGACATAGAAATATTTAGAACCACTCAGAATAGTGGTATTGCGACGGTAGGATCGGATGGTGTGATTTACTATGGGTACTTAAATTGTATACTCGGCATCCACTATCCCGGACGATCAGAACCCTTTTATATATTCCAGTGTACTTGGTACGATCCGCGAACCGATACGGACAGGTGGAGAAGCAATCTTGGGACTTGGAAAGATGAATATGGATTGACCAGCGTGAACACACTTCGATTTTACGGTCAGGACGATCCGTTTATCTTTCTGAACCAAGCGTTCCAAGTATACTACTCACAGTGTTTGAAGCATCCGTGATGGAGTGTTGTATGCCGATGGAAACCCAGAGATGTCTACGATGTCCCAGAATTCGAGGACAGCGATAAGGACGAAGAAGAAAGAAGGCTTAAAGTGCTCCGACCGTCTGTTTCGAAGGACGAGTTGTCTTCGACCGATCATGAAGTTACGTGGGTTAGAAATGACATCGACGATGAAATCCAAGTAGATATGTATAATACGCCCACGAAACGAAAAAGGTTATCAGTAATGTTATATTATTACTTCACATATTACGCTTTATACATATATAGTCAATACTTTTAATGATTGTCTAATGCGTCCACGAACCGTTTATCTAGATTTGATGACGATATCGGGAGCAGCGAGGGACAGCAGGAGCTCCAGCCGCGGCAGAGGCAGAGCGGTTCTGCTGCCCGGAGAGCTCCGTAGGGAGCTTCAGAGGGCCGGTCTTGCACCCAGATCGGAGACCCCTTCGGATGCCTCCTTCCGTGTGGATTTTGCCACACATCCAGGTATACTGCACGCATATTCATTTTGAATGTAATATTACAGATATTCATGCCTGTTTATGTCGAAATTACTTATATTGTCAATGTTTGATTGTCTAGTTGTTGGTGATGCGTCCACATCTGGGACAGAGGCCACTCCCGCTCCTCCAGGTATGTTTATATATCATATAGTGCATGTATATTGATTTAGAATGCTATATCATAAATACACACATTCCTTTTGCTCTTACTTAGCAATTTTTATTATTGTCTAGCTGTAGGTGGTGACACCACCGCACCTGCGGGTATGTTTATATATTCTATAGTGCATGCATATTGATTTAGAACGTTATATTATTGATCTACACATTTTTTTTGCAATTACTTATATAATCTATTTTTAATTGTCTAATTATAAGTGGTGCGTCCACATCTTCCGCAGGGGCCACTCCTGCCGCTTCCATACCATCCGCATCGTCTGCAGGTTAGTATGAATAAATTTAAAATATTTATTCATTTTACATATGCTCTATAGAATAAATATGAACTTCATGGAAATTTAGCGTCGATGTTTATTTTCTAGTTGGAGGGGATGCGTCCGCATCCGGGATCCCGGTTGTTCCTCACCGGAGGAACTATCGTCCCGCTCGTGCTGCTGCCCGGGCCCAGGCTCGTGCGATAGTCACCGGAGGTATATATCACACTTGAATTTTCGTTTAACCTTGATTTCTTAATACAACTTTGTCTTAATATTGATTGTCTTGATATTTCGTGTAGACGCAGGGCCTCCCTATCCCCAGAGGGGGAGTCGAGGCCCGAATCAGTCCCATAGGCTGAGGCCTGACAGAGCTAGGGGGAGGCAGCATTCCCCCTTTTTTTTACCCTTAACTATCGCTATACCGGTCCTCATGCCGAGAGGTTCGGCCGGTATATGGGGGACGAGAGCCGGCTCATGAAGAACTATCCACTTCACGTTGAGTGGGGCGAGCCGCACCAGCGCTCATTCGCCCTCTTCTTTGATCAGGCTCGGGTACGTATTACTATATATTTTCAGTTGATATATCCGCTTATCATATTTATTATTAACACTTGCAATCTAATAACAATGTTTTTTTTGTATTTTCAGTTGGATTACGATTTTCAGCCTGTAGCCGACCCTGATCATCCGGGGAGGGTGCTCGACCTTCATGCTCTGTACAATGGCCTGATGAAGAACATGCAGGCCAAGGACTGATACAACAGGAATGAGCTGAACGCCAATTGCTACTCCCTGTGGATGGCGACCCCCGAGGCAGAGAGAGCGGCCCTCCTATCTACTCCGGCGTTTGCGAGAGTCGACGTAGAGACATGGCCTCTATTGTGCGAATATTTCGAGTCCCAGCGCAAACATGTATGTATTTTAAATGTAATTCATTGTTTAGGATATAATTTATTTTTGTGTTCCTTAATTAGAAAACTAAATGTTAATACGTTGTGCAGAAACAGTCCGCTCAGAATACAGAGAACAGGAAGTCGGCGAAGAGGGGTCGCCCTACTTACACAGGTGGCTCGAGGAACATTACTCGAGCCATGGAGTTATCGGTAAATTACAATAGACCGACCTTTGTGATATTCTACAATATTAAGAGTTATTTTCTAATATTTCTAATATTAAGAGTTACTTTCTAATATTGCAGACATCTCGGACCGTGGCGTCAGGTGGTACACCGAGCGTGCTGTCCGCATATCTTGTCGTCCATGGCACCTCGACAGATCCCGCCACGGGCGAGCTTCGATATCCCGACGTCGCTACCCAGGAGTATTGCGTAAGTGTTAATATTTTTTCTACCCAAATTTGAAATTTTAGTTTTGGAATGTTCAAGTTTAAATTTTATACTTATACTTTACTGCTTAATGTGGGTGTAGCAGCGGGTGGTTGAGCAGGCCCAGGCCTCGGGGATCGATTTTACCGGACAAAGCGATCCGAGGCTGCTGACCCCAGTTCTGGACGCCGCACACGGAGGGCACCACGGAGGTTGGGAGAGAGGCCGGGGACTGGGCCTTAGTAGGGCCCATATGAGGTTGGACTTCCACCCCGGCGGTTACTTCCTCCGTCTCCGGTGACCGACGTGTCCATCAGGAACCGGAGAGCTTGAGGGCCACCGTTCAGGAGTTGAAGGAGATGATGGTTATCTATACTACTTTATAGTAAAATATCATGTCATATTATATAGATATCAACATATCCATAATTAGTACGTAGCTTGAACTTATTTGGTTTTAGACTTAAGTTTGATTAATCATACATACATATGTAATTAAAATAAACAACGGTTTTCCAAACTAGATATCCAAACGGGGTTTCGAAATAACTTAATAATGATACGAATTCGAATAATACACAGTTCTTACACGCTTCTTACACACGTTATGTCCAGACGCGACAGGGTACATCGACCGAGCCTCCACATGCATCTCCTTCGGCTGCGGCTCCGCAAGCTACTACATCGGCTACGGTTCCGTAGACAGCTCCTAAAGCTCCACCACCCGCTCAGACTCCCGCAGCCGCGGCTCCGCAAGCGACTACCTCGACGGCGGCTGCACAGACCACATCGCCAGCTCCACAGGCCGCTCAGACACCCGCTCGTACCGAATTGCAGAGTTTATTGACCGAGGAGCAGGCGCGCGTTATTCTATCGTTATTCAGAGGTGGAGCTGGACCGAGCTAGGGTAGCTTTTTGGTTCTTATTTTTTGAAACATTTGCTTATTTATATCATACACATTGTACTACATTTTGAAACGATATTGATATTGGTTTATATTTATATCATATTCAGTTTTTGGGTTTCTTTTGTATATTATATGCGTGAGATGTGATTATGAATACTGCGATATATGTTGTGTGATGATTAATTTTATATTTGATTGATGTATATATTATTGTGCACAGGGAGGGAAAAAAATCAGGCAGCCCTTTTTTTAAAAAAAATACAGATAATGTGTACCTACGGATTAATCCGTAGGTACACATGTTGCCCCTACGGCTATATCCGTAGGGGTAAAATATCAGCAGTAACTGATATTTCCTCCCTGATCTCAGTACCAGGGGGTTGGGATTGCCCCTACGGATATGTCCGTAGGGGCCACTGCTTAGCCCCTACGGAGTTATCCGTAGGGGCAAAATATCAGGATTTCTGATATTTTGCCCCTACGGATAGGTACCTACGCAGGTATCCGTAGGGGGTAGTACTTGGCCCTACGGCTATGACCGTAGGTACAGTTAATATATTTAAAAAACCGTAAATAATATACCTTTTTTTACCCTACGGCCTACTCCGTAGGTGCAACAGGACCTACACAGAAATCCGTAGGGGCAAGATTTTGCCCGTAGGGGCAAGTTCAGGGCTTCAACTTGCACCTGCGGTCTTTGCACATACGGGGTCTTTTTTCGCCCCTACGCACATCTCCGTAGGGACAGTGGGTTGCCCCTACGGATAAATCCATAGGGGCAACCCTTATTTGTAGTAGTGACCATAGCAACCAGATGATGAGTGTAGATTGTACCTTAATAAGGGGGTTAAATAAAATCCGAAACAAAATGAGGGGTCGAAATTAACTTTTGCATCCATTATACAATAATCCTCCTAGACCATATATGTGGAGTGATCAGTCGAAAATAATGTATTTTTAACACGGCAATTTCTTATCATTTGCACTCATCAAGAAGTGTTCGGCATTCATATAGCACATATTAGCAAATCAGTCGTTAAATATCAGATTGCATGTGTTAAACTCTAAAACCGGCACTATAAAGGAAATTGACCGCATTTCATGGCATCGCATCATCTCTATATTACGCAACACTTGTCTTGAGAAATTATGCAGGAAAATCCGGAAGAAAAGCCAAAATTGTCATTTTTTGCTGATCAAATATTACGCCAACTCAAAGACCTGAAAGCTGGTAGCAATCCAAAGGGCAAAATACAATTCAACATATTTTATAAAGGCCCAAGTATTAGCCCAAATATGTACCAGAGAGCCCAAGCCATGAAGCTCCAAAAGAGCCGCGGAACCGCGGCGGGAGCCGGCTTGAGCCGCGGTTCTGCGGCGGTATTGCCACGTCAGCGCTCAATTTTCAGTGCACAACTCTTCTCTCAGGGCCCACATTCATTTAAGATGCTTCAAATTCCAGAATTCTCTCGAAGCTTCTACCAGATCAGCAAAGATCATTAAGTAAAGCTAATCTTAATTAAGCTCCTAAGAAACTATTTCTAGAAGCTCCCTCCTAATTAATCACATCTAGAAGCTTCTTTTCTAACTAACTTTTGGAGGGAAATTCAAATCTCCTCAACAAACTTTTGGAGGGAAACTTAAAATTCAAATCCTAGATCTAGGGTTTTGATGTCTATAAATAGGAACCTAGATCTAAGGGTTGAGGTTGTTCATTAATTCTTCCTCATTCTTCAACTACTCTTTCATCTTCTTCCACAAGTCTAGTGACAAGACTTGTGCGAAACCCTAACCCTAATTCCAATCAAATTCAAGATCCGGAGTACCAATCAAGCAAGAAGCCTTCAACCTTTTAGGAGCGGAGCCGATCTCCAATCGAGCAAGTGATCCAAGCCGATCCGCAACTCACGGAGCCGAGCGAAGCCAAATCGACGATCGAGTTCTTCATCTTGTAGTTCTTGAGCGAATGTAATGAAATTGTTGATATAAATAAAGGTGAAATTCTTTAATCTTGTTTTCTTTAAATTCTTGCATCATGATTCGATCTCAATTTGTAATTGTAGTTCTTGTTGTGATGTTTGAGTAAAACTCCGCTCGTCGAAGAGTCGAGACGATCAATAGAATGATGATGTAACAAATCTTAAAACGATTCTTAAGTCCTAGGGTTTTGTAAACCCTAGCAAGTTCAAGAATCGATGACCTAGTTTCGTTGCGATGCTTTCTTGATTGTTATCGCTCGAAATTAGGGATCTACGATCGTTTCTTGAATTTACTAGAGGCTAGAATGTGAATGATATCGACGAATGAACAAGAGATAAATGATGAAACTCTAGTTTCACTAGAAATCCCTAATTCTCGTCGATCATCATCGATCTAGTATCAATTCATCGAAGGATGAGAATACGTCATCTTGAGATTGCATCACGTCTATAGATCCGATCGATTCCTACGAGCCTCATTTCTATTCTTGATATTTGGTTGGAAAAATCATCAAACTCTCAATTCTTGATTCTATCTTTTTCTTGTTATTAGATCTATATTTTCTAATTCTTGAACTTCAAATACAAATCATGAATTATTTTGTTTTCTTTTCTTTAAAGTTTCGACTCATCTAATTCAAAAGACGAACTATTACACTTTCCCTGTGGACGATCCGCACTCACTAACAATCTACATCCGACACCGTAGTTGATTGCGGTCAAATAATTCTTTGATTGTGATTCTATACATTTTATTAAACCGACACACAAAGAAAATCATTCAATCAAATGGCGCCGTTGCATTTGTTGTGATCGCATCATTTTTTCAAAAATCCGTATCATTTTTCAAAACAAACACCAATCACATTCATTCATTTCCTCTAATTATTACCAACGCTGCCACGTGTGCTACAATCATTTAGCATAATGTTAGGCTGGACACGGGATTCCATTTCCCGTCTTGTCCGCGTTTCTTTTATCGACCCCAGAGTCGGTAATTCTTCGTCTTCTCCCCCACCACCCACCACGACCGCGATGGACCCAAATCCATCAAACTTAAACACCAATCTGCCACCGCCCGCAGGTGCGCAGAATCCTCCACGCATTTCTCTCCAAGAGAGATGCTATCCTACACGTGTTTCCCTTCCCACCTGTCTTTCTATACCACCTGCCAACGGGGAGAATTTTGAAATCAACCCCCAATTCATCACATTGTTACCCACATTTCACGGTCTTGATTCTGAAAACGCATACATGTTTATTTCCAAATTCGAAAACGTATGTGCTTTGATGGGAAATTCACAACTGTCTTCGGATGCTCTGTGTTTACGTCTTATCCCATTCACTTTGTGCGACTTAGCCGAGAAGTGGCTTTACATCACACCCGCACAGTCTATTTCAACATGGGACGAATTCGTTGCAGCATTCCTTAAGAAATTTTATCCCAATCACAAGAACGCCCGTGTTCGGAGCGAAATCTTTAAATTTACCCAACTTCCCAATGAACCATTTTGGAAATGCTTTGAACGGTTCAAGGATCTTCTTATCCAATGCCCTCATCACGGAATCTCCAGATGGGATCTGTGTCGAATTATCTATGAGGGTATTGATCTCACTACGAGACAGATGCTTGAAATCATATGTCATTGCCAATTCCTATCTAAAGATGATGGTGAGGCTTGGAAATACCTAGAAGATTTAGCTCAAAACACATCACAATGGGAAAGTGTTAGACCACCACAGCCTAGGGAAGATGTCAATCAGCTCGATGTTTCCGTCACAATGAAAGCCGAAATGGCCGCAATACAAAGGAAACTCGACGCTATAGAAAACAAAATCTCTTCAGCCTCCCTAAACCAATCCACACTTCCCAAAACCGTGTGTGGCTGCTGTTCAAACCCTTCACATTTGACGGAAGAATGTCCCTTGAATGTACCGTTTCAAGGTCACACTAATGCTGCACTTCAGCAAAGACCTGGAAACTATCCCTCTTCTTCCTCATATAATCAAGATTGGAGGAATCACCCGAACTTTTCTTGGAACCAATCACAATCTCAAAACACGGTTCCAACCCAAAACAATTTCTAAAGGGTCCCTCCACCACAATAGCAACCACTTCAATTGAGTCAGCACCCCTTCCAACCGCAAAATTTTCAAAATCCTGCCAACACTTTTGCACTACATGAAAACTCTTTGCAATTGGCCGGTACTGATAATACCTCTGCACTGGTGCAAACCTTGGTTACTTTCATGAAACAATCCATCCAAGAGTCGGCAAGTTTTCAATCTTCCATCAATAATATGATAAAGATCATTCTCACTCAAAATGAGAATATCAAATCAATGGAAGCACAAATTGAACGAATAACAGCTGAAATAACTGCTAGAGAAGAAGGGAATCTTCCATCTCAACCCTTACCTTCTCCTGGATCTTCACATTGCACTAATGTGGATGCTTTTATAACGTTGAGATCTGGAAGAGTGCTAGACAATCATTCGGGTGAACAAATTGATAATGTTGAATTGATCATTAACACCCCGGCTTCCACTTCCACTTCCACTCACACTTCTACTTCTTACCCTATTTCGTCTAATGTACCTTCTTCTTCCGAGCCTATTCTCCGTTTTCCCAAAGGCTCGAACCCTCCACCCACTTGATCCTTCCCACCCCCACAACCTTCTCCACAAATATTGGACCCAACACTTATTGATAGAGCTCCATTTCCAAATAGGTTGAGGCCCAAGAAACATGATGCCCAAATGGAGAAGATTGTGGACATGTTTAAGGAAGTTAACATAAACATCCCTCTCCTAGATGCTATTCAACAAGTTCCATCCTATGCAAAAATTCTTAAGAACTTGTGCGCTAGGAAGAGGAAGACTCAAGTGCCTAAAAAAATTTTCATGTCAAGTACTGTAGACACAGCTTTTCCCCAATAATTACCACGGAAACGTAAAGACCCTGGCTGTCCTACTATTTCCATTTCTATTGGGGAGAAACACATCAACCGTGCTTTACTTGACCTTGGCGCTAGTGTTAACTTGCTTCCTTACTCGGTTTACGAGTAACTAGGTATCGGAGTGTTAAAGCCCTCGAACATAACTCTTCAGATGGCTGACCGATCAATCACCAAACCTAGGGATGAACTGGAGGATGTGTTAATAAAAATCGGGGAATATGTATTCCCTGTGGATTTTATTGTACTTGATACACAGCCTGTAGCGAACCCACGGAATCAAATTCCGGTGATTTTAGGTCGCCCCTTTTTGGCCACTTCCAATGCTATCATCAACTGTCGTAATGGTTCTATGACCCTATCTTTCGGGAATAGGTCAATAGAGCTGAACATTTACAAGTTGGGAAGTGTACCCTCCGAACCTACTGCTCAGGTCTGTTCTGTCAACTTAATGGATGTCGACAGCAGCGAATTTGATGATCCTCATGATACCGATCTTGACTCTTTTCATATGTTATTGTTTGACCCAACTATGTATCATACACATACAGACTGTTCCACCGAGATGTCCGGGTCAACAACTAACACCGATTATGAACTGTTTCTAGAGTCTAAAGATCACCCCGCACTTTGTAATGACATTATTCTTCAGGGTTTTGAGGAAATCTTCGCTGAAAAACTCGCATTTTTGAATGACACGGGTGTTGAGATGAATCCACATCAAATTGAATCTCCACCCATTCTTTTGGATTGTAAAAAGAATGCAAGCAATCCATCACATTCACTGCATCGTCTCTCCAAAATGAGACGCACACACTTTCTATTCCACCACTTACCCTTTCCCCACTTCTTCTTCTACCAACCCGAGCACTGTATTGATAAAATTTTCAAATGGTTGGTGTTAACATTCGGTCTTTGCAAAACTTGGCATCGACCAATGATTTTTGACCCCCTCATGTGATTTTCAAACATTGCATAACTCAAGTTTGCGGGGGGGGGGGCATTTTTTCTGGCTCTTGAAAAGAAAATTTTTACAAAATTTTGAGCCAAAAATAAGTTTGGGGGAGGTTCTTCACTTAAATATTTTGCCCCCACTAATAAATTCCTCCCAGACTTACAGGTTTTGTAGATATAGCTGCTGGCAACAGTGAGGACACTGTTGAAAATAAGTTTGGGGGAGGTTTGTGCTTATTTTTGCATCATTTGCATATCATTTGCATAAGCACAAAACATTTCTTTAAAAACTTATAAAAATTTAAAAAGTTTTCAAAACCTATAAAAATTTAAAATTTTCAAAATATAAAAATATTTTCACATTTAAACATTTTTGTACATAAATAAGATAATAAAAGTTTAGATAGTGAAAAATTACATCCATGAGATTAGAAAAATTTAAGAAAACCAAGAAAATTAGAAGTTTTCTTATACGAACTAGTAATAAGTAGTTATGAGCCGTTATCCCAAGGGTTAGTAAGATGAAAGACGTCACTAATTTGAAGATAAAAATAAGTCTGAAAAATAGTTTCTATTCTGGAAGCCAAACATTTTGAACGTTGATACCCTGCTATTCGCACTTACACACGTCTTAAAGCCTGGGATAGTAGAGGATACCTTGAAATGCTCTTGTCTTAAAGCCAAAAGTATGAAGGAAATAAAAACAAATGATGAAGAAAATATAAAGTGGTGAGAAAAATGGACACTGGTTTTGTTATCACCGAGGGCAATAAAAATATATAGCGAGGGTGCTTCTTCACCTAGTGCCCTAAGGCCAACTGGTCTGGGAGTCACTGCTATGCCTGAGGTGGTGTAAGACGAGGAAAATACACCAAGTAAGCAAGCACAGGAGTAATCGGTCGGTTAGTACCTCAAGAAGTATTAACGGTCGCATGAAAGTGTGTGAGCAATCTCATCTAAATATTCATTAATTAAAAAATACTGAGGCTGATGGGCAAGAGTATGATAGGTTGAATTGAATTCTCCGGGTGTAGGGATGTTCTTTACACACACGCAGGGTTATATGATCGATGTTTGGAAGAAAGATAGGAATGAAGAATAAGACGGTGTTTTATTGAGGGAGGACGTGATTTCCGACATGTTTTCATGACCATTAAGATAGGGCTCATGACAACCGAAAAGCTAGCTTAGTTGGAAACCCTAATTTTCAAGGCTTTTCTTTTACAATTCTTTTCTTTAAATGTAATATTCATGATCTTCCTTTTATTATTGGATTTTGTGGGTGCAATCCGCTGAAAACTCTTAGGAGACAACACTCCTCCTACTAGGTACACCTAGAGGATTAAAGGCTTGTTGCACGTGCTCAGTGCAATTGTGTTGCCTACGAAAGTGTGCTAGTTAGTTTTTCTCTTTCTTTATTTTCTCCTTCTTTTTAATAAAAAGTTCGCTCGAGACGATCGAAAATAGGTTTGGGGGAATTTGATCAGTCGAAAATAATGTATTTTTAACACGGCAATTTCCCTATCATTTGCACTCATCTAGAAGTGTTCGGCATTCATATAGCACATATTAGAAAATCAGTCGTTAAATATCAGATTGCATGTGTTAGACTCTAAAACCGGCACTATAAAGGAAATTGACCGCATTTCATGGCATCGCATCATCCTTATATTGCACAACACTTGTCTTGAGAAATTGTGCAGGAAAATCCGGAAGAAAAGCCAAAATTGTCATTTTTTGCTGATCAAATATTACGCCAACTCAAAGACCTGAAAGCTGGTAGCAATCTAAAGGGCAAAATACAATTCAACATATTTTATAAAGGCCAAAGTATTAGCCCAAATATGTACCAGAGAGCCCAAGCCATGAAGCTCCAAAAGAGCCGCGGAACCGCGGCGGGAGCCGGCTTGAGCCGCGGTTCCGCGACGGTATTGCCACGTCAGCGCTCAATTTTCAGTGCACAACTCTTCTCTCAGGGCCCACATTCATTTAAGATGCTTCAAATTCCAGAATTCTCTCGAAGCTTCTACCAGATCAGCAAAGATCATTAAGCAAAGCTAATCTTAATTAAGCTCCTAACAAACTATTTCTAGAAGCTCCCTCCTAACTAATCACATCTAGAAGCTTCTTCTCTAACTAACTTTTGGAGGGAAATTCAAATCTCCTCAACAAACTTTTGGAGGGAAATTTAAAATTCAAATCCTAGATCTAGGGTTTTGATGTCTATAAATAGGAACCTAAATCTAAGGGTTGAGGTTGTTCATTAATTCTTCCTCATTCTTCAACTACTCTTTCATCTTCTTCCACAATTCTAGTGACAAGACTTGTGCGAAACCCTAACCCTAATTCCAATCAAATTCAAGATCCCGAGTACCAATCAAGTAAGAAGCCTTCAACCTTTTAGGAGCGGAGCTGATCTCCAATCGAGCAAGTGATCCAAGCCGATCCGCGACTCACGGAGCCGAGCGAAGCCAAATCGACGATCGAGTTCTTCATCTTATAGTTCTTGAGCGAATGTAATGAAATTGTTGATATAAATAAAAGGTGAAATTCTTTAATCTTGTTTTCTTTAAATTCTTGCATCATGATTCGATCTCAATTTGTAATTGTAGTTCTTGTTGTGATGTTTGAGTAAAACTCCGCTCGTCGAGGAGTCGAGACGATCAATAGAATGATGATGTAACAAATCTTAAAACGATTCTTAAGTCCTACGGGTTTTGTAAACCCTAGCAAGTTCAAGAATCGATGACCTAGTTTCGTTGCGATGCTTTCTTGATTGTTATCGCTCGAAATTAGGGATCTACGATTGTTTCTTGAATTTACTAGAGGCTAGAATGTGAATGATATCGACGAATGAACAAGAGATAAATGATGAAACTCTAGTTTCACTAGAAATCCCTAATTCTCGTCGATCATCATCGATCTAGTATCAATTCATCGAAGGATGAGAATACGTCATCTTGAGATTGCATCACGTCTATAGATCCGATCGATTCCTACGAGCCTCATTTCGATTCTTGATATTTGGTTGGAAAAATCATCAAACTCTCAATTCTTGATTCTATCTTTTTCTTGTTATTAGATCTATATTTTCTAATTCTTGAACTTCAAATACAAATCATGAATTGTTTTGTTTTCTTTTCTTTAAAGTTTCGACTCATCTAATTCAAAAGACGAACTATTACACTTTCCCTGTGGACGATCCGCACTCACTAACAATCTACATCCGACACCGTAGTTGATTGCGGTCAAATAATTCTTTGATTGTGATTCTATACATTTTCTTAAACCGACACACAAAGAAAATCATTCAATCAAATGGCGCCATTTGATTGAATGATTTTCTTTGTGTGTCAGTTTAAGAAAATGTATAGAATCACAATCAAAGAATTATTTGACCGCAATCAACTACGGTGTCGGATGTAGATTGTTAGTGAGTGCGGATCGTCCACAGGGAAAGTGTAATAGTTCGTCTTTTGAATTAGATGAGTCGAAACTTTAAAGAAAAGAAAACAAAACAATTCATGATTTGTATTTGAAGTTCAAGAATTAGAAAATATAGATCTAATAACAAGAAAAAGATAGAATCAAGAATTGAGAGTTTGATGATTTTTCCAACCAAATATCAAGAATCGAAATGAGGCTCGTAGGAATCGATCGGATCTATAGACGTGATGCAATCTCAAGATGACGTATTCTCATCCTTCGATGAATTGATACTAGATCGATGATGATCGACGAGAATTAGGGATTTCTAGTGAAACTAGAGTTTCATCATTTATCTCTTGTTCATTCGTCGATATCATTCACATTCTAGCCTCTAGTAAATTCAAGAAACAATCGTAGATCCCTAATTTCGAGCGATAACAATCAAGAAAGCATCGCAACGAAACTAGGTCATCGATTCTTGAACTTGCTAGGGTTTACAAAACCCGTAGGACTTAAGAATCGTTTTAAGATTTGTTACATCATCATTCTATTGATCGTCTCGACTCCTCGACGAGCGGAGTTTTACTCAAACATCACAACAAGAACTACAATTACAAATTGAGATCGAATCATGATGCAAGAATTTAAAGAAAACAAGATTAAAGAATTTCACCTTTTATTTATATCTACAATTTCATTACATTTGCTCAAGAACTATAAGATGAAGAACTCGATCGTCGATTTGGCTTCGCTCGGCTCCGTGAGTCGCGGATCGGTTTGGATCACTTGCTCGATTGGAGATCAGCTCCGCTCCTAAAAGGTTGAAGGCTTCTTGCTTGATTGGTACTCGGGATCTTGAATTTGATTGGAATTAGGGTTAGGGTTTCGCACAAGTCTTGTCACTGGACTTGTGGAAGAAGATGAAAGAGTAGTTGAAGAATGAGGAAGAATTAATGAACAACCTCAACCCTTAGATCTAGGTTCCTATTTATAGACATCAAAACCCTAGATCTAGGATTTGAATTTTAAGTTTCCCTTCAAAAGTTTGTTGAGGAGATTTGAATTTCCCTCCAAAAGTTAGTTAGAGGAGAAGCTTCTAGATGTGATTAGTTAGGAGGGAGCTTCTAGAAATAGTTTGTTAGGAGCTTAATTAAGATTAGTTTTGCTTAATGATCTTTGCTGATCTGGTAGAAGTTTCGAGAGAATTCTGGAATTTGAAGCATCTTAAATGAATGTGGGCCGTGAGAGAAGAGTTGTGCACTGAAAATTGAGCGCTGACGTGGCAATACCGCCGCGGAACCGCGGCTCAAGCCGGCTCCCGCCGCGGTTCCGTGGCTCTTTTGGAGCTTCATGGCTTGGACTCTCTGGTGCATATTTGGGCTAATACTTGGGCCTTTATAAAATATGTTGAATTGTATTTTGCCCTTTGGATTGCTACCAGCTTTCAGGTCTTTGAGTTGGCGTAATGTTTGATCGGCAAAAAATGACAATTTTGGCTTTTCTTCCGGATTTTCCTGCACAATTTCTCAAGACAAGTATTGCGCAATATAGGGATGATGCGATGCCATGAAATGCGGTCAATTTCTTTTATAGTGCCGGTTTTAGAGTCTAACACATGCAATCTGATATTTAACGACTGATTTGCTAATATGTGCTATATGAATGCCGAACACTTCTAGATGAGTGCAAATGATAGGGAAATTGCCGTGTTAAAAATACATTATTTTCGACTGATCATGGAGCCATGGTCATATGATTTCAAAATTATGTCATACAATCCAATATGCTTAGCTATATGGGATGAATATGCTCGTTTTCTAACTATATATCCATCCCGTTACCCGTTTGAAATCCAAATCGTATTATAACGGAAACATATGTTTGGATACGTGGATGATTTTTACCGTAGACAACCCTTCCAGAAAAGTTAGGAGTTAGAGTCTAAGACTCTAAATGAAGCTTAGTTTTTATTAACATAGAAAAGACAATGATGAGTGATTTAGCATATTTTATATTCTTCATTTCTATAACATCATTCATTAATCTCTCAATTCTTGCTAAATATGTTTATTCTGGTATTGCATGCAATTAGGTGGACAAACTAAATTGGGGAAAAAATGAGGGGTGTTAATGAATCTTTGCATTTCAAGTTGAGTCATGGGAGAGGCAAAATAGAATTAAAACCAAAGAAGGGACTGAAATCAAATATGAAAACAATTGAGAGTAGTATTGAAGAACCTAACGTCAACTTAAAAGCATGTTAAGATCACATGTAAATTCACTACTACAATAAGGGTTGCCCCTACGGATAACGTTATCCATAGGGGCAACTATTTATTTCCCCTACGGATTAGTCCGTAGGTCCCTATGATTTCCCCTTCGGTGCCATACGGATTAATTTAAAAATATTAAAACGTAATTTGTTATTTGACCCTACGGAGCCGCAAAAGAAGGACCTACGGATTAATCTGTAGGGGCATGTATATTAGTTATTAATAAAAAAATTAACGCACAGAAAAGTCCTCCATCGCAAAAACATTTCTCTCTCTCATCACTCGATCTCCCGCGCGCGCCTCTCGTCGCCACCGTCCGCGCCTCGTCACCACCGCCCTCCCGCGCGCAGATCGTCGTCCCCGGCATCACCGTCGACTTCCTCCTCGCCACCGTCCGCGACTCATCGCCGATTGCATCTTCGACCATCTCCGGTCTCTCCCGGTCTCTGCAGGTTAGGGTTTTGGTTCTAATTATACTTTTATTTCTCTTTTTGTTGATTATTGGGTTGCTCCGGCCTAGCTACAGGTAAGGGTTTTGGTTCGGTTAGGGTGAGGGTTAGGGTTCAGTTGAGGGTAGGGTTCAGTTGAGGGTAGGGTTGGTTAATTAGGGTTCAATTGAGGGTAGGGTTAGAGTTAGGGTTCGGTTCAGTAGGGTTAGGGTTAGGGATAATTATTTGGGGTTAGGGATGGGGATTCAAGACATTTAGTAGCATATTATTTTTAATATGGAGAAAGGTTTGTTGTTATGCTTCTTTTGATGAGTGAAAGAATCATGTAAACCTTAGTATGATGCATATTCAGTTAATAGTTTAGTTTGTAGTTTAAATATGTTGTTGATATTTTTCTTTTGGTCATCGAATACAAATTTGCAATTTTTTCATTAGGTAAAAGCCTAAAATTCTAATTATAAAAAAGAATTATAGAATTAGTGTCAATTTAGTTACCCTAAGAGTTTACGACATATCGGTCTCAATTTACGTTATCTACAGAGAAGAAACCCTTAGATTTTGGTCCTTCAACGAGACATGGTCTAGAGTGTAAATATCTGTTTTTCTTTGGTTTGGGAAGAGATTGGTGTAGCCTTGGATGTTAGGGGCCTTAGGTCTTAAGTTTTGGGATTTTAAGGGATATATAGTTTTGGTAAACTGTCCTTAGAATTCTAGGAGGAAATGAGTGGACAATGAGATTTAAGTATTTGGGCATAGAGTTTTGACGCAAGGGTGAGGCATTGTCAAAGATATTATGATAGCAGGATCTTATCGAGGAGGAAATTTCAGCAATGGGGGTTGAAATGAGATGAGTGAGGCTACATTTTCTTCCTTTCTAAATTCTCTCACCTATGTATGAAACAGCTGAAATAGTATTAGTTTCTTATCCTAATCCAAACCTCATGAATGAAATTTTGTTGATATGTTTGTCGTCCACACCAAATTTTTGGCCCATTCTGTCAACTATCAACGAAATATATTGGCTTCATGAAGTTGTTTTTAAGCTAAATTGCACAAATGTATCTACTTTACCATAAACGCAAGAAAAATTTACCCTAAACTTGAAATTTCGAACCTTTAATAACGAAACGTAAACGTAAAACCTATTCATGTTAAATGTTTAAATTAAAACCAATATATGATACTCGATGATAATATGAAACTTTCATATTCTCATCGATACTCATATATGAAACTCAAAGCGCCACTTAGTCCCCGTCTATCGGTTAACATACGTTCGATGTTCGTCGTGACATAGAACTATACGAAAGTTGTTAAATATCAGACGGTATAGCTCGGTACTAACAACCGTCGTGTAGTCTATATGACGAGAAAATTCAATCGTATGATAACCGATAGATTTGTCCCGTGTGGACAAGTTAGGAATGTATAAAGCAAACACCCGCATTCACTTGTGTTTTCATCCATTTTGAGATATTTCGTCGGTACTTTTCCACTAGTTCTCCATGTACAAAGATATATTAGATGTTCATTTCAACGTTGTTTCACAACTTTGAAATGATTATCTATTCTATTACATTTTACTCGGAGAATAGCGGGGAGGTGCTGCCGAAATTTACTCGAAACGGTTGAAAGCACAAGAGAATGGGTGTCCGCTCTATACATTCTTAATGGGATAGAAGCCTTACCCCCGACAGCCGAAACACACACATACAACACGAATACACAACACACGCATCATTAGAGAGCGATTCAAGATGTTCAAGTTAAAACCAAAAAATAAAACTCGATGATAATATGAAACTTTCATATTCTCATCGATACTCATATATGAAACTCAAAGCGCCACTTAGTCCCCGTCTATCGGTTAACATACGTTCGATATTCGTCGTGATATAGAACTATACGAAAGTTGTTAAATATCGGACGGTGTAGCTCGGTACTAACAACCGTCTTGTAGTCTATGTGACGAGAAGATTCAATCGTATGATAACCGATAGATTTGTCCCGTGTGGACAAGTTAGGAATGTATAAAGCAAACTCCTGCATTCACTTGTGTTTTCATCCATTTCGAGATATTTCGTCGATACTTTTCCGCTCGTTCTCCGTGTACAAAGATGGATTAGATGTTTATTTCAATGTTGTTTCACAGCTTTGAAATGATTATCTATTCTATTACAGTGTACTCGGAGAATAGTGGGGAGGTGCTGCCGAAATTTACTCGAAACGGTTGAAAACACAAGAGAATGGGTGTCCGCTCTATATATTCTTAATGGGATAGAAGCCTTACCCCTGACAGCCGAAACACACACATACAACACGAATACACAACAAACGCACACACAACACATACACACTAACAACTCTACACTTAAGCGAAATCATAAATTGAAACACATATATATAGAATATAACTCATACATGGGTATCCTCAAATCTAACTTTGATTATCGATAATTTATTCTTTTCAACGAAAAACGCACACACAAAGCATATGCACGGATTTTCTCCTTTGTCAGCAACCTTCCCGTTCTTAGATTTCTCAATATAGTCATTATAACCTACAATTTATATGGTATACAGTCTAACATGGCCCATGAGTACGTCAGAGTTAAGGACTGGATGTATGTGGATTGGCAACAACGTATGCAACCTAAGTTTTTCGCAGGAGTTGCTGCTTTTATTGAATTTGCACGCGCATATAATAAGATCGTGATAGAGAAGATTCTCTGCCCGTGCGATAGATGTGGGAATAAGTATTGGCAGAAGGTAGAATTGGCAGAGCTTCATATCGTAAAACATGGTTTTACTAGACTTTATACAACTTGGCTATATCACGGGGAAGGAGAAGAACACAGTAATGCGGCAGAAGAAGAAGGAGAAGACGATAATACGGCAGGAGAAGAAGGAGAAGACGGTAATGCGGCAGAAGAAGAAGACGATAATTTCTTTCCATCTGAAGAAATGGAGGATATGGTAGGGCCGCCTTAGGTGAATCTATTCGTACCGAAGATGACATTCCTTCCGGTCAAGGACCGCGTGCGGATAAATATGAAAATTTCATGAATGATGCTAGAAAACCAATTTATGAGAATGCAAAGTATTCCACCCTCTCATGATTCGTCCAACATTTCCAGATTAAGTGCTTAAATGGATGGAGTAACAAGTCATTGACAATACTTCTTTCGTTCTTGAAAGATTCTATGCCCCCGGGAAATAACGTGCCCGACAGCTGGTACGGAGACCAGAAGATGATGTCTGATTTGGGTCTGAAGTGTGAGAAGATTCAAGCATGTTCTAAAAATTGCGTGTTGTACTGAAAAGAGAATTCAGATTTGAAAGAGTGTCCAACATGCGGAGAGGCCAGGTATAAGCCGAAAGATTCTGATAAGAAGCCCGATATACATGTCAAGATAGCACGATACTTTCCCATAACAGAGAGGCTGCAGAGGCTATTCAGGTGCAAGAAAACAGCCGAGGCGGTGATTTGGCATCACCGTGCTCCTCCAAGTGAAGATGGAAAAATGAGTCATCCAAGAAATTCACCGGCATGGAAGGATTTCGATAGGAGGCACGCAATATTGAGTAGCGATCCTCGCAATGTCAGACTCGGACTGGCTAGTGATGGCTTCTGCCCATTCAACTATATGGCTGGAAGCCACAGCATATGGCCCATTGTAATGATAGTTTATAATCTGTCGCCTTGGTTGGCTATGGACCAATCATACTTTATGATGCCTCTTCTTATCGACGGACCAAACTCACCGGGAAACAATATCGACGTCTATCTCCGACCTCTGATCAAGGAGTTAAAATCTTTGTTCATTGATGGTGTAGAGACTTACGATGCAAACATAAATACAACCTTCATACTGCGTGCGGTTTTAATATGGACAATTAATGACTTTCCTGCGTATGGAATGCTATCAGGTTGGTCCGTACATGGTCACAAAGTATGTCCTCATTGCCATCAATATACAACATCGAAATTCTTGAATTTTAGCAGGAAGGTTTGTTATTGCGGCCATCGACGTTTCCTACCTTTAGACCATCCCTATAGGTTAGACGATGTTCACTTTGATGGTCATCAGGAGTTTCGTGGACCTCCAACCCCATTGTCCGGAGAGGACATGGCTGCTCAGTGGGATGGTTACAATAATGTGACCTTCGGGATGGATCCGACAATACAGGTCAAACCACCATTCTGGAACAAGTTAAGCATTTTCTTCGAGCTTCCGTACTGGTCATCCGAGCATGTACTCAACTTTCTTCTTTGTAAAGACGGGAAATCGAAAGACAACCTTAATGCTCGGATGGATCTACAGGACTGGGGAATTAGAAGTGAATTGCATCCTAAACCGGTAGCGGGTAAACCAGACAAGTTTGTACTTCCCAATACCGCTTATCATATGTCACAACCGGAGAAGAAAAAATTCCTGCAGGTGTTGCATGATTTGAAAGTTCCCACAGGTTTCTCAGGATCATTCAGCAAGAAGATAAAAGTTGTGAAAGGCAAAATCGATTGGCTGAAAAGTCATGATCACCATGTTATTATGGAGCACCTTCTCCCATTAGCCCTCAGGACTTCCTTTCCCGAATCGGTTGGTCTAGTAATCAATGACCTATGTTGTTTTTTCAGAGAATTATGCGCTAAAACACTGGATGTTGTGACGCTGGATAAACTAGAAAATTCAATTGCGTTGATACTTCGCAAGTTTCAGCGTATTTTCCCACCGCCATTCTTCGATATCATAATACACCTGACGGTTCATCTTGCAACTGAGGCTAAATTAGCTGGACCGGTACAATATCGATGGATGTATCCTGTCGAGAGGCAGGTACAATATCGATGGATGTATCCCGTCGAGAGGTACGTGGAATTTTTCGAGCACGCAATTAGTAAAATTATTGTTGTCATGTATGCCCGTATTTATTTGTTTAACATATTTTTCTTTAGGTACCTCTACACTCTTAAAAGGTATATACGCAATAGAAATCGACCAGAGGGTTCTATCATGCAAGGTTATCTTCTAGATGAAGCAACCATATTTTGTTCCCGCTATCTGGACGAGAACATTGAGACGAGACTTAACCGGTCTCGAAGAATTCAGGATGGGCCATATGGTAAAGCCGATTATAAGAGGGTAAATACTATGTTTATCAACAAGATATACCGGTTTATCCTCCTCAATAGCGCATATCTTGAAAAAATTAAAGAGTATGTTTTTTGTATTAATTGTTATATTTGTGTTTGTGTGTATGAAATGATATAATATTGATGTCATAATTTATTGTCGAGAACAGAATTCATTTTAACGAGGTACGTGAGGGGCATCCTGATTGGAACAATGAATGATTGGAAAAATATCATCAGGATAATTTTTGCGATTGGGTTGTAGATCATGTAAGTTATTCGAATAATATGTTATTGCTATCAGTTTTAATCTAAACTTATATCATTATGTATTTGTCATAAAATTTATTTTGTTAGATCGACGATCCGAACTTGTCCGCATCATTAGAGAGCGACTCAAGATGTTTAGCTCGGTTTCCTAGTATGGAGATTGCATATTAGAAAGGATTCGGTGTCCTTGGATACAAATTCGAAGTTAAGGACATAGAAATATCTAGAACCACTCAGAATAGTGGGATTGCGACGGTAGGATCGGATGGTGTGATTTACTATAGATACTTAAATTGTATACCCGGCATCCAATATCCCGGACGATCAGAACCCTTTTATATATTTCAGTGTACTTGGTACGATACACGAACCGATACGGATAAGTGGACTTGGAAAGATGAATATGAATGGACCAGTATGAACACACTTCGATTTTACGGTCAGGAAGATCCGTTTATCTTTCCGAACTAAGCGTTCCAAGTATACTACTCACAGTGTTTGAAGCATCCGAGATGGAGCGTCGTATGCCGTTGGAAACCCAGGGATGTTTACGATGTCCCAGAATTCGAGGACAGCGATAAGGATGAAGAAGAGAGAAGACTTAGAGTGCTCCGACCGTCTGTTTCGAAAGACGGGTTGTCTTCGGCTGATCATTAAGTTACGTGGGTTAGAAATGATATCGATGATGAAATCCAAGTAGATATGTCTAATGCGTCCACGAAACGAAAAAGGTTATCAGTAATGTTATATTATTACTTCACATTTTAAGATCTATACAAATATAGCATGCATATGTAATGATTGTCTAATGCGTACACGAACCGTTTTATCTAGATTTGATGATGACGACGGGAGCAGCGAGGGGCGGCAGGAGCTCTAGCCGCGGCACTGGCAGAGACAGAGGCAGAGGCAGAGCGGTTCTGCCGCTTGGAGAGCTGCGTAGGGAGCTTCAGAGGGCCGGTTTTGCACCCCGATCGGAGACCCCTTCGGATGCCTCCTTCCGTGTGGACTTCGCCACACCTCTAGGTATATTGCACGCATATCATTTTGAATGTAATATCTATTATAGATATACATGCATATCCATGTCAAAATTACTTATATAGTCAATGTTTGATTGTCTAGTTGGTGGTGGTGCGTCCACATCAGGGACAGAGGCCACTCCTGCACCTCCAGGTATGTTACACCCCTATTTATTTTGAATGTAATATTATAGATATACATGCATATTCATGTCAAAATTACTTACATATGTCTAGCTGTTGGTGGGTCCAAATCAGGGACAGAGACCATTCTCGCACCTCCAGGTATATTTATATATCATATAGTGCATGTATATTGATTTAGAATGTTATATCATAAATATACATACATTCTTTTTGCTCTTACGTACTTACATCAGGGGCAGAGCCTATCACCGCACCTACGGGTATGTTTACATCAGGTGCAGGGGCCACTCTCGTCATTTCCATACCCTCCGCTCAGTTTGCAAATTTGTATGAATAAATATAAAATATTTATTCATTTTACATATCCTTTAAATATTCATGTAATTTTATCGATGTTTATTTTCTAGTTGGAGGGGACGCGTCCTCGTCCGGGTCACCGGCTGTTCTTCACCGGAGGAACTATCGCCCCGCTCGTGCTGCTGCCCGGGCCCGGGCTCGTGCTTCTGTCGCCGGAGGTATATATCACACTTCAATTTTCGTTAAACCTTGATTTCTTAATACCACTTTGTCTTAATATTGATTGTCTTGATATTTCTTGTAGACGCAGGGCATCCCCATCCCGAGAGAGGGACTCGAGGCCCGAATCGGTCTCACAGGCTGAGGCCCGACAGAGCCAGGGGAGGCAGCATTTCCCCTCTTCTTTACCCTTGATTATCGCTATACCGACGATTATGCCGAGAGGTTCGGCCGGTATATGGGGGATGAGAGCCGTCTCGTGAAGAAGTATCCACTTCACGTTGAGTGGGGCGACCAGCACCAGCGCTCATTCGCCCTCTTCTGGGATCAAGCTCGGGTATTAATATATATTTTCATTTGATTTATCCAATATATTTATTATTAACACTTGCAATTTAATAACATTGTTTTTTTTTGTATTTGCAGTTGGATTACGATTTTCAGCCTGTACCCGACCCTGATCATCCTGGGAGGGTGCTCGATCTTCACGCTCTATACCATGGCCTGATGAAGAACATACAATCGAAGGTCCGATACAATAGGAACGAACTGAAGATCGACTGCTATTCCTTGTGGATGGCAACCCCCGAGGCAGAGAGAGCGGCCCTCCTACATACTCCGGCCTTTGCGAGAGTCGACGTAGATACATGGTCTCTATTGTGCCAATATTTCGACTCTCATCGCAAACATGTATGTATTTTAAATGTAATTCATTATTTAGTATATAATTTATTTTTTTGTGTTGCTTAATTAAAAAACTAAATCTGAATGTGTTGTGCAGAAACAGGCGGATCAAAATAAAGAGAATAGGAAGTCGGCGAAGAGGGGTCACCCCACTTATACAGGTGGCTCGAGGAATATTACTCATGCCATGGTGGCATCGGTAAATTACAATAGATCTATTTTAATATAATGTGAACTTAAGAGTTATTTTATAATAAATATAAATTTTTGGCGAATTGCAGAGAGCTAAGACCCTGGCGCAGGGTGGTATACCGAGTGTGATGTCCGCGTATCTTGCCGTCTACGGCACCTCGACAGATCCCGTCACAGGCGAGCTTCGATACCCCAACACCGCTACCCAGGAGTATTGCGTAAGTGTTAATATTTATTCAACCCCTATTTGAAATTTTTGTTTTGAAAAGTTCAAATTTAAATGATATACTTATATTTTACTGGTTAATGTGGGTATAGGAGCGGGTGGTTGAGCAGGCCGAGGCATCGGAGATCGATTTTACTGGACAGAACGATCCGATGCTGCTGACCCCAGTCCTAGACGCCGCACACGGAGGGCACCATGGAGGTTGGGAGAGAGGCCGGGGACTGGGTCCTAGCAGGGCGCATATGAGGTTGGACTCCACTCCGGCGGTTACTTCCTCTATCTCCCATGAGCGACGTCTAGAGCAAGAACTTGACATCTTGAAGGCCACCGTCCAGGAGTTGAAGGAGATAATGGTATGTATACTACTTAATAGTAAAATATTATGTCATATTATAGATAGCAACATATCCAATATTAGTACGTAGCCTGAGCTTATTTGACTGTAGACTTAGATTTGATTAATCATACATACATAGAACTGTGTAATTAAAATAAACTACGGTTTTCCAAACTAGATATTCATAGATTGGGGTTTCACAATAACCTGATAATGATACGAATTCGACTAATACACAGTTCTTACTCGTTTATTACACGCAAAATTGAACAGACGCGACAGGGTACTTCGGCTGAGGCTCCACATGCATCTCCTTCGGCTTCTACAGCTCCACAGCCTGCTCAGACTCCCGCAGCTGCGGCTCCGCAAGCCACTACCTCGGCTGCGGTTGCGCAGACCAGCTCCACAGCTCCACAGCCCGCTCAGACTCCCGCACCGTCCGCATTGCTCGAGTTGTTGACTCAAGATTTATCCGAGGAGCAGATGCGCCAGATTACAGCGATTATCAGAGGTGGAGCTAGACCGAGCTAGGGTAGCTTTTTGATTTTTATATTTTAAACATGTATCTACTTATATGATACATTTTGTATATATTTTGGACGATATTGGTGGTGTTCATATTGATTTAGATTGATATCGTATTCTGCTTCTTGATTTCTTTTATATATTATGCGTGAGATGTTGATTATGAATACTGCTGTATATATTCTACTTGTTGATTACTTTCATATATGATGTATATATTATTGTGCACAGGGCGAGAAAAAAATAGGCAGCCCTTTTTATAAAAAAAACTGATAATATGTCCCTACGGATTAATCCGTAGGTACAAATATTGCACCTACCATTTAATCCGTAGGGTCCAGCTTTGCCCTTACACATTTATCCGTAGGGACAATATATCAGGATACCTGATATTTTGATCCTATGGACTCAGTAACAAGGGTTAGGTTTGTCCCTACGGAGTAATCCGTAGGGGCATAGCTTTACCCCTACAAATTTACTCATAGGGACAAAATATCAGGATACCTGATATTTTGCCCCTGCACATCTGTACCTACGCCTTAAGCCGTAGGGGCATATTTTTGTCCCTACGGATTTCTCCGGAGAGGCAACTATTTTATTTTATAAACCGATAAATTAAGTAAATATGTTGTCCCTACGGTGAAATCCGTAGGGACAAATAGACCTACGCATTATACCGTAGGGGCAAATATTTCACCGTAGGGGCATGTTTAAGGTTAAGACTTGCACCTACGGCGTGTGCACCTACGACGCATTTATGCGCCCCTACGGATATATCCGTATGGGCAACCCCTATCCTATTTATAGTAGTGATTTTGCATGGCCCAAAATGATAAAACAGAGCTTGAAATAGTAGAACCTAGCTTTCTATATATATATAAAATAAAATAGAGAGACACAGAGAGAGCATACATATGGTGAGATAATGAGATGAGATTCTTAAAACGAGATGGAAAAATCCGACCGTTAGATCAACGATCGGATTTTTTGCATCATGTTCTACATGTGAAAATATCTCTGTGTATAAGAAAAATTAGATAATTTGGAGGCTTCTAAGTCATGCATCAAGCTTAGCCTTTTTACAATGCTTTAAAAACCAGTCATTTTGCGACCGTGATATCCTTACCTTAGAAGCGGCTAAAATGCCTAAATTTTTTATACACGTAAGTATGTTGATTGACATGTAGAACAAGATATATAGAGCCGATCGTCATTTTGATTGATGGATGATGGTCGTATTTTCCTATCTCACTTTAAGAATCTGATCTCACCATCTTATCATATCGCTACCCAATAGATAAATAGATAGATAGATTAATTATTACATCTTTTTTTAAGTCATGTTATGTGCGGTTGGCCCGTCAGCATGTTTCCTGTTATTGCAAATGCAGTTTACAAATTTATAACGGTAAGTTTGCATGTCAAATTCTATGCTTCATTGTAATTATTTCTTAAATTCTTGCTACGAAGACTGTTCATTGGTCAGATTGTAAGAGTTTTAAGGAACTCTTATGCTCGATAGAACATGTTTTACCCGGCGGGTTTCAACCATTTTATGCTCACCGTTGAGCTTTATCCATTCCCCCCATCCAATAGGTTCGGAGGGGGTTTCGAATGCAAGTCAGCTTTACATAATCAGACGGGTAGGAAGTTAGTTAGGATTCTTATAAAGCGGACGTGTAGGAAGTAGGTTAGGATTCTTATAAACGGATGGGTAGAAAGCGTGTCAAATTATGATATCCTCATAATTTTAATCATTTCATAATGCTCTGTTATAGGAAATAGAAAAGAAAATATTCTAGAACAAGAAATATATTATTACTAATTTGGCTTACAAAATAACCTAAAAGATCTTTATATGAGGCATCTAATCGCAATGATAAGGAAATAAAATCAGCTCCGTGGTCTTTCCATCTTTTAACAAGTGTTCTTAAAATTAATATGCATGATTTTAAAAAACTTAAAAGATACAACACTCATATATGAATACAAATAAATTAATAAATTAATAAACAAGCCAAAAAGAACAAAATCAAATAAAATGTATTGATAGAACTTTAAAAACTATTACATACTCAAAATACATCTAATTGATAAGGTAATTGAAGTCTACACATCTAACTTTCTAAATTAATTAATGCAAAAAATAAAAGTTATTATATCATATGGATTTTGGATTGAATTTTCTCGTTGGTGTTCGAATAGGGATAGCTTAGCTAGGAGAGTGTTAGACCAAAGATCTGAAAGCCTGACTAAAGATCTGCAGGTTGCATGTTCGACCCACCCTTAAAATACAGGATATAGATTTGTTAATGTTCCTGTGCTACTGCTACTGCTTACTGCCACGGGGCGGATGTGGTTGATATAGATCAGCACAATCCATCAACGTTTATATATTCTTTTTTGTTCACTCCAAAGTCTCGTAATACAATGTTTCCTCCCAATCTCATCTAGTATATAATATGTGGAAGATAAGTTTGGCCAATTTTCATTTTTTCCCCTTCTTTCTTCTTTTTGGAGAATAAACAATTCTCATTTTATTTAAATAGTAAAGAATAGCACCCCTATCATGCAAGTGTCTCATGTACTCATGCGTATCAAATGTTGCTGTTTGTTGGAGAGAATGAAAACAATGTCCATAATTTATATCTAATTTAGACCCAAGCAATCTACTCATACCGCTAGCTAGCTAGTTTTGACAACCGGCCTAAACTATATAATTGAAATAAATAGGTACAAAATATAAATAGGTTAATCCGTTGCACCTGATCTAATTGTGTAGAGGTCGGGGGTTAGAAAGTACGGATTCAAATAACTTGATCAATTTGATTCATTTTTTTCTTTTGTTTAAAAAAATTAGAATTATAAAATTTTATACCTATTAGAAGATCAAGGACCCTAACCATCATCATTAATATAATACATAGTATGGTCTATTTTAGACATATTCCACTAAAAAGATAATATTCCCTCAGAACACTATTTTTAAACTCCCCATTGTACTCCTAGGTTAATTATCATCTTCATCTTTGCCTTTCACTTTGGTTTTTGATATGACGTTGAGAAAAAATGATTTTGATAATTTTGTAAATTCTAATAGCAAATAGAAATATATGTTGGATGTAGTGCCCTCAAAATCAATTATTGGATTGCAGGCACGTGATTGCAATGATTGAGGAGGACCTATACCGGTAGGACAGTCTTACTCGAGATGATAGTATGCTATCTGGTTTGTCTTTATCATCGTGTACAGCTTTAGGTGACATGATCACTATTACACGTTGATAGAGCCCTTAGAATTCTTGCTTGACTACTAACAGTATGATGGCGATCATATACGTGAGAGTTGGGTAGTCTATAAGCACATCCTTAAAAGTGGTCTCTAGTCGTGGGAGTTTTCGAGACAGGGCATCGATACTCCAGAGTAGACTAGTGTATACAGTCGAGACCCCGACGAGGGGCGGTGGCCGGTCTCACGAGCCATTGGTGTCAGTTGGATCATCTAAGATGTATACAGGTGCCCATTGGGTTATGAGTGCACCGGACACGACTCGCCGGGAACATGCTAGTTGGTATTATACCTAGCGTCAGATAGCAGTTCCCTGGTGACATGTGTACATGTTAGTTCATCGACCTGAGATTGTCATTTGTCTCGTGTGAGTTCCCACTGTGCTTAGATTACTACCCTATCACGGCTCAAAGGAGTCGTGCAAACAGGTTTTAGTTGGGTACAGTCCCGAGCCACATAGGGGCAGTGAGCGGATCGGCAGGGGATTCGTCTCTCCCGGTATTGGGGGTGAGATCGGGCTATGTCTAGGAGAGCCATTACACCAAGTCCTTAGTCAAGGCAGGTGAGAATTACTGGTAGGTGTTCCCTGATTAAAATCAGGAAAAGATTCAGAAGAGACATCATGTACTCACACGTGACCAGTGGTCACGTGTTGGCACGTGATGGTTAAGCTACGGCACAGAGCATATTTGTTCTCTGATTAAAAGTCATGAAGAAGCTTCAGAGGAAGTATCACGTGCTAGCACGTGACCAGTGGTCACGTGTTGGCACATGACGTTTAAAGCAGCGGTACAAAGCACATTCATCCCCTGATTAAAAATCAAGAAAAAGCTTCAGAAGAGGCATCATGTGCTCACACGTGACCAGTGGTCACGTGTTGGCACGTGATGGCTAAGCAGAGGCCAGAGAACAGAGCGCAGAAGAAGAGAAGCCCATTCCATGGGTCACGTGCTGACACGTGACCAGGGGTCACGTGGCCACACGTGATCGGCTTTAAAAGCCTTATTCTTTAACAGAATTAAATTATGAGGAAAGATCCTTCAAATCTTTCCAAAATGAAAAAGGATTATCTGAAACCGTTGGATTAAAAATCTAAAGGTGATTAAATATCACCAATTTATGGAAAAATCTTGGACTTGGAAAGATTTCCCCCTAAATCTAACCGAAATAACAAAGAGATATCTTTGGATTTAAAATCCAATGGTGAATAAAATTCACCTAATAATCTAAAGGCCCAGATTAATGATAAATATAAATCAAATCTCTCAATGAACAAATCAAATCTTTCAATGAGAGATTTACCAAATAGATTGATTCTTTTCCTTCTCCTATAAATAGGAGCCAAGAAAAGAAAAGAAAAAACCTTCTGGGAGATATACAGAGAGAGAGATATAGAGCCTTGGAATCTTGAAAATTCACAAGGAAGAATTTGATTCTCTGCAAAAGAAAAAACCCTAGGTAAGGAAAGAGAGGTTTCAGAAGAGAATTTAATTCTCAAAAGAGTTTAACTCTTATATAAAGAAAAGAACTTTGTTCTTTCTCTGGTTGAGGATCTCATTGGGTTGAGATCCTGCCATGCAGATCTAAAACACAGAGGAGGAACTGAGTTTTGAGAATTTAATTCTCACAGAATTATAGGAATTCAATTCCTTTGAGATAAAATTAGGGTTTAACCCTACGTTATAGGAATTTAATTCCTTCAAAATGAACAGAACCAGGGTCTAACCCTAATCGAGAACTTAATTCTCTCAAACTCACAGGAATTTAATTCCCTTAAAGAAAAAAAAAGAATTAGGGTTTCACCCTATACCAGAATTTAATTCTTTGCAGAAAAGAAATTAGGGTTTAACCCTATTTAAGAATATAATTCTTCAGAAGAAAACAGGAATTTAATTCCTCTAAAGTTTATTGCTAGGGTTTGATTCTATGAAGAATATAATTCTTAAAAGATGAACAGATCTTTAAAACATGCAATGAGTCAGAGTCACGTGCTACCACGTGAACCCTGCAAAGATCCACAGAAAAGAACTTTGAGGCAATGCCTCACGTGCCCCACGTGACCCCTGAAGCACACAGAGAAAAAGGCAAAAGAAACAGAAAAGAGCTCTGGGGCGCCCTCACGTGCTACCACGTGACCCCTAGTGAGCATTATAACAGACAGAGCGTGGGCTTCCATCACGTGCTCATACGTGATGGCCGTCAGAATTAAAGTGTTAAAGACTGATCCGCTGACTAAAATAAAGGGAAGCAGGGCGCTCTCACGTGCTAACACGTGACCCCTCTTGCCTTAGTGTTTAACACTAAATTGAAACCTCTGTATCCAGTGTTTAACACTGATTCGCCTTAGTGTTTAACACTAATTTTGAAAACCCTATTTGCAGTGTTTAACACTGATTTTCTTAGTGATTAACACTAATTTGAAAACTCTGTTTCCAGTGTTTAACACTGATTTGCTTTAGTGTTTAACACTAATTTGAAATCTCTGTTTGCAGTGTTTAACACTAATTTGAAAGCCCTGTTTCTAGTGTTCAACACTGATTATCTTTTAGTATTTAAACACTAACTTATTAATCTTATTCACAGTGTTCAACACTGTTGGTCTCTAGTGTTTAACACTAGCTTTAGCCCAATTCGCTAAGTTTCCAGAGGCAAAGCCTCTCCTTCAATGAACCAACAGAGGGCCAATATCCCAAACATGATTGGACTTAGTCCAAGCTGGCCATAAGTCCTCAATTCAAACTTAACTGGGCCAATGGGCTCATAATATAATAATTGATCTTAGTTTCCAAATTGGACTACAGATCACTTAATCTACCTTGGTTTAAGGGTACATCTCTTCACTCCTTTGATACTTGGCGTTGTAATTCCTCAACGTCTTCAAAGAGGTGACGGGTCCCGATGACCACACATTGATACGGACTGTGGGGTCCTTAAACTCATGGACTATGAGGTCCTTAACCTTGATCGTAATGTCTTAAAACTAATGCCGGACTGTGGGGTCCTTAAACCCTCGGACTATGACGTCCTTAACCTTGACCAGAATGTCTTAAAACTAACAACGGACTATGACGTCCTTAACCTTGACCGTGATGTCTTAAAACTAATGCCGGACTGTGGAGTCCTTAAAATCCACGGACTATGATGTCCTTAACCTTGACCGCAATGTCTTAAAACTAACATTGGACCACAATGTCCTTAAACTACCCATTGACCGTAATGTCACTAAACTAGACAACAGGGCTCCCTTAATTGCTTTCTTGTCGGATCTAAACGATCCCGTTAAGTTGATCTTAGTCTAAAACTAGACTAACGTATCCTTAACAAACGTTTAAGTCGATCTTAGTCTCAAATGAGGCTAACGTATCCTTAAACACAACCCCCAAACCCAAATTTAAGATAATACGGATTTGGACTAGTCCACGCCCTACGGGCGATGACATAACTCGGTCTCCGTATACAATCCACGGGCAACCAAACACAAAATAAATACAGACGACACGAAGTGATCATCTGGAGAAGGAGAAAGTTGTTACCGCAATGCGGTAGCGTAATTAACTGCAGGGGCTTGCGCCTGCAGGGAAGAGCATCCCCACAATAAAAAAAAACCCTCAAGCGAGGGAGAATCTGACGAAGTCTACTACATCGGACGCATCCGTTTAAACCTTCGATACATGGTGCCATAAATCAACTTGGCATCTTCGGAGAGGTAAACGGATAGCACCAATTAGCATCTGCCCCGAATTTCAGGCAAGACTGTCCATGTCTTGGCCGTCTTTCGGAGGGGAACAGATTCTGGCACGCCCGGTGGGACCTTTTCCTCTTTCCACTCCACACTTCGTGTGTCGTGATTCGCGAACCAATCGCGGTTCGCTAATGGTTTCCCTTGGGTTTCGAAGTACTAAGATTTGGCGTTTCGTTTGCTGCAGAAAGCAAAAGGATCAATGGCTGGCAACTGCTCGAACTGCTCCAACTGCAAATGCAACTGACGCTCCGCCTCACCTGGAGGTGTAGCCTATGGACCGCAGGCTGCTTCCCTGTTTACTATGCCTGTGGAACAAGTGACTCAAGCTACCACCGGTCTGTTCTTTGGGATCATGCTCCCGCCGGTGAACGTTAACATCCCAGTTCCCGTACCGGAAGCTTCAAAGAAGTCGGTCTTTGATCGACTTGCTACTCCTACGGCCCATCTCAATGGGTCGTCCAACTCCTCGGTCTTCACCAGACTGAGCCTGAACTCCAAAGGGCCCGCCAAGAAGCCCATGATACCTGAGGTGGCCATCCCAAAGAAGACAGCTGCTCCCGAAGTCGCCAAGGCGGCTTCTCCTCCCAGAGGGTCGGTCTTCACGAGACTGACTACCCCCGTTCCCGCTCCCGCTAAGAAATCTGTAGCTTCTCAACGAACGTCAGTCTTCAAGAGGCTGACACCGGCAGCAGCCCCTCCCCAGAACAGGGGGCAAGACGAAGCCGTCGCTGAATCAATCCCAACAACCCGTCATGCCCGACGTCGCCACTGGCGCCGGATAAGGAAGACTGGGGGCAACACCCCCTCCGGGCTAACTCCACCAGCTCCAACGGTGGAAATTGAGGCTGTTGTTCCAACCGGGAACAGCTTCTAGCTGCTAAACAGGGTACGCAGAAATTCGCCAACTGCGGTTCTCAAAAGATCCCCTCCACCTGCGGAGAATGTTACAGAAGCAAAGCCGGAGCAGCCTCCTCAACGGCTGTCCTCCAAAATTTATAAAGTCTGGCGGAAGGTTCAAGACTTGGTAATTGACCAAGATCACTCTCGTCAACAGAAAACGGCGAAAGTACAGGAAGAAAAGAAACGTCCTGTCAAACAACAAAGGACGAAAACCGCTAGGGTGCCCGCTGCAACGGCCCCCTCAACTTCAACGGCCCACAAGAGAAGAAGGCCAGAGAAAATCCCCGCGCCTGCGGAAAATTCCAAAGGCGGTGAGCCTAAATGCCCTAAGTCTGGGAGCATGATGGTGCATACGGTCTACATGGCGTCAGGGAAAGAGGACAGCTATACATCTACAGGTCACAGACCGCTTACACGATCGGTGACTAAAGCTCAGGAGCAGCAGCAGAAGCTCCAAGAAATGATGAATGTGATGGCCGCACTCACTGGGCTAAAAGAAAGCCCCGAAGCGTCCTCGGATCAACGCCAGGAGCAAGAAACTGATGCTGAGTTCCTTCGCAGGATACTTGAGAAGAAGGACAAAGAGGCTGCGGAACAAGCAGCTAATATACAACGAATGGCCCTTCTGTTTCAGGATATGGTGGGTATGATGATCCAAAAAGATCCTCCTGCTGAAGACCCTCCGATCATTGTTGAGGACGATAGAGGGGAGACATCAAATCCTCCACCGGCTCTGTCAACAGCTAAGGAGGAGACAATCTCCAAAGCTGACTTGGACGAATATATAGCTCAGCAGATACGGGTTCATCAGGCGACTGAGGCAGCCGGTCAGGTCGTAAAAATGGGGCGACCATATCCAAGATGGTATGATCAGATCAAGTACCCTCCGGGCTATACAATACCGAAATTCCATGTCTATAAGGGGACAGGCAATCCTTATCAACATGTGGCCCAGTTCAGGGCGCTTTGTGGCAACACTGGCGGCGACGATAAGCTCTTGCTTCGTCAATTCGTCGGCAGCTTGTCAGAAACAGCGTTCAAATGGTATTCTGAACTCCCGAACGATTCCGTCAAGACGTTCGCTGAAATGGAGTTGCTATTCACTCAGCGATTCGCGAGCGCCAGTGAACGTACCCCGATAACGGCATTGATTAATGCCAGGGTGAAACCAGGCGAGACGTGGGTCCAGTACGCTATACGTTAGCGAAACTTGTGGCCGAAATGCGAATAACGCATTGAGGAAGCGCCTGCGGTGGGCATGTTCGTGGGTACACTAGATCCTCATGCAACTATCTCACAGATCATGATGTTCTTTAAACCAACCACGTTCTAGGCTCTGATCGACAAGTTGGCCCAGATGGACCAGATGGGTCACAGACCGCCTCCCCTGAAGCCGGAACCTCGGAATGACAAGGGTAAAGGGAAGGCAACCTTCGTTGTGAACGCTCAGCAGCAACCCAGTGCCCCAAAGCTGGCGGATCAACTGGAAGAAAGACGGCGGTATTATAATGAGAAAATGAAGCGCCCCTACTCATTCCCGCGGGATAAGAAGAAGAGGCTATTCGAGCTGGCGGTACGCAACAGGCTTATCAACTTGCCAAATTAAAGGCGACCGCCGTAACCCAGTGAGGCGAATAACCCCAACTACTGCCCTTACCATCAAACGGTAAGCCATCCGATTGAGGATTGCTTCATCTTCAAAGGATGGATTGAAGATCAATACCTACAGGGCAAGTTTGCGCTGTCCGAGAAGTGGAAGGTGAACCCGCCACAACCTCACACTCCTAAGAAGACGGACACACCGGGAGCAACTTGTTCTTTCGTTGAAGAAGCCCTAAGGGAGGTCGCTCTTTCAGCCAAAACTAAAAGAATGTCGAATGAGCTCCAGACATGCCCAGCAGTCAGGTGGAAGAACCCGCTGGAACCCCAGATCATTGAAGGGATGCTGAAGCCGCGCCCAACTCCAAAGATCAGTGGTGACGGCCCAAATACTCACACCCAACCGTCAAAGAAAAAGAAAAAGAAATCCAAGAAGCCTGTGAAGCCTAGAGACAAGCGCACAGACTTGCAGAAGCAGATTGACGCGCTGGAAGAGTACAATCAAAAGGCGCGAACTCCCATCACACTCCAAGACTTCCTCGACCACGTCTTTCAGGAGGAAGATAAGGGAGAAGGCTCGTCAGATGAATCCGACGGATATGTGGCGAGTTGTCATGTGATCTCCCACTCGTTCACGGACGATGAAAAAACTCCTGGCCCTAATAAGCTGGGGGCACAGCCTGAGCCAGAACTTGTATGGCCAACAGATGAAATGATCGACGCCTTTTTAGACGAGATTTTTTTGAAAAGTAAAGCCAATCGGGAGCGTGAGATGGCCGCATCAGAAGGAGCCAAGCGCAAGCGACTAAATGAAAGAGTCGAAGCATTCCCGCCAGATCAAAAGACATCCGGTGCGGATAAAAACATATTCAAGACGAAGAAAAGGTTTTCCAAAGCCATGTTAATGGGAATGAAGCTACCACCCTCGGAAGAAAACACGCTCAATGGGGCGGAAATGCACCCTAATTACTGCTCATATCATCGGAAGATTTCACACCCCACTGAGGAGTGCGACGCTTTTAAGATATGGTGGCAGGGGTATGTTTCTCACCGGCAATATGTTAAGCGAATGAAACGCAAGACTCGTCGGGAGCGACGAAGTACGACTGAGGAGCATAAAGGAATTTTTGGCAATTATCACACGGTCAACGCCGGAGGATCACAGGTTCTCACCTTTGGGAGCGACTCTGACGAAGAAATGGCTCTCGGCCCTTTCTTTAAAGAATCCATCTTAGGGAAAGAGGAAGAACCAGAGCCCTGCGAAAATATTCAGCTGCGCAATCGCACGCTTCCAGAAAAGAATCTTGGAGCCGCAACTAGAAAGGATAAGGGAAAGGAAAAGGTCGCCGAGAATATCGCCTTAGATGACCAAGTCATGAAAGAGCTGACTGCCAAGGACTCGCCTAAGAAGAGTAAGGTGGACTACAACATCCTAGAGCACCTAAGGAAGCTACCTTCGCAGCTCAGCATTCTCGACGCTCTCTTATTATCAAAAGAAGCGAGGGATTCATTAATCAAGGCGCTACAAGAGCCCGAGCAATTCCAAGCCTTCCTCGCCGAAGAGAGGATGAAGGATGAACTGGAAGAAGTGCACACGGCCGATATCACTTTCGGTGACGAAGACCTGCTCCTTAGGACGTGCGACCACAACCGTCCCCTATATGTCTCTGGATACTTCCATGATATCAAGATAGGCAAAATCCTGGTGGATAATGGGTCCTCCGTCAATCTCCTTAATGTTCGGGTGTTGAAGAAAATCTGCATGAGCGTTCAGCACCTCGCTCGGGACAAAATTACCATCTCCGGTTTCGACTCCCAGTCATCACGGACTCTCGGATCTGTAATACTAACATTACGCTTCGGACTACTCATCACGGATATTAAGTTCCACGTCATTGACGCCAAGACCTGTTACAACGCTTTGCTCGGTCGTCCTTAGTTGCACGAGTACAACATCATCCCTTCTACGCAACATCAGTGTATGAAGTATTTCAAGGATGGTCTTGAGTATACCGTAACAGGAGAGCTGAACCCGTTCTCCGTAAACAAAGTCCGCAAGTACGAAGATGCAAAGTAATTTTTGCCAGATTTCGAGGACACAGAGAGGTGTCGAAAACCGGAGAACAAAGCAGCTGCCACCATTCCTGTTTTCGGGAGTGATACCGAAGAAGAAGAAGAGATAGTTTACTCTAGGCCGTCTCGACGCAACGACCCGGGACCGTCCGCTCCCATACTGATCTTCGTAAGCGATTCGGAGGATGAGGTTAATGCTGTGTTCTCCAGTCGGCCGCCAATACAAGAATCCCTGGTGATGATCAGAGTTTGCAAATCACTGTGATTCCGCGGGAGCACTACAATGATCTTGACGTGCTTGAAGCTCACAACGTGCAAGACCTGCAGGCGTTTTACGTCCCTCCTAAGCGAAAAGGAGAAAAGGCGAAAAGGCGATCCTATTCTATCGATCCTCGGAAACAAGAGTGGAGAAAGAGATCTGGCATGGCGCAGATTCAACAATTGACAAGCTTCAACCCATCCGTTTGCCCAGATATTACACAAACGGATTGAAAAGGCTATTGAAGCGCCAAGGGGTACTCTTAAAACAGACTACTCGATAAGCTCGATTCTATAACAGGATTTGGGATGTCCCTGGGACTCAGCGCAAATTGCCCAACGGGAGAATGGAAACGCTTGGGCTTGGATACGTGAGAGCCGGGAAATGGGAACGAGTCCACGGTAGCTATGCCATATATAACTTCGATGAAGAAGAGGACGCCCTGTCAGGAAATGCCAACCCCTCATCAAAACTAGATCCCGCGATCGAAGTGCCGAGTCCGTCGTTTGAAGAACGAATGGACAAGCTTATCAGGAAAGCGGGTCAAAAAGCTCGGGACGACCATAATCGCGAGATTGCCATCTACGAGAAAGCCAGGACGCAGCGTCTGTTTCAACAGGCTGCAAAAGACGAAGATGCTCCTCCCTGTCAACCCGTTGCGCAAAAAGCCCAACTCAGAGGCAGAAGTAAGTCAAAAAGCAGAAAAGGAGGTCGGCAACGACAACGCAGGATCAAAGAGTCATGTGATCGGGTATTGCGCGGTCTGGATTTGTCCCTCATGAAGAAGATGAGTCGAGTATATTCTTTCCCTCAAGACAAGACGAAGAAGATACTTGATCTCGCTTTAAAACATCGAATGATTACACTTCCGGAGTCTAAACACCCTGAGCAAGCCAACGAGGTCTATCATCCGGGCTATTGCTCTTATCACCGAGCAATAGGACACCCTCTCGAAGACTGCTTCACCTTCAAGAACTGGGTCGAAGACCAATACCAGCAAGGCAGATTTGCTCTATCCGACAGCTGGAGGGTAACGCCGCCACAAAAGCACGAACCCAAAACCACAAGAGCAGAACCAGATCCACATCGATCTTGGAAACGAGCTCGTACCTGTCGTATGATAACGGTATCAAAAGAAGAGCCCGAGAATATGGATGACTTTCCCTGGTGCTTCGAAAACAGCGATGACGAGGTAATCTCGGAATATCCGCCAGCGCCGAAAGAGCTGGAAGATGGCATACATACTACTGCAGATAACCTCAGGAAAATTGAGCTGGGAACGACGAACGACCCGCGACCGACATTCGTCAGCGAGCTGCTATCTGAAGAAAGGGTGGCTGCGTTAAAAGACGTGCTTATGCAGCATAGGGATTGCTTCGCATGGAACTATTCTGAAATGCCAGGACTAGATCCAGAAATTGCTGTGCATAAGTTGGCAATATCCCTGGATGTCAAGCCAGTCAAACAGGCGCCGAGAAGAATGCGGCTCGAGCTTGAGATGAGCATCAACGCCGAAGTCAAGAAGCTGATCGATTATGGGTTTATCCAAGAAGTTCAATATCCTGACTGGATCGCCAACATCGTCCCGGTAATGAAGAAAAATGGGACAGTGCGCATATGCGTGGACTTCCGGGATCTCAATAAAGCTTGCCCGAAGGACGATTTCCCAGTACCGGTAACCGAGCTGATGATAGATAACACGTCCACTCACGAGGTTTTCTCTTTCATGGACGGCTCATCAGGGTATAATCAGATAAAGATGTATCCCGAAGACCAGAAGCATACCGCTTTACGGACCCCTCTGGGAATATTCTGCTACAAGGTAATGCCCTTCGGTCTAAAGAACACCGGTGCCACCTATCAAAGGGCCATGACGAAGATCTTCGATGACCTCAAACATGAAATCGTCGAATGCTATATCGATGACCTCATCATGAAAAGCAAATCATACGAGGAACATCTCGAGCATCTGAAGACCGTATTTCAACGCCTTCGGCAATACAACTTGAAGATGAACCCTCTTAAATGCACGTTCGGGGTGTCCTTAGGAAAATTCCTAGGATTCATTGTCTGGCACCGAGGCATTGAGATAGATCCGTCGAAGATCAAGGCGATCATGGAAATGCCACCGCCAAGGATTCTCAAACAATTGTGGTCTCTCCAGGGAAAGCTCGCGTACATCCGGCGATTTATAGCCAAACTTTCAGGCAAGTGCTGCCCTTACAGTCACCTGATGAAGAAGGGAACCCCGTTCATCTGGGATCGCAAATGCCAAGGCGCGTTGGACGAGATCAAGCAATACCTGCAGAACCCGCCGGTGTTAGCTGCTCCAGTAAAGGGAAAGCCTCTTATTCTTTATACCACAGCCCTCGAAGGTTCCTTAGGCGCGTTATGGGCATAAGAGAACGACCAAGGGAAAGAAAGAGCACTCTACTACTTAAGTCGAGTTCTACCGGGGGCAGAAAGCAACTATTCCCCCATCGAAAAACACTGCCTGGCATTGATCTTTGCGATAACCAAGCTCAGGAACTATGCGTTGGCGCACAAAGTCCGTCTCATATCGAAAGTGGACCCTCTTAAATATTTGATGTCGAAGGCCATATTGACGGGGCGACTCGCTAAATGGGCCCTACTCTTGATGGAGTTCTCGATAACCTATCAGCCTCTCAAGGCAGTGAAAGGCCAGGCCATTGCCGACTTCCTCGCTGAACATCCGATACCTGCCGATTCTGCTCTGAATTGCGATCTGCCAGACGAACATGCGTTTGACGCGATCGACGGTGGTGATACCCGATGGGAGCTTTATTTCGATGGAGCGCCTTCCATGAAGAAGCGCAAACAAAACACACCTATAATCAAGTCGGGGGTAGGTCTCATCTTCGTAACTCCACAAGGGGGGATAATGCGCTTTGCGTTCTCCTTGACAGAGCCGAGGACGAACAACGAGGCTGAATACGAAGCTTTGATAGCAGGCCTCGAGATCGCCATCGACATGGGAATTGAAAACCTCCTTATATACGGAGATTCCTAACTGGTCATCAGTCAAGTAAACGGCGATTACCAAACATGCAATCCAGAGCTGGTAAAGTATGGCGAGAGAGTACAACGACTGCTGACTCAAATCCCCTCCTACAACTTGGAAAGTATACTGCGTGCCGAAAATAGTAAAGCGGATGCATTAGCCAAGCTTGCTAAAGAACTAGCCGACAAGAACCTCGATGACGTAAGAATCGTGGTACAAAGCCGTCGAGTACTTGCCCCTGCAGAAATATCTCCGGAGTCACCCGAAAAAAGGGGAGCAACTGAGCAGACGGCCCTGCAAATAAATGACCAAGAGAAGGTTGAAGATTGGAGAGAAGTCTTCATCGACTACTTCAAATCCCGTCGAACGCCTGAAGATGCGTCCTCAAGACATCAGCTTGTGAAACGAGCTCTGTCCTTCGCCTTCGTCAATAATACTCTGTACAAGAGGTCATTTGACTCTCTGTGGTTGAGATGCCTGAGACCTGACGAAGCGAAAAGAGTCGTTCAGGAAGTTCACGACGGACTCTGCGGTTCTCACCAAGCAGGCCCGAAGATGAAATTGAAAATTAAACGGATGGGCTACTACTGGCCAACGATGATTCAGGACTGCCTTGAATATGCGAAGCAATGCCACTCATGCTAAATCCATGGAGACTTCATCCATCAGCATCCAAATCCACTACATCCAACGGTAGCTAGCTGGCCATTCGAAATGTGGGGGACTGACATAATTGGCCCCATCGAACCAGCATCATCCAGGGGACATCGTTTCATCCTGGCGACGACTGATTACTTCTCCAAATGGGAAGAAGCAGTACCGTTAAGGGAAGTGAAGACGGAAAATATTCTCCATTTCTTCAAGACGCACGTCATTTATCGGTTTGGAACTCCGCGACGGATCATTTCCGGGCCAGCCTACAGAAGCCACAAGATTAGTCGCTTCGCACAGCAACACAACATAGACTGGAGATATTCCTCAGTTTATAATCCGCGAGCTAATGGTCTAGCTGAGGCTTTCAACAAAACCTTGACAAAGATCGTGAAGAAGATGGTGTCCCGAAACAAAAAGGACTGGCACGAGAGGTTGCAAGAAGCTCTTTGGGCGTATCGTACTACGTTCAAGACAGCCACGAACACAACACCATACGCGTTGGTATTCGGTACGGAAGCGGTACTCCCCCTCGAAATAGAGCTACCTTCTCTACGAGTGGCAGTCCACTACGAGTTGACGGATGAAGAAAATGCTCACCTTCGGCTTGAGGAGCTTGACGCCCTTGATGAAACCTGGCTCATAGCGCAACAAAATTTGGAGGCATACAAAGCAAAGATGACGCGCTCATACGAAAGATTGAACAGGCCGAGGACATTCCGCCAAGGCAAACTCGTGCTAGTGGTTAAAAGACCTATGACCCCCAATCACGCCAAGCGGGGAAAATTCGAGCCGAACTATGAAGGCCCGCACATAATAGACAAGGTCTACCAGGGTGGAGCGTATCTGCTCATGGATGTGCACGGTGAAAGACCTTTCAGACCAATAAACGGTCGCTTCCTGAAGAAATACTACGCTTGACGGGTTAAGGCCTAGGTCAATGATAGATGACGACGACCATGTCCGCTCGCTATCTTCCTAAGCCCGAACTCTAAGTAGTAACCGACCTTCTTCAACGACGGACCGAAATGTCCTTAAACTAACAACGGACCGAAACGTCCTTAAATTAATAACAGACCGAAACGTCCTTAAACTAACAATGAACCACTATGTCCTAAAACTGGATGTTGACCGAGATGTCGATAAACTACGGTGGATTGCAGCATCTCAAAGCCGATACAAAAAAATATATATAAAAAAGGAAAAAATATAATAAAATAAAAAACGGTATGTCCATAAGCGAAATGGGCACGGATGAAAACCCGAAAGGGCTCCGTGAGTAAAAACAGCAGGGCTACCGGCGAGTGTTTGTGAAAACCCGAAAGGGCGCAACCTCGTTAAAGGGCACTTGCAGGGTCCTCACGACCTTGTAAGGAGAAACCACCCGCGTGAGATCCTTACGACTCACAAGGGAGCAACACACTTAGGAATCATCACGATTCCTAAGGAGAAATTACACTTGCGAGATCCTCACGACTCGTAAGGAGAACTCTCTTATGGGACCCTCACGGCTCATAAGACTTGAAAGTCTTAAGTTACAGAGACCTGAACCTGTTCTTAAGCAACCCCCACAAACTTCGATATTGCCCTACAAGTGGCTCAATACTGACCCTTGTATACAATCCACGGGCGCGAATAAACATTTTCCTAACCAAGTCCCATCCGTGACTAGGGATATGTTCATATGGCGAACAACCCTTGTAAGTCCTCTCGACTTATAAGGAGAAAACCCTTTTGTAAGATCCTTACGACTTGCAAGAGGACATGCACTTAGAAATCCTCACGATTCCCAAGGAGAAAACACACCTGCAAGATCCTCACGACTTGTAGGGAGAAATACCTTTGTGAGACCCTTACGACTCATGAAGTCAAAAGCCTTAGTCGACAGGACCCTTAACCTTGTTTACTAAGCCACCTTTTTTCAACATCGACAGAGGCAAATGATGATTCGCTCCTGGCGATATCCCAGTTGTAGCGGTGCTGACGCCGAAATCGGTGTCTAATCCAAAGCTTGCGGCGAAAAGCCAGTAAGCCATACATGCATACAAAATAGCCGAAATGATGGGGCAACTTACGACAAAAGCAGCAAGTAAAAATGTATGCATGAAAAATAGCCGAAATGATTGGGCAACTCGCAATAAAAAGCAGCGAGTAAAAATAAAACAAATAGCCGAAATGATTGGGCACCGCGAAAAATAGCCGAAATGATGGGGCAATCACGACCTTCGCGATGTAAAAGCTGGAATGATAGGGCATCGCGGAAAAAGAAATAAAACAAAAAAATGAAATTTATTCCCTACAGGTGATGTTACATCTATCCCTGTATACAATTCAGGGGCGCAAACAAAGAAAGAATCACACTCCTCCTCTCCCAGGTTTCATAAGAAGAAGAAGCCAAATCTCGATAAGTCGCAGATGGCCTAGAGATCATCTCGACGTTCGTCTCGTTGCAGCGGACACAACATTAAGTAAAGCGGAACAGCGGCAACTCCCAGTTCCATGGCTCGGCGATATACAGATCACCAAGAGTCAAACCCTCATTCCATGAAATGCGGATACAATCAGCAAAATTCCTGGTCACATAGAATGCGGATAACGTCACTCTTTGACCCCGTGGAAAACGTCCAGAGCGGAGCCTGGTCCTCGCAGAACATGGCAGTGAACCCGTGGGAAGCATCCAGAGCAAAATTCCTGGTCACGTGGAACGCGGATAACGTCACTCTTTGACCCCGTGGAAAACGTCTAAAGCGGATCCTGGTCCTCACAGAGCACGGCAGTGAACACGTGTGAAACATCCAGAGCGGAGCCTGGTCCTCGCCGAACACGGCACTGAACCTGTGGGAAGCATCCAGAGCAAAATTCCTGGTCACATGGAACGCAGATAACGTCACTCTTTGACCCCGTGGAAAACGTCCAGAGAGGATCCTGATCCTTGCAGAGTATGGCAGTGAACCCGTGTGAAGCATCCAGAGCGGAGCCTGGTCCTCGCCGAACACAGCAGTGAACCCGTGTGAAGCATCCAGTGCAAAATTCCTGGTTACGTGGAATGCGGATAACGTCACTCTTTGACCCCGTGGAAAACGTCCAGAGCGGATCCTGGTCCTCGTAGAGCACTGCAATGAACCCGTGTGAAGCATCCAGAGCGGAGCCTGGTCCTCGCAGAATACGGCAGTGAACCCGTGGGAAGCATCCAGAGAAAAATTCCTGGTCACGTGGAACGCGGATAACGTCACTCTTTGACCCCGTGGAAAACGTCCAGAGAAGATCCTGGTCCTCGTAGAGCACGGCAGTGAACCCGTGTGAAGCATCCAGAGCGGAGCCTAGTCCTCGCCGAATACGGCAGTGAACCCGTATGAAGCATCTAGAGCAAAATTTCTGGCTATGTGGAACGTGGATAACGTCACCCTTTGACCCCGTGGAAAACGTCCAGAGCGGATCCTGGTCCTCGTAGAGCACGGCAGTGAACCCGTGTGAAGCATCCAGAGCGGAGCCTAGTCCTCGCCGAACACGGCAGTGAACCCGTGTGAAGCATCTAGTGCAAAATTCCTAGTCACGTGGAACGAGGATAACGTCACTCTTTGACCCCGCGGAAAACGCCCAGAGCGGAGCCTGGTCCTTGCCAAGCACGGCAGTGAACCCGTGTGATGTATCCAGAGCAAACACCGGACTGTGGAGTCCTTAAAATCCACGGACTATGATGTCCTTAACCTCGACCGTAATGTCTTAAACCTAACGATCAACCACCACGATTCTAGACAGAATTTACCTTGGTTCAAGGGTACATCTCTTCACTCCTTTGATATTCGTCGTTGTAATTCCTCAACGTCTTCAAAGAGGCGATGGGTCCCGGTAACTACACGTCGGACTGTGGAGTCCTTAAATCCACGGACTATGATGTCCATAACCTTGACCGTGATGTCTTAAAACTAACATTGGACTGTGGAGTCTTTAAATCCACGGACTATGATGTCCTTAACCTTGACCGTGATGTCTTAAAACTAACGTCGGACTGTGGAGTCCTTAAATCCACAGACTATGATGTCCTTAACCTTGACCGTGATGTCTTAAAACTAACCTTGGACTGTGGAGTCCTTAAACCCACGGACTGTGGGGTCCTTAACCTTGACCGCGATGTCTTTAAACTACGGTACCTTGAAAAACATCCCAAAGCAACCCCTGACCCCGTGAAACACGGATAAGGGTGACTGATTAGTTCAAAAATACTTGTTTACCGTAATCAGAAATGGCGTCGCTTTGCAGCTAGCCGGTGAATACGGGTCGATCCACAGAGATGGGTAATTTTCTGATTTGTGTTTTTACGAGTTGATTCCAAATGTTGTTTTGGTTGGTTTATTAAATCTATAAAAAAAACTAGATCTATCACTAAACTAAATTAATCTAAATTAAAGTCTTGCTAGGATTAGGTTTAGGGGAAGTTTGGAGATTAAAGGTTTCCTCACCGCTTTCATTGCCCTATTTTTGATCTATTAGATGTTGGTGTAATTATCAATAAAGTGGATTAGAATCTTTTGGGACGACATTTCTTCCTCTAGATTCGTATCCTTCTTTTATCGATAATTACCCTAACCTCCATGGAAAACGCGTGCAACCGGCCCTTTATACTACGGTTCACCGTTACCTCGAGGGGTAGGGTACCCTAGGGAGCGGTTGTGCGTGCATGCATGAAGTTCTAATTTTTAGGTGTGAATGGCATGAAAGGGGTGAGAGATCTCATCTCTCAAACCTTTCCCTAAGGCTAACCCTAACAAGCGAGGAGATTACTCGCTCATTAGGGGATGAAAAGACATACTAATTAAAAGAATTAAAACAAAGAAATAAAATTAACTTACTAGTTTGATGGCTCCCTCCAAGCAATACAGAACAGATCTGAATAAACTTCCAACACTTCTGAATTTTATTGATTGAAAAGAGGCATAGGGTTTTACAATTTTTGATTACAATTTATAAGAAAACAGGAGAATTTAGGGTTACGGGATTCGCACATGTGCAATTACAGATTTGCCCACGGAAAATCCCAATACCCGCACCGACGCACCGACAGAAGAAATCTGCGCCGACACGGGCATTATACGGCCGGGGAACCGCGGCAATAGGGCGCTTGGGCCGTGGTTCAGCGGCCCTTTGGTGAGCTTAGCTCACCAAACTTCCTGGGCTGGTTCTTCATACTTTGGGCTTTTTATTTCCATAATTCTTTTCTCTGTTTGGCTTCTTATTCTTCTCCAGATCTTTCAGTGAAAACTTGTAGCGATCTTTTAACCGTTTGCCTTGACATTTTGGACCTTGCACTGTTCTTCATCTAGGCTTGACTAGGATCCCTTTATTAGTTGGTCAAAAGTCCCTTTTCTGTTGTCTTGTGTCTTTTTCACTGTTTTCGCTCCAAAAATCAGTAACATGTAACATGCAGCAGACATGCGTCAAAAGCACCTGTTTAATTATAAAACGAATAAGAATTGGGGAATATAAATTACAATATTATGATATGAACAAATACCCCCAAACTTATCTTTTGCTCGTCCTCGAGCAAACTTATTTTTATTCACTAAAATCCTAACCGCACTTTCGCAGGGAAACGCGATTGCACTGAGCACGTGCAACAAGCCGTTAAACCTCTAGGTATCCTTAGTAGGAGGAGTGTTGTCTCCTGAGGGTTTTCAGCGGATTACACCTACAAAATCCTATCAACTTGGCCCATTGACTTTTGTTCTCCAATTAGGTTTTCTAACATGGAATTCTATTATCTTTTGACTCGCAAATTATCCACCCACATTCTTCACAATTCCTTATCATCTAACTTAAGATTATATATGTTCTATAGATTTACTTAGTTTTCGGCATCTCTTAAGTTTTCCTTCTAGGGTTCTATCTCCACTTAGGAATTTCTATCAACTCTACTAAAGATACAAGTTCTATTCTTCATCCCTTTTTCTCATCTAAACTCCAATTACATACCCCTACGTGTGTGTGTATAGATCACCCCTACACTTGGAAATTCAAATCAAGCAATCATACTCTCGTCCATTGTCCAAAGCACTTAGTGAATTTTTTAAATGAAATTCGCTTACACATCCTTTATGCGACCGTTAATACTTCTTGAGGTACCAACAACCGATTACAAGATGCGTTAGCACTTCAAAGCGTACTTCCTAGTTTTGCAACACCCAAGGCTTTAGCAGTGACTCCCAAACCAGTTGGTCTAAGGCACTAGGTGATGAAGCACCCTCGCTAAATATTTTTCTATTTTTGCAGCCTTAAGTAATCACAAAAACCAGTGTCCATTTTTTTCTTTGTTCACTTTTTTTATTTTCTTTTATTTTCTTTGTACTAAGGACTTTAGACAGGAGCATTTCATGGTCTCTTCTACTATTCCAAATTTCAAGGTGCGTGATAGTGCAAATTGTAGGGTGTACATTTTCAGAATTTAGACTTAAGCTAGGAACTATTTTTCAAACTTATACTCTAATAAGAACATCAATACTCTTCCCTTGTTTCGACTTAGTTCAAGAAGTGAACCCAAAATTTGCCTATTTCTAAATAAATTACAAGGGCATATACTTTGTACCGTTAAACTTTAAGGAATGTTATCTTTAGGGTTTTTAATTTACTAAGTTTAAGATCTAGTTGCTCCTAGCTAGTTAACCTATATGTCAAACTCTAGTCAAATAAGGCCACAATTGAATACAATTATTTTTATAATTTTTCGAAATTCTTCAATTTTTATGGGTTTTCAAATAAGTATGCAAATGCAAAAAAAAAAAAAATATGTACAAATGAATGCGAAGGAAAAAGACGTACCGAGCATACCCCCAAACTTGAACTTGACAGTGTCCTCACTGTCATACTGAACCAAGAGGATCAAAATACCGGCACTCCCCTGCTTATTTATTTACAAAATTTTTTTATTGTTAAGATAAACAAAAATATATACAAAAAAAAAATATATACAAAAAAGCCCTCCTCCAAACTTCATTTAAACTATGTTAGACATTACTGCCAAACCTTGCATAGACCAAACGTTAACACCAACCAGTTGAAAAATTTATCAGTAAAGAGTATTGGTTGGTGGAAGAATAAGTTGTGGCGGTCCAAAAAGAATTGGGGAAGATAGAAGTGGTGGTATGGAAGGTATGGAGGTGAATAGACAGGAGGTGGTGATGAATCAAAACGAGAATGCGAATGATCAGCAATCAGTGGAATGTTGGCATTCTCGTAGCTTCTTAAAAAAAATGGGGGTGGTTCAACTTCTAAAGGAGGAGGTTGACTAACCACAATACCCCCAAAATGTTCCTGTGGGTCCTCTATTGACTTGGCATCATCCATCAATTTCATATGATATTCAATTATAAGGGAACTGATCTCCTCGATGTCCGCCATAGTCCAACCGAAAACTTGCCGCCTATCTTGTAAGACTTTTAAAATAGCGTTCTCTTGCTCGAAGGCTAGAGAGGCTGACATTATAATGGGAAAAGTCTCATTCTCACCTATGTAAGCATATTTAAGGTGAGGTGGTAAGGACATGAGTTCGAGTTTCGGAGGCGAACGAATCATTGCGGAATCTAACTCGAACTCAAAGGACTCCAACACAGGTTCGAAATCACTGCAAACAACCGATTCGGATGGCTCAACTAACTCATCCACAAATTCAAAAGACTCATATTCGTGCTGTGAGTCGTCATCATCCAAAAAAGTGAAACATTCATAATCCATATCGGTTGTGTCAACTGTGGTAGGCTCAAGGAGGGATGCACTAGTGGCGTCAAAACTGTTTTCATCAAATAGAAATCTTTCAAGCTCGCAGTCCTCCTGCGTGATTTCGTGAATAGAGCAAACTTCTCGTGTACTAGTTTTAGGCACGGGGGGGCAGACTTCCCATCTTATAAATATTGAACTCACTAGACATCTTCCCAAAGGATAGAGTCATGGAGCCATTACGACAGTTTATTACAGCATTGGAAGTGGCAAAAAATGGTCGACCGAGGATCACCGGAATTTGGTTTCTTGGGTTAGCAACAGGTTGTGTATCCATAACAATAAAATCAACGGAAAATATGAACTCCCCAACTTTGATCAATACATCCTCTAGCTGACCCCTTGGATGGGTGATTGATCGATCAGCCATTTGGAGAGTACAACGAGTGGGTTTCAACTCTCCAACCCCTAATTGTTCGTACACAGAGTAGGGAATTAGGTTAACACTAGACCCAAGATCTAAAAGTGCTCGATTAATTTTCTTATCCCCAATTGTGATTGAAATCGTAGGACAGCCGGGGTCCTTTCGTTTTTGGGGTAAGGTTTGAGGGTGGTTAATAGTATTGCTCACTGCACTAGCCACTAGCACTTTCTTGGGTACTTGAGATGCCTTTCTCTTCGAGGTGCATAAGCCCTTTAAGATTTTCGCGTATAAAGGGACTTGTTGGATAGCATCCAAGAGAGGTATATTTATGCTAACCTGCTTAAATAATTCCACAATCTTCTCCACTTGTGCAGTTGGTTTATTGGGACTCAACCTGTTTGGAAATGGAGCATTTTTAAAATTTGTTGAGTCAAATGTCTGTGGAGTAGAATGTGGAGTAGGAACTGATCCCAGTGTGGATGTGTTCGTGTTGTGAGAAATGGGTCCGTTCGAGTTAGAAGAAGTAGAGCCGTGTGAAGGATGGAGAATAGGCTCTAAAGAAAAAGGTGAAGAAGAAAGTGAAGAAAATGAAGAAGGGGAAGATGACGATGGAGAAAAAGAAGAAGAAGAAGAAGAACCAGCGGCGGGGATGTCATCACTCGTTCCCACATTATTTTGCAACACTCTTCCGGATCTCAACGTGGTCACCGCATTTACATTGTGATTGGGATATGCGTTTTGTGTGTGACCAGGATTTGACAATGGTTGAGATGGAAGCTTTCCCTTTTCTCTCTCGCTCAACGCAGCAGTTAATTGTGCAATTTGTGCCTCAATAGATTTGATACTTTGATCGTGTGAAGCATTGTTAGTCATCAAAGATTGAACATAATTTTCAAATCTTGCTGCGGATTCTGTAGATTGCTTGAACTTTTTTCTAGCGAGATAACCTTATCATCATTTGGTTGAACCAAATTGTTCGTTTGATTTGTATAAGGTTGTTGTTGGAAAGGTTGTTGGTTTTGAGTTTGTGAATGTGCTTGTTGTTGTTGTGGAGGAGGAGGTCTTTGAAAATTGTTATTTCCTTGGACTTGTTGATTTTGGTTTCAAGCGAAATTTGGGTGACTCCTCCACCCTGAATTGTATGTCGAAGAGTACAGATCGTTTTTTTGTCGTTGCTGAAATGCAGCATTGACTTGATCTTGTCCTTGAATAGGTGCATTATAAGGACACTCTTCGGTTAGATGCGATGGATTCGAACAACAAGCACAAACAGTTCGTGTGGGTAAAGCAGGGGCAGGAGAAGGCGATGAGATTTTGGTCTCAATGGCTTCTAGCTTTTTCATAAGTGCGGCCATCTCGGCCTTCATAGCAATCGACATATCTACTTGATGTATGCCTGCCCTAGATTGACCACTAGAAGATGATGTGGTCTTGGTACTCTCCCACTGAATTGTTTGCTCACTAAGATCCTCAAGAAACTGCCACGCTTCGTCGCTAGACTTGGAAAGAAAATGACCTTGACATATAGTTTCTAGCAACTGCTTCGTTGCGGAGTTCAATCCCTCGTATAATGTTTGGCAAAGTTGCCAACTTTCGATCCCATGATGAGGGCATTGAACGAGTAGATCTTTAAATCTCTCGTAGCACTTCCAAAATGGTTCGGAAGGAAGCTGTGAAAATTGTATAATCTCGTTACGGATTCTAGCAGTTTTGTGATGAGGATAGAAATTTTTCAGAAAAGCTCTCACAAACTCGTCCCAATTTCTAATGGAATGTGATGCGGTGCTATATAGCCACTTCTCGGTTAGGTCACATAAGGTGAAAGGAATGACCCTTAGCCTTATAGCGTCATCACTTAATTGGGTCGTTTTCATCATAGCGCACACATTTTGGAATTTATTAATAAAAATATCTGCATCTTCAGATTCCAAACCATGAAATTTTGGCAGCATATTGATGAAATGTGGTTTTATTTCAAAATTGTCCCCATTTGCCGGTGGGGGTGAAAGACATGTAGGTAAAGAAGTGCGGACGGGGTAAAAGAGATCCTGAAGCGCAACTCGTGCGGACGCTACAACAGGCGGAAGATTCGGGTTATTCGCACCTAACGGAGGTGGAATCATTCCCGTCGGTAAGGTATTGTTGGGGTCGTGTCCCGACATACCTTCGAAAGAAGAATTTGAAGGTGGAGGTAAGGAAATGGAGGGAATTTCGACTTCGGTGTCGAAAGGTGCGTCGGTCGGTACCAACGAAACACGGACTAATCGGGCGTTAGTATCCCTAGTCCAAAGTGACATACACTAAAGGAGTAGTGTAGTCAGAAATATAGAAAAACAGAATGTGGGGGTAAGATAACGTCAATGGAGGGAAGTGGTGGAAGTGAGTTGCAAGTTTTCTGAGCGACAAGTTGCAAGTTTTGAAAAGATTTTTCTTTTTTTTATGTTAGAGTTTTGCAAAAGAGGTTTTTTGAAAAGGGACTCGTGACACAAATGTATCAACCACACATGCACAATCAGGCCTAGATCTAGGGTCACCTAGGTCTGCTAGACAGCTCCTAACTAGGGCTAGAAATAGGACCTCAAACCGCCTCTTCACCGACAAGTACGGCCAGGTAAGTGGGAAGGAACCGCATTAGTGGGCCTAATTAATAACCACTAGTCTAGACACCGCAAAGTCAGTTAGGATAAACGGTCGATGCCTATACTAGTCCTTTTTCTATTGAGCTCGATGTCCTTAGGTCTGAGTCTAGTATTTTTTAATTAATTGTGGTCGATGCAAAGTGCTTTAAGGTGATTTCTGGGGTCTTGGGAAGGGTGATGAAATCCCCACCCAATCTGAGTTTGGTCAATTAGCCCCTTAAAGTCCGATTAAATTATGCAAAACAATAAAATTCACTTGCAATCAATTTTTTTTAGCGCGGCGCAAAGAAACCTGCAGAAAATCTGTTATTTAGAAGGGGAAGAAAGATTTTTTTTTTAGCGCAAAGAATTCCTGCAGAAAATTATTACAGAGAGATATATGGAGGTTGCAGAGGGGAGAAGGAGGAAACAAACCGAGCAAATTTCGCGCAGAGAGGAGGCTAAACCGCCGCGGTTCCGCGGTCTGGGGCCTACTTATGCCGCGGTTTCGCGGTCAGGTGGTGGGATCGTGGCTCCAAAAAATTTCCATGCCTCTTTTGTGCTATTTCTCCTCTGTTTTAATGTTCACTTTTCTGATTTGCCCTATGTAAAATTCCAGATCCGAGAATCTTCGCTATTCCTGCAAAATTCAAAAGATAACCCTTCAAACAGATCAAAATTGATAATTTTTTTTATTTCTCTTTTTTTTCCATATTTTTATAATTTTTTTAAAAAAAATTTATATCAACCCGAAATTACACAGAAAGAATTTTACGCCATCCCCGGCAACGGCGCCATTTGATTAGTTCAAAAATACTTGTTTACCGTAATCAGAAACGGCGTCGCTTTGCGGCTAGCCGGTGAATACGGGTCGATCCACAGAGATGGGTAATTTTCTGATTTGTGTTTTTACGAGTTGATTCCAAATGTTGTTTTAGTTGGTTTATTAAATCTATAAAAAAAAACTAGATCTATCACTAAACTAAATTAATCTAAATTAAAGTCTTGCTAGGGTTAGGTTTAGGGGAAGTTTGGAGATTAAAGGTTTCCTCACCGCTTTCATTGAATTAGATGTTGGTGTAATTATCAATAAAGCGGATTAGAATCTTTTGGGACGATGTTTCTTCCTCTAGATTCGTATCCTTCTTTTATCGATAATTACCCTAACTCCATGGAAAACGCGCGCAACCGGCCTTTTATACTACGGTTCACCGTTACCTCGAGGGGTAGGGTGCCGTAGGGAGCGGTTGTGCGTGCATGCATGGAGTTCTAATTTTTAGGTGTGAATGGCATGAAAGGGGTGAGAGATCTCATCTCTCAAACCTTTCCCTAAGGCTAACCCTAACAAGCGAGGAGATTACTCGCTCATTAGGGGATGAAAAGACATACTAATTAAAAGAATTAAAACAAAGAAATAAAATTAACTTACTAGTTTGATGGCTCCCTCCAAGCAATACAGAACAGATCTGAATAAACTTCCAACACTTCTGAATTTTATTGATTGAAAAGAGGCATAGGGTTTTACAATTTTTGATTACAATTTATAAGAAAACAGGAGAATTTAGGGTTACGGGATTCGCACATATGCAATTACAGATTTGCCCACGGAAAATCCTAACACCCGCACCGACGCACCGACAGAAGAAATCTACGCCGACACGGGCATTATACGGCCGCGGAACCGCGGCAATAGGGCGCTTGGGCCGCGGTTCCGCGGCCCTTTGGTGAGCTTAGCTCACCAAACTTCCTGGGCTGGTACTTCATACTTTGGGCTTTTTATTTCCATAATTCTTTTCTCTGTTTGGCTTCTTATTCTTCTCCAGATCTTTCAGTGAAAACTTGTAGCGATCTTTTAACCGTTTGCCTTGACATTTTGGACCTTGCACTGTTCTTCATCTAGGCTTGACTAGGATCCCTCTATTAGTTGGTCAAAAGTCCCTTTTCTGTTGTCTTGTGTCTTTTTCACCGTTTTCGCTCCAAAAACCAGTAACCTGTAACATGCAGCAGACATGCGTCAAAAGCACCTGTTTAATTATAAAACGAATAAGAATTGGGGAATATAAATTGCAATATTATGATATGAACAGTGACCGCACCCAGCACTTGCGGGTCCTCACGACCTGCAAGGAAGAAAACTCTCTTGTGAGATCCTTACGACTCCCAAGGGAAAACCTGCTTACGAATCCTCATGATTCTTAAGAAGAACTTACACCTACGGGATCCTCTCGACCTGTAGGGAGAAAAACTCTTTATGAGATCCTCACGGCTCATAAAGCTCAAAAGTCTTAGGAGGCAGATCTTAACCCTGAATCCTAAGCCATCGCTGCCCTGCAAGAAGACCTAGATAAATTGTCTGCAGAACACATTCAAAGGGACACACCATTGAGAAGAAAAATATGTCTTTTATTCATAAACCAAAATGGATACAAAGTACAATCTGTGAAAGAACAAAAAAATATATACTCTCATTCAGGAGTATGCACAAAAGAAGAAAAAAAGGGATATATAATTCTTCAGGCCGGCGGGCGATTTAGCAGCTTAGTCAGCTCATCCTTCTTTCGCTGGGCCACGCCTTTGTGATTCAGTATCGCTAGAAGACGGGCCTCTGCCTGAGCCTGCCGGGCCTGATATGAGGCAAGCCGACCTTCGAGCTCCTTCTCGGTAGCTTTATGGGCCTCGACTCTTTCGCGAGTAAACTCGGCGGCCTTGTCGATGGCCACTACCTCCTTGATGGCCTCTTAAAGCACTCGCCAGAGTTCATACGCTTTGTTGGCTTTGGCGGTAAGATTAGCTTGAAGCTCGTTCAACGCCTTAGAAGCCAGCTCCCTCTCCGAGAATTTGCGGCCGAGCCTCTTCTCGCACGACACCATGTTCGCCGCACACCGCTCAATCAAACCCCGCAAGCCCGCTTTCGCAGCCACAGCCTCCGAGGAAAGACGGGTACACTCAAGCACGTGCAGACAAGCCTCCACCTGACGGCAAAACTCAACCCAGACTTGCACCACGGCCTCGCTATGATAGAAAGCAAGAAAGGGAAGAGAACCGTTAGCTTCAGCAGCAAACGCTTCGGCTGTGATTACACTGCCTGCACGCAGCTCCTCGATCAGGGATGACAAGGAGTCAAGGCTTAATTTCGCCAGACGGTCTGAGGCTCGCAAAGCATAAGGACCGGGCGGCATGGCGATGCGCGACTCCAGCATTGTGAGAACTGGCAGGGCTGTTCAGATTTATAAAAGATCAGTGAAACTCTTAAGCAAAGGAACAAGTAGGACCATATTGAGATGTCACTTACCCACAGTCATGCAAGAGGGAGCTGAAGGCTCCCCTGGACCCACGAGAATCTCAACCTCGTCATCGGCCTCCAGAACTGTAAAGGACGTCAATGTCATTTCGCAAAATAGCGACAATGCTATAATAAAAAATTGCGAACGACGCTAACCTTGCCCAGAGGAAAGGACGATGCACTGAGGGGAGATCGCTTGCGGAGCCGCCATTTCCAATAGACGCTGAAACGATTGCCGGGGAGACAAATCAGCGATGGAAGCCGCCAGCTCGCGCAATTCTGGGAAAGCAAAAGAGTTTAGACGACAGAAAAATTGCTAATTTAAAATGTTGAAGGTTACCTTCAACGCTCCTCCTATTCTGAGTCGGGGGGATGGCAGCTTCAACGGCCTCCGCCGTGATCTCCGGCTCCGGCAAAGGGAGAGTAGTTCCGGCTACCTCTCCTCCAGCCTCTGGGCCGCCCGTAGGGAGAATCGGTGGGACGGCAACCCCCAAAGGAGCCTCTTCTAAAGGAACAAGCGCTCCGTGATCAACAACCGCCACAGGAGGCTCTATCGTGAGAAGCGCAGCGTCATCAACCCCCTCTACATCGAGCAATGCTTCATTGGGGACGTCAACAGGTTTTATCTTCAGCAAGCCCGTAGGGACCTCCCCCATCGCTGAAGACTCTACACAATTCAAGCAAGAATAAGGATACATGCAGGGATAAACAATCTGAAATACTACAAAAAAAAGTATAGGAACATACCAATGCGTAGGGAAGCCTTCAATATGGCTTCTTCTAGCCGATGCTCTTTCTCAAGGAGGTGTGCTCACCGGGGTTCAAGGGTGGACTCATGGCCGTCCGTCCACAAGGAAAGCGCATCCGCGGCATCCTCCGAAGCAGCCTGCTTAAGGGCCCTTTCTCCCCACTCCTCCAAAGGGCCAATGAACCGCCGCCGTATCCATGAAGGATCTTCATAAAAGATGACGGCGGGATAAGGGCTCTTCAGGATTCTTACCTTCTCAGCTTCAAGCTGCGAGCGTCTTATAGCCTCAGCCAATTGTGCGGCTTCCTCAGCAGATGAACCTGGGAAAAGAAGACCATTGTCCGGCGATGTCATGGATATGGGTTCGTCTTGAACGACAGGTTCGGATCTTTCTGAAAGATCGAGCAGACGGGCGACCGTTTTCTTCCTCCTTTTTGGCCCGGAACTGATGCCAGAAGACGCTTGCTTCTTTTCCCGTGGAGCCTTGGCACGACGCCGACCCACCTCACTTTCAACACCCTCGTTTGGCGGTGCTACCGAGGACGACACCGCCATTGTCGACGCCGCGGGTGGTGGTGCTGCAACCGGAGCCCGATTAGCTCGTGATCGGGTGCCCAAAGGCATGCCGACTGTTAGGGTGAGGTCTACTCCTGACTCTCCCGGGATAAGCGCAACACCGGTGTCCTTTAGAGGAAAGCGGACCGGGGCGCGCGGTTGCAACGTAGCTCCTGTGGCCAGAACCTGAGTAGGATCACCATGTCCAAGGAGCATCCTTCTCTCCTCCACAATAATCGGGTTGACCTGATGAAGGTACCAGCCCGTAAACGAACCCACGCACCAGGGAAGATGGTCAGCTTCAGGGACCATGAAGTGGGAGCCGGTGTTCAACCTCACGAAATGATGAGCGGCATCGCGAACGACATCAAGTGAAGGGACCATCGCAACTATGAAAGCCTCGAAAGGAACTCCCTGGTCGTATCCAAGCTGCCGGGCGAAGCGATGCGGGTTGTACCGCATGAAAAGAGCCGCACTGTCATAGCGAAATACCAAATATCCCGGTCTAATTGCATACAAGTGCGCGGCCTCTCGGGGCCTCAAAGAAGGTACGTTGTCTTTTGACCGGTCCCAGAGTTGTTGAACTGGACCTGAGGGAGAAGATAAAACCCGGTCGGTAAACACCAATCCGCCAGTAGTAGCATCAGGGGCAATCAATGCCCGGATGGCCCCAAATTGAGTTGGATCAGAGGCGGAAGCATTCACCAATCGCATAAGTCGCGGGAAGGTGTAGGCGTCGTAAAATGCGGGCCTCTGATGCATAGCGAAAGCACCCAACACGTGCATTTTGATCCGAGACGTGAAGTAATGAAGCGAAAAGTTTACTACATCTACGCCAGGAGTAGAGGTATTATCCACAGCGCCCAACCCATGATAAAGATGTGCCAAAGCCGGGATGCCGACAGCCAGCCATGTCCCCTCAGCTATACGATGGGCCGGATAAATAACCGAGACTCTCATAAAGCAGCGATGCATGGGGATAACGAACCAGCTGAGCCAGAAGCTGACGAAGCCCACGAAGAACGTCTCATCATCCATGTCGGGAGCTGCAATGGATTCGAAAGACACCGGCGACATAATGGGGATGTAATACTGTGGTAAATCCGATTCCTGGGTCGGCAGCGTCTTCGGGCCTAACCCGAAGGGGTCATTAATATGCGCAAACTTCGGAGCCGTCTTCGACAGGACATCCTCGCGAAGGAAGCAAGCGATGAAGCTCTTAAAAGTGACGCCTTGCTCCTCAGATTCCATGAACAGCCGGTCAAAAATACCCAGCGCCTTGATCAAACTTGAACGCTTATGGCGAACGGCGTTCTCACTAGACAAGCCGTCGGTAATTGCGGGCTCGGGCTCAAAAACATACTCATCAGGAGGCAGCAGCTTCTCATACAGTGCACCCCTGATTGGCAGCCCCGAGATCTCGCGAAATTCTTCCAGAGAGATCGAAACCTCGCGGTCCCCTAAAAGAAAAGTGTTGGTGGGGAGATTCCACTGGTTCAAGAATGCCTTAACCCACCAGACATGCGGGGATTGGTAGTGGAAGAGCGACGCATACATCGCCTGGTAAAGCCCGACCTTCTGCAGCCGCGCGCGATGGGCGGACATGATGTAACGAGCCCAAAGGAGGTAGCCCGTAGGGTGTCGAGGGGTGAGCCCTATCTTGTAGATTTGTCCCCATGGTTGGGCCTCACCCGGATAAATACGCCGCCCCAGAATATCTATAACTGGGATCGGATGATTCGGGATACCCGTCGTCGAAGGCTCGAGCCGCCCCATCGGAGTCCAATTCGGCATCTCCACAGCAAAGACTGTCCTTGGTGGGTCCATTGGCAGAAACGGAAAGGTGGGCTCCGTTGGTACTTCGCAAAGAAAGCTTCGACGTCCCCGGATAATATGACCGTACCAGGTCCCCCACAAAAGCAAGTTGGTGCAGGTCGGGTCATGAGCCTTGATCATCGCCATCACTTCCTCATCAGATGGTGATTGGGGATAGGCGGCCTCCGAGCGAGCGAAAGGGAAATACGGAACAGACGTCATCGCACCTGCAATAAAATAAGGGGAAACTGTTAAGGCAAAACCAACAGTGATTATAGATATATATATACAAGGGAAAAGAAAGCGATAGCAGACTCTTTTTATGGGACCATTGGCTACAAAACACATGGGCCTCACAGAATCAGGTTGACTGCTCGTTAATAATGAGGCTAAGCAATTATGATGAGACAAAGGGAATATTCTCATTAAATAGGCAGTGGGTTTCAAGTGACCCTATACACTCCCCTAAAAGACAAATCCATCTTGGGCTCTGTGATGAATCAAACAGAATCAAGGGAATTAAATTCCCAAAGACCAACAGTGCAAACTGTTTTTGGATTGTGAAGAAGATGACTCAAGGCAAGAAAACCCATGAAGTTCTCTAGGAAGAACTTAGTTCTTCAGAGGAATTAAATTCCTTTTTGAAAAAGGGAATTAAATTCCCAGAAATTTTGTTTCAGAGCCAGAGCTCCTTGGGATAGAATTAAATTCCATGGAAAACAACCGACATTATCATCTCCCTTAAAGATTAGAAAAGCCCTAAGAGATCTACAGTTTGAAGATTAGATGGTTTCTGTTCTTGTAGAAGAACTTGAAGAAAAAATTGGTTCATGTTAAAAGGGTGAAACCCTTGATGTGGATTTAAAATCCATAGAGTTTTTTTAAAAATGAAGGTTCGTCGATCGTTCAACATCATTACCTGAAAGGAAGAGTCTTTCTTGAACAGAGTTAAACTCTAAAAAATTTTCAAGGCAGAGAACTAAGCTCTGGAAAAAGAGAATTAAATTCTTAAAAGAAGAAAAGTTCTCAAAGGAGGAAGATGAGCAAAGTGGAGGCTCTTCTGAAAGGACATAGGCATTTATAGGATGGGATGGAAAACATTTCATCTACCCCACTCCCAAGACATATCCGACGGTCATAAAATTGACAGCGTTGCACTCACGTGCAGACACGTGAGAACAACGCTGTGGGGGCATTTGTTCCCTGATTAAAATTAGGAAAAGATTCAGAAGAGGTATCACGTGCTCACACGTGACCAGTGGTCACGTGTTGGCATGTGATGGTTAAGCTGCGGCACAGAGCATATTTGTTCTCTGATTAAAAGTCATGAAGAAGCTTCAGAGGAAGTATCACGTGCTAGCACGTGACCAGTGGTCACGTGTTGGCACGTGACGTTTAAAGCAGCGGCACAAAGCACATTCATCCCCTGATTAAAAATTAAGAAAAAGCTTCAGAAGAGGCATCACGTGCTCACACGTGACCAGTGGTCACGTGTTGGCACGTGATGGCTAAGCAGCGGCCAGAGAACAGAGCGCAGAAGAAGAGAAGCCCATTCCAGGGGTCACGTGCCTACACGTGACCAGGGATCACGTGGCCACACGTGACCGGCTTTAAAAGCCTTATTCTTTAACAGAATTAAATTATGAGGAAAGATCCTTCAAATCTTTCCAAAATGAAAAAGGATTATCTGAAACCGTTGGATTAAAAATCTAAAGGTGATTAAATATCACCAATTTATGGAAAAATCTTAGACTTGGAAAGATTTCCCCCTAAATCTAACCGAAATAACAAAGAGATATCTTTGGATTTAAAATCCAATGGTGAATAAAATTCACCTAATAATCTAAAGGCCCAGATTAATGATAAATATAAATCAAATCTCTCAATGAACAAATTAAATCTTTCAATGAGAGATTTACCAAACAGATTGATTGTTTTCCTTCTCCTATAAATAGGAGCCAAGAAAAGAAAAGAAAAAACCTTTTGGGAGATATACAGAGAGAGATATATAGAGCCTTGGAATCTTGAAAATTCATAAGGAAGAATTTGATTCTCTGCAAAAGAAAAAACCCTAGGTAAGGAAAGAGAGGCTTCAGAAGAGAATTTAATTCTCAAAAGAGTTTAACTCTTATATAAAGAAAAGAACTTTGTTCTTTCTCTGGTTGAGGATCTCATTGGGTTGAGATCCTGCCATGCAGATCTAAAACACAGAGGAGGAATTGAGTTTTGAGAATTTAATTCTCACAGAATTATAGGAATTCAATTCCTTTGAGATAAAATTAGGGTTTAACCCTATGTTATAGGAATTTAATTCCTTCAAAATGAACAGAACCAGGGTCTAACCCTAATCGAGAACTTAATTCTCTCAAACTCACAGGAATTTAATTTCCTTAAAGAAAAAAAAAAGAATTAGGGTTTCACCCTATACCAGAATTTAATTCTTTGCAGAAAAGAAATTAGGGTTTAACCCTATTTAAGAATATAATTCTTTAGAAGAAAACAGGAATTTAATTCCTCTAAAGTTTATTGCTAGGGTTTGACTCTATGAAGAATTTAATTCTTAAAAGATGAACAGATCTTTAAAACATGCAAAGAGTCAGAGTCACGTGCTACCATGTGACCCTTGCAAAGATCCACAGAAAAGAACTTTGAGGCAATGCCTCACGTGCCCCACGTGACCCCTGAAGCACACAGAGAAAAAGGTAAAAGAAACAGAAAAGAGATCTAGGGCGCCCTCACGTGCTACGACGTGACCCCTAGTGAGCATTATAACAGACAGAGCGTGGGCTTCCATCACGTGCTCACACGTGATGGCCGTCAGAATTAAAGTGTTAAACACTGATCCGCTGACTAAAATAAAGGGAAGCAGGGCGCTCTCACGTGCTACCACGTGACCCCTCTTGCCTTAGTGTTTAACACTAAATTGAAACCTCTGTATCCAGTGTTTAACACTGATTCGCCTTAGTGTTTAACACTAATTTTGAAAACCCTATTTGCAGTGTTTAACACTGATTTTCTTAGTGATTAAACCTAATTTGAATACTCTGTTTCCAGTGTTTAACACTGATTTGCTTTAGTGTTTAACACTAATTTGAAATCTCTGTTTGCAGTGTTTAACACTGATTTGCTTTAGTGTTTAACATTAATTTGAAAGCCCTGTTGCTAGTGTTCAACACTGATTATCTTTTAGTGTTTAAACACTAACTTATTAATCTTATTCACAGTGTTCAATACTGTTGGTCTCTAGTGTTTAACACTAGCTTTAGCCCAATTGGCTAAGTTTCCAGAGGCAAAACCTCTCCTTCAATGAACCAACAGAGGGCCAATATCCCAAATATGATTGGACTTAGTCCAAGCTGGCCATAACTCCTCAATTCAAACTTAACTGGGCCAATGGGCTCATAATATAATAATTGATCTTAGTTTCCAAATTGGACTACAGATCATTTAATCTACCTTGGTTTAAGGGTACATCTCTTCACTCCTTTGATACTTGGCGTTGTAATTCCTCAACGTCTTCAAAGAGGTGACGGGTCCCGTTGACCACACATTGATACAGACTATGGGGTCCTTAAACTCATGGACTATGAGGTCCTTAACCTTGACCGTAATGTCTTAAAACTAACGCCGGACTATGGGGTCCTTAAATCCTCGGACTATGACGTCCTTAACCTTGACCGGAATGTCTTAAAACTAACAACGGACTATGACGTCCTTTACCTTGACCGTGATGTCTTAAAACTAATGCCGGACTGTGGAGTCCTTAAATCCACGGACTATGATGTCCTTAACCTTGACTGCAATGTCTTAAAACTAACATTGGACCGCAATGTCCTTAAACTACCTATTGACCGTAATGTCACTAAACTAAACAGCATGGCTCCCTTAATTGCTCTCTTGTCGGATCTAAACGATCCCGTTAAGTTGATTGTTCCCCTCCGAATGACGGCCAAGACGACGTGGAGACGTCTCGCCTGCGATTCGGGGCAGATGCTAATTGGTGCTATCCGTCTACCTCTCCGAAGATACCAAGTTGATTTATGGCACCGTGTATCGAAGGTTTAAACGGATGCGGCCGATGTAGCAGACTTCGTCAGATTCCCCCTCGCTTGAGGGGTTTTTGATTATGGGGACGCTCTTCCCTACAGGCGCAAGCCCCTCCAGTTAATTATGCTATCGCATTGCGGTAACAACTTTCTCCTTCTCCAGATGGTCACTTCGTGTCGTGTGTGTTTGTTTTGTGTTTGGTTGCCCATGGATTGTATACGGAGACTGAGTTATATCGTCGCCCGTAGGGCGTGGACTAGTTCAAATGCGTATTATCTTAGATTTGGGTTTGGGGGTTGTGTTTAAGGATACGTTAGCCTCTTTTGAGACTAAGATCGACTTAAAAGTTTGTTAAGGATACGTTTGCCTAGTTTTAGACTAAGATCAACTTAACAGGATCGTTTAGATCCGACAAGAGAGCGATTAGGGGAGCCCTGTTGTTTAGTTTAGTGACATTGCGGTCGATAGGTAGTTTAAGGACATTGCGGTCCAATATTAGTTTTAAGACGTTGCGGTCAAGGTTAAGGACGTCACAGTCCGTGGATTTAAGGACTCCACAGTCCGGCATTAGTTTTAAGACATCACGGTCAAGGTTAAGGACGTCATATTCCGTTGTTAGTTTTAAGACATTCCGGTCAAGGTTAAGGACGTCATAGTACGAGGGTTTAAGGACCCCACAGTCCGGCGTTTAGTTTTAAGACATTACGGTCAAGGTTAAGGACCTCATAGTCTATGAGTTTAAGGACCCCACAGTCCGTATCAATGTGTGTTCATCGGGACCCGCCACCTCTTTGAAGACGTTGAGGAATTACAACGCCGAGTATCAAAGGAGTGAAGAGATGTACGCTTAAACCAAGGTAGATTAAGTGATCTGTAGTCCAATTTGGATATTAAGATCAATTATTATATTATGAGCCCATTGGCCCAGTTAAGTTTGAATTGAGGACTTATGGCCAGCTTGGGCTAAGTCCAATCATGTTTGGGATATTGGCCCTCTGTTGGTTCATTAAAAGAGGCTTTACCTCTGGAAACTTAGCCAATTGGGTTAAAGCTAGTGTTAAACACTAGAGACCAACAGTGTTGAAAACTGGGAACAAGATTGACAAGTTAGTGTTAAACACTAAAAGATAATCAGTGTTGAACACTGGGAACAAGATTGACAAGTTAGTGTTAAACACTAAAAGATAATCAGTGTTGAACACTGGGAACAGAGTTTTCAAATTAGTGTTAAACACTAAGCAAATCAGTGTTAAACACTGGAAATAGAAATTCCAAATTAGTGTTTAACACTAAGGCAGATCAGTGTTAAACACTGGATACAGAAGTTTCAATTTAGTGTTAAACAGTAAGGCAAGAGGGGTCACGTGTTGACACGTGAGGGCGCCCTGCTTCTCTTTATTTTGTTCTACAGATAAGTGTTTAACACTTTCAATTCTGAAAGCCATCACGTGTGGGCACGTGATAGGGGCTTACGCTTTGATCTGTTAGAATGTTCATTAGGGGTCACGTGTTGACACGTGAGGGCGCCCCACCGCTTCTTTTCTTTTGCTTTTTCTTTGTGCGCTTTAGGGATCACGTGGGGCACGTGAGGCATTGCCTCAAAGTTCTCTTTTATAGATCTTCGCAGGAGTCACGTGGTAACACGTGAGTTGTTTACTTCAGAGTTCTTTTCTGTGGATCTTTGCAGGGGTCACGTGGTAGCACGTGACTCTGCATGTTTTAAAGATCTGTTCCTCTTTTTAAGGATTAATTTCTTCATAGGGTTAAACCCTAACAATAATCTTTTAGAGGAATTAAATTCCTGTTTTTTTCTGAAGAATTATATTCTTAAATAGGGTTAAACCCTAATTTCTTTTCTTAAGGGAATTAAATTCCTGTGAGTTTGAGAGAATTATGTTCTCGATTAGGGTTACACCCTAGTTCTGTTTATTTTGAAGTAATTGAATTCCTATAACATAGGGTTAAACCCTAATTATATCTCAAAGGAATTGAATTCCTATCATTTTGTGAGAATTAAATTCTCTAAACTCAGTTCCTCCTCTGTGTTTTAGATCTGCATGGCAGGATCTCAACCCAATGAGAATTAAATTCTCAATTCATTGGGAGATGTGCACTTTATAGATCCTCCACCAAAGAAAGAACTAATTTCTTTTCTTTTTATAAGAGTTAAACTCTTTTGAGAATTAAATTCTCTTTGTAAGCCTCCCTTTTCTTTTCTTACCTAAGGTTTTCCTTTTGCAGAGAATCAAAGGCTCTATATCTCTCTCTCTGTGTATCAAAAGAAAAGGTCCAAAGGTCTTTTCTCTTATTTTCTTGGCTCCTATTTATAGGAGAAGGAAGAGAATCAATCTGCTTAGTAAATCTCTCATTGAGAGATTTGATTTGTATATTGAAAGATTTGATTTATTTTCATCATTAATCTGGGCCTTTAGATTGTTAAGTGAATTCTATTCACCATTGGATTTTAAATCCAAAGATATCTCTTTGTTATCTCGGTTAGATTTAGGGGGGAAATCTTTCCAAGTCCAAGATTTTTCCATAAATTGGTGATATTTAATCACCTTTAGATTTCTAATCCAACGGTTTCAAATAGTCCTTCTCCATTCCGGAAAGATTTGAATGATCTCTTCTCAGAATTTAATTCTGTTAAAGAATTTAATTCTGTTAAAGAATAAGACTTTAAAGTCGGTCACGTATGGCCATGTGACCCCTGGTCACGTGTAGGCACGTGACCCCTGGAATGGGCTTCTCTTCTTCTGCGCTCTGTTCTCTGGCCGCTGCTTAACCATCACGTGCCAACACGTGACCACTGGTCACGTGTAAGCACGTGATGCCTCTTCTGAAGCTTTTTCTTGATTTTTTAATCAGGGAACAAATGTGCTTTTTGCCGCTGCTTTAACGTCACGTGCCAACACGTGACCGCTGGTCACGTGCTAACACGTGATGCTTTCTCTGAAGCTTCTTCTGATTTTTAATCAGGGAACATTGATCTTAGTCTAAAACTAGACTAACGTATCCTTAACAAACGTTTAAGTCGATCTTAGTCTCAAATGAGGCTAACGTATCCTTAAACACAACCCCCAAACCCAAATCTAAGATAATACGGATTTGGACTAGTCCACGCCCTACGGGCGACGACATAACTCGGTCTACGTATACAATCAACGGGCAACCAAACATAAAATAAACACACACGACACGAAGAGATCATCTGGAGAAGGAGAAAGTTGTACCGCAATGCGGTAGCGTAATTAACTGCAGGGGCTTACGCCTGCAGGGAAGAGCGTCCCCACAATAAAAAAAACCCTCAAGCGAGGGGGAATCTAACGAAGTCTGCTACATCGGACGCATCCGTTTAAACCTTCGATACATGGTGCCATAAATCAACTTGGCATCTTCGGAGAGGTAAACGGATAGCATCAATTAGCATCTGCCCCGAATTTCAGGCAAGACTGTCCATGTCTTAGCCGTCTTTCGGAGGGGAACAGTAGGTATTCCGGTAGTTTCTCAGGGTGTTCAGGGCTACCCTCCGACACGACTTATACAGCTATTGGGGGTCTGACGTTACCAGCCCCTAGGCTCGATATGCGATGCTCATAGACGAACGGACCGGACTGTACGGATATTGTCACTGATAGGCTCAGTAGGGTTCCAGGATGAGTTCGCTCATCGGCTTCCCTTTCGGTCAGTACATGGCAGCCGTTACGCACAGCTAGTGCCGCTGACGTACTTGTGATTAAACCCAATGCCAGGGTACCGACGAGTCTTTAGAGTCCCCACAGATAGTTTCCCAAGTTCGGGCGAAACGTTGTAGAGGCCGTATGGTTTTATGGCAGGGTTCGAACATGCACGTGCATTTATGCACGTGTCATATTTCGGACAGATAATACTGGTGGGCTTTGGTTTAAGCCGGATCCAAGTATTATATTGAGTCAGAATATTTTAGTCTCTCATATTCGTATTCGGTTGGAATACAGATACATGTGTGTATATACAGGTGAGGGGTATTCTCGTAATCCGTTACGAGAATACTTTAGAAGATGCATTTCTTTTTGGATTAATCATTTTGGTTTAAATGATTATTGGATTTGGAATGTGTGACTCATTGTTTTGACTCATTGATTCTAGAATGTTCACTAATGACTCATGTAATGAGTCATCTAGTGAGTCATTAGAGAATTAATGCTGTTTGTTTTGGGTAGGATATTATGAAGGGTTTGTGTGGATATTTTGTGAAGAGATTTTCCTTGATATTTCATCACAAAACCTCATATATATCACCACTCATTATTTAGACAGCCAAGGCAAGCTTTGATGCTTGGTTCTTTTGCTCACTTGATTCATTTCTTGAGCTCACACTCTCCAAATCTTAGCATTTTCTTCAACCCCCACTCTTACCCTCTCATGTGATGAGAACCAAAGAGTGTTTCAGACAAAGTATTCCTCTTATTCTCAACTTCATCTTGGACATGTCGGTTGATATACTTCATGTCCGAGTTGCCTCGGTATAGAGGCGGGAGCCCGTATAAAGAATCGATGACGTGATGCCACCTCGACGAGAAGATCGGAGTCGCAGCGAGGAGCATGGGATGATGGCTAAAGACCGAAGGACACGGATCGATCGGTATAGCCTTTCTACCTCTTTACAGTTTGTTAGTTTAGCGTTAATGGTTAGATCCAGGTTAAAGTATGCGATAGCGCCAGTTGTAAAAGTTTTTGTTCCGTGTTTGGCCTCAGATTTACGGCCGGGGCATTACCGTAGACTTACATGGTATCAGAGCCACGCCATTAACCTTTACTAGCTTGTTCTAACGTGTTTAAAATATCGATCGAACGAAATTTCCAAAACCGCGATTCCAAAATTAAAGTTTCTATCGAATTTTTTTTGTCGTCTAAAACTTATTTTGAGCATCTCAGAAAATCGTGCAGGCTTTTCTAAGACTACTGTAGAAATTTGGTAGACTGAATCCACAAGACCGTGCGGAACCGCCGCACAAACCATGGTTTGGCCGCGGTTCCGCCGCCGATTTGTGGCAACAGTACACCATTTTTCTTCTGGGTGTCTTTCATGTGGAATTGTGGTTTCTGGAATATTTTGTTTGGGCCCAGATTTTGTTTGAGTACTGGAGTTGTACTTGGGGCCCACTTCGGGAAGTTTTGTCGATGGGAATTTTAAATGTGTTAGTTTACAGTACTTATTTTATATCTCCGACCGTGAATGTCATTCGAGCGGTAAATCGCGTCTAATTGATATAGCTCTTTTAGACGGGTTTGCGAACGTGACATTCGCGTTGATGTTCTGTGTTGTGCTGTGATGTTGCGGATTTATCGTAGTGGATAGCTGTGTGCAATAGTAGTGCAGTTTGGATTTGTTTGTACATTTGATATTGCGGGACGAGCGTCCAACATGTGGACTGCCGTCGCTGTCTGTTTGTATATTATTCTTTTGGGGCACGACCGGGTTGAGGTCGATGTACCCGTTGTATATAGTTTCATTTCTGTACTAGGTTTACCCCGCGACGGAGTGCACGGATAGCCGGGTTCTGGAGGGCAACGGGTCCGCATCTCATGGCTTTGAGAGGCAAAAGGGCCTCACTCTAGAATTGGCAGACTATTCGCCACACTCATAGGGGGTACAGGTTGACCCAAGATGGAGTGCCCAGGTTACCGGATTCTGTGAAGTGCTAGGTGGTCCATTCACTTTGCTGTAGGGGGCTGCCTCGCTTCAGGTTTTGGCAGGTAACTTGCCGCACTCATAGGGGTCTAGGTTTCATTGCACAGGCTATCCACACACCAGGGGAACATCGGGTTTCAGTAGCGGCTCTGTGAAACCCGGGGATCCCAGATTATCTGTATTGTTCTGTGATGCTTATTACTTTTCTGTAATGTTGCATTTATCATGCCTGGAGCGATTATTGTATATTGGTATATATACTAGTAGATGCTGTATATGTTTTGTACCCGCGCTAGTCCAGTCCCCGCTCTGTCGTTAGTTAAGTAATTTAACGGGTGATGACGGGACCTAGTGACGAATGCGGATGGCATACACGTACATTTTATTTTTGTTCTTTTCTGGTGTGATTAATTGATGGGACTGTGTTGATTTTGATCAATGCGAGAAAAACAAACCTGTTTGACGTTGTTGGAACAGTTTTCAAAAGTGTTATTATAAGGACGTTTTCTTTTGTTTTGCACAGTGGTATTCAGTTGGAATATCCTGCACCTCATTCGACAAGGCAAGGGCCGAGATCCCTTCATCGGGAGTGACCCCTTGGGCAGAAGTTTGCGTTAGGGTAATAACTTCACTATAGTCGATTACTTGTTGCTTTGCATCGCGGTATTCAGTTGGAATATCCTGCACCTCATTCCACGAGGAAAGAGCCGAGATCCCCTCACCGGGAGTGACCTCTTTAGCAAAGGTTTTCGTCACTATATTTTGTAAAAAGCTATCAGGTTCCTTCAGCGATATCAAGTTCGTTACGTTAAAGGTTTTTCGCCAAAAACCAGTCGTAGCCCTCCGTTATTTCAGTTGGGTATTCAGTAGTATTCAAGCTATGTATTTTGACCAACGCCAAAACATAGTGTTTGGTAGCTGCTGGGTATTCATCTGTTGCATAGATAGATGAGTTGGTTTGGGACAGTCGTTCTGCCATTTGGACAACGTCAGGGGCATGTACGGGTGTGTTCAAATTGACAAGATAATGATGGGTAGAACTTGACATGTGACTTATGGCATTTGGCCAACGTCAGGGTTATAAGAGCATGGGGCATAAATCCATATCGGGAGTTTCTAAAGAAACTGAAACTTGCCAAGCAGGCGCATACCTTCTGGAGTGTGATAATGTGAGTGGATTCCTTCACGTTATCATGCGATGAGAGTTGGATCCTGATTCCCACTGATGAGTTGGTTTACTCTTCGGGTGATCCCGACTAATTCTTCTTTCAGGTTTGGAGGAGAATTTGACGGTACAGTGGGAGGTTTTCTGATTAGATAAAGTGATAACCATTCTGATCTAGGTTAGAGTGCACGTAGAGTGTTTCTTTTCTCTCTCTCTTTAGCAGCGACCATTGACTGACCCTAGACTATGACTCAGTGACCAAGTTGACCGAACCTTCTTAAAATACTGGCTTTTGGATTGTCTGAGTTGCATAAGTTATTGTCGCTCCTTCTTTTACCTTTTGCATTTCTCCAGAACACCTCGTATTACTATAAACATCCACTTCCATTGGATAAATCCATCGTATGGTTATATATGAACTCGAAGGGACTTCTTCGAGGATGGATCCAGGTTCAGGAGAAATTGAATTGGTTTATTCAGTTGTCTTTTATCATCACCTTCTCTCAGGTTGCGAGTAATCCTAGGATTAGGAGAGTACACCTATTACGCTTATTGGATAGTCTTCTTCCAAACCATAGGCAGGTGCCGAAAGGTAGGGAATGAAGAAAACCAATTAGCCTAAGTAGGGTGTACAGAAGGTAATAAGTAAAGACAGAATAAAGGGATTAGAAAGATGGCAAAGTAAATTATGACTGCTAACATTCACGACCAAACCGTGTAGTTCATCGCCACTCCTATTTCACCTTTGCTTTTCTCCAGTTGAGGAGGAATAGAATAAGGTTTATCCGGTTGTCTTTTATCATCACCTTCTTTCAAGTTGCGAGTACTCCTTGGTTTAGGAGAGTACACTTATTACGCTTATTGGATAGTCTTCTTCCAAACCATAGGCTGGTGCCGAACGGTAGGGAAGGAAGAAAACCATTAAGCCTAACGAAGGTGTACAGAAGCTAACGACTAAAGACTAATAAAGGGATTTGGAGAGATGGCAAAGAAATATACGGTTATAGTCATGAATTGGATTATGGAAGAGGCATTACTAGGAATACCAGGATACCCCTACGAAACATTTTCATGTTTCAGTTTCACTATATATTGTTAAAGGAAAACTGTTTTCCCGATTAGATACTTACTCCAGGGTATGTATTTACCAGGTATGATTCTCACATCCGTATGGTTTTACAGATGATGAATGGAAGTAAGTTATTGGGAATTTGGTGATCATCCTCATTATATCGGAATTCGTTGTAATTGGTGATATTTGAGGAAATCGCCTGGGTTTTTGCCGGACGACAAGTATTTGGTTTTGAGTATCCGTTGTTGTGCACCAATTTCAAACTGATATATCTGTACGTTTATTTTTATAAAGTGAGATATAACTTTTTGAAATTATGTCCGTGACATTTACCTATATCAGTTGACGATTGGGTAAGGAGTATTGAACTGCGGAGTAGTTCTTAACCATAAGTACAGTTTTCAACCTATGATGCACAAGTATTGAGTTATTCAATTCAGCGGACTTATACAGAGTATTGTATGTTGTCCAGTGTCCATTATGACAAAGGGGTTGGTCCCCGTACTATGTTCTGTTTACTTGTGACTTCTCTAGTTTTTAAACAAGTGTTTCGTAGAAATAGAAGGTCTAAGTTTTGAGAAGTTGTGGATATAGGAATAAAGTAGAGAACCAGATGTCGCAAGTATCGGGATTCTTCAAAGAGATCGAAGATGTAAATACTTGTGATTGGTATTCAGTTGATAGTAATGGTTTTGAGAAACTTGTTTCTCTTTCAGGTTACTGATAATTGGATGCATTCCTAAGTTGAGTAATGCTGATTAGACTCTTTCAATTAAGTTGATATGCACTGGAGACAGCTGCATGATTTGAATCTGGTTCCAATTAAATAAGTGCCAAAGTTTCTATATTGGATATAGAATGGATCGTATCTTAACGATGTTAAGGTACGGGGAGTTGTCCGGCTTATGCTTAAAACCAGACTCTGGATGACTCAAGGCACGTTTCAGTAATGGCAGTTTGTGGGTTGACCCGGGCTATGACGATGGTTGACTTTCTACGATCTGGAAGATCAATAGTGATATTGTTCTTGACTCGCCACAGTTTTAGTAAAATGGATTTTTTGAGAAAACAGTAGTGGGAGTATGGTAGAACTGGAAGTGATTCCAGGACCGCAAACGATTACGGAAAATTTAATAGGACCTAAAGATTCAATCAGGTTTGACATTTCATTAGCCACTCCGCAGATATTATGGGTAACCTCAGGCACCCGAGAGGTACTTTTGGTAGCCTCAAGGACGGTGACAGGGAGATTCTTGTTTACCCAGACTTGACACTACTGTTGTTCCAGGCTATGAGACCCGGCAGGAGGATGAGTATAGCGTCGTTCTAAACTAGTTTTAGAAGTGCACGTATATATTATTCTACCAGAGGGTTGTTGTGGTCAGTGCGAGCAGCGGAAGCATAGTGGGAAAGTAGATTATGTTTATTTATAGACTAAAGCAGATATAGCGGAGATAGATCATCTATTTTTAATATGACAGTCATGGGTTTGACTTCATCAGAATAGGGGATGGATCTGTTAAGAAGGTAGTAGGGTGTGATGTCCTGGTATTTGGATGACATACATAGAGTAGGAAGTAAAATTCCTATACTACGATCGGTTATATTTTGGTTGTCACACAGTTGTTTCTCCATACAGGATATGGATATAATATCAGACATTCTGGTTACTAGATCTATGGTTTTAGATCTAAAATTGGGTAGTTTCCCAATCAGGGTACTTAGACAGTATTCTAAAGGTGTTTTAGAATGGACGACTCCTGGCATGGTGGTGTACCTGCAGGTGATAGAGTCTCCCTCTCTAAAGGTGTCTTAAAGACTAAAGGGGAGAGGGATGTGCATGATTGGCATATTACTTGCTTAGGCAATTGAGTTGATCATGAGATGTCAAGTACCACACCAGATGTTGTTTTTGCACTAGATGCAATAAGTTTATATTAATCCAATCCTAGAGAAACATTCGGAAGCAGTTTTAGAACATAAGTGGATGTTCTACGGATTTGATAAACGGCAGCCTCCTTTAGGAGACGGTTATCATTCCAGACTTCCAAGGTGACATGAATGACAGAGTTACTGCCAGAGTTATAGTTTTCCCTCTGACGAAGGGGCAGTATTATGGACAGGTGGTCCAAGAGGATACTGTGGGAGACATGGTGCAGGATACTGATTTAGTTCAGTTGACGATACAGTCTAAGAAGTTTGGATTTGGAGTTCATTTATGAACTAGGTCCCATCAGATATCCAGACATATTCTAAGACAGGTATTACTCAATTCGGGAGATGGCTTTCTCCGCGAACTTGAGATTAAGAGAGACATAGAAAGAAACATCAGGGCGGATGTTTATATCAGATTTTTGCATTTTTATACCGCCCATTTTTTATCATATTGCTTATCGGTAGGTACTCTTGAGCCGTTTTTGCTAGTTAATTGCAGGATACAGGTTCTCGGCTCTAAACAGTGAAATTTATGGAAAAACGTGACAAATTCTGGATTACTGCCAACCACAGATAAAATACGGGTCTCCGCTCTCTATCCGTATGTTGCCGCACACCAGTTTAAGGGACAAAATGACAAATCAATGGTCATTTTCATGCACAAAGAACAATGGCAACACAAAATCCAAGATATCTACGCGGAGCTCAAGGAAATCATGGCAAAAGATCCACATCACATCACCTTTTGATCTACTGAAATTCTGGAAGTAATTTGAAGAGCTTCTGAGAAACCACATATACCACACTAAAGGACACAGCAGAACAGGAAAACCCACCAAAATTGACGACCCAACCCTTCTTTATGGCCGCGGATCCGGGGCCAACATGGCGCTTTGGCCGCGGATCCGCGGCCTGATGAACTCTGCAGATGGAAATTTTCTGGGGGTAATTTGGTCATTGTATATGGGTCCTGAGTGTTGCCCTAGAATCTCTGTTTCCTGCCTATAAATAGCCCAGAACATGCCAAGCCAATGGTGCTTATTTCTTGTGTAAAATTTTAGATATATTTTGTTGTTCTTCTTCCTCTCTTCATCTTTTCTCCATTAAAACTTTGTAGTGAGCTTTTATGAGTGAAGTGATGAATAAAAGAGTTCTTTTTGTTATCATGCTTGTCTTATTATGTTGTTAATTATAATTGCTTGTATTTTTCATTTGCTAATCTAGTTGTTGTTATTTGTTGTTTGTTTCTTTCTTGTTCTCTTTTTTCTTTATCATTAACAACAATGATGCTTAAGCTTGATCCTTGCCAAGGTGAGGTCTCAAATAGCTAGTTGTAATCTTCTAACCTCTTTCTTTCTATCTTCCTCCTTTTGTTGTATTTTCTTTTTCTTGTAATGGGTGAGTAGTTTTCTTACTTGTTAGGGTAGGATAAGGAAAGTTTGAGAGAAGGAAATCTCTCTCACTCATTCCTTGCCCAACATCTTAATTCGGACTCCCGTTAATTGAACCACAATCCGCTCCCTACGGCACCCTATCCTACATGATAGCGGTGATTCCTTATTGAGACCGGTTGTCGTTGAATTAACCGGAGGTTAAGGCTAAGAGCCAAGAACGGACGGACAAGCACCAAAAGGAAGAACTTAAGCGTTGGAAAGCTAGCTTATACTCGCAAGTTCCTTCCTAGTCGTGCTAATCCCCGTTGTTGCCGATTACCGTAACACCGATATTAAGAGTGGCAACGAAAGAAGTGAGCGACTCCTAACTCAAACTAACCTAATCCTAACCCTAACAAGCTCTCTTTATATAACATTTTAGCACATAGTTAATCTCAAACAAACCTGGACATTTGGACTTAACTCGTTAAAGCACATAGAAAAAGATTCCCATCTCCCTGCGGACGACCCGTACTCAACCGACTAGCTACAAGAGAAACCGTCTTGATTGCGGTAATAAACTTGAACACGTAAAAACTCTATCAATCAGCGGATCCACTCACTAAGGCTATTTCTCGAAAAGAAGAGTTTTACAAACGAGCTTTGTGAAACTGATTAGTAGAGGAGTTGGATGTTCGGTATCACACGGGCTGTGAGTATGCGACATCGCAATAATTAGCCTTAAGTGCAAGTGGGAGATTGTTGGATGTAGTGCCCTCAAAGTCAATTATTGGATTGCAGGCATGTGATTGCAATGATTGAGGAGGACCTATACCGGTAGGACAGTCTTACTCGAGATGAAAGTATGCTATCTGGTTTGCCTTTATCATTGTGTACAGCTTTAGGTGACATGATCACTATTACACGTTGATAGAGCCCTTAGGATTCTTGCTTGACTACCAACAGTATGATGGCGATCATATACGTGAGAGTTGGATAATCTATAAGCACATCCTTAAAAGTGGTCCCTAGTCGTGGGAGTTTTCGAGACAGGGCATCGATACTCCAGAATAGACTAGTGTATACAGTCGAGACCCCGACGAGGGACGGTGGTCGGTCTCACAATCCATTGGTGTCAGTTGGATCACCTAAGATGTATACAGGTGTTCATTGGGTTATGAGTGCACCGGACAGGACTCGCCGGGAACATGCTAGTTGGTATTATACCTAGCGTCAGATAGCAGTTCCCTGGTGACATATGTACAGGTTAGTTCATCGACCTGAGATCGTCATTTGTCTCGTGTGAGTTCCCACTGTGCTTAGATTACTACCCTACCACGGCTCAAAGGAGTCGTGCAAACAGGTTTTAGTTGGGTACAGTCCCAAGCCATATAGGGGCAGTGAGCGGATCGGCAGGGGATTCGTCTCTCCCGGTATTGGGGGTGAGATCGCGCTATATCTAGGAGAGCCATTACACCAAGTCCTTGGCTAAGGCAGGTGAGAATTACTGGTAGGCATTCCAGTAGTTTCTCAGGGTGTTTAGGGCTACCCTCCGACACGACTTATACAGCTATTGGGGGTCTGACGTTACCAGCCCCTAGGCTCGATATCCGATGCTCATAGACGAATGGACCGGACTGTACAGATATTGTCACTGATAGGCTCAGTAGGGTTCCAGGATGAGTTCGCTCATCGGCTTCCCTTTCGGTCAGTATATGGCAGCCGTTACGCACAGCTAGTGCCGCTGACGTGCTTGTGGTTAAACCCAATGCCAAGGTACTGACGAGTCTTTAGAGTCCCCCACAGATAGTTTCCCAAGTTCAGACGAAACGTTGTAGAGGCCGTATGGTTTTATGGCAGGGTTCGAACATGCACGTGCATTTGTGCACGTGTCATATTTCGGACAGATAATACTGGTGGGCTTTGGTTTAAGCCGGATCCAAGTATTATATTGAGTCAGAATATTTTAGTCTCTCTTATTCGTATTCGGTCGGAATACGGATACAGGTATGTATATACAGGTGAGGGGTATTCTCGTAATCCGTTACAAGAATACTTTAGAAGATGCATTTCTTTTTGGATTAATCATTTTGGTTTAAATGATTATTGGATTTGGAAAGTGTGACTCATTATTTTGACCCATTGATTCTAGAATGTTCACTAATGACTCATGTAATGAGTCATCTAGTGAGTCATTAGAGAATTAATGATGTTTGTTTTGGGTAGGATATTATGAAGGGTTTGTGGGGATATTTTGTGAAGAGATTTTCCTTGATATTTCATCACAAAACCTCATATATATCACCACTCATTATTTGGACAGCCAAGGTAAGCTTTGATGCTTGGTTATTTTGCTCACTTGATTCATTTCTTGAGCTCACACTCTCCAAATCTTAGCATTTTCTTCAACCTCCACTCTTACCCTCTCATGTGATGAGAACCAAAGAGTGTTTGAAACAAAGTATTCCTCTCATTCTCTACTTCATCTTGGACATGTCGGTTGATATACTTCATGTTCGAGTTGCCTCGGTATAGAGGCTGGAGCCCGTATAAAGAATCGATGACGTGGTGCCACCTCGGCAAAAAGATCGGAGTCGCGGCGAGGAGCGTGGGATGATGGCTAAAGACCGAAGGACACGGATCGATCGGTATAGCCTTTTTACATCTTTACAGTTTGTTAGTTTAGCGTTAATGGTCGGATCCGGGTTAAAGTATGCGATAGCGCCTGTTTTAAAAGTTTTTGTTCCATGTTTGGCCTCAGAATGATGGCCGGGGCGCTACCGTAGACTTACAATATATTGATAGCATTTTTCATGATCTTATCCTTCTATTTTCATTTAAATACCTCAAAGGTAATGCTTTTAAGTACAATAAAGAAGTTATATCTTTGTGAAGTTATTTTACATTTTCTGTTTGGCCCATTTCCTTAATCTAGGCAAGAAACAAGATATTTGATTTTAAAAAAATGAAACTATTGATGATTAATAATAGAATTCAATTTATTTTTTCTTCATATATATTGTTTTCAATGATGCTTAGAGTAATTTTTGCTGAAAACATAGTGAAAATAACCGTAATTTGTTTTGCATCCACTAAAATAAGAGCTCTAAAATAGATTCATTCTAAAAAAATATGTTCACAAAATTAAAGCTACAATCATCAAAGAGAATAATTATATAATAACAAACAAATATAAAGTTTTCCATAGCTATCTTTTTTGTATTTAATTATTTTATTTCATGTAAATTGAAGAGCTAAATTATTTTATTTTTCCCTAAATCACATACCATTTTTTTTAATTACAACCTAGAGTTATTAAATAAGAAATTAAATTTAAATCCAAAAAGAAGTTACATATCATTTCAATAAATAAAGAATATGATATGTTTTTTATTGTGTGTAGATGAAAGGATGGGGATTAGTTGTTTGCTAAAATTAAAATGTTTGGAGCAATGTTTGGAAATTAAAAGGATTTGAATTAATTCCTTTATGGAATTAAATGCTTTCATTATTCGAGGGCATATTAGGCAGATTTCAAAATACATTGCTCTTGATGTAAGTTGATGGTAAAGTTGCAAATAAAATCCATACTTAACCTAAAAATTAGAGCATATTTTTTACCCCACCTTTTCTCATTTATCCCCATTTAAACACTCAAATTTAGGAAGCACATGGTTTACCATATTGTAAATCTAAGAAAAACTAATGGTAGAATAGAAAAATTTGTCAAATTTCCATTTGTCACTTAGCTTTCTATAATACTAGCATGGACAGGGCAAACGCGGGGACCTTATGGTTTATAAAAATATCTTGCTGCAATATGGTATTTAATTTGCGAAGACTATATTAGAAAAAAGAAGTAGTAAATTCTTATAGAAGTAGATTTGATCTTCCAAGATCATAAATGTAGTCAGACGATTCAATGTCATCTCTTTTGATAGTATTGAAATACTCATGAGTTTTGTTATGCCTTGAAACTTTGTCTAATGTTAACCTGATTGAATCCATTTCGTTAAGGAAATTTAAATTTTAAATTTAACCGAATCCATTTGGTTACTCTCTCAGAAATGCAATTGAATTCTAACAGACCAAATCAATTTTCTTACCCCCTCAAAAATCTAGTTTATCTCAGTTTATTACATTACCATAGCAACCAGATGATGAGTGTAGATTCTACTTTAATAAGGGGGTTAAATAAAATCCGAAACCAAATGAGGGGTCGAAATAACTTTTGCATCCACTATACAATAATCCTCCTAGACCATATATGTGGAGCCATGGTCATATGATTTCAAAATCATGTCACATAATCCAATATGCTCAGTTATATGGATGAATATGCCCGTTTTCTAACTATATATCCACCCCGTTACCCGTTTGAAATCCAAATCGTATTACAACGGAAACATATATTTGGTTACGTGGATGATTTTTACCATAGACAACCCTTCCAGAAAAGCTAGGAGGTAGAGTCTAAGACTCTAAATGAAGCTTAGTCTTTATCAACACAGAAAAGACAATGATGAGTGATTTAGCATGTTTTATATTCTTCATTTCTATAACATCATTCATTAATCTCTCAATGCTTGCTAAATATGTTTATTCTGGTATTGCATGCAATTAGCAGGACAAACTAAATTGGGGAAAAAATGAGGGGTGTTAATGAATCTTTGCATTTCAAGTTGAGTCATGGGAGAGGTAAAATATGTTGGAGATAGTGCCCTCAGAGTCGATTATTGGATCACAGGCACGTGATTGCATTGATTGAGGGAGGACCTATCCCGGTAGGACGGTCTTACTCGAGATGATAGTATGCTATCTGGTTTAACTTTATCATCGTGTACTGCTTTAGGTGACATGACAGGTCACTATTGCACGTTGATAGAGCCCCTAGGATTCTTGCTTGACTACCGGCAGTATGAGGGCGATCATATACGTGGGAGCTGGTAGTCTATAAGCACATCCTTAAAAGGTCCCTAGTCGTGGGAGTTTCGAGATAGGGCATCGATACTCCAGAGTAGACTAGTGTATACAGTCGAGACCCCGACGAGGGGCGGTGGCCGGTCTCACAAACCACTGGTGTCAGTTGGTTCACCTAAGATGTATACAGGTGCTCATTGGGTTATGAGTACACCGGACAGGACTCGCCGGGAACATGCTAGTTGGTCTTATACCTGACGTCAGATAGCAGTTCCCTGGTGACATGTGTACAGGTTAGTTCATCGACCTGGGGATCGTCATTTGTCTCGTGTGAGTTCCCACTGTGCTTTGATTACTACCCTACCACGGCTCAAAGGAGTCGTGCAAACAGGTTTTAGTTGGGTACAGTCCCGAGCCACATGGAGGCAGTGAGCGGATCTTCAGGGGTTCGTCTCTCCCGGTATTGGGGGTGAGGTCGCGCTGTGTCTAGGAGAGCCATTACACGAAGACCTTGGCCAAGGCAGGAGATTTACTGGTAGGTATTCCAGTAGTATCTCAGGGTGTTCTGGGCTACACTCCGACACGACTTGTACCGCTTTTGGGGGTCTGACTTTTACCCACCTCCTAGGCCCGACATGCGATGCTCATAGACGAACGGACCAGACTGTACGGATATTGTCACTGACAGGCTCAGTAGGGTGTCAGGATGAGTTCGCTCATCGACTTCCCTTTTAGTCAATAGCTGGTGGCCCGTCACGTATTGGCTTATACCTCTGACGTGCTAGTGGTTAAATCCACAACCATAGTATTGAAAAGTCTTTAGAGTCCACCACACTTTCAGTTACTCAAGCTTTCGGGCGAAACGCTGTAGAGGCCGTATGGAGATATGGCAGGGTCCGATCAGATACGTGCGGTATTGCACGGATCAGGATCGGACGGTTTGTACTAGAGGCCGTATGGATATATGGCAGGGTTCGATCAGATACGTGCGGTATTGCACGGATCAGGATCGGACGGATTTTACTAGCCGGCTTTAGTTTAAGCCGGATCCTATTTTAGTACAGTGTAGATTTTGTCTCATTGCATTTGTATCCGGACGGAATACAGATGCGAGTGTGTATGCACAGTATCGGGGTTTTTCCTGTAATTTATTACGGGACCAGTTTTCTGGAGTTGCCAGTTTGCATTCCGTTCCGGCCGGTTTTCCTTTGTTCTTTCCCGGCCGGACTTTTCCGATGGAGGGGGTAATTTGCAGTTTTGCAAATTACACTTTGTGGAGGATTTTCTTGCATATGTATTTATCATGATAGCATCTTTTCTTTTCATGCTTTATTTTGATTTGAAGTGAGTTGAAAGTTGATGAGAAAGGATTAGAGTTGATGTGAGGTTGTGATGATGAGGTTTAGGATATGGTCACCCTTCATGCTCTCCTACACTCACCTCCCTCTTGTTTGATATACATTCTTTCCTCCACCATTTATTTAGAGATGATAAGTTTTTCATAGTTGGAAAAAGAAGAAGAAGAGAGCTTCATTCTTGAGAGAGTAGCATTCTTGATCTCATTTTTCATGTTAAGAAAAATGCAAGCACCATTTTTCTTATCTAGTTTCCTCCATCATCTTCAAATGGCAACCACCCCAAAAGAGACTATGATTCTACACTACACTTCCTATAGCATATCTTGGACGCGTCGGCTAGCCTACTTCGCGCCCGAGTTGCCTCGGTATTGAGGTGGGAGCCCGTAAAAGATGCAGGCGATGTGGTGCCCTTCCGGCGAAGAGGCGACAACGAGGAGATGACGGACGAAGCATCCGCGGGAGATCGGAGTGGAGACGAAGACCGAAGGACTCGGATCATTCGGTATATCTCTTCCCCTTTCTTGTTAGTAGCTTAGACTTGTTAATGGTTACGATCCGGATGTTTAGTGCGCGGTGGTGCCGGTTTGCTAAGCCCGCAAAAATTAAAGTTTATCACCGTCTCCGCATTTGGCCGTCGGATTGACGGCCGGGGCGCCGCCGTGCACTTACAGTGGTATCAGAGCCTCGCCATTAACTTCGTCTAGCTTCGTTTGATGTGTTTTGCATTTCCGATCGACCAAAATTCCAAAAACCATATTTTGATCACATCAGTTTTCTGTTTGAAATTTTTGGTGTCGAAATTTTTTTCAGGTTGTAAATTATTGATGTACTGGAAAATCTAAGAGCTCTGTAAAAATTCGATGAGGTGAATCCACAGTGGGAGCGCGGAACCGCCGCATATACCCCATTCCCGCCGCTAATCCGCCGCGCACTGTAGGGTTCCCTGCACCAATTTTTTACAGAGGCTTTCTGGGCTTAAAATATGGGTTTTGGAATATTAATTTTGGGCCCAGTTTTTCTGTGAGTGCTGCAGTATTGGTTTGGGGGCCCACTTGTTAATTTTTGGTCAATCGGAAAATTTTAAACACATTTTTCACAGTATTTACATTATATCTGCGACCGTGAATGTCACTCGATCGGTAAATCCTGTCTAGCTGCTATAGCCCGGTTAGACGGATTTGCGAACGTGATTTTCACGTTGATGTTCTATGTTTATGCTGTGATGTTGCGGATCGGTCGTGGGGGATAGCCTGGATGCAATGCTAGTACAGTGTTGTTGTATTATGTACATTTGATATTGCGGGGCGAGCGTCCGACATGTGGACTGCCGTCACTGCCTGTTTGTATTATTCTTTTGGGGCACGACCAGGTTGCGGTCGATGTACCCGTTGTATGTATATTTTACTTTCTGTACTAGGATTACCCCGCGGAGGGGTGCACGGATAGCCGGGTTCTAGAAGGCAACAAGCCCGCATCTCATGGCATTGGGACGGAGGGGGCTTCACTCCAGGATTGGCTGGCTATTCGCCGCACTCGTAGGGGGTATAGGATTTCATTGCACAGGCTATCCACACGACCAGGGGAACGTCGGGTTTCAGTAGTGGCTCTGTGAAACCCGGGGATCCCAGATATCTGTATTGTTCTGTGATGCTGTACATTTCTGTGATGTTGCATTTCTTTTCACGCCTTGAGCGAAATATAATATATTGGTATATATATTAGTAGATGTTGTATATGTTTTTCATCCGCGCTAGTCCAGTCCCCGCTCTGTCGTTAGTAAGCTAACCTAACGAGTGATGACGGGACCCAGTGGCGAATGCGGATGGCATATACGTACGTCAGTATATTTTCGTTCTTTGTGGTGTGATTAATTGATGGGACTGCGTTGATTCGGATCAATGCAAGTTAAACAAACCTATTCTGATGTTGTTGGAACACTTTTCAAAAAGCTGTTATTGCAAGGACGTTTACTTTTGTTTTGCATCGTGGTATTCATTTGGAATATCCTGCTCCTCAGTCGACGAGGCAAGGGCCGAGATCCCTTCACCGGGAGTGACCCCTTGGACAAACAGTTTGCGTCAGGGCAATGACTTCACTATAGCCGATTACTTTTGCTTTGCATCGTGGTATTCATTTGGGATATCCTGCACCCCATTCTACGGGGAAAGAGCCGAGATCCCTTCACCGGGAGTGACCTCTTTAGCGAAGGTTTTCGTCACTATATTTTCTAAAAAGCTATCCGTTCCTTCAACGATATCAAGTTCATTACGTTAAAGGTTTTCGCCAGAAACCATTCGTAGCCCTCCGTCGTTTCAGACGGGTAGCACGTAGTATTCATGCTATGTTTGTTGACCTTCGTCAAGGCATAGTGTATGGTAGCTGCTTGTTGCTTTTCTGCTGCATAGATAGATATGTTGGTTTGGGACAGTCGTATAGCCTTGTTGACCTTCGTCAAGGGCTTGTACGGGTGGGTTCAAATTAACCTGGACAATGACGGGTGGAACTTGACATGTGACTTATGATTTGTTGACCTTCGTCAAGGTCATAAGAGCATGGGGCAGAAATCACATCGGGAGTTTCAAAAGAACTGAAACTTGCCAGATATGCGCATACCTTCTGGAGTGTGATAGCGTGAGCGGATTCCGTCACGTTATCATGCGATGATAGTTGGATCCCGATTCCCACTGATGAGTTGGTTTACTCCTCGGGTGACCCCGACTAATTCTTCTTTCAGGTTTGGAGGAGAGTTTGAGGTACAGTGGGAGGTTTCCAGATTAGATAAATTGGTAACCATTCTGATCTAGGATAGAGTGCACGCTAAGTGTTTCTTTTCTCTCTCTCTGGCAGCGACCATTGACCCGACCCTAGACTATGACTCAGTGACCAAGTTGACCGAACCTTCTTAACACTGGCTTTTGGATTGTCAGAGTCGCTGACCTCATTGCCACTCCTACTTTTACCCTTTTCTCCAGGACACCCCGTATTACTGCAAACGTCCACTTCCATTGGACAAAACCATCGTATGGTTAGATACGAACTCGAAGGAATTTATTCGAGGATGGTTTCCGGTTCTGGAGAAAACGAATAGGATTATTCAGTTGTCTTTTCTTTTCACCTTCTCTCAGGTTGCGAGTACTCCTTGGTTTAGGAGTAGTACACCTATTACGCAAATTAGACAGTCTTCTTCCAAACCATAGGCTGGTGCCGACCGGTAGGGAATGAAGAAAACCAATTAGCTTAAACGGTGTGCAGAAGGTATTAAGATTAAGACATATAAAGGCATTAGTAAGAGGGCAAAGTAAATTGCGACTGATATTCACGACCAAACCAAATATTTCTTCGCCAATCCTAAATCACCTTTGTATTTCTCCAGGACACTCCGTATCACTACGAAGATCCACAGTTTATTGGATACTCCATCGTATGGTTATATACGAACTCGAAAGGAACTTGTTCCAGTTCGGGGATGGATTCTGGTCCAGGAGAAATAGGAATAAGGTTTATTCGGTTGTCTTTTATCATCACCTTCTCTCATTGCGAGTGCTCCTAGGATTAGGACAGTACACCCATTATGCTTATTGGATAGTCTTCTTCCAAACCATAGGCTGGTGCCGAACGGTAGGGAAGGAAGAAAACCAATTGGCCTGAAGGGGTGTGCAGAAGGTAATGACTAAAGACATATAAAGGGATTTGGAGAGGTGGCATAGAATTATACGGTTATAGTTGTGAATCTGGATAATGATAGAGGCATTACTAGGAATACCAGGATACCCCAACGAAACATTTCAATGTTTCAGTTTCACTGTGTACTGTTAATGGAAAACTGATTTCCCGATTAGACACTTACTCCAGGGTATGTATTTACCAGGTATGATTCTCACATCTGTATGGTTTTACATATGATGAGTAGGAGTAAGTTATTGGGAATTGGGTGATCATCCTTATTATATCGGGATTCGTTGTAATCGGTGATATTTGAGGAGATCACCTGGGCTGTTTGCCGGTCGGCAAATATTTGGTTTTGAATATCCGCTGTTGTGCACCAATTTCAAATTGATATATCTCTACGTCTATTTTCATAGAGTGAGATATACCTTTTGATATTATGTCGATGACATTTACCTATATCAGTGGATGGTTAGGTAAGGAGCATTAAACAGCGGTGTAATTCTTCTTAACCATAAGTACAGTTTTCAACCTACGACACACAGTGAAAGAGTTGTTAGACTCAGCGGACTTATACAGAGTATTGTATGTTGTCCAGTGTCCATTAGGACAGAGGGGTTGGTCCTCATACTATATTCTGTTTACTTTTGACTTCTATAGTTCTTAGACATGTGTTTCGTAGAAACACAGGGTCTAAGTTTTGAGGAGTTATAGGTATTTGAATAGAGTAGAGAACCAGGTGTAGCAAGTATCGGGATTCTTCAAAGTGATCGAAGATGTAGATACTTGTGTATGGTATTCAGTTGATAGTAATGATAAAGAGAAATTGCTTCTCTTTTAGGTTACTCATAATTGGAAGAATTCCTAAGTTGAGTAACGCTGATCGGCCTCCTTCCATTTAGTTGACATGCACTGGAGATAGCTGCATGATTTGAATCTGGTTCAATTGAATCAGTGCCTCTGGTTCTATATTGGATATAGTACAGTTCATATCTTAACATTGTTAAGGTACGGGGAGTTGTCCGGCTTATGATTAAAACCAGACACTGGACAACTCAAGGCACGTTTCTGTAATGGCTGTTTGTGGGTTGACCCAGGCTATGACGAGGGTTGACTTTCTACCATCTGGCAGATCAATAGAAATATTGTTCTAGACTCGCCACAGTTTATTAAAAATCGATTTTTTCAAAAACAGTAGTGGGAGTATGGTAGAACTGGAAGTGATTCCAGAACCGCAAACGATTACTGAAGATTTGATAAGGAACCTAAAGGTTCAATCTGGCTTGACATTCTATTGGCCACTCCGCAGGGATGGTGGGTAACTTCAGGCACCCGAGAGGTACTCCGGTAGCCTCAAGGACGGTGACAGGGAAGTTCTTGTTTACCCACACTTGCCATTGTTGTTGTTCCAGGCTGCGAAACCCGGCAGGAGGATGAGTATAGCGTCGTTCTAAACTTGCTTTAGAAGTGCACGTCTATATGACTCTGCCAGAGGGTTGTCGTAGTCAGTGGGAGCAGCGGAAGCATTGGTGGACATCAGGCTTATGTCTATTTATAGACTAAAGCAGATGTAGCGGAGAAAGATCATCTATTTCTGTTGTGACAGTCATAGGTTTGACGTCATCAGAATAGGGGATGGATCTGTTGAGAAGGTAGTAGGAAGTGATATTCCTATACTACGATCGGTTATACTTTGGTCGTCACACAGTGGTTTCTCCACAAAGGACTTGGACATTATATCAGACATACTGGTTACTGGATCTATGGTTTTAGATCTAGATTTGGGTGGTTTCCCAATCAGGGTACCTTGACAGCATTCTAAGAGTATTTAGAATGGACGACTCCTGGCACGGTAGTATACCTGCAGGTAATGGAGTCACCCTCTCTAAAGGTGTCTTATAGACTAAAGTAGAGAGGGATGTGCATGATTGGCAGATCACTTGCTTAGGCAATTGAGTCAATCATGAAATGTCAAGTACCACACCAGATGTTGTTCTTGCAGTAGATGCAATAAGTTGATATTCATCCAATCCTGGAGAAACAGTCGGAGGCAGTTTTAGAACATAAGTGGATGTTCTAGGGATATGATAGCAGCATTCTCCTTCGGGAGACAGTTATCATTCCAGGCTTCCAAGGTGACATGGACGACAAGGAGGTTGTCAGAGTTATAGTTTTCCTTCTGACGAGGGGCAGTATTTTGGACAGGTGGTCCAAGGCAATACAGAGGGTGGCATGGCGCAGGATACTGATTAAGTTCGGTTGACGATACAGTCTAAGAAGTTTGGATTTGGAGTTCATTCATGAGCTAGGTCCCATCAGACATCCAGACATTCTAAGACAGGTATTGCTCATTTCGGGAGATGGCTTTCTCCGCGAACTTGAGATATAGAGAGACATAGAAAGAAACACCAGAGCGGATCCACTCACTGAGGCTATTCCTCGAACGCAATAGTTTCGCAAACGAGTTTTGTGAGACTGACAAGTAGAGGAGTTGGGTGTTCGGTATCACACGGGCTGTGAGTATGCGACATCGCAATAATTAGCCTTGAGTGCAAGTGGGAGATTGTTGGAGATAGTGCCCTCAGAGTCGATTATTGGATCACAGGCATGTGATTGCATTGATTGAGGGAGGACCTATCCCGGAAGGACGGTCTTACTCGAGATGATAGTATGCCATCTGGTTTAACTTTATCATCGTGTACTGCTTTAGGTGACATGACAGGTCACTATTGCACGTTGATAGAGCCCCTAGGATTCTTGCTTGACTACCGGCAGTATGAGGGCGATCATATACGTGGGAGCTGGTAGTCTATAAGCACATCCTTAAAAGGTCCCTAGTCGTGGGAGTTTCGAGATAGGGCATCGATACTCCAGAGTAGACTAGTGTATACAGTCGAGACCCCGACGAGGGGCGGTGGCCGGTCTCACAAGCCACTGGTGTCAGTTGGTTCACCTAAGATGTATACAGGTGCTCATTGGGTTATGAGTACACCGGACAGGACTCGCCGGGAACATGCTAGTTGGTCTTATACCTGACGTCAGATAGCAGTTCCCTGGTGACATGTGTACATGTTAGTTCATCGACCTGGGAATCGTCATTTATCTCGTGTGAGTTCCCACTGTGCTTTGATTACTACCCTACCACGGCTCAAAGGAGTCGTGCAAACAGGTTTTAGTTGGGTACAGTCCCGAGCCACATGGAGGCAGTGAGCGGATCTTCAGGGGTTCGTCTCTCCCGGTATTGGGGGTGAGGTCGCGCTGTGTCTAGGAGAGCCATTACACGAAGACCTTGGCCAAGGCAGGAGATTTACTGGTAGGTATTCCAGTAGTATCTCAGGGTGTTCTGGGCTACACTCCGACATGACTTGTACCGCTTTTGGGGGTCTGACTTTTACCCACCCCCTAGGCCCGACATGCGATGCTCATAGACAAACGGACCAGACTGTACGGATATTGTCACTGACAGGCTCAGTAGGGTGTCAGGATGAGTTCGCTCATCGACTTCCCTTTTAGTCAATAGCTGGTGGCCCGTCACGTATTGGCTTATACCTCTGACGTGCTAGTGGTTAAATCCACAACCATAGTATTGACAAGTCTTTAGAGTCCACCACACTTTCAGTTACTCAAGCTTTCGGGCGAAACGCTGTAGAGGCCGTATGGAGATATGGCAGGGTCCGATCAGATACGTGCGGTATTGCACGGATCAGGATCGGACGGTTTGTACTAGAGGCCGTATGGATATATGGCAGGGTTCGATCAGATACGTGCGGTATTGCACGGATCAGGATCGGACGGATTTTACTAGCCGGCTTTAGTTTAAGCCGGATCCTATTTTAGTACAGTGTAGATTTTGTCTCATTGCATTTGTATCCGGACGGAATACAGATGCGAGTGTGTATGCACAGTATCGGGGTTTTTCCTGTAATTTATTACGGGACCAGTTTTCTGGAGTTGCCAGTTTGCATTCCGTTCCGGCCGGTTTTCCTTTGTTCTTTCCCGGCCGGACTTTTCCGATGGAGGGGGTAATTTGCAGTTTTGCAAATTACACTTTGTGGAGGATTTTCTTGCATATGTATTTATCATGATAGCATCTTTTCTTTTCATGCTTTATTTTGATTTGAAGTGAGTTGAAAGTTGATGAGAAAGGATTAGAGTTGATGTGAGGTTGTGATGATGAGGTTTAGGATATGGTCACCCTTCATGCTCTCCTACACTCACCTCCCTCTTGTTTGATATACATTCTTTCCTCCACCATTTATTTAGAGATGATAAGTTTTTCATAGTTGGAAAAAGAAGAAGAAGAGAGCTTCATTCTTGAGAGAGTAGCATTCTTGATCTCATTTTTCATGTTAAGAAAAATGCAAGCACCATTTTTCTTATCTAGTTTCCTCCATCATCTTCAAATGGCAACCACCCCAAAAGAGACTATGATTCTACACTACACTTCCTACAGCATATCTTAGACGCGTCGGCTAGCCTACTTCGCGCCCGAGTTGCCTCGGTATTGAGGTGGGAGCCCGTAAAAGATGCAGGCGATGTGGTGCCCTTCCGGCGAAGAGGCGACAACGAGGAGATGACGGACGAAGCATCCGCGGGAGATCGGAGTGGAGACGAAGACCGAAGGACTCGGATCATTCGGTATATCTCTTCCCCTTTCTTGTTAGTAGCTTAGACTTGTTAATGGTTACGATCCGGATATTTAGTGCGTGGTGGTGCCGGTTTGCTAAGCCCGCAAAAATTAAAGTTTATCACCGTCTCCGCATTTGGCCGTCGGATTGACGGCCGGGGCGCCGCCGTGCACTTACAAAATAGAATTAAAACCAAAGAAGGGACTGGAATCAAATATGAAAACAATTGAGAGCAGTATTGAAGAACTTAACGTGAACTTAAAAGCATGTTAAGGCCATATGTAAATTTTGCATGGCACAAAATGATAAAAAAAGAGCTTGAAATAGTAGAACCTAGCTTTCTATATATATATATATATATATATATATATATATATATATATATATAATAAAATAGATAGACACATGGAGAGCAGAGATACAGTGAGATAATGAGATGAGATTCTTAAAATGAAATGGAAAAATCCGACCGTTAGATCAACGATCGGATTTTTTGCATCATGTTCTACACGTCAAATTATCTCTGTGTATAAAAAAATTAGATAATCTGGAGGCTTCTAAGTCATGCATCAAGGGTATACGATATATGCACCTTTCATGATGCTTTAAGAACCAGTCATTTTGCTACCGTGATATACATACCTTAGAAGTGTCTGAATCGCCTAAATTTTTATACACGTACGTATGTTGATTGACATGTAGAACAAGATATATAGAGCCGATCATCATTTTGATTGATGGATGATGGTCGTATTTTCCCATCTCACTTTAAAAATCCAATTCTCACCATCTTACCATATCGCTATCTGATGATGCTCAATATTGGCGATCTCCAAGATCAGGACACGTGGTAGGTGACGTGTCCCAGAACTTAGAAGAAAGGGCCCACAGGGGCCGATCAGGCCACCCTGTACCTGACATGCAAACACAAGCTGTCCCTCCTCAGGGTCCCCTGCAGATTAGCCTCCTCGGCCCCATTGCTCGCGCCGAGCTGCCACAAGACCAGGACTTCTCGGCCTCCTCGCTCGTTCCCGAGCTCCCGGCCGAGGCCGTCTTCCTGTGCCCTCTGACCAAGGCCACCGCTCATAGGCGTAACCGCCGCTCCGCGAATCTCGCCATGCGCAGATTCTACGCCAGCAACATCCAACGTACCACGCCATCACGATCCCCATTAATGGGCGATCTGCTCTCTACGCGGACGTGACGTCGGGAGCGTAACTGCCGATGAGATTCTCGTGCCTGCTGCTGCGTGCCACCACCGCTATATAAACCCCCATCACAAAGGGGTCAAGTAAGCCATTATTTACTCTTCTAAGCCGTTACTCTGCTCGGATCTCATCACTAACTTGATCGTCGGAGGGTCCTTGGTGGTACCAAACCACCCCGGGACTTCTTTACAGGTACTCGGCGCCAAACTCCTCATACCGCCTCTTCTACCAAAACCCATTGAGACCCACACGCAACAGAAGATCACCATCAAATTCCACCGGGAGATCAACGGAAGACAACATCTGACGGAGACCCGAAATGGACCTCCATCAGCTGGCGCCGTCTGTGGGAAACAAACTCCACAAAACACAGAGTTGGCCTTCTGATCTCCGCCCATATGGCAAGCAACCATCCTGAAGATCCCGGTACCAGCCGCCGCCTTCCACTCACCGAAGGCGGGGATGAGCCTTCTCCGATGACCATCATCAATGCCCTCGCAGGCCGGATAGATCGGCTGCAATCCCTCGTGGAGGCCCTCGTCCGCGTCCAAACGGCCGGGCCTGGGCCCCAGATCGCCGCTCCACTACCTCCAGAAGGCTCTGCCCCTATTTGGACGGCTGATCACCAGCAGGCAACGACTCCTGGCCACCGATCTCTCGAGCCGGCGCTCCCTGAGGCTCGCTGGGCACCCCACGGCTCCACACCAGGATCCGCCGCCAGAATGCCTCGCCTCGAGCCTCTATGCGACCCTTATCCCCTTGAGGAGATGTCAGTCACCTTGCCTATCTATAGGCATGATCGACACCACCACCCTCGGCGGGGCCGCACAGAAAGGGTTCACCTCGGCGGCACGAGAGCCACCTCGCCCAAGGATCTAAGGTACCTCATCGAGAGGAACCGGGGCCGCTCCCAGACGCAGGTCGCCCGCAGCGGGGGCCAGGGATCCTAAGGCGCCGATTCCTCAGGATACCACGGTCGGCTCGACGCCCTCGAGAAGAAAATCGAGGGCATGCGTCGGGAGGCTCACCTCTCGAGCGACAGGGCTAAGTACGCCTCCGACTCGCTCACAAATCCGTTCACCGAGGAATTGCTCGCCGTCCATGTCTCCTCGCGCAAAAAACCCCCAAAGGTCTCTCTGTTCGACGGGAAGACCGACCCGAAGGACTATTTTGATGCTTTCATCCAAAAGGGCGCCGCCACGCGGTGGTCATCAAGCCTTCTCTGATGGAGTCAAAGCGACGCGCCCCTAGCACTTCGCCTCCCCCCGCATTAAACGCACATGCTACACGCACTGTTGCTTCGACTGTTCCTATTCCCCATGTCTACAGCTGGATGGTCGGGCTCCACCGCACCAAGATTCAACCCGGCAGCTACCCTGCTCGGTCACCCCTGGCGGGTAGCTTCCCTACCGCAACGCCAGGGATCAGAAAACCCTCCCAGAGGCAGTTGAGCCCGAGGACCCCTCGCTCGGCTATCCCCAGCGGGCATCTTTCCTGCCACAACGCTGGGGATCAAAAAGCCCTTCCAGAGGCAGTCGAGCCCGAGGATCCCTCGCTCGGCTATCCTCAGCGGGCAGCTTCCCTGCCGCAACGTCGGGGATCAAAAAGCCCTCCCAGAGGCAGTCGAGCCCGAGGATCCCTCGCTTGGCTATCCTTCAGGACAAAAGCCCTCGCCAAGAGGCACCGGGCAGTAACCCTGCCCGGCCAAGGGTCCTTGGTAGGCTTCTACAGCCCCTCCCGTGCCAGGGACCAAAGTCCTCCCAGCGGCAGTCAAGTCCTTGCTCGGCTATCCCCGGCTGGTAGCTTCCTACCACAACCGACAAGGATCAAAGTCCTCGCCAAGAGGCACTGGGCAGTAACCCTGCTCGGTCCCCATCCTGATGGATCAAAGCCCTCGCAAGAGGCAACCGAGCTGCTACCCTGCTCGGTCAACTCCGGCTGGTAGCTCCCTACCCACGACGCCAGGGACCAAAGCCCTCCCAAGAGGCATCAGAGCGGGTACCCCGCTCGGTCGTCCCAGGCTGGTAGTTGCCTACCCACGGCGCCAGAGGTCAAAGCCCACGCTAAGGGGCAACCGCGCAGCCTCACTGCCCGGTCATCCTTAGTAGGCTTCTTACAGTCCCTCCAACGCTAAGGATCGAAGCCCTCGCAAGAGGCAACCGAGCAGCTACCCTGCTTGGTCGTCCCTGGCCGGTAGCTTCCCTACCTCAATGCCAAGGACCAGAAAGCCCTCGCAAGAGGTAACTGAGCGGCTACCCTGCTCAGTCACCCCCGGCCGGCGGTCGATGCTCGAAGTCAAAAGATGCCCTGTGGCCCACGGAGGATCTGAGACCCCAGTGAGGGACGTCAGGTCTATCCAAGTCTAAACGATCCCCCATCGACCTCGGGGCCCATGGGGATGACTTCTCGGCAGCGGCTGGCATGCTCGTCGGCAAGTGATTGAAGTCAACTCGACGGATGATCGCCAGACAGATGACTGACCTGACATAAAAGCACAACGGTACAAGCAAAGATATCTTACGGGCATTCTTCACACACAAAAGATGAAATGCAAACCGATGAAACAAGGATTTTCTTTTATTACCAAAAGACAAAGACTTTACAGAAGGTATTTTTCGGGGTCCCCAGCTTTACAAAATTCAGAAAAACAAAATAAAGGGAGGAAAACAGGGGCTCTACACCTCGGGGCCGGGTACGACCTCGAGGTCCTCGACCTCCACCATGTGGCGCACGGGGTCATCGGCGGCTTCCTCGCCGGGAACCTCTTCCCCCTTCTCATCGGCGCCCACGAGGGGGAACTCGGCCCGGAGATCTCCGTCGGCAAAATTCGGGATCCGGGCCTTAATGACATCGAGGTCGTCGTGCCAAATGCGAGTCGTAGCCACGGCCAAGTCGTCATAGAAGTCCCTTAACTTCATATAGCCCTCCACCGCCCTCGATTCAGCCGACTTGGCCGCCTCGGCCGCCGCCCCCAGCTCCTTTCGGAGGGTCTTCACCATCCTCTTCAAGTTGCCGGCGAGCACCTGGGCATCCTTGAGCTTGACCTCGGCAATCACGGCGGCCTCGCGGTGCCGGGCTACCTCCCGTCTCCCGGCCTCCACCTCGCCTTCCAAGGCGGCGACCCTCGCCGTCATCGCCTCTAGCTCCCGCCTGGAGCTCTCTTGCAGCGAGGCGAGCTGACCTGCAGCCTCCAGCACCGGGGCTACCACCTCGGCTTCCATGCGTAGGGCGAGGGCTACGTGCCGGAGAACTTAGGAGACACGGAAAAGATCAGAAAGATGGAGGGGACACTGAATCTCACAATGAACCAAACACTCACCTGCACGGACTCCTGGGTGATGGATGCCAGCTGAGCCCTGAAGGTCCCCCCGGGAACTCTACCCCCGGCCGAAGTCTCCATTTCATGCAGGACGCTATCCGCAATGGACAGCCCCGATGGCACCGCGAACCGGAGGCCCCCTTCCTCCACCATGGTCGGTGAGGACCGGCCCCGGGATGGTCTCCGGGAGCACCTCTTGAGCGGCTCCGAGGGAGAGCCGATCTCCTCTTCCGAGGCCGGGTCCTCCAGAATCAGGGCCCACTTCCGGCCCGATACTCTGCTGGGACTGTTCCCCTCCGAATCGCGGCACGACTGACGTCTTGCCTGAAATTCGGGGCAGATGCTAATTGGTGCTATCCGTCTACCTCTCCAAAGATGCCAAGTTGATTTATGGCACCATGTATCGAAGGTTTAAACGGATGCGTCCGATGTAGCAGACTTCGTCAGATTCCCCTTCGCTTGAGGGGTTTTTGATTATGGGGACGCTCTTCCCTGCAGGCGCAAGCCTCTGCAGTTAATTACGCTACCGCATTGCGGTAACAACTTTCTCCTTCTCCAGATGGTCACTTCGTATCGTGTGTGTTTGATTTGTGTTTGGTTGCCCGCGGATTGTATACGGAGACTGAGTTATGTCGTCGCCCGTAGGGCGTGGACTAGTCCAAATCCGTATTATCTTAGATTTGTGTTTGGGGGTTGTGTTTTAGGATACGTTAGCCTCATTTGAGACTAAGATCAACTTAAACGTTTTTTATGGATAGATTAGCCTAGTTTTAGACTAAGATCAACTTAACGGGATCGTTTAGATCCAACAAGAGAGCAATTAAGGGGTTCCCTGTTGTTTAGTTTAGTGACATTACGGTCGATAGGTAGTTTAAGGACATTGCGGTCCAATGCTAGTTTTAAGACATTGCGGTCAAGGTTAAGGACGTCATAGTCCGTGGATTTAAGAACTCCACAGTCCGGCATTAGTTTTAAGACATCACGGTCAAGGATAAGGACCTCATAGTCCGTTGTTAGTTTTAAGACATTCCGGTCAAGGTTAAGGACCTCATAGTCCATTAGTTTAAGGACCCCACAGTCCGGCGTTAGTTTTAAGACATCCCGGTCAAGGTTAAGGACCTCATAGTCCATGAGTTTAAGGACCCCACAGTCCGGCGTTAGGTTTTAGACATCCCGGTCAAGGTTAAGGACCTCATAGTCCATGAGTTTAAGGACCCCACAGTCCATATCAATGTGTGGTCTTCGGGACCCGTCACCTCTTTGAAGACGTTGAGGAATTACAACGCCGAGTATCAAAGGAGTGAAGAGATGTACCCTTAAACTAAGGTAGATTAAATGATCTTTGGTCCAGTTTGGAACCAAGACCAATTAATTATATTATGAGCCCATCAGCCCAGTTAAGTCTGAATTGAGAACTTATGGCCATCTTGGAATAAGTCCAATCATGTTTAGAATATTGGCCCTCTGTTGGCTCATTGAAGGAGAGGTTTTGCCTCTAGAAACTTAGCCAATTGAGCTAAAGCTAGTGTTAAATACTAGAGACCGACAGTGTTGAACACTGGGAATAAGATTAGCAAGTTAGTGTTAAACACTAAAAGATAATCAGTGTTAAACACTAGCAACAGGGCTTTTAAATTAGTGTTAAACACTAAAAAAAATCAGTGTTAAACACTGAAAATAGAGATGAGTGTTTAACACTAGAGCAAATATTAGTGTTTGAACACTAGAGCAAATCAGTGTTAAACACTGGATACAGAGATTTTAAATTAGTGTTAAATACTAAGGCAAGAGGGGTCACGTGGTAGCACGTGAGAGCGCCTTGCTTCCCTTTATTTTGTTCTGCCAAAAGCGTTGAATATTTTGGAGCATCACGTGCTGTCACGTGATGGGAATTTAATTGCTTGTCTGTTAGAGCTTCAGCCAAGGGGTCACGTGGTAGCACGTGAGGGCGCCCATAAGCTCTTTTCTGTTTCTTTTGCCTTTTTCTCTGTGTGCTTCCGGGGTCACGTGGGGCACGTGAGGCATTGCCTCAAAGGTCTTTTCTGTGAATCTTTGCAGGGGTCACGTGGTAGCACGTGACTCTGACTCAAAGTTCTTTTCTGTGGATCCTTGCAGGGGTCACGTGGTAGCACGTGACTCTGGCTCTTTGCATGTTTCAAAGATATGTTCATCATTTAAGAATTAGGTTCTTCATAGGGTCAAACCTTAACAATAAACTTTAGAGGAATTAAATTCCTGTTTTCTTCTGAAGAATTATATTCTTAAATAGGGTTAAACCCTAATTTCTTTTCTGTAAAGAATTAAATTCTGGTATAGGGTGAAACCCTAATTCTTTTTTCTCTTTAAGGGAATTAAATTCCTGTGAGTTTGAGAGAATTAAGTTCTCAATTAGGGTTAAACTCTAGTTCTGTCCATTCTGAAGGAATTAAATTCCTAGGGTTAAACCCTAATTTTATCTCAAAGGAATTGAATTCCTGTAATTCTGTGAGAATTGAATTCTCAAAACTCAATTCCTCCTCTATGTTTTAGATCTGCATGGCAGGATCTCAACCCAAAGAGAATTAAATTCTCAATTCATGGGGAGATGTGCACTTTGCAAATCCTCCACCAGAGAAAGAACTAAGTTCTTTTCTTTTTATAAGAGTTAAACTCTTTTGAGAATTAAATTCTCTTTTGAAGCCTCTCTTTTCTTACCTAGGGATTTTCTTTTGCAGAGAATCAAATTCTTCCTTCTGAATTTTCAATATTCCAAAGCTCTATATCTCTCCCTCTGTATGTCAAAAAGGTCCCCCCTCTTCTTTTCTTGGCTCCTATTTATAGGAGAAGGAAAAGAATCAATCTGTTTAGTAAATCTCTCATTGAGAGATTTGATTTATATTTATCATTAATCTGGGCCTTTAGATTGTTAGGTGAATTTTATTCACCATTGGATTTTAAATCCAAAGATATCTCTTGGTTATTTCGGTTTGATTTAGGGGGAAATCTTTCCAAGTCCAAGATTTTTCCATAAATTGGTGATATTTAATCACCTTTAGATTCTTGATCCAACGGTTTCAAATAATTCTTCTCCATTTTGGAAAGATTTGAAGGATCTATCCTCAGAATTTAATTCTGTCAAAGAATAAGGCTTTTAAGGCCGGTCACGTGTGGCCACGTGACCGTTGGTCACATGTGAGCATGTGACCCCTGGTCGCGTGTAAGCACGTGACCCCTTGAATGGGCTTCTCTTCTTCTGCGCTCTGTTCTCTGGCCGCTGCTTAACCATCACGTGCCAACACGTGACCACTGGTCACGTGTGAGCACGTGATGCCTCTTCTGAAGCACTTTCCTGATTTTTAATTAGAGAACAAATATTTTCTGTGCCGCTGCTTGACCATCACGTGCCAACACATGACCACTGGTCACGTGTGAGCACGTGATGCCTCTTCTGAATTTTTTCCTGATTTTTAATCAGGGAACAAATGCCCCCACAGCGTTTTTCTCACGTGTCTACACGTGAGTACAACGCTGTCACTTTTGTGACCGTCGGATCTGTCTTGGGAGTAGGGTATATGAAGCGTTTTCCATCCCATCCTATAAATGCCCATGTCTTTTCAGAAGTGCCTCCACTTTGCTCATCTTCCTCCTTGCATACATTTCATTCTGAGAATTTAATTCTCCTTTCTAGAGCTTAGTTCTCTGTTTCAAACTTTTCAGAGTTTAACTCTGTTGACTGATTCCTTTTCCTCAGGTAATCATCTTGAACGACCGAAGGACTTTCACAAAAATCATCACCGGATTTTAAATCCAGATCAATGGTTTTTCCCTTTGACAAGAACACATTTCTTTCTAGTCTATGTTCTTCCACAAGAACATAAAACCATCTAATTTTCAAAGTGTAGATCTCTTAGGGTCTCTTTAACCTTTAGGGAGATGATGGTGTCGGTTGTCCCTTCCATGGAATTTAATTCCATCTCCAAGGAGCCATGGCTCTGGAACCACATTTTCTGGGAATTTAATTCCCTTTTTTTTTCAAAAAAAAAGGAATTTAATTCGTATGAAGAACCAAGTTCTTCCTTAGAGACCTTCATGGGTTTTCTCTCTCGCATCTGAGAAGGAGAAGCTTGTAATGAATTTTCATGATCTTCATTTCAGGTACTATGGATGCCCACTTGTATGATATTGACGAAATTATTTCTTACGGAAATATTCACGCACTGGGCCGCAGCTAGAACCGGGAGTTCACTAACGCTCAGTGTGCCGAGCTCATGAGCCGCTTTGACAAGTACAACGGTCGGTTACTCCCTCGCCGCTCTTCTCATCTGAGACTCATCGTGCTGGCAATCTGGGAGGCTCTCCCTCTCTTTTGCACCGGCGTGTCGCTCAGGGCATTGGGCGCCGCCAAGGATAAGGTACATTCGGTGTACCTGATGAGCCTAATCTCGAAGAGGAGGCGAGACAACCTCATCGATCTCCTGCACCAGGCTTTCCAGCAATCGGCCATACTTGCTGCCTATCGGAGGGTAGAAGACATTCGTGAGGACCCCGACGCTTGTGACCGTGAAAGAAAACATACTCGGATGGTTCGAAATGCTTGGAGGATCTTGGACAAAGCCACGTTTGAGTTCCTGAATCCATGCCCCGTGTCTGAGGTCTTGCCGTTGTAATCGTTTTTTTTTATTCTGTACGAACTTCTTAAAGCATGAATGATAAGTTTTATCGTGCCCTTCTGTGTTTGCATGCCTTTTTCGCGGAATTTTGTCATTTTTGCTATTGTTGCTGTTGATGTTTTTAGCTTGCAGGGCACTATTCCACTTTTCAGTACACACCAAGCATGGTGCTCACGTGCTCCACACGTGGGGCCTTTTTAAGGGGTTATTTAATTTTTCATGCCATATTTTCTGTGTATGGCATTTAATGCTAAAAAGGAGCCTTGAAAATAGTCCCATCTACTTGATTTCCAATGCTTTCTCTTTTTAGGCCTCGGAAATAGTCCCACCATGCAATATTCCCCATGCGCAGCACTTAATGCCCTTCTTTATAACCTGAGGATATGGCCTTCTTTTTCTCTTCACAGAGAAATTTATTCTTAATTTAGTGTGATTTATTTTGAGGAAACAACTGAGTGCCATGGCCTGCAACCGCCCCCATGCTCATCGACAGCCATGGGAAGTGCCTATCGAGGAGATGATTCCTCGCTATGCTGCACGATTGGTGGATCCCCTCCTTACCGACGACGAATGCGACGTGGCGACATATGAACTCTCGATCCATAGGGGGTCCCCTCTCCCAATAGGCTCCCTCTGGCTCCGGATGATTCTTGTTGCCGTGCTTGCCGACATCCCTCCTCATCCGGCGGAGATGACCCTGGCGATGCTTGACGCGGCTGAAGAAAAGCTCAAGGGTTTTCACGAAGCGTGCTTGATTACTCAGGCTTTGAAGGATTGCTCGATTCACCTGTTGAGCCAAATAAGAGCCCGGCGGGCTATCATGTCTGCTTTTGCGGATGAACATGGCGCCAATCGGTGGGGAGCGACTCCTCGCGAGAACCGTCGCTTCGATATGTTGGAGAAAGCAGAGAAAGAGATGGAGAATCTTGTTCTTTGTTTTTCTAACCCTTGTGCCACTGATCCCGTGTTCGGTGACCTTTTCCCGCTAGCGTAGTATATTCACATTAGTCTTCGCATGCTTTATGTTGAATTTTTATGTGTGCTGGGTACTCGTATGTATGTCTCGCTTGCATAAATGTGCTTTGTATTTTTCCATGGAAATTTTCTTTAATTGCGAGCACTATCGTTATGTTGCATGCACATCAGAGCTTTGGGTATCATTTCCTTTCGAATATTCATATAGTTATAAATTCATGTTCGGTAGGATATGCATCGGAGATTTTCCTTGTTGCCTCCCATATCAGGTGATTTGTGCGTGTTTGAGATCGAGTATCGTCGTCGAATGGAGGCTTGTTTATACAGTGCTCGGGTGTACCCGTCTTTCCTCGGAGGCCGTGGCTGCAAAGGCGGACTTGCGGGGGCTGATACCGCGGTGTGCGGCAAATATGGTGTCATGCGAGAAGAGGCTCGGCCGCAAATTCTCGGAAAGGGAGCTGGCCTCTAAAGCATTGAGCGAGCTTCAAACCAGCCTCACAGCCAAAGCCAATAAAGCGTATGAACTCTGGCGGGTACTTCAAGAGTCTATCAAAGAAGTGGTGGCTCTTGATAAAGCTGCTGTGTTTACTCGCGAAAGGGTTGAGGCCCACAAGGCTACCGAGAAAGAGCTTGAAGGTCGTCTTGCCTTGTATCAGGCCCAGCAGGCTCAGGAGGAAGCTCGTCTTCTGGCGATCCTGAATCATGAAGCTATGGCCCAGCAAAAGCAGGATGAGCTAGCAAAATTGCTAAATCGCCCGCCGGCTCGAAAAACTTGTATCTTTTCCTTTCTTTTTGTACACACTCCTGAATGAGAGTATCTTCCTTTTGTTCTTTCATGAATTGTACATTGTATTCATTTTGGTTTATGAATAAAGACATATTTTTCTTCTCAATGGTGTGTCTCCTTTTATCGAATGTGTTCTGCGGACAATTTATCTAGGTCTCCTTGCAGGGCAGCGATGACTTAGGATTCAGGGTTAAGATCTGGCTCCTAAGACTTTTGGGCTTTATGAGCCGTGAGGGTCTCATAAAGAGTTTTTCTCCCTACAGGTCGAGAGGATCCCATAGGTGTAAGTTATTCTTAAGAATCGTGAGGATTCTTAAGCGGGTTTTCCCTTGGGAGTCGTAAGGATCTCACAAGAGAGTTTTCTTCCTTGCAGGTCGTGAGGACCCGCAAGTGCTGGGTGCGGTCACCCTTATCCGTATTTCATGGGGTCAGGGGTTGCTTTGGGATGTTCTCCAGGGTACCGTAGTTTAAAGATATCGCGTTCAAGGTTAAGGACCTCATAGTCCATGGGTTTAAGGACTCCACAGTCCGATGTTAGCTTTAAGACATCACGGTCAAGGTTAAGGACCTCATAGTTCGTGGATTTAAGGACTCCACAGTCCAATGTTAGTTTTAAGACATCACGGTCAAGGTTAAGAACGTCATAGTTCGTGGATTTAAGGACTTCACAGTCCGATGTTAGTTTTAAGACATCACGGTCAAGGTTAAGGACGTCATAGTCCGTGGATTTAAGGACTCCACAATCCGATGTTAGTTTTAAGACATCACGGTCAAGGTTAAGGACGTCATAGTCCGTGGATTTAAGGATTCCACAGTCCACGAAACGTATGGTTATTAGGACCCGTCACCTCTTTGAAGATGTTGAGGAATTACAACGACAAATATCAAAGGAGTGAAGAGATGTACCCTTGAACCAAGGTAAAATCGGTCTGGAATCATTATGGTTGATCGTTAGTTTTAAGACATTGCGGTCGAGGTTAAGGACATCATAGTCCGTGGATTTTAAGGACTCCACAGTCCGGTGTTTGCTCTGGATGCTTCACACGGGTTCACTGCCGTTCTTGGCGAGGACCGGGCTCCACTCTGGGCGTTTTCCGCGGGGTCAAAGAGTGACATTATCCGCGTTCCACGTGACCAGGAATTTTGCACTAGATGCTTCACACGGGTTCACTGCCGTGCTCGGCGAGGACTAGGCCTCGCTCTGGATGCTTCACATGGGTTCACTGCCGTGCTCGGCGAGGACCAGGATCCTCTCTGGACGTTTTCCACGGGGTCAGAGAGTGACGTTATCCGCGTTCCACGTGACCAGGAATTTTGCTCTGGATGCTTTCCATGGGTTCACTTCCGTGTTCTGCGAGGACCAGGCTCCGCTCTGGACATTTTCCACGGGGTCAAAGAGTGACGTTATCCGCGTTCCACGTGACCAGGAATTTTGCACTAGATGCTTCACACGGGTTCACTGCCGTGCTCGGCGAGGACTAGGCTCCGCTCTGGATGCTTCACACGGGTTCACTGCCGTGCTCTGCGAGGACCAGGATCCGCTCTGGACGTTTTCCACGGGGTCAAAGAGTGACATTATCCGTGTTCCACGTGACCAGGAATTTTGCTCTGGATTCTTTCCACGGGTTCACTGCCGTGTTCTGCTAGGACCAGGCTCCGCTCTGGGCGTTTTCCGCGGGGTCAAAGAGTGACGTTATCCGCGTTCCACGTGACCAGGAATTTTGCATTAGATGCTTCACATGGGTTCACTGCCGTGCTCGGCGAGGACTAGGCTCCGCTCTGGATGCTTCACACGGGTTCACTGCCGTGCTCTGCGAGGACCAGGATCCGCTCTGGACGTTTTCCACGGGGTCAAAGAGTGACGTTATCTGCGTTCCACATGACCATGAATTTTGCTCTGGATGCTTTCCATGGGTTCACTGCCGTGTTCTGCGAGGACCAGGTTCCGCTCTGGACGTTTTCCACGGGGTCAAAGAGTGACGTTATCCGCGTTCCACATGACCAGGAATTTTGCTGATTGTATCCGCATTTCACGTTGTTGGGATTTGACTCTCAGTGGGAGTACATCGCCGAGTCATGGAATTGGGAGTTGCCGCTGTTCCGCTTTGCTTGATATTGTGTCCGTTGTGATGAGAAGAATGTTGAGATGATCTCTGGGCTACCTGTGGCCCGTCGAGACTTGGCTTCTTCTTTTGATGAAACCTGGGCGAGGAGGAGTGAGATTCCTTCGTTGTTTGCGCCCCTGGATTGTATACAGGGATAGATATAACATCACCTGTAGGGCGTAAATTTCATTATTATTTTATTTCTTTTTCCGCGATACTCTATCATTTCAGCTTTTATATCACGAAGGTCGCGATTGCCCCATCATTTCGGCTATTTTTCACGGTGCCCAATCATTTCGGCTATTTATTTTATTTTTACTCGCTGCTTTTTATTGCGAGTTGCCCAATCATTTCGGCTATTTTTCATGCATACATTTTTACTTGCTGTTTTTTATTGCAAGTTGCCCCATCATTTCGGCTATTTCGCATGCATGTGTGGCTCGCTAGCCTTTTCGCTGCAAGCTTGGATTTTAGACACCGATTTCGGCATCAGCACCGCTACAACTGGGATGTTGCCAGGAGCGAATCATCATTTGCCTCTGTCGATGTTGAACAAAGGTGGCTTAGTAAACAGGGTTAAGAGTCCTGTAGGCTAAGGCTTTCGACTTCATGAGCCGTAAGGGTCTCACAAAGGTATTTCTCCCTACAAGTCGTGAGGATCTTGCAGGTGTGTTTTCTCCTTGGGAATCATGAGGATTCCTAAGTGCATGTCCTCTTGCAAGTCATAAGGATCTTACAAGAGGGTTTTCTCCTTATAAGTCGAGAGGACTTACAAGGGTTGTTCGCCATACGAACATATCCCTAGTCACGGATGGGACTTGGTTAGGGAAATGTTTATTCGCACCCGTGGATTGTATACAAGGGTCAGTATTGAGCCACTTGTAGGGCAATATCGAAGTTTGTGGGGGTTGCTTAAGAACAGGTTCAGGTCTTTGTAACTTAATACTTTCAAGTCTTGTGAGCCGTGAGGGTCCCATAAGAGAGTTCTCCTTACGAGTCGTGAGGATCTCGCAAGTGTAATTCTCATTAGGAATCGTGAGGATTCCTAAGTGTGTTGCTCCCTTGTGAGTCGTAAGGATCTCACGCGGGTGGTTTCTCCTTACAAGGTCGTGAGGTCCCTGCAAGTGTCCTTTAACGAGGTTGCGCCATTTTGGATTTTCACAAACACTCGCCGGTAGCCCTGCTGTTTTTACTCACGGAGCCCTTTCGGGTTTTCATCCGTGCCCATTTTGCTTATGGACATACCGTTTTTATTTTTTTCTTTTTTTTTATATCGTCTTTGAGATACTGCAATCCACCGTAGTTTATCGACATCTCGGTCAACAGCCAGTTTTAGGACATAGTAGTCCATTGTTAGTTTAAGGACGTTTCGGTCCGTTATTAGTTTAAGGACGTTTCGGTCCGTCCTTAGTTTAAGGACGTTTCGGTCCGTCGTTAGTTTAAGGACGTTTCGGTCCGTCGTTGAAGAAGGCCGGTTACTACTTAGAGTTCGGGCTTAGGAAGATAGCGAGCGGACATAGTCGTCGTCATCTATCATTGACTTAGGCCTTGACCCGTTAAGCGTAGTATTTCTTCAGGAAGCGACCATTTATTGTCCTGAAGGGCCTTTCGCCATGCATGTCCATGAGTAGATATGCTCCCCCCTGGTAGACCTTGTCTATGATGTACGGGCCATCATAATTTGGCTCGAATTTTCCCCGTTTGGCACGATTGGGGATCATAGGTCTTTTGACCACTAGCACGAGTTCGCCTTGGCGGAATGTCCTCGGCCTGGTCAATCTTTCGTATGAGCGCGTCATCTTTGCTTTATAAGCCTCCAGATTTTGTTACGCTATGAGCCATGTTTCATCAAGGGCATCAAGCTCCTCAAGCCGAAGGTGAGCATTTTCTTCGTCCGTCAGCTCGCAGTGGACTGCCACTCATAGATAGGGTAACTCTATCTCGAGAGGGAATACTGCTTCGGTCCCGAATACCAACGCGTATGGCGTTGTGTTCGTGGCCGTCTTAAACGTAGTTCGATACGCCCAGAGAGCTTCTTGCAGTCTCTCGTGCCAGTTCTTTTTGTTTCGGGACACCGTCTTCTTCACAATCTTTGTCAAGGTTTTGTTGAAAGCCTCGGCCAGACCGTTAGCTCGGGGATTATAAACTGAGGAATATCTCCAGTCTATATTATGTTGTTGCACAAAGCGACTGATCTTGTTGCTTCTGTAGGCTGGCCCATTATCGGAGATGATCCGTCGCGTAGTTCCGAACCGCTAAATGACGTGCGTCTTGAAGAAATGGAGAATATTCTCCTTCTTCACTTCCCTTAACGGTACTGCTTTTGCCCACTTGGAGAAGTAATCGGTGGTCGCTAGGATGAAACGATGTCCCCTGGACGATGCTGGTTTGATAGGGCCGACTATGTCAGTTCCCCACATTTCGAACGGCCAGCTAGCCACCGTTGGATGTAGAGGATTTGGGTGCTGGTGGATGAAGTCCCCATGAATTTGGCATGAGTGGCATCGCTTCGCATACTCAAGGCAGTCCTGGATCATTGTGGGCCAATAATAACCCATTCGTTTGATCTTCAGCTTCATCTTTGGGCCCGCTTGATGAGAACCGCAGAGTCCGTCGTGAACTTCCTGAACGATTCTTTTCGCTTCGTCGGGTCCCATACATCTCAACCACAAAGAATCAAATAACCTCTTGTACAGAGTATCGTTGACGAAGGCGAAAGATAGGGCTCGCTTCATGAGCTGATGTCTTGAGGACGCATCTTCAGGTGTTCGACGAGATTTGAAGTAGTCTATAAAGACCTCTCTCCAATCTTCAACTTTCTCTTGGTCTTTTACTTGTAGGGTCGTCTGTTCAATCTCTTCCTTTTCCTCAGATGATTCCGAAGATACTTTTGCTGGGGTAAGTACCCGACGGCTTTGTACCACGATTCTTACGTCATCGAGCTTCTCATCGGCTAGTTCCTTGGCGAGCTTGGCCAACGAGTCCGCCTTGCTATTTTCTGCACGCGGTATACTTTCTAGAATGTAATAGGGGATTTGGGTCAACAGTCGCTGCACCCTTTCGCCGTACTTCACCAACTCTGGTTTGTACGTCTGGTAGTCGCCATTTACTTGACTGACGACCAGTTGGGAGTCTCCGTATATGAGGAGGTTTTCAATTCCCATGTCGATGGCGATCTCGAGGTCTGCTATTAAAGCTTCGTATTCGGCTTCATTGTTTGTCCTCGGTTCTGTTAAGGAGAAAGCGAAGTGCATTATCCCTCCTTGTGGAGTTACGAAGATGAGGCCTACCCCTGATTTGATTATGGGGGTGCTTTATTTACGCTTCTTCATGGAAGACGCTCCATCAAAATAAAGTTCCCACCGGTTACCACCACCGTCGATCACATAAAACGCGTGTTCGTCTGGCAGTTCGCAATTCAGAGGGGAATCGGCCGGTATCGGATGCTCAGCGAGGAAGTCAGCGATGGCCTGGCCTTTCACTGCCTTGAAAGGCTGATAGGTTATCGAGAACTCCATCAAGAGTAGGGCCCATTTAGCTAGTCGTCCCGTCAATATGGCCTTCGACATCAAATATTTAAGGGGGTCCACCTTCGATATGAGACGGACTTCATGCGCCAACGCATAGTGTCTGAGCTTAGTTATCGCAAAGATCAACGCCAGGCAGTGTCTTTCAATGAGGGAATAGTTGCTTTCTGCCCCCAGTAGAACTCGACTTAAGTAGTAGAGTGCTCTTTCTTTCTATTGATTGTTCTCTTGTGCCCATAACGCGCCTAAGGAACCTTCGAGGGCTGTGGTATAAAGAATTAGAGGCTTTCCTTTTACTGGAGCAGCTAACACCGGTGGGTTCTGCAGGTATTGCTTGATCTCGTCCAGCGCGCCTTGGCATTTGTGATCCCAGACGAACGGGGTTCCCTTCTCCATCAGGTGACTGTAAGGGCGGCGTTTGCCTGAAAGGTTGGCTATAAATCGCCGGATGTACGTGAGCTTCCCCTGGAGAGACCGCAATTGTTTGAGAGTCCTTGGCGGTGGCATTTCCATGATCGCTTTGATCTTCGACGGATCTATCTCAATGCCTCGGTGCCGGAGAATGAATCCTAGGAATTTTCCTGAGGACACCCCGAACGCGCATTTGAGAGGGTTCATCTTCAAGTTGTATCGCCGAAAGCGTTGAAATACGGTCTTCAGATGCTCGAGATGTTCCTCGTATGATTTGCTTTTCATGACGAGGTCGTCGATATAGCATTCGACGATTTCATGTATGAGGTCATCGAAGATCTTCGTCATGGCCTTTTGATAAGTGGCACCGGCGTTCTTTAGACCGAAGGGCATCACCTTGTAGCAGAATATTCCCAGAGGGGTCCGAAAAGCGGTATGCTTTTGGTCTTCGGGATGCATCTTTATCTGATTATACCCTGATGAGCCGTCCATGAAGGAGAAGACTTCGTGAGTGGACGTGTTATCTATCATCAGCTTAGTGACCGGTACTGGGAAATCGTCCTTCGGGCAGGCTTTATTGAGATCCCGGAAGTCCACGCATATGTGCACTGTCCCATTTTTCTTCATTACCGGGACGATGTTGGCGATCCAGTCAGGATATTGAACTTCTTGGATAAACCCAGAATCGATCAGCTTTTTGACTTCGGCGTTAATGCTCATATCAAGCTCGAGCCGCATTATTCTCGGCTCCTGTTTGACTGGCTTAACGTCCGGGGATATCGCCAATTTATGGACATCTATTTCTGGATCTAGTCCTGGAATTTCAGAATAGTTCCATGCGAAGCAATCTCTATGCTGCATAAGCACGTCTTTTAACGCAGCCACCCTTTCTTCAGACAGCAGCTCGCTGACGAATATCGGTCGCGGGTTGTTCGCCGTTCCCAGCTCAATTTTCCTAAGGTTATCTGCAGTAGTATGTATGCCATCTTCCAGCTCTTTCGGCGCTGGTGGAAATTCTGAGATTAGCTCGTCGTCATTGTTTTCGAAGCACCAAGGAAGGTCATCCATATCCTCGGGCTCCCTTTTTGATATTGTTATCATATGACAAGTACGAACTCGCTTTCAAGCCCGATATGGATATGGTTCTGCTCTCGTGGCTTTGGGTTTGTGCTTTTATGGTGGCGTTACCCTCCAGCTGCTGGATAGAGCAAATCTTCCTTGCTGGTATTGGTCTTCAACCCAGTTCTTGAAGGTGAAGCAGTCTTCGATAGGGTGTCCTATGGCTCGGTGATAAGAGCAATAGCCCGGATGGGAGACCTCATTAGCTTGCTCGGGGTGTTTAGACTCCGGAAATGTAATCATTCGGTGTTTTAAAGCGAGGTCAAGTATCTTCCGTGTTTTATTCTGAGGAAAAGAGTATGCCTGACTCATCTTCTTCATAAGGGAAAAATCCGGACCACTCGATTTCCGATCGCGTGACTTCTTGGTCCCGCTTTGTCATTGTCGAACGCCTTTTCTGCTCTTTGACTTGTTTCTACCTCTGTGTCGGGCCTTTTGCACAACAGGTTGACATGGAGAAGTATTTTCGTCTTTTGCAGCTTGTTGAAGAAGACATTGCGTCCTGGCTTTCTTGTAGATGGCCATTTCACGGTTATGGTCGTCCCGAGCTTTTTGACCCACTTTCTTGATAAGCTTGTTCATTCGCTCTTCAAATGAAGGACTCGGGACTTTGATTGCGGGATCTAGTTTTGGTACGGGGTCGGCGTTTCCCGACAGGGCGTCCTCCTCTTCATCGAAGTTATATACGGCGTAGCTACCGTGGACTCGTTCTCGTTTCCCGGATCTCACATATCCGAGCTCAAGCGTTTCCATTTTCCCGTTGGGCAACTTGCGCTGAGTCCTAGGGATATCCCAAATCCTGTTATAGAATAGAGCTTGTCGAATAGTCTATTTTAAGGGTACCCCTTGGCGCTTCAATAGCCTTTTCAATCCGTTTGTATAATATCTGGGCAAACGGATGGGTTGAATCTTGTCAAGTGTAGAATCCGCGCCATGCCAGATCTCTTTCTCCACTCTTGTTTCTGAGGATCGATAGAATAGGATCGCCTTTTCGCCTGGGAAGGACGTAAAATGTCCGCAGCTCTTGCATGCTGTGAGCTTCAAGTGCGTCAAGGTCTTTGTACTGCTCCCGCGGAACCATGGTGATTTGCAAATTCTGATCATCGCCAGGGGATGCTTATATTGACGACTGACTGGAGAACACAGCATTAACCTCATCTTCCGAGTCACTTCCGAAGATCAATATGGGGGCGGACGGTCCCGGGTTGTTGCGTCGAGACGGCCCAGCGTAAACTATCTCCTCTTCTTCTTCGGTATCACTCCCGAAAATAGGAATGGCGGCGGCGGCTTTGTTTGCCGGTTTGCGACACCTCTCTGTATCCTCGAAGTCTGGCAAAAAGTATTATGCACTTTGTATTTGCGGACTTCGTTTACAGAGAACGGGTTCAGTTCTCCTGTTACAGTGTGCTCGAGACCATCCTTGAAATACTTCATACACTGATGTTGCGTAGAAGGGATGATGTTGTACTCGTGTAACCAAGATCGGCCGAGCAAAGCATTGTAACATGTCTTGGCATCTATGACGTGAAACTTAATGTCCGTGACGAGTAGCCCAAAGTGTAGCGTCAATATCATAGATCCCAGAGTTCGTGATGACTGAGAGTCAAAACCGGAGATGGTAATTTTATCACGAGCGAGGTGTTGAACGCTCATGCAGATTTCCTTCAACACCCGAACATTAAGAAGATTGACGGAGGATCCATTATCAACCAGGATTTTGCCTATCTTGATATCATGGCAATATCCAGAGACGTATAGGGGACGGTTGTGGTCGCACGTCCCAAGGAGAAGGTCTTCGTCACCGAAAGTGATATCGGCCCTGTGCACTTCTTCCAGTTCTTCCTTCATCCTTTCTTCGTCGAGGAAGGCTTGGAATTGTTCGGGCTCTTGTAACGCCTTGATTAATGAATCTCTCACTTCTTTTGATAACAGGAGGGCGTCGAGAATGCTGAGCTGCGAGGGTAGCTTCCTCAGGTGTGCTAGGATGTTGTAGTCCACCTTACTTTTCTTAGACGGGTCTTTAGCAGTCAGCTCTTTCATAACTTGGTCATCTAAGGCGATATCTTCAGCGACCTTTTCCTTTCCCTTATTTTTTCTAGTTGCGGGTCCGAGGTTCTTTTCGGAAAGCGTACGATTGCGCAGCTGAATGTTTTTGCAGGCCTCTGGTTCTTCTTCTTTCCCTAAGATGATTTCTTTAAAGAGAGGGCCCAGAGCCATTTCCTCGTCAGAATCGCTCCCAAATGTGAGCACTTGCGATCCCCCGGCACTGACCGTGTAGCAGTTACCGGTAGTTCTTTTGTGTCCCTCGGTCGTACTTCCCTGCTCCCGACGAGTTCTGCGTTTCATGCGCTTAAAATGTTGCCGGTGAGCAATATATCCCTGCCACCATATCTTAAAAGCGTCGCACTCCTCAGTGGGGTGTGAAATCTTCCGATGATATGAGCAGTAATTAGGGTGCCGCTCCGCCCCATCGAGCGTGTTTTCTTCCGAGGGTGGTAGTTTCATTCCCATTGACATGGCTTTGGCAAACCTTTTCCTCGTCTTGAATATGTTTTTATACACGTCGGGTGTCTTTCGATCTGGCGAGAGTGCTTCGACTCTTTCGTTTAGTCGCCTGCATTTGGCTCCTTCTGATGCGGCCATCTCACGCTCCTGGTCGGCTTTACTTTTCAAACGAATTTCGTCTAGAAAGGCGTCAATCATTTCGTCTGTCGGCCACACAAGTTCTGGTTCAGGCTGTGCCCCCAGTTTCTCAGTGCTAGGAGCTTTTTCATCGTCCGTAAACGAGTGGCAGATCATATTACAACTCACCACGTATCCCTCGGATTCATCCGACGAGCTCTCTCCGTTATCCTCCTCCTGAAAGAAGTGGTTGAGGAACTCTTGGAGTGTGATAGGAGTTCGCGCCTTTTGGTTGTACTCCTCCAGCGCGTCAATCTGTTTCTGTAAGTCCGTGCGCTTGTTGCCAGGCTTCACGGGCTTCTTAGATTTCTTCTTCTTTTTCTTTGAAGGTTTCGACGGCTGGTTGTGAGTGCTCGGGCCATCACCACTGATCTTCGGAGTTGGGCACGGCTTCAGCATCCCTTCAATGATCTGGGGTTCCAGCGGGTTTTTCCACCTGATCGCCGGGCATGTTTGAAGATCGTTCAGCATCCTCTTTGTTTTGGCTGAAAGCAAGATTTCCCATGGAGCTTCTTCAATGAAAGAACAAGTTGCCTCCGGTGTGTCCGTCTTCTTGGGAGTGTGAGGTTGTGGCGGGTTCACCTTCTACTTCTCGGACAGCGCAAACTTGCCCTGTAGGTATGGATCTTCAATCCATCCTTTGAAGACGAAGCAATCCTCAATCGGATGGCTTACTGTTTGATGGTAAGGGCAGTAGTTGGGGTTATTCACCTCACTGGGTTGCGGCGGTCGCCTTGGATTTGGCAAGTTGATAAGCCTGTTGCGTACTGCCAGCTCGAATAGCCTCTTCGTCTTATCCCGCGGGAATGAGTAGGGGCGCTTCATTTTCTCATTATAATACCGCTGTCTTTCTTCCAGTTGATCCGCCAGCTTTGGGGCACTGGGTTGCTGCTGAGTGTTCGCAACGAAGGTTGCCTTCCCTTTACCGTTGTCATTCCGAGGTTCCAGCTTCGGGGGAGACGGTCTGTGGCCCATCTGGTCCATCTGGGTCAACTTGTCGATCAAAGCCTGGAACGTGGTTAGTTTAAAGAACATCATGAACTGTGAGATAGCTGCATGAGGATCTAGGGTACCCATGAACATGCCCACCACGGACGCTTCCTCAATGCGTTGTTCGCATTTCGACCACAAGTTTCGCCAGCGTATAGCGTACTGGACCCACGTCTCGCCTGGTTTCACCCTGGCATTAATCAATACCGTTATCGGGGTACGTTCGCTGGCGCTTGCGAATCGCTGAGTGAATAGCAACTCCATTTCAGCGAACATCTTGACAGAATCGTCCGGTAGTTTAGAATACCATTCGAAAGCTGTTTCTGACAAGCTGCCGACGAATTGGCGAAGCAAGAGCTTATCATCGCCGCTAGTGTTGCCACAGAGCACCCTGAACTGGGCCACATGTTGATGGGGATTGCCTGTCCCCTTATAGACATGAAATTTCGGTATTGTATAGCCCGGCGGGTACTTGATCTGATCATACCAGCTCGGATATGGTCGCCATGTTCTGACAACTTGACCAGCTGCCTCAGTCGCCTGGTGAACCCGTATCCGCTGAGCTATATATTCGTCCAAGTCAGCTTTGGAGATTGTCTCCTCCTTGGCTGTTGACAGAGCCGGTGGAGGATTTGACGTTTCTCCCCTGTCATCTTCAAGGACGATTGGAGGATCTTCAGCAGGAGAATCTTGTTGGATCATCATTCCTACCATGTCCTGGAACATAAGGGCCATCCGTTGTATATTGGCTGCTTGTTCGGCAGCCTCTTTATCCTTCTTTTCCAGTATCCTACGAAGGAATTCAGCGTCAGTTTCCTGCTCCTGGCGTTGATCCGAGGATGCTTCGGGGCTTTCTTTTGGCCCAGTGAGTGCGGCCATTACGTTCATCATTTCTTGGAGCTTCTGCTGTTGCTCCTGAGCTTTGGTCACTGACCGTGTAAGCGGTCTATGACCCATGGATGCACGGCTGTCCTCCTTTCCCAACGCCATGTATACCATATGCACCATCATGCCCCCAGACTTAGGGCGTTTAGGCTTATTGTCCTTGACATTTGCTGCAGGAGTGGGGACTTTCTCCGACCTTCTTCTCTTTTGAGTAGTCAACGTGGAGGGAGCCGTTGCAGCGGGCACCCAAGCGGTTGTCGTCCTTTGTTGTTTGACATGACGGTTCTTTTCTTCCTGAACCTTCACCCTCTTCTGCCGGCGAGAGTGATCTTGTCGATTATTGAGTCTTGGACCCATCGCCAGACCTTATAAATCTTGGAAGATAACCGTTGAGGAGGCTGCTCCGGCTTCGCTTCAGTAACACTCTCCGCAGGTGGAGGAGACCTTTTTAGCATAGCAGTCGGAGAGTTCTTACGTACCCTCCTTAGCAGTTCAAAGCTGTTCCCAGTTGGAACAGCAGCGTTAACTTCCACCACTGGAGCCGGTGGAGTTAGCCCTAAGGGAGAGTTGCCCCCGGCCTTCCTTACTCGGCGCCAATGACGATGTCGAGCGTGTCGAGTTGTTGGGGCTGATCCAGTGACGGGGATGGTTTCGTCTTGCTCCCTGTCTGGATGAGACGTTGCTGGTGCCAGCCTCTTGAAGACTGACGTCTTTTGAGTGGCGGTATCCAATCTGTCAAAGACAGACCTTCGAACCGGAGCGGGAGCTGGAACAGCCAGTCTTGCAAAGACCGACTCTTTGGCAGTAGAAGCCGCCTTGACGACTTCGGGAGCAGCTGTCTTCTTTGGGATGGCCTTCTCAGGTATCATGGGCTTTTTGGCGGTCCCTTTGGAGTTCAGGCTCAGTCTGGTGAAGACCGAGGAGTTGGACGACCCGTTGAGAGGGGCCATGGGAGTAGCAAGTCGATCAAGGACCGACTTCTTTGACGCTTCCGGTACGGGCATTGGGATGTTAATGTTCACCGGCGGGAGCACGGTCCCAAAGAATAGACTGGTGGTAGCTTGAGTCACTTGTTCCACAGGCATAGTAAACAGGGAAGTAGCCTGCGGTCCATTGGCTACACCTCCAGGTGAGGTGGAGCATCGGTTGCTTTCGCAGTTGAAGCAGCTTGAGCAGTTGCCAGCCATTGATCCTTTTGCTTTCTGCAGCAAACGAAACACCAAATCTTAGTACTTCGAAACCCAAGGGCAACCATTAGCGAATCGCGATTGGTTCACGAATCACGACACACGAAGTGTGGAGTGGAAAGAGGAAAAGGTCCCACCGGGCGTGCCAGAATCTGTTCCCCTCCGAATGGCGGCGCGACTGACGTCTTGCCTAAAATTCGGGGAAGATGCTAATTGGTGCTATCCGTCTACCTCTCCGAAGATGCCAAGTTGATTTATGGCACCATGTATCGAAGGTTTAAATGGATGCGTCCGATGTAGCAGACTTCGTCAGATTCCCCCTCGCTTGAGAGGTTTTTGATTGTGGGGACGCTCTTCCCTGCAGGCGCAAGCCCCTGCAGTTAATTACGCTACCGCATTGCGGTAACAACTTTCTCCTTCTCCAGATGGTCACTTCGTGTCGTGTGTGTTTGATTTGTGTTTGGTTGCCCGTGGATTGTATACGGAGACTGAGTTATGTCGTCGCCCGTAGGGCATGGACTAGTCCAAATCCGTATTATCTTAGATTTGGGTTTGGGGGTTGTGTTTAAGGATACGTTAGCCTCATTTGAGACTAAGATCAACTTAAACGTTTGTTAAGGATACGTTAGCCTAGTTTTAGACTAAGATCAACTTAACGGGATCGTTTAGATCCAACAAGGGCTGTTGTTTAGTTTAGTGACATTACGGTCAATAGGTAGTTTAAGGACATTGCAGTCCAATGTTAGTTTTAAGATATTGCGGTCAAGGTTAAGGACGTCATAGTCCGTGGATTTAAGGACTCCACAGTCCGGCATTAGTTTTAAGACATCACGGTCAAGGTTAAGGACGTCATAGTCCGTTGTTAGTTTTAAGACATTCCGGTCAAGGTTAAGGACCTCATAGTCCATGAGTTTAAGGACCCCACAGTCCGGCGTTAGTTTTAAGACATCCCGATCAAGGTTAAGGACCTCATAGTCCATGAGTTTAAGGACCCCACAGTCCGGCGCTAGTTTTAAGACATCCCGGTCAAGGTTAAGGACCTCATAGTCCATGAGTTTAAGGACCCCACAGTCCGTATCAATGTGTGGTCTTCGGGACCCGTCACCTCTTTGAAGACGTTGAGAAATTACAACGCCGAGTATCAAAGGAGTTAAGAGATGTACCCTTAAACCAAGGTAGAATAAATGATCTTTGGCCCAGTTTGGAACCAAGACCAATTAATTATATTATGAGCCCATCAGCCCAGTTAAGTCTGAATTGAGGACTTATGGCCATCTTGGGCTAAGTCCAATCATGTTTGGAATATTGGCCCTCTGTTGGCTCATTGAAGGAGAGGCTTTGCCTCTAGAAACATAGCCAATTGGGCTAAAGCTAGTGTTAAACACTAGAGACCGACAGCGTTGAACACTGGGAATAAGATTAGCAAGTTAGTGTTAAACACCAAAAGATAATCAGTGTTAAACACTAGCAACAGGGCTTTTAAATTAGTGTTAAACACTAAAACAAATCAGTGTTAAACACTGGAAATAGATATTAGTGTTTAACACTAGAGCAAATATTAGTGTTTGAACACTAGAGCAAATCAGTGTTAAACACTGGATACAGAGATTTTAAATTAGTGTTAAACACTAAGGCAAGAGGGGTCACGTGGTAGCATGTGAGAGCGCCCTGCTTCCCTTTATTTTGTTCTGCCAAAAGCGTTGAATATTTTGGAGCATCACGTGCTGTCACGTGATGAGAATTTAATTGTTTGTCTGTTAGAGCTTCAGCCAAGGGGTCACTTGGTAGCACGTGAGGGCGCCCATAAGCTCTTTTCTGTTTCTTTTGCCTTTTTTCAGTGTGCTTCCGGGGTCTCGTAGGGCACGTGAGGCATTGCCTCAAAGGTCTTTTCTGTGAATCTTTGCAGGGGTCACGTGGTAGCACGTGACTCTGACTCGAAGTTCTTTTCTGTGGATCCTTGCAGGGGTTACGTGGTAGCACATGACTCTGGCTCTTTGCATGTTTCAAAGATATGTTCATCTTTTAAGAATTAGATTCTTCATAGGGTCAAACCTTAACAATAAACTTTAGAGGAATTAAATTCATGTTTTCTTCTGAAGAATTATATTCTTAAATAGGGTTAAACCCTAATTTCTTTTCTGTAAAGAATTAAATTCTGGTATAGGGTGAAACCTTAATTCTTTTTTCTCTTTAAGGGAATTAAATTCCTGTGAGTTTGAGGGAATTAAGTTCTCAATTAGGGTTAAACCCTAGTTCTGTCCATTCTGAAGGAATTAAATTCCTGGGGTTAAACCCTAGTTTTATCTCAAAGGAATTAAATTCCTGTACTTCTGTGAGAATTGAATTCTCAAAACTCAATTCCTCCTCTATATTTTAGATCTGCATGGCAGGATCTCAACCCAAAGAGAATTAAATTCTCAATTCACGGGGAGATGTGCACTTTGCAAATCCTCCACCAGAGAAAGAACTAAGTTCTTTTCTTTTTATAAGAGTTAAACTCTTTTGAGAATTAAATTCTCTTTTGAAGCCTCTCTTTTCTTACCTAGGGATTTTCTTTTGCAGAGAATCAAATTCTTCCTTCTGAATTTTCAATATTCCAAAGCTCTATATCTCTCCCTCTGTATGTCAAAAAGGTCCCCCCTCTTCTTTTCTTGGCTCCTATTTATAGGAGAAGGAGAAGAATCAATCTGTTTAGTAAATCTCTCATTGAGAGATTTGATTTATATTTATCATTAATCTGGGCCTTTAGATTGTTAGGTGAATTTTATTCACCATTGGATTTTAAATCCAAATATATCTCTTGGTTATTTCGGTTAGATTTAGGGGGAAATCTTTCCAAGTCCAAGATTTTTCCATAAATTGGTGATATTTAATCACCTTTAGATTCTTGATCCAACGGTTTCAAATAATTCTTCTCCATTTTGGAAAGATTTGAAGGATCCATCCTTAGAATTTAATTCTGTCAAAGAATAAGGCTTTTAAGGCCGGTCACGTGTGGCCACGTGACCCCTGGTCACGTGTGGCCACGTGACCCCTTGAATGGGCTTCTCTTCTTCTGCACTCTGTTATCTGGCCGCTGCTTAACCATCACGTGCCAACACGTGACTACTGGTCACGTGTGAGCACGTAATGCCTCTTCTGAAGCTCTTTCCTGATTTTTAATTAGAGAACAAATATGCTCTGTGCCGCTGCTTGACCATCACGTGCCAACACGTGACCATAGGTCACGTGTGAGCACGTGATGCCTCTTATGAATCTTTTCCTGATTTTTAATCAGGGAACAGGGACCAGGGGCGGGATCTGCCCCCGAGCGTTCGCGGGGCACCGCCACCGGAGCAGTAGGAGCCGGGGCGCTCTTCGCGCGAGAAAAGCTGGCGCCCCCAGCCTTCGTAGCCTGCTTCGGCTGGTACATAGAGGCTTTGAGCGAGACGAAGTCCATGGATCCTGCACAAAACAAACACCCAACAAATTAGCGACATGAGTAAAAGACAAACCAAAAAGCAAGCCTAACTTATCGACGAACTCGGCGGGGCTAAACCCGGCCCAGCTCAAGACCCTCTCGGACAGCAGCACGTCAGGTCAGGGGATGGGCTTCCACGACGCCACTCTCACCGCGGCAGGGTCATCGGACTGGTTCCCCGGCAGACATTTCTTCCTCGACCACTTGGTAGGAACGGGCCAGTCCTCGCCCTCGGGAGGGGAAACGAAGAAAAATTTCTTTTTCCAATCATGAATGGAAGATGGCAAGGCCACGACCCCGGTCCCAGCAGCACACCTTGGCCACTTCCTGAAAGTGAGATAAACCCATCTCGGGTCACCCACTCGACTACCAGGGTGACTCTTGAAGACGAGAGAAGAATCGAGAAGGGAAAGGCTGAAGGGAACCGCCTGTAACTTCAGGCGGATCAAGAACCCGAGGAGGATCCTCCACGAGTTCGGTACTAGCTGGCCGGGGGCCAAACCGAAGAAGTTCAGCGCAGCGACGACCTCGGGAGAGAAGGGCAGACGCATTCCGCCCCAAAAAGCTTCCAAATACAGGACGATTTCCCTACCGCGTACTTGATCCGCCCTCTCTCCCTCCTTAGTTAGGCGGAACGTGTAGCGCTAGAGGATGTGGAAGCGAGCCCGAGCATTGGCGAGCTCGTTCTCATGCCTCACCCAGCACGAGGAGCCAGGGGCCACACCTGCCGCCTCCTCCCTGGAGGCGGCCCCCGCCTCACGATCCCGGGGAGAGGATCAAACCCCCGCTCCCCGAGGAGACTCAGACACGGCTAAAGGGACCCTAAAACCTACTCCTACAACGTCTACTGATTCTACAGAGGAAGACATCTAACCTTTGAAAAGAGAATCTTCAGGGGCCGAAAGCAGGAGAAAGGAGACGAGCGCCGAGCAACCAAGACTTAAGAGAGGGAAATCTGAAGGAGTAAGGACCCTAGGGCGGACCCCACCCCTGTTTATTGTTGCATACGGCTTCATCCAACGGCGCCCGTCATCTCCCGCCGAAATGACTCCTCACGCCCAGCGGCTCCGATCGCTCCACGTGTCGATCCTGTGCTGGACCGCGTCCCATCAGATGCCGCATGCCTGCATACGTCACATCAGCCAATCGACGCTTGACGCGTGGACCTTCGCTTCAGTTGCAAAGTGCACGAACCGGTGCACCTTCTTTAAATGCAGAGATCTCGCCTTGATTCGCCAGCGGAAAAGACAACCGACGGCCCGAGAACTCGTCCCGACAAAGCCCTAGAAAGGAGCTCACCTCGGGAGGCCCGGCAGTCCACTCCTGACCCGACCCGCTAGCTGGTCGGGACAAGAGTGGAGGGCTAATGATGATGCTCAATATTGGCGATCTCCAAGATCAGGACACGTAGCAGGTGACGCGTCCCAAAACTCAGAAGAAAGGGCCGACCAGGCCACCCTGTACCCGACCTGCAAACACAAGCTGGCCCTCCTCAGGGCCCCCTGCAGATTGGCCTCCTCGGCCACATAGCTCGCGCCGAACTGCCACAAGACCAGGACTCCTCGGCCTCCTCGCTCGTCCCTGAGCTCCCGACCGAGTCCTTGACCCTCCAACCAAGGCCACCGCTAACAGGCGTAACCGCCGCTCCGCGAATCTCGCCATGCGTAGATTCTACGCCAGCAACATCCCACGTTCCACGCCATCACGATCTCCATTAATGGGCGATCCGCTCTCTATGCTGGCGTGACGTCGGGAGCGTAACTGCCGGCGAGATTCTCGCGCCTGCTGCTGTGTGCCACCACCGCTATATAAACCCCCATCACAGAGGGGTCAAGTAAACCATTCTTTACTCTTCTAAGCCGTTACTCTGCTCGGATCTAATCACTAACTTGATCGTCGGAGGGTCCTTGGTGGTACCAAGCCATCCCGGGACTTCTTTGTAGGTACTCGGCGCCAAACTCCTCATACCGTCTCTTCTACTAAAACCCATTGAGACCCACATGCAACAGAAGATCACCATCAAATTCCACCGGGAGATCAACGGAAGACAACATCTGACGGAGACCCGAAAAGATCCTCCATCACTATCCCACAGATAAATAGATAGATAGACAGATAGATTAATTATTACATCTTTTTTAAGTCATGTTATGTGCGGTTGGCCCCGCCAGCATGTTTCCTGTTATAGCAAATGCAGTTTGGAAATTTATAATGGTAAGTTTGCATGTCAAATTCTAAGCTTCATTGTAATTATTTCTTAAATTCTTGCTAGGAAGAGTGTTCATTGGTCAGATTGTAAGAGTTTTAAGGAACTCTTATGCTAGATCGAACATGTTTTACCCGGCGGGTTCCAACCATTTTATGCTCACCGTTGGGCTTTATCCATTCCCCCAACCCAATAGGTTCGGAGGGGTTCGAATGCAAGTCAGCTTTACATAATCAGACGGGTAGGAAGTTAGTTAGGATTCTTATAAAGCAGACGGGTAGGAAGTAGGTTAGGATTCTTATAAGCGGATGGCTAGAAAGCGTGTCAGATTATGACATCCTGATATTTTTTATCATTTCAAAATGCTCTGTTACAGGAAATAGAAAAGAAAATATTCTAGAACAAGAAATATATTATTACTAATTTGGCTTACAAAATAAGGTAATATTTATATGAGGCATCTAATTAGCAATGATAAGGAAATAAAATCAGTCGTGATCTTTCCATCTTTAATTAGCTCCTAAGTTCTTAAAATTAATATGCATAATTTTAAAAATGTTAAATAATACAACACTCATATATGAATAGAAATAAATTATTAAACAAACCAACAAGAACAAAATCAAATAAAATGTATTGATAGAACATTAAAATCTCTTACATACTCAAAACAAATATAATTGATAAAGTAATTGAATTCTACAAATCTAACTTTCTAAATTAATTAATGCAAAAAGTAAACATTGTTATATCATAAGGTTTTTGGATCGAATTTTTAATCGTCGGTCGTCGGTGTTTGAATAGGGATAGCTAAGATAGGAGAGTGTTGGACCAAAGATCTAAAGGCCTGACTAAAGATCTGCAGGTTGCATGTTCGACCCACCCTTCAAATATTGGATGTAGATTTGTTGATGTTGATGCTACCGCTACCGGGCGGCTGTGGTGGATATACATCAGCACAATCCATAAACGTTTATATATTCCGTTTTGTTTACTCTAAAGTCTCATAATACAATGTTTTCTCCCAATCCCATCTAGTATATAATATGTAGAAGATGAGCTTCGCCAATTTTCATTTTCCCCCTTCTTTTTGCTTTTTGGAGAATAACCAATTCTCGTTTTATTTAAATAGTAAAGAATAGCACCCCTATCATGCAAGTGTTTCATGTACTCATGCGTATCAAATGTTGCTGTTTGTTGGAGAGAATGAAAACAATGTCCAAAACTTAGATCTCATTTAGACCCAAGCAATCTACTCATGCCGCTAGCTAGCTAGTTTTGGCAACCAGCCTAAACTATATAATTGAATAAATAGGTACAAGATGTAAATAGGTTAATCCGTCGCACCCGATCTAATTGTGTAGAGGTCAGGGTTAGAAAGTACCGATTCAAATAACTCAATTTGATTCATATTTTCTTTTGTTTAACAAAATTAGAATTATAAAATTTTATACCCTATTAGAAGATCAAGGACCCTAACCATCATCATCATTAATATAATGCATAGTATGGTCTTTTTTAGGCATATTCCACTATAAAGAGAATATCCCTCAAAAAACACTATTTTTTAAAGCCCCCATTATACTCCTAGGTTATACTCCTAGGCATAGTCACAAATTCGTCGTTCGGGAATAATTCGGCGAGGTCGAAAATTCGGATTCGGAGAACTATTCGGAAAAAATCGGCAGGTATTCGGGAAAGATTCGGTAAGTGTTCGGGAAATGTTCGGGACGGATTTCGAGCAATAAATGAATATATGATACGCTAGGTTTTGATTTTGTGAATTATTTGCTGTTTTTTTAAATTATTCGTTGTTTTTCACATAATTCGGGAATAATTCGCGAATTATTCGGGAATAATTCGCGAATTATTCGGCCAGTTCGGCAATGGCGAATAATTCGGAGATTAATTCGTCTGATCAAAAATTCGCGAATTATTCGCGAATTCGGCGAATAATTCGCGAATTATGTGACTATGCTCCTAGGTTGATTATCATCTTCATCTCTGCCTTTCACTTTGATTTTTGATATGAGGTTGAGAAAAAAATGATTTTGATAAATTTGTAAATTCTAATAGCAAATAGAAATATATTGATAGCATTATTCATATCTTATTCTTCTATTTTCATTTAAATACCTCAAAGGTGATAAATTGCTTTTAAGTACAATAAAAAAGTTATATCTTTCTGAAGTTATTTTATATTTTCTGTATGGTCCCTTTCCTTAATCTAGGCAAGAAACAAGATATTTGATTTAAAGAAATGAAATTATTGATGATTAATAATATAGAAATTCAAATTTTCTTTTCTTCATATATAGCATGTTGTTTTCGATGATGCTTAGAGTAATTTCTGCTGAAAACATAGTAAAAATAACCGTAATTTGTTTAGCATTTACTAAAATAAGAGCTCTAAAATAGATTCATTCTAAATAAATTTTCAATAAATAATTTAAATTAATTAGCAAAACCAAATCCTACACTGGATCAAAAAATCTAAAATATTACCCGGACAATCATTTTGTCATCGAGGATCAAAGGTTTAAAATTTGGTAGCCTGACATTGATTTGAGATCTAAATTGATAATTTATATCAAGATTAATTATTTTATATATTGATAAACTAAAGCCTTGAATCATGGCTTCTTGCATATGATGTGACATACAAAAGGAGAAATTAATTTCAGACACTATTGAGTTTTGTATTATCTATCAAAATATAATATCAAAAGGAACCCAAAATGTACATACACAATCATTCGAGTCGACCATGAAGGTTTCTTTTGGTTTTTTAATTCTACCAACGGCGATTATTAAGGCACCGTTCATATCAAGTTTTGTATTATATTAAAATAAGAACCTAACATAGCAGTATCAGAACTATTATATAATGATTAAAAGCTACACTATTTGAATTATTAGCTTTTTCGTTTTCCAATTTTCATTGGAAGAATTTCGATCCCTGTTTACGGGTGTGGTCGATTCTAGTTGGTTAAAAAAATGTTTACAATATATTTATTTAGAAACTATTGAAATTTTAAACTGCCTTTTTAATGAAATTTATTGTAATTAATTAGATCATGAATTCACATAATCAAGTTGGGTACACCACTTGATTGAAGGATCAAATTATGTTTCGAACAGATAATCATAGAAATTTTATGTCACATTTTAGGGTAAATTTTTGAAAAGCCTCCTGCCCTTTAAAAACCTGTCAAAACTCCCTGGGCCTCTCTCTTGGCCTATTGAGAAATTATTGATATGCTAGAACCATTTTGTATTTTAGTATATTTCTCAATTGCCCATGTACTTACTCATGTGCGCACAGTACATTTGACTACTGTATTTCATGGCAATTAAGTAGTAGTTTAGTTGCCTGTAATATCTAACGGGGTTGCTTGTAACATCTGCTCTGTATTTTTTTGCTTAAAAGACCTAGCATTAATTGTTCCTATCAATCTTTTCCATCTCCAAATTCACTATTTTTGCCATTAAAAACCCAATTTCCCACCGGATTCTCATTTTATTTTCTCCATCCTACATTATTTTTTCTCATTTACATCACTTTAATTTACTATCCCAACAAACTTCTCCTTCATTTACTATCTTCCTTATTGATTATGGTCCAAACTTAGCCTTTAATTTGTTTTGTGAGTGAATCCAATTATAAAGGTGCGGTCTTAACTATCTCAGAGGCTACAACGTGGTTAGAATTGAAAGGAACCATCTCGTATTCACTTGATATACTGGTTGATAAGTTAAAAATTTCGTATAAAATGAAGAAATATGCAGATCATATGGTTCGGATAATAACCGAAAATGACTATATAAATATGGACTGTTTCTATCAAGAGATGAACGAGAAGGTCATACATATGCAAGCCTATATTAATTCTCAAGTCATGATGAGCAGTTTTGATCCTCTATTTATTTGACTTGATTTATGTTTAGAAGAATATCCAAGACAGTTTCCTGTAACATCTAATCACTTTCATGTAACTTCTAGACATTTTCCTGCAATATCCAAAAAGTTACATGTAGCATCTAAACAATTGTCTGTAATATCTAAGTTGTTGCCTGTAACATTTAAGCCGTTGCATGCCCTGAAATCTAAGAAGCTGCATGTGGTTGCCTGTAAAATCTACACATAAACAAATAATAATATGTTAACATATAAGTTTCATGTAATATTTAATTATATAACTTTTCTATGTAACAGTCAAGACACATCATCATCTTCTGCTCCAGCAATTGCATATGACCAAGGTCATGACTCGGAGTCAAGTTTGCTACTGGTGAGGCAAGATGAGCAATTGATGTAAAATAATATCCCGGTTATTTGACATGATGCAATTGAGAGCACATCTCAAATATTCAAGGATTCGTATGAAGTTAGGATGGCTCTTTGCTAATTCTCTATTGCAAAACAATTCAAATTTGACTACATTAAAAACGATGGCTTGAGAGTAACAGTGACTTTCTCCCAAAGAGATAAAGGTTGCCTATGAAGATTGCATGTATCGTCTTGTTCTCGCAGTTATAGAGTTAACATATACGTATGTTAGTAATATAAAAGTTTAATTATCATTTTCAAATTATTGATTGTTTAAACTGTTAGGTTACGCTAAGATTTACATGTTTGTCATACTTGAGCAGTACTCTATGGGCTATAAAGAGATATTATCTGACGCACACATGTTCTGGAGAAATTTCAAGTGACGGACATCCCCTGTCTAATAAGAAATTGGTAGGCGACACGTAGATATTTTGATGTCATAACTCGGCTATCAGCCAATCGAGACTAAGAAGGACTTACATCAAAGATTTGAGGTTAAGGTTTCATACAATGTTTCTTAGCATTCAATAAAGCGCAAGAACCCGTTTCCGTAATTATCGCCATTCGTATGACTCTTTGAGGTGGTATTAAACCAAGTGCATGTAAACCAATCCCGGGAGCGTAATCAATATTGATAAATCAGCAAATGATAGATTCATAAGGCTATTTATTTGAGACGGTGATGATTGAGGGTTTTTTAGATGGTTACCGGCCTCTCATATTTCTTGATGGAGCATTCATCAAGAACAGGGAAAAAATCCTTCTATTGGCGGCGACTGCTTATGACAGAAATAATGGTTTGTTTTCTTTAGCTTTCACTATCTGCGATCAAGAAAACATCACAAATTGGTCATGGTTTTTAACTCGCTTAAAAGCTATGTTGTTTGATGGTCTTAGGCCTTACCATCCACTGTATACCCTTGTGTTTATATCGACTCCGATAGGGGAACCAAAGAAGCGGTCAGGATGTTTCCCACTGCGTTGCATTCATTTTTCACTCTTCACTTGAAACAGAATTTTAAAATAGGCTCAAGGGTCTTGGTATGAGGAATTCAGAAGTCAAAACTTGTGCGAATCTGATGGAGAGTGCATGTTACCAGTACATGACGGTTGAATTTTTCGAAAAGATGAACCTGTTGAAGAAGGAATCGATGGCCACTAATAACGCTTTGGTTGAATATTACAGTCCTTAACATTGAGCTAATTGTTACTCCCCTGAAATAAGGTACAATCTCGATTCCCCCTCCTTAATACACCTAATTTGGTGATGAACATGATCAACATAGATATGTACAAATCTGAGCAGTTACTTACATTATCTAAACAGTTGCCTGCAACATAAACACAGTTATCTACAACATATACACAGTTATCTGTAACATCTAGACAGTTATGGTCATTGTATGGTCTTAATTTATTTATCTGTTTGTTGAATTCAGGTATGGTCATGTTACATCTAATGTTGCTGGATCATATAATAACTGGATACGTAAGGCTCGCACTTTTCCTATTCTTCAAATAATTGACCACATAAAGGTATGTATGATGGATCCTTACAATAGTCGTCGAGAAAAAGCGGAAGGGTGGAATGGAGTGTGATGTTTCAAGTCAAAGGAAATTTTGAAAAAATATTGGAGGCTGCATGAGTATTTTCTGCTCATCAAGTCGATATGGAGCATTATGAGGTGTTCGACATTAAAACAGTTGGGATCAATGGGTCGGCTCGATCATGTACATGCCGAGAATAAGATGTTACGAGGATTCCTTATAGGCATGCTTGTGTAGTTATTAATTTCTTGAGGCAATCGATCTATAATCATTGTTTTTTTTTCTTGAAAATTGAATACTTCACAGCTAGTTACGTGAATACAATATACCCAATACCTAAATTTGACAAGCCAAAAGTGATGGAAGAGAAAATTGAAATTCAACCTCCTCTGATGAGAAAACGGCCGGGTAGGCCCCTACAAGACGCATAAATAATAAGGATGTTCAAAAAAGGAAGATGAATTACGGTAGGTGTGAAAACGAGTGTCACAATAGATAAACATGCACTACTCATATCGACTAAGTTTTAAATCGCTACATGTTATGTGGTATTTTGTTTTATGCTTATATATCCACCGTCAAATTTCGTGGATTTTTTTGTACTAAACCATCACGGTATTTGTTCTACTTTTGCATTAAAAAATGCTCATAGTTAAGTATGCATCTGAATGAAATTTATAAGCAGTTTCATGAGCAGTTGTTATAACATCTAATCAGTTGTCCGTAACATCTAAGGAGCTGCCTGTAGCGTCTACACAGCTGCATGTGTGCATCCAATCAATAAAAGTAATGCATAATACAATTTACAGTATCGGCCAATATCGGCGAAATAAAGCTATATACATTAAAACATCAAAGCAGTAATTGAATCGGCCAATATCGACAAAATAAAACTATATACATTCAAACATCAAAGTGTTGACCCCAAAAATTTGAATAAAAATAAAAATTCCCAAAGCGACCTATTACGGATATCTTTTGTTGGATATCTCATAAGCGGATATCTTTAAAGGTGATTACCCCGAGCGGATATCTCCCATTGACTAAATTCAAAGTGGGTATCTACTTTGACGAAGCGATTGCGGGTATCTCTTTAAAGATACCTGCATGGATGGTTAATTGCCTATTTTCAAATATTAATTAGGGAGTTATTCTCTTCCTACACTTCCCTCAAAATGAGAAAGTGGTTGTATAACTCTCCCTCATGTACATATACTCCAAAAAAGAGAAAGAGAAAGAGAAAGGATCCCTCCCTCATTCTTCAAAAAGAGAGAAAATTCTCAACTCTTTTTTACAGGTTTGGAGACTTGAATACTCTCTGGTTCTCATCTTCAACAACAACAACAAGAAATAAGAAGGTGGTGACCTTGAAAATAAGAAGGTGGTGACCTTGATAAAGACTTTCTTCTAACAATTTCTCTTTTTCTTGTTTCTAACAGTGATCTCCAAATGAGGCATATTTAAGGTTGAGAGCTTGGATGAATTCTGTCAATTCCTACAAATTAAGAACTCCACGATGGGCCTAAGAAATGATTAATTTCATTTTCTATGACAAATCGAGAATACGATAGTATTTATCTTTGGAAAATAGAGTAAACCCTATTTTCCCACATATATAAGAACATAGATATTAAAATAAAACTTAAAACTATAAGAGGAGACTCTGCCCAAATTTTAATAAATTCAAAGTAGATTTTCGGATTGAATCTGCTTGCCCCGATATATCTTAGTAAAATATCCACAACTCTCACTCGAGAGCACCAAATCGCGATACGTCCGAATCGTGTGAAAGCTAATTCATTAAGTTTCGAAACGAGACCATGCATGGACATGCAAACTATAAAACTTACGTACTTAAACAAACTTTAAATATAGAGTAAAATTTGTTCATTTCAAAACCAATTTAAGCATAACACATATGATTATATTCATACAACTTAAGCATGGCCAAATCATTCCAACATAAGAAAAATGGACATCTTCAAACATGTCTGCAAGTGGGATCGGGTATCGCAAATAAGCTTTTTTTTTTTAAAAAAAGATACCATAAATATGTATTTTTAAAAAATAGATTCTCGCAAATTGGACATTTTCAAAGATGTCCGCAAAGTGGGATCGGGTATCTTAAAAGATACCCACAAATTGGGTATCTTGAAAGATACCCGCAATTAGAGTTGGGTATCTCAAAAGATACCCGCAAATCATGTCTGATATATTGAAAGACCCCCGCTTATATTACATTTGATCGGATATCCCTTGCAAAGATATCCACATCTCTTTTAAACGTGTGTGGGTCCTACTTGGAGTTACCTGATCCATGTTTCAAGTATAATGTGTTGTGGGTCCCATACAAAAGACCCTGCACTCGTTCAAATTGGTTAAATGTTGATACTGAAAAGTGAAGATACACATTAAAGCACATATTCCTTCTAAAGTATAGTCATATTTTTTAACGTTCGGTCGTTAGAGGTCATAAAGAGGGTGAGTAAAAATGGCGACTCCGCTGGGGACCTGACTTCTCCCTAAGATGTTCTAAATCACATCAATATGTTCTTCTATCTCATAATCTCCAGTTGACAGAATTATTTTTTAAAGATCACATGTACTTGCATTAATAAAAATCCGCTGAATTTTATACTAATTTAGCAGGGCTAAATACCAACAAAGTCCACTAAGACTAACAAATAATTTAGTACGGCTATGTTTCCTCTTATGCCACTATTGTAACGTTATGAAATCTTTTGAGTCAAGAATCATTCTTAAAGCAGGAATACTTGACATATTTTGTCTCAAGCCCATTTTATTACCTAAGGTTTTTCATATCACGATAGTTTCCTTTACAGGATTACTCAATCGTCATCGATGGCATTCACAAGCAATAATAACAACAACGCTTCATCTGCCATTCTGGCCGCAGCAGCCAAGATCACTTGATTGATATTCCTGATCACTGAGGCTAATCCCCAACTAGTTCTACCAGCAACTGGGCTCGGTGGCTACAATCCTAAAGAGTGCCCCTTCGGCACTATCAATGATTTTTCGGCACTACAAGCTACTCAGAAGAAAGTGCATATATTGAGAAGGCTTCACTTAAATGCGGGGAAGGCACCTGCGTCGAGCCAGAACAATCATCAGATTGCACCAGCCTTCACCAAGCCTGTGATAAACGCTCCATCCATATTAAAGAAAGTCACCTGTCATATCTAAGACAAGAAGGTTGTCATCACCGACATTACCACTATATGTAGGGGCAACCCATTGCGGTGTTGGCTCCAAGTTTAAAATTGAAAAGGAAGCCTGTTATCGAGAGACTTTTTTATACAGAGGACAACAAGCACGTTTCACAAAATAATGATGGCATCTTTTTTGCCGAGGACTACTTAGTGTCTTCATCGCCTTCTACCCAAATGAAAAGGAGGTATCAAAATATGAGGCACAGAGCGAACAAGCAATCCTGGGACATCCTCCACCAAAATCATCATCATACTTTCTTGATCTCATTCAGGAACTCGTTTTCACCACTTCAACAGTGTCAAATGTGGTTCCCAGACATTAGTCCAAATGTCGCAGGATCATCTAGTCGACAACATTCGAGAAAAATAAACACCAATGAGAAAGTCTATACGGCCTACAGGAAAGCAAGACCTTGCAAAAGAGGGTTTCTTCTGCGACCTTTTACCGCAAGAAGCGACGGATTTTGAAAAGTTTGTTGGAAGAAATTCAGCTCTGGTCGATAGCATCCCAAGACTATCTGTTCTACGGGAAGCTCACACTACTAAAACTAACTTCGTCCTCGCTTTCTCCAATAATTCACAAATGTCGGATGGTTGGGCATACTAATGAAGAAATGAACAATCTGCAAACAAACTTAAGTGATGGTCCTAAGGCAGTTCCTCAAAGACAATCACCAAGATTAAATATGGAGGGTCCGCCAGAAAATGGCCCGACAATCCCACATGATGCGGAGGGGACAGCTTTCGATAATGAAGCAGATGGTACACCTCCACGTGTTAATAACAATCTCGCTTATGAAGTAGAAGATGCTGACATCGACGACGGAGTTTCTCTAATGCAAGTAAAACAACACACCAGAGACAAGGATCGTCAAGTTAAAGAAGTGCAAGCTCTGATCGCCAGCCAGACATCGACTCTTCAACTTATGGCCGCCAAATACAAAGTCTGTCAGAAGTTCCTAAGTTAGTTCCGCCCGCAGACAAGGCAGAACAACCAGCACAACCATCCAATTTGTCTCCAAACGCATTTCGGACGGAGCAACTTTTATCGAGTCCTTAAGTAGGAGCAATTACAAGTAAAGTGATAGCTTCAGTTTTAAATAGAACAGCGCAACCGCTCCCGATACTCGGCTCTTCAACAACGATTGTAGTAGCAACATTACCAACACCAACACCAACAATAGCCAACATAGATATGGAAACTCTGCAAAAATTTGTCGGAGAGCAAGTAAAGAAGATGAATGCACACTCGATAATGCCGGTGGCTGATCAGTCTTACCCCAATGAATACAATGATATCGCGTACCATGTAGGTTACAATGTTCGATCGTTTAACATGTTTGATGGGATAGGAAACCTTGAGCAACATCTAGCTCATTTCAAAGTAACTAGTGGAGATTTGACGAGAGATGATCGACTCCTTCTTCGTCAGTTTTCTAGAAGTTTGATCTGCACCGCTTTCAATTGGTTTGCTGGGTTAGAACCGAAATCCATAACTAATTTTAACCAACACTCTGAAAAATTTAAACAAAGGTTTGGATACGGTGTTTCAAATAAAGTGATACTGCAGCGGTTAGCATCGATGAAGCCTCAGGATAACGAGTCGCAAGTCGATTTTGTCCAAAAATGTAGAATTGCCAACATCTAGTACGAGTACCAGATTCCCAAAGAACAGGCTATCCAGTTATCGATATCTAAAATCACAGGACATATTCATCCTCACTTGCTATCTACCATGCACAAATCATTTACTTCTTTAATTGAGCAAATAATCTTACCGGAAGAAATTGATCCTAAAATGCTAGGCTATTCTGGTGAAGACGATACATCCACCCCTTCGTAGTCAGCACAACTATCTACTCGTCAACAAGAGACATCAGCATATCAGACGAATCGATCCAAAATCTCTTCAAACGATAGAATGAGTGATAGATATTCTATTAAACAAGAATACTCCAAAAATATCATCAAAGATGCTCTAGAGAATAGGTTATAACTGCCCGCCCCAAAAAGGCCAAAAGAGGTTAACAAAACAGATCATCCAAGATATTGTGTATACTATCGATTTATCAATCACCTAATTGAAAAATGCTAGGGTTTTAAGGATTGGGTTCAAAAACAGTATTGAGAAAGCAAGCTCACCCTACTCGATGAATACAAAATAGAGCATTAAGCCCTCTTCGTAACGATAATCCCACCGTGAAAGTCCTTTCTATGATAAAAATATACCAAACCCAATTTTTTTGTGAAAGCCCTCTACACAAAGAATTTTTTTTTCTTTCAAACTTCGTTATGGAAATCATTTTCGTAACGTTAATCCTTTTGTGAAAGTCATCTCCTGTAACAACTCCAATTTTAGTATACAAAAATTTGTTTAAAAGTTAATGTATACTTGGGGTATTTACATTCCTGTGAGTACTATAAATATTTGTTTTGCTTTTTAATAGCAAGCAAGAGCTTGTAGCTCATTGGTAAGATCTTGCACTGCTGAACCAAAGCACCAGAGTTCAAATCTAATCAACCATATTATTTTTTAATTAGTTTTCTTTTAAATTTTTAGAAGCCCAAGAGTCTACACGTGATTAACTCGTAAAAACCAAAAGTCACATATAAAACAAACTGGCCCAGGAGGGTAGAAAAATCTCCAAGAGACACGTAGACCCCTGACCCGGCCGAAACCCTAGTTGGTCTTCTGGAAAGTTGTGCCTCTTGATCTTCTGAAAACCCCTATACACTTTAATAACCCTGCATTATTACAGTGGATTAAAAATCAAATTAAAACTCTTTTTAATACAAAAATTAAATACATTTTCTTTCACACCCTTTCATCTACCCTAACCCTAATCTTTTCCTATAAATACCACTCCAAATCACACCCCTCTCACTCACAAACTCTGTTCAAACTCTCAAGAAAAATCTCTAAACTTTTGTGTACAAGTGGAGTTAGCGAAGGGCGAAGCTCCGGTGAATTTCCGACGATGATTCGAGGAGTTTCCGACGACGAGACGACGCACCGGAACCTACTTCCACTCCCTCTTCCTCTCCTCTAAACCAAAAGCCAGTAAGTCCCACCTTCCCCTTCTCTATTCTATTCTTAAAACTCGTATTCCTAAAACCCGACAGAAGCGGAGTTAATACAACTTCCGACTCGGTTTTCTTTAAAAAGCGCAATTTTCATTAAACACGACCATTCCAAACTCTCACATCTTGACTATTAATTATTAACAAAACATCATGAACAAGTTTCATAGCAAAATATTTCATATTGTAATTTTTATCGTACTTTTTCAGTAAAATACCATGTAGTTTAGCTTCGACATAAAAACATCATTACCTTTGCTATACCTTTAGAAAAATTATGAGGTAATGACCTACCTCCTCACAACACTCATATGCAACATAGCACGATATCTTTTGGGAACATAGAATACGGAAATACGAATTTTTACAAATAAATACCATAAACTACAAAACCATTTTCATAAAAAGGGTATTTAATTTTCCATGAAATTGTACCTCTACAACCCATTTTTGGGGAGCCCTGTTTTCGGGATGGTGCAGTTTATCGCACATCTTTGGGTATGGTAGAGTGGAATTCAGACCTCCGCAAGGAGCATTCGGATTCCGATGGAAATTTTAATATTCTTTAGAAAATGTGATTTCTACTATAAATAAAACTTATATTTTCTTACGTCCCTCCCTCACCTACATCATTCAATCAAATTGTTGAAAACTCCAGCTCAAACTTATAAATAAATATATATGTAATTAATACCAAAATATCTATTTTTAATATTTATAATATTCCACATTTCCAAAATTGAAGGAAAACATTCCATTTATAAGAAAATACCATACAAATTCAATATTACAAATAAATACTATATATTATGAAAAATAGGTTCTATTCACTAGAAATGTCATAATGATAAAATTTACATCAACGAAAACTTTAAAGACAATAATAAAATACTTGAAGTGTATTTTGAAAACTATACAAAATTATTTTTACATAAAACACCTTCAATTTATATTAAATTACGATAAGGACCATAGTAAATATATGTTTAAGCGGGACCAGTCTCTTGAGCCTCACGGAGCCGGAGATATGGGTGCTTGCCTATTTAAGTTAGACAACTTAACAAAATGTGTTATCAATACGGTAATCATCTTTGAAAAAGAAACAAATCCTGCCGTCCATATGCAGCGGTTACCGATAATATCAAAACCTAATTCAGTACTTCAATTTTCTTTTCTAATTTTCTGACTCAGATTGATTCACATTATAATCAATCTGACTTGAATTTGATTCAAGTACAAACTACAATTCAATATGAATTCATATATTCAATTTATTCAATCTGTATTGACTGAACCGAACCATTGATATACTTCCATTTACATGATTCTCTAGTTACATCCATTTACTGATATCATGGTTTCGGCAAGTCATCCATTTATACAATCTATCTATATAATTCAATTTACAATACAAACAATACAATCAAGATATCGCGGGGTTTAAGGGGTAGATTGATACGGAGGGTGTTAGAAGTGGCACGAGACTGCAAGATTTAAGATACCTAACCTGAATCCAATTGCTGTTGTACTGTGGCATAAACGGTTCCTTGTACATTCCGTTCACCTTAGTCTCAGGTCTATCGAGACTCCTCTTGTATACACTGGCCTCTTCTGTACCAAGCTACAAACTAGAGCGTTAACAATATAATACAATTTTAAAAGTCACACACTCTCTCTGTCTATTCTATTTCATCCTCATCTTTGGGACTTACCGAGCGATTGTTCGCTGACGACATTCCTTCTCTTTCTTTCTTTGGAATGTTGTCAGGTGATTCGGATCTTTAGGAGATCGAGCCTACCAGCGAAGACTTGGATCAGCTAGCTTACGACCCAGAGCTTAAGATTCATTGTACACATTTCATTTCAGTACTTTCCATTTCTGTTCTGCCACTGTTTAGGCATTGCTTTCATTCAGATGTATTTACTTTTCCGTATATTGTACAAAAGAATGTTAATAAATAAAGTTGTTGTTCATTACATTTTGTCTCTTGTGTATTTTACTTTATATTGCTTAGTAACGCTTAGCGTATTTACTTCAGAGTAAATACGTAGCGGCCAGTCGCGCCCCCTGCCCATACACCGGGAAGCGAGGATTGACAAGTTTTGTTGGTGGCCCATGCATGTCAGTTCTGCGTGGGACATACTAAGCAATATGGTACATAAGAACCAGCAACTGAAAATATTCTTTACAATTCATATTCCTTGAATCTTACAATTTCATAAACTTTGAATCTATCCTAACCCAAAATTTTCATTCAAGGTTATGGATTCCCCAAACAACACCAGCACCAATGTCAACAACACTCCTCCACCACTACCACTCACACCTGCTGTCCCTGCTCCGATCAACGAGCAGACGGTTCTACTTGAGGCGATCCGTAGCCTCCTGGAAGGACAGCAGCAGCAGATTGCTATCCTGATGAACCGATCAAAGGCAGAAGCACCTAGGGGGAAACAATTTAGAGCCTTGCACCCCAAGCAGTTCGCAGGAAAAGAGAGCCCACTGGAAGCTGAGGAATGGGCTCAGAGTATTGAAGATGATCTGGTAGCAGCACAAGTGCCAGAGACAGCTTGGGTCCGTGTTGTGAAACTGCAGCTCACGGACAATGCACGGGTTTGGTGGAAGGCGGAAGAAAGCCGTCTTGTTCAACCTATCGAATGGAAGACTTTCCGTGACATGTTCGACGCAAAGTACTTCCCTAAGACTGACAGGTTTGACATGGACCAGCAGTTCATCCATCTGCAACAAGGTTCAATGTGGACCAAGTCAGTAGATGAATATGACACTGAGTTCACCATGCTCAGTCGGTAAGATATGTCTCGATAATTCAATTTTTCAATAATCCACATACTACACAGCTAACACAATACTTTAACAGATGTGCGGCATACCTGATACCGACGGATGAGATCAGCGCCCGTCGATTTCAACAAGGGTTAGATCCGGAGATCCAAGCTGCACTAGCCACAGGAGATTTTCCGACCCATGAATCGACTCTGAAAGCTGTCCGCCGTTATGAGGCAGTGGTAAATATGAGGGGCATACCTCAATCTGCCGGAGTTAAGCGTCCTGCCAACCAGATGGCAGGAGGAGCCTCATCGAGGCCATCTTTTGTGCCAAGGTGACCGGGAGTACCGAACAACAGGTTCAGCCCCGCCTTTTGTACTTACTGCAAGAGAGATGGACATTTGGCAAAAGACTGCCGGTGAGCCAACCGTCTTTGCTTAGTCTGCGACTCAGCTACTCATGATATTGGGTCTTGTCCCCGAAGACATAACCCAATTGTTTCACCCAGGCCAGCAATCACTTACCAGCAGTGACCAGGCCTTCAGGCACCTGCTCTAAGACTCGCTCTCCCTGCTCCACCACCTAGAGGACCACCGACTGCACCTCCTCCTCGTCAGTTCCATCAAGCCCAACGGAACATTACGAGGAATGCTCCTCCAGCCAGGAGGAATGTACCACGGCAACAGGCTTTCATGATGACGGTGGAAGAAGCTGAGGCCACTGGCCAAGTCATCACTGGTAACCCTTTATTCTCAAACTTTTCTTTCAGTCTTAATACCTACCCACATATTTTCCTATACTTAAAACATATCCCACACGCCTTAGGTACAATCTTAGTAGCCTCACTCCCTGCACTAGCACTCTTCGATACTGGAGCATCTCACTGTTTTATGTCTCAACGGTTCGTCCTAACTCATGCGATTCCAGTCACGACGCTTGTGTATCCAGCTGGAATGTCAGTTCAGGAAACGACGTTCTAAAGGCAACAATGGAACACAGCTTGTATCCAGTAGTCGTCTGCAGCAGAGAATTCTATGCTGACTTCAAGGTACTGGACATACCGAACTTCGATGTAGTTCTAGGAATGGATTGGTTAGGAACCTTCTATGCTACCATCGACTGTAGTCAAAGGAGGGTTGTATTCGAGATTCCAGATCATTCGGTCTTCTATTTCAAAAGTGGAGACCATACCCTGGAGCCAAGTACTTACAAGGCAAAGCCAAGGAAAGCAGTGATTGTAGCAACTCAAGCGGAGGAAGGATCAAAGCCAGAAGTGGTTCGAGAGTTCGATGATGTGTTTCCTGACGATATATCAGGTTTGCCTCCCGATCTAGCTCATGAATTTAGCATTGATCTAGTACCTGGAGCACAACCGGTGATCAAAGCACCTTATCGATTAAGTCCGGAAGGTTTGAAGGAAGTTCGAACTCAGTTGGACGAATTATTGGCGAAAGGATGGATTAGTCCCAGCACTTAAAGTTAGGGATCACCAGTATTGCTTGTGAAGAAGAAAGAAGGTTCATACAGAATGTGCATCGATTATAGAGCCTTGAACGAAGTAACGATAAAGAACAAGTATCCACTCCTGCGCATCGATGATTTATTCGATCAGCTAAGTAGATCTTGTGTTTTCTATAAGTTAGATCTTCATTCGGGTTATCATCAGGTGAAGGTCAAGGAAGCTGATATTCACAAAACGACTTTCAGAACTCGTTATGGACATTATGAATTTCTTATGATGCCATTTGGAGTGACCAACGCACCAGCAATATTCATGAACCTAATGAATCAAGTTTTCCGGGAGTACTTAGACAGGTTCGTTGTCATCTTCATCGACGACATCCTGGTGTATTCTAAGAGTCGGAAAGAACACGCCGAACACCTACGAATTGTCCTGGAAACTCTACAACAACATCAACTCTATGCCAAGTACAGCAAGTGCGAGTTTTGGCTAGATCAAGTTGGTTTTCTTGGACATATCGTATCAGGCGAAGAAATCTCTGTGGATCCAGCGAAAGTTTCAGCAGTAAGCGAATGCCCAACACCAAAGTCAGTGAAGGACATTCGGAGTTTCTTGGGTCTAGCTGGATATTACAGAAGATTCATTGAAGGCTTTTCGAAGATAGCAAGACCCCTGACCAAGCTCACACGTAAAGATGAAGACTTTGTGTGGTCAGAAACATGCGAACAAGCTTTCGTAGAACTCAAGTCTAAGTTGACATTAGCACCTATTCTCGTTATACCAGATCAAACTGGAGGTTTCGAAGTATACTGCGATGCATCCGGTAAGGGATTAGGTTGTGTTCTACATCAGCACGGAAGAGTTGTGGCTTATGCTTCAAGACAACTGAAGATTCATGAGTGCAATTATCCGACACATGATTTGGAATTGGCAGCCGTAATCTTTGCTCTCAAGATTTGGCGCCATTATCTACTTAGTGAACGAGTGAACATATACACAGATCACAAGAGTCTGAAATATGGGTTTACTCAGAATGAGTTGAATATGCGGCAGAGAAGATGGTTAGAACTCATGGCGGACTTCGACATCAACCTGCAATATCACCTAGAGAAGGTGAATGTGGTACCTAATGCTCTTAGTCGCCAACCATTAGCAATTTTGTTCCCTGCCGAAAGACGCGGATGAAGACGCGGTGGACGTCTCGCCTGAATTTCGGGGCGGATGCTAATTGGTGCTATCCGTCCACCTCTCCGAAGATGCCAAGTTGATTTATGGCACCGTATATTGAAGGTTTAAACGGATGCGGCCGATGTAGCAGACTTTGTCAGATTCCCCCTCGTTTGAGGGGGTTTTGATTGTGGGGACGCTCTTCCCTGCAGGCGCAAGCCCCTGCAGTTAATTACACTACCGCATCGCGGTAACAACTTTCTCCTTCTCCAGATGGTCACTTCGCGTCGTGGGCGTTTGTTTTGTTTGTGGTTGCCCTTGGATTGTATACGGAGACTAATTTATGTTGTCGCCCGTAGGGCGTGGATTAGTCCAAATCCGTATCTTCTTAGATTTGGATTTGGGGGTTTGGTTTAAGGATACGTTAGCCTCATTTGAGACTAAGATCAACTTAAACGTTAGTTAAGGATACGTTAGTCTAATTTTAGACTAAGATCAACTTAACGGGATCGTTTAGATCCAAGCATTCGGCCTTTGTTGTTTAGTTTAGGGACATTGCGGTCGATTAGTTTAAGGACATTACGGTCCAATGTTAGTTTAAGGACATCTCGGACCAGGTTAAGGACATCGTAGTCCGTGGGTTTAAAGGGACCCCACAGTCCGAGGTTAGGGACATCGTAGTCCATGAGTTTAAGGACCCCACAGTCCGTAGTTTAAAGACATCGTTGTCTATGAAGTTTAAGGACATCGTAGTCCATGAGTTTTAAGGACCCCACAGTCCGTAGTTTAAAGACATCGTAGTCTATGAAGTTTAAGAACATCGTAGTCTATGAGTTTTAAGGACCCCACGGTCCGTAGTTTAAAAACGTTGTAGTCTATGAAGTTTAAGGACATCGTAGTCCATGAGTTTAAGGACCCAACAGTCCGTGAAATGTGTGGTTGTCGGGACCCGTCACCTCTCTGAAGACGTTGAACGATTACAACGACAGATATCAGAGGAGTAAAGAGATGTACCCTCGAACCGGTGTGAGTTGGTTGAAGGATCTGTAGTCTAGTTTGGGACTGAGATCTGTTAAATATTCGTGCACAGATGGGCTCAGTTCAATATAATTTGAGGACTTATGGCCAATATTGGGCTAAGTCCAATAAGATTAAAATGTTTTAACATTTTATTGTTCTGGGCTGTTGAGCCTTTATTTGGGCTTGGCCCTTTTAATAATGCTGAGCATTAGATCCTGACATATTTTTTGTCTTGTATTGAATGCATAGCATTCATCAGAACAATATGTGTTCTGACAGCGCGCCACATGGCGCGCCAGGCGCTTTGCGCCAATTAAAGAGCGCATTGCGTTTCTGCCAAGTAGCGCATACGAAAAGGACACGTGTCTCGCTTGGCGCTAAGCGCCAAATGATGGGCGCATTGCGCCAGTTTATGAGCGCTAAGCGCTAATTTATGAGCGCATTGCGATAGTTAAGTGGCGCATAGGTGAGTGACACGCGGCGCGCTTAGCGCCAGCCCATGAGTGCAGTGCGCTGTTTCAGAAGCGCAAAGCGCAAGTTGCATACGTGGTTGACACGTGCACGTTTTGGCGCTGAGCGCCGGTCCAAGAAGCGCAGTTCAAGAGTGCAAGGCACTTTTCAATAGCGCAAAGCGCATTTGATTAAATTTATGATCTATGAACAAACTTATGTTCTTTTTAAAGGAGGCTTTGCCTCAAGTTTCAAGAACAACAGTTCTTATTTTTGAAAGGGCTTTGCCTTTGTAGATCAATGATCAGTGAATGAAGTAAATACTTCTTTTGCTTTTATGATGAGATCTTTTGATCTCTTTATAAAAGACCTTGGTCTTTTGTAGATCTATGATCTTTTAAGAAGATAATTCTTCTGTTTTGAGATGATTTCATCTGTTTGTTCAAGAATCATTCTTTTTACCTTGAAGAAATGATCTTCTTTCAAGAGCTTGCTCTCTTTCTTTTTGAGTTTTCTCAATGCTTGTAGGGGGGTTTCTCTATACCAAACTTGAAGTCTTGGGGCCTTTATATAGGGCAAATTGATTTGTTAAATCAGTTAAAGAGATCTTTCTCTGATTGATTTGGGGATGTTTCCCCACCGTTAGGGGCTTCTGTTTTACAGAAGGCAATCTTCTTGTTTTTAACAAGATTGGAAAAACCTTTCTATAACAGAATTTTAATTCTGATTAATTATTGATTTATCATTATTAGATCTTTTGATCTAACGGTGGGGAATTTTTAATTCCAGCGCTGGCGCACCCGTGCTTTGCACGTGGTGCGCTGCTCAGAGCGCAGTGCACTTTGCGCTAGCGCACCGGTGTTTGACACGTGGTGCGCTGCTCAGAGCGCAGCGCAACCTGCGCTAGCGCACCCATGTTTGACACGTAGCGCGCAGCGCGCCTAGCGCTAGCGCACTCATGGTGCGCTGCCTAGGGCGCAACGCACCCGGCGCTAGCGCATCCGTGTTTGATACGTGGCGTGCAGCGCGCCTAGCGCTGGATCTGAAGCGTTGCTTCAAATTTTTGAATTTTGAATTTCAAAATAGAGCTTTGCTTTGATTGGGGAAACAGAAGCGTCGCTTCATTTCAAATCTCGGAATTTGAACAGAGCTTTGCTCTGATTGGGGAAACAAATGCCCCCCACCGTTGCGCTTACGTGGCGCACATGTGAGTGCAGCGGTGGCAGCATCTGCTCCCTCGGATCAACTCAGAAGTTGAAGAGGCGTTTCAATGCCTATAAATAGGACCTTTGGTCCCTTAGATTATTTTCATCTTCTTCTTGAGAATTATCTCTTCTTCAGAGCATTGCTCTCCTGCTTAAGAACTTTTCAAGAGTAACAACTCTGTTAAAATTTTAGGTAGAATTTAAAACTTTTAATATATTAGGGTTTTACCCATTAACAGAGCCTTGCTCTTCATAGTTCTTTGATCTAAAGAAAACCCATTTAGGATTTCATTAACAGAGCTTTGCTCTCTCTAGATCATGAGCCTATAGATCTAAGGAGATCTTTTCTTGGGATTTCTTAGCCCATGAATCAGAGCTTTGCTCTTTTGAATCATGTTGATTTGTTAATTTTTAATGAAGAACTCTTAAGAGTTGGTTCATGGATCTTGAAGATCCCAGAATTTTTTTTAATTCATAAAAATTAATTTTAATTAATTGTCTTCTGATGGATTTTTCCATCATCATTACAGAGCCAAGCTCTTGACATTCTCGGGGAATCACTTTAAATTCCTTTCATAATTGAATTTGACAGGTGTCATTCCTGTTTGTAGAGCATTGCTCTCGAGGAGTTTAACTCTTTGACCCGAAGGGTCGCTTATTAAATGAGATTCCTTTTTCAGGATTTCTCACAAATTCGAATTTATTAGGTGTCATAATTAGAATTTGTTTTCTCCATGGGGATATCAAGAGTCGTTTAAATTCCGTATCTATTTTTCTTCATTACTGATCTTCTAATGATGTTTCTTTTCAGGCACTATGGTTGTTCATTTATATAGTCTGCACGAGTTCATCTCTTATGAGGATATCCGCGTACAGGGCCGTTGCCAAAACCAAGAGTTTACAGATACCCAATGTGCGGAGGTTATGGATCGTCTGCATGCACGCGTCGGTTGGCTGCTTCCTCGCCGTTCCGCTCTCTTGAAAATCGTAGTGGGAGCAATTTGGAGAGCACTTCCTGGGTTTCACGAGGCCATGCCGCTTAATGCACTGGATGATGCCGAAGACAAGGTGCATTCAGTGTACCTGTCGGGGCTGATCTCGAAGAAGCGGCGAGATAACCTCATTGATATTCTGCATCAAGCTTTGCAACAAACGACGATAATCGCTTCTTATCGAAGGGAGGGGGACATTGGCGAGGATCTCGACACTCGTGAGCGTGAGAGGATGCACACGAGAATGGTTAGAAAGGCCAGAAAGATTCTAGACGGCCTCACTTTTGAATTCCTCAATCCATGCCCTGGATTTGAGGTTTTACCATTGTAATCATTTTGATGATGTTTTCGTTTACTGCTTTCATAATTGTAAGAAATTTTTCGAAGTATGAATGGCAAATACCTCATTTCAGCGTGTTTTATTTTATGTACTAAATCTTTTGCATATGCATGAACGGGTATGCTTCGCACGCTTAATCAAATGCGAATCAAATGTTCTCCTTGTCGCTTTCTTCTCTTTTCTTTGTTGCCGGCATGTTACCTTAGTAAGCATAGCTTGTAGATGATAGAGTGAGCATCTTGCTTTGGCTTCTTCGAGGGGTAGTGATGGCTTAGGAAGCAGGTTCAGATTTGCTGCCTAAGACTTTTCAACTTCATGAGCCGTGAGGGTCTCATGAAGACTTTCTTCCTTCGAGTCGAGAGGATATCGTAGGTGTATTTTCTCCTTAGGAATCGTGAGGATTCCTAAGTGCGTTTTCCCTTATAAGTCGTAAGGATCTTATAAGAGAGTTTTATTCCTTACGAATCGAGAGGACCCGTAAGTGTTTAGTGAGATTGACATGTAGATGACGTATTTCTGCGACGGGGTCATGTGGATGATGTATTTCCGAGACGGAGTCATGTGGATGATGTATTTCCGCGACGGGCTCATGTGGATGACGTATTTCCGAGACGGGGTCATGTGGATGACGTATTTCCGAGACGGGGTTATGTGATGACGTATTTCAGCGACGGGGTCATGTGGATGACGAATTTCCGAAACGGGGTCATGTAGATGACGTATTTCCGAGACGGGGTCATGTGGATGACGTATTTCCGCGACAGGGTCATGTGGATGACGTATTTCCGCGACGGGGTCATGTGGATGACGTATTTCCGTGACGGGGTCATGTGGATGACGTATTTCCAAGACGGGGTCATGTGGATGACGTATTTCCGCGATGGGGTTATATGGATGATGTATTTCCGCGACGGGGTCATGTGGATGACGTATTTTCGAGACGGGGTCATGTGGATGACGTAGTTCCATGACGGGGTCATGTAGATGACGTATTTCTGGGACGGGGTCATGTGGATGACGTATTTCCGCGACGGGGTCATGTGGATGACGTGTTTCCGCGACGGGGTCATGTGGATGACGTGTTTCCACGACGGGGTCATGTGGATGACGTATTTCTGAGATGGGGTCATGTGGATGACTTATTTCCGAAACGGGGTCATATGGATGACGTGTTTCCGCGACGAGGTCATGTGGATGATGTATTTCCACGACGGGGTCATGTGGATGACGTATTTCCGAGACGGGGTCAGGTGGATGATGTGTTTCCGCGACGGTGTCATGTGGATGACGTATTTCCGATACGAGGTCATATGGATGACGTGTTTCCACGACGGGGTCATGAGGATGACGTATTTCCGAGACGGGGTCATGTGGATGACGTATTTCCGAGACGGGGTCATGTGGATGACGTATTTCCGAACGGGGTCATGTGGATGACGTATTTCCGAGACGGGGTCATGTGGATGACGTATTTCCGAAATGGGGTCATGTGGATGACGTATTTCCGCGACGGGGTCATGTGGAGACGTATTTCCGAAACGGGGTCATGTAGATGACGTATTTCCACGACGGGGTCATGTAGATGACGTATTTCCGAACGGGGTCATGTGGGTGACGTATTTCCGAGACGGGGTCATGTGGATGACGTATTTCCGAAACAGGGCCATGTGCATGAAGTATTTCCGAGACGGGTTTATGTGGATGACGTATTTCCGAAACGGGGTCATGTAGATGATGTATTTCCGAAACGGGGTCATGTGGATGACATATTTCCGCGACGGGGTCATGTGGATGACGTATTTCCGAAACGGGGTCATGTAAATGATGTATTTTCGAGACGGGGTCATGTGGATGACGTTGCGTCTATTGTAATGAGACGAATGTCGAAGTGGTCTCCAGGTTGTCTGGGAACCATCGAGATTTGGAGTATGGGCTTTGCCGTAGCTCCAGGGTTGATTGCAGTGTCTGAATCCTGCTGGAATGGAGAGGAGCGCTGTTGACGGTCTCTAGGCTATCCCTGAACCGTCGAGATTTGGATTCGTTTTCTGATGGAGCCTGGGGAGGGAAGGTATGATTCCTTCCTTGTTTGCGCACCTGCATTGTACACAGGGATTGATGTGATATCAGCTTTAGGGCATAAATTTTATTTTGTTTTATTTCTTTCCGCGATGCTCTATCATTTCAGCTTTTATATCGCGAAGGTCGCGATTGCCCAATCATTTCGGCTATTTTTCGCGGCGCCCAATCATTTCGGCTATTTATTTTATTTTTACTCGCTGTTTTTTATTGCGAGTTGCCCAATCATTTCGGCTATTTCGCATGCATCCATTTTTAGTTGCTGATTTTGTTGCAAGTTGCCCTATCATCTCGGCTATTTCGCATGCATGTGTGGTTTGCTAGGTTCTTACTGCAAGCTTGGGATTAGACATCGATTTCAGCATTAGCACCGCTACAACTGGATTATTGCCAGGAAGCGAATCATCATTTGCCTCGTTCGATGTCGAACAAAGGTGGCTAAGCGAACAGGGTTAGGATCCTGTCGACTAAGGCTTTTGACTTCATGAGTCGTAAAGGTCTCATAAAGGTATTTATCCCTGCGTGTCGTGAGGATCTTGTAGGTGCGTTTTCTCCTTAGAAATCGTGAGGATTCCTAATTGCATGTTCTCTTATAAGTCGTAAGGATCTTACAAGAGTGTTTTCTCCTTATAAGTCGAGAGGACTTACAAAGGTTGTTCACCGTGTAGACATATCCCTAGTTACGGATGGGACTTTGTTAGGGAAATGTTTATTCGCGCCCGTGGATTGTATACAAGGGTCAATATTGAGCCGCTTGCAGGGCAAAATTGGAGGTTGTGGTGGCTGCTTAAGAACAAGTTCAGATCCCTGTAGCTTAAGACTTTTAAATCTTATGAGCTGTGAGGGTCCCATAAGAGGATTCTCCTTATGAGTCGTGAAGATCTCGCAAGTGTAATTTCTCCTTAGGAATCGTGGGGATCCCTAAGTGTGCTGCTCCTTTGTGAGTCGTAAGGATCTCACGCAGGTGGTTTCTTCTTACAAAGTCGAGAGGACCAAGTGTCTTTTAACGAGATTGCGCCTTTTCGAATTTTCACAAAACTCGTCGGTGGCCCTGCTATTTTTACTCACGGAGCCCTTTCGGGTTTTCATCCGTGCCCTTGTCGCTTATGGACATACGGTTTTTTCTTTTTCTTTCTTCTTTTTTTATTCTTTTCTCTTTTTTTGTGTCAGCCTTGGGGTGCTGCAGTCTATAGTAGTTTATCGATGTCTCGGTCAACAGCTAGTTTTAGGACATAGTGGTCCTTTGTTAGTTTAAGGACGTTTCGGTCCGTTGTTAGTTTAATGGCGTTTCTGTCCGTTGTTAGTTTTAGGACGTTCGCTGTTAGTTTAAGGACGTTTCGGTCCGCTGTTATTTTAAGGACGTTTCGGTCCGTTGTTAGTTTAAGGACGTTTCGGTCCGTTGTTAGTTTTTGGACGTTTCGGTCCGCTGTTAGTTTAAGGACGTTTCGATCCATTAGCCGGCTACAACTTATAGAGTTTGGGCTAGCAAGATAGCGAGCGGACATAGTTTTCGTCATCTATCATTGACCAAGGCCGTGACTCGTCAGGCGTAGTACTTTTTTAGGAAGCGACCATTTATTGGCCTGGAAGGTCTTTCACCATGCATGTCCATGAGTAGATAGGCCCCACCCTGGTAGACCTTGTCTATGATATACGGGCCTTCATAGTTCGGCTCGAATTTCTCCCGTTTGGCACGATTGGGGATCATAGGTCTTTTGACCACTGGCATGAGTTCGCCTGGGCGGAACGTTCTCGGCCTAGTTAATTTTTCATATGAGCGCGTCATCTTTGCTTTATAAGCCTCCAGATTTTGTTGCGCTATGAGCTAGGTTTCATCAAGGGCATTGAGCTCCTCAAACCGAAGGTGAGCATTCTCTTCGTCCGTTAGCTCGTAATGAACTGCCACTCGTAGAGAGGGTAACTCTATCTCGAGGGGGAGTACTGCTTCTATACCGAATACCAATGCGTACGGCGTTGTGTCCGTGGCCGTTTTGAACGTAGTTTGATATACTCAGAGAGCTTCATGCAGTCTTTCGTGCCAGTCCTTCTTATTTCGGGACACCGTCTTTTTCACGATCTTTGTTAAGGTTTTGTTAAAAGCCTTAGCTAGACCGTTAGCTCGGGGATTATAGACTGAGGAGTATCTCCAGTCTATGTTATGCTGTTGTGCGAAGCGGCTAATCTTGTGGCTTCTATAGGCTGGCCCGTTATCGGAGATAATCTGTCGTGGAGTTCCAAACCGATAAATGACGTGTGTCTTGAAGAAATGGAGGATCTTCTCCGTGTTCACTTCTCTTAACGGTACTGCTTCTGCCCATTTGGAGAAGTAATCAGTTGTCGCCAAAATGAATGATGTTCTCTGGACGATACTGGTTCGATAGGGCCGATTATGTCAGTCCCCCACATTTCGAACGACCAGCTAGCCACCGTTGGATGCAGCGGATTTGGATGCTGGTGAATAAAGTATCCGTGAATTTGGCACGAGTGGCATTGCTTCGCGTATTCGAGACAGTCTTGAATCATCGTGGGCCAATAATAACCCATTCATGATCTTTAGCTTCATCTTCGGCCCGGCTTGGTAAAAACCGCAGAGTCCGTCGTGAGTTTCTTGGACGAATCTTTTTGCCTCTTCAGGCCCCAGGCATCTTAGCCACAGAGAGTCAAATGACCTTTTATACAGAGTATCATTGACGAAAGCAAAAGACAGAGCTCGTTTCATAAGCTGATGTTTCGAGGACGCATCTTCAGGTGTTCGACGGGATTTGAAGTCGTCTATAAAGACTTTCCTCCAATCCTCGGCCTTTTCGTGGTCTTTTATTTGTAGAGTCGTTTGCTTGATCGCTCCCTTTTCTTCGGACGACTGCGGAGATATTTCTGCCGGTGCAAGAACCCGACGGCTTTACACAACGATCCTCACGTCATCGAGGTTTTCGTCAGCCAGTTCTTTAGCGAGCTTGGCTAATGCATCTGCTTTGCTATTTTCCGCACGCGGTATGCTTTCCAAGGTGTAGGAAGGAATTTGAGTCAGCAGTCGCTGTACTCTCTCGCCGTATTTCACCAACTCAGGTTTGCACGTCTGATAGTCGCCGTTTACTTGACTGACGATCAGTTGGGAGTCTCCGTATATGAGGAGGTTTTCAATTCCCATGTCGATGGCGATCTCGAGACCTGCTATCAAAGCTTCATACTCGGCTTCGTTATTCGTCCTCGGCTCTGTTAAGGAGAAAGCAAAGCGCATTATCCCTCCTTGTGGAGTTACGAAGATGAGTCCTACCCCTGATTTGATTATAGGGGTGCCTTGTTTGTGCTTCTTCATGGAGGACGCTCCATCAAAATAAAGTTCCCATCGGGTATCACCCCCGTCGATCGTGTCAAACGCATGTTCGTCCGGCAATTCACAATTCAAAGGAGAGTCGGCAGTTATCGGATGCTCAGCGAGGAAGTCAGCGATTGCCTGGCCTTTCACTGCCTTGAGAGGCCGATAAGTTATCGAGAATTCCATCAAGAGCAGGGCCCATTTGGCGAGTCGTCCTGTTAATATGGCCTTTGAAATCAAGTATTTAAGAGGATCTACTTTTGATATGAGATGGACCTCATGTGCCAATGCATAGTGTCTGAGCTTCGTTATTGCGAAGATCAACGCCAGGCAGTGTTTTTCAATGGGAGAGTAATTGCTTTCTGCCCCCAGGAGAACTCGACTCAGATAATAAAAGGGCTCTTTCATTCCCTTGGTCGTTTTCTTGTGCCCACAGCGCGCCTAAAGAACCTTCAAGGGATGTTGTGTACAGGAAGAGAGGTTTTCCATTAACGGGAGCGGCCAGTACTGGCGGATTCTGCAGGTATTGCTTGATTTCGTCTAGTGCGCTTTGGCATTTGTGATCCCAGACGAACGGGGCTCCCTTCTTCATTAGGTGACTGTAGGGACGACACTTGCCTGAGAGATTGTCTATAAATCGCCGGATATACGCGAGCTTTCCTTGGAGAGTGTTTCCCCCAATCAGAGCAAAACTCCGTTTGAATTTCAAAAATTCAAAAATTGAAGCAATGCTTCAGATTGCTTGCGCTGCGCGCAACACGCCACGTGTCAAAAGCAGACACGCCAGCGCTGCGCCCAAAACAGCGCACCCAATCAAAGCAAGGCTCTGTTTTAAAATAAAAATAAAGGAAGCAACGCTTCAGGCGACTTGCGCTCTGCGCTGCGCGACACGTGTCAGGGCAGTTGCGCTAGCGCATGTGCGCTGCGCTCTGCGCGACACGTGTCAGCGCAGCTGCGCTGCGCTCTGCGCTGCGCGACACGTGTCAAGCGCAAGTGCGCTTGCGCCAGCTGTGCCAGCATTTAAACAGAAAATTTTTGGAAAGATCTTTCCAATCTTATTAAAAACAAGAAGATTCTCTTCTGTAAAACAGAAGCCCTAGGATCAAAGATCCAACGGTGGGGAAACATCCCTAAATCACTCAGAAAAAGATCTCTTTAACTTATTTAACAAATCAATTGGCACTATATAAAGACCCCTAGACTCCAAGTCTAAAAGAGATAGAGATACAGAGAGATCTTCTAAAAACTTTGAGAAGAATTCAAAGAGAAAGAAAAAAGGTAAACTTTTGAATAAAAGAAGAATTTCTTCCAAAAAGATCAATGATCTAAGAACAAGATCAAGATCTTGGATAAAAAAAAAGAAAAAAAAGATCAAAAGAAGATCTAATTAAAAAAAAGATAAAACAGAAGTAATTTACTTCATTGATTAGATCTTTTGATCTATATAAAGGCATTGCCTTTTGATGAACCATCGGTTCTTGAATCTTGAGGTAGAACCTCTAAAAAGATTCTTTTTTTTTTATCTAAATTAGATCAAGATGCGCTCTGCGCTACTGTATAGTGCCCTGCACTCCTAATTTACGTTGTTGCGCTCTTGGATTGGCGCAAGTCACCAGAGCGCGCCACGTGTCAAAAGCGCACTAACGCAGCGCACTGGCGCAGCGCATTACGCTAACAGACTTGCACTCAGCAGAGCGCGCCACGTGTCAGCAGCGCATTTGCGCAGCGCACTGCGCTAACAAACTTGCGCTCACCAGAGTGTGACATGTGTCACCTCCACATCAGTTTGCGCCTTGCGCTCCTCAATCGGCGCAAAGCGCCTGACAGGCCACGTGGCGCGCTGTCAGACCATTGAATGGTCTGCATTATTAAAGAAAGGGACAGAGCCCAATTAAAAAGGCCTAACAGGCCAAAATAAATGCTATGCATTTAATTAAAAAGCCCAATGCTGTGCATTATTTTAAAAAAAGGGGCAGAGCCCAAGCAAAGGCCTAAACAGGCCAATCATGATTAAAATGTTAAACATTTTCAAATGGACTTAACCCAATTCTGGCCGTAAGTCCTCAAATTAAATTGAACCGAGCACAACTGCTCTCCCAACTCAATTTATACCCGGTTCAAGGGTACATCTCTGAACTCCTCTGATATTTATCGTTGTAATCTTTCAACGTCGTCAGAGAGGTGACGGGTCCCGACAACCACACATTGCTACGGACTGTGGGGTCCTTAAACTCATGGACTAATGCGTCCTTAAACCAATATTCGTCCCCAAAATGGGAATGTTGAACCACCATGTACCTAAACTGGTAATACGGACTGTGGGGTCCTTAAACTCATGGACTAATGCGTCCTTAAACCAACATTCGTCCCCAAAATGGGAATGTTGGACTACCATGTCCCTAAACTGGTATTACGGACTGTAAGGTCCTTAAACTCATGGACTAATGCGTCCTTAAACCAATATTCGTCCCCAAAATGGGAATGTTGGACCACCATGTCCCTAAACTGGCAATGGACCACAATGTCCTTAAACTGGAGACGGACCACCATGTCCCTAAACTGGCAATGGACCACCATGTCCCTAAACTGGAGATGGACCACCATGTCCCTAAACTGGCAATGGACCACTATGTCCCTAAACTAGAACAATATAGCCCAAATGCTCTTTTGTCGGATCTAAACGATCCTATTAAGCTGATCTTAGTCTCAAATTAGACTAACGTATCCTTAACAAACATTTGAGTTGATCTTAGCTTCAAATATGGTTAACGTATCCTTGAACCAAAACCACAAACCCAAATCTAAGAAAATACAGATTTGGACTAATCCACGTCCTACGGGCGACGACATAAATTAGTCTCCGTATACAATCTACGGGCAACCACAAACAAAATAAACACCCACGACACGAAGTGACCATCTGGAGAAGGAGAAAGTTATTACCGCGATGCGGTAGCGTAATTAACTGCAGGGGCTTGCGCCTGCAGGGAAGAGCGTCCCCACAATCAAAAACCCCTCAAGCGAGGGGGAATCTGACGAAGTGTGCTACATCGGCCGCATCCGTCTAAACCTCCGATACACGGTGCCATAAATCAACTTGGCATCTTCGGAGAGCTGGACGGATAAAACCAAATAGCATCTGCCCCGAATCTCAGGCAAGACGTCCCTGTCTGCGCCGCCATTCGGAGGGGAACAGAGAGACCGCAATTGCTTGAGAGTCCTTGGTGGAGGCATTTCCATAATCGCCTTGATCTTTGACGGATCTATCTCGATGCCTCGGTGTCGGACGATGAATCCTAGGAATTTGCCCGAGGAAACTCCGAACGCGCATTTGAGAGGGTTCATCTTCAGGTTGTATTTCCGAAGGCGTTGAAACACAATCTTCAGATGCTTTAAATGTTCCTCGTATGATTTGCTTTTAACTACGAGGTCGTCGATATAACATTCGACGATATCATGTATGAGGTCATCGAAAATCTTCGTCGTGGCCCTCTGATAGGTGGTACCGGCGTTCTTTAGACCGAAGGGCATCACCTTGTAGCAGAATATGCCCAAAGGAGTCGAAAAGCGGTATTCTTCTGGTCTTCGGGATGCATCCTTATCAGATTGTATCTTGATGAGCCGTCCATGAAGGAGAAAACTTCGTGAGTGGACGTGTTATCTATCATCAGCTCAGTGACTGGTACGGGAAAATCATCCTTCGGGCAAGCTTTATTGAGGTTCTGAAAGTCCACGCAGATGCGCACCGTCCATTTTTCTTCATCACTGGGACGATGTTGGCGATCCAGTCAGGGTACTGAACCTCTTGGATGAAACCGGAGTCGATAAGTTTCTTGACCTCGGCATTAATGCTCATCTTAAGCTCGAGCCGCATTCGTCTCGGTGCTTGTTTAATCGGCTTGACGTCCGGAGATATCGCCAATTTGTGCACAGCAATCTCTGGATCTAATCTTGGCATCTCGGAATAGTTCCATGCGAAGCAATCTTTATGCTGCATGAGCACGTCCTTTAGCGTAGCCACCCTTTCTTCAGACAACAGCTCACTGACGAACGTCGGCCCGCGGGTCACTGCCGTCCCCAAATCAATTTTCTTGAAGTTATCTGCAGTAGTATGTATCCCATCTTCCAGCTCTTTTGGCACCGGTAGAAACTCTGAGATTACCTCATCATCATCATTTCGAGAGCACCAGAGGAGTTCATCCAATATTCTCGGGCTCATCTTCTGACAACGTTATCACGTGACAGGTACGAGCTCACTTCAAGACCGATGTGGATCAGGTTCTACCCTCATGGATTTGGTGTTCATGCTTCTGCGGCGGGGTTACCCTCCAGCTGCTGGATAGAGCGAACCTGCCTTGTTGGTATTGGTCTTCAACCCATTCTTGAATGTGAAGCAGTCTTCAATAGGATGTCCTATTACCCTATGATAGGAGCAATAGTTCGGGTGAGAGACTTCGCCTGCTTGCTCGGGGTGCTTGGACTCCGGGAATGTCATCATCTGATGTTTTATGATAAGATCGAATATCCTTCTTGTCTTGTCTGGGGAAAAGAATATGCTCGACTCATCTTTTTCATAAGAGACGAATCCAGACTGCTCGATTCCTGATCGCGTGGCTTCTTGGACCTGCTTTTGTCGCTGTCGAACGCCTTTCCGTTCTTTGGTTTGTTTCTGCCTCTGCGTCGGGCCTTTTATACAACAGGTTGACAAGGAGGAGCATTTCATTTTCACAGCCTGTTGAAGGAGGCGTTGCGTCCTGGATTTCTCGTAGATGGCCATTTCACGATTATGGTCGTCTCGAACCTTTTGACATGCTTCCTTATAAGCTTGTCCATTTGTTCTTTCGAACGCCGGACTGGGCATTTTCACAGCGGGAGTTCGTTTCTGGTTCAGGGTTAGCATCTTCCCACAGAGCATCTCCTTCTTCATCAAAGTCATGTATGACGTAGCAGGTCGGCGAGTAGCTTCCGTTTCTTGGATTGAACATACCCAAGCCCGGTCGTTTCCATTCTCCCGTTGGGCAATTTTCGTTGAGTTCCGGAAACGTCCCAGATCCTGTTATAGAACTGTGCTTGTCGCGCAGTTTGCTTAAGGGGTACACCTTGGCTTCTCAAGAGTCTCTTTAGTCCATCTGTGTAATATCTGGACAAACGGATGGTGTGAACAACCCTAATTTTCCTATACACTTTTCTACACAAAATTTTAAACTTTTTTTTTCAAATCATAAAGTGGGTATTTTAGCCTGAGCACCAAGATATAAGTAATTATTTTGTTTTTAATTACAAGTTACAAGAATGTAATAACTCCATTTTTAGTGTATAAGAAATTACTTTAAATTTAATGTATACTTGGAGTATTTACTCTTGCTGCTATCATTTTAAGTAATTAAATAACTCCATAATTACAAGAAGGAGCTTATAGCTCATTGGTAATACCTTGCATCTGCTGACCAAGCCACCAGAGTTCAAATCCCATACCCCACATTATTTTTAATATTGATTTTTTTTAAACCTTTAGAATACTAAGAGTTTACACGTGCATATCTCACAAAAACCCCACTACACCCAAACATGTAACACTTGCAGGAGTTAGATGACCGTCGGGGGGGGATCCAGGCCGCCGGAGTCTGCGGGAATCGGCCACTTGGCCTTGACTCGGCCGACTCAGTGCTCCTACCGAGTCATCGGCCGACGTCGGCCGATTCCGGCGACGGCCACAACATGAAAGTTGTGTCTTTTCATATTCCCTATGCACCTGCAAAATTTCAGCCTCAGACACTTCCAGAGCTCTTTAAAACCCCCAATTACTCCACTTTTAATACATTTTTATTACATTTTATCACATTTTTATTTTTAACTTTTCATTTACCCTAACCCTAGCCTAACCCTATAAATACCAACCCTACACACTACCCTCTCACCCCCAAAATCTTTATCCACTCTCTCAAAAGTTTTCCAAGAAGTGTGTGCTTCGAAAACAAGTTTCGCGGCGAAGCTCCGACGAGATTCCGGCGGGAATTCCGGCGACGTTTTTAGAAACAACCGGCGACGAAGCAACGCCTCGGCAACTTCTTAGTTCCCCTATACTCTTTAGTATAGATCGAAACATGTAAGTCCCATTCTATCTCCCTTTTCTAATTCTCAAAATACGAATTACGAAACTCGACGGAATCGAGACAAATCCGATTTCCGATTCGGTTTTCTATAAAATTTCACTTCTAATCAATTCAAACAAGTCTAAACATCGTTTATCATGATTATTAAACTTGTACAAAATCAATTTGAATAAATTTTCACACATGAAATGATACCTTTTTAACTTACCGTATTTTTTTCACTTTAATACCATCATGTTTCAATTTCACATTTAACCCGTTTAACATTGTTATACCTTTAAAATAGATCACGAGGTAATGACCTACCTCCTCACACACACACATACAACCATAATACGCTATCTTGAAAACTCCTAATACGATAAAACAAGATTTTACATTAAAATACCATTTCCTTGAATAAAACTTTTTTATAAAAGTTTAGGTTTGATACATTTGTTTAAACAATATCTTTAATAGGAAAAATACGATAAGTTATAGACATCAATCGTTTATCTAAACCTGACTTTGTGGGTGTCTAGGCAAGTGTGTCTAAGGCAAGTGGTTACTTAATTAGGGCCACTACTTGTAGTGGAGAGCCTCCACTTACCTGGCCGCAATTGGCGGTGAAGAGTCGATTTGAGGCTTCTAACGACTTGTCGTTTAGAACTTTTAGAAATAGGCAGGTTGGCTTAGGAATCCTAGAATCTAAAATACAGAAAATTACACTTTGCAAATAAATACCTTTTACTTTATAAAACCGTTTTCTAAAGGATTAGTATTTTACAATCTTTGCAAAGCGCCGCTACAACCCATCTTTGGGGAACCCGTTCGGGATCGTGCGGTTTATCGTGCACTCTCGGGATAGTAGTGCGAGATTCAGACCTCCGCAAGGAGCATTCGGGTCCCGAAAGTTTAAAATACGACATCTTAAGAAAATGAGATTTTTGGAATATAAAATATTTATTAAAACTATTTTTGTATAAATATATGTATATTTATCATTTAAATATCTATTTTATTATAATATAAAATAGTTCCACATTTTTTCTAAAAATCACAAGAATAAATTGTACACTAAAACACCATGAACTTGAAATAAATCAATATTACAGATAAATACCCTTATTTATAAAACTAGGATATTTTCACTAGAAATGTCACAACATAAATCCACCCTCATTACAACTCTAAAGAACGAACATAAATACTTGAGGCGTATTTTGAAAAGTATATAAAAGTATTTTTACATAAAACCCCCTCAAGTTTTATAAATTATCCTAAGGACCCTAGCATTTTATAAGACTTCGATTCACATTTCTGATTGTCTGACTCGGGTTTGAGTCTGATTAATCTGACTTGAATATGATTCAAGTCAATCTATAATTTACAAGTTTCCACTTTAATATGAACTCATGAATCATGAATCCAATATCAATCTATACATCTTGACTGAACCGAACCATGGCATTAACCTATTCCTTTTACATGATTCTCAGTTCTTCCATTTACATGACTCTATGGTTACAACCCGCTTACTGATATCATGTGTTGTCGGTCAGTCAATCAATCTTACAATCAATACAATTTACAAGATAACAATACAAACAAGATATCGCGGGGGTTTAAGGGGTAGACTGGTATGGAATATGTTAAAGGTGGCACGAGGGTGGTCACTTAAGACGTAATTACATCCATGCCGTTGTTTCGTGGTATTATCGACGGAGCCTTGTACTACAGGTTACCAAGGTCCCCGGTGTAAGTGGGACTCCCCTCGTATACACTGCATCTTCTGTACCAGGCTACAAACAACAGCGTTAATACAACATTACAATATTATAAGTACAACATTAAAAGCTACTTTCTCTCTCTCTCTTACTCTCTGTCTATTTCTCCCTTATCTTTGGGACTTACGAGCGACCTGTTCGCTGACGACATTCTATTTCTTTCTTCTTTGGATGTCGTCAGGTGGTTTGGACCCGGCGGAGATCGATCCATCTCAAGAAGACTTGGAGTAGTTTACCGAAGACCCTGCACTTTAGTTTCATTGTACACTTTTCCTTTATGTATTTTTCATTTCCTGTCATGCCACTGTTTAGGCATCTTTTTATTTTAGTTGTATTTCCTTTTCATGTATTGTATAAAAGAATGTTAATAAATAAAAGTTGATGTTCCTTTTATATCTTGTCTCTTGTGTATTTATTTTATATTGCTTAGATACGCTTAGCGTATGTACTTCTGAGTATATATGTAGCGGGCCTCGTCGTGTCCCCTTCGCCGTACACCGGGAAGCGGGGCGTGACAGGTTTTGTTGGTGGCCCATGCAGGTCAGAGCTGTATAGAACCATACTATGCAGTTCTGTTCTGCGTGGTCAACCTAAGCAATATAACACAAGAACCAACAACTAAAACATTCTTTACAATCATGTTCTTTGAATCCCATCATTTCTTATTCTTTGAATCATATACTTTGAATCTGTCCTAACCCAAATTTTTCTTCAAGGTTATGGATTCCCCGAACAACACCAGCACCAATGTCAACAACACACCTCCAACTCCAGCACTACCTCTCACACCAGTTGTTCCCGCTCCACTCAACGAGCAAACGGTTCTGCTTGAGGCGATCCGCAGCCTTCTTGAGGGACAATAGCAGCTCTTGAACCGTCCCGAGACTGAAGTACCTGGGGTGAAGCAATTCAGAGCCTTACATCCCAAACAGTTCTCAGGAAAGGGGAGCCTACTGGAAGCTGAGGAATAGGCTCAAAGCACAGAGGATGATCTGGCGGAAGCACAAGTGCCAGAAATAGCTTGGGTCCGAGTTGCAAAGCTGCAACTCACGGACAATGCGCGGAACTGGTGGAAGGCGGAAGAAAGCCGTCTTGAACAGCCTATTGAATGGAAGACTTTTCGCGAGAAGTTCGACGCGAAGTACTTCCCTGTGACTGCCAGGTTTGCCATGGAACAGAAGTTCATTCATCTACAACAAGGTTCGATGTGGGACAAGTCAGTAGAAGAGTATGACGCTGAATTCACCATGCTCAGTCGGTAAGATATGTCACAGTATTTCAAATTTTTGATATCACATACTACACAACTAACACAAGACCATAACAGATTTGCGGCACACCTGATACCAACGGATGAGATCAGAGCCCGTCGATTTCAACAAGGTTTGGACACGGAAATCCAGGCTGCACTAGCCACAGGGAAATTTCCAACTCATGAAGATGCTCTGGAAGCTGCCCACAGTTATGAGGCAGTGATAAAGGCAAGGGGCATACCCCAGTCTGCAGGAGTGAAACGCCCTGCCCCTCAAATGGCAGGAGGGGCCTCTTCAAGGCCAGCTGTTGAACTCAGAAGACTGGAAGAAGCCAAGGATCGGCTAAGACCTGATTTTTGCTTTTATTGCAAGAGGGAAAGACACTTATGGAAGGACTGTAGGCGCGCAAAAGGCCTATGCTTGGTTTGTGGCGCGTCTAATCACGGAATTGGAAACTGTCCTTATAGACACAACCCAGCACACCCACCCATCAACTACCCGCAGCAGCCAGTTATCCAAGCTCCTGCAACTCGTCCTACACTCCCAGCACCACCTCCACGTGGATTTCCTGCTCAGCCAAATTGCCAATTCCATCAGGCACTGAGAAACAAGCATCGAGTACAGGGGAATATGCCTCCAACTAGGAGGAACGTGCCACGGCGACAGGCTTTCACCTTAGCAGCCATAGAACCTGAAACTGTGAACCAAGGTAACCCAAGTAACTCCCTCACAACTTTGACCACAACTTCTTCACAATCTTTAGTTCTGTCATCAAACTGTTACACTTTCCTTTTACAAATTTCGAGGACGAATTTTTTATAAGGAGGGTAGAATGTAACAACCCTAATTTTCCTATAAACTTTTCTACACAAAATTTTAAATTTTTTTTCAAAATCATAAAGGGGTATTTTAGCCTGAGCATAAGATATAAGTAATTATTTTGTTTTTAATTACAGGTTACAAGAATATAATAACTCCATTTTTAGTGTACAAGAAATTACTTTAAATTTAATGTATACTTGGAGTATTACTCTTGCTGCTATCATTTTAAGTAATTAAATAACTCCATAATTACAAGAAGGAGCTTGTAGCTCATTGGTAATATCTTGCACTGCTGAACCAAGCCACCAGAGTTCAAATCCCATACCCTACATTATTTTTAATATTGATTTTTTTAAACCTTTAGAATACCAAGAGTTTACACGTGCATATCTCACAAAAACCCCACTACACCCAAACATGTAACACTTGCAGGAGTTAGATGAACCGTCGGGAGGGATCCAGGCCGCCGGATTCGGCCGGGAATCGGCCAACTCGGCCTTGACTCGGCCGACTCAGTGCTCCTACCGAGTCACGGCCGAGTCACCCCTGAGTCGGTCGATTCCGGCGACAGCCACAACATGAAAGTTGTGTCTTTTCATATTTCCTATGCACCTGCAAAATTTCAGCCTCAGACCACTTCCAGAGCTCTTTAAAAACCCCAATTACTCCACTTTTAATAAATTTTTATTACATTTTATCGCATTTTTATTTTTAACTTTTCATCTATCCTAACCCTAGCCTAACCCTATAAATACCAACCCTACACACTACCCTCTCACCCCCAAAATCTTGAGCCACTCTCTCAAAAGTTTTCTAGGAAGTGTGTGCTTTGAAAACAAGTTCGCGGCGAAGCTCCGATGAGATTCCGGCGGGAATTCCGGCGACGTTTTTAGAAACAACCGGCGACGAAGCAACGCCTCGGCAACTTCTTTAGTTCCCCTATACTCTTTAGTATAGATCGAAACCCGTAAGTCCCATTCTATCTCCCTTTCTAATTCTCAAAAATACGAAATTACGAAACCCGACGGAATCGGAACAAATCTGATTTCCGATTCGGTTTTCTATAAAATTTCACTTCTAATCAATTCAAACATGTCTAAACATCTTTATCATGATTATTAAACTTGTAAAAATCAATTTGAATAAGTTTTCACACTTGAAATGATAACCTTTTTAACTTACCGTATTTTTTTCACTTTAATACCATCATGTTTCAATTTCACATTTAACCCGTTAACATTGCTATACCTTAAAATAGATCACGAGCTAATGACCTACCTCCTCACACACACACATGCAACCATAATACGCTATCTTGAAAACTCCTAATACGATAAAACAAGATTTTACATTAAAATACCATTTCCTTAATAAAACCTTTTATAAAAGTTTAGGTTTGATACATTTGTTTAAACAATATCTTTAATAGAAAAAATATGATAAGTTGTGGACATCGATCGTTTATCTAAACCTGACTTTGTGGTGTCTAGGAAGTGTGTCTAAGGCAAGTTGTTACTTAATTAGGGCCACTACTTGTAGTGGAGAGCCTCCCACTTACCTGGCACTTACCTGGCCGCAATTGGCGGTGAAGAGTCGATTTGAGGCTTCTAACGATTTTTCGTTTAGACCTTTTAGAAATAAGCTAGTTGGCTTAGGATACCCTAGAATCTAAAATACGGAAAATTACACTTTGCAAATAAATACCCTTTACTTTATAAAACCGTTTTCTAAAGGATTAGTATTTTACAATCTTTGCAAAGCGCCGCTACAACCCATCTTTGGGGAACCCGTTCGGGATTGTGCGGTTTATCGCGCACTCTCGGGATAGTAGTGCGAGATTCAGACCTCCGCAAGGAGCATTCGGTCCCGAAAGTTTTAAAATACGACATCTTAAGAAAATGAGATTTTTGGAATATAAAATATTTATTAAAACTATTTTTGTATAAATATATGTATATTTATCATTTAAATATCTATTTTATTATAATATAAATATTCCACATTTTTCTAAAAATCACAAGAATAAATTTTACACTAAAACACCATGAACTTGAAATAAATCAATATTACAGATAAATACCCTTATTTATAAAACTAGGATATTTTCACTAGAAATGTCACAACATAAAATCCACCCTCATTACAACTCTAAAGACGAACAATAAATACTTGAGGCGTATTTTGAAAAGTATATAAAAGTATTTTTACATAAAACCCCCTCAAGTTTTATAAATTATCCTAAGGACCCTAGCAATTATAAGACTTCGATTCACATTTCTGATTGTCTGACTCGGGTTTGAGTCTGATTAATCTGACTTGAATATGATTCAAGTCAATCTATAATCTATAAGTTTCCACTTTAATATGAACTCATGAATTCATGAATCCAATATCAATTTATACATCTTGACTGAACCGAACCATGGATATACCTATTCCTTTTACATGATTCTCAGTTCTTCCATTTACATGACTCTATGGTTACAACCGCTTACTGATATCATGGTTTCGGTCAGTCAATCAATCTTACAATCAATACAATTCATAAGATAACAATACAAACAAGACATCGCGGGGTTTAAGGGGTAGACTGATACGGAATATGTTAAAGGTGGCATGAGGTGGTCACTTAAGACGTAAGTACATCCATGTTGTTGTTCCGTGGTATTATCGACGGAGCCTTGTACTACAGGTTACCAAGGTCCCCGGTGTAAGTGGGACTCCCCTCGTATACACTGGCATCTTCTGTACCAGGCTACAAACAACAGCGTTAATACAACATTACAATATTATAATGCAATATTAAAAGCTACTTTCTCTCTCTCTCTTACTCTCTGTCTATTTCTCTCTTATCTTTGGGACTTACCGAGCGACCTGTTCGCTGACGACATTCTATTTCTTTCTTCTTTGGATGTCGTCAGGTAGTTTAGACCCGGCGGAGATCGAGCCATCTCAAGAAAACTTGGAGCAGTTTACCGAAGACCCTGCACTTTAGTTTCATTGTACATTTTTCATTTCTGTATTTTTCATTTCCTGTTATGCCACTGTTTAGGCATCTTTTTATTTCAGTTGTATTTCCTTTTCATGTATTGTACAAAAGAATGTTAATAAATAAAAGTTGATGTTCCTTTTATAACTTGTCTCTTGTGTATTTATTTTATATTGCTTAGATACGCTTAGCGTATGTACTTCTGAGTATATACGTAGCAGGCCTCGTCGCGTCCCCTTCGCCGTACACCGGGAAGCGGGGCGTGACAGATGGGCTGGAGCTTGTCAAGTGTAGAATCCGCACCATGCTAGATTTCTTTCTCCACTTTTGTTTCCATGGATCGGTAGAATAGAATTGCCCTTTCACCCTCTCGCCTGGGAGGGACATAGAATGTTGCAGTTCTTCCACATTGTAGGCATCAAGCGCGTCTAGCTCTTTATGATGCTTGGGTGGAACCATGGCAACTTGCAAACTTTGATTTTCATCAGCGACGGTTTGTATTGATAGCCGAGCAGAGAATACGGTATTGACCTCATCTTCTAAGTCGCTGCCGAAGATCAACATAGGAGTGGACGGTCTCGGCTTGTTGCACTGGGGCGGACCTGAGTAAACTATCTCTTCTTCCTCCTCGGTATCACTCCCGAAGACCGGAATAGTAGTGATAGCTTTGTTCTTTGGTTTGTGACATCTTTCTGTGTCCTCAAAATCTGATAAGAAGTATTTCGCATCTTCATACTTTCGGACTTCGTTCACGGAGAATGGGTTTAGCTCTCCTGTCGCGGTATACTCGAGACCATCTTTGAAATACTTCATACACTGATGTTGTGTAGAAGGGATGATATTGTACTCGTGTAGCCAGGGCCTGCCGAGCAAAGCATTGTAGCATGTCTTGGCGTCAATGACGTGGAACTTGATATCAGTGATGAGCAGCTCAAAGCGTAACATCAATATTACGGACCCAAGCGTCCGTGACAACTAAGAGTCAAACCCGGAGATGGTGATCTTATCCCGAGCGAGGTGTTGAACGCTCATGCAGATTTTCTTCAACACTCTCACGTTGAGGAGATTGACGGAGGACTCATTGTCGACCAGGATTTTACCTATCTTAATGTCATGACAGTATCCGGAGATATATAGGGGGCGATTGTGCTCGCACGTCCCAAGGAGGAGATCTTCATCATCGAAAGTGATATCGGCTGTGTGTGCTTCTTCCAGCTCGTCCTTCATCTTTTCTTCGGCGAGAAAAGCTTAGAATTTCTCGGGCTCTTGTAATGCCTTGATCAACGAATCTCTCGCCTCTTTGGATAGCAGAAGGGCGTCGAGAATACTGAGCTGCGAGGGTATCTTCCTCAAGTGTGCCAGAACGTTGTAGTCCACCTTACTTTTCTTTGGCGGGTCTTTGGCTGTCAGCTTTTCAACGGCTTGGTCATCGGGGATGATATCCTCAGGGACTTTTTCTTTTCCCTTATCTTTTCTATTTGACCCGCTGTTCGAGGGCCCAAGATTCTTTTCGGGCAACGTACGATTGCGTAGCTGAATATTTTCACAGGCCTTTGGTTCTTCCTCTTTTCCCAAGGTGGACTCTTTAAAGAGAGGGTCAAGAGCCATTTCTTTGTCAGAGTCGCTCCCGAATGTGAGAATATGCGACCTCCCGGCGTTGACCACACGACAGTTGCCGATAGTTCTTTTATTCTCCTCGGTCGTACTTCTTTGCTCCCGACGAGTTTTGCGTTTTATCCGCTTGAAATTTTGCCGGTGAGCGGCATATCCTTGCCACCATCTTTTAAAAGCGTTGCACTCTTCAGTGGGGTGCGCAGTTTTCCGATGATATAAGCAGTAGCTAGCATGCATTTCCGCTTCACCAAGAACGTTTCCTTCGGAGGTTGGCAGTTTCATTCCCATTGATATGGCTTTGGCGAACCTCTTCCTTGTCTTAAACCTGTTTTTATTTGAAACGGAGGCATTTTGATCTGGCGGGAGTGTTTCAACTCTTTCGTCCAGTCGCCGGCATTTGGCCTTTTCAAATATGGCCATCTCATGCTCCCGATCAGCTTTACTTTTCAGAAGAGCTTCGTTTAAGAATGCATCGATCATTTCGTCTGATGTCCCTGGAAGTTCCGGTTCAGGATTTGCCCCAAGTTTCTCGGTGCAAGGAGCTTCTTCATCGTCTATCGACGAGTGAGAGATCACATGGCAACTCGCCATGTAATCTTCAGATTCATCCGACGAGTCTTCTCCATCATCTCCGTCCTTAAAGAAGTGGCTAAGAAACTCTTGGAGTCTGACTGGCGTCCGCGCCTTCTGGTTATACTCTTCCAGCGCGTCAATCTTCTTTTGTAGGTCCGTGCGCTTGTCACCAGGCTTCATGGGCCTTTTGGATTTCTTCTTCTTTGAAGATTTTGACGGCTGAATGTGAACGCTTTGGCTATCACCACCAATTTTTAGAGTTGGACGCGGTTTTAACATTCCTTCAATGATATCGGGTTCGAGTGGGTTTTTCCACCTGATTGCCGGGCATGTTTGGAGATCCTTCAGCATTCTTTTTTTCTTGGCTGAAAGAGCGACCTCCCATGGAGCTTCTTCTACGAAAGAGCATGATGCCCCCGGTGTATCTGTATTCTTGGGAGTGTGTGGTCGAGGCGGGTTCACCTTCTAATTTTCGGATAATACAAATTTTCCCTGCTGGTACTGATCTTCTATCCAGCTTTTAAAGATGTAACAATCCTCGATCGGATGGCCCAACATTCGGTGATAAGGGCAATAGTTAGGATTGCTAATGTTGCCTGGTTATGCTGGGCGTCTTGGCTCTGGCAGAGTGATGAGCCTATTGTGCAGTGCAAGCTCGAATAATCTCTTCGTTTTGTCTCGAGGGAACGAATAAGGGCGTCTCATTTTATCTTCGAGAGATCGAGTCCTATTATTTTGGCGATCAACTGGTCTCGGGCCACCGGGATGCTGTTGAGCATTGGCGACGACGATCGCTTTCCCCTTTCCCTTCTCATTTCGAGAGTCCGGCTTTAGAGGAGACGGTCTATGACCCATCTGGTCCATTTGGGCCAGCTTGTCAATCAGGGCTTGGAACGTGGTTGGCTTGAAGAACATCATGAATTGGGAAATAGTTGCATGAGGGTCCAGAGTGCCCACGAATATGCCCACCACCGGCGCTTCTTCGATGCGCTGTTCGCATTTTGACCAAAGATTCCGCCATCGGATTGCGTATTGAACCCACGTCTCGCCTGGCTTCATCCTGGCATTGATCAATACCGTTATTGGGGTGCATTCACTAGCACTCGCGAATCGCTGAGTGAATAATAGCTAAATTTCCCCAAAAGTCTTGACGGAGTCATTCGGGAGTTCAGAGTACCATTCGAAGGCTGTTTCTGACAAGCTGCCGACGAATTGACGGAGCAAAAGTTTATCATCACCCCCGGTGTTGCCGCAAAGAGCCCTGAACTGGGCGACATGCTGGTGGGGATTGCCCGTCCCTTTGTACACATGGAATTTAGGTATCGTGTATCGCGGCGGGTACTTTATTTGGTCATACTAGCCGGGATACGGTCGCCCAGTTTTAACAACATGGCCGGCCGCTTCATTCGCCTGGTGAGCTCGTATTTGCTGAGCAATATAGTCATCCAGAGCGGCCTTGGAAATGGTTTCCTCTTTGGTTGCTGAAAGAGCCGGAGGAGGGTTCGATGTCTCCTTCTGTCGTCTTCAATAATGATTGGAGGGTCTTCAGCTGGAGGATCCGGCTGCAACATCATCCCGACCATGTCTTGGAAGAGAAGCACCATTCGTTTTATGTTGGCAGCTTGTTCTGCTGCTTCTCTGTCCTTCTTTTCGAGGACTCTACGGAGGAAGTCAGCATCAGTTTCTTGTTCATGACGCTGCTCTGATGACGCCTCCGGGCTTTCTTTTGGCCCGGTGAGTACGGCTATTTGCGTCAGTATTTCCTGAAGCTTCTGCTGCTGCTCCTGGGCTTTTGTCACGGATCGGGTGAGCGGCCGGTGACCCGTCGAAGCGCGGTTTTCCACTTTTCCGGAAGCCATGTAAACAGTATGCACCTTTATGCCCCCAGACTTAGGGCGTTTGGGCTCAAAGTCATTATGGTCTTCCGTAGTCACAGGGGCTTTCTTTGGCCTCCTTCTCTTTTGCGTGGTTGGTGTAGCGGGAACCCAGGTGGTTGTCGTCCTTTGTGGCTTGCCAGGACGGTTCTCTTCCTGCTGAACCTTCAGCTTCTTCTGTCGGCGAGGATAGTCTTGATCAATCATCGACTCCTGGACCCGTCGCCAGACTTTGTAAACTTTGGAGGACAACCGCTGAGGGGGCTGCTCCGGCTTTGTTTCTGTAACATTCTCCACCGGTGGAGGAGATCTTTTCAATACGGCGGTAGGAGAGTTCTTGCGCACATTGTTCAGCAATTCAAAGCTGTTCCCGGTTGGAACAACAGCATTGACTTCCACCGTTGGGGCTGGTGGAGTTAGCCCAGAGGGGGAGTTGCCCCCAGCCTTCCTTACTCGGCGCCAGTGGCGACGTCGAGAGTGTCCAACCGATAGTGTTGGTTCGGTGATGGGGATGGCTTTGTCATGCCCCCTTCCTGGTGAGGCGTTGCTGGTACCAGCCTCTTGAAGACCGACGTCTGTTGAGTAGCAATATCCAATCTGTCAAAGGCAGACTTTTGAGCAGGGACGGGAGCCGGAGTGGGAGCCGGAACAGTTAGCCTTGTAAAGACCGACCTTTTGGCAGGAGAAGCCGCCTTGACGACTTCGGGAGCAGGGATGGCTATCCTTTTCGGAATAACCTTTTCTGGAACCGCAGGCTTCATCATGGGCCCGCATGAACTTTGGCCCAATCTGGCGAAGACTGAGGCGCTGGAGATGGACGACCCGTTAAGGGGGGCCGCTGTAGTTGCAAACCGATCAAAGACCGACTTCTTGGGAGCTTCTCTCGATGGTACAGGGGCGCTGAAGCTCATAGGTGGGAGCATGGTCCCGAAAAACAATCCAGTGGTGGCCTGAGTCACCTGGTCCACCGGCATCGTGAACAGGGAGGCCGCTTTGGGCCCGTAAGCTATGCCTCCAGATGAGGCGGAACGTGAGTTGCAGTCGCAACTGGAACACTTCACGTAAGTAAATGCCATTGATGTTTCGTTTTCTGTGCCAAGCAAGAAACCAAATCTTAGCACCTCGAAACCAAGAGCAACCATATCAAACCGCGATTCGTTCGCGAACACGACACACGAAGTGTGGAGTGGAAAGAGGAAAAGGACCTACCGGGAGTGCCAGAATATATTCCCCACCGAAAGATGCGGACGAAGACGCGGCGGACGTCTCGCCTGAATTTCGGGGAAGATGCTAATTGGTGCTATCCATCCACTTCTCCGAAGATGACAAGTTGATTTATGGCACCGTATATCGAATGTTTAAACGGATGCGGCCGATGTAGCAGACTTTGTCAGATTCCCCCTCGTTTGAGAGATTTTTGATTGTTGGGACGCTCTTCCCTGTAGGCGCTTGCTCCTGCAGTTAATTACACTACCGCATCACGGTAACAACTTTCTCCTTCTCCAGATGGTCACTTCGTGTCGTGGGTGTTTGTTTTGTTTGTGGTTACCCATGGATTGTATACGGAGACTAATTTATGTTGTCGCCCGTAGGGCGTGGATTAGTCCAAATCCGTATCTTCTTAGATTTAGGTTTGCGGGTTTTGGTTTAAGGATACGTTAGCCTCATTTGAGACTAAGATCAACTTAAACGTTAGTTAAGGATACGTTAGTCTAATTTTAGACTAAGATCAACTTAACGGGATCGTTTAGATCCAAGCATTCGGCCTTTGTTGTTTAGTTTAGGGACATTGCGGTCGATTAGTTTAAGGACATTACGGTCCAATGTTAGTTTAAGGACATCTCGGTCCAGGTTAAGGACATCGTAGTCCGTGGGTTTAAAGGAACCCCACAGTTCGAGGTTAAGGACATCGTAGTCCATGAGTTTAAGGACCCCACAGTTCTTAGTTTAAAGACATCGTAGTCTATGAAGTTTAAGGACATCGTAGTCCATGAGTTTTAAGGACCCCACAGTCCGTATTTTAAAGACATCGTAGTCTATGAAGTTTAAGGACATCGTAGTCTATGAGTTTTAAGGACCCCACAGTCCGTAGTTTAAAGACATCGTAGTTTATGAAGTTTAAGGACATCGTAGTCCATGAGTTTAAGGACCCCACAGTCCGTGAAATGTGTGGTTGTCGGGACCCGTCACTTCTCTGAAGACGTTGAAGGATTACAACGACAGATATCAGAGGAGTAAAGAGATGTACCCTCGAACCGGTGTGAGTTGGTTGAAGGATCTGTAGTCCAGTTTGGGACTGAGATCTGTTAAATATTCGTGAGCAGATGGGCTCAATTCAATATAAGTTGAGGACTTATGGCCAATATTGGGCTAAGTCCAATAAGATTAAAATGTTTTAACATTTTATTGTTCTGGGCTGTTGAGCCTTTATTTGGGCTTGGCCCTTTTAATAATGCTGAGCATTAGATCCTGACATATTTTTTTGTCTTGTATTGAATGCATAGGATTCATCAGAACAATGTGTGTTCTGACATCGCGCCACATGGCGCGCCAGGTGCTTTGCACCAATTAAAGAGCGCATTGCGCTTCTGCTAAGTAGCGCACACGAAAAGGACACGTGTCTCGCTTGGCGCTAAGCGCCAGATGATGGGCGCATTGCGCCAGTTTATGAGCGCTAAGCGCGAATTTATGAGCGCATTGCGCTAGTTTAGTGGCGCACAGGTGAGTGACACGTGGCGCGCTTGGCGCTGAGCGCCAGCCCATGAGCGCAGTACGCTGTTTCAGAAGCGCAAAGTGCAAGTTGCATACGTGGTTGACACGTGGCACGTTTTGGCGCTGAGCGCCGGTCCAAGGAGCGCAGAAGCGCAGTTCAAGAGTGCAAGGCACTTTTCAATAGCGCAAAGCGCATTTGATCAAATTTATGATCTGTGAACAAACTTATGTTCTTTTTAAAGGAGGCTTTGCCTCAAGTTTTAAGAACAACAGTTCTTATTTTTGAAAGGGCTTTGCCTTTGTAGATCAATGATCTGTGAATGAAGTAAATACTTCTTTTGCTTTTATGATGAGATCTTTTGATCTCTTTATAAAAGAACTTGGTCTTTTGTAGATCTATGATCTTTTAAGAAGATAATTCTTCTGTTTTAATGAGATGATTTCATCTCTTTGTTCAAGAATCATTCTTTTTACCTTGAAGAATTGATCTTCTTTCAAGAGCTTGCTCTCTTTCTTTTTGAGTTTTCTCAAAGCTTGTAGGGAGGTTTCTCTATACCAAACTTGAAGTCTTAGGGCCTTTATATAGGGCAAATTGATTTGTTAAATCAGTTATAGAGATTTTTCTCTGATTGATTTGGGGATGTTTCCCCACCGTTGGATCTTTGATCCTAGGGCTTCTGTTTTACAGAAGGCAATCTTCTTATTTTTAACAAGATTGGAAAAATCTTTCCATAACAGAATTTTAATTCTGATTAATTAATGATTTATCATTATTAGATCTTTTGATCTAACGGTGGGGAATTTTTAATTCCAGCTTTGGCGCACCCGTGCTTTGCACGTGGTGCGCTGCTCAGAGCGCAGTGCACTTTGCGCTAGCGCACCGGTGTTTGACACGTGGTGCGCTGCTCAGAGCGCGGCCTGCGCTAGCACACCGGTGTTTGACACGTGGCGCGCAGCGCGCCTAGCGCTAGCGCACTCATGGTGCGCTGCCTAAGGCGCAGCGCACCTGGTGCTAGCGCATCCGTGTTTGACACGTGTCGTGCAGCGCGCCTAGCGCTGGATATGAAGCGTTGCTTCATTTTTTGAATTTTGAATTTCAAAACAGAGCTTTGCTCTGATTGGGGAAACAAAAGTGTCGCTTCATTTCAAATCTCGGAATTTGAACAGAGTTTTGCTCTGATTGGGGAAACAAATGCATCTCACCGCTCAGTAGAAGGTTCAACAAGACTTACATCAGTTGAAGATTGAAGTAGTCATGCTAGGTAACGCTTCAAGTTTGATGAATTTACAAGTTCAATCTACCATTGTCAATCAGATCAAAGCAGCTCAAGTAAGTGATGCTAAGTTGCAAAAGATCAAAGAACAAGTAGAGAATGGACATAGAAATGACTTCATCATCTATGAAGACGGATATTTAAGGTACGGCAGCAGATTGTGTGTACCAAAAGGTTCTGTGCGGGAAGAGTTAATAAAAGAAGCTCACAGCTCTCCCTACTCAGTACACCCTGGAGTTACAAAGATGTATAAAGATCTATGTCAGAATTACTGGTGGCATGGAATGAAGCGTGAAGTAGCCAGAAGCGTCGCTAAATGCTTGGTGTGTCAGCAAGTAAAGGTTTAATATCACAGAACTGCTGGATTACTTCAACCGTTACCTGTCCCAGAATCGAAGTGGCAACACATCACAATGGATTTTATGACTGCACTTCCTCGCAGCACAAAGGGTAACGATGTGGTATGGGTTATTGTTGATCGACTCACAAAGTCGGCTCACTTCATCCCATTTCGAGTTGGCCAATCAACTGAGACATTAGCAAAGAAGTACATGGAAGAAATTGTGAGACTTCATGGAGTACTGGTCTGCATTGTCTCCGATCGTGACACCAGGTTCCGATCGCAATTTTTGCAAAGTCTGCAAGCGAGCTTGGGAACAAGTCTGAACTTCAGTACATCTTATCATCCACAAACAGATGGTTAGTCTGATCGAACTATTCAGATCTTGGAGGATATGTTCAGAAAGTGTATGTTAGATGTTGGGAAACCACCCGCGCGCGCAAATGCGTATGTTATGGAAACGGATATGAAATGAAAGAACGGATTGCGCACGTGAGATCGTTCTCGTTTTAAATATTTATAACCGCAAGTGCATGGCGCATTGTAGCGAGCCGGCAAGCACGGGTCGATCCGCATGGAGTTGTGTATTGGGTATCGTTGTTTAAGGTTCAACAAATTCATGAATTGGGGGTTGTCACAAAAAATGAATAAAATACGGAAACAAAGAAAAGCAAGAAAAGGAGTTAAGGAAGAATGGTTGTAGCTTGGATTCGGAAGGTCGAATCGCGACGTTTACCTCTACACTCCCTTGTTCATGACTTGTCCGGCCTTACCTCGATCCCGGCATGAAGCACGACTTGTCAACGCGGTTGCGAAGAACAAACCAACAAATTCCGATATTCGCCGCAAAGCACGAAACGAGTCCTTTTGATCACTTACCGTTTGTATGTCCGCGCTTGGGGTATCAACACTAAACACAAGGGTTAGCAAGCATACCGCAACAACAAAAACACAAAATGGTTAGTGAGAGCAAATGATTTTGGTGTTGAGTTTGCTAAGTGTTTATGATGGTATATCGTATATGAAAACAAAAGAGTGTCAAGCAATTGATCACAAAATACGATATCCAAACTTAGCAAACTTAACACCAAATGGATTTTAACTTAAACATTGAAAATGGGGAAAGAGAATGAATACGGTATATGAGGAGGTTACAAGTAACCATGTGTCAAAATACCGTATCATATCAATACATAAACAATATTTAGGTTAGAATCATAAGTTTAGCACAATAAACATAAACAAGAGGTGGAGGAGGCAAAACCTTTCATCTCACTTCCTCACCCACACCACAACCAAAGAAAAGATTAGTTAAGCATGATTAATAAAAGCAAGTAAGAAAAGAAAGCAAGAATAAAGAAACAATAATATTATAAACACTTGAAGAATTGAGATACAAGATTATGGTGACTTATTCAATCTCCTTAATGAAGCTCTCCAAAGAGAGCTTCAAGAGGGAAGAAGAAGAAGAAACCAATATGAAGCACACTCACTCTCAAGCTAAACAAAAAATAAACTAAAACTATCAAAGAGAATGTGGTATATACATGGTAGTCCTCAAGCTCAACTCTGGTCTGGTATTTATAGGCCTAACATCATAATAAACAAACAATATAAATAAGCTGACGTGGCATAAAGAATTGACCAAAAGAAAAACGAGGAAGTTTGGAGCCAAAAGGACCGAGCTCGCCAGTTTTAAAGGGGGTCTCGCTGGGTACAATTCAAGCTCTGGGGCTCGTGTTCATTGTGTGGTCTTGTGTGTATCCCAATGTCACTCTGGTGCTGTTTGCTTGGTCTAAAATACCCTGGTTTGTCTTTAGAGTTTTAGAGGGAAACAGGTTGCTTTAACTCATATCAAAGCTTTTTGGCAATAAATGCTCATCAATGCACAACACTCCCACTTGCCTACTTGTGTAGTTTCAAACCCCATGGTCCTGGCCATCATGCCATAGCAGCCCCACCATGGTCCATGCCCAAGAGTTGTGTGTACACATGCATTATGTTGGACCATTTATACAAAAAGTGTGTACACATCTATTTATTGCAAAAGGAACTCTTGGGATATCGGTCGGTTGTCTGTTCTTTTTGCAGTGTCAGCTCCCAAATGTTATATCCATGATATTAAGTGTGTTTTCAGTGTTGTATCACGAATACCTGTAAACTGTAATTACTGAGCAGACACTGGTTAAAAGTACCGATATATAACAAAATAGATAATGAATGAGTGGTATTAAAATGCAATTTTCTGTGGTGAACAAATACCCCCAAACTTATCTTTTGCTCGTCCCAAGCAAAACAAAAAATCCTAGTCTCACTTTCGCAGGGAACGCGATTGCACTGAGCACTTGCAACCAGCCGTTAAATCTCTAGGTGTCCCTAGTAGGAGGAGTGTTGTCTCCTGAGGGTTTTCAGCGGATTACACCCACAAAATCCCGTCAACCTAGTTTCATAAGTTAACCTCGATTCTACTCCTACAGTTTAGTATCTAAGTTAGAAATTCTATCATTCTAGGTTAGAAATATTCAACCTTTATGTTTCACACCTCATGTTTATTTAACCTCAGATCCTATACGTTTTATAGCTTAAAAAGATGTTGGTATCTCCTGAGTTTTTCTTCTAAAAGCGTAGTCTCAAATCAAGAATATTTATCAACTTTACGGAAAACATAAGTCTTATTCAAACATCGATTGTATATCCCTACGTGTGTGTAAATTTGCACCCATACACTTAAGAATTCAATTCAAGCTATAGTACCCTTGCCTTAATACCTACTATTACTTCTTTTCATTAATGGATGGACGGTTTTGCTCATACACCTTTCATGCGACTATTAATGCTTCTTGAGGCACTAACAGTCGATTACTAAATGTATGAGCTTAAAGCGTAAATAGCAGTCTCCAGGTCTTGACTTTATTTATTTATTTTTTTCATTTTTTTCATTTTTCTTTTTCTTTTCAAGACCGGATATATTTTCCAATGATGCTCTTATGGTGGTTAGCTTTAAATACCGTTTTCTCTTTCATACTAGGATTTCAGACAAGAGTATTTTTAGGTATCCTCTACTATCCCAAGTTTCAAGGTGCGTGTATGTGCAGTTTGTAGGGTATATATTTTCTAATTTGGACTCAAGAATAGAAACTATTTTTCAGACTTATCTTTAGTAAAGCTTCAATACTCTTCCTTCTTCTTGACTTAACTAAAGAACTGGACTCAAGATTACCTATTTCTCAAAAAAAAACTGTAAGGACGTATAATTACCAAGGTTAAACAGAAAGGGTTATTTTTAGGGTTTTCAATTCATAAGCCTAAGATTTAGTTATTTCTAACGTATCAACTAAACTTTCGGAATAAAATCTAAGTTACCCTATTAGCTAACCTGACGACAAAGTTTTTATATTTTTGTAAATTTTTTTTTTTTAATTTTTATGGGTTTTTTTAATATGTATGCAATGCAGAATATACACATGATGCAGTGCCCACCCCCAAACTTGAGTTTTACGATGTCCTCATCGTTGCCCCCGTCTCCGGTAGCTAGACTTAGACATCAGGGTGAGAATTTTATTTAAAGAAAAAAGGAAAAACCTAAGACTAATTACAACATATACAAGTTAAAAGACTGGGTTAATGCAGAAATTAATACCAGCCACATAAAGATTTTGTCAATATAGTTCAATAGCTAGTAAAAGAATATGTATAAAAAGAAGAAAAAGAAAAAGAATATGTATATGTTAGATGTTAGTGAAGGGCATGGGTGTGTAAGAGTATGGATCAGAAGACGATGAAGATGAAGATGAAATTTTGAGGAGGTCAAAGAATTGTTTTCTGAATGAATTGAATGTTCAATAAGCATGTGTTGAGTTCCAAAGTCAAGTTCGTTTAAAAACTGGAGTTCATCTGCAAAAAGTTCAGAAAAAGAAAGGTTCAAAAGATGATCCCAAAATGATCCCGACTCAAACTTACCAAGAATATGAAGTTCATCAGCAAAAATCTTCTCAAAACTCGATATGAAAGAATAATTCTCAATGCTGTCTTCCTCCCTATTATTTTCCATAATCTTACTCTCATTATTCACACTCTCTCTCAAAACAATTTTTCCCTCATCACATTCATAATTGGGTAGGTTCATGTCATCTAAAAAAGTAGGTTCCTACCCTAATGTTTCCTCCGAAACAATATCACTAGGTGATACAAAAATTATGGGTTCCTGATCATTGATCTTTTCTAACAATCTATCCCAACCATACCCGTCAAATTCACAAGTTCCCTCATCTAAAATTGGAAAGCAAAAATCAGTCGGTTCAAGAATTTCCTCATCAAGTATTATTTCAGTTAAAACAATCTTTAAATCACAAGTGACAAGAGGCTCAGTGGATACCAGAAGGCTAATGGTGTACTGACTTAGAGGGTTTTCTTGTGTGTCGTGGCAACACTCAGTCAATACAATCGTATCATCATCTATGAAGTCATCAAAATTCATTTGATCATTTATCTCACTCGGGTGACTTTCTAGATGACAGACATTTACATTATTGGGTTCCAATTGACTGTGCTCACTCCCTAGAATCCTTTCAGCTAAATGTTTCACATGTTCCTCAATGCTAGCCAAAGATTGAGCCTGAGCAAGAAATAATTGCTCAGACTGCTGTATGAATAGGGCTAGCGTAGCGGCTGATTGATTATCGACCGCAGTCATCACTTCAATACCTTTCTTTAGAACGGTCAACCTAGCATTCATTTCACTATCATACCCTAAAGATGGTTCAATTATTTCGGGTTGGAGGGGTTGTGATGGTGGTGATGCTAAAGCAGTCATTCTGTCGACCTCTTTCTCTAAATTTTCAATCATTTGCTCTATGGTTGAAGTGGAACTGGGTTCAAGAGTGTTAGGTGGGTGACTATCAAGTCTTAATAAAATTTTGGACGGTTAGTCATCCCCTAGAAAAGGACAATTTTCATGAATGTGTGAAGAATCGTGGCAATTTAAACAAATGGATTGGGATTGAGTATAAACAAATGAATAAGAATCATGAAAAATTGAATTAAATCGTGTGTCACCCATATTAACAAGAATTCACAAAATCACAAAAACAAAGAATATCACACCCCTGGCAGTCTATGTTATGCTAAGTCAACTAGACCTGCTCAAGAATCTGATTGACGAAGTAAAACTGTGTCGAGAAATAGGCTCAAGATATACTGATCACGAAGCCAGATATAAGTGAAAGAGATAGGGGTTTTCCAACGCTTTCGCAAAATTCCTTAATTACATAACCCTTTCTCTTTTGGCGGTTGCGCCGTGAACACTTGCCTAGACACCCCGTAAATAATATACCGTTAAGCAAAGTTCTAAACACAGTTAACTTTTCCTAATGAGCACGAAGTCCTTAGAGTAAAAGATCTAGTTGATTTAAAAATTACTGGGGGTATGAAAAAAATGCAGTTCTGTGATTTGTGGGCCACGGAAAAAGGTGATGAAATCATTTACCGTATCTTGTTTTGGTCATTTTGCCCTTAAGTCCGTATTAATATGCACATGCCCAATCAATAAAAGAATTTAAAATAAAGCAATTAAACCAATTCTTTCAATTTTAGTTAAGCGCTGCAAAAAATACGGTTAGTTCTCTTGTTCAATTAGCGGAAAAATTGTGCGAAGAATCCTGCAAAAGATAGAATATTGGATTGCGTTGGATTTGGGCGAAGATGTTAGAAAATACGTACCGAAGAGATCTGGTTTAAGAAAACCCTTTGAAAGTGAACCGAGTCATTGAATGTTCGCTTGTGCGGGTCAAACTACCCGGACCTTTAGCACTGTACTTTGCTAACGTCTTGAAATTGGATTTGAGCCTCACTCCACATGATCGCTGATCGTAATTCCGTGAAAAAACCTAAAATGTCGGAAAATACGATATTAGTATCAAAAAGAGATATACATGCCCCAATACCTGCACACTCAAAATTATAAAAATCAAACAATGCCACGAGAATACAAACACTGCACTGGAGATATCATAAAAACAAAAAATCATAAACACCCAAACGGGCCGAGTTCGCCGGATTTGGCATCAATGTCGCCGGCCACATTGAGTTTGTTTGTGCTCGAATTTTGTGTGAGTTCTCTAGACCATCTAAGAGCTCTTATGGTATTACTGGATTTTTAAATTTAATTTCAGGGTGATTGCAAGTTTTCAGAATAGAGAACAAATTGAAAAGAATTTGTGTTATGTTAGTTTTGAAAAAATTGTGTTAAAAGTTAGTGAGTTAGTAGGAACCAGAAATAACAATACCTAATGACTACCAACTCCCCGGCAACAGCGCCAAAAACTTGTTGGGAAACCACCCGCACGCGCAAACACGTATGTTATGAAAACGGATATGAAATGAAGGAACGGATTGCGCACGTGAGATCGTTCTCGTTTTAAATATTTATAACCGCAAGTGCACGACGCGTTGTAGCGAGCCGGAAAGCACGGGTCGATCCGCAAAGAGTTGTGTATTGGTATCGTTGTTTAAGGTTCAACAAATTCATGAATTGGGGGTTGTCATAAAAAATGAATAAAATACGGAAACAAAGAAAAGCAAGAAAAGGAGTTAAGGAAGAATGGTTGTGGCTTGGCTTTGGAAGGTCGAATCGCGACGTTTACCTCTACACTCCCTTGTTCATGAGTTGTCCGGTCTTATCTCGATCCCGGCATGAAGCATGATTTGTTAACGCGGTTGCGGAGCACAAACCGTCAAATTCCGATATTCACTACAAAGCACGAAACGAGTCCTTTTGATCACTTATCGTTTGTATGTTCACGCTTGGGGTATCAACACTAAACACAAGGGTTAGCAAACATACCGCAACAACAAAAACACAAAATGGTTAGTGAGAGCAAATGATTTTGGTGTTGAGTTTGCTAAGTGTTTGTGATGGTATATCGTATATGAAAATAAAAGATTGTCAAGCAATTGATCACAAGATACGATATCCAAACTTAGCAAACTTAACACCAAATGGATTTTAACTTAAACATTGAAACTGGGGAAAGGGAATGAATACGGTATATGAGGAGGTTACAAGTAACCATGTGTCAAAATACCGTACTATAAGTCCACGGTAGCGCCTCGGCCGTCTAACAGACGCCAAATGCGGAACAAAAACTTTTACAACTGGCGCTATCGCGTACTATAACCCGGATTTGCCATTAAAGCTAAACTAACAAACTACAAAGTGGGTAGATTTGTTATACCGAACGATCCGAGTCTTTCGGTCTTCAACCATCATCCCACGCTTTGTTGCGGCTGCTCCGATCTCCTTAATCTCCAGTCTTCTTGTCCAGGTGGCACCACATCGACGGATCTTTAAACGGGCCGCCGCCTCTGAACCGAGGCAACTCGATCATCAAGTTTGCTAAAAGAGATGACCAAGATTGATGTAGAGAATGAGTAGATCACTTTTTCTCGTTACATCCAAAGCTATGGAAGAACGGTTAATGAAGTTGCCTTTGGATCGGGTGAAATGAGAAATGAGCAATCATAATTTTCATGAACCCAAAACCATTGTCTTTTTCTTTTACAAATCCATCATCTCCCACAAGAATGGGTCGGCCACTAAATATGAGGGAGGGGGTGAGTGTAGGAGGAAAAAATGGTGACCATAAGCAAAAGATCTTAAGCAAATATCCTTCATGCAAACAAAACCACATTAATGCAAATGGTGACTCATTTAACCTAGTCATCCATCCATTAATGCATACAATGAATCACTAATCCTAGTCACCAACTTCTTGAAGCTTCTACACACATCACCCTCATGACTCACCCAAGTGGCGAAAACATAAATCCGCCTTTAACCGAATGTTAAAGACGGGCGATAGAAAACTGGAAACTGACAACTTCCAAAAGTGACTCTGAAACAAATTTCAGGATAACCCCGTAACAGTATAAACATACCCGCATTTGTATTACGACCGAATACAAATGCAACTGAGACAAAGATATTATATCTATACAGTATAATACTCGGATCCGGCTTAAACCAAAGCCTACCAGTATTATCTGCCCGAAATATAACACGTGCGTAATCGCACGTGCATTTTCCGAATCCTGCCATAAAACCATACGGCCTCTACAACGTTTCGCCCGAACTTGGGAAACTGTCTGTGGGGGACTCTAATGACTCATCAACACACTGGCACTGGGTAGAACCACTAGCACGTCAGAGGTACAAGCTGTACGTAACGTTTGCCTATGTATTGATTGGAAGGGAAACTGACGAGCAAACTCATCCTGAAACCCTACTGAGCCTGACAGTGACAATATCCATACAGTCCGGTCCGTTCGTCTAAAGAGTATCGCATATCGAGTCTAGGGGGTGGATAAAATCAGACCCCTAATAACGCGATAATTCGTGTCGGTATGAAGCCCATTACCACCTGAGAAACTACTGATCCAAATCAATAATTCTCCACTACCTCGGCCGAGGATTTCTAGTGATGGCCACCCGTGCACTGTGCGGCATCAACCCCCAATACCGGGAGAGACGAATCCCCGACGATCCGCTCACTGCCTCCATGTGGCTCGGGACTGTACCCAACTAAAACCTGTTTGCACATCTCCTTTGAGCGTGGTAGGGTAGTAATCTAAGCACAGTGGGAACTCACACGAGACAAATGACGATCTCAGGTCGACAAACTAACATGTTCACATGTCACCAGGGAACTGCTATCTGACGATATATATAATACCAACTAGCATGTTCCAGGCGAGTCCTATCCGGTGTACTCAATGAGCACCTGTATACATCTTAGGTGAACCAACTGACACTAATGGCTTGTGAGACCGGACACCGCCCCTCATCAGGGTCTCGACTGTATACACTAGTCTACTCTAGAGTATCGATGCCCTGTCTCGAAACTCCCACGACTAAGGACACTTTAAGGATGTGCTTACAGACCCCAGCTCCCACGTATATGATCGCCATCATACTGCTGGCAGTCAAGCAAGAATCCTATGGGCTCTATCAACATGCAATAGTGAACTAAAGCATGTATACGATGATAAAGACAAACCAGATAGCATACTATCATCTCGAGTAAGACAGTCATATCGGTATAGGTCCTCCCTCAATCATTGCAATTACGTACCTGCGATCCAATAATTGACTTAGAGGGCACTATATCCAACAATCTCCCACTTGCAGTTAAGGCTATTATTGCGATGTCGCATACTCATAGCCTCAGTGAGTGGATCCGCCCTGATGTTTCTTTCTATGTCTCTTTTAATCTCAAGTTCGCGGAGAAAGCCATCTCCCGAATTGAGTAATAGGTGTCTTAGAATATGTCTGGATATCTGATGGGACCTAGTTCATAAGTGAACTCCAAATCCAAACTTCTTAGACTGTATTGATAACTGAACCTAATCAGTATCGCGCACCATGCCTCCCACAGTATCCTCTTGGACCACCTGTCCATAATACTGTCCCTCGTCAGAGGGAAAACTATAACTCTGACAATCACTCTGTCATCCAGGTCACCTTGGAAGCCTGGAATGATAACCGTCTCCACAAGGAGGCTGCCATTATCAAATCCATAGAACATCCATTCATGTTCTAAAACTGCTTCCTAATGTTTCTCCAGAATTGGATTAATATAAACTTATCGCATCTAGTGCAAAAACAACATCTGGTGTGGTACTTGACATTTCACGATTGACTCAATTGCCTAAGAAAGTGATCTGCCAATCATGTACGTCCCTCTCCTCTTTAGTCTATAAGACACCTTTAGAGAGGGTGACTCCATCATCTGTAGGTACACCACCATGCCAGGAGTCATCTATTCTAAAATACTATTAGAATACAGTCAAAGTACCCACATTGGGAAACTACCCAAATCTAAATCTAAAACCATAAATCTAGTAACCAGAATGTCAGTATTATATTCATATCCTGTCTGGAGAAACAACTGTGTGACGACCACAGTACAACCGATTGTAGAATAGAAATTTTACTTCCTACTCTGTGTATGTCATCCAAATACCAGGACATCACACCCTACTACCTTCTTAACAGATCCATCCCCTATTCTGATGAAGTCAAACCTATGACTGTCATATCAAAACTAGATGATCTATCTCTGCTATATCTGCTCAAGTCTATAAATAGACATAAGCTACTTGCCCACTATGCTTCCGCTGCTCCCACTGACCACAACAACCCTCTGGCAGAATAATATATACGTACACTTCTAAAGCTAGTTTAGAACGACGCTATACTTATCCTCCTGCCGAGTCTCATAGTCTGGAACAACAGTAGTGTCAAGTCTGGGTAAACAAGAACCTCCCTGTCACCGTCCTTGAGGCTACCGGAGTACCTCTCAGGTGTCTGAGGTTACCCACCATATCTGCGAAGTGGCTAATGGAATGCCTAACCTGATTGAATATATAGGTCCTATTAAATTTTGCATAATCGTTTGCGGTTCTGGAATCACTTCCAGTTCTACCATACTCCCACTACTGTTTTCTGAAAAAATACATTTTACTAAATCTGTGGTGATTCAAGAACAATATCACTATTGACCTTCCAGATGGTAGAAAATCAACCCTTGTTAAAGTCAGGGTCAACCCACAAACTGCCACTACAGAAACATGCCTTAAGTTATCCAGAGTCTGGTTTTAAGCATAAGCTGGACAACTCCCCATACCTTAACATCGTTAAGATATGAACCATTCTATATTCAATATAGAAATTTTGGCACTTATTTAATTGGAACCAGATTCAAATCATGCATCTGTCTCCAGTGCATATCAACTTAATGGAGAGAGGCTAATCAGCATTACTCAACTTAGGAATCCATCCAATTATGAGTAACCTGAAAGAGAAACAAGTTTCTCAAAACTATTAATATCATCTGAATACCAGTCACAAGAATCAACATTTTCAATCTCTTTGAAGAATCCCGATACTTGCGACACATGGTTCTCTACTTTATTCTTATACCAACAACTTCTCAAAACTTACACATTGTATTTCTACGAAACACTTGTCTAAAAACTAGAGAAGTCACAAGTAAACAGAACATAGTATGAGAACCTACCCCTTTGTCCTGACGGACACTGGACAACATACAATACTCTGTATAAGTCCGCTGAGTTGAATAACTCAAAACCTGTGCAACGTAGGTTGAAAACTGTACCCAGGCTATTTCCTCAAATATCACCAATTACAACGAATTCCGATATATTGAGGATAATTACCTAATTCCCAATAACTTACTCCCACTCATCATCTGTAAAACTATACAGATATGAGAATGAAGCCTGGTAAATACATACCATGGAGCAAGGGTCTAATTGGGAAATCAGTTTACAATTAACAATGCACAGTGAAACAGAAACATGAAAATGTTTCGTAGGGGTATCGTGGTATTCCTAGTAATGCCTCTTCCATAAATTAATTCATGACTTTAACCGTATATTTTATTGCCATCTCTCCAAATCCCTTTATTTGTCTTTATTCATTACCTTCTGTACACCATCGTTAGGCTAAATGGTTTTCTTCCTTCCCTACCGTTCGGCACCAGCCTATGGTTTGGAAGAAGACTATCCATTAAGCATAATAGGTATACTCTCCTAAACCAAGGAGTACTCGCAACTTGAGAGAATATGATGATAAAAGACAACTGAATAATACCTTATTCTATTTCTCCCGAACTGGGGAAAAAAGTAAAGGTGAAATAGGAGTGGTGATGAAGTACGTGGTTTGGTCGTGAATGATAGTAGTCGCAATTTACTTTGCCCTCTTTCTGATCCCTTTATTTTGGCTTTAGTTATTACCTTCTGTACACCCTACTTAGGCTAATTGGTTTTCTTCATTCCCTACCTTTCGGCACCTGCCTATGGTTTGAAATAAGACTATCCAATAAGCGTAATAGATGTACTCTCCTAAACCAAGGAGCCCTCGCAACCTGAGAGAAGGTGATAATAAAAGACAGCTGAATAATACCTTATTCTATTTCTCCTGAACCTGGATCCATCCTCGAAGTAGTACCTTCGAGTTCGTATATAACCATACGATGGATCTATCCAATGGAAGTGGATATCCGTAGTAATACGGGGTGTTCTGAGAAATTCAAAGGGTAAAAGAAGAAGCGGCAATAACTTATGCAACTTTAGACAATCCAAAAGCCAGTATTTTAAGAAGGTTCGGTCAACTTGGTTACTTAGTCATAGTCTAGGGTCGATCAAAGGTCACTGCCAAAGAGAGAGAGAGAAAAGAAACACTCTGCGTGCACTCTAACCTTGATTAGAATGGTTATCACTTTATCTAATCAGGAAATCTCCCACTGTAATCTCAAATTCTCCTCCAAACCTGAAAGAAGAATTAGTCGGGATCACCCGAAGAGTAAACCAACTCATCAGTGAGAATCAGGATCCAACTATCATCGCATGATAACTTGATGGAAGCCACTCAAGTTATCACACTCCAGAAGGTATGCGTATGCCTGGCAAGTTTGCTGTATGTTTGAAACTCCCGATGTAATTTTTGTCCCGTGCTCTTATGACCTTGACTTTGGCCAACAAATCATAAGTCACATGTCAAGTTCTACCCGTCATTATTCAGGTTAATTTGAACCCACCCGCACATACCCTTGACTTTGGCCAACAAGGCAGTACGACTGTCCCAAACCAACGCATCTATCTATGCAACAGATGAATATTCAGCAGCTACCAAACACTATGCCTTGACTTTGGCCAACAAACATAGCTTGAATACTACTGACTATCCATAAGAAATGACGGAGGGCTATAGCTGGTTTTTGGCGAAAAACCTTTAACGTAATGAACTTGATCTCGTTGAAGGAACCTGATAGCTTTTTATAAAGATATAGTGGCGAAAAACCTTTTGCTAAAGAGGTCACTCCCGGTGAAGGGATCTCGGCTCTTTCCTCGTGGAATGAGGTGCAGGATATTCCAAACTGAATACCATGATGCAAAGCAACTTGTAATCGACTATAATGAAGTTATTACCCTGACGCAAACTTCTGCCCAAGGGGTCTCTCCCGGTGAAGGGATATCAGCTCTTGCCTCGTCGAATGAGGTGCAGGATATTCCAACTGAATATCACTATGCAAAACAAAAGGAAACGTCTTTGTAATAACACTTTTAAAATTTGTTCCAACAACATCAAATATAGGTTTGTTTTATCCTTGAATTGATAAGAATCAACGCAATCCCATCATTTAATCACATCAGAAAAGAACGAAAAATAAAATGAACGTATATGCCATTCGCATTCGCCACTGGGTCCCGTCATTACCCGTTAGGTTACTTAACTAACGATAGAGCGAGGACTGGACTAGCGTGGGTGTAAAACATATACAACATCTAATAGTATATATACTAATATACAGTAATCGCTCCAGGCCTGATAATATGCAACATCACAGAAAAGTAATAAGCATCACAGAACAATACAGATAATCTGGGATCCCCGGGTTTCACAGAGCCGCTACTGAAACCCGACGTTCCCCTAGTCGTGTGGATAGGCTGTGCATTGAAACCTAAACCCCTACGGGTGCGGCAAGTTACCTGCCAAAACCTGAAGCGAGGCTGCCCCTTACAGCAGAGTGAATGGACCACCCGGCACTTCACGGAATCCGGTAATTTGAGCACCCCACCTTGGGTCAACCTGTACCCCCTACGAGTGCGGCGAATAGTCTGCCAATTCTAGAGTGAGGTCCCTCTGCCTCTCAAAGCCATGAGATACGGACCCGTTGCCCTCCAGAACCCGGTGTTCCCCTCCGAATGGCGGCCTGACATGAAGACGTCTTGCCTGAAATTCGGGGCAGATGCTATTTGGTTTTATCCGTCCACCTCTCCGAAGATGCCAAGTTGATTTATGGCACCGTGTATCGGAGGTTTAGACGGATGCGGCCGATGTAGCAGACTTCGTCAGATTCCCCCTCGCTTGAGGGGTTTTTTGATTGTGGGGACGCTCTTCCCTGCAGGCGCAAGCCCCTGCAGTTAATTACGCTACCGCATCGCGGTAGCCACTTTCTCCTTCTCCAGATGTTCACTTCGTGTCGTGTGTGTTTGTTTTGTTTATGGTTGCCCATGGATTGTATACGGAGACTAAGTGATGCCGTCGCCCGTAGGACGTGGATTAGTCCAAATCCGTGTTTACTTAGATTTGGGTTTGGTGTTTTGGTTTAAGGATACGTTAGCCATAGTGAGGCTAAGATCAACTTAAATATTCGTTAAGGATACGTTAGCCTAATCTCCAGGCTAAGATCAACTTAACGGGATCGTTTGGATCCGACAAGAGAGCAATTGGCTCTATTGTTTAGTTTAATGACGTTGCGGTCGATTTCCAATATAGGGACATGGTGGTCCATGTTTCAGTTTAGGGACGTAGGGGTCCATCGTTCCCATTTGGGGACGAGCATTAGTTTAAGGACATTTCGGTCCAACATTCCCATTTTGGGACGAATGTTAGTTTAAGGACGTTTCGGTCCAACATTCTCATTTTGGGACGAATATTAGTTTTAGGACGTTTCGGTCCACGAGTTTAGGGACCCCGCAGTCCGTATCGATGTGTGGTTGTCGGGACCCGTCACCTCTCTGACGTCGTTGAAGGATTACAACGATAGGTGTTAGAGGAGTTCGGAGATGTACTCTTGAACCAGATGTAAATTGATTTAGGAGAGCAGTCTTGCTCAGTCAATTTAATTTGAGGACTTACGGCCATGATTGGGCTAAGTCCAGTTGAAAAATGTTCAACGTTTTTATTTATCTTTGGCCTATTAGGCCTGTGCTAGGGCTTTGCCCATGTTTAATTATGCGCTGCATTTTATTTTGGCCTGCTAGGCCTTTTTTAATTTGGGCTCAGTCCCTTTGTAAATGATGCAGAGCATCTGTTTTCGTTTGGGCTCTGCCCTTTTTAAAATAATGCATTGCATTTTATTAGGCCTGTTAGGCCTTTTAAATTGGGCTTGACCCTTCTGTAAATAATGCAGTGCATTAATTACTTGACAGTGGCTTGTCAGGCGCTTTGCGCCAATTATTGAGTGCAAGCGCTTGTGGTGGTGACACGTGTCATCCAAGCGCAGTGCGCTGCGCCAGTACGCTGCGCTGTTGCGCTGCTGACACGTAGCGCGCTCTGGTAATTTGCTCCAACTTTAAAGAGCAATGCTCTATTTTAAAAGCGCACAGCGCAAGTGGTCTTGGAGCTGACACGTGGCGCTCTCTGGTGGCTTGCGCCAACCCAAGAGCGCAACAGTGCAGATTTGCAAGTGCAAGGCACTGTTTTAATGACTTAATCCAATTTTGGATTTATGAGAGGAATTTTTAAGATTCCAGAACCAATGGTTCATAAAAAAGTGCAAGGCACTGTTATTATTTATTTATATTTTTTTATTGAAGATCATTGATCTTGTTCTTAGATCAATGATCTATTCAGAAGAAGTCCTTCTTTTATAAAGGTTTTTTACCTTTCTTTTTTTTCTCTTTAGTTCTTCTCCAAATTCTTCAGAGTTCTCTTTGTGAAGTTCTTGATGTTCTCAATCTTCCCGTGTTTTGAATTGGGGTCTAGGGGTCTTTATATGGTGCCCATAAATTTGTTAAGTTTGTTAAAGAGATCATTCTCTGAGTGATTTGGGGAATTTTCCCCACCGTTGGATCTTTGATCTAAGGGCTTCTGTTTTACAGAAGACAATCTTCTTGTTTAAACAAGAACAGAAGGATCTTACTAGAATTTTAATTCTGATTGGTGCAAACGCCCCAGCGCTTGACACGTGTCACGCAGCGCAGAGCGCAGCGCAACTGCGCAAGCGCAACTGCGCTGCCACGTGTCGCACAGCGCAACGCAACTGCGCTGACACGTGTCGCGCAGCGCACAGCGCGGCGCCACTGCGCTTGCGTCACTGCGCTGACACGTGTCGCGCAGCGCAGTGCCTGCGCAACTGAAGTGTTGCTTCCTTTTAATTTTGTTTTAAACAGAGCCTTGCTCTGATTGGGCGCGCTGCCTCGGGCGCTGCGCTGAAGTATCAAATTCTGACACGTAGCGCGTCGCGCGCAGCGCACGGGATTTGAAGCGTTGCTTCAAATTTTTGAATTTTTGAAATTCAAACAGAGCTTTGCTCTGATTGGGGGAAACAAATGCCCCCCACCATTGCGCTCACATGGCGTACACCTGAGTTCAGCGGTGGCAAGATCTTAGCCATTGGATCAACAGGTGAGCTGAAGGGGTGCAGGCGCCTATAAATAGGACCCTTGGTCCTTAGTAAATGTTTTACCATTTTTCAAGAACTTGAACTTTCAGAGCCTTGCTCTTGTTTAAAAATTTTAGAGCCTTGCTCTCGTTTCTTCCCAAGAACTTCAGAGTTCAGAACCTAGAATTATCTTAGGTAAAATTAAATTAAATTAAATTAAATTAAATTAATAGAGCCTTGCTCTCATAGATCTTTGATCTAAAGAAAAACCCTTTTAAGGTTTCATCAACAGAGCCTTGCTCTCAAAAATCTATAGATCTACAGAGATCTTGTTCATGGGTTTTAACCCATGAACAGAGCTTTGCTCATAGATCAAATGTAGATTTTTTTTGATCCAAAAATGGAGAACTTTTTTATAAGTCTTCATGGATTTTTTAAGACCCCAAATTTTTAATCTTTAGGAGTTAAAATTTTCTTTTGATGGATCTCTCCATCATTATTACAGAGCTAGGCTCTTTTTAAGGAAATTTTATTCCCTTAAGACCAGAGTTTGACAAATGTCACTCTGTGACAGAGCTTTGCTCTGAAAGAGGAGATTTTCTCCTTGTCTCTAGGGATTTCCCATTAATGAGAATATTCTCTTAGGGTCTCTTCATTAATTGACAGTCTCATTCAATGATGGGGCTGTCTTATTAACTGATGCACTGTCATCCAGGTTTTGTGGGTCCCCATTTGGTCCCTTGCCCACTGTATTGCAGTGTGGTGTAATTAATTTTAATTAATTTTTAATTTTAATTTTTTTTAAAACTCCAAGCGTTGGAATTACAACACTGACGGCTAATTTTGTCCCTCCGCAGGAAATATGTCTTTCGATACCTCATTCCCGTTTGTTCGTTCGGAGGGAGGATTCCCTGAAGCACCCATAGACCGTGAGGTCCTAGCTATGATCAAGGACCACGACCCGGAATATAAGAATCTTCACCTTTGGGGGTCGCGGTACAACCAAATTATCATGGGTCGACAGAGCTTTTCGTGCGCAGTACCATCGGAGCCTATTACGGCGATCCACTATGCCAGCCCACCCCCGGTGCAGTATGCCGTGGAGATGGTCGATTGGACTTCAAAGGGCTTTCTTCATCCTGCTATAGATGCAATTCTGGTTCAGCCTCCTATGGTTTTGGATATCCTGGGATGCCGTATTTGTCAAGGCGAGGCGCGACCTTGGGGGCAATCATATAACGTAGGTCTGATCCCCCGCCATCCGATCGGCTATCTTCCATGGGCTCGCTACATTTTGTCAGCGAAGAAGTCGCAGTTGATGAGGCTAGGGTTGTGCACCGCTGTTTACGTTTCCCTCTTCCAATATCCCACGCTTCCCACCTGGTGGTTTAAGGCCTTTTTGGAGCAGTGGAACATCCCTAATCACACTTTCCTCGCGATGGACCGGAAAGTGTCGATTTCTTTGGAGGAATTCACAGAGGTCTCCAGCTTACCGGTTATAGGGGAGCACTATGAGGAGCTGCTCCCTACAGACGAATATGTCTTCGGTGCTAAGCCGGCAATAAGGGGCCTCACTCCGGAGAATGCTGTTCAACATTAATTTCCAAGTTTGATCAAAGTGTTGAACATCTACGAGGCCTTTTTTATCGAAAGTGGGAGCCAAGGGGTCAGTTTCGAGGATTTCATCGCCCGATTCCTTCACCCAACCGTTCTCTCGGCAGAAGCTGCTAAGTTCGCTACTCTTGATGACCCTTTCGGTTTAGGTTTGGACAACCTGTAAGTGCACGGCGGCGCCCCGGCCGTCAATCTGACGCCGGAATGCGGAAGCGATGCTTAACTTTAACTTTTCAAACCAGCACCACCGCGCACTATATACCAGGATCGTGCCATTAAACTAGTCCTAGCTATCTAGAGAAGGGGTAGAGAGATATACCGAGCGATCCGTGTTCTTCGGTCTTCTCCTCGTCGTCCCGATCTCCTCGCGGAATCTCCGGTCTCCACCTCGTCGCCGGAAGGGCACCACGTCGCCTGCTTCTTTTACGGGCTCCCACCTCTGGACCGAGGCAACTCGGGCACGAAGTTGGCGAGCCGACGTGCCCAAGGTTTGCTGTAGAATGTGTGTAGAACTCGTGTCTCATTTTGGGGTTTATGGAATAACCCTTTTGGTGGAGGAATGATACAAGCTAATGGAGATGGATCTTATGGGATTTTTACAAAAGCAAAAGAGCAAAAAATCCTACATGAGAAATTTGGACAGCCTCCCCATTTTGTGGCCGGCCATGCTAAGAGAGGAGAGGAAAAAATGCCAAGTGAGTTGTATCCTCAAAAGCAAGAGAGAAAAAAGGAGTGGTGATTATGAACAATGATCACAAAACCAACCTCACACTCCATCCAGCTAATCAACTCGCATCTATCATCATAACATCCAAAAGTCATGCAATGATGAACTCAAGAAAGTCAAGGGTGGAAGAATCATCATGACACAAGAATATGCAAAGACCACCCTCCACAAATGCTTATTTGCACAAATGCAAATAAGCCCTCCTCCACCAATCTTCAGCCAATGAAAGATACAAAGAAATATGGCTGAAACGGAAAACAAACTGGCAACTCCAAAAAACTGATCCCGTAATAAATTACAGGAAAACCCCGATACTGTGTATACACACCCGCATTTGTATTCCAACCGAAGTACAAATGCAATGAGACAAAATCTACACTGTACTATACTAGGATCCAGCTTAAACCAAAGACGGCTAGTATTATCCGTCCGATCCTGATCCGTGCAATACTGCACGTATCTGATTGAACCCTTCCATATATCCATACGGCCTCTAGTACTAACCGTCCGATCCTGATACGTGCAATACCGCACGTATCTGATCGAACCCTGCCATATCTCCATACGGCCTCTACAGCGTTTTGCCCGAAACTTGAGTAACTGAATGTGGGGGACTCTAAAGACTCGTCAATACTATGGCTGTGGATTTAACCACTAGCACGTCAGAGGTATTAGCCATACGTGACGGGCTACCAGCTATTGACCAAAAGGGACGTCGATGAGCGAACTCATCCTGACACCATACTGAGCCTGTCAGTGACAATATCCGTACAGTCCGGTCCGTTCGTCTATGAGCATCGCATGGCGGGCCTAGGGGGTTGGTAAAAGTCAGACCCCCAAAAGCGGTACAAGTCGTGTCGGAGTGTAGCCCAGAACACCCTGAGATACTACTGGAATACCTACCAGTAAATCTCCTGCCTTGGCCAAGGACTTCTTGTAATGGCTCTCCTAGACACAGCACGACCACACCCCCAATACCGGGAGAGACGAACCCCAGAAGATCCGCTCACTGCCTCCATGTGGCTCGGGACTGTACCCAACTAAAACCTGTTTGCACGTCTCCTTTGAGCGTGGTAGGGTAGTAATCAAAGTACAGTGGGAACTCACACGAGACAAATGACGATCCTCAGGTCGATGAACTAACTTGTACACATGTCACCAGGGAACTGCTATCTGATGTCAGGTATAAGACCAACTAGCATGTTCCCGACGAGTCATGTCCGGTGTACTCATAACCTAATGAGCACCTGTATACATCTTAGGTGAACCAACTGACACCAGTGGCTTGTGAGACCGGCCACCGCCCCTCGTCGGGGTCTCGACTGTATACACTAGTCTACTCTGGAGTATCGATGCCCTGTCTCGAAACTCCCACGACTAGGGACCTTTTAAGGATATGCTTATAGACTACCAGCTCCCACGTATATGATCGCCCTCATACTGCTGGCAGTCACGCATGAATTCTAGGGGCTTTATCAACGTGCAATAGTGACCTGTAAAGTCACCTAAAGCAGTACACAATGATAAAGGTAAACCAGATAGTATACTATCATCTTGAGTAAGACTGTCCTACTGGGATAGGTCCCCCCTCAATCATTGCAATCATGTGCCTGTGATCCAATAATTGACTCTGAGGGCACTATCTCCAACAATCTCCCACTTGCACTCAAGGCTAATTATTGCGATGTCGCATACTCACAGCCCGTGTGATACCGAAAACCCAACTCCTCTACTAATCAGTCTCACAAAACCTGTTTGCGAAACTATTGCGTTCGAGGAATAGCCTCAGTGAGTGGATCTGCCTTGATGTTTCTTTCTATGTCTCTCTATATCTCAAGTTCGCGGAGAAACCCATCTCCCGAAATAAGCAATACCTGTCTTAGAATGTGTCTGGATGTCTGATGGGACATAGCTCATAAATGAACTCCAAATCCAAACTTCTTAGACTGTATCGTTAACTGAACTTAATCAGTATCCTGCGCCATGCCTCCCTCAGTATTGCCTTGGACCACCTGTCCAAAATACTGCCCCTCGTCAGAAGGAAAAACTATAACTCTGACAACCTCCTTGTCGTCCAGGTCACCTTGGAAGCCTGGAATGATAACTGTCTCCCGAATGAGGCTGTCGTTATCATATCCCTAGAACATCCACTTATGTTCTAAAACTGCTTCCGACTGTTTCTCCAGGATTGGATCAATGTCAACTCATTGCATTTAGTGCAAGAACAACATCTGGTGTGGTACTTGACATCTCATGATTGACTCAATTTCCTGAGCAAGTGATCTGCCAATCATGCACATCCCTCTCCCCTTTAGTCTGTAAGACACCTTTAGAGAGGGTGACTCCATTACCTGCAGGTACACTACCGTGCCAGGAGTCGTCCATTCTAAATACTCTTAGAATGCTGTCTAAGTACCCTTAATTGGGAAACCACCCAAATCTAGATCTAAAACCATAGATCTAGTAACCAGTATATCTCATATAATGTCCAAGTCCCATGTGGAGAAACCACTGTGTGACGACCAAAGTATAACCGATCGTAGTATAGGAATATCACTTCCTACTCTGTGTATGTCACCCAAATACCAGGACATCACACCCTACTGCCTTCTTAACAGATCCATCCCCTATTCTGATGAAGTCAAACCTATGACTGTCACATCAGAAATAGATGATCTATCTCCGCTACTCTGCTTTAGTCTATAAATAGACATAAGCCACCTGTCCACCAATACTTCCGCTGCTCCCACTGACTACGACAACCCTCTGGCAGAGTCATATACACATACACTTCTGAAACCAGTTCAGAACGACGCTATAATCATCCTCCTGCCGGGTCTCGCAGCCTGGAACAACAACAATGGCAAGTGTGGGTAAACAAGAACCTCCCTGTCACCGTCCTTGAGGCTATCGGAGTACCTCTCGGGTGCCTGAGGTTACCCACCTTATCTGCGGAGTGGCCAATGGAATGTCAAATCAGATTGAATCTTTAGGTTCCTATCAAATCTTCAGTAATCGTTTGTGGTTCTGGAATCACTTCCGGTTCTACCATACTCCCACTACTGTTTTCTGAAAAAAATCCATTTTTATTAAAACTGTGGCGAGTCTAGAACAATATCACTATTGATCTTCCAGATGGTAGAAAGTCAACCCTCGTCATAGCCTGGGTCAACCCACAAACAGCCATTACAGAAACGTGCCTTGAGTTATCCAGAGTCTGGTTTTAAGCATAGGCCGGACAACTCCCCGTTCCTTAACATCGTTAAGATATGAACTGTTCTATATCCAATATAGAACCAGAAGCACTGATTTAATTGAACCAGATTCAAATCATGCAGCTGTCTCCAGTGCATGTTAACTAAATAGAAGAAGGTCGATCAGCGTTACTCAACCTAGGAATGCTTCCAATTATGAGTAACCTGAAAGAGAAACAAGTTCTCTTAAACATTACTATCAACTGAATACCATACACAAGTATCTACATCTTCGATCACCTTGAAGAATCCTGATACTTGCAATACCTGGTTCTCTACTTTATTCAAATACCTATAACTTCTCAAAATTCGGACCCTGTGTTTCCACGAAACACCTGTCTAAAAACTAGAGAAGTCATAAGTAAACCGAATATAGTACGAGGACCAACCCCTCTGTCCTGATGGACCCTGGACAACATACAATACTCTGTATAAGTCCCTTGAGTCTGATAACTCAATCCCTGTGTGTCGTAAGTTGAAAAATGTACTTATGGTTAAGAAGAATTACACCGCTGTTTAATGTTCCTTACCTAACCATCCACTGATATAGGTAAATGTCACAGACATAATTTCAAAAAGATATATCTCACTCTATAAAAATAGACGTACAGATATATCAATTTGAAATTGGTGCATAACAGCGGATATTCAAAACCAAAATATTTGCCGACCAGCAAACATCCCAGGTGATTTCCTCAAATATCACCAATTACAATGAATCCCGATATAATGAGGATGATCACCTAATTCCCAATAACTTACTCCCACTCATCATCTGTAAAACCATACAGATGTGAGAATCATACTTGGTAAATACATACCCTGAAGCAAGTGTCTAATTGGGAAATCAGTTTTCCTTTAACAGTACACAGTGAAACTGAAACATTGAAATGTTTCGATGGGGTATCCCGGTATTCTTAGCAATGCCTCTTCCATTATCCAGATTCACAACTGTAACCGTATAATTCTTTGCCATCTTTCCAAATCCCTTTCTATGTCTTTAGTCATTACCTTCTGTACACCCCTTTAGGCCAAATGGTTTTCTTCCTTCCCTACCTTTCGGCACCAGCCTATGGTTTGGAAGAAGACTATCCAATAAGCATAATGAGTGTACTGTCCTAATCCTAGGAGCACTCGCAATGCGAGAGAAGGTGAAGAAAAAAGACAACCGAATAAACCTTATTTCTATTTCTCCTGAACCAGAATCCATCCCTGAACTGGAACAAGTTCCTTTCGAGTTCGTATATAACCATACGATGGAGTATCCAATAAACTGTGGATCTTCGTAGTGATACGGAGTGTTCTGGAGAAATATAAAGGTGATTGTAGGATTGGCGAAGAAATACTTGGTTTGGTCGTGAATTGCAGTCGCGGTTTACTTTGCCCTCTTACTAATCCCTTGCTTTGTCTTAACTTAATACCTTCTGCACACCATTGTTATGGTAATTGGTTTTCTTCATTCCCCACCGTTCGACACCAGCCTAAGGTTTGGAAGAAGACTATCCAATTTGCGTAATAGGTGTACTATCTCCTAAACCAAGGAGTACTCGCAACCTGAGAGAAGGTAAAAGGAAAAGACAACTGAATAGTCCTATCCGTTTCCTCCAGAACCTGAAACCATCCTCGAATAAATTCCTTCGAGTTCGTATATAACCATACGATGGTTTTGTCCAATGGAAGTGGACATTCGTAGTAATACGGGGTGTCCTGGAGAAAAGAGTAAAAGTAGGAGTGGCAATAAGGTTTGCAACTCTGACAATCCAAAAGCCAGTGTTTAAGAAGGTTCGGTCAACTTGGTCACTGAGTCATAGTCTTAGGGTCGGGTCAATGGTCGCTGCCAAAGAGAGAGAGAAAAGAAACACTCAGCATACACTCTAACCTAGATCAGAATGGTTACCAATTTATCTAATCTGGAAACCTTCCACTGTACCTCAAATTCTCCTCCAAACCTGAAAGAAGAATTAGTCGGGGTCACCCGAGGAGTAAACTAACTCATTAGTAGGAATCGGGATCCAACTATCATCGCATGATAACGTGACCGAATCCGCTCACATCATCACACTCCAGAAGGTATGCGCATATCTGGCAAGTTTCAGTTTCTTTAGAAACTCCCGATGTGATTTTTACCCTATGCTCTTATGACCTTGACTTTGGCCAACATATCATAAGTCACATGTCAAGTTCTACCCGTCATTCTCCAGGTTAATTTGAGCCCACCCGTACATACCCTTTACTTTAGCCAAAATAGTAGTACGACTGCCCCAAACCAACGCATCTATCTATGCTGCATATGAATACCCCAATAGCTACCAATCACTGTGCCTTGACTTTGGCCAACATACACAGCTTGAATACTATTGACCACCCATATGAAACGACGGAGGGCTACGAATGGTTTCTGGCGAAAACCTTTAACGTAAAGAACTTGATATCGTTGAAGGAACTGGATAGCTTTTTGAAAATATAGTAACGAAAACCGTTGCTAAAGAGGTCACTCCCGGTGAAGGGATCTCGGCTCTTTCCCCGTAGAATGAGGTGCAGGATATTCCAACTGAATACCATGATGCAAAGCAAAAGTAATCAGCTATAGTGAAGTTATTGCCCTGACGCAAACCTTTTGTCCAAGGGGTCACTCCCGGTGAAGGGATCTCGGCCCTTGCCTCGTCGACTGAGGAGCAGGATATTCCAACTGAATACCACTGTGCAAAAAAAAAGTGAACGTCCTTACAATAACAGCTTTTTGAAAAAGGTTCCAACAACATCAGAATAGGTTTGTTTTTAACTTGCATTGATCCAAATCAACGCAGTCTCATCAATTGATCACACCACAAAGAACGAAATATAATGATGTACGTATATGCCATCCGCATTCGCTACTGGGTCCCGTCATTACCCGTTAGGTTAGCTAACTAACGACAGAGCGGGGACTGGACTAGCGCGGATGCAAAACATATACAATATCTACTAGTATATATATCAATATATAATATTTCGCTCAAGACGTGATAAAATGCAACATCACAGAAATGTACAGCATCACAGAACAATACAGATATCTGGGATCCCCGGGTTTCACAGAGCCACTACTGAAACCCGACGTTCCCCTGGTCATGTGGATAGCCTGTGCAATGAAATCCTAGACCCCTACGGGCGCGGCAAGTTACCCGCCAAATCCTGAAGCGAGGCAGCCCCCTTCAGCAACGTGAATGGACCACCCGGCACTTCACGGAATCCGGTAACTTGGGCACCCCTCCTGGGTCAACCTGTACCCCCTACGAGTACGGCGAATAGCCCGCCAATTCTAGAGTGAAGCCCCCTCCGTCCTAATGCCATGAGATGCGGGCTTGTTGCCTTCTAGAATCCGGCTATGCGTGCACCCCACCTTGGGGTAATCCTAGTACAGAAAGTAAAATATACATACAACAGGTACATCGACCGCAACCTGGTCGTGCCCCAAAATAATAATACAAACAGGCAGTGACGGCAGTCCACTTGTCGGACGCTCGCCCCGCAATATCAAATATACATAATACAACAAAAACTGTACTAGCATTGCATCCAGGCTATCCCCCACGACCAATCCGCAATATCACAGCATAACACAGAACATCAACGTGAATGTCACGTTCGCAAATCCGTCTAACCGGGCTATAGCAGTTAGACAGGATTTACCAATCGAGTGACATTCACGGTCGCAGATATAATGTAAATACTGTGAACTAATGTGTTTTAAAATATCCGATCAATCAAATTTTACCAAGTGGGCCCCAAGCATTACTGTAGCATTTAAAGAAATTCTGGGCCCAAAAATAACATTCCAAAACCCCTATTTTCAAGTCAGGAGGCTTCTATAAAAAATTGGTGCACTGAACAGTTTAAACAGCGGCGGAACCGCGGCCCAAGCATGGGTTTGGCCGCGGTTCCGTGGTGATATAATGAGATCGTGCGACCAAATTTTTACAGGAGGCTTATATTTCCCTGAACATCATTCTGCAATACCCTGAAAAAAATTTCGAGCCAGAAAAAAATCGACAGAAAACTGATGCAAAGAAAACGCGGGTTTTTAGAATTTTGTTCGATCGGAAATGTAAAACACATTAGACAAAGCTAGGCTATGTTAATGGCGAGGCTCTGATACCACTGTAAGTGCACGGCGGCGTCCCGGCCGTCAATCCGACGCCGGAATGCGGAAGCGATGCTTAACTTTAACTTTTCAAACCGGCACACCGCGCACTATAAACCCGGATCGTGCCATTAAACTAGTCCTAGCTATCTAGAGAAGGGGTAGAGAGATATACCGAGCGATCCGTGTCCTTCGGTCTTCTCCTCGTCGTCCCGATCTCCTCGCGGAATCTCCGGTCTCCACCTCGTCGCCGGAAAGGCACCACGTCGCCTGCTTCTTTTACGGGCTCCCACCTCTGGACCGAGGCAACTCGGGCACGAAGTTGGCGAGCCGACGTGCCCAAGGTTTTTTGTAGAATGTGTATAGAACTCGTGTCTCATTTTGGGGTTTATGGAATAGCCCTTTTGGTAGAGGAATGATACAAGCTAATGGAGATGGAACTTGTGGGATTTTTACAAAAGCAAAAGAGCAAAAAATCCCACATGAGAAATTTGGACAGCCCCCCCATTTTGTGGCCGGCCATGCTAAGAGAGGAGAGGAAAAAATGCCAAGTGAGTTGTAGCCTCAAAAGCAAGAGAGAAAAAAGGAGTGGTGATTATGAACAATGATCACAAAACCAACCTCACACTCCATCAAGCTAATCAACTCCCATCTATCATCATAACATCCAAAAGTCATGCAATGATGAACTCAAGAAAGTCAAGGGTGGAAGAATCATCATGACACAAGAATATGTAAAGACCACCCTCCACAAATGCTTATTTGCACAAATGCAAATAAGACCTCCTCCACCAATCTTCAGCCAATGAAAGATACAAAGAAATATGGCTGAAACGGAAAACAAACTGGCAACTCCAAAAAATTGATCTCGTAATAAATTACAGGAAAACCCCGATACTGTGTATACACACCCGCATTTGTATTCCAACCGAAGTACAAATGCAATGAGACAAAATCTACACTGTACTATACTAGGATCCGGTTTAAACCAAAGCCGGCTAGTAATATCCGTCCGATCCTGATCCGTGCAATACCGCACGTATCTGATCGAACCCTGCCATATATCCATACGGCCTCTAGTACTAACCGTCCGATCTTGATCCGTGCAATACCGCACGTATCTGATCGAACCCTGCCATACGGCCTTTACAGCGTTTCGCCCGAAACTTGAGTAACTGAATGTGGGGGACTCTAAAGACTCGTCAATACTATGGCAGTGGATTTAACCACTAGCACGTCAGAGGTATTAGCCATACGTGACGGGCTACCGGCTATTGACCAAAAGGGACGTCAATGAGCGAACTCATCCTGACACCCTACTGAGCCTGTCAGTGACAATATCCGTACAGTCCGGTCCATTCGTCTATGAACATCGCATGGCGGGCCTAGGGGTTGGTAAAAGTCAGACCCCCAAAAGCGGTACAAGTCGTGTCGGAGTGTAGCCCAGAACACCCTGAGATACTACTGGAATACCTACCAGTAAATCTCCTACCTTGGCCAAGGACTTCGTGTAATGGCTCTCTTAGACACAGCGCGACCTCACCCCCAATACCGGGAGAGAAGAACCCCTGAAGATCCGCTCACTGCCTCCATGTGGCTCGGAACTGTACCCAACTAAAACCTGTTTGCACGTCTCCTTTGAGCGTGGTAGGGTAGTAATCAAAGTACAGTGGGAACTCACACGAGACAAATAACGATCCTCAGGTCGATGAACTAACCTGTACACATGTCACCAGGGAACTGCTATCTGATGTCAGGTATAAGACCAACTAGCATGTTCCTGGCGAGTCCTGTCCGGTGTACTCATAACCCAATGAGCACCTGTATACATCTTAGGTGAACCAACTGACACCAGTGGCTTGTGAGACCGGCCACCGCCCCTCGTCGAGGTCTCGATTGTATACACTAGTCTACTTTGGAGTATCGATGCCCTGTCTCGAAACTCCCATGACTAGGGACCTTTTAAGGATGTGCTTATAGACTACCAGCTCCCACGTATATGATCGCCCTCATACTGCTGGCAGTCAAGCATGAATCCTAGGGGCTTTATCAACGTGCAATAGTGACCTGTAAGGTCACCTAAAGCAGTACACGATGATAAAGGTAAACCAGATAGCATACTATCATCTTGAGTAAGACTGTCCTACCGGGATAGGTCCTCCCTCAATCATTGTAATCACGTGCCTGTGATCCAATAATTGACTCTAAGGGCACTATCTCCAACACAACCTACCAGCGAAGGAGGTAGATCAAAAGGGCTTTTTCCTTCCTAACTCTCCGGTTATTTCTTTTGCGGAGGTTGCAGCCCCTGGGATGGACGAGGAAGCTTTCTTCTTAGGATTTCTTGGGCTATGGTTGAGTTGGTTTGCGCTCCCGATGCATTCTCGCCATATGCGGCCCTCTGTCTTTTACCCAGCTCACCGGATGACCATTGGGGTAAAATTGGCCGTTGGGATCGTCGGCTTGGTACACCTGTATCATGGCCTTAGTCAAGCGGCGGATGCTAATGAGCCTGGGGTACTGCACGTGATCTTCCCGATGCACTACTTCGTATCATGGCTTGAGCTACATACATTGGGCGTCTTCGGTATGCACAAAAGGCCCTCGTTCTATGACAGGTGCAGCTTCCCTCGAATTATACGACTGATCGGCGCCTCAATTGTGACTCCATCGCCACGGAATGCCAGGGGTTTGCTCTTTCTCCCCCACACCGTTGGAGACGGGATGTCTTTCATTGACAAAATGCTGACTATTGGAAAGGCATCTACCACCACAGTGCGGCCATTGCAAGACACTTTCAAAGATGGGGCCTCGGTTCTGACGGCCCGGGAGACCCTCCATCTATATTCTATCAGACCGGGCTTCCTGGTGTTTAGGCACAACGGTGTGGCGCTTTTTATGAGATACAACCCGCATCGTTTCTTCCAACAACTGAGCTACAATCAAGCGGTACCATTGGAGGCCTTCTTACTGGAACCTGCTGCTACCGAAGAAGGGATGGAGAGCGCGCTGCATCACTTCATGCGTCTGAATACGGGTTCTCATTTTTTTATCAGCGAGCCGGCTTACGCCCCACGACTCCTCAATGCATATACAGAATGGTACAATCATTCGACGGGCGCCGTTATAAAGGAAGAAAAGCGATTGTTGGTCGACCATAAGGGTGTGCCTCTCGGCAGCGACCGCAAAACTCCTCTGGTACCAAGGACCCCGGTAGTTCCTCCGCTGAAAGATGCTAGAGCCGGACCACCGCGTGTGTAGAGTCCTCCACGCGGATTTCCGCTTCCTGATACTGCGGATGCGCCACCAGCGCTCTGTGCTCCAGTGGAGACAGTAGTTGTGGCTTCGCCGGAGTCTGGTGTGGGCGCGGACATCGGGACCCGCCGCCCCAAGGTTCCTGCAAAGCGCAAGTCGATCCCGGGTGCACCCAGGGCTGGTGGGCAGAAGAGGAAGAAGAAGTCGCTCTTTTCAGCCGACGTTGCGTTCGGTCAGGAACCTCATGCTCCCTATAGAGAGGGCTTGGGCGAATACGGGACCAATAGAGGATTGGTTATGCCACTAAATGACACTGATCTGGCGGCCGCCATCGCAGCTTCAGAGCGATTGGCAAGGCACGACGCATGGCTAGCCAGGCTTGCACAATCGGGTAATTACTAGTCGCCTTTTTTATTGCATTGTACTTTTATCTTTGTCTTTGACTAATGCTTTTCTTTTCTTTTTCTTCAAACAGGCATCACCACTGAAGAAGCCATCGCTGCTTCCCTCAAGAATTTTCAAGAGGAAGAATGACTCAGAGCATCCTTAGGCCTCAGTACGTTTCGATTCATTAAGTCTTTATTCTCCTTTTGTTATGGTCGATCTGACCCTTTCTTTTTCTCATCACAGGAACCACAATGCCGGTCCCGCAAAGTGATGTAGAGACTCTTCCCGGGCCATCCACTGATGTTTCGGCCTCTTCGGGGCTACCGCGAGAGACCCGACTTGAAGAGCCGATGAGAGATGCCTTAAAGGCTCTGGGGGAAACCCTAAACGAGGACGACGACACCTTGATGAAGGAAGCGTCGAAGAGGTCCGTTGCGACGGCCCGGGAGGAGAGGAAGCGGTTGAGGCGCGAGGCGAAGGCACGCAGGGCTGCTTTGGCCGTGGGAGCGGGCCCAAACACTGTCGCTCGTGCTGATACTCCCTCGGAAGAGCCCCCGGTCGCTTTGTCTACAGCTCACAGACAGGCGGTGCACGCAAATAGGGAGGCTAACGATAAGTCCACCTCAGGTAATGTATCTTTCAAAATTTTGTTGTAAGAATTATAAACCTGTCGGTTCTTATATATCCTGTCCTGCAGGGACAAGTCCAACCGAAGCGGAGGCGAAGACCGTCGAACCTAAGGGGACAGAGGAAGAGGCACCGGTCGAACCCGAGATGACGGTGGGCAACGTCGCCGGGGTTGTTGAGCCTGATCTGGGGGCTAAGGGAGCTGCGCCAGAGAAGGTCATTGATGCCGAGCCTGAGGTGGCAGAAAATGAGACGACCGCTATAACTGAGCCTGGGGCAGCGGCGGAAGAGGCGCCTGAGGCCGGCGACCCCATGGTGACGGCGGATGAGACAATGGCGACCGCCGAGCCCGAGGGAGTAGCGGGTGAGGCGGGCATGATTCCTGAGGACGAGCCGGCCGCTCTTTCTCAAGAATCTGCCAATGCTCCGATCATTGCTCTCCCCGCTTACGGTCCTCCGCCGTCTCCTGGCCTCGCGAGCACGACGACGGTCCCCGTAGAGTCCGGTGATGAGGCCACGGGAGGTGGACTCGTATCAATGGAGGAGGGAGACGCCTCCGTTTCGGCTGGCGGCTCATCGGGTAAATTTCGAGCTATTGTCCCCCTTTTTTTATTTTGTAATCCTTTCTGACAAGTTTATCCTTGTTTTTGACGCAGGTGTAGGGCCAGTGCCGATGTTCCATTGCTCGAAGGAGCGCCGTCAACCACTGCCTTGGCGGTGGTCACCTCTCAGCCTTCCCTTGTACCATCAAAGATGTTGGAAGGTATGGATTTGCAACCCATTAGTTTTACTTTCAGCCGCATAATTTACGTACTAATGTCGTACTATTGCGTCTTTTCAGGAGTGCTTTTTGACCATCTCTATCAGGTGTTGCTCCCACACTTCTCCTTCCCATATGGACTCGCTTGTTCCCCCGGTAGCGCTGGTGAGTATAGTTTCCAACTGATGTCTTTCTTTTTTTTGTAATGGAATTATTTCTGACTTTCCCTTATTCTGATTGTAGTACTACAAATCGAAGGAGGGGATGAGAGATCGGTCGCGCCACCGGCTTTTCCTGCCTTGCCACCTGCTGCAGCTGGTATAGTAAACTATCGCATCGATGCCTTTTTTTGTATTTCTTGAACCGTCATCTAATCGTATTTTGTTTTTTCAGCCGTCGTTCCGATCCCGGTCCCTCTTGAGTCTGGTATCCTAATGCCGGCAAGCCCCATCTTGAAACGTCCATCTTCAAAGGGTGCCGGATGAGTTTGGGCATATTGAGCGGATACATCGAAGAGCTTGACGCAGATGCTCTCCCATCTGCCGCAGATTTCGCTGTGGAGGTTAACCCAATGTTGGCGGCGCTTGTAAATTTTCATAACGAAGGCGTCGTCGAATCTTGGGTTAATCACTGTAGGGAAATCGAGGCCCGCCTGCATCAGCTGGAGTCGATGCGTCCTGCCCCTGAGGTTTTGGTCGTGAGTACTCAACGGGCAGCATGGATCGAGCAAAGCGCTTCCTACTTCCGCCATTTGGAACAAGAAGCAGCTTTAAGGCTGAAGGAATGTCAAGAGTCTTTAAGCGAGACTGCTCGCCTACGTGCTGAAGTTGAGGCGAACGCTGCCCAGGTGAAGGCTATCTTCGAGGGTCTCCTGGAACGCATCTCAAATGGGCTGAACTTGAAGCATAAACTCGACGCTGCCGAGCGTAATGCCCAAGGCCGCGAAGTAGTTCAGCAGGCCGTTGGGGAGCAGCTTGCATCCCTCTTGCTGCAACGGGCTCAAGTGGAGGCAGAACTGGCGGTGGTGGCCGATCAGGAAAAGGCATGGAAGGAAGTGCGCGAACAACTGATAGGGCTATTTAAGACGCTTCCTTCCCAGTAACTGCCTTTGTATCAATATACTTGTAAAAATTTTCTTTTTCAAATAAGATGTATCCATTCTTTATTCTTTTGTACGATTCACCTTGTACTTGATTGAATTAATAAATAAAGATACACATTTTTTTCTTTGCAATATCTTGTATGCTCTTTTGCTTTCTCCCTTTCTCTTATTATCAGCATGCTGTATTAATAAACATGGTTGACAGATAATAGAGTAAGCGTCGTAGTTTCTTCAAGAGACAACGATGGCTTAGGCCGCAGGTTCAGATCTGCTGCCTAAGACTTTTCAACTCTATGAGCCGTGAGGGTCTCATAGAGTTTTTTCTCCCTACGGATCGAGAGGATCTCGTAGTTGGATTTTCTCCTTAGGAATCGTGAGGATTCCTAAGTGTGTTTTATCTTATAAGTCGTAAGGATCCTATAAGAGAATTTTCCCTCTTATGAGTCGAGAGGACCCGTAAGCGGTTGTTTCCCTCCTTGTCGAGATTCGACTTTGGAGAGTGAGACCCGTGAATAGTATGCAAGAGACCATTTTAGACCGACTTACAGGGTCCCAGTGCTCAGGAAACAAGTTTTTTTTATCCCTACTGCCTAAGGCTTTATCTTGCAAGTTGAGACGAATCGGGAAGTTCTCGCGGAGACACTGGTTTCTCTGCGGGCCGACGCGAATCAGGAGGCTCTCATTAAGGACGCTAGTTTCCCTGAGTTGAGGAGTTTGCTAAGGACACTGGTTTCCCTGGGGTTGAAACGAGTCGAGGTGTTCCTGCAAAGACGCTAGTTTCTCTGCGGGTCGACGCGAATCGAGGTGTTCTCGTCAAGAACACTGGTTTCCCTGAGTCGAAGGATTTTGCCGAAGACACTGGTTTCTTCGGGGTTGAAACGAATCGGAGTATTCCTGCGGAGATGCTAGTTTCTCTGCGGGCCGACGCGAATCAGGAGGCTCTCATCAAGGACGCTAGTTTCCCTGAATTGAGGTATTTGCCAGGGACACTGGTTTCCCTGGGGTTGAAACGAATCGATGTATTCCTGCAAAGACGCTAGTTTCTCTGTGGGTCGACGCGAATCAGGATTTTCTCGTCAAGGACACTGGATTCCCTGAGTCGAAGGATTTTGCCGAAGACACTGGTTTCTTCGGGGTTGAAACGAATCGGAGTATTCCTGCGGAGACGCTAGTTTCTCTGTGGGCCGACGCGAATCAGGAGGCTCTCATCAAGGACGCTAGTTTCCCTGAATTGAGGTATTTGCCAGGGACACTAATTTTCCTGGGGTTGAAATGAATCGATGTATTCCTGCAAAGACGCTAGTTTCTCTGCGGGTCGACGCGAATCGAGGTGTTCTCATCAAGGACACTGGTTTCCCTGAGTCGAAGGATTTTGCCGAAGACACTGGTTTCTTCAGGGTTGAAACGAATCGGAGTATTCCTGCGGAGACGCTAGTTTCTCTGCGGGCCGACGTGAATCAGGAGGCTCTCATCAAGGACGCTAGTTTCCCTGAATTGAGGTATTTGCCAGGGACACTGGTTTCCCTGGGGTTGAAACGAATCGATGTATTCCTGCAAAGACGCTAGTTTCTCTGCGGGGCGACGCGAATCGAGGTGTTCTCGTCAAGGACACTGGTTTTCCTGAGTCGAAGGATTTTTCCGAAGATACTAGTTTCTTCGGGGTTGAAACGAATCGGAGTATTCCTGCGGAGACGCTAGTTTCTCTGCGGGCCGACGCGAATCAGGAGGCTCTCATCAAGGACGCTAGTTTCCCTGAATTGAGGTATTGGCCAGGGACACCGGTTTCCCTGGGGATTGCACTGATTTCTGGTGGTCTTTCAGGTTCGATATGAGTTACCGTCAAAACCGTGAAGCTAGGAATTTGATCTTCGCTTCGTTCACTGGCACTGCGTCTGTTGCATCAAAACGAATGTCACGGTTGTCTCTAGGCTGTTGGTGAACCGTCGAGATTTGGCTTTGCTTTCTGGCGGAGCCCGTTGGGAAGGTATGGTTCCGTCTTTATTTGTGCCCTTGGATTGTATACAGGGATCGATGTGATCTCAACTGTAGGGCAAAAGCTTCATTTATTTTTATTGTTTTATTTTCGCGATACTCTATCATTTCAGCTTTTGATCGCGAAAGTCGCGACTGCCCAATCATTTCGGCTATTTTTCGCGGTGCCCAATCATTTCGGCTATTTATTTTATTTTTACTCGCTGCTTTTTATTGCAAGTTGCCCAATCATTTCGGCTGTTCTATATGCGTACGTTTGTACTTGCTGCTTTTTATTGCAAGCTGCCCCATCATTTCAGCTATTTTGTATGCATGTGCGGCTTGCTGGCTTTCCGCTGTAAGCCTGGAATTAGACACCGATTTCGGCATCAGCACTGCTACAACTGGGATGTTGTCAGGAGCGAATCATTATTTGCCTCTGTCGATGTCGAACAAAGGTGGCTTAGCGAACAGGGTTAAGGTCCTGTCGACTAAGGCTTTTGACTTCATGAGCCGTAAGGGTCCCACAAAGGTATTTCTCCCTACAAGTCGTGAGGATCTTGTAGGTGTATTTTCTCCTTAGGAATCGTGAGGATTCCTAAGTGTATGTTCCTCTGTAAGTCGTAAGGATCCTACAAGAGGGTTTTCTCCTTGTAAATCGAGAGGACCTACAAGGGTTGTTCACCATGCGAACATATCCCCGGTCACGGATAGGACTTGGTTAGGGAAATGTTTATTCGTTCCCGTGGATTGTATACAAGGGTCGGTATTGAACCACTTGTAAGGCCATATCGAAGGTTGTGGGGGTTGCTTAAGCACAGGTTTGGGTCTCTATGACTTAAAACTTTCAAATCTTATGAGCCGTGAGAGTCCCATAAGAGAGTTCTCCTTACGAGTCGTGAGGATCTCGCAAGTGTATTTTCTCCTTAGGAATCGTGGGGATCCCTAAGTGCATTGCTCCCTTGTGAGTCGTACGGATCTCACGCGGGTGGTTTCTCCTTACAGGGTCGAGAGGACCCTGTAAGTGTCCTTTAACGAGGTTGCGCCCTTTCGGGTTTTCACAAACACTCGCCGGTAGTCCTGCTGTTTTTACTCACGGAGCCCTTTCGGGTTTTCATCCATGCCCATTTTGCTTATGGACATACTGTTTATTATATTTTTTTGATATTTATATATATATATATATATATATATATATTTTTTATATATTTTTTTTATTCATCTCGTCGGCCTAAGGATGCTGCGGTAGTAGTTCAAAGACGTTACGTTCCTTCGTTAGTTTAAGGACGTTTCGGTCCGCCATTAGTTTAAGGACGTTTCGGTCCGTCAAGGAGAAGGCCGGCTACCGCTTATAAAGTTTGAGCTCAGGAAGATAGCGAGCAGACATAGTCGTCGTCATCTATCATTGACCTAGGCAGTAACTCGCTAAGCGTAGTATTTCTTCAGGAATCGACCATTTATTGGCCTGAAAGGCCTTTCACCGTGCATATCCATGAGTAGATAGGCTCCACCGTGGTAGACCTTGTCTATGATGTACGGGCCTTCATAGTTTGGCTCGAATTTTCCCCACTTGGCGCGATTGGGGATCATAGGCCTTTTGACCACTAGCACGAGTTCGTCTTGGCGGAATGTCCTCGGCCAGGTCAATCTTTCATATGAGCGCGTCATCTTTGCTTTATAGGCCTCCAGATTTTGTTGCGCTATAAGCCGTGTTTCATCAAGGGTATCAAGTTCCTCAAGCCGAAGGTGAGCATTTTCTTCGTCCGACAGCTCGTAGTGGACTTCCACTCGTAGAGAAGGTAACTCTATCTCGAGGGGGAGTACTGCTTCTGTACCGAATACCAACGCATATGGCGTTGTGTTCGTGGCTGTCTTGAACGTAGTTCGATACACCCAGAGAGCTTCTTGAAGTCTCTCGTGCCAGTCCTTCTTATTTCGGGACACCGTCTTCTTCATGATCTTCGTCAGGGTCTTCTTGAAGGCCTCGGCTAGACCATTATCTCGCAGATTATAAACTGAGGAATATCTCCAGTCTATATTGTGTTTTTGCGCGAAGCGACTGATCTTGTGGCTTCTGTAAGCTGGCCCGTTATCGGAGATGATCCGTCGCGGAGTTCCAAACCGATATATGACGTGCGTCTTGAAGAAATGGAGGATATTCTCTGTCTTCACTTCTCTCAATGGTACTGCTTCTGCCCATTTGGAGAAGTAATCAGTCGTCGCCAGGATGAAACGATGTTCCTTGGACGATGCTGGTTCGATAGGGCCGACTATGTCAGTTCCCCACATTTCGAATGGCCAGCTAGCCACCGTTGAATGGAGTGGATTTGGATGCTGGTGGATGAAGTCCCCATGGATTTGGCATGAGTGGCATTGCTTCGCATATTCGAGGCCGTCCTGAATCATCGTGGGCCAGTAGTAACCCATCCGTTTAATCTTCAACTTCATCTTTGGGCCTGCTTGGTGAGAACCACAGAGTCCGTCATGAACTTCCCGAATGACTCGTTTCGCTTCGTCAGGTCCCAGACATCTCAACCACAGAGAATCAAACGACCTATTGTACAGAGTATCATTGACGAAGGCGAAAGACAGAGCTCGTTTCATAAGCTGATGTCTTGAGGATGCATCTTCAGGCATTCGACGGTATTTGAAGTAGTCTATAAAGACTTCCCTCCAATCCTCGGCCTTTTCCCGGTCTTTTTTTTCATAGCCATTTGCTCAGTCGCTCCCTTCTCTTCGGGTGATTCCGGAGATATTTCCGCTGGGGCGAGCACCCGACGGCTTTGTACCATAATTCTGACGTCATCGAGGTTCTCGTCAGCCAATTCTTTAGCGAGCTTGGACAACGCGTCCGCTTTGCTGTTTTCCGCACGCGGTATGTTCTCCAAAGTGTAGGAAGGGATTTGGGTCAACAATTGTTGCACCTTTTCGCCGTACTTCACCAATTCTGGTTTGCATGTCTGGTAGTCGCCGTTTACTTGACTAACGACCAGTTGGGAATCTCCGTATATGAGGAGGTTTTCAATTCCCATGTCGATGGAGATCTCGAGGCCTGCTATCAAAGCTTCGTATTCGGCTTCATTGTTTGTCCTCGGCTCTGTTAAGGAGAAAGCAAAGCGCAATATCCCCCCTTGTGGAGTTATGAAGATGAGACCTACCCCCGACTTGATTATAGGCATGTTTTGTTTGCGCTTCTTCATGGAAGACGCTCCATCGAAATAAAGCTACCATTGGGTATCACCACCGTCGATCGCATCAAACGCATGTTCGTCTTTAAGATCGCAATTCAGAGGAGAATCGGCGGGTATCGGATGCTCAGCGAGGAAGTCGGCGATGGTCTGGCCTTTCACTGCCTTGAGAGGTTGATACGTTATCGAGAACTCCATCAAGAGCAGGGCCCATTTAGCGAGTCGTCCCGTCAATATGGTCTTCGACATTAAATATTTAAGGGGGTCCACCTTCAAAACGAGACGGACTTCATGTGCCAACGCATAGTGTCTGAGCTTTGTTATCTTAAAGATCAACGACAGGCAGTGTTTTTCAATAGGAGAATAGTTGCTTTCTGCCCCCAGTAGAACTCGACTCAAATAATAGAGTGCTCTTTCTTTCCCTTGATCGTTCTCTTGTGCCCATAATGCGCCTAAGGAATCTTCGAGGGCGGTTGTATAAAGAATGAGGGGCTTTCCCTTGACCGGAGCAGCCAATACTGGTGGGTTCTGCAGGTATTGCTTGATCTCGTCTAGCGCGCTTTGGCATTTTTGGTCCCAGACGAACGGGGTTCCCTTCTTCATCAAGTGGCTATAAGGACGGCACTTGCCTGAAAGGTTGGTTATAAATCACCGTATATACGCGAGCTTCCCTTGGAGAGACCGCAACTGTTTGAGAGTCCTTGGAGAAGGCATTTCCGTGATCGCCTTGATCTTTGACGGATCTATCTCAATACCTCGGTGTCGGACGATGAATCCCAGGAATTTTCCTGAGGAAACTCCGAATGCACACTTGAGAGGGTTCATCTTCAAGTTGTATTGTTGAAGGCGTTGAAATACGGTCTTCAGATGTTCTAAATGCTCCTCGTATGATTTGATTTTAACCACGAGGTCGTCGATATAGCACTCGACGATTTCATGTATAAGGTCATCGAAGATCTTCGTCATGGCCCTCTGATAGGTGGCACCGGCGTTCTTTAGACCGAAGGGCATCACCTTATAGCAGAATATACCTAAAGGAGTCCTGAAGGCGGTGTGCTTCTGGTCTTTGGGATGCATCTTTATCTGATTATACCCTGATGAGCCGTCCATGAAGGAGAAAACCTCGTGAGTGGACATATTGTCTATCATCAGTTCGGTGACTGGCACTGGGAAATCGTCCTTCGGGAAGGCTTTATTGAGATCCTGGAAATCCACGCATATGTGCACTGTCCCATTTTTCTTCATCACGGGGACGATGTTGGCGATCCATTCAGGATATTGAACCTCCTAGATAAAGCCAGAGTCGATTAGCTTCTTGACCTCGGCATTGATACTCATCTCAAGCTCGAGCCGCATTCTTCTTGGCGCCTGTTTGACCGGCTTGACGTCTGGAGATATTGCCAATTTATGCACAGCAATTTTTGGATCTAGTCCCGGCATTTCGGAATAGTTCCATGCGAAGCAATCTCTATGCTGCATAAGCAGGTCTTTTAATGAAGCCACCCTCTCTTCAGACAGCAGTTCACTAATGAATGTCGGTCGCGGGTCATTCGCCGTCCCCAACTCAATTTTCTTGAGGTTATCCGCAGTGGTATGTATTCCATCCTCCAGCTCTTTCGGTGCTGGTGGAAATTCTGAGATCACCTCATCGTCGTTGTTTTCGAAGCACCAGGGAAGGTCATCCATGTTCTCGGGCTCTTCTTTTGATATTGTTATCATGTGACAAGTACGAATTCGCTTCCAAGCCCAATGTGGACCTGGTTCTGCTCTCGTGGCTTCGGGTTCGTGCTTCTGTGGCGGCGTTACCCTCCAGTTGTTAGACAGAGCGAAGTTGCCAAGCTGATACTGATCTTCAACTCAATTCTTGAAGGTGAAGCAGTCTTCGAGAGGATGCCCTATTACTCGGTGATAAGAGCAATAGTTTGGGTGAGAAACTTCGCCTGCTTGTTCGGATGTTTAGACTCCGGTAGTGTAAGTATCTGATGTTTTAGAGCGAGGTCAAGTATTTTCTTTGTCTTGTCCCGAGGAAAAGAGTACACCCGACCCATTTTCCTTATGAGGGATAGATCGGAACGGCTCGATTCCCGCTTGCATGGCTTCTTAGTCCCGCTTTTTTGCTGTTGAGCGTCTTTTTCGCCTCTCGACTTATTTCTGCCTCTGCGTCGAACTTTTTTTTATGACAGGTTGACAGGGAGCGGCATTTTCATCTTTCACAGCCTGTTGGAAGAGGCGTTGCGTTTTGGCTTTCTCGTAGATGGCCATCTCACAGTTGTGATCGTTTCTGACTTTTTGGCCAGCTTGTTCATTTGTTCTTCAAATGACGGACTGGGCACTTTTACATCAGGAGCTTTTACTGGTTCAGGATTAGCGTCCTCCCATTGAGCATCCGCTTTTTCATCGAAGTCATGCACGACGTAGCAGTCACGGAGTAGCTCTCATTTCTTGGACCGAATGTATCCAAGCCCAATTGTTTCCATTCTCCCATTAGGCAACTTGTGCTGAGTCCCGGGAACGTTCCAGACCCTGTCATAGAATTTGGCTTTTCGAGCGGTCTGTTTAAAGGATATCCCTTGGCGCTTTAGCAGCCTCTTCAAGCCTTCTGTATAATATCTAGGGAGACGGATAAGCTGAAGCCTGTCAAGCGTAGGATCCACGCCGTGCCAGATTTCTTTCTCCACTTTGGTTTCTTCAAAGCGGTAGAATAGAATTACCTTTTCGCCTTTTCGCCTGGGAGGGACATAGAACGTCCGCAGCTCCTCTACACTGTAAGTATCGAGCGCATCCAGTTCTTTATGATGTTTAAGTGGAACCATGGCGACTTGTAGACTTTGCTCTTCGTCGGCAGACGTTTGTATTGAAGGCCGAGCAATGAATACAGCATGGAACTCATCTTCCGAGTCGCTACCAAAGATCAACGTAGGAGCAGATGGTCCCGGCTTGTTGTATTGGGGCGGACCCGAATAAACTATCTCCTCTTCCTCCTCGATATCACTCCCGAAGACAGGGACGGTGGCGTTAGTCTTATTCTCCGGCTTGTGACACCTCTCCGTGTCTTCGAAATCCGGTAAAAAGTATTTGGCATCTTCATATTTGCGGACCTCATTCACGGAGAACGGGTTCAGTTCTCCCGTCACGGTATACTCGAGACCATCCTTAAAATACTTCATACACTAATGCTGTGTAGAAGGGTTGATATTATACTCGTGTAACCATGGTCGGCCGAGCAGAGCATTGTAGCATGTCTTGGCATCTATGACGTGGAACTTAATGTCCGTGACGAGTAGCCCAAAGCGTAGCATCAGTATCACAGACCCAAGATTTCTTGATGATTGGGAGTCGAACCCGGAGATGGTGATCTTGTCTCGAGCAAGGTGCTGGACCCTCATGCAGATTTCTTTTAACACCCGCACATTGAGGAGATTAACGGAGGATCCATTGTCGACCAGGATTTTGCCTATCTTTATATCGTGGCAGTATCCTGAGACATAGAGGGGGCGATTGTGTTCGCAAGTCCCAAGGAGAAGGTCTTCATCGCCCAAAGTGACATCGGCCGTGTGCACTTCCTCCAATTCATCCTTCATCTTTTCTTCGGCCAGGAAAGCTTGGAATTGTTCCGGCTCCTGTAGTGCCTTGATTAACGAATCTCTCACCTCTTTTGATAGTAAAAGGGCGTCAAGAATGCTGAGCTTCGAGGGTAGCTTCCTCAGATGCGCTAAAATGTTATAATCCACCTTATTTTTCTTCGGCGGGTCCTTGGCAATTAGCTCTTCCATGACTTGGTCATCTAGGGCGATATCCTCAGAGACCTTTTCTTTCCCTTTATCTTTTTTGTTTGAGGGTCCGAGGTTCTTTTCGGGTAGCGTCCGATTACGCAACCGGATATTTTCACAGACCTTCTGCTCCTCTTCTTTTCCCGAGGTGGACTCTTTAAAGAGGGGGCTAAGAGCCAGCTCCTCGTCAGAATCGCTCCCGAATGTGAGCACTTGTGATCCCCCGGCGTTAACCATGCGACAATTGCCGGTAGTTCTGTTAAGCCCCTCGGTCGTAGCTTCCGCTCCCGGCGAGTTTTGCGCTTCTCCCGCTTAAAATGTTGTCGGTGAGCAACATATCCTTACCACCATTTATTGAAAGCTTTGCATTCTTCTGTGGGGTGCGAAATCTTCCGATGATACAAGCAGTAGGAGGGGTGCATTTCCGCTTCACCAGTAATGTTTCCTTCAGAGGATGGTAGCTTCATGCCCATTGATATGGCCTTAGCAAACCTTTTCCTCGTATTGAATTTACTTTTATCTACGGTGGATGTATGTTGCTCCAGTGGGAGTGTCTCAACTCTTTCGTCAAGTCGCTGGCGCTTGGCCCTTTCAAATAAGGCCGTCTCGCATTCCCGATCAGCTTTACTTTTCAACAGAGCTTCATTGAGGAATGCGTCAATTGTTTCATCCGATGGCCCCCGAAATTCCGGTTTAGGATCTGCCCCCAGCTTTTCAATGCAAGGAGTTTCCTCATCGTTTGTAAACGAATGGTAAATCATATGACAGCTCGCCACGTATTCCTCGGATTCATCTGACGAGCTCTCCCCCTCATCTTCTTCTTAAAAGACGTGGTTGAGGAACTCTTGGAGCGTAATGGGAGTCTGTGCTTTCTGGTTGTATTCCTCCAGCGCATCAATTTATTTTTGTAAGTCCGTGCGCTTGTCGCCAGACTTCACGGGCTTCTTGGATTTCTTTTTCTTCTTCTTTGAAGATTTAGACGGCTGGTTGTGAGTGCTTGGGCCACCACCATCGGTCTTTGGAGTTGGACGCGGCTTCAACATCCCTTCAATGATCTGAGGTTCCAACGGGTTCTTCCACCTGATTGCTAGGCATATTTGAAGATTGTTTAGCATCCTCTTTGTCTTGGCTGATAGCACAACCTCCCATGGGGCTTCTTCAACGAGAGAGCACGTTGCCCCCGGCGTATTCATCCTTTTAGAGGTGTGAGGTTGCGGCGGATTCACCTTCCATCTGTCGGACAACGCGAACTTGCCCTGTTGGTACTGGTCTTCAATCCAATTTTTGAAGATGTAGCAATCTTCGATCGGATGACCCAGTACTCAGTGATAGGGACAGTAGTTGGGATCATGGACGTCTTTCGGCTGCGACGGACGTCTTGGATCCGGCAGGTTTATGAGTCGATTGCGCAACGCCAGCTCGAATAATCTTCTCGGTTTATCTCGGGGAAACGAGTAAGGATGTCCTACCCTCTCCTCAAGGGGTACGTGCGGACGCATATTATTTTGACGGACAACCGGCTTCGAGTTGCCCGGCTGTTGTTGAGCATTAGCGGCAACGATCGCTTTTCCCTTCCCCTTCTCATTTCGAGAGTCCGACTTTGGAGGGGGAGGTCTATGGCCCATCTGATCCATCTGAGCTAGCTTGTCGATCAGGGCTTGGAAGGTAGTCGGCTTGAAGAACATCATAAATTGGGATATGGTCACCTGCGGATCGAGGGTGCCCACAAACATGCCTACTGCCGGAGCCTCTTCTATGCGTTGCTTGCATTTTGACCATAAGTTCCGCCACCGTATCGCATATTGAACCCATGTTTCGCCTGGCTTCACCCTGGCATTAATCAATGCCGTTATCGGGGTGCGTTCGCTGGCTCTTGCAAAACGCTGGGTAAATAGCAGCTCCATCTCCGTAAAGGTCTTGATAGAGTCGTTTGGGAGCTCGGAGTACCACTCGAATGCCGTATCCGATAAGCTACCAACGAACTGGCGAAGTAACAATTTATCATCACCGCCAGTGTTGCCGCAAAGCGCCCTGAACTGGGCAACATGCTGGTGAGGATTGCCCGTCCCCTTGTAGACATGAAATTTCGGTATTGTATAGCCTGTCGGGTACTTGATTTGATCATACCAGCTCGGATATGGTCGCCCCGTTTTTACGATCTGGCCGGTTGCCTCAGTCACCTGATGAGCCCGGATCTGCTGAGCTATATATTCGTCCAAGTAAGCTTTGGAGATTGTCTCCTCCTTGGCTGTTGACAGGGCCGGTGGAGGATTTGACGTTTCTCCGCTGTCGTCTTCAAGGACGATCGGAGGATCTTCTTCAGAAGAAGGATCTTGATGAATCATCATACCCACCATGTCCTGGAACAGGAGGGCCATTCGCTTTATGTTGGCCGCTTCTTCAGCAGCCCCTTTATCCTTCTTTTCCCATATCCGACGAAGGAATTCAGCGTCAGTTTCTTTCTACTGGCGTTGATCCGAGGACACTTCAGGGCTTTCTTTTGGCCCAGTGAGTGCGGCCATCGTGTTCATCATTTCTTGGAGCTTCTGCTGTTGCTCCTGAGCTTTGGTCACTGACCGTGTAAGCGGTCGATGACCTGTAGATGCACGGCTGTCCTCTTTACCAGACGCCATGTAGACGGTATGAACCACCATGCCCCCAGACTTAGGGCGTTTGGGCTCGCCGTCCTTGGCATTTGCCGCGGGCGTGGGAATTTTCTCCGGCCTCCTTCTCTTATAGGCCGTTGAAGTTGAGGGGGCCGTTGCAGCTGTCACCCTGGTGGTGGTCGTCCTTTGCTGTTTGTCCGGACGGTTCTTTTCTTCTTGCACTTTCGCCCTTTTCTGCCGGCGAGAGTGATCTTGGTCGATTACCGAGTCTTGAACTCTCCGCCAGACCTTATAAATCTTGGAGGGCAGCCGTTGAGGGGGCTGCTCCAGCTGAGTTTCTGTAACTCTCTTCGCGGGTGGAGGAGATCTTTTCAGTGTGGCAGTTGGAGAGTTCTTGTGTACCCTCCTTAGTAGTTCAAAGTTGTTCCCAGTTGGAACAGCAGCATTAACTTCCACCACTGGAGCAGGTGGAGTTAGCCCTGATGGGGAGTTGCCCCCGACCTTCCTTACTCGGCGATAGTGGCGACGTCGAGCATGACGAGCCGTTGGGGATGGCTCGGCGATAGAGACAGCTTCTACTTGCCCCCTGTCTGAATGAGGTGCTGCCGGTGTCAGCCTCTTAAAGACTGATGTTGTCCTTTGAGTAGCGATATTCAATCTGTCAAAGACAGATCCTCGAGCAGGGGCAGGAGCCGGAATAGTCAGCCTTGAAAAGACTGACTCTTTAACAGGAGAAGCCGCCTTGACGACTTCAGGGGTAGGGGTGGCTCTTTTCCTTGGGACGGCCACTTCAGGGTTCATGGGCTTCTTGGTGGGCCCATCAGAGTTCTGGTTCAGCCTGGCAAAGACAGAGGCTGCCGGTTTGATATTGGACGACCCGTTGAAAGGGGCCGTTATGGCAGTGAGCCGATCGAAGACCGACTTCTTGTTCGCTTCTGGTGCGGGCACTGGCATGGTGAAGATTGCAGGCGGGATCATGGTTCCGAAAAACAGGCCGGTGGTGGCCTGGGTCACCTGTTCTACCGGCATGGCAAGGATGGAGGCCGCTTGAGGCCCATAAGCTACACCTCCAGGTGAGGTAGAGCGTTGGTTGCACTGGCACTTTGAACAGCTCGAGCAGTTGGAGGTCATTGATGCTTGATTTCTGCGCCAGGCAAAAGACCAAATCTTAGTAACTTAAAATCCAAAGGCAACCATTAACAAACCACGATTCGTTCGCGAAAACGACACACGAAGTGTGGAGTGGAAAGAGGAAAAGGTCCCACCGGACGTGCCAGAATCTGTTCCCCTCCGAATGGCGGCCTGACGTGAAGACGTCTTGCCTGAAATTCGGGGCAGATGCTATTTGGTTTTATCCGTCCACCTCTCCGAAGATGCCAAGTTGATTTATGGCACCGTGTATTGGAGGTTTAGATGGATGCGGTCGATGTAGCAGACTTCGTCAGATTCCCCCTCGCTTGAGGGGTTTTTTGATTGTGGGGACGCTCTTCCCTGCAGGCGCAAGCCCCTGCAGCTAATTATGCTACCGCATCACGGTAGCCACTTTCTCCTTCTCCAGATATTCACTTCATGTCGTGTGTGTTTGTTTTGTTTGTGGTTGTCCGTGGATTGTATACGGAGACTAAGTGATGCCGTCGCCCGTAGGACGTGGATTAGTCCAAATCCGTGTTTACTTAGATTTGGGTTTGGTGTTTTGGTTTAAGGATACGTTAGCTATATTGAGGCTAAGATCAACTTAAACATTCGTTAAGGATACGTTAGCCTAATCTCCAGGCTAAGATCAACTTAACGGGATTGTTTGGATCCGACAAGAGAGCAATTGGCTATATTGTTTAGTTTAATGACGTTGCAGTCGATTTCCAATTTGGGGACATGGTGGTCCATGTTCCAGTTTAGGGACGTAGGGGTCCATCGTTCCCATTTGGGGACGAGCATTAGTTTAAGTACATTTCGGTCCAACATTCCCATTTTGGGACGAATGTTAGTTTAAGGACGTTTCGGTCCAACATTCCCATTTTGGGACGAATGTTAGTTTAAGGACGCTTCGGTCCACGAGTTTAGGGACCCCGCAGTCCGTATCGATGTGTGGTTGTCGGGACCCGTCACCTCTATAACGTCGTTGAAAGATTACAACGATAGGTGTCAGAGGAGTTCGGAGATGTACCCTTGAACCGGATGTAAATTGATTTAGGAGAGCAGTCTTGCTCAATCAATTTAATTTGAGGACTTACGGCCATGATTGGGCTAAGTCCAGTTGAAAAATGTTCAACGTTTTTATTTATCTTTGGCCTATTAGGCATGTGCTAGGGCTTTGCCCCTGTTTAATTATGCGCTGCATTTTATTTTGGCCTGCTAGGCCTTTTTTAATTTGGGCTCAGTCCCTTTGTAAATGATGCAGAGCATCTGTTTTGGTTTGGGCTCTGCCCTTTTTAAAATAATGTATTGCATTTTATTAGGCCTGTTAGGCATTTTTAATTGGGCTTGGCCCTTCTGTAAATAATGCAGTGCATTAATTACTTGACAGTGGCTTGTTAGGCGCTTTGCGCCAATTATTGAGCTCAAGCGCTTGTGGTGGTGACACATGTCACGCAAGCGCAGTGCGCTGCGCCAGTACGCTGCGCTGTTGCGCTGCTGACACATGGCGCGCTCTGGTAATTTGCGCCAACTTTAAAGAGCAATGCTCTATTTTAAAAGCGCACAGCGCAAGTGGTCTTGGAGCTGACACGTGGCGCTCTCTGGTGGCTTGCGCCAACCCAAGAGCGCAACAGTGCAGATTTGCAAGTGCAAGGCACTGTTTTAATGACTTAATCCAATTTTGGATTTAAGAGAGGAATCTTTAAGATTCCAGAACCAATGGTTCATAAAAAAGTGCAAGGCACTATTATTATTTATTTATATTTTTTTTATTGAAGATCATTGATCTTGTTCATAGATCAATGATCTATTCAGAAGAAGTCCTTCTTTTATAAAGGTTTTTTACCTTTCTTTTTTTTCTCTTTAGTTCTTCTCCAAATTCTTCGGAGTTCTCTCTGTGAAGTTCTTGATGTTCTCAATCTTCCTGTGTTTTGAATTGGGGTCTAGGGGTTTTTATATAGTGCCCATAAATTTGTTAAGTTTGTTAAAGAGATCATTCTCTGAGTGATTTGGGGAATTTTCCCCACCGTTGGATCTTTGATCCAAGGGCTTCTATTTTACAGAAGACAATCTTCTTGTTTTAACAAGAACAGAAGGATCTTACTAGAATTTTAATTCTGTTTGGCGCAAACGCCCCAGCGTTTGACACATGTCACGCAGCGCAGAGCGCAGTGCAACTGCGCTGACACGTGTCGCGCAGCGCACAGCGCAGCGCCACTGCGCTTGCGTCACTGCGCTGACACGTGTCGCACAGCGCAGTGCCTGCGCAAGTGAAGCGTTGCTTCCTTTTAATTTTGTTTTAAACAGAGCCTTGCTATGATTGGGCGTGCTGCCTCGGGCGTTGCGCTGAAGTATCAAATTCTGACACGTGGCGCGTCGCACAGCGCACGGGATTTGAAGCGTTGCTTCAAATTTTTGAATTTTTGAAATTCAAACAGATCTTTGCTCTGATTGGGGGAAACACCCGGCTATCCGTGCACTCCGTCGCGGGGTAATCCTAGTACAGAAAAGAAAATATATACAACGGGTACATCGACCTCAGCCCGGTCGTGCCCCAAAAGAATATTATACAAACAGGCAGTGACGGCAGTCCACATGTTGGACGCTCGCCCCGCAATATCAAATGTACAAATAAATCTAAATAGCACTACCATTGCACACTACTATCCACCACGACATATCCGCAACAACACAGAACATCAATGCGAATGTCACGTTCGCAAACCCGTCTAAAAGGACTATAGCAATTAGACGCGGTTTACCGCTCGAATGACATTCACGGTCGGAGATATAAAGTATGTACTGTAAACTAACACGTTTAAAATTTCGACCGACAAAATTTCCCGAAGTGAGCCCCATGTACATCTTCTATATAGTATCAAAATATGGGCCCAAAAGAAATATTCCAAAAGCCACAATTTGTCATGTAGAACATACTGTAGAAATTTAGCTCACTGTTCCCACAAAAGCGCGGCGGATCAGCGGCCAAACCCTGGTTTGGGCCGCGGATCCGCGGCCTTTCTGTGGGATCACGTGACCAAATTTCACCAGTTTGCTTAGAATTACCTGCACAATTTTCTGTGATGCTCAAAATAATTTTTAGGCCAGATTTAAAATCGACAGAAACTTTTGTATAGAAAATTGTAGTTTTCGAAATTCTGTTCGATCGATGTTTTAAACGCGTTAGCACAAGTTAGTAAAGCTTAATGGTGAGGCTCTGATACCACTGTAAGTCCACAGTAGCGCCCCGGCTGTCTAACAGACGCCAAATGTGGAACAAAAACTTTTACAACTGGCGCTATCACGTACTATAACCCGGATCTGCCATTAAAGATAAACTAACAAACTACAAAGTGGGTAGAAATGTTATACCGAACGATCCGAGTCCTTCGGTCTTCAACCGTCATCCCACGCTTTGTTGCGGCTTCTCCGATCTCCTGAATCTCCAGTCTTCTCATCCAGGTGGCACCACATCGACGGATCTTTAAACAGGCTGCCGCCTCTGAACCGAGGCAACTCGATCATCAAGTTTGCTAAAAGAGATCACCAAGATTGATGTAAAGAATGAGTAGATCACTTTGTCTTGTTACATCCAATGTTATGGATGAACGGTTAATGAAGTTGCCTTTGGATCGGGTGAAATGAGAAATGAGCAATCCTAATTTTCATGAACCCAAAACCATAGTCATTTTCTTTTACAAATCCATCATCTTCCACCAGAATGGGCTGGCCACTAAATATGAGGGAGGGGGTGAGTGTAGGAGGAAAAAATGGTGACCATAAGCAAAAGATCTTAAGCAAATATCCTTCATGCAAACAAAACCACATTAATGCAAATGGTGACTCATTTAACCTAGTCATCCATCCATTAATGCATACAATGAATCACTAATTCTAGTCACAACCTTCTAGAAGCTTCTACACATATCACCCTCATGACTCACCCAAGTGACGAAAAGATAAATCCGCCTTTAACCGAATGTTAAAGACGGGCGATAGAAAACTGGAAACTTCCAAAATCGACCCTGAAACGAATTTCAGGATAACCCCGTAACAGTATAAACATACCCGCATTTGTATTACGACCGAATACAAATGCAACTGAGACAAAAATATTATATCTACACAGTATAATACTCGGATCCGGCTTAAACTAAAGCCTACCAGTATTATCTGCCCGAAATATGACACGTGCGTAAACGCACGTGCATTTTCCGAACCATGCCATAAAACCATACGGCCTCTACAACGTTTTGCCCAAACTTGGGAAACTGTCTATGGGGGATTCTAATGACTCATCAAGACACTGGCACTGGGTATAACCACTAGCACGTCAGAGGTACAAGCTGTACGTAACGTTTGCCTATGTATTGATTGGAAGGGAAGCTAACGAGCGAACTCATCCTGAAACCCTACTGAGCCTGACAGTGACAATATCCGTACAGTCCGGTCCGTTCGTCTAAAGAGTATCGCATATCGAGTCTAAGGGGGTGGATAAAATCAGACCCCTAATAACGCGATAATTCGTGTCGGTATGAAGCCCATTACCACCTGAGAAACTACTGATCCAAATCAGTAATTCTCCACTACCTCGGCCGAGGATTTCTAGTGATGTCCACCCGTGCACTGTGCGACATCAACCCCCAATACCGGGAGAGACGAATCCCCGACGATCCGCTCACTGCCTCCATGTGGCTCGGGATTGTACCCAACTAAAACCTGATTGCACGTCTCCTTTAAGCGTGGTAGGGTAGTAATCTAAGCACAGTGGGAACTCACACAAGACAAATGACGATCTCAGGTCGACAAACTAACCTGTACACATGTCACCAGGGAACTTCTATCTGACGATATATATAATACCAACTAGCATGTTCCCGGCGAGTCCTATCCGGTGTACTCAATGAGCACATGTATACATCTTAGGTGAACCAACTGACACCAATGGCTTGTGAGACCGGCCACCGCCCCTCGTCAGGGTCTCGACTGTATACACTAGTCTACTCTGGAGTATCGATGTCCTGTCTCGAAACTCCCACGACTAGGGACACTTTAAGGATGTGCTTACAGACCCCAACTCCCACGTATATGATCGCCATCATACTGCTGGCAGTCAAGCAAGAATCCTATGGGCTCTATCAACATGCAATAGTGAACTAAAATATGTATACGATGATAAAGACAAACCAGATAGCATACTATCATCTCGAGTAAGAAAGTTATATCGGTATATATCCTCCCTCAATCATTGCAATTACGTACCTGCGATCCAATAATTGACTTAGAGGGCACTATATCCAACACGTATCATATCAATACATAAATAATATTTAGGTTAGAATCATAAGTTTAGCACAATAAACATAAACAAAAGGTGGAGGAGGCAAAGCCTTTCGTCTCACTTCCTCACCCACACCATAACCAAAGAAAAGATTAGTTAAGCATGATTAATAAAAGCAAGTAAGAAAAGAAAGAAAGAATAAAGAAACAATAATATTATAAACACTTAAAGAATTGAGATACAAGATTATGGTGATTTATTCAACCTCCTTAATGAAGCTCTCCAAAGAGAGCTTCAAGAAGGAAGAAGAAGAAGAAACCAATATGAAGCACACTCACCCTCAAGCTAAACCAAAAATAAACTAAAACTATCAAAGAGAATGTGGTATATACATGGTAGTCCTCAAGCTCAACTCTGGTCTGGTATTTATAGGCCTAACATCATAATAAACAAACAATATAAATAAGCTGACGTGGCATAAAGAATTGACCAGAAGAAAAACGAGGAAGTTTGGAGCCAAAACGACCGAGCTCGTCGGTTTTAAAGGGGGTCTCGCCGGGTCCAATCTAAGCTCTGGGGCTCGTGTTCATTGTGTGGTCTTGTGTGTATCACAATGTCACTCTGGTGCTATTTTCTTGGTCTAAAATACCCTGGTTTATCTTCAGAGTTTTGGAGGGAAACATAGTTGCTTTAACTCACATCAAAGCTCTTTAGCAATAAATGCTCATCAATGCACAACACTCCCACTTGCCTACTTGTGTAGTTGCAGCCCTCCATGGTCCTAGCCATCATGCCATAGCAGCCCCACCATGATCCATGCCCAAGAGTTGTGTGTACACAAGCATTATGTTGGACCATTTATATAAAAAGTGTGTACACATCTATTTATTGCAAAAGGAACTCTTGGGATATTGGTCGGTTGTCTGTTCTTTTTGCAGTGTCGGCTCCCAAATGCTATATCCGTGATATTAAGTGTGTGTTGTATCACGAATACTTGTAAACTATAAGTACTGAGCAGACACTGGTTAAAAGTACCGATATATAACAAAATAAATAATGAATGAGCGGTATTAAAATGTAGTTTTCTGTGGTGAACATTAAACTTCGGAGGATCGTGGGAAGACCACCTACATCTTGTGGAGTTTTCGTACAACAATAGCTACCAAGCAAGCATAGGAATGGCACCTTTTGCACCGCTTTATGGAAGGAAGTGTCGATCGCCATTAAGTTGGGATGATATCGGAGATAGGGAACTTCTTGGACCTGAGATGATAGTAGCGACTGTTGATGTGGTTTGTACTATCAGAGAAAAGTTATGCATAGCCTAAGATCGACAGAAGCACTTGGCTGATGTAAAGCGCCGTCACTTGGAGTTCCAGCCGGGAGATCACGTATTCTTAAATATATCTCCAAACCATGGAGTGATCCGATTTGGAAGACGGGGTAAGCAAAGTCCAAGTTACATTGGACCGTTCGACATACTCGAACGAGTCGGGGAAGTGGCATACCGCTTAGCACTTCCACCTTCATTAGAAGGAGTGCATAATGTGTTCCACATATCCTAACTTAGAAAGTATGTGAGTGACCTCAGCCACATTCTCGATCATTCCTAGCTCACTGTACAGCCCGAATTATCTTGTGAGCAACAACCTGTGGAGATCCTGGACAGGAAAGTGAAGTCACTTCGGAATAAGGAAGTAAATTTGGTTCGAGTGATGTGGAGAAAAGACATTCCAGGAGAATCGACTTGGGAAAGGGAAGATGAGATGTGTGCAAGATATCCTTACCTATTTATAAACTAGTCCTTAAAATAAAATTTGTAAATTTCGAGGACGAAATTTTTGTAAGGAGGGTAGACTGTAACAACTCCAATTTTAGTGTACAAAAATTTGTTTAAAAAGTAATGTATACTTGGGGTATTTACATTCCTGTGAGTACTGTAAGTATTTTTTTAATAGCAAGCAAGAGCTTCTAGCTCATTGGTAAGTCTTGCACTGCTGAACTAAAGCACCAGAGTTCAAATCCCATCAGCCACATTATTTTTTAATTAGTTTTCTTTTAAATTTTTAGCAGCCCAAGAGTCTACACGTGCTTAACTCGTAAAAACAAAAAGTCACATATAAAACAAACTGGCCCAGAGGGGTAGACAAATCGCTAAGAGACACGTAGACCCCTGACCCGGCCTGACTCGGCCGGATCGGGCCGGCTGAGCGGCTAACACGGTCGGCGCCGCCGGCCGAACTCAGCCGAAACCCGAGTTGGTCTTCTGGAAAGTTGTGCCTCTTGATCTTCTGAAAACCCCTGTACACTTTAAAAACCCTGCATTATTACATAGGAGTAAAAATCAAATTAAAACGCTTTTTAATGCAAAAATTAAATACATTTTCTTTCACACCCTTTCATCTACCCTAACCCTAATCTTTTCCTATAAATACCACTCCAAATCACACCCCTCTCACTCACAAAATCTGTTCAAACTCTCAAGAAAAATCTCTAAACTTTTGTGTATAAGTGGAGTTAGCGAAGGGCGAAGCTCCGACGAACTTCCGACGTCGATCCGAGGAGTTTCCGGCGACAAAACGACGCACCGGAACCTACTTCCACTCCCTCTTCCTCACCTCTAAACCAAAATCCAGTAAGTCCCACCTTTCCCTTCTTTATTCTATTCTTAAAACTCGTATTCCAAAAACCTGACGGAAGCGGAGTTAATCCGACTTCCGATTCGGTTTTCTTTAAAAAGTGCAATTTTCATTAAACACAACCATTCCAAACTCTCACATCTTGACTATTAATCATTAAAAAAACATCATGAACAAGTTTCATAGCAAAATATTTCATATTGTAATTTTTATCGTACTTTTTCAGTAAAATACCATGTAGTTTAGCTTCGACATAAAAACATCATTACCTCTGCTATACCTTTAGAAAACTCACGAGATAATGACCTACCTCCTCACAACACTCATATGCAACATAGCACGATACCTTTTGGGAACATAGAATACGGAAATACGAATTTTTACAAATAAATACCATAAACTACAAAACCATTTTCTATAAAAAGGGTATTTAATTTTCCATGAAATTGTATCTCTACAACCCATTTTTGGGGAGCCCTGTTTTCGGGATGGTGCGGTTTATCGCACATCCTTGGGTATAGTAGAGCGGAATTCAGACCTCCGCAAGGAGCATTCGGATTCCGATGGAAATTTTAATATTCTTTAGAAAATGTGATTTCTACTATAAATAAAACTTATATTTTTATAAATAAATATATATATAATTAATACCAAAATATCTATTTTTAATATTTATAATATTCCACATTTCCAAAATTCAAGGAAAATATTCCATTTATAAGAAAATACCATACAAGTTCAATATTACAAATAAATACCATATATTATGAAAAATATGTTCTATTCACTAGAAATGTCACAATGATAAAATATACATCAACGAAAACTTTAAAGATGATAATAAAATACTTTAGGTGTATTTTGAAAACTATACAAAATTATTTTTACATAAAACACCCTCAATTTATACTAAATTACGATAAGGACCCTAGTAAATATAGGTTTAAGCGGGACCAGTCTCTTGAGCCTCAGAGAGCCGTAGATATGGGTGCTTGCCTATTTAAGGTAGACAACTTAACAAAAGGTGTTATCAACACGGTAATCGTCTTTGAAAAAGATACAAATCCTGCCGTCTATGTGCAGCGGTTACCGATAACATCAAAACCTAATTCAGGACTTCAATTTTCTTTTCTAATTGTCTGACTCAGACTGAGTCACATTATAATCAATCTATCTTGAATATGATTAAAGTACAAACTACAATTTAATATGAATCCATGAATCATATATTCAATCTATTCAATCTGTATTGACTGAACCGAACCATGGATATACTTCCATATAAATGATTCTCTAGTTACATCCATTTACTGATATCATGGTTTCGGCAAGTCATCCATTTATACAATCTATCTATATAATTCAATTTACAATACAATACAATACAAACAATACAATCAAGACATCGTAGGGTTTAAGGGGTGGATTGGTACGGAAGGTGTTAGAAGAGGCGCAAGACTGCAAGATTTAAGACATCTAACCTGAATCCAATTGCTGTTGTACTGTGGCATAAACGGTTCCTTGTAAATTCCGTTCACCTTAGTCTCAGGTCTATCGAGACTACTCTCATATACACTGGCATCTTCTATACCAAGCTACAAACAAGAGCGTTAACAATATAATATAACTTTAAAAATCACACACACACTCTCTCTCTGTCTATTCTATTTCATCCTCATCTTTGGGACTTACCGGGCGATTGTTCGCTGACACATTCCTTCTCTTTCTTTCTTTGGAATGTTGTCAGGTGATTCGGATCTTCAGGAGATCGAGCCTACCAGCGAGGACTTGGATCAGCTAGCCTACGACCTAGAGCTTTAGATTCATTGTACACATTTCATTTCAGTACTTTTCATTTCTGTTCTGCCACTCTTTAGGCATTGCTTTCATTCAGATGTATTTATTGTACAAAAGAATGTTAATAAATAAAGTTGTTGTTTATTACATTTTGTCTCTTGTGTATTTTACTTTATATTGCTTAGAAACGCTTTGCGTGTTTGCTTCAGAATAAATACGTAGCGGCCAGTCGCGCCCTCTGCCCGTACACCGAGAAGCGGGGCATGACATCTCCACTATAATAATATATCAAACCTAATTTTGTTGTGAAAGTCTTCTACACAACCAAAAATAAAATTTCTTTTCAAATTTCGTTATGAAATCCCTCTTCGTAATGATGACCCCTTCGTGAAAATCCTCTTCATGACAAAAATATATCAAACCCAATTTTTTTTGTGAACGTCCTTTACACAATGAAAAAAACTTCTTTTCAAATTTCGTTATGAAAGCCCTCTTCGTAACGATAATCCTTCCGTGAAAGTTCTCTCCACGATAAAGATATAACAAAGACCTCTTCGTAACAATAATCCCTTCGTGAAAGTTCTCTCCACGATAAAAATATACCAAATCTAATTTTATTGTGAAAGTTTTCTACACAATGAAAAAACTTCTTTTCAAATTTCATTATGAAAACCCTTTTCGTAACGATAATCTCTTCGTGAAAGTCCTCTTCACGATAAAAATATACCAAGCCCAATTTCGTTATAAAAGACCTCTCCATAATGATAACCCCATTGTGAAAGTCCACTTCAATATGAAAATATATCAAATCCAATTTCGGTATGAAAGTTCTCTACACAATGAGAAACCTTTTTCTTCTCTATTCGTGAAATCCCTATTCACAACCGAAAAATACCAAGTTCAAAATGCGTTATAAAAATTCACTTCATAGTTATAATCTCTTTGTGAAAATGTGTATATATATATATATATATATATATATATATATATATATATATATATATATATATATATATATCGAAATGATCCATTTTGTAAAAAGAAAAGGTTTTGAAAGATTTAAAAAAAGATTTATTTGATGTAAAAAAATTATTTGACTTTAGTTTAGAAGGAAATTTTTTAGAAAAAAAGAATTTGTTTTATTGAAAGAAAAAAAAATAGTTTAAGAAAATGATTTATTCCAATGAGATCTTTCATTTTTTTTAACTCTAAAATGAATGGTTACCCTTTCAATTTCTCATTAACTTCTATTATGAATTCATATTAATTTGAATTAATATTCCAAAACTTTTTATATATTTATCTTACTCTTTTCTTCTTATTCCTCCAAAAAAATGAGAGAGAAGAACAACTTCTCTCCTTCCTTTCTTCCTCATAAATATCATTCATCTCCTTTTCCCTCTTTATCTTGATTTCTCGAAAAAGAACACGAAGAAACTCTAAAAAAAAGTCTCGCTAGTAACGCGAGACTATCGTCGGATAGACATGCTTGGTAACGATACCGGCTTGTGCATGTAAGTCTCTCTCTCATCTTTTTCCCTTGTTCCTCTCTTTATTTTCCCTCTCCTTTTGTTTCGACTTGCATGATGCTGTTTGCTCTTATTTAAATATTTTTAATTAAAACAAAAATTAACTATACATAATATTACATGAATGATTGTATCTATAATCTATATGTTTTCTTTTGGTATTTGTGCATAGTCTATGCTAATCATCGCATGTTATTAACGTTTTAGATAACAACTCATAAGAATTTCAAGAAATGATATATATGTGAAAAGTGTTATGGTAGTTTTATGAAAGGTCGGTCCGTATGTATATATATTTTTAACCCGATTGCATCCTTAAAACATCGATGACATCTTTCAATTCATAATATGATTTTTTTTAATAGAATTATTGGTGTATTTTCTCATATATATTCTTAATTATTATGTTGTAACTATAAAAAAAACAACGTTGCAAACTAATACCATGGTTTTCTCGCTTTCAAATACGATCCTAAATACTTTTATTGCTAAAATAATTCTTAGAAATTAATTTTCATTTCTGGAAATCCTAGGAAAATTAGAATAAATACTAGATATAATTTCAGGTCTACGGTAAAATTTTATATCAAACCGAACAATGGTTTGGGACTTATAACACTTGTATTCACTGTTTTTCTGAAATCTGAAAACTGATTTTATCGGTTAATTTCTAGAACATATAACTTTGTCTACCGATGTCCAAATTGAGCAAACTCAGATGGATATCTAGATCAAAGCACCTAACTTTTCTTAGTTATACTAATTTCTAGAAAATCAACTTAAAATATAGAAAACTGCATTACAAGATTAAGTGACGAATGTATACAGAATCTATCCTGATTCGCACACTGTTTTTAAATTGGACATAACTTGAACTCCCGATGTCCGTTTGTGGCAAACTTTAGATGTATAGATGCAAAATTGACAGATCTAGAATTTTATTATATATTAGAGACCCAGAAATGAATATAATGACCAGATATATGCCTGGTAATACAACACATAATTGATGTCCAGAAATCAGAATTTCTGTTTTAAACCCTGACGCTAAAATGGCCATAATTAGAGGTTCAGGAATCCAAATCATGCGTAGCTTAATGTTTTGGATAACTAAATCAAAATACCTATAAGTTTCTCATAATCTTTGAAACTTGAAAACCGAAGGAAAATAACTTAAACTTTGTTTTAAATATGCAACAGTGCCAGATAGCGATTCAGATCTGTTCTGCACGACGATACGAAAATGGGTATATCTCCCAAACCGGTAGTGTTGTAGGCAAGACTGGAACTCATGTGTGAATAACATTTAAGACTATGTTTTCCGTTTATATTTTGACTTCAATTGACTTGAATAATTAGTCGTACATATCACTTCTTTACAGCAATGTTTCTAGAGGTTACTTGAAAAATATACTTGTCTCATATCATGCTCTGTGACTGCTTATTTATTGTAACTACACAAGTTTTGTGATAAAACTCATTGCATGCTAGACCTGACCTGACCTGAACCATGAATACAATACGATATGAATACTTGAACTTGACATGAATACTTGAACACTTGACATTGAATACTTGAATTGCACTCTCTTATGTATTCATGGATTCGGGCAAGACTTGTAACTTTAATCATAAACTATTATACACGGGGTGTTGGGGTAGTTTAAGTATGAATCTGACGGAATCTCATGAAACTCATTATTATAAATAACGTTGCTGTGGTACCGGGTTGAAACAGTAAAAATAACATTGCTGTGGTACCGGACTGAAACGGTACATCACGAATTCACGAATGAGGGCCCTTGTTTCCAAGCCCTTGGATGATAGCCTGCTGTGTTTGGAATACTTCAATAACAATTGAAGTCCTGCTATTTTGGGCCCATGATTCCTTGCCCCTAAACGATAGTCTTGGGTTCGAGAATACTCTTGAGATTGGTTGATATTCATACTTGAACTGACGCTATGATAGATTACCTTGTAGAGACCCCTTACGACACTGACATTCACTTCATGTGCACTATATCTATACTACACGGTCATGCTATACTTATTTGCTATGCTCATGTTAAATTTCCATCTTACATAGTTGCCATTAACATTATCATGTTATACTTGTTCATATTTCATTTCTACTCATATTATATCACATGTCACCTTACATATTCATTTATATATATTCACATTTCTATTTTTTTGGGGACTTACTGAGCGCAAGTTCGCTGACGGGCATTCTACCATTTTTCTTTTTCTATCCTTGGAATGTTCATCATACGGCGTAGAGACGGAGGAGATCGAGCAAAGTCAAGAAAATTACTCCCAGCTTGCACTACAGACCAACTACTAGTTCTTTATTTCAGCTTTTCGTTTCAGTATGCCACCTGTTTAGGCATTTCTATTTTATGTTTCTTGTTCATTATCTTGTATTCAATTTGAAGTTATGTAAAAGTTAGATTTTCTTTTCATGTCTTGCTTACATACACTTAGCGTATTTGTTTCGGAAAATGATCTTCTCGAAATAAATATATCGCGGGCATGTCAAGGGACTTTACCGTCTTTTGGGAACCGGAGCGTGACACCTCTCCATGACGAAGACTACCAAATTTAATAGCATGAAAGATCAACTTTCGCATTTTTTTGAGTCCATAAACATTGAAAGATAATTTAGCGAATAAATGTATGAAAGTTCAGCTAAAACTTTGCCTAAGAGACATTCTCCAAGTAAACTAGAAAGGAAGAACGCGTCAATTTTGTGTATACAACTCATATAGGTTGTACACACTCATTGATGGGGGGGGCGGGAATTTGTTGACACAAAAAATTTGAACAAAAATAAAAATTCCCAAAGTATCCTATTGCGGATATCTTTTGTCGAATATCTCATAAGCCGATATCTTTGAGGGTGGATAATCCGAGTGGGTATCTCCTGTTGACTAAAGTAAAAGCGGGTATCTGCTTTGACGAAACAGTTGCGGGTATCTGCTTTGACGAAGCAGTTGCGGGTATCTCTAAAGAGACACCCACATGGATGGTTAATTTCCTATTTTCAAATATTAGTGAGGGAGTTATTCTTTTCTCCCACTTCCCTCAAAATGAGGGAGTGGTTGTATAACTCCCACTCATGTACATATACTCCAAAAAGAGAAAGAGAAAGGATCCCTCCTTCATTCTTCAAAAATATAGAAAATTCTCAACTTTTTTTTTTACAGGTTTGGAGATTTGAAAACTATTTGGTTCTCATCTTCAACACAAGAAGAAGAAGAAGAAGAAGAAGAATGTGGTGGCGATTTTGATGAAAACTTTCTTCTAACATTTTCTCTATTTTTGTTTCTAACAAAGATCTCTATATAACGTATATTTAAGGTTGAGAACTTGAAGGAATTCTACCAATTCCTATAAATCAAGAACTTTCTAATGAACTTAGGAAATGATTAATTTCATTTTCTTTGACAAACCGAGAATACAAAAGTATTTCTCTTTGGAAAAAGGGGAAACCCTATTTTTCCATACATACAAGAACATTAACATTAAAATCTATGTTTCTTCATAAACAAAACTTAAAATATAAGGGGATACTCTGCCCAAATTTTAATAAATTTAAAATAGATTTTCGGATTGAATCTGTTTGCCCCAATAAATCTTAGTAAAATGGCCATAACTTTCACCCGAGAGTACCAAATCGTGATTCATTCGAAGCATGCGAAAACTAATTCATTAATCTTCAAAATGAGACCATGCATGGACATGAAAACTATAAAACTTATGCCCTTGAACGAAATTTAAAAATAGAGTAAAATTGTTTGTTCATTTCGAAACCATTTTGAACACAACACATATGCTTATGTTCATACAACTTAAGCACGGTCAAATCATTCCAACATAAGCAAATTGGACATTTTCAAAGATGTCCACAAGTGGGATCGGGTATCTCAAAATGATACCAGCAAATAGGTATTTTTAAAAAAAAGATACCGCAAACAGGTATTTTAAAAAAAGATACTCGCAAATTGGACATTTTCAAAGATGTCCGCAAAATGGAATCGGGTATCTTAAAAAATACAATCAAATTGGTTATCTTGAAAGATACCCGCAATCAGAGTCGGGTATCTCAAAAAATACCTTCAAATCAAGTTGGATATCTTGAAAGATACCCGCATATATTACGTTTGATCGGATATCCCTTTCAAAGATTTCTACATTTTTTTTGAACGTGCGTGGGTCCCAATTGGAGTTACCTTATCCATGTTCCAAGTAAAATGTGTTGTGGGTCCCACACAAAAGATCCCACACTTGTTCAAATTGGATAATGTTGATCTTGCAAAGTGAAAATACATATTAAAGCCCATTTTCCTTATAAAGTATATTCATATTTCTTATGATGTATTTTGTATAAGCTTCCAGAAGTAAACAAATGTGATGATCAAAGTCGTAAAAAATCAATATAAATGAAATCTCTTTCAATGACTCTTTTATATTGTCTTTTCTTTGTAAGTACATATATTTATAAGGTGATCTTTACTCAAACTGATGTGATTTAGAACAACCTAACAAGGTATCCCATCTACGTATTTTCTAAGACAATAAAGTGTAATTAATGGTAAGGTCTTGTGCTTATCGGAAGTCTATAACCCCATGACATTCTGGTCAAACTTTAAACCTTCTAAACTTGTTTTGTTTGAACTTTACCTTTTTCTTAATGTTCGATCGTTAGAGATCATAAAGAGGGTAAACATAAAGCAATAAATGTATCGGCCAATATCGGCAAAATAAAACTATATATATCAACAAAAGTAGCCATTGATAATACAATTCAGAGTATCGGCCACTATCGGTAAAATAAAACTATATACGTCAACAATTTTTTTCCAATCATAAGACAATCCACAGTTTCGGCCAATATTGGCAAAATAAAAGCGGATCAATACATCTACAAATAAATTCATAAATTGTTTATACTTAAATAAAAAAATATCAAGAATCTTCTTGATCCTTCGGCGACGACAATAGAATTTGCGAAGCTATTATCGGCCTCCAGTGTAACGAAGCTTTCCCCTCCAGCGCATCCGCTATACCCTAGCCCTCAATCAGGGCCTTCATGAACAAGTACACAAACACTCCACAGTCCACACTGTTAAACAACGCTGTTAACAAACGCATTTAATTATAACTGTTAGCATAAAATTCGTAAAATAAAAAAACGACACTAAAAGTATAAGTAAGAACTTTAAATAAAGGAAACATTTCTTGCGATTTTTTTTTGTATTGGGCAAGTGTTAACTGAAAATACCGTAGAGGGGGGAAGGGGTTGAATAAGATAACTATGTGTCCTATAGAAAATTTAAATTCTCAATACAATATTTTAATTGATTACCAAGTTTCCGAGGAAATAATTTAAAAAAGTTTAAATAATGAAACTTAGTAAGGTAATCAACACAATCATAGAAAAAGTAAATAGAGTCAAAGTAACGCAAACACAGATATTTGTTGAGTAGGGTTCACCACACTTCTGTGGCTAGTCCTCACCTGAGACACTTTTCTCAGGATTTCTGCACTATTGTTGTGAAGAACACAAATCCCTCTTCATAGGGATGTGAAGAACACTAATCCCTCTTCATAAGGATCACATTCTTGAATTTGTGATTCCCTAGACAACATGTCTTCTTCCTCTCTAGTTCGTGGTTCTTTTAGAAAGCCGCACTTTCCTCTCTAATCCACTACTCTCTAGAAAGATTTTTTTTCCACTCCGAATCCACACAATTCAAGCAATAAGAGGTACCCTCTCTCATGGGTTGAGAGACACCCTCTCTCGTAGTTTTACAATCCTTTTACGAACGATAAATTTACTTTTTCAATCCTATGATCTCAATAGATTATAACCTGTATGGCATAAGGATTGATTTGAGAGATTATATCAGGTTTTGGTTCTGGAGGAAATGAAAAGAATTTAGGCAAGTGTAAACACAAGAAGAACAAGAAGATTCTCGATTGATTTGCAACGAATGACTAATTGAAAGTATGAGATCTCATGGGTTAATATAGAGGTCGAATGAGAAGTTATTCCAACTGCTCATAACTATCAAAAATTGTCATAAAACAGTTAATGACCATTGGAGACGGTCAGAAAAGAAATCGGTGTAAATGTCCATTCGATTCAAAATTCAAATCAAAATTAACTGCCAAAAACTGCCCGTGCAGATGTTTGTAGGAGTTAGACAAATTATTTCACCAGACGTCTGTGGGAGACATCTGGGGGTCAAAAATTATTCAGAAGACATCTGTTTGATGCGTTTATGAAAAATATCCAGTATTTAGAATTTTGGAAATTTTTGCTACAGACGTCTGTTCTAAACGTCTAGTATTCAAAAAATTCTAATGCAGACGTCTGCTTTTTTACATTGTTGAATATCTATTTTGAAAACTTGGTAGTTTGAATTCCAACGGATATGCTAGACGTCTCTCAATGAGAAGGAAGACGTCTGGAGTATAGAGAACATGTTGGAATAAGGTTTCTAACCTTATGAAATCAACACTAGACACATGTACAACACTTATATCTCCTTTCTTGATCTTGGTTTTTCTTTAATCTTCATTTCCTTGAATCATTACGTCGTGACGTCATTGTATCTTGATTAGGCTTGCATCACATTATTGCTTGCGTCAAGTCTTCTTGTCATATCACCGTTTTGAGTGCGTATTATATTGTAGGCAATTTTGCTTGACATTTGATATATTGTGCATGATGTACTCAAGAATAAACACTTGGAAACGTCGTCAATAGCTTATGAATTATTTTAAATAAAGTTTTGAACTAAATAATCAAAATTGAGGATCGTGTGACACGAATATCAACAATCTCCCCTTTTTGATATTTAGCAAAACTTATTTAAAAAATTCATGATATATATATATATATATAAATATAAAAATCTCCCCCTTTTTGATACTTAGCAAAACTTATTTAAAAATTTCATGATATATAAAAAAAATATAAATTCGATTTAAACACCCCCCTTAATTCATGCTCGGTTGAAAAAAATCTTTGAACTCATATCAGTGTCCCATACTACTGATACTACTTTTCAAGAAGCAATGCATAAAGACGAGTGATATAATTCGTATTTTATGATCAATTAAGCATAATTAAGGATATTCATGAATATTTTCTCCCCCTTTTTAAAAAATATCAAAATTTTTGAAAAATAGAGTAGGAGGTACAAAAAAATATATGAATATGGAAATTTTAAGTTCATGGAAAACAAAATGAGGCAAGTTAGGTATTATTCGATGAACAAAGTGTATTTTTATTGAATCGAGTATAAATAATATCCATTTTATCACACGATTCATGATAAGTAACTTAAATTTTAAATGGATATGAGATGAACATGAAAATAAAGCAAAACACAAACTTTCATAAATTTAAATATGAAGTTCATACATAACATCTCAAAACGATAAACTAACACACAAACACATAACCTAAAAACCAACACACCACAAATTAATCCAAACATAAACTTAAACAACCACACACTAAACATCCATAGACTTAAGCAAAACAAACTTAACAACAAACTAAACTAGGACCTAAATCTTAAGAACCTAATCTATTCTTCTGTCGACGGCGGTGGCTGCGCGTGAAACTGGAACTTGGAGGACAGGACGGACATGCTATAGTCAAATGTACTGAAAAATCGAGTCATCTGCTCTGTAAGATGATCGATTTGGCCAGAAAGGTAATCGATTCGTACAGAGAGATGATCATGAGAACCGGTGATGCAATCAATGATGCGGTTCTCGAAAGCGACGATTCAGTGGGTGTCGCCTTCCTCTTCTTGGTTGCAACTTCCTTCTTCCTGGTTTTCTTAGGAGGCACGGTGAAATTGATGATGAGATTTTAGGTTTTGGAGTGAAATTGGGAACTTTTAGGTGAAATTTAGGGGTTTTGAGAGTGTTGGAGAGAGTTGGAGAGAGAGGGTAAGGATTGGTCGGCCTTAGGAGACGTATAGGGTTAGGAAAGGGAGAGGAAGTGAAAGTTTTTATAAAATAATGGATGGCTAGGATTTAATCTAGAAAATCTAAGGGTCAGAAAATTCTGATCAAATCAGAAATTTTCCAGTGAAGACGTCTGGGATCATGGACCGGACGTCTCTGGATGAAATTTCCAGAAGCAGGAAATGATTATGCTACAGACGTCTAGAGCTCAGACATTTTCGACCAGACGTCTATAGATCAATTATTTTTAACTAGACGTCTGCTATAGACTGAACACAAACATATTTTACGAAACGAACTATAAACTGAACACAAACATATTTTATTGAATAAAAACAAACAGTACAATACATAAACATTACATAAAAAAGAAACAAACAAACAAACAACAATAAAACAACCTAATCCTAAGTCTCTTTCTTGAACTTCTCGATGACGTCGGTTGTCCTCTTCTTGGTAATCATATCATCTTCGAGATCGAAGAAGATACAAGTATCGTCCGATAAAGTTTGATGGAACAATAACACAATTCCACCAGTGACAGAAGAATTTGGGGGATTTGGGTTGGGTGGTGGTGGAAAAGGAGAAAGTGGAACGGATTCCTCACTAGAATTCTCTTCGGATTTAGGACTGGAGGCTCATCCTTGATTTTCTTCGAACTATCTTCTATTTCCATTTTTGCCTTCCTCTTGTAAACTTAAGAGTTCTCCATCTTATTCAGATAATCATGAATGATCAATTCTTAGGAAATTGATTCCTCTTTATACAAAAAAGGAGAGGGAAGTTTAAAAAACCATCAAGAAGTTTGAAAAACTAACCAAAAGTTTTTCTAATTCCCTTGAAATTCAAATTTTGAAATCTTTATTTGAATTCTAGGGCACACAGAATTAACCATCTAAAAAATATTAATTTAAATGAAAAATTATTTATTTTAAGTTTGATTAATTACATTATTCATTAGTTAAAGTATTTAGAATTAGGAAGTTAGGACAGAAAGTACAGACGCCTGTCTCAGGCAATTAGCAGACCAGACGTCTTTAGCAGACGTCTGCTACCCAAAAATTCAATTTATATATATTTTGAATTTGTGATATTTTTTAATATGGTTTACAGATTTACGATGTGGTTAATTATATAATATTTAATTCTCCCCTAATATAGGAAAATCTAGTTTTCTCTAATGGCTTGGTAAATATATTGGCTAATTGACTTTTAGTCGACACATACTCTAAAACGATATCTCTCTTATGAAAATGATCTCAAAGGAAGTGATATCGTATATCGATGTGCTTAGTCCTAGAATATTGATCGGCGTTTTTGGTCATGTGAACTGTACTTATGTTATCACAAAGTATAAGAATATGTGAAATATTTTCTTGATAATCCTCAAGTGTGTATTTCATCCATAAACTTTATGCACAACAAGCACCGACAGTGATATATTCTGCCTTGGCTGTCCATAGAGCTACTGAGTTTTGTTTCTTGGAAATACAAGAGACTATACAGTTTCCTCGAAAGTGACAAGTGCCACTTGTGCTCTTTTGATCTTTCAAACTTCTGGCATAATCTGCATCTGAATAACTTTTCAAATGAAATAGGTTATTCTTTGGATACCATAAGCTAAAATTTATGGTTTCTTTCAGATATCTAAAGATCCTTTTGACTGCAGTCAAATATGACTCCTTAGGATTTGCCTGAAATCTCGCACACAAATACACACTAAACATGATATCTGATCTACGAGCAGTCAAATAGAGTAGATTTCTTATCATGCCACGATAAAATCTAGTATCAACATCTTGACCCTCTTTATCGTCACCGAGTTTGGTATTGGTAGTCATAGGTGTTTTCACATGTCTTTGTATTCTCTAAGACAAACTTCTTTATTAATTCCATAGTGTATTTGGCTTGATTAATGAAGATATCATTATCCATTTGTTTTATTTGAAATTCTAGGAAGAAATTAAGTTCTCCCATCATACTCATTTCAAATTCATCCTGCATGGATTTGGCGAAATTTTCACAAAGATTTTCATTTGTTGATCCAAAAATAATATCATCAACATATATCTGGACTATTATAATGTCTTAGTTAAGATTTTTAGTAAATAATGTCTTATCTACTATACCCTTCGTGAATCCTAAATTTTTCAAAAATGAATTTAAACGTTCATACCTGGTATGAGGAGATTGCTTAAGACTGTATAGTGCCTTTATTAATTTATAGGCATGATCTGGAAAGGCATGATTCTCAAAGTCAGGAAATTGTGATACATACTCTTTCTCGTCTGTTTGACCATTTAAGAATGCACTTTTAACGTCCATTTGAAAAACTCTGAAGATTTTATAGCAAGCATAAGCTAGTAAGATACGTATGACTTCTAACCTAGCGACATGTGCATATGTTTCGTTGTAGTCTATTCTTTCTATTTGGTTATATCTTTGGGCTACTAATTGAGTTTTGTTTCTAACACCTTTATCTAGTTCGTCAAGTTTATTTTAGAATACTTAGATAATGTATCTCCCATCATAAAGTTGAATAACACTAAATAGAATATATTTTAAACTAACTACATACAACACATCATAAATAATAGTAATAAAAAATAATAAATTAAATAGTACCTTTACCGACTACATTTTCTTATTTATTGTTTCTAAAAGTAATGGTTCCACCTTCTTTTTTTGATAGCATTTGGAAGCAATTGAAATTTCCAGTTGTGTGTTTCACGCAACCGCTATCAAGGATCCTTTGTTGATATATTGTTTGGGATCCTGCAAAACAAGATTATTTTGGTGTGACCTAGGAATCTATTTCATTCTCGGTCCACTGATGTTAGGAGTAAAGTGATATTTATAATTTGAATTTAATTTGATTTGAAAATATCTAGAAATATGTCCTAAAGTGCAACAGTAATTACATGTAACATTTGCATACCTATTACTATATCTATATGAATTTAAACTTCTAATAAATTTATTTGGTTCCTCATACTTTGAATCGTTATGAAACCTACTTCTTGACGTTTATAATGATTTATACATGTTTCTAACATACCGTAAATGTTATCCTTAGTTTTTGTAAACTTAAGAATTATATTTTCCTTAATTTCTAATTTTCTCTTTAAATAAAAAATTTCATTCTTTAAAGTTCTTATAGTATTACTAGTAGTCAAGTGTGCCTTTTCTTTTAAAATCTAATTTTTAATCATTATTTTCTAAAATTAGTTTTTCACGTTCATTTTTTACTTGACTATTATTTATGTTTTTACTACCCTTTAGTTGTTTATATTTTGAGTAAAACTTTTAATAACTAGATTTTAAGAAATGACATAAATTTACTAAGTTATCTTAGGATAAGCTTTCAATATCAAGCATATCATCACTAATCTCATCATCATTTATCGCCATGAAGCACATGTTTGTAACTTCTTCATTCTTTGACTCATATGAGTCAGACTCATCCCGGATGGCATGAAAAGCGCGTCATTCTAAATCTTTCTTCCATTTGGATTTGTCCTTCTTGATTTTAAGGTTCTGGCAGTTCGCCTTAACCTGACCTTCTTTGTTGCATTCAAAGCATCACATGGACTTAGTTAAATTCACCTGTTTCTTAAGAGAGTTGCCTCCATTCTTAAGAAACCTTTTGAAGTGCCTTGCGATGTTGGCCATTTCATTATCATCGTCACTTTCATCGTCACTTGATGGGATAGGTTCTTTAATCTTATGAGTTTACGCATTTAGTGCAATATTCTTATGTTGGTTGTCTTCTTTGATCTTAAGGTCACCAAGTTGTATTTTATAGGTCTTTAATTTACTAATGAGAGTGTCCATGCTCATGATGCTCATATCATTCGCTTCTTCTATTGCGGTAATCCTAGACTGCCAAGAAAGAGTTAATGATTTTATAGTTCTTTTCTTTCTCTACAAATTTCTTTCCTAAATTAAATAATTCAGTGACTATATTATTAAACCTAGAGTACATGGAATCTACAGTTTTATTTTCTTTCATAGAAAACATTTCATATTTGTGCAGTAATCTATTTATTTTACTTTCTTTTACTTGATTAGTCTTCTTATGTGCAGTCTCAAGGGTACTCCAAATATCATGTGTCGTCTGGCACATGAAAATTCGATTGAACTCTTTTGGGATCAAAGAGAAATGAAGAGCATTCATAGCCTTAACGTTTAGTGTCATTGAACACTTATCTGCATTGGAATAAGGTCTAGTTGTAGAAATGACATAAGGTGTATCTAATATGTCTAATATTTCTAAATCAATGTATTGTAGAAAAATTCTCATTTTGGTTTTCCAAAATTGAAATTTAGTGTCGTTAAATAGTGGAGGTCGTGTGGTGGATTGATCCTCTAGTTGGTATACCATTATGGACCTATAAACTCAAAATGTTAATCTTTTAAAAATGAGCAATCTACACTGATACCAATTGAAAATACCGTAAAGGGGAGGGGTTGAATAAGGTAACTATGTGTCCTATGGAAAATTTAAATTCTCAATACAATATTTTAATTGATTACCAAGTTTCTGAAGAAATAATTTAAACAAGTTTAAATAATGAAACCTAGTAAGGTAATCAACACAATCACAGAAAAGGTAAATAGAGTCAAACCAACGCAAACACAGAGATTTGTTGACTAGGGTTCACCATGCTTCTGTGGTTAGTCCCCGCCTGAGACACTTTTCTCAGGATTTCTACATTATTGTTGTGAAGAACACAAATCCTTCTTCATAGGGATGTGAAGAACACTAATCCCTCTTCACAAGGATCACATTCTTGAACTTGTGATTCCCTAGAAAACAAGTCTTCTTCCTCTCTAGCTCGTGATTATTTTGAAAAGCCGCACTTTCCTCTCTAATTTAATACTCTCTAGGAAGATTTTTTTCCACTCCGAATCCACACAACTCAAGCAATGAGAAGTAGCCCCTCTCATGGGTTGAGAGGCACCCTCTCTCGTGGGTTTACAATCGTTTTATAAATAATAAATTTACTCACTATCAATCCTATAATCTCAATAGATTATAACTAGTGTAGCACAATGATTGATTTGAGAGATTATATCGGGTTTTGGTTCCGGAGGAAATTGTAGGGTGTTTTTCGTCACCCCATTGAGATGGGAATACGCATGCACTTGTCAGGCGTACTATAGATTCCTCCTGCCTAGGGTAGGCCGGGGTTTAATGATTGTGGGGATCCGAATCACCGGCAGCCACGGACTAAGATGCCGTTAATTACCCCTCGCCTTTGGAGCGAGGGAACCTCCGATTGACGAGTTAAACCGGTCATGCGAACTCAATGTGCAGTGTACGTGTGTTTTGTTTTGGAGGGGGCTTGGATATATCGGGAGACTCGCAGAGTTTACGGGGGTTCCGCTACCCGGATAGCGGGCTAGGGTTCAAGGGGGCTAGTAGCCCCTTTGCGGGGTGCGGGGCAGGGCCCCGGCCCAAATTTTTTTCTAAGAGGGGACAGTGTGTGTGTGTGTGTGTAAAGGGAAAAGCGCCCAAAGGACGCATGGGGCCAGCGTCTCACGTGTCTAGCATGCGAGCGCTGGGCGCTTAGGCGCTAGCGCATCACGTGCCCGGCACGTGGACGCTCGAGCGCTAGCGCTTTGGGTGCTAGCGCATTGGGCGCTAGCGCACCACGTGCCCGGCACATGTGTGCCTGGGCGCTAGCACACCACGTACCCGGCACGTGTGCGCTCGGGCGCTAGCGCATTGGGCACTAGCGCACCACGTGCCCGACACGTGTGCGCTCGGGCGCTAGCGCTATGGGCGCTAGCGCACCATGTGCCCGGCACGTGTGCGCTCGGACGCTAGCGCAAGAAAAGGGGTTTTTACCCCCAGAAATAGGAGTTAAACTCCAATAGAGGGTTTTGAATGGAGTTAGACTCCAAAAAGGCTGGATTAGGAGTTAAACTCCTTTGAAGATTTAGGTCTTGGAGTTGAACTCCCTAAAAATCTTCAGAGGCTCTTCTCTCTTAAGCCTGGGATCTTTCCCAAAATGGGATTTTTAGAGATGGGTCTTCTTTTTCCTCCTCTGTTGGCCGGATCTTGAAGATCAAGAGATATGAGATTTTAAAAATCTCTCCTTTTTGAGATCTGATGGGAGATCTGAGCTCCCCTTGGTGGGTTTTGTGGTGAAAAACTATTTAGTCTTGGGAAAAGAAGAGTAAAACTCTTGATTTAATTCAAAATAAAGAAGAAAGTTTTAGAATCTTGAGAAAGGCGAAAGAGACACAAACCCTAGCTTTTTTGAGGAAACGAAAAAGTGTATATTTTATTCATCATCATGTTGCCTTATATAGGTTTACAAAATTACATATAGCCCATTGGGCTTTACAAAATGGTATTTTGCCCATCCCATGACTCATGTGCTATTTCTTTTTGCACATAAGCCATGGCCTTACAAAAATTTGGCTTTATGCCCATAAAAATTACATCAAAATTATTTTTTACATGATTTGCATGGGGAGGCCGGCCGCTTCATGTTCCGGCTCGACTCGGGTATGGGCCCTCCTGGCTCGGGGTTGACCTTGACTTTGACTTGGTCAACCGGGGTGCAAATTTTGACCCCAACAAAGTGACCCCATTAATAAATACACACCGCGCATATGAGTTGTGTGCATGAAATTGATGGATCTTGAAGCTAGAGTTCGAGGGGGGACATCATTCCGAAGAGTCGGAGCATAATTCCGAGGATCGGAGCATAATTCCGAAGAGTAGAAGCATGATTCCAGGGATCGGAGCATGATCCCGATGAGCGGAGCATGGTTCCAAAGGGGTCGGAGCATAATTCCGACGAGCGGAGCATGATTCCAGGGATCGGAGCATCACTTCGAAGAGCGGAGCATGATTCCAGGGATCGGAGCATGATCCCGATGAGCGGAGCATGGTTCCAAAGGGGTCGAAGCATAATTCCGACGAGTGGAGCATGATTCCAGGGATCGGAGCATCATTCCGAAGAGCGGAGCATGATTCCAGAGTCGGAGCATCATTCCGAAGAGCAGAGCATGATTCCAGGGATCGGATCTATAAGTCGATGTGCAACACCCCACGAGTTGCGGGGAGGCGGAAATATGAAAAACAATCTTGTTTGGTAGCAAACATCGACTAACCGAAGATCTTTTCTAAACAATATTTAACGATAAGCATAGAGTTCTAAGATACTATGTGAAGAGATTATACCAAACGATTCTAGTCCTTCGTCTTTGTGATCTCTATGTCCTCCTCGGCCTTCTATCCGTGATAGATGATCCACCCGAGTACCCTAATCCAAGCTACACCTCAAGACTTGAGGTAACTTTGTTTCTCTAGTTGCTAACCAAAGTAACTAAGATGATGTAGAGTTAGGTTATGGAGTGTTTAGTCTTTACTAATCCTTGTACTCAACTCATGAGTGGTAGGATTAGGGTTTGGAGAAGGAGAGAGAGCTTGAGGAGAGAGAAGGTGGAGAGAATAATGAGAATAAAATCCTTCTCACTTGAATATATGATACATAATGAATTATCAAATAATATCAATTAAATGATTATTCACCATGCTTCATTTATTCAAAGAGAGTGATTCATTATGTGAGTCATTAGATCATTAATGAAGCATTAATGATATGATGAATCATATAAATGAGTCACACAAAGCAATTAATGAAAATGCCACCTTAACCTCCTTAGTCACCCTCCTTCTAGAAGCTTCTCGAATAATTACGAGAAAGCCCTTCGCATCCGTGAAAACACGGAAAAACTAAAGACTGTATAAATCCAATAACCTGATACTAGAATCTGGCTTAAACCAAAGCCGTCTAGTAAAAACTATCTGAATGTCGTACGTGCGTTTAAACACGTATTCGTCCGAACCCTTGTCGTAAAACCGTACGACCTCTATATCATTTCGCCTGGAGTTGGGAAAACTCTGTGTGAGACTCTAAAGACTCGACTACTACGCTGGCAGTGGGTTTAACCACAGACCGCAAGCGGCACTAGCTGTACGTAACGGTTCCAAGGTAGATGTCGATAAGAAGGCCGGTGAGGATACCCATCCGAACTCCTACTGAGCCTGTGTGTGACAATATCCATGCAGTCTGGTCTGTTCGTCTAAGAGTATCGCATGTATGGTCTAGGGAGGTGGTGAACGTCAGACCCCTAATAACCGTACAAGTCGTGTCGGTATGGCTCCATCACCATCCAAGAATCTACTGATCAATCTATCAGTAATTCTCAATCAGCCCTGGCCAGGGACTTATGGTAATGACCAACCGATCACTGTGCGATATTAACTCCCTATACCGGGAGAGACGAATCCCTAACAGTCACTCACTGCCTCCACGTAGCTCGGTACCGTGCCCAACTAAAACCTGTTTGCACGACTCCTTTGAACCGTGGTAGGGTAGTAATCAAAGCACGGTGGGAACTTACACGAGACAAATGACGACTTTAAGTCAACGGAATATCTGCACACATGTCACCTGAGAACTGCTATCTGACGTTAGGTATAAATACCATCCAGTCAGTTCTCGGCGAGTCCTGTCCGGTGTACTCACACCTGGTGAGCATCTGTATACAATCTTAGGTGCACTCCACCAATGGCTGGGGGACCAATCCATCGCCCCTCCTCAGGGTCTAGATATGTATACACCAGTCTACTCTGGAGTATCAATGCCCAGTATCGATACTCCTGCGACCAGGGACATCTAAGGATGTGCCTATTGACTATCCATCTCCCACTAGTATGACTGCCATCATAACGCCGGAAGTCAGGCAAATATCCTAAGGGCTTTATCAACATGTATATATATATGAATACTACGCAAAATATATCATACGTTAAGATAAAGACAAACCAAATATCGTACTATCATATTAAGCAAGACTGTTATGTACATACATATCCCAGTATCCTATACAATGAAGGCCTCTAGGGCATATATATCCAACAGGATCATCATTCCGAAGAGTGGAGCATGATTCCAGGCTCGGAGCATCATTCCGAAGAGCGGAGCATGATTCCTAGGGTCGGAGCATTATTCCGAAGAGTGGAAAATGATTCCAGGGATCGGAGCATCATTCCAAGGAGTGGTAGACATTCTGACCGGAGTATAATTTCGATGCAGAGGTTGATTCCCGGGCGAAGCATAATTCCGACAGGGAGGCAGATACACCGAGGCGAAGCTTGATTTCGACGCGGGGTACACTCTGAGACGAAGCATGATTTTGACGCAGAGCTTGCTGGTTGACTTGATTCCGAGGCGGAGCTTAATTCCGACGAGGAGGTCGCGGGTTGATTCCGAGCCGAAGCATAATTTTGACAAGGAAGGTAGATACACCGAGGCGAAGCTTGATTTCGACGCAGGGTACACTCTGAGATGAAGCATGATTCCGGCGCAGAGCTTGTTGGTCGACTTGATTCTGAGGCGGAGCTTAATTCCGACGAGGAGGCCGCTGGTTAATCCCGAGCCGAAGCATAATTCCGACAGGGAAGGCAGATACACCGAGGCGAAGCTTGATTTCGACGAGGGGTACACTCTGAGACGAAGCATGATTCCGGCGCAGAGCTTGTTGGTCGACTTGATTCCGAGGCGGAGCTTAATTCCGATGAGGAGGTCACTGGCTGATTCCGAGTCAAAGCAGAATTCCGACAGGGAAGGCAGATACACCGAGGTGAAGCTTGATTTCGACGCGGAGTACACTCTGAGACGAAGCATGATTCCAGCGCAGAGCTTGTTGGGTGACTTGATTCCACGGCGGAGCATAATTCCAATGAGGAGGTCGCTGGTTGATTCCGAGCCGAAGCATAATTCCGACAGGGAAGGCAGGTACACCGAGGCAAAGCTTGATTTTAACACGAGGTACACTCTGAGACGAAGCATGATTCCGGCGCATAGCTTGTTGGTCGACTTGATTCCGAGGCGGAGCTTAATTCCGACGAGGAGGTCGCTGGTTAATTCCAAGCCGAAGCATAATTCCGAAAGGGAAGACAGATACTCCGAGACGAAGCTTGATTTCGACGCGGGGTATACTCTGAGATGAAGCATGATTCCGGCGCAGAGCTTGTTGATCGACTTGATTCCGCGGCTGAGCTTAATTCCGACGACGAGGTCACTAGTTGATTTCGAGCCGAAGCATAATTCCGACAGGGAAGGCAGATACACCGAGGCAAATCTTGATTTCGACGCGGGGTACACTCTGAGACGAAGCATGATTCCGGCGCAGAGCTTGTTTGTCGACTTGATTCCGAGGCGGAGCTTAATTCTGACGAGGAGGTCGCTGTTTGATTCCGAACCGAAGCATAATTCCGACAGGGAAGGCAGATACACCGAGATGAAGCATGATTCCGGCACGGGGTGCATTCTGAGACGAAGCATGATTCCGCCGCAGAGGTTGTTGGTTTGATTTGATTTGGGTTGACATCCGCATCGCTATACTGGAATATGGTACCAGAAGCGAATCATCATTTGCCATGAAAAGATTTGAGGATTTGGGTTTTAGTTTGGCATCTGCATTGCTGCACTGGGATAATGCCAAGAGAAACTCATCATTTGCCCCGGGAGGATTTGGGAATTGGTTTTGGTTTGGTATCTGCATTGTTGCACTGAAATAATGCCAGGACCAACTCATCATTTGCCCCGGGGGATTTGGGAAGCGATAGCTTAGGAGACAGGTTTAGATCCCTATCACCTAAGGCTTTTCAATTTTATAGGCCTTAAGGGTCCCATAAAAGCATTTTCTTCCTACGAGTCGTAAGGATCCCGTAGGTGAATTTTCTTTTTACGAGTCGTGAGGACCCCCAAGTGTGTTTTTCCTTTGTGAGTCGTAAGGATCCCACGAAGGCGTAATCTAACGAGTCGTAAGGATCTCGCAAGTTTTGTTCTCCTCATGCATCATGAGGACACATGAGTGGGTCTTTCTAGATGGAGCATAATTCCAAGGGCAGAGACCGGCCGCGTAACTGATGATTACGGTGGGGCATGGGTATGATGGGAATTATTTGAGCCCGTGGATTGTATACGGTAGTCAATTTGGGGACTAATCGTAGGGCTGGAAGAATTTCGGGAAATTAGGTTTTGGTTGGCGTCTGCATCGCTGCACTGGAATATGGTACCAGGAGCAATTCATCATTCGCCGTTTGGGGATTTGGAATTTGGTTGGTGTCTGCATCGCTGCACTGGAATATGGTACCAGGAGCGACTCATCATTCACCATTGGGAATTCAGGGATTTAGAACTTGGGTGGCGTTTGTATCGCTGCACTGGAATATGGTACCAGGAGCACCTCGCCGTTTGGAATTTGGGATTTGAGTTTTGGACGGCGTCTGTATCTCTGCACTGGAATATGGTACCAGGAGCTACTCATCATTCTCCATTAGGGACATTTAGAGATTTAAAATTTTGGTTGGCGTCTGCATCGCTGCACTGGAATATGGTACTAGGAGCGATTCATCATTCGCCATTGGGAATTTGGGATTTGAGTTTTGGTTGGCGTCTGCATCGGTACACTGGAATATGGTACCAGGAGCGACTCATCATTTGCCAATTTTTTTTACCGCGATTGCTCTATTATTTCATCTTTTCTTATCGCGAAGGTCGCGATTGCCCTATCATTTCGGCTATTTATTCGCGGTTGCCCCATCATTTTGGCTTTATTATTATTTTATTATATTTATTTTACTCCCTGATTTTTATTGCGAGCTACCCCATCATTTTAGCTTTTATTATTTTTTTATTTACACTTTTTTTTACATTCCCAGTTTAACGACTTAGGGGTCGTTTATTCCCAGTTTAATGACATGGTGGTCAGCTGTTTTCAGAGAAAGACAGATGTCTGAGAAGATCAGTTTCACGAAGGACTTCGGTCTCCGTTTGTATGAAATTGGCGGTTGCAGCTTCACTGTTTGTTAACACGCCTTTAGACAGTTCTATCTCTCCTTGCCTTGTATTGCTTTTCGACCCAATCTTTGAAGATGAAGCAGTCCTCAATGGCATGATCTATCACTCTGTAATAGGGGCGGTATTTGGGGTCGTCGGTCATATTCGCTTCTTGCGGTCTTTTTGATTCTGGCAATTGTAGACCGTTTCTTAGGGCATCTTTGAATATTTTATGGATTTTGTCCCTTCTGAAGGAATAGATTTTATCCAGCTTCTCTTTCAGTGGAGATTCTCCTCCCTCTCCGAACACTGGCTTCCGAGGCTGGTTGGCATTAGGCCCGCTCATCACTCGCTTATTTTGGTTAGCCAAAGTGTTAAAAGATTCAGTATCGTCGGAATTTCCGGCTTTGCGATTATCGTCCTTTCGGTTTCTCCAGGACCTATTGTTATTTTGGGAATCCGAGGAGTACTCCTGCTTTGAGCGCTCCAGCATCTGAACTTTCCTGGTCAGCTCTTGGAATGTTTTGAGACCCGCGGTGCATAGAAACGGGGCCATCCAATTGTTGAGATTACCGACAAGGAGACTGACAGATTGGTCCTACTCTATTGGCGGTTCACATTTGACGGAGAGATTGCGCCATCGGGTTATAAAATCCGTGCTGCTTTCGTTGTTCTTTGGCTTGGTCCTTACGAGATTGGCAATGGTGATCTTATCGCTGACGCTCATGAACATTTGTCAGAACAGAGATTCCATTTGGACGAAAGTAGTAACGGAGCCATCCAGTATGCTCGCGTACCAGTCGAAAGCAACATCGGTCAAGCTAATAACAAACTGGCGGAGGAGAAGCGCATCATTGCCCCCCAGTATTCCCGCATGAGGCTTTAAAGTGGGCGATATGCTGATTCGCATTTCCCGTCCCATCAAATCTTCCGAATTTGGGGATGACATAGCCGCTAGGAAATTCTACCCGATCATACTGAGCAGGATATGGTCTCCCACTACTGCTAATATCTTTTTGCGCTTCGGCTTCGGCTACCAATGTTTTGACTTTGTTGGCAACCAAATCCATGATTTGATCTTGAGTTAGCGGGCTACTGTCATCAGTAGCTAAGACATTTCCTGAGATAGGATGCGACTGGCTTTCATGCGGTCCGCCCACCTTTGGATTTGGGGGAATAGGCGTCGGCTGTCTCGGGACACCATTTTCCGGTTCATGAGCAGAGCCCTGCGCTTGATTGGGCGGATGACAGGCAAGTTGGGCCGTGAGCTATAAGACGACGTTTGTCAAGTCGTCGATCTTTGAGTAGAGCTTGGCCATCTCCTTGTCTTTGCTTCTGAGCTGCTTTTGGAGCTCCTGGAGAAGTTGCTGCTCTGCAGTCTTAGGATGGAAAGTTGGCTCATCTTCGCTTTCCGAGCCTGACTCCTCATGAACTGAGGGCTCTCTCTGCTTATCAGCCTCACTGGAAGGGTCTTCATTACCTTCCAGAGGAGGTTGGTCTTGGAATGTGGCAGCCACATTCATACCAGATTGGATTTGAGATGTGGTGGCCCCGTCCTTGCTCTTGCTGCGCGTGCCCACCATGTAGACAGTGTGGACTACATATCCAGCCATCTCTTTATCTTTGGCGCGGTAGCCCTGTTCCTCGAACCTCATGAAATTCAGCCTAGCAGGAGCCCTAGCCCTTTTGTTGGCTCTGTATCTGAGCCTTTTCTGTCTTAGCTTCTCGATTTTGAGGGCTTGGCAGGCATCCGTTTTCTGGGAAGCCACCATGAGTCGATTGATAGGGAGCTTAAAGAAGATATCCGATCGAGCAGTTGTCGAGGGTACCGTTGGAGCTTGCCCAAGATGCCCCGTTGCTTTGTTGACGTTGATAGCCTTTCCCCCAGCTGGAGCCAAGGAAAGTCGTTCAGACACCGACTTGAGTTCGGGTAGAGGTGCCCTCGAGATCACCACATTTGGCCTCTTACCTTTCGAGGCCGGTTTGTCTGTTACCGGAGCTTGAGGAGCTGGAATGGCGTTAGCTGGCACGAACAGAATAGAGCCGAACTGTAGCAGCGGCTCCTCCCACTGTCGCCCAAGACTGGCCGGGAGGACCGTCCTGGAGTCCATCTTCATCGTATAGGAGATGGGAGCTGAGTTCATCTTTGAAGACATTGTTGAAAATTGATTGCTTGGAAAACTGCATGAAAGAGCATTATTTTAGAATATATATATATATATATATTGATTGAGTTCACACGAATGTTTAACCCGAAATATGGGAGGAGGGATTAGTCCCACAGGGCGTGTCGGAATCTGTAGGGTGTTTTTCGTCACCCTATTGAGATGGGAATACGCGCGTGCTTGTCAGGTGTACTACAGATTCCCCCTGCCTAGGGTAGGCCGGGGTTTAATGATTGTGGGGATCCGAATCTCCGGCAGCCGCGGACTAAGCTGCCGTTAATTACCCCCCGTCTTTGGAGCGAGGGAACCTTCGATTGACGGGTTAAACCGGTCATGCGAACTCAATGTGCAGTGTACGTGTGTTTTGTTTTGGAGGGGGCTTGGATATATCGGGAGACTCGCAGAGTTTATGGGGGTCCCGCTACCTGGATAGCGGGCTGGGGGTCAAGGGGGCTAGCAGCCCCCTTGCGGGGTGCGGGGCAGCACCCCGGCCCAAATTTTTTCTAAGGGGGGACAGTGTGTGTATACATATATACATATATAAAAAGGGAAAAGCGCCTAAAGGACGCATGGGGCCAGCACCTCACGTGTCTAGCATGCGAGCGCTGGGCGCTTAGGCGCTAGTGAATTACATGCCCGGCACGTAGGCGCTCGAGCGCTAGCGCTTCGCATTGGGCGCTAGTGCATCACGTGCCCGGCACGTGTGTGCCTGGGCGTTAGCGAACGACGTGCCCGGCACGTGTGCGCTCGTGCGCTAGCGCATTAGGCGCTAGCACACCACGTGCCCGGCACGTGTGCGCTCGGACGCTAGCGCAAGAAAATGGGTTTTTACCCCCAGAAATAGGAGTTAAACTCCAATAGAGGGTTTTGAGTGGAGTTAGACTCCAAAAGGGCTGGATTAGGAGTTACTCTCCTTTGAGGATTTGGGTCTTGGAGTTGAACTCCATAAAAATCTTCAGAGGCTCTTCCCTCTTAAGCCTGGGATCTTTCCCAAAATAGGATTTTCGGAGATGGGTCTTCTTCTTCCTCCTCTGTTGGCCGGATCTTGAAGATCAAGAGATATGAGATTTTAAAAATCTCTCCTTTTTGAGATCTGATGGGAGATCTGAGCTCCCCTTGGTGGTTTTTGTGGTGAAAAACTATTTAGTCTTGGGAAAAGAAGAGTAAAAGTCTTGACTTAATTCAAAAGAAAGAAGAAGGTTTTAGAACCTTGAGAAAGAGGAAATAGACACAAACCCTAGCTTTTTTTGAGGAAATGAAAGTGTGTATATTTTATTTATCATCATGTTGTCTTATATAGGCTTACAAAATTACATATAGCCCCTTTGGCTTTACAAAATGGCATTTTGCCCATCTCATGACTCATGTGCTATTTCTTTTTGCACATAAGCCATGGGCTTATAAAAATTGGGCTTTATGCCCATAAAAATTACACCAAAATTATTTTTTACATGATTTGCATGGGGAGGCCGACCACTTCATGTTCCGGCTCGACTCGGGCATGTGACCACTTGGTCTGGGCTTGGGCCCACCTGGCTCGGGGTTGACCTTGACTTTGACTTGGTCAACCGGGATGCAAATTTTGACCCCAACAGAAATGAAAAGAATTTGGGCAAGTGTAAGTACAAGAAGAACAAGAAGATTCTCAATAGATTTGCAATGAATGACTAATTGAAAGTGTGAGATCTCACCAGTTTATTTAAGGATCGGATGGGAAGTTATTCCAACTGCCCATCAACGTCAAAAACTGTCATAAAACAGTTAATGACCATTGGAGATGGTTAGAAAAGAAATCGGCGTAAATATCCATTCGATTCAAAATTCAAATCAAAATTAATTGCTAAAAACTGCTCGTGTAGATGTCTGTAAGAGACGTCTTTCATTAGACAAATTCCTTCACAGACATCTGTGGGAAACGTCTGGGGGTCAAAAATTATTCAGAATTTTGGAAATTTATGCTATAGAAGTCTGTGCCAGATGTCTGGTATTCAAATTTCATTATAGAAGCCCTTTTCGTAACGTTAATCCCTTTGTGAAAGTTATCTCTACGATAAAAATATGTCAAACCCAATTTTGTTAAGAAAGACCTCTACACAACCCAAAAAAAAATTCTTTTCAAATTTCGTTATGAAAGCCCTTTTCATAACGATAATTCGTGAAATTCCTCTCCATGATAAAAATATACCAAATCCAATTTTGTTGTGATAGTCTTCTACCCAACGAATAAAACTTCTTTTCAAATTTCTTTATGAAGGCCCTCTTCGTAACGATAATCACTTCGTGATAGTTCTCTCTACGATAAAAATATACCAAACCCAATTTTGTTGTGAAAGTTTTTTGATCAACGAAAAAACTTTTTTTCCTTCAAATTTCGATATGAAAGACCTTTTCGTAACGATAATCCCTTCGTGAAAGTTCTCTCCACGATAAAAAATATAACAAATCCAATTTTGTTGTGAAAGTACTTTACACAATGAAAAAACTTCTTTTCAAATTTCGTTATGAAAACCCTTTTCGTAACGATAATCTCTTCGTAAAAGTTCTTTTCACGATAAAAATATACTAAACCCAATTTCGTTATGAAAGGCTTTTCCACAACGATAACCCCATTTTTAAAGTTCTCTTCAATATGAAAATATATCAAATCCAATTTCGCTGTGAAAGTTCTCTACACAACGAAATTTTTTCCCTCTCCATTAGTGAAAGTGCTCTTCACAACCGAAAAATACCAAGTTCGAATTTCGTTATGAAAGTCCTCTTAATAGTGATAATCTATTCGTGAAAATGCTCTTCACAAAAGAAAAATACTAAATTCAAATTTCGTTCTATAAGTTCACTCCATGATGTAAACTACCAAATTTAATAGCAAAGATCAACTTTCGCATTTTCTTTTTTGAGTCCATACACATTGAAAGATAATTTGGCGAATAAATGTATGAAAGTTCGGCTAAAACTTTGCCTGAGAGACATTCTCCAAGTAAACTGGAAAGAAAGAACGCATCAATTTCGTGTATACAACTTATATAAGTTGTACACATCATTGATGGGGGACATTTGATGACACAAAAAAATTTGAACAAAAAAAAATTTCCCAAAGTGTCTATTGCGGATATCTCATAAGCCGATATCTTTGAGGGCGTATACTCTGAACAGGTATCTCCCACTGACTAAAGTCAAAACGGGTATCTGCTTTGACGAAGTGGTTGCGGGCATCTCTAAAGAGATACATGTATGAGCTGTTCATTGCCTATTTTCAAATATTAGTGAAGGGGTTATTCTCTTCCCCCACTTCTCTCAAAATGAGGGAGTAGTTGTATAACCCCCTCATATACATATACTCTAAATGAGAATGAGAAAGGATCCCTCCCTCATTCTTCTAAAAGAGTGGAAATTCTCAACTCTTTTTTTATACTGGTTTGGAAATTTGAAGACTCTTTGGTTCTCATCTTCAACGACAATAACAAGAAGAAGAAAGAAGAAGAAAGAAGAAGGTGTTGATTTTGATGAAAACTTTCTTCTAACATTTTCTCTATTTTTTGTTTCTAACAGGGATCTCCATATGAGGCATATTTAAGGTCGAGGGCTTGGAGAAATTATATCAATTCCTACATATCAAGAACTCCTCGATAGACTTAAGAAATGATTAATTTCATTTTCTTTGAAAAATCGAGAAAACGAAAGTATTTCTCTTTGAAAAAAAAGGGAAACCCTATTTTTTACACATACAAGAACATGGACATTCAAATCTATGTTTTTTTCATAAATAAAACTTAAAAATATAAGGGAATGCTCTGCCCAAATTTTAATAAATTCAAATTAGATTTTCGGATTGAATCTGCCTGCCCTGAAATATCTTAGTAAAACGGTCATAACTCTCACTCGAGAGCACCAAATCACGATCCGTTCGAAGCGTATGAAAATTACTTCATTAAGCTCCGAAATGAGACCATGCATGGACATGAAAAATATAAAACCTATGACCTTGAACGAATTTTAAACATAGAGTAAAATTCTATGTTCATTTCAAAACCAATTTGAATATAACACATATGATTATGTTCATACAACTTATGCATGGTCAAATCATTCCAATATAAGCAAATTGGACATCTTCAAAGATATCCGCAAGATCGATCCAGTATCTCAAAAAGATATCTGCAAATAGGTTTTATTTTTTTTTTTAAAAAAGATACTCGCAAATTGGACATTTTCAAAGATGTCCGTAAAGTGGGATCATGCATCTTAAAAGATACCCACAAATTGGGTATCTTGAAAGATACCCGCAAATTGAGTCGGATATATTGAAAGATACCCACATATATTACATTTGATCAGACATCCTTTTCAAAGATATCTGCATCTCTTTTGAACGTGTGTGGGTCCCACTTGGAGTTGCCCTATCCATGCTTCAAGTAAAATATGCTATGGGTCCCACACAATCCCGCACTTGTTCAAATTGGATAAATGTTGATCTTGCAAAATGAAGATACACATTAAAGCCCATGTTCCTTCTAAAGTATATTCATATTTCTTATGATGTATTTTGTATGAGCTTCAAGATGTAAACAAATGTGATATATCAAAGTTGTACAAAATCAATATAAATAAAATCTCTTTCGATGACTCTTTTAGATTGTTTTTTTCTTTATAAGTACATATATCTATAATGTGATCTATACTCAAACTAATGTGAATTAGAGCAGCCTAACAATGTATTCTGTATAAATATTTTCTAAGACAATAAAGTGTAATTAATGCAAGTACTTACGCTTATCAGAAGTCTCGAACCCCAGGACCTTTCGGTCAAATTTTAAAACTTCTAAATTTATTTTGTTTAAACTCTACTTTTTTCTTAATGTTCGATTGTTAGAGGTCATAAATAGGGTAAACACAAAACAGTAAATGTCTCGGCCAACATCGACGAAATAAAACTATATATATCAACAAAAGTAGCCATTCATTACACAATCCACGGTATCGGCCAACATAGGCAAATTAAAACTATATATGTCAACAATTTTTTGCCAATCATAAGACAATCCATGGTTTCGGCCAATATCGGCGAAATAAGAGCGGATCAATACATGTACAAATAAATTCACAAATTGTTTATACTTAAATCAACAAATATCAAGAATCTTCTTGATCCTTCTGCGGCAACAATAGAATTTGTGCAGCCATTATTGGCCGCGAGTGTAGCGAAGCTTTTCGCTCCAGCGCATCCGCTATGTCGCAGTCCTCAATCAAGGTCTTCATAAACAAGTACACAAACACTCCACGGTCCACACTGTTAAACAATATGGTTAACAAACGCATGTAATTATAACTGTTAACATAAAATTCGTAAAATAAAAAAACGATACTAAAAGCGGAAGTGAGAACTTTAAATAAAGCAAGCATTTCTTACAATTTTTTTTTTGTAATAGGCAAGTGTTAACCCTAATCGTAGTGAAATCCATTAAAGCCCCCCATGCTCCTCGAATTTTGTATCGGGCAACATCCTCTCAAATGATACCTATAACGAAATTGTAACAGCTAGAGAGATTAGCAACACGGTCTCATTTAAGTGCCTCATATCAAGAAATAATGGTTGAGCCAGCAATGAGTAATGATAGTATATGTAGCAATGAAGAAGCTAGCCTCGGAAGTGGTATTAAAAGATAGGTTACGTTCTAAGTTAATAGAAGACACCCGTAATTCTAAGTTAATTTTTGAGTGAATTACAACAAAACAATAAAAAATGTAGTTAATTTTTTTTGCAATGGCATCACATACACACACAATAATTAAAAAAAAAAATCATACAGGTTTTTAAGTGTCCAAACAAATATCAAATACTGATGGTTGCACACTGATGGCATAGAACCATGCAACCATCAAATGTTGGTGCAACGACCGCAATATCGTTGTATTTTCCTTTCTTTAATAAAGTTTCTTTTGAATCAAGTGTGTATAAATTAATTTTCATTCAATTTATATGCATGGTTAATTCTTGTATCATATTGGTTCAGACGATGTACTGCTATTCCATAGGTCACAGGATTGATCCTTGTTGTTGCAAAGTAATTTATTCTTTTTTATAAAAGAATTTTTGAATGAGAGTTGTAGTTTTTAAGAAAAGTATTTTGTTAGAAAAGATTTTATTAATATGGATTTTTTGGTTGGAGAAAAGAATGTTTGGAACTAATAAAATTATTTAATTGAATTTTTCAAAAAGATAAAACTATTTTCAAGAGAAATTTTTTTTTGGTTTGTTTGCTTTGATTTGGATTTTATTAGATATAATTAGATTTTCATCCTTTAAAAAGAAATAAAAGAAAAGAGGTATGTATTATGTAGAATAAGTTTATAATAATATATATATCAGAAAAGTAGAATTTATAACAAATTAATGTTATCATAATGCATATATTAGATATAGAATAAGTTTATGTTGAATTAATTATCTTTAAAACAATTTGTGGAGTTTGACATCCTATCTGTTTGTTTGGACTGTTTTTATTTTTCCGAATTCTCTTAGATTGAATCACACGATTTGTTTCTCTTTTAAAATAGCAGAAACCATATCTGTCTTATTTTCTTTTTACCGTGGTCTTTCTCCTCATCTTCAACTCCATAAAGAAACCCTCCTCTCTATTTTTTCTCATCCCCAATCTGATTTTCCACTAAAGCTAAGGAAATGGTCATCAAAGGAGAAGTAGAAATCGTTGATTAAACGTCGAAAGCCTCGAAACTGATTCGAGACTATCTTTACAACGAAACCGAAAACTTGATAGAAAATCAAGTTGCCAATTGGTAAGTCTCTCCTCTCTTTCTTCGTTTCCCGTCATTTTCTTTTTCTATCATATTCCTTACATCGATTAGGACCTCTGTTTGCTTCATTCGTTCACTCTAAAATAATAAATTTTTTAATAGATGTTAGGAATATGTTTTATTTTATGAATGGTGGTTCATGATTGGATTCATTTAATATTTTTATAGTAAAGAGTAGTTTTGTTTTTTCTCTCACCTATTGCATGTTCATATCCATCTCATGTTTAAATTGAGTTGTTGTTATTTTTTTTAATCTAAAATTATTGGTAAATAGGTATTTAAAAAAATGGGAATATTTTTCTATACTAAAATCATCTATTAATACAAGGTTGCAAATCAATAAAAAATGAGAATTTTATAACAAAATATAATAAATGATGTAAAGGCAAATTTTTATTCTCTTTTGCAACGCATTAATCGTTTAGTCATTTTCTCTCTCTCTAACCTAGACTTAAGATTATTAATAATTAGTTATAAAAAGAAAAACAAATATTTTGTTCTACTTTAAATCCAATAAAGTTTATATAGTTGGTTAGACACCAGAACGTTAACCTTGCAATAAAAATATCATCTTGTTGTTTTGGTTCTATTGTAGCTGCTACAATTTCCTAACTTTTACTATTGAATTTCAATCGTTTCAGCACTCTCTGTCATGAGTGCTAATGCCATTTTTCATTTGTTTTTGTTTCTTGTATATTCACACCTAATGTCATCGGTGTTGATACCATGATCAAACCATTTTTATTATTATTGCATTTTTATACCATATGTCACAGGTATACCTATATAAATTTTTATGTAGGTGATTTAACCATAAGCTTGTGAGTCATGCTCAATCCAAAGGCCGCTCCACCGTGGTCAACTAACCTACGGTGTAAGAAGTCTTCTCGTAGTTGTCATCACATGCATGATTTAGGTTAAATCAAGGTTGATAACTTTATGTTCGCAAATCACTGTTTTTTCCTTATTCACCGAAATATGTTTTCAGACCTGACTTAAGATAGGCATAACACCTAGCATATGAACTCAAACGAGATGAAATTTAATTTCTGAAATAAATTCACCGAGATAGCTACCTTTTTATCCTAGGTTAATTTCCCAAAAAACTGACAGAAACCACTTTAGTTTGCGTTTTCATAATATGCGACGAATCTAAACAGACACAAAAATTATCTGTATAGCTGTCGTAAAACCTGCATATCTCTCTACCTAATTATCGTATGGCGATGATTCTTCCTGGACACTTTTCAAAACAGACAGAGGCTTATTTCTTGTTTTATAACTGAAATCATATAACGAACAGAACCTTTTCGAAAATGCAATTTACCACTATTACATGTATTCTGAAAATTGTTTTGGTCTACTCTGTGCAGCGTTAAGTAAACATTCATAACCCTCTCATCTAGAATCCGATCGAGAAAATCTCAGTCTCGTTATTCGCACGATATCTTGAACTAAAAAATTTACCTTGATCGTTATTTTTCAAATTTTAAATCGAAATTGCCTTCTTTCTGCTTCTGAACTTATGACCGTGTTTCTGACCTGAATGTGAATTGATATGATTATAACTTCATTCTAAACACACGCGCGCGCGCACACACATTTCATCTTGAGTTTGACATGACTCCGAGAATACATGAATCCGTGAATCTATGAACTCATGAATACGACATTGTTCTATAGCTTGCAGGCATTCATAAATTCATGCTAGTGTTCCCTTATAAAAAAAGAGAAAGAGAAGAAAAGAAGAGATGAAACGAAACCCTCCCACGTTATATCCACATGAGCGCTCACATGTAAAGCATGTGACCGCCGGCTTCAAAGAGGGTTAAATCTTATGACTTGGCTTCCACGTGATATCCACGTGAGCGCTCACATGCAAAGCATGTGGCCTCCGGCTTCAGTAAGGATTCAAAATCCTATGATATAAGCCCCACGTGTTGAACACGTGAGCGCTCATATGCTTTGCATGTGAGTGCTGAATACAGATAAATTAAAATCCATATAGGCTCTCACGTGTTGAACACGTGAGTACACATAAACTAAAACCCATGCGGGCTCATGAGAATAACACGTGAGCGCATCAGTTTGAAGTATTAGATTCAGATAGAATTAAATTCTATTTGAGAAGTATGTCCCTTTGATCTTTTTAATACTAGAAAGATTTTCTCTGTTAAACAGAGAAGAGCCTTTGGATTCAAAATCCAACGGTGATTATAATATCACCGACCAAATCAGAAAATAAAATCAAATACTTTGTTAGGAAAATACTTTCCTAGTCTTGCTAAAACAAACAAAAAATATTTTTTGTTAAATAAAATTCCCCGGATTTTAGATCCAACGGTGGATAAACTTCCCCGAGTGATCTTCGAGATCAATTAGATCAATTAATATCTTTCAATGAGAGATTTTCAAAAACTAATTGATATTTTATCCCTATATAAAGGACCCGAGACTTCAAGTCTCAAAGAAAAAAACCCTTGATAAGCTTCTGCGAAAAAAAAAGGGAGGAATCAACCTCATAAGGTGATAGAAGCTACAACCGAGAATTCAATTCTCTTTGAAGAACATCTTCTTGCTCCTCTCAAACTCTGGGTAAAACAGAGATAAAAACATTTTTTTTACCTATCATATGCATAAAAGGGTTTAACCCTTTACAAAAAAGAACTTAATTCTTTTTCTGGATCTGAGATCCGCAAGATAAATTTTCCATAAGTTAAGAATTTAATTCTCATCAAGAAGATCTTGTTCTTCAGAATTAAAAATCTAGGGGAAAACTACCCTGTTTGATCAACCCCATATAAACGCAACGGAAGAAAGGACATGATAAAGATGGAGTTCATACTCCAGGAACTTACTTCCTTCATAATCAAGAACTTAGTTCTTAAAGAAATCTGATCCCAGATCTTCAAAACAGTGATCTTGGTGATCATTAATAGTCAAAATACCATTAGCAGAAGTTTCACTTCTAAAAAAAACATGAATAGAGATTAAATCTCTAAGGACATATCGCCTCACGTGATATCCACGTGAGCGCACAGGCCCATGAAGACAATGCCTCACGCGCCATACACGTGAACGCTTTATAAAAAGCGCTTAGCACTGATAGGGCAATGCCTAAACCCGAGTGTCTCACATGATATCCACGTGAGCGCTGGAGCATTAGCGCCCACGTGATATCCACATGAGCATCAGAGCATGATCTGGATATTATATTCATAATCCAAATGACTAAGTGTTTAGCACTGATAGGGAAATACCCAAACCTGAGCGTCTCATATGATATACACGTGAGTCTCATAAAATGAGTGCTTAGCACCAGACGGGCAACAGAAAGCCTAATACCCAGTCCAAAAGGGAATAGGCTTTTCTGAAGTTAAACTTCTGTGATTATAAATCAAATGAGCCTATATGCTCACTGCAACCGAGTCCATATGCTCAACCCTGTTAAATTCATCTTAATAAGATTAATGATCCTTAACTATACGTCTAAGTTGATCTTAGTCTTATATAAGACTAACGTATTCTTAGCTCATACGCTCATATATTTAAGTCGATCTTAATCTAAAACAAGATTAACGATCTTTAAACCCCGAACTGATGGAACATATGACCTAGGTTCAAACCCAAGTCTAATATATATGGATTTGGACTGATATGCGCCTTACGGGCGGCGATATAAACTAGTCTCTGTATACAATTCACGGGCAACCATAATAAACAATATATATAACACGACATGAAGTGAGCTACTAGAGAAGGTGAAAGTTGTTATCGCAATGCGATAGCGTAATTAACTGCAGGGGCTTGCGCCTGCAGGGAAGAGCGCCCCCACAATCAAAAACTCCTCAAAGAAGGGAATCTGATAAAGTCATGCTATATCGGTCGCATCTGTCCAAACCTCCGATATACGGTGCTATAAATCAACTTGACATTTTAAGAGAGGTGGATAGATATATCCTAAATAACATCTTCCCCCAAATTCAGGTAAGACGTCCTATCCCATTCTGTCTCTGCTTTCGGTTGTAAACAAATTCTGGCATGCCCGGTGGGGCTTGAGTTGCAATCTTTCCACTCCACACTTCGTGTATCGTATTCATGAATAAAGTCGTGGTTCACAAAGTTTATAGTTGCCATTGGATTTGAGATACTAAAAATTGGTGTTTCGCCTCTGTGCAGACTCAATGGCTTCTAACTGCACTTTCTGCAATAGCAACTCTCACTCCATCCCATCCGGAGGAGTTACTTATGGGCCCAATATGGCCTCCATATTCTCCATGCTGGTGAGGCAGGTGATTGATAGGGATTTAGTGCTTATGCTATTTTTGAGATCAAAGAATTAACCGCAATCAAGAACGGTGTTGCTTGGTAGCTAGCCGGTTGAATACGGGTCGGTCCACAGGGATTTTGTGTATTTTCTAGTTGTTCTAACGAGTCAATTTCTATTGTGGTAGGTTTGATTTTCAATAAAAACTAAAGTTGAGTTTGATTAGGATTAAAATCTTGTTAGGGTTAGGATTAGGTTAGTTTAGATAGTCAATTATTCTCACCGCTTTCTTTGCCTTAATAAGAACTTTTAGGTGTTAAGGTAATAGTTAACAAAGGGGATTAGCACGATCGGGAAGAAATCAAGTTTCTTCTCTTTGGTCCTTGTCCGTCCTTTCTTAACTCTAAGCCCTAACCTCCATGTAAAATATACACAACCGGTCTTTAACTATGGTATCACCGCTACCTCGTGAGATAGAGTGCCGTAGTGAGCGGTGTGTGTATGTATGCATAGAGTCCTACTTTAAAATGTATAACGGGCAAGAAAGGGATGAGAGATTTTTATCTCTCAAACATTCCCCAAACCTAACCCTAACAAGTGAGGAACTACTCACTCATTAGGGAATTAATAAACGAGTTCATTTTTTAGTTTTAATTTAACAATTATGGCAGATAAGAAATTTATAACTACGATAGAGAAATAAAATTGCTAGAGAAATAACAAGGGCAGAAAAGAAACTTACTTTTTTATTTGATGCACTCTTCAACAATTACAGGGAATAAAAATTCTAAACTAGATAAATAAAATGAGGCATGCTCCAAAAAGAGCTGTAGGGTTCCTATTTATAGAGAATAGAAACCCTAGGATTTACATCTGATCCATATCTAGAACTACAAAAATACCCTAAGAAAACCGGGTTAATGCACCGACTCCTACCGACACGCACCGACGCACCGACACGTGTACTATATGGCCGCGGATCCGCGGCAGGAAGCCTTGTTTGGCCGCGGTTCCGCGGCCATCTTGAAGGATCTCTGGGTCGTTTTCTCAGGTTTTCTTCTTGTTGCATTTTCATTCTGGTTTCTTCACTTGGTTTCTCAGAATGTCTTTTAGTTTCTTCCAGATTTCTACAGTGCAGAATGTTGTGGACTTTTACCATTCGCTTCGTGTTGAAGTCTTGAATCTTGTGCTGCCTTCGTGCCTTGTGCAATTGAACTGTTCATTGATCTTTACTTGTTCCTCAAACTGTAGGCAGCATGACAAAGAATCTCTATTTGTTGGTCATAGTCTCACTTTTGTAGCGTCTTTTCACCATTTTCACTGTATTGTTCCGAGAACCTGTAACCTGCAACTATTTTGCAGACATGGATCAAAATCATCCATTTATTTGTAAAATGATTAAGAATGGGGAATATAATAATGCAAAATTATGATATGAACAAATACCCCCAAACTTATCTTTTGCTCGTTCCGAGCAAAACTAGTTTTATTCTCGAAAAATCCTAACCTCAATTTCGCAGGGAAACGCGATTGCACTGAGCTCGTGCAACAAGCCGTTAAACCTCTAGGTGTCCCTAATAGGAGGAGTGTTATCTCCTGAGGGTTTTCAGCAGATACTACTCACAAAATCCTATCAATTTGGCCTATTGACTTTTACTCTTCAATTCGGTGTTCTAGCAAGAAATTCTATTATCTTCAACTCAGAAATTATTAACCCGTATTTTTCACGCTTCCTTATCATTTAACTTAAGATTGTATATGTTCTGTAAATTTATTTAGCTTTTAGCATCTTTTGAGTTTTCCTTCTAAGGTTCCATCTCAACTTAGGAATTTTTATCATCTCTACTAAAGATATAAGTCCTATTTTTCATTCCTATCTCTCATCCAAACCCCAATCATATACCTCTACGTGTGTGTATGTATCACCCCTACACTTAGAAATTCAATTCAAGCTCTTATACTCTTGTCCATCGTCCAAAGTATTTTTAGTTGGTGAATTTTTAGATGAAATTGCTTACACATCCTTCATGCGACCGTTAATACTTCTTGAGGTACTAACGACCGATTACAAAACATGTTTGCGCATTATGGCGTAATTTCTCATCTTGTAATACCTAAGGCTTTAGCAGTGACTCCCAAACCAGTTGGTCTAAGGCACTAGTTGATAAAGCATCCTCGCTACATATTTTTTTTATTTTTCGCAGCCTTAAGTAATTACAAAACCAGTGTTCATTTTTTTTATATCTCTTTATTCACACTTATAATTTTATTTTTCTTCATACTAAGGACTTTAGACAAGAGCATTTCAAGGTATTCTCTACTATTCCAAGTTCAAGGTTCGTGTTTGTGCAAGTTGTAGGGTATATATTTTAAGAATTTAGATTTAAGCTTAAGAATTATTTTTCAGACTTACACTTTAATAAAAATATCAATACTCTTCCCTTATTTTGACTTAGCCCAAGAAGCGAACTCAAAATTTGCCTATTTCTAAGTAAACTACAAAGACATATATTTTCTACCGTTAAATTTTAAGAAAGATTATTTTTAGGGTTTCTAATTCACTAAGTCTAGGATCTAGTTTTTCCTAACTAGTTAACCATCTTATCAAACTCAAGTCAATTATGGCCAAAATTGAATTTTTCAATTTTTATAATTTTTAAAATTTTTTAGTTTTTATTTGATTTTTTTTTTATATTTTTTTTCCTTTTTCCTTTTTTCATTTTTTATGATTTTTTATAAAAATGCAATGCAGAATTAAACATGCAAAAGAAAAAGAAAAATATGTACAAAAATTTAAAAAAAATGCAATGTAATGATAACTATTTACAACCATCACCTTCCCCAAACTTACCAAAAGCAGTGCCCTTACTGCTCGGCCCCACGCTGCCCCCTAGAGCGTGAACGGGAACGCTCCTCCCTAGCTAGTAGGGTTCGGACCCCTTGCTCTACCTCAGTCAAACGCCTATCATGCTCCCTCATCATCCCCCTCAAATCGTCAATCCCCCTAACGGCTCTTCTCATTAATTGTGCATGTTCTAAGGGGGTGAGCTCTCCCTCGCTCGCGGTCGAGCTGGAGCTAGGTGTTTTGGCGGGCACGTGTTCCGCCGGTTCTGTTCGTGACCAAACATCTGTTAAGCGTGTATAGGACGTAGATACGCCCTCAATGAGAGGCCTGACGGGTATACCTCCATGCATGTAAAATTCAAACTCCTCCACGGGGAAGAAATAGTGACACAGTTGTGTCACTAGCATGGGGCAAGGGTAGTTCGCGGCTCTTTTGCCCGCACCAATTGAGTTAAGCTGAATCGTGCACATGTCGAATCTAGGGTTCCTTGTCATGAGTGTGTGCACGATATGTAGTGATGGGGTGAAAAATGTGGTGTTATGGGAACTCCCAAAAATGTTGTTTTGTGCCCAACGGCACACGGTTAAAACGTTAGCGAAAAGGGTTCTCGCTTGGATTCCTTTCCTCAGTTCTCTCGAGCAATCATTACCCATTAAGGGCATGTAATCTTCGAACTGGAGTGGTTGATCATGAACAGGTATCCTAGGGATTAAAATGACTTCATGTATGAAGTCTCTATCAATAATAATCTCCCTATCACCCCTACAGTAATTTTATAAAGCCATATTGTGCGAAACATCCGTATTCCATGCACTCGTAAAAACGAGTGACTAAATCTGGAGCGCGTAAGCGTTTTGGTGATTATATATCAAAAAATTTCAGCCCCTACATGTGATTTCATTAGCAAAGTAACTCCCATATATATTGTGTGAAAAGATCTGTGAGAAATCACGCTCTAACTGCATACTTGGTGCCATTACAGATCTAAAAAATTTAAACAGAGAGGAGTTTTTAGAGATCGAACCTCCCCTGAAAAAATCATGGGGTGAAGACACGGAGGCGCGGCGGATCAGCGGTGTGAATGGGGTCTTTGCGGCGGAAGGGCGGCGCGGCGATGAAATCTCTATGCAAAAACAACGGCGGCGGCTAGGGTTTTATAGAGAGATGAGAAATTAGGGTTAAGAAAACAGAGAGGGGTCGGGTTTTATATATAGGGGGAAGTGCTGGCTATTTGTAAATAAACCCCTCTAAAAAGAGGAAATTATTTGCAAATAATTTTTTTTATTTTTATTTTTAAATCTGGAAATTTACAAAAATACCCATTTTTTTTTATTTTCAAATTTTTATTTTTTTAATGTTATTTTGTAATTATATAATTACAAATGATACATACCCCCAAACTTGTTTGAAGCAATGTTTTGGCTAGATGATCGAAAATTTGGGGGTAGATGGAGGAAGATCAGTCAGTATAAATCGGCTCCTGCAAAAACAAGAGCTCCTCCGACGGGTCCGCAATGAGGAACGGTTTAAGTCGATGTCCGTTTACTTTAAACAGTGTACCATCCTCCGGGTTTTCTAGATCTACCGCACCGTGCGGATATACGGTGCGTACCAAAAATGGCCCTTTCCTTCGAGATTTGAGCTTGCCGGGATGGAAATGTAACCGAGTGTCATAAAGCAAAACCCGTTCACCAGGTTCGAAAGTTATGCGCATAAGGTGTTTGTCGTGGAACACCTTCGTTCGGTTTTTAACAATTACAGCGTTCTCATAGGCCTCATCCCGCAGCTCGTCTAATTCATTTAATTGCAGCTTTCTATTGCTGCCCGCATCTCCTAAGGATAGGTTCAACTCTTTGATCGCCCAAAATGCCTTGTGCTCTATTTCAACTGGAAGGTGGCAAGCCTTCCCATAAATAAGCCTGTATGGAGACATGCCAAGATTGGTCTTATAAGTAGTACAGAATGCCCATAGTGCATCAATCAGTTTTGATAACCAATCTTTACGGTTTTTAGAAACCGTTTTTTCCAATATTTGTTTAATCTGCCGATTCGAAATTTCGGCTTGCCCACAAGTTTGGGGATGATAAGGCGTTGACAGTTTGTGAGTAATGGAGTATTTGCGCATTAAGGACTCAAAAGTCCTATTACAAAAGTGAGATCCATTATCACTTATAATCGCGCGAGGATGCCCAAACCGTGAAAAAATATTTTCTTTAAGAAATCTAACGACAACCTTGTTGTCATTCGTTCGGCTGGGCACAGCCTCGACCTATTTTGAAACATAGTCAACAGCAAGTAGAATGTACATGTTCCCAAAAGAATTGGGAAATGGTCCCATGAAGTCTACTCCCCAAACATCAAAAATCTCAACAACCAAAATTGGTTGGAGCGGCATTTCATTTCTCCGAGATATTCGGCCCAAGTGTTGGCACCGGGAGCATGTCTTGCAGTATTCGTATGCATCTTTAAAAAGTCGGGGCCAGTAGAAGCCACACTGCAAGATTTTTTCTGTTGTCTTCTTGGGGCCAAAATGCCCGCAACACGCTTGATCGTGGCAGAATGACAACACACTCTTAAACTATCTTGCTAAAATCCTTGATGAACCGTCTATAAAAACCGGCATGGCCAAGAAAGGCTCGGATGTTTTTGACGCACTTAGGAGGAGGAAGATTGGAAATGACTTCAATCTTAGCTTTATCAACCTCATTGCCGTTTTTCAAGATGATATGTCCTAAGACAATACCTTCTCGTACCATAAAGTGACATTTCTCCCAATTTAAAGTGAGGTTCTTATCCCTACAGCGGGTAAGAACTGCATCTAAGTATAGCAAACACTCATCGAAGAAGTCGCCGAAAATGGAGAAATCATCCATAAAAATCTCCAAATTTTTTTCCACCATGTCTGAAAAGATCCCCATCATACACCGCTGGAAAGTAGCGGGTGCATTGCATAACCCAAAAGGCATGCGACGGTAAGCGAATGTACCAAAAGGACAAGTAAATGTGGTCTTGTCTTGATCCTTTTCAGCGATGGGAACTTGAATATAGCCGGAGTAGCCATCCAAAAAGCAGTAAAATTCAAACCCACCAATCGTTCTAGCATTTGGTAAATAAAAGGTAAAGGAAAGTGGTCTTTCCATGTAGCGGCGTTGAGTTTTCGATAATCGATGCAAACTCGCCATCCAGTTTGGGTGCGAGTAGGTATTAATTCATTCGCCTCATTAGTTATGACCGTTATGCTCGATTTCTTTGGGACAACATGAATGGGGCTAACCCACTGGCTATCAGAGATAGGGTAAATGATAACACTATCAAGACATTTGACAATCTCCTTTTTGACAGCCTCCTTCATTATGAGGTTGAGGCGTCTCTGTGGATCCCTTACTGGCTTGGTATCATCCATCATATGTATATATGTATATGATGTTCAATTATGAGGGGACTAATCCCCTTGATGTCCGCCATAGTCCAGCCAAAAGCTTGCCGGTTATTTTGTAAGACCATTAAAAGGGCTTTCTCTTGCTCGAGAGCTAGAGATGCTGATATGATAACAAGAAGGGTCTCATTCTCACCTAGGTAAGCGTATTTAAGGTGAGACGGCAAAAGCTTGAGTTCGAGTTTTGGAGGTGAAACAATTGAAGGTAAAATTGGTAAAACTGTCTCGAACTCGAAAGATTCCAACAATGGATCAAAGAGAGTGTAAGCAACCGAGTCGGATGGTTCAACTAACTCATCCGAAAATTCAAAAGACTCAAACTCGGGTGGTGAGTCTTTAAAATCGTCCAAAAAAGTGAAACACTCGTAATCGTTATCGGGTGTAAAAACTGTGTCAGATTCAAGGAGGAACGCACTAGTGGCATCAAAACTGCTGTGATCGAACAGAAATTTTTCGAGCTCACAGTCCTCCTGCGTGATCTCTTGGATCGAGCAAATATCAAGTATATTAGCATTGGGCTCGGAGGGCTGATTCCCCAACTTAAAAATGTTGAGTTCAATTGTCATATTTCCAAAAGATAGGTTCATCGAACCATTTTGACAATTGATCACCGCATTAGAAGTCGCAAGGAATGATCGACCGAGTATCACCGGAATTTGACTCCGGGAGTTAGCTACAGGCTGTGTGTCCATAACAATAAAATCAACGGGGAAAATGAAATCCCCTACTTTAATTAACACATCCTCTAACTCACCCCTAGGATGGGTGATGGATCGGTCGGCCATTTGGAGAGTACAATGAGTGGGTTTAAGCTCTCCAACGCCTAATTGTTCATATACTGAATAGGGTAGCAAATTAACACTAGCACCAAGATCTAAAAGTGCTCGATTGATGTTCTTATCCCCAATTGTTATTGAAATTGTAGGACAGCCAGGGTCCTTATGTTTTTGGGGTAAAGGTTCGGTAAGAGCATCACTTACAGCACTAGCCACGAAAACTTTCTTGGGTACCTGTGACTTCCTCTTCTTGGTGCATAAGTCCTTTAAGATTTCAGCGTAAGAAGGGACTTGTTGAATTGCATCCAAGAGAGGTATGTTAATGCTAACCTGTTTGAATAACTCCACAATCTTCTCCATTTGTGGAGTAGGTTTATTGGATCTCAACCTGTTTGGAAACGGAACATTTTGAAAATTTGTTGAGTCCAATGTTTGTGGAGTAGATTGCGGAGTTAGAACGGATCCCAGTGTTGGTGTTTTCGTGAAGTGAGATGTGGGTCCGTTCGAATTAGAAGAAGTAGAGCCTTGTGAAGAATGAAGAACATGATCTGACGAAGAAGACGAAGAAGATGAAGAAGATGAAGAAGAAGAAGAAGAAGCGGCGGCCGGGGTGTCATCACTAATGCCCATATTATTGTGCAACACTCTTCCAGATCTCAACGTGGTCACAGCATTTACATTGTGATTTTGTTGTTCATAAGCAACATGTGCGTTGTGTGTGTGACCGGGATTTGGCAATGGTTGAGATGGAAGCTTTCCCTTTTCTCGCTCGCTTAACGCAGCATTCAGTTGTGCAATTTGGGCCTCAATTGATTTGATGCTCTGATCATGTGAAGCACTGTTTTGCACCAAAGACTGAATGGAAGACTCCAACCTTGCTGAGAATTGTGTAGATTGTTTTAAAAACGCATCCAAACTTCGTTCTAGCGAGGAAACCTTATCGTTATTCGGCTGAGCAAAATTGTTTTGAGGATAAGAGTTGTTGGGTACAAAATTGTTCATTTGGTTTGGGTAAGGTAGGGGTTGGAAAGTTTCTGATATTGAGTTTGATGAGGGGCTTTTTGTTGTGGAGGAGGCCTATGGAAGTTGTTATTGCCTTGGAATTGTTGCTGATTTTGATTCCAAGCAAAATTTGGGTGGCTCCTCCAACCAGGATTATAAGTCGAAGAGTATGGATCATTTCTTTATCTTTGCTGAAAGGCAGCATTGACTTGATCTTGTCCTTGAACAGGTGGGTTGTAAGGACACTCTTCAATTAGATGGGACGGATCCGACCAACAAGCGCAAACTGTGCGTGGGGTAAAGCTGGGGCAGGAGAAGGCGATGAAAATTTGCTCTCAATTGCTTCTAGTTTTTTTGTGAGTGCGGCCATTTCGGCCTTCATTGTAATCGACATATCAAGTTGATGTATGCTTGCCCTAGACTGACCTGATGAAGTAGATGAGGTGGTCTTAATGCTTTCCCACTGAAGTGTTTGTTCAGCAAGATCGTCGAGAAATTGCCAAGCTTCCTCGCTTGATTTTGTAAGAAAGTGAGCTTGACAAATGGTTTCCAACAACTGTTTAGTTGCTGGGTTCAGTCCTTCGTATAAAGTTTGGAAAAGTTGCCAATTCTCGATACCGTGGTGAGGGCACTGAACAAGGAGGTCCTTAAATCTTTCAAAACACTTCCAAAACGGTTTGGAAGGAAGCTGGGAAAATTGAATAATTTCGTTGCGAATTCTCGCGGTCTTGTGGTGTGGGTAAAAAACTTTTTAAGAAAAGCCTTAACAAACTCTTCCCAATTTTTTATTGCGTGTGATGCTGTGCTATATAACCATTTTTCAGCTGCGTCATATAAAGTGAATGGAATGACACGTAGCCTTATAGCATCATCAGAAAGTTGTGTGGTCTTCATCATTGCGCAAACATTCTGGAATTTGTTAATGAAGATGTAGGCATCTTTGGATTCCAGCCCGTGACTTTTGGGCAACATGTTGATGAAGTGGGGTTTAATTTCAAAGTTATCCCCATTAGCCGGTGGAAGTGATAGACAAGTGGGAAGTGAGGTGCGGATGGGATAAAAAAGATCCTGGAGCGCGATTCATTGGGATGCTTCAACAGGAGGGTGTGGTGGGTTATTTGCACCTAGTGGAGGTGGAATCAGTCCCGCAGGTAAGGGGTTGTTAGGATTGAATCCCGACATCTCCTTAGAAGATGATGAATATGAAGATGAAGGTAAATAAGTGGAGGGAATTTCGACATTCTGGAAGTCGAAATTCCCTCCACTTCTTTACCTTCATCTTCATATTCATCATCTTCTAAGGAGATGTCGGGATTCAATCCTAACAACCCCTTACCTGCGGGACTGATTCCACTTCCACTAGGTGCGAATAACCCACCACACCCTCCTGTTGAAGCGCCCCAACGAATCGCGCTCCAGGATCTTTTCTATCCCATCCGTACCGCACTTCCCACTTGTCTATCGCTTCCACCGGCTAATGGGGATAACTTTGAAATTAAACCCTACTTTATCAACATGTTGCCCAAATTTCACAGGCTGGAATCCGAAGATGTCTACATCTTCATTAACAAATTCCAGAATGTTTGCGCATTGATGAAGACCACACAACTTTCTGATGATACTATAAGGCTACGTGTCATTCCATTCACTTTATGTGACCTAGCTGAAAAATGGTTATATAGCACAACATCACACTCAATAAAAAATTGGGAAGAGTTTGTTAAGGCTTTTCTTAAAAAGTTTTACCCACACCACAAGACCGCGAGAATTCGCAACGAAATTATTCAATTTTCCCAGCTTCCTTCCGAACCTTTTGGATGTGTTTTGAAAGATTTAAGGACCTCCTTGTTCAGTGCCCTCACCACGGTATCGAGAATTGGCAACTTTACCAAACTTTATACGAAGGACTGAACCCAGCAACTAAGCAGTTGTTGGAAACCATTTATCAAGGTCACATTCTTACAAAATCAAGCGAAGAAGCTTGGCAATTTCTCGACAATCTTGCTGAACAAACACTTCAGTAGGAAAGCACTAAGACCACCTCATCTACTTCATCAGGTCAGTCTAGGGCAGGCATACGTCAACTTGATATGTCGATTGCAATGAAGGCCGAAATGGCCGCACTCATGAAAAAACTAGAAGCAATTGAGAGCAAATTTTCATCGCCTTCTCCTGCCCCAGCTTTACCCCCACGCATAGTTTGCGCTTGTTGTTCGGATACGTCCCATCTAACTGAAGAGTGTCCTTACAACCCACCTGTTCAAGGACAAGATCAAATCAATGCTGCCTTTCAGCAAAGACAAAGAAATGATCCATACTCTTCGACTTATAATCCTGGTTGGAGGAGCCACCTAAATTTTGCTTGGAATCAAAATCAACAACAATTCCAAGGCAACAACAACTTTCAAAGGTCTCTTCCATAACAACAAGCCCCTCAACATACTCAATATCAGCAACCTTTCCAACCCCAACCTTACCCAAACCAAATGAACAATTTTGTACCCAACAACTCTTATCCTCAAAACAATTTTGTTCAGCCGAATAACGATAAGGTTTCCTCGCTAGAACAAAGTTTGGATGCATTTTTAAAACAATCTACACAATCCTCAGCAAGGTTTGAGTCTTCCATTCAGTCTTTGGTGCAAAACAGTGCTTCACATGATCAGAGCATCAAATCAATTGAGGCCCAAATTGCACAACTGAATGCTGCGTTAAGCGAGCGAGAAAAGGGAAAGCTTCCGTCTCAACCATTGCCAAATCCCGGTCACACACACAACGCACATGTTACTTATGAACAACAAAATCACAATGTAAATGTTGTGACCACGTTGAGATCTGGAAGAGTGTTGCACAATAATGTGGGCATTAGTGATGACACCCCGGCCGCCGCTTCTTCTTCTTCTTCTTCTTCTTCTTCATCTTCTTCATCTTCTTCGTCTTCTTCGTCAGATCATGTTCTTCATTCTTCACAAGGCTCTACTTCTTCTAATTTGAACGGACCCACATCTTACTTCATGAAAACACCAATACTGGGATCCGTTCCAACTCCGTAATCTACTCCACAAATATTGGACTCAACAAATTTTCAAAATGTTCCGTTTCCAAACAGGTTGAGATCCAATAAACCTACTCCACAAATGGAGAAGATTGTGGAGTTATTCAAACAGGTTAGCATTAACATACCTCTCTTGGATTCAATTCAACAAGTCCCTTCTTACGCTAAAATCTTAAAGGAGTTATGCACCAAGAAGAGGAAGTCACAGGTACCCAAGAAAGAGTTCGTGGCTAGTGCTGTAAGTGATGCTCTTACCCAACCTTTACCCCAAAAACATAAGGACCCTGGCTGTCCTACAATTTCAATAACAATTGGGGATAAGAACATCAATCAAGCACTTTTAGATCTTGGCGCTAGTGCTAATTTGCTACCCTATTCAGTATATGAACAATTAGCCGTTGGAGAGCTTAAACCCACCCATTGTACTCTCCAAATGGCCGATCGATCCATCACCCATCCTAGGGGTTAGTTAAAGGATGTGTTAATTAAAGTAGGGGATTTCATTTTCCCCGTTGATTTCATTGTTATGGATACACAGCCTGTAGCTAACCCCCGGAGTCAAATTCCTGTGATACTCGGTCGACCATTCCTTGCGACTTCTAATGCGGTGATCAATTATCGAAATGGTTCGATGAACCTATCTTTTGGAAATATGACAATTGAACTCAACATTTTTAAGTTGGGGAATCAGCCCTCCGAGCCTAATGCTAATATACTTGATATTTGCTCGATCCAAGAGATCACGCAGGAGGACTGTGAGCTCGAAAAATTTCTGTTCGATCACAGCAGTTTTGACGCCACTAGTGCGTTCCTCCTTGAATCTGACACAGCTTTTACACCCGATAACGATTACGAGTGTTTCACTTTTTTGGACGATTTTGAAGACTCACCACCCTAGTTTGAGTCTTTTGAATTTTCGGATGAGGTAGCTGAACCATCCGACTCGGTTGCTTACACTCGCTTTGAACCATTGTTGGAATCCTTCGAGTTCGGGACAGTTTCACCAATTTTACCTTCAATTGTTTCATCTCCAAAACTCGAACTCAAGGTTTTGCCGTCTCACCTTAAATACGCTTACCTAGGTGAGAATGAGACCCTTTTTGTTATCATATCAGTATCTCTAGCTCTCGAGCAAGAGAAAGCCCTTTTAATGGTCTTACAAAATAACCGGCAAGCTTTTGGCTGGACTATGGCGGATATCAAGGGGATTAGTCCCCTCATAGTTGAACATCATATACATATGATGGATGATGCCAAGCCAGTAAGGGATCCACAGAGACGCCTCAACCACATAATGAAGGAGGTTGTCAAAAAGGAGATTGTCAAATGTCTTGATAGTACTATCATTTACCTTATCTCTGATAGCCAGTGGGTTAGCCCCATTCATGTTGTCCTAAAGAAATCGGGCATAACGGTCTTAACTAATGAGGTGAATGAGTTAATACCTACTCGCACCCAAACTGGGTGGTGAGTTTGCATCGATTAGCGAAAACCCAACGCCGCTACACGGAAAGACCACTTTCCTTATCTTTTATTGACCAAATGCTAGAACGATTGGTTGGGCATGAATTTTACTATTTTTTGGATGGCTACTCCGGCTATAATCAAGTTCCCATCGCCGAAAAGGATCAAGATAAGACCACATTTACTTTTCATTTTGGTACATTCGCTTACCGTCGCATGCCCTTTGGGTTATGCAATGCACCCGCTACTTTCCAGCGGTGTATGATGGGGATTTTTTCAGACATGGTGGAAAATTTTTTGGAGATTTTTATGGATGATTTCCCCATTTTCGGCGACTCCTTCGATGAGTGTTTGCTACACTTAGATGCAGTTCTTACCCGCTGTAGTGATAAGAACCTCACTTTAAATTGGGAGAAATGCCACTTTATGATACGAGAAGGTATTGTCTTAGGACATATCATCTCGCAAAACGGTATTGAGATTGATAAAGCTAAGATTGAAGTCATTTCCAATCTTCCTCCTCCTAAGTGTGTCAAAGACATCCGAGCCTTCCTTGACCATGCCGGTTTTTATAGACGGTTCATCAAGGATTTTAGCAAGATAGCTAGACCCTTGACTCATTTATTGGCCAAGGACACCACTTTTGATTTTGACTCAACCTGCATGAAAGCGTTCAAGTCATTGAAACACTCACTTATTTCTGCGCCCATTCTTTCATCTCCCGACTGGACGCATCCATTTGAAATTATGTGCGATGCATCTGATTTCGCCATTGGTGCTGTCCTTGGACAGCACATAAATAAGATGCCGCACGTAATTTATTACGCAAGACGAACATTAAATGATGCCCAATTGAATTACACAACAATAGAAAAAGAATTCTTAGCCATTGTGTTTGCACTAGAAAAATTCAGGCCCTATTTAATCGGCTCTCCGGTCATTGTTTACACGGACCACTCAGCTCTTCGCCATCTTTTCGCGAAGAAGGATGCTAAATCTCGGCTGATACGTTGGATCCTCTTGCTACAAGTGTTTGATCTTGTCATAAGAGACAAGAGAGGATGTGAAAACGTAGTCGCCGACCACCTTTCACGACTTCCTTCTTCGCCTACACTTGAAATTCCTATTAAAGACGTTTTTCCCGATGAGCAGCTCTTAACCGTGTCAAGCGAACCTTGGTTCGCTGATATCGTAAATTATTTGGCCACCGGACTGATACCAAACGATTGGTCGAATCAGGACAGACTCCGATTCCTGTCCCATGTAAAACATTTTTACTGGGATGAACCGTATCTCTTTAAATACTGTTCCGACCAAATCATTCGTCGGTGTGTCCCCGACAACGAGTTTAAGAGTGTGTTGTCATTCTGCCACGATCAAGCGTGTGGCGGGCATTTTGGCCCCAAGAAGACAGCAGAAAAAATCTTGCAGTGTGGTTTCTACTGGCCACGACTTTTTAAAGATGCATACGAATACTGCAAGACATGCTCCCGGTGCCAACACTTAGGCCGGATATCTCGGAGAAATGAAATGCCGCTCCAACCAATTTTGGTTGTTGAGATTTTTGATGTTTGGGGAGTAGACTTCATGGGACCATTTCCCAATTCTTTTAGGAACATGTACATTCTACTTGCTGTTGACTATATTTCAAAATGGGTCGAGCCTGTGCCCAGCCGAACGAATGACAACAAGGTTGTCGTTAGATTTCTTAAAGAAAATATTTTTTCACGATTTGGGCATCCTCGCGCGATTATAAGTGATAATAGATCACACTTTTGTAATAGGACTTTTGAGTCCTTAATGCGCAAATACTCCATTACTCACAAACTGTCAACGCCTTATCATCCCCAAACTTGTGGGTAAGCCGAAATTTCGAATCGGCAGATTAAACAAATATTGGAAAAAACGGTTTCTAAAAACCGTAAAGATTGTTCATCAAAACTGATTGATGCACTATGGGCATTCCGTACTGCTTATAAGACCGATCTTGGCATGTCTCCATACAGGCTTGTTTATGGGAAGGCTTGCCACCTTCCAGTTGAAATAGAGCACAAGGCATTTTGGGCGATCAAAGAGTTGAACCTATCCTTGGGAGATGTGGACAGCAATAGAAAGCTGCAATTAAATAATTAGATGAGCTGCGGGATGAGGCCTATGAGAACGCTGAAATGTTTAAAAACCGATCGAAGTTGTTCCACGACAAACACCTTATGCGCAAAAGTTTCGAACCTGGTCAACATGTTTTGCTTTATGACACTTGGTTACATTTCTATCCCGGCAAGCTCAAATCTCGATGGAAAGGGCCATTTTTGATACGCACCGTATATCCGCACGGTGCGGTAGATCTAGAAAACCCGGAGTACGGTACACTGTTTAAAGTAAACGGACATCGACTTAAACCGTTCCTCACTGCGGACCTGTCGGAGGAGCTCCTGTTTTTGCAGGAGCCGATTTATACTGACCGATCTTCTTCCATCTACCCCCAAATTTTCGATCATCTAGCCAAAATATTGCTTCAAACAAGTTTGGGGGTATGTATCATTTGTAATTATATAAATACAAAATAACATTAAAAAAATAAAAATTTGAAAATAAATTTTTATTGGGTATTTTTGTAAATTTCCAGATTTAAAAATAAAAATAAAAAATTTTATTTGCAAATAATTTCCTCTTTTTAGAGGGGTTTATTTACAAATAGCCAACACTTCCCCCCTATATATAAACCCCGACCCCTCTCTGTTTTCTTAACCCTAATTTCTCATCTCTCTATAAAACCCTAGCAACCGCAGCTGTTTTTGCAGAGAGATTTCATCGCCGCGCCGCCCTTCCACCGCAAAGACCCCATTCCCACCGCTGATCCGCAGCGCCTCCGTGTCTTCACCTCATGATTTTTTCAGGGGAGGTTCGATCTCTAAAAACTCCTCTCTGTTTAAATTTTTTAAATCTGTAATGGCACCAAGTATGCAGTTGAGCGTGATTTCTCACAGATCTTTTCACACACGATATATGGGAGTTACTTTGCTAATGAAATTGCACGTAGGGGCTGAAATTTTTTGATATATAATCACCAAAACGCTTACGCGCTCCAGATTTAGTCACTCATTTTTACGAGTGCATGGAATACGGGCGTCTCGCACAATATGGCTTTATAAAATTACTGTGGGGGTGATAGGGAGATTATTATTGATAGAGACTTCATACATGAAGTCACTTTAATCCATAGGATACCTGTTCATGATCAACTACTCCAGTTCGACGATTACATGCCCTTACTGGGTAATGATTGCTCGAGGGAACCGAGGAAAGGAATCCAAGCGAGAACCCTTTTCACTAACGTTTTAACCGTGTGCCGGTGGGCACAAAACAACATTTTTGGGAGTTCCTATAATACCACATTTTTCACCCTATCACTGCATATCGTGCACACACTCATAACAAGGAACCCTAGATTCGACATGTGCACGGTTCTGCTTAACTCAATTGGTGCGGGAAAAAGAGCCGTGAACTACCCTTGCCCTATGCTAGTGACACAACTGTGTCGCTATTTCCTCCCCGTGGAGGAGTTTGAATTTTACATGCATGGAGGCATACCCGCCGGGCCTCTCATTGAGGGCGTATCTATGTCCTATACACGCTTAACAGATGTTTGGTCACGAACAGAACCGGCGGAACACGTGCTCGCCAGAACACCTAGCTCCAGCTCGATCGCGAGCGAGGGAGAGCTTACCCCCTTAGAACATGCACAATTAATGAGAAGAGTCGTTAGGGGGATTGACGATTTGAGGGGGATGATGAGGGAGCATGATAGGCGTTTGACTGAGGTAGAGCAAGGGGTCCGAACCCTGCTAGCTAGGAAGGAGCATTCCCGTTCACGCTCTAGGGGGCGGCGTGGGGCCGAACAGTGAGGGCACTGCTTTTGGTAAGTTTGGGGGAGGTGGTGGTTGTAAATAGTTATCATTGCATTGCATATATTTTTTTAAATTTTTGTACATATTTTTCTTTTTCTTTTGCATGTTTAATTCTGTATTGTATCTTTATAAAAAATCATAAAAATTGAAAAAATGAAAAAAAAAAAATATAAAGAGAAAAAATTAAATAAAAACTAAAAAAATTTAAAAATTGAAAAATTCAATTTTGGCCATAATTGACTTGAGTTTGACAAGATGGTTAATTAGCTAGGAAAAACTAGATCCTAGACTTAGTAAATTAAAAATCCTAAAAATAACCTTTCTTAAAATTTAACGGTAGAAAATATATGTCTTTGTAGTTTACTTAGAAATAGGCAAATTTTGAGTTCACTTCTTGGGCTAAGTCAAAATAAGGGAAGAGTATTGATATTTTTATTAAAGTGTAAGTCTTAAAAATAATTCCTAAGCTTAAGTCTAAATTCTGAAAATATATACCTTACAACTTGCACAAACACGAACCTTGAATCTTAGAATAGTAGAGGATACCTTGAAATGCTCTTGTCTAAAATCCTTAGTATGAAGGAAAATAAAATTATAAGTGTGAATAAAGAGATATAAAAAAATGAACACTGGTTTTGTAATTACTTAAGGCTGTGAAAAATAAAAAAAATATATAGCGAGGGTGCTTTATCACCTAGTTCCTTATACCAACTGGTTTGGGAGTCACTGCTAAAGCTTTAGGTATTACAAAACGAGGAATTACGCCTTAATGTGCAAACACATTTTGTAATCGGTCGTTAGTACCTCAAGAAGTATTAACGGTCGCATGAAAGATGTGTGAGCAATTTCATCTAAAAATTCACCAACTAAAAGTATTTTGGACGATGGAAAAGAGTATAAGAGCTTGAATTGAATTTCCAAGTGTAGGGGTGATACATACACACACGCAGGGGTATATGATTGGGGTTTGGATGAGAGATAGGAATGAAAAATATGACTTATATATTTAGTAGAGATGATAAAAATTTCTAAGTTGAGATGGAACCTTAGAAGAAAAACTCAAAAGATGCTAAAACCTAAATAAATTTACAGAACATATACAATCTTAAGTTAAATGATAAGGAAGAGTGAAAAATACGGGTTAATAATTCTGAGTTGAAGATAATAGAATTTCTTGCTAGAACACCGAATTGAAGAATAAAAGTCAATAAGCCAAATTGATAGGATTTTGTAGGTAGTATCATAGTCACATAATTCGCGAATTATTCGCCGAATTCGCGAATAATTCGCGAATTTTTGATCAGACGAATTAATCTCCGAATTAATCGCCATTAACGAACTGGCCGAATAATTCGCGAATTATTCGCGAATAATTCGCGAATTATTCCCGAATTATGTGAAAAATAACGAATAATTCAAAAAAATAACGAATAATTCACAAAATCAAAACCTAGCGTCTCATATATTAATTTATTGCTCGAAATCCTTCCCGAACATTTCCCGAACACTTACCGAATCTTTTCCGAATACCTGCCGATTTTTTCCGAATAGTTCTCCGAATCCGAATTTTCGACCTCGCCGAATTATTCCCGAACGACGAATTTGTGACTATGGGTAGTATCCGCTGAAAACCCTTAGCAGACAACACTCCTCCTACTAGGGACACCTAGAGGTTTAACGGCTTATTGCATGAGCTCAGTATAATCGCGTTTCCCTGCGAAAGTGAGGTTAGGCTTTTTCGAGAATAAAACTAGTTTTGCTCGGGACGAGCAAAAGATAAGTTTGGGGGTATTTGTTCATATCATAATTTTGCATTATTATATTCCCCATTCTTAATCATTTTATAAATAAATAGGTGCTTTTGATCCATGTCTGCTAAATAGTTGCAGGTTACATGTTCTTGGAACAATACAGTGAAAATGGTGAAAAGACGCTACAAAAGTGAGGCTACGACCAACAAATAGAGATTCTTTGTCATGCTGCCTACAGTTTGAGGAACAAGTAAAGATCAATGAACAGTTCAATTGCACAAGGCACGAAGGCAGCACAAGATTCAAGAGTTCAACACGAAGCGAATGGTAAAAGTCCACAACATTCTGCACTGTGGAAATCTGGAAGAAACTAAAAGACATTTTGAGAAACCAAGTGAAGAAACCAGAATGAAAATGCAACAGGAAGAAAACCTGAGAAAACGATCCAGAGATCCTTCAAGATGGCCGCGGAACCGCGGCCAAACAAGGCTTCCTGCCGTGGATCCGTGGCCATATAGTACACGTGTCGGTGCGTCGGTGTGTGTCGGTAGGAGTTGGTGCATTGACCCGGTTTTCTTAGGGTATTTTTGTAATTCTAGATATGGATCAGATGTAAACCCTAGGATTTCTATTCTCTATAAATAGGAACCTTACAGCTCTTTTTGGAGCATGCCTCTTTTTATTTATCTAGTTTAGAATTTTTATTCCCTATAATTGTTGAGAGTGCATCAAATAAAAAAGTAAGTTTCTTTTCTGCCATAGTTATTTCTCTAGCAATTTTATTTCTCTGCCGTAGTTATAAATTCCTTATCTGCCGTAGTTGTTAAATTAAAACTAAAAAATGAACTCGTTTATTAATTCCCTAATGAGTGAGTAGTTCCTCACTTGTTAGGGTTAGGTTTGGGGAAGGTTTGAGAGATAAAAATCTCTCACCCCTTTCTTGCCCGTTATACATTTTAAAGTAGGACTCTATGCATACATACACACACCGCTCACTACGGCACCCTATCCCACGAGGTAGCGGTGATACCATAGTTAAAGACTGGTTATGTATGTTTTCCATAGAGGTTAGGGGTAAGAGTTAAGAAAGGACGGACAATGACCAAAAGGAAGAAACCTAGTTTCTTTCCGATCGTGCTAATCCCCTTTGTTAACTATTACCTTAACACCTAAAAGTTTTTAATTAGGGCAAAGAAAGCGGTGAGAATAATTGACTATCCAAACTGACCTAATCCTAACCCTAGCAAGGTTTTAATCCTAATCAAACTCAACATTAGTTTTTATTGAAAATCAAACCTACCACAATAGGAATTGACTCGTTAGAACAACTAGAAAATACACAAAATCCCTGTGGACCGACCCGTATTCAACCGGCTAGCTACCAAGCGACACCGTTCTTGATTGCGGTTAATTCTTTGATCTCAAATAGCGTAAGCATCTAAAACCTCCAAACAATCAAATGGCGCCGTTGCTTTAGATGCTTACGCTATTTGTGATCAAAGAATTAACCACAATCAATAACGGTGTCGCTTGGTAGCTAGCCGGTTGTGTACGGGTCGGTCCACAGGGAGATGGATTCCTTTTCTTTATGTTTTAACGAGTTAAATCCAAAAGATTTTGGGTTATTTTAAGATCTAAGAATGAGATAAAAGTTTATAAAAAGCTTGCTAGGGTTAAGATTAGGTTAGTTTGGAAAGTCAATATTTCTCACCGCTTTCTATACCCTAATTAAGAACTTTTAGGTGTTAAGTTAATAATTATCAAAGGGGATTAGCACGATCGGGAAGAAACTAGGTTTCTTCCCTTTTGTCCTTGTCCGTCCTTTCTTAACTCTTACCCTAACCTCTATAGAAATCATACACAACCGTTCTTTAACTATGGTATCACCGCTACCTCGTGGGATATGGTGCCGTAGTGAGCGGTGTGTGTATGTATGCATAGAATCCTATTTTAAAATGTTGAACGGGCAAGAAAGGGGTGAGAGATCAAACCTTCCCCAAACCTAACCCTAACAAGTGAGGAACTACTCACTCATTAGGGAATTGATAAGCGAATTCATTTTTATGGTTTTCTTTTAATTAACTACGACAGATAATTTTTTTTTATAACTACGGCAGAGAAATAAAATTGCTAGATAACTAGGGCAGAAAAGAAATTAAAATAACTAAAGCAAGATAAAAAAAACTTACTTCTTTATCGATGCACTCTTTGACAATTACATGGAATGAAAATTTAAGATCTAGAAATTAAAAGAGGCATCTCAAAAGAGGCACCCAAAAAGAGGCACCCTCTAAAAAGAGCTGTAGGGTTCCTATTTATAGATAATAGAAACCCTAGGGTTTACATCTGATCCATATCTAGAATTACAAAAATACCCTAAGAAAACCGGGTCAATGCACCGACATGCACCGACACGCGCCGACACGTGCACAGCACGGCCGCGGATCCGCGACCATAAGCCTTGTTTGGCCGCGGATCCGCGGCCATTTGGTGGGCTCTCTGTCTTATTTCTTCAGGGCTTCTTTCTATTGCATTTTCCTTCTATTTTTTCACTTGGTTTTTCAGAATGTCTTCTAGTTTCTTCGAGATTTCCACCGTGCAGAATGTTGTGGACTTTTACCGTTTGCTTCGTGTTTGAAGTCTTGACACTTTGTGCTGCTTTCGTACCTTGTGCAGTTGAACTGTTCATTGATCTTCATTTGTTCTTTAAACTGTAGGCGACATTATAAAGATTCTTCTATTTGTTGGTCGTAGTCTCACTTTTTGTAGCATCTTTTCACCATTTTCACTGTATTATTCCGAGAACCTGTATACTGCAACTATTCAACATACATGGATCAAAAGCACCTATTTATTTGTAAAATGATTAAGAATGGGGAATATAATAATGCAAAATTATGGGATGAACAAATTCCCCCAAACTTATCTTTTGCTCGTCCCGAGCAAAACTAGTTTATTCTCGAAAAAACCTAACCTCACTTTCGCAGGGAAACGCGATTACACTGAGCTCGTGCAACAAGCCGTTAAACCTCTAGGTGTCCCTAGTAGGAAGAGTGTTGTCTCCTGAGGGTTTTCAGCGGATACTACCCATAAAATCCGATCAATTTGGCCTATTGACTTTTATTCTTCAATTCGGTTTTCTAGCAAGAAATTCTATTATCTTCAACTCAGAAATTATCAACCCATATTTTTCACGCTTCCTTATCATTTAACTTAAGATTGTATATGTTCTATAAATTTATTTAGCTTTTAGCATCTTTTGAATTTTCCTTCTAAGGTTCCATCTCAACTTAGGAATTTTTATCTCTCTACTGAAGGTATAAGCCCTATCTTTCATTCCTATCTCTCATCCAAACCCCAATCATATATCCTTACATATGTGTATGTATCACCCCTACACTTGGAAATTCAATTCAAGCTATCACACTCTTGTCCATTGTCCAAAGTATTTTTAGTTGGTGAATTTTAGATGAAATTGCTCACACATCCTTCATGCGACCGTTAATACTTCTTGAGATACTAACGACCGATTACAAAATGTGATGACGCATTAAGGGGTAATTCCTCGTCTTGTAATACCTAAGGCTTTAGCAGTGACTCCTAAACCAGTTGGTCTAAGGCACTGGGTGATAAAGCACCATCGCTATATGTTTTTTATTTTACACAGCCTTAAGTAATTACAAAACCAGTGTTCATTTTTTATATCTCTTTATTCACACTTATAATTTTATTTTCCTTCATATTAAGGATTTTAGAGAAGAGCATTTCAAGATATCCTCTACTATTCCAAGTTTCAAGGTGCGTGTATGTGCTAATTGTAGGGTATATATTTTCAGAATTTAGACTTAAGATTCAGAATTATTTTTCAGATTTACACTTCAAATAAAAATTCAATACTCTTCTCTTATTTTGACTTAGCCCAAGAATTGAACTCAAAATTTGCCTATTTCTAAATAAACTACAAGGACATATATTTTCTACAGTCAAACTTTAAGAAAGGTTATTTTTAGGGTTTTTAATTTACTAAGTTTAGGATCTAGTTATTCCCTACCATTCAACCATCATGTTGAACTTAAGTCAAATATGGCCAAAATTAAAATTTTCAATTTTTATAATTTTTAAATTTTTTCAATTTTTATGGGTTTTAAAATAAGTATGCAAATGCAAAAATATACATATGAATGCGAAGGAAGAAAGTTTACCGAGCACACCCCCAAACTTAAACTTGACAGTGTCCTCACTGTTAGGCTACACCAAGAGGGTCAAAATTGTCGGCACTTCCCTGTTTATTTATTTATTTTTAATTATTAACAGAAAAAGAAAACAAAAAATACACACACACACACACACACACACACACACACACAAAAAGGCCCCCCAAACTAAAGTGAAACAGTGTTTCCACTGTTTAAACGTTAAAGTTTAGAGTTAGGGGGGAGAAAAACACAGTATCAAGCTATACAAGGCCTTACACAAGCCAAACGTTAGCACCAACCATTCAAATTTTTTATCGTTATAATGGTATGGTTGGTGAAAGAATGGAGTGTAGAGGAAAGAAATGAGAAGCACACAAGACCTGTAGAGATAGAAGCAGTATACGGTCTCGGTGGAGGAGAAGAATGGCGGAAGGGAAAAAGAAATGATGGTGGTTCGACTTCTTCAGGTGGAGGTTGATTAATCACAAAATCCGTGTCATTAAGGAATGCAAGTTCGTCAGCAAAAAGTTCTTCAAAACTCTCATCGATGTAATTGAACATTTTGATGTCAGTAAGTTTTGTGCCAGAATTTATCATGTTAGTTATATGTATGCCCTAGAGGCCATTACTGTACATAGGATGTATATTGTAGTGGATGCTGGGACATATATAGGGAGGACTTTCTTGCTCGACATGATAGTATGCTATCTGGTTGCTCTTTACCTTAACGTGTACACTGATTGTCTCTCTGTTACATGTTGGTAAAGCCCTTAGGATGTGTACTTGACTACGTGGACTATGATGAGGATCATACTAGTGGGGACATGGTAGTCCATAAGTACATCCTTCAAGGTCCCTAGTCGTGGGTGTATCGAGACGGGGTATCGATATACCAGTGTAGACTAGCGTATACCTTCTCGACCCATACAGATGGACGATGGATGATCCCATATCCATTAGTGTTTGACATCAGAGATGATATACGGGTGCTCAGTGGAGACTGGGTACACTGGACGGACTCGCCGAGAACTCCCAGATGGTATTATACCTTACGTCAGATGGCAGTTCTCTGGTGACACTGGTACAGGTTAGTCTGTAGACCCGAGATCGTCATAGAGTCTTGTGTGATTCCCACTGTGCTTTGATTTCCACCTTACCACGTCCAAGAGGGCATGCAAAACGGTGGTTTTTGGGTACAGTCCCGAATCACATGGAGGCAATGAGCGATAGGAGGGGATTCGTCTCTCCCGGTATAGGGAGTTGATGTTGCACTGTGTTCGATTGGCTATAACCGGAAATCCCTGGCCAGGGTTGCTGAGATTTACTGGTAAGTGTTACCAGTAGTTTCTCGAACTGTTATAGACCTCATATCGACACGACTTATCGAGCTACTGGGGTCTGACGTTTACCACCCCTAGGCGAGATATGCGACATATCAGACGAACAGACTGGACTGTACGGTAAGTGTTACTGGTTGGATTCACAGGAGTGTGAGCGGGTTTGCTCGTCGATCTTCTGATCGCTCAATACCCGGGTGGCCGTTACGTTTAGCAGACCGCTTGCGGCTTGTGGGTGTTTGATATGATCATCACCTGCTGCCGGCGTATTGACGAGTCTTTAGAGTCCTACACAGAGGTTTCCTGGCTCAAGCGAAACGAAATAGGAGCGCATATGAGATATGTGCAGGACCGAGAATAATACCAGTATGTGATACTGTATTCTATTCTCGCGATATGTGACATTGATCGGTTATATGCGATATAGCCGGGTTATCGGATCAAGTGTTGATTCGATAAGTTGTTACTATTGATATTAGTCGGTTATATGCAATATGACCGGATCATTAAGTCAAGTGTTGATTTAATGATTTAATGTATAATTATATATTTGTTATATTACTTTACATTAACTAATATTGGTTCACTTAATATGTTTTTCTCACTTGATTGTGCACATTGTATATGTGATATATTTTTGTGCACTTGTTTGTATCATGTTTGATGATACATGCAAACATGGGTGTGTGTAAGACTTAAACCATGTTTAGTTAATGGTTTAGGGTTTTTACTTGTTTATTTATTTATTCATTTTGGAAAAGAGAAATGGTGGCTTTCTTTTCTTTCATTGCTTGAAGCTTCTTGAAGCTTCAAAGCATCTTTGAAAGTCTACCATTTTTGTTTTCATCCTAAACCTAACCATTTAACTAAACCCTAGTTTATTCTGTACACTTAACCATGGTTGCAATATGATAAGGGTCACTTGATTTTCTATTTTAGTTAATTCATTTTTCCTTTTTCTTTCTTCTTCTTCTTCTTCTTGAAGAAGAAAGAAAACCCTTGCTAGAAATGATCAAGTGATGATTCCAAGTGAGAAATCAAAATCCAAATTGAACCCACTTCCTATTTCTTCATCCTCTACCACTTGCCATGTAGTATAGGGCGTTTTCTTCACAAGTTTCATGACTTGGTGAAGTTGGAGCTTGATCTTGAGTTGCCTCGACGTAGATCATCTTCGGCATCGAAGTCGACGACCTAGCCCGATCATTTCTTCGACGAAACCATCGCTAGAGTCTGGGATCCGATGATCGCAGCGGAGGGACATCATCATAGAGCTAAGGAAGTGGAGGACCGGATCTACAAAGGTTGTAGTCTCTTTCACTTTAGAGTAAAGTTGTTTACTTGCATTTGTTTTCGCCTAATCTCTAGTTAACGATCTAGGTTAGGGTTTCTCGGCACCGGAAAATTTTGAATTTGGCATGGTTGATACCTTGTGAGACCTCATTAGTGTGCCTAGGAACCCTATATATCAGACTTGATTTGTCAAAAATTATGGAGGTAGGAGACTCGAAAAACTCATCTACCTCATTTTCAAAAGTATCCAAATCAAGTTGGCTTTCTGGAATGATCAAACTTGAATTATCGGATTGTGATTCATCAATACTCACTGAAATTATAGGAAGAATAGAAGAGGAACCTAAGAAAGTGGGAGAAAGAAGTTGAATACGAACTTGAGGGTGGAGATGGAGTGTATAAATTAGCACCATTTGTAATGACCGATGTGTAAAAAGCGATTATGCTAATCTATCAACCCATTGAGAATTGAGGTCAAATCCCTCAAGATTCGTGAGCAAACATGGCTACGTCGAACTTGGTAAACCAGACATTGGAAATGAAAGCATAACGGGTTCTTGCGTAGTCAGAACGATGGAAAGGACGAAGGGGAGTGATTTAGGAAGGGTCACAGTTAAAGGTTCAGGAGGGTGTACACAGTCAGTGGAAAGAACATGATGAATTGGAAAATCCGACTCATCAAACAAAACTGGTTTTTCCTCAATAATTTCCTCAATATTCTCCTCAAAATTTAGCTTATCCATGCCATTCTCATCAAAATCAAGACGCATATGAAGTTCGGGAAAAATATTTAATGATTCGGGATGATGAATTGGAGAGAGAAAACTCGTCCAAATTTGCGGGTTCATCATCCAAATTATTCCCTGCGTCAATATCCTCAATCAAGTGAAAATCAATTTTTTTGGACACCTCATCAAAAGCATGGATATTTATCAATTCAGGTTCTAGATTGGAGGTGTAGAGGTCAAAAAGATTGGTGATGGTTTCACTCGAAAGGGACCCTTCACAATCTGGCAAATCAAGCACTACAAAGTCGCACAACTCATTAAACGTTTTATTTCCAACTGGTGAATCATTTGGGACACTTGATAGACATTCAAAACCGGAGTTGTGGGATTCAATTGGGGATGGGTAGGTTTGATTTGGAAGGGTGTATAGCTCACTCTCTTCACTCAAATTCTCAATCTGTCCAACCGCCTCATCATACATTGGAAAATTTGGAGCTAGTTGGAAACTAGCTACCGAGTCACTAGGTTGTAATAGGGCGGCAATGGACGCATCCAAATCCTTCATCTGTTGGTTTGTCGCTACAATATAAGCTTCCAACGACTGTTACAGACTAGACATGGGTTATGAAGGGGTTTCAGTAAAAGATTCAAAATTGTTTGGATTCTGGAAACTCCCAAATGGCTGTGTAGAAGCAATGTCTAGGGAAGGTGCAAAAGTCGGGTAGGACTGGTAGGAATTGAATGGTTGGACAGGAGTAGGATCAACATTTGGATAAAAAGGTGAAAGGACTTCTTAATCCCAAGAACTGGAAGTGTTGAAAGGAGTGAAAGATCGGTTAGGAGATTTTTCAATATGATCAGCAATAGACATGGGTTTCGGAGTTACAACAGGACTCGAAAAAGGAGTATCAATGTAAGAAGGTGATGAAGGTTGAAACAGTTGATACAAAGTTGATTGCGGAGTCCAACTGTTTCTCCTAGACGCTTCTATTCGATCTTTTACAGAAATTTTAGGCATGGAGGGGTCGTCCGTAATTCGACCAAAACGATGAGCATAGGAATTAACGTTTGGTTGAGGGTACCAAAGTTCGGCAAGAGTTTTGCGAGGTGAGGTACCCATGATGTAGGAAAGGAGAAGAAAAAGAATGTGATTTTTTTTAAATTTTTTAAATTTTTTTTTTATTTTTTAAAGAAATTGTTTGTTTTTGGGTTTTTGAAATTTTTAAAAGTGTTTTTTTAGAAAGAGTTTTTTTTACAAAATTTGTACGGACTACTACACACTTTCAGACAGTCACAATATAAGCATGCACAATCAAGCCTAGAACTAGGTTCTCCTAAGTCAACTAGACTGCTCCTAACTGTTCCAAAGGGCAAGTTGTGAGATCCTCAAATCGCCTCTTCACTGCCAATTGTGGCCAGGTAAGCACAAGTAAAGAAAGGAGGGATCCGCTCACGAATCACCGTGAGACGGGCCTTTTAAAATTACCTTTCCTACTTGTCTAGCCTAGGCACCACAAAGTCTGGTTTAGATAAACGACCGATGCCTACAACTTTTCCTTTGTCCTAATGAGCACGACAGTCCTTATTGGCTGAGTCTAATATTTTTTAATTAACTCGAGGGTTGATGCAAAATGCTTTTTGTGATTTCTGGGGTCTTAGGAAGGGTAATGAAATTCCCACCCAATCTAGATTGGTGTTATAGCCCCTTAGAAGTCCGTTTTAAATATGCAAAGCAATTAACACACCAAAAATCTAAAACACTTGCAATTTTTTTTTTATTTGGCAGCGCAAAGAATCCTGCACAAAAACAATTTATTGGAGAGGGAGAAGAATTTTGCGCAAAGAACCCTGCAGGAAATTTTTTTCAGAGGAGATCAGAGGGTTACAGAGAAAAAAGAATGCTTACAGAGACTTTTTGGCTTGCTGATGTCAGCAAGCCGCGGCGGATCCACCGCCAAATGTATGTTCTTGCTGCGGTTCTGCTGTGAAATCGTCGGTTCAGATCCCCAAACTTTTTCTGTTTCTCTGTTGTGGTTCTCCTCTATTTGTTCAGATTTGCTGTTTGTTGTTTTGCTCACTGGATTTTTCCAGATCTGAATCTGTTCGTCTCTTCGATCCTGCACAATTCACACGAAAACCCTTCAAAAAATAACAAGATGATAAATTTTTTTATTTTTATATTTTTCAGTTTTTATGATTTTTTTCAATTTTTTAACTAACCCGAAATAACAAAAAGAAAATAACTATGCCATCCCCGGCAACGGCGCCATTTGATTGTTTGGAGATTTTAGATGCTTACGCTATTTATGATCAAAGAATTAACCACAATCAATAACGGTGTCGCTTGGTAGCTAGCCGGTTGAGTACGGGTCGGTCCACAGGGAGATGGATTCCTTTTCTTTATGTTTTAACGAGTTAAATCCAAAAGATTTTGGGTTTTATTTTAAGATCTAAGAATGAGATAAAAGTTTATAAAAAGCTTGCTAAGGTTAAGATTATGTTAGTTTGGAAAGTCAATATTTCTCACCGCTTTCTATACCCTAATTAAGAACTTTTAGGTGTTAAGGTAATAATTAACAAAGGGGATTAGCACGATCGGGAAGAAACTAGGTTTCTTCCCTTTTGTCCTTTTCCGTCCTTTCTTAACTCTTACCCTAACCTCCATGGAAATCATACACAACCGGTTTTTAATTATGGTATCACCGCTACCTCGTGGGATAGGGTGCCGTAGTGAGCGGTGTGTGTATGTATGCATAGAGTCCTATTTTAAAATGTTGAACGGGCAAGAAAGGGGTGAGAGATCAAACCTTCCCCAAACCCAACCCTAACAAGTGAGGAACTACTCACTCATTAGGGAGTTGATAAACGAATTCATTTTTATGGTTTTCTTTTAATTAACTACGGCAGATAAAAAAAATTTATAACTACGGCAGAGAAATAAAATTGCTAGATACCTAGGGCAGAAAAGAAATTAAAATAACTAAGGTAAGATAAAGAAAACTTACTTCTTATTGATGCACTCTTTGACAATTACACGGAATGAAAATTTAAGATCTAGAAATTAAAAGAGGCACCCAAAAAGTGGCACCCTCCAAAAAGAGCTGTAGGGTTCCTATTTATAGATAATAGAAACCTTAGGGTTTACATCTGATCCATATCTAGAATTACAAAAATACCCTAAGAAAACCGGGTCAATGCACCGACTCCACCGACACGCACCGACATGCTCCGACACGTGCACAACACGGCCGCGGATCCACTGCCATAAGCCTTGTTTGGCCAAGGATCTGCGGCCATTTGGTAGGCTCTCTGTCTCATTTTTTCAAGGTTTCTTTATGTTGCTTTTTCCTTCTATTTTTTTCACTTGGTTCTTCAGAATGTCTTCTAGTTTTTTCCAGATTTCCACAGTGCAGAATGTTGTGGACTTTTACCGCTTGCTTCGTGTTTGAAGTCTTGAATCTTTGTGCTGCCTTCGTACCTTGTGCAGTTGAACTGTTCATTGATCTTCATTTGTTCCTTAAACTGTAGGCGGCATTATAAAGATTCTTCTATTTGTTGGTCACAGTCTCACTTTTTGTAGCGTCTTTTCACCATTTCAACTGTATTGTTCCGAGAACCTGTAACCTGCAACTATTCAACAGACATGGATCAAAAGCACCTAATTATTTGTAAAATGATTAAGAATGGGGAATATAATAATGCAAAATTATGAGATGAATAGTAGGTCACTCAAGCGTCCATCGGACTGTTCTTTAGGACCATGCTCCCATCTTCGAATTTTGGGGCCTCAATGCCCAAGGAAGAAGCTCCCAGGAAGTCGGTCTTCGATTGGCTAGCTACCTTGGCAGCTCCCACTGACTAGCCATCCAACTCTGATGTTTCAGTCTTCGACAGGCTGAAGAAATGCTCAACGGGCCTTGCAAAGAAGCCCATGATTCTTGAGGGGGTTGCCTTAAAGCAGCTAGCTCTCCCCGCTCCTGCTCTGCGTGAAGCCAATAAGAGTGCTTCACCACCAAGATGGTTGGTCTTCGATAGGCTGACTAAATCTTCTCTGGCTCCACCAAGGATGTCAGTCTTCCATACGCTGAAACTAGGCAAAGCCCCCAAGCAATGTCGGGGGCATGATGAGGGAACCTGTAATACTAAGACGGTTCTTATTGCAAGATATACTCGACGTCACCATTAGCACTGAGTGAGACAAGCTGGGGGCAGCTCCCCCTCCAGACTTACCCCACCAACTCCTGTGGTTGCTATTAATGCCGATGTTCCAACAAGGAACATCTTCGAGCCGCTTAGAAAGGTGCGCAAAAACTCCCCAGCGGCAGTTTTAAAGAGATCATCTCTGCCTGTAGAAGCTCCAATGCAGCCGAAACCGGAGCAGTCTTATCAGCGACTCTCCTTACAAATCCATAAAGTCTGGCGGAAAGTCCAGGACCCAGTGCTTGACAAGAGCTATTCTCGTCAACTGAAGAAATCTAAGGTTCAATAAGAAAACGATTATTCCTCTTCCATACAGCGGGGGACTTCTCGAAAGGAGGTGCCTGTTATACCGGTTCCTTCTGCTGTGACCTCTCATAAAAGATTGAGGCCGGAGAAAATTCTATCGCCAGAGGTAAATTCCAAAGGCGATAAACGCCCTAAGTCTGGGGGCATAACCATACACACAGTCTATATGACTGGTGGTAAAGAAAAGAGCCGTGCTTCTGTTAGTCACAGACTGCAAACTCGGTCACTAAAAAAATCCTAGGAGCAACAACAGAAGCTCCAAGATATGCTCACCAAGATGGCAGCATTTACTGAACCTAAAGAAAGTCCGGATAAAGAAGCAGAAGAGCACCAGGAGTAGGAAACCGATATCGAGTACTTGCGATGGGTGCTTGAAAAGAAAGACAGGGAAGAGGCAAAGAAGGTTGCTAATATAAAGCAGATGGCTCTTCTGTTTCAAGACATGGTTGGAATGATGATCCAATCAGAACCACCGGCTAAGGAACCTCCGGTGATTATCAAAAATGATAAAGGGGAAACGTCAAATCCTCTTCAGGCCCTATCGACGGCCAAGGAGGAAATGATCTCCAAGGCATCATCGGACGACTACATTAATCAACAAATCAGAGCCCATCAAGCAAATAAAGCTGCAAATCAGGTCATCAAAACTGGGTGACCATATCCGGTCTGGTACGACCAGATGAAATACCCACCGGGATATACGATCCCGAAGTTCTATATATATAAAGGAATGGGTAATCCTCATCAAAATGTTGTACAGTTTAGAGCTCTGTGTGGCAATACCGGAGGCGATCACAAATTGTTGCTTCGCTAATTCGTCGGAAGTTTATCAGAGACGGTTTTCGAATGGTACTCGGAGCTCCCAAATGACTCCGTAAAAACCTTCTTTGAGATGGATATGCTATTCATACAAAGGTTCGCTAGTGCGAGTGAGTGCACTCCTATCACTACGTTGATCAAATCCAGGATCAAGCCAGGGAAGTCATGGGTCCAATACACGATCTGATGGCGAACAACGCATTGAGGAGTATCTAGATATGGGGATGTTTATTGGGACTATTGATCCTCAATCAACCGTATCCCAGTTTATGACTTTCTTCAAGACCACCACGTTCCAGGTGCTGATTGATAAACTGGCCCAGATGGATCAGATGGTTCATGGTCCTTCCACTTTGGGAAAGGATCTCCGAAATAATAAAGGCAAGGAAAAAGAAGCCTTTGTTGCTAATACATAGCAACAACCGAGCGGTTCGAAAGCAGTCGTCTGCAAAACAACAGCCTGACGCTCCCGACCTTAGAAGAAAGGATGGGACGTGCATATTCTTTCCCTCGCGATAAGACAAAGAGATTGTTCGAGCTGGCTATGCGAAACAATTTAATACTATTGCCAGAACCGCGGGGACCTGCATAAGCTGGTGATGTTAACAACCCTAACTATTGCTCCTATCACCGGGTAGTAAGATATCCAATTGAAGACTGCTACGTCTTCAAAAACTGGGTCGAGGACCAGTATCAGCAGGGCAAATTCGCACTGTCAGATAATTAGAGGATAGATCTGCCCTAAAAGCATGCTCCCAAGAAAGTAGATACCCAGGGGGAATCCTGCTCGCTCGTGGAAGAAGCTCCATAGGAAGTATTTCTTTCAGCAAAAACCAAAAGAATGCTAAAAGATCTACAAACATTCCCGGCGATCAAGTGGAAAAACCCGCTTGATCTCGATATTATAGAAAGGATGTTGAAACCGTGTCCCGCACCAAAAATCATTGACAAGGGGAAAAGCCCCCAAGTCAAGCTTTCGAAGTCTTCCAAGAAAAAGAGGAAGACTAAGAAGCATGTGCAACCAGCTGAGTTTGTCGACAGGCGCACAGACCTCCAAAAATATATAGACACGCTAGAAGAATACAATCAGAAAGCATGAATACTAGTCACACTTAAAGAGTTCCTCCAACATATTCTCAAGGACAAGGACAGTGACAATGAGGAGGAAAATGACTCATAGGAGGAAGCTGAAGAACGTGTGGTAAGTTTCCATATGGTCTCCCATTTATCACCATATGATGAAGAAGCACTGCCAGTGTCGGAAAGCGACATGGATGAACTGGGGACAGAATCGGTATCAAAAATCCCGAAACTGCCAGAAGAAGACCCGATTGAAAGGCTGCAGAAAGAAGCCTTTCAAAAGAGCAAAGATGATCAGGAACGCGAGACGACCATATATAAAAAGGCTAAACGTCAGCATTTTAACAAAGAAGCTGTGGCGAGGACGAGTCAAAAAGCCCTCCAACCAAACTAAAGCATGCCTGCAAAGGATAAGAGTAGGATCAAAGCTGAGAAGAGGTTTGCCAAGGCCCTATCAATGAGGATGAGGCTACCACCTCTCATGATGTACACTCCTGGGTTCCCATATTTCGATGGTGGAGAAGGACACCTAAGGAACTACTCGTATCACCAAAGGATCGCTCATCCAATCGAGGAATGCAACGCCTTCAAGAACTGGTGGTAAGGATATGTTGCCTATAGAAAGCATTTCAAGAAGGAGAAACGCGAGACTTACGCTCGTCGATATGAGAGTAGCGAAACAGCAGTGTATAAAGAACCAACTGGCGACTGTCACACGGTTGGTACTAGTTAAAAGGAGGAACAATCCCAGGTTCTCACGCTCGGAGTGATTATGAGGATGAAATACCCCTCAACCTTCTCTTTGAAAGCTCCGCTTTGGAAAAAGAAGGGGAGGGAAAGGATTGCGAGAACATCCAGTTGCGCAACTGCACTCTGCCCGAAAAGAACCTCAGACCCGCGAACAAGGGTTTGAATAAAAAGGATAAAGGGAAGGGGAAAATGCCCGAGGAGACCTCCCTTGATGAAGAGGTGGCTAAAGAGCTCGCCGCAAAGGACCTGCTTAAGAAAACTAAGGTGGAGTATAATGTCCTTGCGCATTTGAGGAAGATACCCTCATAACTGAGCATATTAGATGCTCTACGCTTATCCAAAGAGGCACAAGACTTCTTGATCAAGACCTTGCAAGAACCTGATCAGTTTCAAGCCATCCTCGCAGAAGAGTAGATGAAGAATGAACTGGTAGAGGTTCACACGGTTGATATTACATTCAGCGATGAAGATCTACTTCTCGGTACGTACGAGCTTAATCGACCACTATATGTTACTGGGTACTACCATGACATCAAGTTAGGGAAAATCCTTGTTGACAATGGATTCTTCGTCAACCTCCTCAACCTGAGAGTGCTGAAAGAGATATATATGAATATTCAGCATCTTACCCGAGAAAAAATATCATCTCGGGGTTCAAATTGCAGTCGTCACGGATGCTTGGGTCTGTAATATTGATGATCCGCTTTGGGCTATTCGTCACTGACATCAAATTCCATGTCATTGATGCCAAGACTTGTTATAACGCTTTACTCAACAAGCCTTGGCTACACGAGTACAACGTCATCCTTTCTACACAACATCAGTGTATGAAGTATTTCAGAGATGGCCTGGAGTACACTGTCATGGGAGAACTCAATCCTTTCTCGGTAAATGAGTTGCGAAAGTATGAAAATGCAAAATACTTTCAGCCAGATTTTGAGGATACTGAAAGGTGCCATAGGCCGAAAAATAAGAAAAAATCCATGGCCACCATCCCGGTCTTCGGAAGCGATATCGAAAAAGATGAACAAATAGTCTACTCAGGACAGTCTCAGAGGGAGAACAATATATCCAGACCGTCGACCCCTATCCTGGTCTTTAGCAGTGACTCTAAGGACGAGACTAATGCAGTGTTCTCCATTCGCCCATCAATGCAGACTCTTGTCGAAGCGGATCAGATCCTACATATTATAATGACTCCGTATCGACACTATAAGGATCTTGACGCGCTTAATACTTATAGCATGCAAGAGTTGGAAACTTTCTACGTGCCTCCAAGGCAAAGAAATGAAAAGGCGATTCTCTTCTATAAATCTATGGAGACCAAGGTGGAAAAAGAAGTCCGGCCTGGGGCCGATCCGACTCTTGATAAGTTCCAGACCATCCGCATGCCAAGATATTATGTGGAGGGATTAAAAGAGCTATTAAAGTGCCAAGGCGTGCCTCTTGAACAAGCTGTTTGGCAAGCCCAATTCTACAAAAAGATTTGGGATATCCCTGGGACTCAACGAAAGAAGCCCAATGGGAAGATAGAAACAACGGGGCTAGGATATGTTCGGTCTAAGAAACATGAGCAAATCTATAGCTGCCATGCCATAAACAGCTCGAATGGAGGAGAAGATGTTTCTCCAAGCAGCTATGTTGCCGAACGAGAGAAAAGTCTTGCTCGAAAAACTTTAAGTCCGTCGCTTGAAGAAAAAATTGATGAGATGATAAAGGAAGCTTGTCAAGTGCGTCGAGACAACTACAGTCGCGAAATGGCCATATATGAAAAGGCCAGGAAGCAACGCTTCAGTAAGCAATTAGTGGAAGAGGTAGATCATGATACTCTCTATCCACAGCTCATTATGCGCTCTCGCGAAGAAGGAAAATTCTGAAGCGGAGGCGAAAATAAGGCGAAAATCGTGAGACACGTTCAAGGACGACAGAACAAGTCCAAGACGCCTTCTAAGCGAGCAAAGTTCGGTCATAGCCCGTTCCTCATAAAGAAAATGGGTCGGAAATATTCATTCCCTCGAGACAAGATGGGAAAGATATTCAGCCTTGTCATGAAACCCCAAATGATGACACTTCCGATGTTTTGGCATCCCATATAGATAAATGAAGTCCATCATCCGAATTATTGCTCCTATCACTGAGCAATAGGTTATCCCCTTGAAGACTGTTTCACGTTCAAGAATTGGGTAGAGAACCAATATCAACGGGGCAGGTTCATGCTATCCGACAGCTGGAGGATAAGCCCACCACAAAAGCATGAGCCAAAGAAGACTTATACCATCAAGATGGGACCGGCTCGACCGCGGAAATAGAAGTGGACTCATACTTGTCATATGATAACACTTTCAAAATAGGGAGAGAAGGAGAACATGATTGAATTCTTCGGATGCTTCACAAATGAAGATGATGATGAGAAGATCTTAGAATTTCTGTCGACACCAAAAGAACTGGAGGATGGGATACATACCATGGAAGACAACCTAAGGAAAATCAACTTAGGAACGGAAGAGGATACGAGATCGACGTTTATCAGTGAGCTGCTATCCAAAAAAAGGTAGCTACATTAAAAGATGTGCTTATACAGTATAAAGATTGCTTCACTTGGAACTACTTCGTGATGCCAGGTTTAGATCCAGTGGTGCGGTATACAAGCTGGCCATATCGCTAGACATGAAACCAGTCAAGCAAGAATCAAGATGAATGCGGCTTGGACTTGAGATGAGTATCAACACCGAAGTTAGGAAATTAATCGACTTCGGCTTCAATCAAGAGATTCAATATCCTGACTGGATCGCTAACATCGTCCCGGTGATGAAAAAATGGGACGGTTCGGATCTGCGTGGACTTTCGGGACCTCAACAAGGCATGCTCGAAAGATGAATTCCCAGTGCCCGTTATCGAGCAAATGATCGATAACACATCCACCCATGAAGTCTTCTCTTTTATGGATGGATCTTTAGGATACTACCAAATAAAGATAGATCCTGAAAAGTAGAAACATACCGCCTTCCGGAATCCGTTAGGCGTATTCTACTATAAAGTGTCGCCCTTTGGTTTGAAGAACGCCAGAGCTACTTACCAAAAGGTTTGACGAAGATATTCGACGACCTTATACACTTGATCATTGAATGCTATATCAACGATGTTGTGGTCAAAAGAAAATCTCACGAGGATCACTGGGAGCATCTGAGGACCATGTTTGAGCGTCTTGGAAAATATAACTTGAAGATTTACCTTTTAAAGTGCGTGTTTGGAGTCTCTTCAGTCAAATTCCTAGGCTTCATCATCCACCACCGAGGTGTCGAAATTGATCCCTCAAAGATCAAGGCAATTATGGAGATGCCCTCGCCAAGAACCCTCAAACAGCTGCGATCTCTCCATGAAAAGCTCACATACATCCAACGGTTCATATCCAACCTCTTCAGAAAATATTGTTCCTATAGCCATCTCATGAAGAAGGGGACCCCGTTCGTTTGGGATCAGAAATGCCAAAACTCATTGGAAGAAATCAAACAATACCTGCAAAATCCACCGATATTAGCCACTCAGGTTAAGGGAAAGCCCATTATCCTATATAAAACGGCCCTTGAAGGTTCACTAGACGCGCTATAGGCATAAGAGAACGATCAAGGAAAGGAGAGAGCTCTTTACTGTCTAAGTCGACTTCTCCTAGGGGCAGAAAGCAACTACTCCACCATCGAAAAGCACTGCTTGACGCTGATCTTCGCAATAACAAAGCTTAGACACTGCACCTTGGCGTATGAAGTCCATCTCATATCGAAGGTGGATCCTCTTAAGTATCTGATGTCAAAGGTCATATTGACGGGAAGGCTTGCCAAATGGGCCTTACTGCTGATGGAATTCTCGATAACATATCGACCCCTCAAAGCAGTGAAAGGAAAAGCCATCACCGACTTTTTTGCTGAACATCCAATACAAGCCGATTCTCCCCTAAACTGCGAGTTACTGGATGAACATGCGTTCGACGCAGTCGAGGAAGAGAAAGGAGACGAGTCTTAATGGGAGCTCTACTTTGATGGAGCATCTTCCATAAAGCAAAAGAAGAAGACCATTCCCATAATCAAAGCTGGGGTAGGTCTTATCTTCATGACTCCATATGGAGGAATACTGCGGTATGCACTCTCCTTGATGGAACTCAGTACTAATAATGAAGAAAAATATGAAGTTTGATAGCCGGTCTTGAGATTGTTATCGATATGGGAATCTAGGACCTCTTAATATATAGAGATTCTCAGTCGATCGTCAGTCAAGTAAATGGTGACTATCAGACATGCAAACAAGAACTGATAAGGTATGGCGAAAGAGTGCAGCAGCTGCTGACCCAAAGCCCTTCCTATACCCTAGAAAGCATACCGCGAGCAGAAAACAACAAGGCGGATGTGTTAGCCAAGTTGGCTAAAGAATTGGCCGATGAAAACCTCGATGATGTAAGGATCATTGTTCAAAGCCGCAGGATCCTGATGCCAGCAGATATACCTTCGAAAACTCTGATAGAACTACCTGAAGGAAAAGAAACGACCGCACAAGAAGCTTTCCAAATAAAGAATGAGGAAGAGATTGAGGACTAGAGGGGAGTCTTCATAAAATACTTTAAGTCCCAACAAACACCTGAAGATGTGTCATCTAGACAACAGCTCATGAAACGAGCTATATCATTCGCCTTCGTCAACGATACTCTATACAAGAGATCCTTCGACTTCGTATAGTTAAGATGCCTAGGGCTGAAGGAAGCAAAGAAAGTTGTCCAAGAAGTACACGATGGACTTTTCGGCTCTCATTAAGCAGGACAAAAAATGAAGCTAAAGATAAAAAGGATGAGCTATTATTGGCTTACGATGATTCAGGACTGCCTTGAATACGCAAAACGGTCTCACTCGTGCCAAATACATGGGGATTTCATACATTAGCATCCAAATCTACTGCATCCGACAGTAGCTAGTTGGTCGTTCAAGATGTGGGTATTCTCCGCCGGATACAGAGACACGACCGCGTAGGTTCGTCTTGCCTGAATCTGGAGGAAGATGCTATTTGGTGTTATCCGTCCACCTTTCCGAAGATGCCAAGTTGATTTATGTCACCGTGCATTGGAGGTTTAGACGGATGCGGCCGATGTAGCAGACTTCGTCAGATTCCCCCTCATTTGAGGGGTTTTTGATTGTGGGGACGCTTTTCCCTGTAGGCGCAAGCCCCTGCAGTTAATTATGCTACCGCATTGCAGTAACCACTTTCTCCATCTCCAGATGGTCACTCCGTGTCGTGTGTGTTTGTTTTGTTTTTGGTTGCCCGTGGATTGTATACAGAGACAAATTTATGTTGTCGCCTGTAGGGCGAGGATTAGTCCAAATCCGTAATTTCTTAGATTTGGGTTTGGTTTGGGTTTAAGGATCATTAATCTCATTGAGATTAAGATCAACTTAAACGTTTGTTAAGGATACGTTAGTCTAATTTTAGACTAAGATCAACTTAACGTTTGTTAAGAACACGTTAGTCTAATTTTAGACTACGATCAACTTAACAGGATCATTTAGATCCAACAAAAGAGCATTTGGGTTCTATTGTTTTAGTTTAGGGACGTTGCGGTCCATTGAATGTCTGGTTGCCGAGACTCGCCACCTCTCTGAAAAGACGTTGAGGAATTGCAATGACATATATCAGAGGTGTGAGGAGATGTACCCATGAAGCAGTGTCAGTTGAGGGATATGTAGTTGGATTGATTTAAGGATCGTTAATCTTATTTGAGATTAAGATGAACTTAAGTGGTTGTTAAGGATACGTTAGTCTCAGTTTAGACTAAGATCTACTTAATAGGATCATTTAGATTCAACAAAAGAGCATTTAGGATCTATTGTTTTAGTTTAGGGACATTGCGGTCCATAATTAGTTTAAGGACATTACAGTCCAGTTTAAAGACGTCATAGTCTATAAAGTTTAAAGACATCATAGTCAATGAGTTTAGGGACCTCACAGTCCATAAAGGTTAAGGATATCATAGTCCATGAGTTTAAGGACCTCACAGTCCATAGAGGTTAAGGACATCATAGTCCATGAGTTTAAGGACATCATAGTCCATAGAGTTTAGTTTAGGGACATTACGGTCCATGAGTTTAAGGACCTCATAGTCCATAGAGTTTAGTTTAGGGACATTACAGTCCAATTTAAAGACGTCATAGTCTTTTTGGTTTTGATTCAACTGTTTGGGGATGAACCAAAAGTTATCGGTTATCGGGACCCTTCATCTCTCTGAAACGCTGAAGAATTACAACGACATGTATCAGAGGTATGAAGAGATGTACCCTTGAACCAATGTTGGTTGAAAGGCTCTAGGTTTTGCTTTGAATGTCATATGAGATGATCAATTTTGGGAGACAAAAGTGTATTTGAGGTTCAGTCAAAAAAGGGGGTCCTGCCTCTGGAAGACTTAGCTAATTTAGGCTAAGATTGGCTCGAATATAGTGTTAAACACTAGAGTATACTCGGCTATCACGTGCTCCCACGTGATGCGCTTAGAATAGTGTTAAACACTAGGGATGAAGCGCACAAAATAGTGTTAAACACTAAAAAAAGAAGCGCTCACGTGGAGTCACGTGAGGCGCTTGAGTATTGGGCCAGACTTCCTTTATTTTATTCTCAGAATATACAAATAAGTGTTAAACACTTAATCTTTATGACTATCACGTGTGGACACGTTATGGTGCCCATGCATTAACTCCTCAATTTTACCCCCTTTTCTCCTTTTTTAAAGAGGTGTTTGTCAAGGGTCACGTGGAGACACGTGAGGTGCCCAAAATCTGTTCTGCCCTTCTTATTTTTAGGAGTCTGTTCAAGGGTCACGTGGGAGCACGTGACCTAATCTTATTCGTTCTCTTTTGATCATTGAGGGGGAGGGTCATGTGTTGCCACGTGATCATTACGTGCATGGAGAGATAAATCTCTTGTTGAAGAATTAAATTCTCTTATAGGGTTAAACCCTAATTTTATTTAGAGGAATTAAATTCCTATGTGTTTAAAAGAATTGAATTCTTTGAACTCAATTCTCCCTCTAGGTTTTGGATCTGCATGGCAGAATCTCCCCAATGAGAATTAAATTCTCAACTTATGGGGAGATCTGCTTCTGCAGATCTATTACCATGAAGAAGAACTAAATTCTTATATTAAGGGTTAAACCCTATCTTTGTTGGAGAAATTAAATTCCTATATGCTTTGTGGGAGAATAGAATTCTCTGATCTTAGGTCCTCTCTTAGGTTTTAGATCTGCATGGCAGAATCTCCCCGATGAGAATTAAATTCTCAACTTATGGGGAGATATGCTTTTGCAGATCTTCAACCAAAAGAAGAACTAGGTTCTTATTCAGAAGAGTTAAACTCTTAGTTTGAGAATTAAATTCTCTTTTTTTTTGTGAGAGCTTATAGAATGATCTCTTTCCCTCTCTTACCTAGGTTTCTTTCTTTTCTGAAGAGATCTTCTTCTTTCTGGAGAATTAAATTCTCTTCCTTTTTTTATCTCTCTCCTCCCTCTGTTGTTGTATCTTTGCTCCTATTTATAGGAGAAAGAAAAGAATCAGTTTATTTAGTCAATCTTTCATTGAAAATTTTTGATTGAATTTATAACCAACATGATCTTTTAGATCACTCGGTGAATTTTATTCACCATTGGATTTTTAATCCAAAAGATATTTTTTTTTGTTCCCGGCAAATTTTAGGAAAATATTTCCTTGTATATAATCTTTCTATAAATTGGTGATTTTTAATCACCATTGGATTTTTAATCCATCGGTGTTCCCTTTTACAGAATGCAATCTTCTTTTGTTTGGAAAGTTCTAGGGAAATATTTTTCCATTAGGGTTTTTTGATTCCCTTTAATTAGAATTTAATTCTATTAGTTCAGAGGGATCAGGAACCCATCACGTGTTGGCACATGACCCCTGGTCACGTGTGGGCACGTGATACCCTATTTGGGGTTTTTCTTCTTTTAGCTCAGATGATTTAAGAGCCTATCACGTGTTGGCTCGTGACCCTACTGATCAAGCATTTAATTAGAATTTAATTCTATTATTTTAGAGATCTTAGGAACCCATCATATGTTGGCACGTGACCCCCAGTCACGTGTGGGCACACATTTGGGTTTTTTTCCTTACTGCTTTGCTTGTATATTTTATTCAGTTCAGTGGGTTTAAGAGCCTATCACGTGTTGACACGTGACCCCATTGATTTAAGCATCTAATTAGAATTTAATTCTATTATTTCAGAGAGCTCAGGGACCCATCACGTGTTGGCACGTGACCCATTTAATTAGAATTTAATTCTATTAGTTCAAAGGGCTCAGGAACCCATCACGTGTTGGCACGTGACCCATTGGTTAAGCATCTCCAATTGTTTATTTCAGCGCCTATAAACATTGTTCATAGAAGGTCACGTGTCCTCACGTGATGCCCGATCACGTGTCGACACGTGATGCTCGATCACGTGTAGACACGCGATGATCCTCTCGGGCGTTTCCTTGCTACTTTATTCATTTTTTATTCAGTTCCTATGAGGGAACAAATGCCCCTACAGCGTTATTCTCATGTGTTTGCACGGGAGTGCAACGCTGTCATCTTTGTGGCCGTTGGATTTGCCTAGGGAACGGGGCAGATGAACCGTTTCCTATCACATCCTACAAATGCAGAGATCTCTTCAACAGCGCCTCCATTCCTTCATCTTCTTCCTTGTTCAATTTCTTTGAGAATTTAATTTTCTTCCTCAGAGCTCAGTTCTCTATTCAAAAAATTTCAGAGTTTAACTCTGTCCACAAGAAAGAATCCCTTTTCAGGTAAGGATATTAAACGACCGAGGAACTTTTTTATAAAATTCTTTTTGGATTTTAAATCCACACCAAAGGTTTTTCCCTTATTCGCACATATTTGAATTTTGTTGTTAGCTTAACAGAACTTGTCTTCCCAAGAATTTGTTTGAATCCCGATTTTGTTTCAATAAGCTTTTTCTTAAACAGTTTGCCCACTAAACTCTTACTGATTTTCCTTTTCAGACGTTATGGCCATTCACCTGTATGATCTGGATAGGATTATTTCTTATGGAGACATTCGCACACAAGGCCGCTGCCAAAACCAGGAGTTTACAAATGTTCAGTGCGCCGAAATCATGCGTCGCTTTGATGAATACAATGGTCGACTGATTCCTCGTCGTTCGGCTCTTTTGAAGCTCACTGTGAGAGCGATCTGGGAAGCACTTCCTTTATTCTATGATGGCATATTGCTTAAAGCATTGGATGACGCCGAAGATAAAGTACACTTAGTGTATCTGATGGGCCTAATCTCAAAGAAAAGGTGAGACAATCTTGTTGACATTCTGCATCAAACTTTTCAACAGGCGATGATAATTGCTTCCTATCGAAGGGCGGAGGACATCAGTGAGGACCCTGACGCTTGTGATTGTGAGAGGAAGCATACGAGAATGGTCTGAGAGGCTCGAAACATTTTAGATGGCCTAACTTTAGAATTTCTCAATCCATGTCCTGGATTTGATGTCTTGCCATTGTAAACATTTTAATGATGTTTTTGTTTACCGTTTTCTTCACTGCAAGAATCTTCTGAAGTATGAATAGACAATTCTTACTTACGCATGTTTATTTTATGCACTAAACCTTTTCCGCACATACATAAATGGGTATGCTTCGAAAGCTTAACTGGATGCGAATCAAATGTTCTTCTTACTGTCAGTCATAGTATATGATTGACGTCAGTAGGTTACGTCTTTTCATCTCGATTTGACGTATAGCAGTTTACGCACTCTTGAGGAGCACCTCTATTTCTCTGGCATGTAATTTTGGCAAATGTGGTATGTAAATAGTCCATCTTGACCTCTTTGTAGGGTAGTGATGGCTTAGGAAACAGGTTCAGGTCTGCCACCTAAAGCTTTCCAACTTTATGAGCCGTGAGGGTCTCATAAAGATTTTTTTCCCTACGAGTTGAGAGGATATCGTAGGTGTATTTTCTCCTTAGGAATTGTGAGGATTCCTAAGTGTGTTTTTCTCTTGAGAGTCGTAAGGATCTCCCAAGAGAATTTTCTTCCTTACAAGCCGAGAGGACTTGTAAGAGATTGATGAGTTGACCTGCTCCCGAATCAAAGCATTGCTTTGACGGGGAGGTTGAGGGTTGACTTTGGCCATACGGGGTCAGCCGATGACGTATTTCCGCGACGGGGTCATTTGCTGACGTATTTCCGCGACGGGGTCATTTGCTGACCTGTTTCCGCGACGGGGTCATATGCTGACGTATTTCCGCGACGAGGTCATATGCTGACGTATTTCCGTGACGGGGTCATTTGATGACGTGTTTCCGAGACGGGGTCATTGGTTGACGTATTTCCGCGACGGGGTAATTGGATGACGTATTTCCGCGACGGGGCCAATTGCTGACGTATTTCCGCGACGGGGTCATGTGATGATGTGTTTCCGTAACGGGGTCATTGGATGACGTGTTTCCGAGATGGGGTCATTGGCTGACGTATTTCCGCGACGGGGTCATTTGGGGACGTATTTCCACGACAAGGTCATTTGCCGATGTATTTCCGCGACGGGGTCATATGCTGACGTATTTCTGCGACGGGGTCATTTGATGACGTATTTCCGTAACGGGGTCATTGGATGACGTATTTCCGCGACGGGGTCATTGGCTGACGTATTTCCGCGACGGGGTCATTGGCTGACGTATTTCCGAGACGGGGTCATTTGATGACGTGTTTCCGCGATGGGGTCATTGGATGACGTATTTCTTGTAGGGTTCCTAGGCACACTAATGAGGTCTCACAAGGCATCAACCATGCCAATTTCAAAATTTACAAGTGCCGAGAAACCCTAATACGGATCGTTAACTAGAATTTTAGGCGACAAATGAAACTAGTTTACAACTAAACTAACAGAACGGAAATACAACCTTTGTAGATCCGTTTCTCCACCTCCATAGCTCCATGATGAAGTCCTCTCCGCTGTCTAAATCGAACCATGACTCTAGCATCGGCTTCATCGGAGAAAAAGCGGGCTAGGTCATCGACGACGATGCCGAAGATGATCTACGTCGAGGCATCACTAGATCAAGCTCCACCTTCACCAAGCCATGAAAACTTGTGAAGGAAACACCCTATGCTACTTGGCAAGAGGTAGAGGATGAAGAAATAGGAAGTGGGTTCACTTTAGAATTGGATTTCTCACTCTTTTTCTCACTTTGCCATTGTTGGTAGCAAGCTTCTTCATATGAAGAAGAAGAAGAAGAAGATGAAGTATATTATGATAAGTTTTTTTATTTAATACTTATCATATACTAACCATGGTCAAGTGTAGAGATTAAACTAAGGTTAGTTGGAATGGTTAGGGTTAAGGATGAGATAAGAATGGTGGACTTTGTCAAAGCTTCAAGAAGCTTCAACATAGAAACAAAATAAGCCACCATTCTTAATAATATCCAAAATGAATAAATAAATAAATAACTAAGTAAATAATCAAAACCCTAACCATTCATATAACCATGGTTTAATCTTTACACAAACCCAAGTTAGCATGCATCATCAAACATGATACAAACTTGTGCACAAAAACATATCACATATACAATGTGCACAAACAAGTGAGAAAATCCATTTAAAGTGAACCAATACTAGTTAATGCAAAGTAATATATCAAATATATAATTATGCATTAAATCATTAAATCAACACTTGATTCAATGATCCGGTCATGTCGCACACAACTGACTAGTATCCAATGTATCGGCTTATCGAATCAATCCTTGATTCGATAACTAGGTTATATCGCATACAACCAATCGATACATTCATCGCGAGCATAGAATACGGTATCACATACACGCATTATTCTCGGTCCCGCACATATCTCATATGCGTTCCTATTTCGTTTCGCTTGAGCCAGGAAACCTCTGTGTAGGACTCTAAAGACTCGTCAATACGCCGGCAGTAGGTGATGATCATATCAATCACCCACAAGCCGCAAGCGGTCTGCTAAACGTAACGGCCACCCGGGTATTGAACGATCAGAAGATCGACGAGCAAGCCCGCTCACACTCCTGTGAATCCAACCAGTAACACTTACCGTACAGTCCGGTCTGATCGTCTGATATGTCGCATATCTCGTCTAGGGGTGGTAATCGTCAGACCCCAATAGCTCGATAAGTCGTGTCGATATGAGGTCTATAACAATTCAAGAAACTACTGGTAACACTTACCAGTAAATCTCAGCAACCCTGGCCAGGGATTTCCGGTTATAGCCAATCGAACACAGCGCAACATCAACTCCCTATACCGGGAGAGACGAAACCCCTCCTATCGCTTATTGCCTCCATGTGATTCGGGACTGTACCCAAAAGCCACCGTTTTGCACGCCCTCTTAGACGTGGTAAGGTGGAAATCAAAGCACAGTGGGAACCACACAAGACTCTATGACGATCTCGGGTCAACAGACTACTCAGTACCAGTGTCACCAGAGAACTGCCATCTGTCGTAAGGTATAATACCATCTGGGAGTTCTCGGCGAGTCCGTTCAGTGTACCCAGTCTCCACTGAGCACCCGTATATCATCTCTGATGTCAAACACCAATGGATATGGGATCATCCATCGCCCATCTGTATGGGTCGAGAAGGTATACGCTAGTCTACTCTGGTATATCGATGCCCCGTCTCGATATACCCACGACTAGGGACTTTGAAGGATGTACTTATGGACTACCATGTCCCCACTAGTTTGATCCGCATCATAGTCCAGGTAGTCAAGTACACACCCTAAGGGCTTTACCAACATGTAACAGAGAGACAATCAGTATACACGTTAAGGTAAAGAGCAACCAGATAGCATACTATCATGTCGAGCAAGAAAGTCCTCCCTATATATGTCCCAGCATCCACTACAATATACATCCTATGTACAGTAATGGCCTCTAGGGCATACATATAACTAACAATCTCCCACTTGCACTAGGGCCATCTGTAGCAGTGGTTGCAGTATCTCATACTCAACCATCCCATAAAAATCTTTCTCTGGGAATAGGCCTTCGTGAGTGGATCCGCCGTGTTGTCCTCTGAGTCTACTCTCCTAACGTTGATCCCTTGGAGATCAACCATCTCCATGATCAGGTGACACTGCCTTAGAATATGTCTGGATCACTGATGGGACCGGCGTTCCTTGGCATAAGCCACAACTCCATTGTCTCACAATGGTTGGAACGTAGTTCATCTCATGAACCAATATACACCCAAACATCCTCTTTGGTAGCATCTTGAGTAGCGATGTATCCTGCCTTTATCGTCTAGTTAGCCACGGTATCTAGCTTGGAACTCTTCCAACATACCATCCCTTTACTGAGGGAAAAGACAATGCCTGTGACTGACTTTCAGTCGTCCTTATCACTCTGGAACCCTTCCAGTGATTCTCCCCAGGATCGATTGATACCATCTCACTATAACTAGTGAGAATCCTAACATCCATTTAGATCTATCTCATAGATCCAAAATCCAGGATTTAGGAGGTATCACTTTGATCCTATATGGAGAATCCTTGTGATAAGGGGAGATTGACCGAGCGTAGCATAGGAAACTCCTTCCCTATCAAGAGTATGTCATCCACGTACTCTACGAGGATCGTCACCATACTCCCTACTACCTTTTTGTTTATACAAGGTTCATCTACCATTTTGATGATGTCAAACTCTTTGACTAAATCATCAAAACAGATGTTCCGACTCCGCGATACCTGCTTTATCCTATAAAGCATCTTGTACACGTTTCTGCTGCTCCCACTGTCTACGAAGCCCTCTGGCTGTGTACTTATAGACGTCCTCTTCTAAAACATCATTTAGAAAAGCAGTCATGGCACCCAACCGCCACATATCGTAGTCATGGTATGTAGCCGTGGCAAGTAGGATCTGGATGGACTTAAGCATAGGTACTTGAAAAGGTTTCATCATTATCCACGCCTGGTTGATAACGAAAAGCTTTAACAAGTCTAGTTTTGAAAGTCTCAACTTTTCCATCTACACCAAGTAATCTTCTCAAGATATACTTGCTCCTGATGGGGATTTAACCCTTCAGATATAGCATCCAAAGTCCATACTTTGTTGGTGTACATGGATTCCATCTCAGATCGCTAAGCATCCAGCCATTCTTACAGAGTCCCACTCCTGATGGCCAGCTCGAAACTAGTTGGGTCATCATCTCATGATGCAATCCTCGCTCCCACTGTCATAGAGAAACCGAAGTATCTCTCAGGAGGGTGAGGAACCTTACTAGATCGGCGGAGAGGCTGAGGTTCGTTGGTAACTATTGAATCCTTTGGTTCTTTCAAATAATCAGCTGCAGTTTGTATAGCTGGAACATTTCCAGTTCTACATTACAGATCTTGCCTCGAGCTTGTCCGGATTTTGCTTTTCAGACATAGGCTGGACAACCCCAAATCTTAACTAACTTAAGAGATGGGCTCTTCCCTTATCATATCAAATATGAAGTGGTAGGCAACTGATTTGATTTGAACCCTATTCAATAGGTATGCAGCTTCTTAAGTGCATAACTCCCAAAAAGGAAATAGGTAACTCAGTAGTACTCATCATAGAGCACACCTTATCACATAGGGTGTTATTGCTCCGCCCCGATATACCATCGTGCTATGGTGTATACGGAGGAGTAATGCTGAGAGAGAATCTCATTCTCCTTTAGAATAGTCCAGGAATTCCGTGCTCAAGTATTCTCCTCCTTGATCTCATCAAAGGACATACTACTTATACCTGTATTTTGGTTCTCTATTTCTAACTTATATTCTGTGAATATCTCAAAAGGTTCTGACTTGTGTTTCAACAGGAACATAGGTCTGAATCTCGAAAGATCATCAGAGAATGTAATGAAGTAAAAAGAACCGGTCTTGGCAAGTATAGACAGGGGACCTTACACACATCAACATGTATCATCCCAAGAGTTTACTAACTCTTTCTCTGTTTCCAGTAAACGGAGATATGGTCATCTTATCTCTGTGACATGACTGGCAAGTTTCACAAGGTGTAAATTCAAACTGATTTAAATATGCATCTAAAATGTAACTTCAGCCAGTCGGATCGCATTGATATGACCCAGTCTACAATGCCTCAAGAAGGATTCGTTTATTTCTGAACTCTTCCTCTTATGTGTGTTCCATATACTAAGAACTGTAGTTTGATTTAGAACATCAATGCTTTTAGATAACGTGCCTGAACCGATCAACTTTTGATATAGGAAATGTTCAAAACATTATCCAACTATACAAAATTTTATCATTTCTTTACTAATAAAGAGATAGATATGATTTTGTACATCAGGTTCGGTATCTAATAACATTCGTTCAGAATCATTGTATTTGTAATACAGGGTGACGGTGACCAACAGACTTGGCTGCAACACTTGCCCCGTTTTCTGCCTCATGAAACTTATCACCCGTTCTCAGTTCTCTACCTAGCTGTAGCCCTATGTAACAGGTTACATATGGGATCCTGATCTGGTATCATATACCCAGGACGTAGAGGATACAGAGAAACAGTTCTGTATAAAGAACACACCCGAAGATGATGCATCAGCATGCACTCTCTTCGTTTGGGCTGCACGGGAATTCTGGTATTCCCCAATTTCCTGCTCTGTCTTATAACAATTATAAGTTGGAGCGGGACCAACGTTCCCCAGCTCAGTATAACAAGCGGGTTCGGTCAATATTCCATATTATTATCTTGATTAAGGCGTGATATGGTCGCTACCTGGAGAGAGAGAGAAGAATAACACTCAGCGTGCGCTCTTGCAAGAATAGATTGGTTATTATTTTATCTAATCAGGATGGCTCCCACTGCTTTTTATCAAATCTTCCTTCAAACCCTAAAAGGAAAGACTAGCCGGGATTAATTACACACTACAAGTTCGCCAATCTTTCAGCCAGGCCAGTGTCGGTACTTTGAGGGAGGTCCCCCGTGCTTTCGCACGAACCTAATTAATGTAAACCTCATTTTCCCAGAGGCGTAACCTCGTTAACACCTTTCTAGACACCTACTTGATCGGCTAATTGTAATGTATAAAACTCTCCCAGGAGTAACTCTTACTCGCAGCGGGTATCGGGATCCAACTATCTCATAGAAGGTATGCAATCTCATTGCAAATTTCAACACTTGAAATTCCCGATAATATTTTGCCCCGAACGATCTATGACCTTGACAAGGTCAACAAACCATAAACCGTAAGTCAAGTTCAACCCGTCATTTCTTGATTGAATCAAACCCACCCGCACGACCCTTGACAAGGTCAACAAGGCCGCACGACTACCCTAACCCAATCTGCATCATATGCATAAGCAGATAAATACTGGTTAGCTACCGCACACTGCGCCTTGACAAGGTCAACAAACGCAGCACGAATACTAAACAGGACTTATCTGAAATGACGGAGGGCTACGACAGGTTTTTCTGAAAACTTATTGCGTAATGAACTTGATATCGTTGTAGGATCGAATGATTTTTAAAATGGAGTGCTTTTGAGGCTTTTCTAGTTTTGCTAAAGGGGTCACTCCCGGTGAAGGGATCGTCGGCCCTTTCCTCGTCGAATGAGGTGCGGGATATATCATATATATCACTGTGCAAAGCAGAACTCTTTAAAGCAATCAAAAGACAAACCGAGTGTGTAGCATCTGCCAGTTATTGCTAAAGGAGTCACTCCCGGTAAAGGGATCTCGGTCCTTTCCTCATCGAATAAGGTGCAGGATATATCACATATACCGCTGTGCAAAGCAAGAACTATAGCTACCTGTTTTATTTTGAAATTCGATTCTACAACATCTTAGGTTTCTTTTTATTTCATTAATCACATTAATGACGTCCCATCATTTAAGTATCTAAACATCACAGATAAATATGACGTACACTTATGCCATCCGCATTCGCCTCGATGTCCCCTCGTGCACCGTTAGGTTAGGTAACTAACGGCAGAGCGGGGCAGGGCTAGCGCGGGTGTAAAACATAAGTAACGCCTATATAATATATCATATATACTATATACTGTATCTATCACAGAACATCACATGATCACATCACAGATCTCGCAGCAGAAGAATCATATGAAATATTAGATATACTAGGACGTCCGTGTTTTTAATATGAGCCAGTATAAAACACGGATTCCACAGTCTCGATGAATAGCCAAACCCACACCCCTAGACCCCTACGAGAGCGGCAAGCAACCTTACCAATTCTAGAGTTAGGAGACCCGGACTCGACTCCTCGAGATGGTCTCCCACTGGACCCTAGAACCCGGTTACCTGTGCTCCCCTCCTTGGGTCTATCCTAGTGCGGAAAAGTAAATAATATACAAAGGGTGACATCTTCCGCAACCTGGAAGTGCCCCAATAAAAGAATATTACATACAAGTTTTTACATGAATGAAAAATGAAAAACACTCATCTCACATAAAACCCCCCGGCTATTCAAACACGACGATCCAATATAACATATCCAGCAACACATAACATCGCATGTCATCAACGTAAGTAAATATGCGCATCCCAATTGTCGTTGACATATAGCAACGAAACCGGCGATATCACATATTACACTTACGGTCACAGAAAAGAAAGTGTAAAACTACAACAGTTGGAATCCGCAATATCTACATAGACATCGCATGCCTAATCAAATGAATACCTTAGACATCACATGCCTAACAATTATAAACCCCGTATTTTAGTCTCAAAATCGAAAACACTTTTCAATATCAAGTCGGGCAATTCAACAAGATTCCCGACATCCTGATCGAATGCTCGTCGCAAACTTTAGTAGACCGCCGCACCCCCGACACCGTCGACGAAGTGCACCAAGGCGGAACACCGCTGCCGCGAGCACCCGAACGGATGCTTTCGGCGACGGGGTTCTCCTACAGTCACTTGGTCGGGGCTATGGAGCGAGGCTGTCTATTAAGTTTACCCGGCGAGTATCCGCGTACGCTACGTGATTGCGACGGACTTTTGATCACATTAAAATTCCGTAGCAACCGATCAAGTGAGACTAAACCGCTAGATTTATAACATTCATTCAGTTATCTCATAAGTTCTTGTGAATTCCAATTGTTGTATCACATTCCAGATAAACAGAAAATGTTAAACTTTCCGATCGAACAGTCGAACACCCAAGTTTTCCCGATACAGTTCAACACATGAAACAAGTTCAAAGACATTCACTTCGTGCCTCAGTACCAACGGTCCAGCCATAGAAGGGTCAAGCCAACGCCTCACATGTGGCACGCCGTACTGCCCCAAACCCGAAGGTTCAAAGGGCAGTTCAAGACGGTCACATAATCGAGTTAAGGTTTGTTGTCTTCTAGAGGGACCATCGCGTTACTTGCACTACTTAGAACGTCTTTAAACCACGGAAAAATCCAACACTTGGAAATTTTCCGACAGGGGAAAAGGTGGGTATTTATATCCGGTCGAACTTTTTAACATATTCAAAAATTATCCGGAAAATACATAGACAAAGTTTGACAATCCGATCGAATCATCGAACTCCCAATACACCCCAGAAAATTCAACTCTTGAATAAATTTTAAAAATTCCCATAAAATTCAGCATTTAAATAAAGAAGTTACTGTGCAAAAATGGTTGACTGAAGAGACTAAATGGGCGCGGAACCGCCGCAATAGGCGGCTAATGCCGCGGATCTGCCGCGCTTTAGACAGATCATTAGGTAATTTTTGCACCGTAATTCTTAGAATTTCCTGCTGAATTTTTTAAGCATTTTTAATTTGGAAAAAACCACTTTTTCAGAAAAAGTCCAAAGAGGGTTAAAAGTTAGGGTTTCGGGGTTCGATCAGATTTCTAACATCGTCTACGCATCGCCTAAGGCTCTAGCTAGGCTCTGATACCACTGTAGGGTTCCTAGGCACACTAATGAGGTCTCACAAGGCATCAACCATGCCAATTTCAAAATTTACAAGTGCCGAGAAACCCTTATACGGATCGTTAACTAGAATTTTAGGCGACAAATGAAACTAGTTTACAACTAAACTAAAAGAACGGAAATACAACCTTTGTAGATCCGTTTCTCCACCTCCATAGCTCCATGATGAAGTCCTCTCCGCTGTCCAAATCGAACCATGACTCTAGCATCGGCTTCATCGGAGAAAAAGCGGGCTAGGTCATCGACGACGATGCCGAAGATGATCTACGTGGAGGCATCACTAGATCAAGCTCCACCTTCACCAAGCCATGAAAACTTGTGAAGGAAACACCCTATACTACTTGGCAAGAGGTAGAGTATGAAGAAATAGAAAGTGGGTTCACTTTAGAATTGGATTTCTCACTCTTTTTCTCACTTTGCCATTGTTGGTAGCAAGCTTCTTCATGTGAAGAAGAAGAAGAAGAAGATGAAGTATATTATGATAAGTTTTTTTATTTAAAAATGAAACTAATATGAATACTTATCATATACTAACCATGGTCAAGTGTAGAGATTAAACTAAGGTTAGTTGGAATGGTTAGGGTTAAGGATGAGATAAGAATGGTGGACTTTGTCAAAGCTTCAAGAAGCTTCAACATAGAAACAAAATAAGCCACCATTCTTAATAATATCCAAAATGAATAAATAAATAAATAACTAAGTAAATAATCAAAACCCTAACCATTCATATAACCATGGTTTAATCTTTACACAAACCCAAGTTAGCATGCATCATCAAACATGATACAAACTTGTGCACAAAAACATATCACATATACAATGTGCACAAACAAGTGAGAAAATCCATTTAAAGTGAACCAATACTAGTTAATGCAAAGTAATATATCAAATATATAATTATGCATTAAATCATTAAATCAACACTTGATTCAATGATCCGGTCATGTCGCACACAACCGACTAGTATCCAATGTATCGGCTTATCGAATCAATCCTTGATTCGATAACTAAGTTATATCGCATACAACCAATCGATACATTCATCGTGAGCATAGAATACGGTATCACATACACGCATTATTCTCGGTCCCGCCCATATCTCATATGCGCTCCTATTTCGTTTCGCTTGAGCCAGGAAACCTCTGTGTAGGACTCTAAAGACTCGTCAATACGCCGGCAGTAGGTGATGATCATATCAATCACCCACAAGTCGCAAGCGGTCTGCTAAACGTAACGGCCACCCGGGTATTGAACGATCAGAAGATCGACGAGCAAGTCCGCTCACACTCCTGTGAATCCAACCAGTAACACTTACCGTACAGTCCGGTCTGATCGTCTGATATGTCGCATATCTCGTCTAGGGGTGGTAATCGTCAGACCCCAATAGCTCGATAAGTTGTGCCGATATAAGGTCTATAACAATTCGAGAAACTACTGGTAACACTTACCAGTAAATCTCAGCAACCCTGGCCAGGGATTTCCGGTTATAGCCAATCGAACACAGCGCAACATCAACTCCCTATACCGGGAGAGACGAAACCCCTCCTATCGCTCATTGCCTCCATGTGATTCGGGACTGTACCCAAAAGCCACCATTTTGCACGCCCTCTTGGACGTGGTAAGGTGGAAATCAAAGCACAGTGGGAACCACACAAGACTCTATGACGATCTCGGGTCAACAGACTACTCAGTACCAGTGTCACCAGAGAACTGCCATCTGTCGTAAGGTATAATACCATCTGGGAGTTCTCGGCGAGTCCGTCCAGTGTACCCAGTTTCCACTGAGCACCCGTATATCATCTCTGATGTCAAACACCAATGGATATGGGATCATCCATCGCCCATCTGTATGGGTCGAGAAAGTATACGCTAGTCTACTCTGGTATATCGATGCCCCGTCTCGATATACCCATGACTAGGGACTTTGAAGGATGTACTTATGGACTACCATGTCCCCACTAGTATGATCCGCATCATAGTCCAGGTAGTCAAGTACACACCCTAAGGGCTTTACCAACATGTAACAGAGAGACAATCAGTATACACGTTAAGGTAAAGAGCAACCAGATAGCATACTATCATGTCGAGCAAGAAAGTCCTCCCTATATATGTCCTAGCATCCACTACAATATACATCCTATGTACAGTAATGGCCTCTACGGCATACATATAACTAACATTTCTGAGATGGGGTCATTGGATGGCGTATTTCCGCGACGGGGTCATTGGCTGACGTATTTCTGAGATGAGTCATTTGATGATGTGTTTCCGCGACGGGGTCATTGGATGACGTATTTCCAAGACAGGGTCATTGGATGACGTATTTCCACGACGGGGTCATTTGATGACGTATTTCCAAGACGGGGTCATTGGATGACGTATTTCCGTGACGGGGTCATGTACTGACGTATTTCCGTAACGGAGTCATTAGATGACGTGCTCTGTTTTCTGCGGTGTCGGGGCTGACTCTAGGTTGTCCGTGAACCGTAGAGTCTTAGAACTGGGGACTTCGCCGTGGCTCCGATTGGTGACGTCGTATATTCCTGCAGAGACACTGATTTCTTTGTGGGTCAACACAAATCGAGATGCTCTCGTCAAGGACACTGATTTCCCTGAATCGAGGTTTTTGCCAAGGACACTGATTACCTCGAAGTTGAGACGAATCGAGAGATACCTGCAAAGACACTGATTTCCTTACGGGTCGACGCGAATCGAGGTGCTCTCGTCAAGGACGCTGATTTCCCTGAATCGAGGTTTTTGCCAAGGACACTGATTTCCTCGGAGTTGAGACGAATCAAGATATTCCTGCAAAGACACTGATTTCCTTGCGGGTTGACGTGAATCGAGGTGCTCTCGTCAAGGACGCTGATTTCCCTGAATTGAGGTTTTTGCCAAGGACACTAATTTCCTCAGAGTTGAGACAAAACAAGAGATTCCTGCAAAGACACTGATTTCCTTACGGGTCGACACGAATCAAGGTGCTTTCGTCAAGGATGCTGATTTTCCTGAATCGAGGTTTTTGCTAAGGACATTGATTTCCTCGGAGTTGAGACGAATTGAGGTATTCCTGTAAAGACACTGATTTCCTTGCGGGTCGACGCGAATCGAGGTGCTCTCGTCAAGGACGCTGATTTTCCTGAATCGAGGTTTTTAGCCAAGGACACTGATTTCCTCGGAGTTGAGACGAATCGAGGTATTCCTGCAAAGACACTTATTTCTCTGCGAGTCGACGCGAATCGAGGTTCTCTCGTCAAGGACGCTGATTTCCCTGAATCGAAGTTTTTGGCCAAGGACACTGATTTTCTCAGAGTTGAGACGAATCGAGGTATTCCTGCAAAGACACTAATTTCTCTGCGGGTCGACGCGAATCAAGATGTTCTCGTCAAGGACGTTGATTTCCCTGAATCGAGGTTTTGCTACGGACGCTGATTTCCTTGGAGTTGAGACGAATCAAGGTATTCCTGCAAAGACACTGATTTCTCTGCGGGTCGACGCGAATCAAGATGCTCTCGTCAAAGACGCTGATTTCCCTGAATCGAGGTTTTTGCCAAGCACACTGATTTTCTCGGAGTTGAGACGAATCGAGGTATTCCTGCAAAGACACCGATTTCCTTGCGGGTTGACGTGAATCGAGGTGCTCTCGTCAAGGACGTTGATTTCCCTGAATCGAGGTTTTGGCCAAGGATACTGATTTCCTTAGAGTTGAGACGAATCGAGGTATTCCTGCAAAGACACTGATTTCTCCGCGGGTCGATGCGAATCGAGATGCTCTCATCAAGGACGCTGATTTCCCTGAATCGAGGTTTTGCCAAGGATACTGATTTCCTTAGAGTTGAGACAAATCGAGATATTCCTGCAAAGACACTGATTTCTTTACGGGTCGATGCAAATCAAGATGCTCTCGTCAAGGACGCTGATTTTCCTGAATCAAGGTTTTGCCAAGGACAATGATTTTCTTGGAGTTGAGACGAATCGATGTATTCCTGCAAAGACACAGATTTCTCTACGGGTCGACGCGAATCAAGATGTTCTCGTCAAGGACGCTGATTTTCCCGAATCGAGGTTTTGCCAAGGACACTAATTTCCTTGGAGTTGAGACGAATCGAGGTATTCCTGCAAAGACACTGATTTCTCTGCTGGTCGACACGAATCAAGATGCTCTCGTCAAAGACGCTGATTTCCCTGAATTGAGGTTTTTTCCAAGGACACTAATTTCCTCGGAGTTGAGACGAATCGAGGTATTCCTGCAAAGACACTGATTTCCTTGTGGGTCGACGCGAATCGAGATGCTCTCGTCAAGGACGCTGATTTCCCTGGGAGTTGGTTGACTTGTTTCCGAGACGGAGCGTTGATCCGGCGGGGAGGTCATTGGTTGACTCTAGGTTCTCTGTGGACCATAGAGTCTTGGAACTAGGGACTTTGTCGTGGCTCCATTTGGTGATGTTGCGTCCGAATCCTGTTGGAATGAGGAGGATCATCGTTGCTTATTTTTAGGCTGTAGATGTTTCCGTTCAGATTTGGAACTAGGGACTTTTCCATGGCTTCATTTCGTTGTGTCGCTTCCGTGCCCTACTGACATAAGAAGGAATGCCATTGTTGATCTCTAGGTTGTAGATGTTGTCGTCGAGACTTGACTCTCTTTCTGATGGAGCCTGGTGGTATGATATGGTTCCCTCCTTATTTGTGCCCCTAGATTGTATACAGGGATCGATGTGATCTCACCTGTAGGGAAAAAAGTTTTATTTCATCATTTTTTTATTTCTTTCCATGATATTCTATCATTTCAGCTTTTTGTATCGCGAAAGTCGCGATTGCTCAATCATTTCGGCTATCTTTCGTGGTGCCCAATCGTTTCGCCTATTTTTCTTTTCTTTTACTCGCTGTTTTTTTATTTCGAGTTGCCCAATCATTTCGGCTATTTTTTATGCATATATTTTACTTGCTAATTTTGTTGTAAGTTGCCCCATCATTTCGGCTATTTCATATGAATTTTTGGCTCGCTGATTTTTATCGCAAGTTTAGACTTGGGATCTGATACTGATTTAGGCATCAGCATCGCTACGACTGGAATATTGCTAGAAGCGAATCATCATTTGCCGTGAAAGGACTTGGGATTTGATACCGATTTAGGCATCAGCATCGCTACCACTGGGACATTGCCAGGAGCGAATCATCATTTGCCTCTGTCAATGTCGAACAAAGGTGGCTTAGCAAATAGGGTTAGGATCCTGTTGGCTAAGGCTTTTTGACTTTACGAGCCGTAAGGGTCTCATAAATGTATTTTTCCCTACGAGTCGTGAGGATCTCGTAGGTGCATTTTCTCCTTAAAATCGTGAGGATTCTTAAGTGTATGTTCTCTTATGAGTCGTAAGGATCTTACAAGAGTGTTTTCTTCTTATAAGTCGAGGGGACTTACAAGGGTCGTTCACTGTGTGAGTGTATCCCTAGTTGGTGGTGAGACTTTGTTAGGGAGATGTTTATTCGTGCCCGTGGATTGTATACAAGGGTCAATATTGAAACGCTTGTAGGGCAGTCTGGGAAAAGTAATGGCTTAAGCATGGTTTCAGATCCCTGTAACTTAAAGCTTTTGAATCTTATGAGCCGTGAGGGTCTCATAAAAGGATTCTCCTTACGAGTCGTGCTCGTAAGTGTAATTTCTCCTTAGGAATCGTGGGGATTCCTAAGTGTGTTGCTCCTTTGTGAGTCGTAAGGATCTCACGCAGGTATTTTCTCCTTATAAGGTCGAGAGGACCTTGCAAGTGTCATTTAACGAGATTGCGCCCTTTCGAATTTTCACAAATTCGCCGGTAGTCCTGCTGTTTTTACTCACAGAGCCCTTTCGGGTTTTCATCCGTGCCCATCTTGCTTGTGGATGTACCTTTTTTTTGCGTCAGCCTTGGGATGATGTGGTCCGTAGTAGTTTATAGACGCGTCATTCAGTTGTTCATATGTCCGAGATTTTTTCAGGCAACGTACAATTACGCAGTTATATGTTCTCGCAAATCTTCGCATATTTTGTATCGGAGGTGGATTCCTTGAAGAGAGGGCTGATGGCTATTTCTTTGTCAGAGTCACTTCTAAAGGTGATAACTTACGATCCCTTGGTGTCAACCATGTGACAGTTGCCGGCAGTTCTTTTGCGCTCATCTGTCATGCTTCTCTGTTCCCGACGAGCCTTGCGCTTCATTCGCTGGACGTGTTGTCTGTGGGCAACATATCCTTGCCACCAGTTTTTAAAGGCCATGCACTTTTCGGTACGGTGCGTGATCCTTTGATGGTATAAGCAGAAGTTAGGATGTACGTTCGCTTCATCAAGATGTATACCGCCAGGAGTATTTTCTCTGAAAGAAGGCAACTTCATTCCCATTGACAGGGCCCTAGCGAATCGTTTCCTTGCTTTAAGCTTGCTTTTGCTGGCGACAGGGATGCTTCGATCCGGTTGGGGTATTCTATGGCTTCTCATTACTGGAGCTTCTTTAACTTGACACCGACGCTTGGCCCTTTCATATATGGCCATTTCCCACTCTCTGTCAGCTTTGCTTTTCTGAAGAGCTTCGCTCAGCAGTCTGTCAATCAATTCGTCCGATGGCTCCAGGGATTTTGATTCGGGTTCTGGATCTGCCCCCAGTTCCTCTGCATCAGGAGCTTCTTTATCATCTATTGACGAGTGAGAGATCATGTAACAACCTGCCACGTAATCTTCGGGTTCTTTTGACGCGTCGTCTCCCTTGTCATTGTCATCGCCTCTGTTCTCAAGGATATGGTTGAGAATCTCATGGAGTGTGACTGGGGTCTGCGCCTTCCGGTTGTATTCCTCCAGCGCGTCAATATGTTTTTGTAGGTCCGTGCGCTTGTCATCAGGCCGCACGGGATCCTTTGTCTTCTTCTTTTTCTTCGAGGACTTTGACGGCTGGACCTGGGTATTTTGCCCATAGCTACCCATTCTCGGTGTCGGGCGTGGTTTCAGCATTCCCTCAATGATCTCGGGCTCTAGCGGGCTTTTCCACTTGATTGCGGGGCATGCTTGAAGATCCTTCAGCATTCTCTTCGTTTTTCCCGAAAGAACTACTTCCCATGGAGCTTCTTCTGTGAGTGAGCACGATGCCCCCGGCATGTCCATCTTTTTCGGAGCATGTGGTTGTGGCGGGTTCACCTTCCAGTTTTCAGATAACGTGAACTTACCTTGTTGGTATTGGTCTTCGGTGGTAGGGGAAATAATTAGGACTGTTAACGTCACTGGGCTGCAGTAGGTGTTTCGGCTCCGGTAGGGTAATGAGCCTGTTGCGCACCGCCAGTTCAAACAGTCTCTTTGTTTTATCCTGAGGGAATGAGTAAGGGCGGCTCAACTTCTCATCGAGGGATCTCTTCTTGTTTCTTTGGTGAACAACCGGTCTCGGGCTACTCGGTTGTTGTTGAGCGTTGGCGACGAAGGATGCTTTCCCTTTGCCCTTTTCATTTCGAAACTCCGTCTTTGAAGAGGAAGGCCTATGACCCATCTGGTCCATTTGGGCCAGCTTGTCAATCAAGGCCTAGAAAGTAGTTGGCTTGAAGAACATCATGAATTGTGAAATGGTCTCCTGAGGGTCAAGGGTCCTTACGAACATGCCTACCGCAGGCGCTACTTCAATGCGCTGTTCGCATTTCGACCATAGGTTCCGCCACCGGATCGCATACTGCACCCATGTTTCGCCTGGCTTCATTCTGGCATTAATTAATGCAGTGATCGGGGTGCACTCGCTAGCGCTTGCGAACCTTTGTGTGAACAGTAACTCCATTTCTGCAAATGTCTTAACGGAGTCATTCGGGAGCTCAGAGTACCATTCAAACGCTGTCTCCGACAAGCTACCAACAAACTGGCGAAGCAGTAGCATATCGTCACCTCCGGTGTTGCCGCACAGAGCCCTGAATTGAGCCATGTGTTGGTGTGGATTTTCCGTCCCCTTATATACGTGGAATTTAGGGATCGTATATCCTGGCGGGTACTTTATTTGATCATACCAACCTGGATAGGATCGTCCAGTCTTAACAATTTGGGCAGCCGCTTCGCTCTCTTGATAAGCTCGTATCTGTTGAGTTATATAGTCATCCAGGGCGGCTTTGGAAATGGTCTCTTCCTTGGCTGCTGAACAAGTGGAAAGAGGGTTCGATGTCTCTCCCCTATTGTCTTCAAGGATAATCGGGGGGTCTTCAGCTGGAGGATCCGGCTGTAACATCATTTCGACCATATCTTGGAACAAAAGTGCCATTCGTTTTATGTTGGCAACTTGTTCCGCTGCCTCTTTGTCCTTCTTCTCAAGGATTCTGCGGAGGAACTCAGCATCGGTTTCTTGTTCATGACGCTGCTCTGACGATGATTCCGGGCTTTCTTTTTCCCCAGTGAGTGTGGCTATCTGTGTTAACATTTCCTGGAGCTTCTGTCGCTGCTCTTGGGCTTTTGTTACAGATCTGATGAGTGGTCGATGGCCCGTAGAGATACGGCTATCCTCTTTCCCAGATGCCATATAAACAGTATGCACCACCATGCCCCCATACTTGGGGCATTTCGATTCAGTGCCTTTGAGCTTCGTCGTGGACACAGGGACTTTCTCCGACCTCCTTCTTTTATGAGCGATCGAAGTTGAGGGGACCATTGCAGCGGGCACCCAAGTAGATGACACCTTCTGTGGTATAGTAGGGTGGTCCTTATCTTGCCGAACTTTTATCTTTTCCGATCGGCGGGAGTAGTCTTAGTTGATCCCCGAGTCTTGGACCTGTCGCCAGACTTTGTAAATTTTGGAGGACAGCTGCCGAGGGGGCTGCTCCGTCTTCGCCTTTGTGATCTTTTCAACAGGCGGAGCAGACTTTTTTAGCACGGCAGTTGGCGAATTCCTGCGCACCCTGTTAAGTAGTTCAAAGCTGTTCCTAGTTGGAACAGCAGCATCAATTTCCACCATTGGAGCTGGCGGAGTCAGTCCAGAAGGAGAGCTGCCCCCAGCCTTCCTTAACGACGGCGAGCATGTCGAGCGACCGGGACCACTTTTGTTGTTGGGTGAGCTTCTTCACGCCCCCCACTCTGATGAGGAGCTGTTGTCGTGGTTAGCCTATCAAAGACCGACGTCCGCTGAGAGGGGATGACCAATCTATCGATGGAAGACTTGCGCGCACGCGGAGCAGTTTTGATGACTTCAGGAGCATGAATGGCTATCTTCTTTGGGATGGCCGCTTCAGGTATTGTGGGCTTCTTGATGGGTCCACCTGAGCTTTGGCCCAGTCTGTTGAAAACCGAGGCACTAGATTTGGGCGACCCGTTGAGAGGGGCCGCGGTAGTTATAAGCCGATCAAAAACCGACTTCTTCGGAGCTTCTTGCGACGGCAATGGGGCGTTGAAGCTCATTGGTAGGAGCATGGTCCCATAGAATAGCCCTGTGGTGGCTTGCATCACCTGGTCCACCGGCATCGTAAGAAGGGAGGCACTTAAGGCCCGTAGGTCACTCCTCCGACGAGGACGGAGTGAGAGTTGTTGCAATTAGTACAGTTTGAAGCCATTGATCTTCTGTTTTTCTGCACGGAGTAAGATACCAAATCTTAGTACTTCACATCTAGGGGGAACCATAGCAAACCGCGATTCATTCGCGAAACACGACACATGAAGTGTGGAGTGGAAAGAGGAAAAGGTCCCACCGGGCGTGCCAGAATCTGTTCTCTGCCGGATACAGAGACGCGACCGCGTAGGTTCGTCTTTCCTGAATCTGGGGGCAGATGCTATTTGGTATTATCCGTCCACCTCTCCGAAAATGCCAAGTTGATTTATGGCGCCGTGCATCAGAGGTTTAGAAGGATGCGGCCGATGTAGCAGACCTCATCAGATTCCCCCTCATTTGAGGGGTTTTTGATTGTGGGGACGTTCTTTCCTGCAGGTGCAAGCCCCTGCAGTTAATTACGCTACCGCATTGCGGTAACCACTTTCTTCTTCTCCAGATGGTCACTTCGTGTCGTGTGTGTTTGTTTTGTTTTTGGTTGCCCGTGGATTGTATACGGAGACTAATTTATGTTGTTGCCCGTAGGGCATGGATTAGTCCAAATCCGTATTTTCTTAGATTTGGGTTTGGTTTGGGTTTAAGGATCGTTAATCTCATTGAGATTAAGATCAACTTAAACGTTTGTTAAGGATACGTTAGTCTAATTTTAGACTAAGATCAACTTAACGTTTGTTAAGGACACGTCAGTCTAATTTTAGACTGAGATCAACTTAACAGGATCATTTAGATCCAACAAAAGAGCATTTGGGCTCTATTGTTTTAGTTTAGGGACGTTGCGGTCTATTGAATGTCTGGTTGCCGAGACTCGCCACCTCTCTGAAGACATTGAAGAATTACAATGACATATTTCAGAGGTGTGAGGAGATGTACCCATGAACCAGTGTCAGTTGAGGGATCTGTAGGTGGATTGATTTAAGGATCGTTAATCTTATTTGAGATTAAGATGAACTTAAGTGGTTGTTAAGGATACGTTAGTCTCAGTTTAGACTAAGATCTACTTAACAGGATCATTTAGATCCAACAAAAGAGTATTTGGGCTCTATTGTTTTAGTTTAGGTACATTGCGGTCCATAATTAGTTTAAGGACATTACGGTCCAGTTTAAAAACGTCATAGTCTATAAAGTTTAAAGACATCATAGTCTATGAGTTTAGGGACCTCACAGTCCATAAAGGTTAAGGACATCATAGTCCATGAGTTTAAGGACCCCACAGTCCATAGAGGTTAAGGACATCATAGTCCATAAGTTTAAGGACCTCACGGTCCATAGAATTTTTTTTAGGGACATTACAGTCTATGAGTTTAAGGACCTCATAGTCCATAGAGTTTAGTTTAGGGACATTACGGTACAGTTTAAAGACGTCATAGTCTGTTTGGTTTTGATTCAAATGTTTGGGGATGCACCAAAAGTTATCGGTTATCGGGACCCTCCATCTCACTGAAGATGCTGAGGAATTACAACGATATGTATCAGAGGTATGAAGAGATGTACCCTTGAACCAATGTTGGTTGAAAGGCTCTAGGTTTTGCTTTGAATGTCATATGAGATGATCAATTTTGGGAGAAAAGAGTGTATTTGAGATTCAGTCAAAAAGGGGGGTCCTGCCTCTGGAAGACTTAGCTAATTTAGGCTAAGATTGGCTCGAATATAGTGTTAAACACTAGAGTACACTCGGCTATCACGTGCTCCCACGTGATGCATTTAGAATTGTGTTAAACACTAGGGATGAAACACACAAAATAGTGTTTAACACCAAAAAAAGAAGCGCTCACGTGGGGTCACGTGAGGCGCTTGAGTATTGGGCCAGACTTCCTTTATTTTATTCTCAGAATATGCAAATAAGTGTTAAATACTTAATCTTTATGACTATCACGTGTGGACACGTGATGGTGCCCATGCATTAACTCCTCAGTTTTACCCCCTTTTTCTCGGTGTTTGTCAGGGGTCACGTGGAGACACGTGAGGTGCCCAAAATCTGTTCTGCCCTTCTTATTTTTAGGAGTCTGTTCAAGGGTCACATGGGAGCACGTGACCTAATCTTATTCGTTCTCTTTTGATCATTGAGGGGGAGGGTCACGTGTTGCCACGTGATCATTACGTGCATAGAGAGATAAATCCCTTGCTGAGGAATTAAATTCTCTTATACGGTTAAACCATAATTTTATTTAGAGGAATTAAATTCCTATGTGTTTAAAAGAATTGAATTCTTTAAACTCAATTCTCCCTTTAAGTTTTGGATCTACATGGCAGAATCTCCCCGATGAGAATTAAATTCTCAACTTATGGGGAGATCTGCTTCTGCAGATCTATTACCATGAAGAAGAACTAAGTTCTTATATTAAGGGTTAAACCCTATCTTTGTTGGAGAAATTAAATTCCTATATGCTTTGTGGGAGAATAGAATTCTCTGAACTTAAGTCCACCCTTAGGTTTTAGATCTGTATGGCAGAATCTCCCCGATGAGAATTAAATTCTCAACTTATGAGGAGATCTACTTCTACAGATCTTCAACCAAAGGAAGAACTAAGTTCTTATTCAGAAGAGTTAAAATCTTAGTTTGAGAATTAAATTCTCTTTTGTTTTGTGGGAGCTTATAGATTGATCTCTTTCCCTCTTTTACTTAGGGTTTCTTTCTTTTCTAAAGAGATCTTCTTCTCTCTGGAGAATTAAATTCTCTTCTTTTTTTTTTATCTCTCTCCTACCTCTGTTGTTGTATCTTGGGTCATGTTTATAGGAGAAAGAAAAGAATCAGTTTGTTTAGTCAATCTTTCATTTAAAATTTTTGATTGATTTTGTAACCAACATGATCTTTTAGATCACTCGGTGAATTTTATTCACCATTGGATTTTTAATTCAAAAGATATTTTGTTTGTTGTTCCTGGCAAATTTTACGAAAATATTTCCTTGTATAGAATCTTTCTATAAATTGGTGATTTTTAATCTTCATTGGATTTTTAATCCATCGGTGTTCCCTTTTACAGAATGCAATCTTTTTTTGTTTGGAAAGATCTAGGGAAATATTTTTCCACTAGGGTTTTTTTTATTCCCTTTAATTAGAATTTAATTCTATTAGTTTAGAGGGATCAGGAACCCATCACGTGTTGGCACATCACCCCTGGTCACGTATGGACACGTGATACCCCATTTAGGGTTTTCTTTCTTTTAGCTCAGATGATTTAAGAGCCTATCACGTGTTGGCACGTGACCCCACTGATCAAGTATTTAATTAGAATTTAATTCTATTATTTCAGAGAGCTTAGCAACCCATCACGTGTTGGCATGTGACCCTCGGTCACGTGTGGGCACGTGATGCCCCATTTGCGGGTTTTTTTACTGCTTTACTTGTATATTTTATTCAATTCAGTGGGTTTAAGAGCCTATCACGTGTTGACACGTGACCCTATTGATTTAAGCATCTAATTAGAATTTAATTCTATTATTTCAGAGAGCTCAGGGACCCATAACGTATTGGCACGTGACCCATTTAATTAGAATTTAATTCTATTAGTTCAAAGGGCTCAGGAACCCATCACGTGTTGGCACGTGACCCATTGGTTAAGCATCTCCAATTGTTTATTTCAGCGCCTATAAACTTTGTTCATAGAAGGTCACGTGTCCTCACGTGATGCCCGATCACGTGTGGACACGTGATGCTCGATCACGTATGGACACGTGATGCTCCTCTCTGGTGTTTCCTTGCTGCTTTATTCATTTTTTATTCAGTTCCTATGAGGGAACAGTGGGGAACGGATATAATTGGCCTTATCGAACCAGCGTCATCCAGAAGACATCGGTTTATACTAGTAACAACCGATTACTTCTCTAAGTGGGCAGAAGTAGTACCTCTAAGAGAGGTAAAGGCGGAGAATATCCTCCACTTTTTCAAAACTCATGTTATCTACCTGTTCAGAACTCCACAATAGATAATCTCGGATAATGGACCAACCTATAGAAGCTACAAAATAAGCTGTTTCGCACAATAACATAAGATAGACTGGAGATACTCCTCGGGATATAATCCTCGGGCCAATAGTCTAGCCGAAGAATTCAACAAGACCTTGACCAAGATTATAAAGAATACGCTGTCCGGGAACAAGAAGGACTGGCACGAAAGACTGCATGAAGCTATTTAGCTGTACTGAACAACGTTCAAGACGGCCACGAATACAAACACCACATCCATTGGTGTTTGGCACCGAAGCAATACTCCCACTGGAGATAGAGCTCCCCTCATTACGAGTGGTAGTTCAATACGAGCGAACGGATGAAGAAAATGCTCATCTTAGGCCTGAGGAGCTCGATGCTCTTGATGAAACCCGTTTTGTAGCACAGCAAAATCTGGAAGCTTATAAGGCAAGGACGACGCGATCATATAAAAGACTAACCCGGCCGAGAACATTTTGCCAAGGTGAACTCGTGCTGGTTGTCAAAAGACCGATGATTCCTAATCATGTAAGACGGGGAAGTTCGAGCCAAATTATGAAGGACCGTACATCATAGATAAGGTCTACTAAGATAGAGCTTATTTGCTCATGGATATGCATGGAGAAATGCCATTTCGACCAATAAATAATCGATTCCTCAAAAAGCATATGCTTGAAGAGTTGCGACTTAGGTCAATGATAGATGACGACGCTTATGTCCGCTTGCTATCTTCTTGAGTCAAAACTCTGAAAGTCGTATGCTCCCCATCATGCAATAACGGACCACTATATCCTTAAACCGGTATTGGACTGAAATGTCCTTAAACTATCATTTTGTCTTGAACATAAGAATGTTGGTCCGGAATGTCCCTAAACTAATATGTCATCTCGTATATGATAATAATGGACCACTAAGTCCTTAAACTGGTATTGGACCGAAATGTTCTTAAACTATCATTTTGTCTCAAGCACGGGAATATTGGACCAAAACGTCTCTGAACTAATGATGGACCGAAATGTCCCTAAACTAATATTAGACCGAAATGTCCTTAAACTAATATGTTTGGCCCTGCGATATGGGTCATATGACCAATCGTATACAATTTATGGGCATAAATAATCCATGTCTCTCCCAGGTCCCATTGGCAAAACTACACCTGAAATCCCCACCGGCTAGAAAGCTCTACTAATAATGCGGTCTTTTGAAAAGTCGTGACCTATTGACGATAGTGTGTTGCTTTACGGGCCGTATGTCTCTTCAAGCGATCATTCATATAAAAACCGTACGTCCACAAGCGAAATAGGCACAGATGAAAACTCGAAAGGGCGCTGTGAGTAAAAACAACAAGGTGACCAGTAAGCTTGTGAAAACCGGAAAGGGCGCAAACTCGTTGAAAAAAAAGAAAGACTCACTTGCAAAGTCCTCTTGATTTTGTAATGTGAAAACACCTGCACGAGATCTTTATAACTCACAAAGGAGCAACACACTTAGGAATCCATATGATCTGTACGAGATCCTCATGACTCGTAAGGAGAATATACCCTCTGTAAACCCTCACGGCTTATGGAATTCAAAAGGCCTTAAGGTACATGGATCTAAACCTGTTCTTAAGCCATCATATCCCCATAAATTTATGCCCTACAAGTGGTCCAATATCGACTCTTGTATGCAATCCACGGGCATAAATAAATATATTCCAAACCAAGTCCCACCAAAAGAGAGAAATATTTCTCGACATGGTGAACAACACATGTAAGTCCTCTCGACTTATAAGGAGAAAATACATCTATGAGATCCTCACCACTCATAGGGAGAATTACCTTTATAAGACCTTTACAGCTTGTAAAGTCAAAAAACCTTATTTGGCTGGAATCTAAACATGTTACCTAAGCCACCATTGGCTGAAATTGGCAATGACATATGATGAATTGCTCCTGACAATATTCCAGTAGCAGCAATGCATATGCCAAATAAGGTACCTCATATCAACTATGCGACTCACAATATGAAAAAGAAAAATAATCGAAATGATATGGCAACCTGTAATAAAAAGCAGCGAGTAAAAAAATAGCTGAAATGATTGGGCACCGTGAAAAAATAACTGAAATTATGGGGCAATCATGACTTTCGCGATAAGAAAACCTGAAATGATAGAGCATTATAGAAATAATAAAAAAAAGAAAATAAAATATTTTCTGCCCTGCTAGTAGATCCATACCAACTCTCGTATACAATTCATGGGCACAAATGAAAGAAAGGGGACTATATTTTCCCATCATGCTTTGTCAAAAGTAGAACTAAGTCTTGATGGCATATCTGTAGCCTAGAGATTATTTCGATGTTCTTCCTCATTCCAGCAAGGTGCGAACGCAATGGTTAAATAAAATCGGAGTAATGGAATATTCTTAGCTCCAGATCTTGATGACAATATGAACAGCATAGAGGTCATGCGGATGTCTACCCTACTTCAGTGAAGGATTAGCACAATATCATCAAAGCAAAAACGAAGTGATGACATATGCCTAGTTTTGGGTCTTGATGGCAAGCCTAAAAACCATCGGATGTCATCCCACCCCAAAAGGACGCATTATGACTCATCGGAGCTCCAAATTGAGCCTAATCTCAAGTAAAGTGCCATGGAAACACCTAGCGCTAGATATTCTAATAGTAATATGGATATACCAACCTGAGAAGACTACTTGAAGACGTCTTGTCCAGCCTCAGAAGGGATCAGAGACATGACAAACGCATGGCTACTCGAGCCGCAACTCAAGGGATTGCATATCAGGGAAATATCAGTCAATGCGACGGTACGATGGATTCAACCCAGTACCACAAACCTAACGGACTCCTATCATAAAAAGGGGTTATCTATATTTAAAGTTAGGACGAGTTTTCCTATAAGCCTAAGGGAAGGGTAAACTAAACACTCTGAAAAGAGTGAATAAACTAATCCACGCCATTTCAGGGACAATCAAGAGACAGTAAGATGAAAATATAAAAAAAAATAATATCTTTTATTCATTTATCAAAATTGAAGGGTGGATACAAGGATGTTTATAAAAAATGGGAGAATATAACAAAGAAAAAGTCTAGGACGGCGGACTATTTAGCAGGCCAGCCAGATCATCGCTTTTCTATTGAACCCCTGTCTCAAGCTCTATCAGCGTAGCAAGCTAAGCTCCTGCTTGTTTTTGCTTTTGCTGATACAAGGAGAACCGGTGTTTGAGCTCCCCCTCGGCATTTTTGTGACTCTCCACGATTTCCTTTGTGAAGTTAACGACTCTACAAGGGCCACCACTTCCATCATGACTTGTTGGAGAGCTCGCCAGACCTCATAAACCCGGGTGGCATTAGCCGCGAGTTGAGTTTGGAGGTCTTCTAAGGTCTTCGAAGCTATCTCCCTCTCTGAAAATTTTCGAGTCAGTTTCTTCTCGCAAGACCGGAGATTGGCGCTACATCTCTTAATCCACTCATCCGACCTGGCCTTCAGAGATGAGATGTCCGAGGGAAGGTGTTTGTGTTCAAACTCATGAAGAAGGGCTTCCACTCACCGACAGTATTAAACCCAAGTACGCATCAGCATCTCGTTATGATAGGTGGCAAGGAGAGATAAAGAAGCGTTAGCCTCGGTAGCAAACTTCGTTGCGATGAATGAAGCACCGGTGCGAAGGTCTTCAATGAGATCGGCCCACGAGCGTAAGCTGTTCCTCGCCATCCTTTCAAACATACGTATTGCGTAAAGACCCTCGGGAATACGAACATGAGACTCGAATGGGGTCGAGGCCGGCAAAACTGTATCAAAATAAGGAAAACACAGGAAGGTTAGACGCATCTCCAAGATATGAGATAAAGAAAAGAATACGAGGACAAAGGCGTCACTCACCCACAGTCACAGATGGCAAATCTTGGAGATCCCCAGGTTCATCCAAGATCTCGACTTCGTCATCGGCCTGCAAGACTGCAGTTAAACAAACACGTCAGTATCGCTTCAGAAAGTATAATAAAAAAAGATAAAAAGTTACCAACCATGTCCAGAAGAGAGGATGATACACTGGGGAGGTATCATATACGGGGCTGCCATACCAAATAGACGTGAGAAGGTCTCCTCCGGAGAACGATCCAATATAGAGGATGCCAATTCCTGCAACTCTGAAAACACCATAAGAGAAGTTAGGCATACTGAGAGATCATCAAATGAAAAGAAATAGAAGATAAGATTACCTTCGATGCTCCTCCCACTCTGGGCCAAAGGAGCTGCAGCGTCAGGAACATCCCCCGTATCTTCGGGCACACCATCAATAATATCTATGGAGTCCGTCGATGGTCCGTAAGCTTCAGCCGAAGGAATCAAAGCCATTGCAGGAGTTTTCGGGACATGCTGTTGGCTCGAAATCTTGTCGGCCACAGAAGTCCCTGCAGAAGAAAAAGACAATGTAAGGACGAGGAAAATATGTAAGTCGATGTAGTACACCCCAGTACTTGTGGGGAGGCGGAATTTTCTAAAACGATCAAGTTTAAAGAACGAACATCGACTAACCGCTTAAATCGAAGCTAAACAACTAATAACCAAACACATAGTTATACTAAACTAAAGTGTTAAGGGATTATACCTATCGATACTAGTCCTTCGTCTTTACGATCTCCTTGTTCTCCTCGGCCTTCTCTAGGTAGTAGACGATCCACCCGAGAGCAAAACTCCAAGCTAAACCTCTCACTTGAGGTAACTAATCAACTTTGATTGCTAATCAAAGATGAAAGGATGATAAAGAGTGATGGTTATGGATTGTTTAGTCTAACTAATCCTTTGATCTCAACTCATGAGGTGTAAGGATTAGGGTTTGAAGATGAGAGCTTGAGGAGAGAGAATGTGAATGAGATAATGAGAGAAGAGAGAGAGTGTATCATAATATATCATGAAGCATTTCTTTTTAAGAAAAATGAATAAAGGAAATGAATAAGCATGCTTCATGAAATATCTAGTGGTGATTCATTAGCATGAGTCATTAAGCAATAAATGTGCATTAATGAAATGAATGAATCACCACCATGACTCACTTTCTTATCCAAAAGAAACCTCCTTAGTCACATCTTCTAGAAGCTTCTCGTACAATTACGAGAACGCCCCCCGATCCGTAAAAATACGGAAAAACTTTAGACTGTAAAAATCCAATAACCGGATACCAGTAACTGGCTTAAACCAAAGCCGACTGGTAAAAACTGTCCGAAAGTCATACGTGCGTAAACGCACGTATGCGTCCGAACCCTTTGTCGCAAAACCATGCAACCTCTATATCGTTTCGCCTGGAGTAGGAAACTCTCTGTGTGGGACTCTAGAGACTCGACTACTACGCTGGCAGTGGGTTTAACCACAGACCGTAAGCGGCACTAGCTGTACGTAACGGTCCCCAGGTAGTTGTCGATAAGAAGGCCGATGAGTAAACCCATCCGAACTCCTACTGAGTCTGATGTGACAATCTCCATACAGTCCGGTCCGTTCGTCCAAGACTATCGCATATCGGGCCTAGGGGGGCGGCAAGCGTCAGTCCCCTAATAGCGGTATAAGTCGTGTCGGAGTGAAGCCCATTACACCCTGAGAAACTACTGGAACCTACCAGCAAATCTCGCTTGCCCTGGCCAGGGACTTTGCGTAATGGCTCTCTGACACAGCACGATATCTACTCCCAATACCGGGAGGGACGAATCCTGTCTAACCGCCACTGCCTCCAAGTGCTCGGGACTGCACCCAACTGCTACCTGTTTGCACGACTCCTTTGAGCCGTGGTAGGGTAGCAATCTAAGAACAGTGGGACACACTCGAGGCGAAGTAGCAGTGTCAAGTCTGCGGACTACGCTGTACTCATGTCACCTGGGAACTGTTCACTGACGACTGGTATCAAACCAACCAACAGTTCCCTGTGAGTCCTGTCCGGTGTACCCGTAACCTAACGAGCACCTGTATACTATCTCCAGTACGACGTACTGACGGCTGTGGGACAGACCATCTCCCCAACTGGGATGAGAAGCGTACACACCAGTCTACTCCGGAGTATCGATGCTCTGTCTCGATAATCCAACGACCAGGGACCTGAATAAGGATGTGCTTGTAGACTACCCAGCCCCCACTAGTGTGACTGCCATCACAACGCTGGTAGACAAGCAAGATCCTAAGAGCTCTATCAATACGTACACTCACATATTAAGATAGAAAAACCAAGTAGCATACTACCATGTTTAGCAAGACTGTTATATACATGTGAATATCCCAAGCTTCCATTAAGTAATATACAAGCTAGTATGATACAGTAATGGCCTTCTAGGGCATAAACACTAACAATCTCCCACTTGCACTAGGGCCATGTACTGGCATATCGTAGACCAATGATCTCGAGCAGCCTCTCGAACTGAATCTGAGGAAGGGCCTTCGTGAATGGATCAGCAATGTTCTCTTCTGAAGAAACTCTCCGAACCTCGATCTCCTGACGATCAATGATCTCCCTGATCAGGTGATACCGCCTCAAGATGTGTCTGGACTTCTGATGGGACCTTGGTTCCTTCGCTAAAGCTATAGCTCCGTTGTTGTCGCAATACAGAGGTATTGGATCAACTATGGTAGGAACAACCTGAAGTTCTGTTAGGAACTTCTTCATCCAGACTGCTTCTTTAGCGGTATCGCAAGCAGCTATATACTCCGCTTCCATCGTCGAGTCAGCAACGGTGTCCTGCTTGGAGCTCCTCCAGCACACCGCCCCTCCATTGAGGGTAAAGACATAACCCGACATGGACTTGGAATCGTCCTTATCACTCTGGAAGCCGGAATCAGCAAAGGCCTCCAACCTGAGGTTTTTAGCGCCGTAAACCAAGAACATCCCTTAGTCCTCCTCAGGTACTTGAGAATGTTCTTTACTGCTATCCAGTGTTTCTCCCCTGGGTCTGACTGATACCGGCTTACCACGCTCAGTGCGTAAGCTACATCTGGTCTGGTACACAACATCGCATACATTATAGAGCCTACCGTAGAAGCGTAGGGTATAATAGACATGCGTTCCCTTTCCAAATCAGTCTTGGGAGACATCTCTTTGGAGAGGGTGATTCCGTGACAAGCCGGTAGATTACCGCGCTTAGAATCTTCCATACTGAATCTTTTCAGTACAGTGTCGATATACCTGGACTGCGAAAGTCCCAACATCCTCTTGGATCTATCACGATAGATCCGGATCCCTAGAATGTAAGAGGCATCACCCAGGTCTTTCATGGAGAACCTGTGTGACAAGAATCCTTTGACAGATTGTAGCATAGGAATGTCATTTCCTATTAATAGAATGTCATCCACGTACAAGACGAGGAATGCGACACTTCTGGCCACAACTTTACTATATATGCACGGTTCATCTGGATTTTTGATAAAGTCATATTCTTTGACTGTCTCATCAAAACAGATGTTCCAACTCCGCGATGCCTGCTTTAGTCCATAAATAGACTTAAGCAGCTTGCATACTTTGCCGCTGCTCCCACTCTGATTGAAACCCTCTGGCTGATCCATATAGACGCTCTCTTCTAAATTTCCATTCAGAAAAGCCGTCTTTACGTCCATCTGCCAGATTTCATAATCATGGAAGGCAGCAATAGCAAGAAGGACCCGAATGGATTTGAGCATAGCCACTGGAGAAAAAGTTTCGTCATAGTCCAAACCAGGTCTTTGACGAAAACCCTTTGCAACAAGTCTAGCCTTATAGGTTTCCACCTGTCCATCTACACCAATCTTTTTCTTGAAGATCCATTTGCATCCTATGGGTTTTACCCCATCTGGAGCAAAGTCCAAAGTCCATACTTTGTTGGTGTACATGGACTCCATTTCGGTCCGCATTGCATCTAGCCATCGTACCGAGTCGCCGCTCTGGATGGCCTGCTGGAAGTCAGTAGGTTCATCATCATCTATGATGCAATCCTCTCTATCCCCGTCTATGAGAAAACCGTAGTATCTCTCAGGCGGATGAGACGGCCTACTACTCCTGCGGAGGGGTGCGGGAATGATCTGTTCTTCTTGAACCTCTGGTTCTACCAAACTTTCAGTAGCAGTTTGTGGTTCTGGAATTTCTTCCAGTTCTATTTCGCTCCCACTTATTTCCTTTTCTAAAAACTGATTTTCCAGAAAATGGGCATTACGAGAAACAAAAACCTTTTGTTCCTCTGCGTAATAGAAATAATATCCCTTGGAGTTCTTTGGATATCCCACAAACATACATTTTACTGATCGTGCCTCGAGCTTGTCCACATGCTGCTTTTTAACAAAAGATGGACATCCCCAAATCTTCATATGTTGAAGATGGGGTTTCTTCCCAGTCCACATCTGATATGGAGTGGTAGGCACAGTCTTGGTAGGAGCCCTGTTCAGAAGATATGCCGCTGATTCTAGCGCATAACCCCAGAAAGATCGCGGTAACTCAGCATTACTCATCATGGATCGTACCATATCCAATAGGGTTCGATTCCGTCTCTCCGATACACCGTTATGCTGTGGAGTGTATGGAGGAGTAAGCTGAGAGAGAATTCCTTTCTCTTTTAGGTAACCTAGGAACTCGGCACTTAAGTATTCTCCACCTCGATCAGATCTAAGTGTCTTAATACTTTTGCCGGTTTGGTTTTCTACTTCATTCTTATACTCTTGGAATTTCTCAAAAGCCTCGGATTTATGTTTCATCAGATAAATGAATCCGTATCTTGAGTAATCATCCGTGAAAGTAATGAAATAGGAAAAACCACCTCTCGCATGTGTAGACATTGGACCACATACATCACTGTGTATGAGTCCTAAGAGCTCGCTCGCTCTTACTCCTTGTCCAGTAAATGGAGTCTTTGTCATCTTTCCTTTGAGACAAGATTGACAAGTGTCATAGGATTGATATTCGAACGTGTCTAAATATCCTTCTCTATGCAACTTAGTTAACCTTCTCTCATTGATGTGACCCAGTCTACAATGCCATAAGAAAGCTTTATTTAAATCTGGAGACTTTCTTTTTAGTGTGTTCTGGACATTGAAAATTTGGAGTTGGTTTAACACATATATGCCGTTATTTAGAGTACCGGACCCAATCAAACCATGATTAAGGTGGATGTTGACAACATCTCTTACAAACGTGAAATCATAACCTTTATTTGATAACAAGGAAACTGATATGATATTACACGTTAAGCTGGGTACAAAATAACAGTTATGCAAAACCAAAATATGTCCACTCATCAATCCTAGGTGATAATCCCCGACGGACGCAGCTCCCACGCTAGCTCCGTTAGCAACCCTGAGGATCATATCACCTTCCTTCAGCACTCTACGGTTTCTCAGTGCCTGCAATGAATTGCAAATATGAGATCCTGATCCGGTATCCAATACCCAGGAAGTAGAGTTGATCGACAGACAATTCTCAATTACAAACACACCTGAAGTCGAAGCCACAGCTTGCTTCGGTTCCTGGTTCTTGGCGTTCCACGCCTTGCAATCCTTCTTCCAGTGCCCTTTCCTGTGACAATGAAAGCACTCATCCTGACCAACTATCGGTACTGCTTTCTTTATCTTTCCCTTCCCTCTCACCTTACTAACACCTCCTCTAGGTTTGGGTGCGGCCTTCTTCTTCCTTCCTTTGGCCCTAGCCTTGGACCCTGAAGAAGATGAACCGCCAACAAACATAGCGGGTGTTTCCCTTACCTTCTGTAAGGTGCCCTCTGCACTCCTTAACATGTTCAGGAGTTCCGCAAGTTCAACTTCTTTTCCTTGAAGGTTGAAGTTGAGGATAAACTGGGCGTAGGTGGGAGGAAGGGACTGGAGAATAAGGTCTGTATAGAGCTCATTATCCAAAGTCGTCCCAAGGTCTGCGAGCTCCTCAATATAGCCGATCATCTGTAGGACATGTTCACCTACCGATGACCCGACAGCCAACCTCGCTCGAAATAATTTCTTCGAGGTCTCGTATCTTGCAATACGAGATTGCTCTCCATAAAGTTCCTTTGTATGGAGAAATATGCCATCTAGGGACATATCCTCGTGCCTCCTCTGATGTTCATTGTTCATCGAGGCAAGCACGATGCACTTGGCTCTCGCGCAATCTAAATCCCAGGTTTTGCGGATTTCCTTATCCGCATTGCTGGATTTGGGACCAGGGACAGCAGGTGCCGTAGCGGTGAGGACGTACCCCAATTTGTCATAGGTCAAGGCCATCTTGACATTCCGCAGCCAATCTTTATAGTTTGGCCCCGTCAGTATATTCTTTTCTAAAAGTAACTTAAGTCCAGTCATTTTCAGGGTCGCTGCAATTAGGAGAGAGAGAAGAAAACTCTTTAGCATGATGCTCTTGCAAGTTTAGAGTGGTTTTTAGTTTATCTAAACTGGATGGCTCCCACTGTTTCTCGAATCCTTCCTCAAACCATAAAAGAAGAATTAGCCAAGACTATTCTCACCGTACAATACTTGCTTAACCGTTCAGCCAGGCCGGTGTCGATACTTCGAGGGAGGTTTTCCAACGCTTTCGCGAAGTTCCTTAATTAAATAACCTCTTTTCTCTGGGGGCGTAACCCCGCTGACACTTTTCTGGACACCTACTAGGTTTATAGCATTGATCGTTAAGTGACGAATATCCTGATAAGTAGCATATACTCACAGTAGGATCGGGATCCAAATATCATCGTCTGATAATGTTGTAGGAATGCTACCAACATTCATCAAACTCAAAATGGTATGCATCTCTTTGCAAATTTCAGTTTCTTTTGAAATTCCCGATATAAGTTTTTGCCCCATGCTCTTATGACCTTGGCTTTGGTCAAAATGTCATAAGTCACATGTCAAGTTCTACCCGTCATTATCTTGTCAATTTGAACCCATTCGTATATACCCCTGACTTTGGTCAAATGGTAATACGACTGTCCCAAACCGACTCATCTATCTTATGCAACAAATGAAAACCCAGCAGCTACCAAACACTATGCCTTGACTTTGGCCAAAATGCATAGCTTGAATACTACTGAATACCCAAATGAAATGACGGAGGGCTACGAATGGTTTTGGCGAAACCGTGAACGTAGTGAACTTGATATAACCGAAGGAACCTGATAGCTTTTAAAAGGAGTGGTTAAAGCTCCGCATTTAAAAATATCTGTTTTAAAAATAACCGAATGGTTTCTTTTAAATTGTTCCAACGATTTAAACTTTGGTTTATTTTCTTTGCATTACAGATAATGCGTCCCATCATTAACCTATCATTGCAGAAAATAACGAAAATACAACGTCCTCTTATGCCATCCGCATTCGCCACGGGGTCCCGTCATCACCCGTTAGGTTACTTAACTAACGGCAGAGCGGGGGCTGGGCTAGCGCGGGTGTAAAACATAAGTGACGTCTAAATAGCTACAATAAATATAGATATTTTACATTCGTCTGACGCAATGATATTCATTCCAGAACACAGATAAACAATATTGGATATGCAAGCAATCTGTATTTCTTTTGAGCCTGCAAGAAAAGACAGATTACACAGTTGTGATGAATAGCCGTTACCCCACCCTCGACCCCTACGGGTACGGCAAACTACCCACCCGGCAGTCTGTGTACCCCACCTTGGGTCAGTCCTAGGAGCAAAAACAGTAAAATGAAATAATACAACGGTGGCTACGACCGCAACCTGGAAGTGCCCCGCAAAAATAATATTACAACAAATTACATTTACAACAAATGAATTAAACAATAACCCATTGCAAACCCCGGCTATACACCACAACAGTCCAATACAGTTTATATGCACAAACAGATATAACCATTTCAGAAATGTGCAACCCCCTGCCAACCGACATACTAGCAGTTGGGGGAGGTTTACGAACACATCAAACAATCACAGATATAATCCAATTCGCAAATACTGTACAATTCGATCGAATAAACAACATCAATATTGCTCCAAAATCTGCTCTGTTAAACAGTAACCTGAGCAATAATTAAATATTCCAGAAAATCCTAAATTTTACAGAGAAGCAACAGAAGAAAAATCGGTCGCTGACTCGCCAACTCGGCGGCGGAAGGGCGGCGGCTCAGTAGTCTGAGGCCGCGCTTCCGCGGCGAGATGGTCGATTCACTCGACTGTTTTTCTTGGGTGTTCTTCTGGTGTCATGTAAAGCTCTCTGAACTCACCTGAAAAATTTTCTGACATCGTTTTAAATTCGACAGAAACATGACAGAATTAGGGTTTTTCGGTTTCGTTTTTCCGTTCGAAATTCGTACAAATTTGCAATTAAGTTATTTAGTGTTTAGCGAGGCTCTGATACCACTGTAAGTCGATGTAGTACACCCCAGTACTTGTGGGGAGGCGGAATTTTCTAAAACGATCAAGTTTAAAGAACGAACATCGACTAACCGCTTAAATCGAAGCTAAACAACTAATAACCAAACACATAGTTATACTAAACTAAAGTGTTAAGGGATTATACCTATCGATACTAGTCCTTCGTCTTTACGATCTCCTTGTTCTCCTCGGCCTTCTCTAGGTAGTAGACGATCCACCCGAGAGCAAAACTCCAAGCTAAACCTCTCACTTGAGGTAACTAATCAACTTTGATTGCTAATCAAAGATGAAAGGATGATAAAGAGTGATGGTTATGGATTGTTTAGTCTAACTAATCCTTTGATCTCAACTCATGAGGTGTAAGGATTAGGGTTTGAAGATGAGAGCTTGAGGAGAGAGAATGTGAATGAGATAATGAGAGAAGAGAGAGAGTGTATCATAATATATCATGAAGCATTTCTTTTTAAGAAAAATGAATAAAGGAAATGAATAAGCATGCTTCATGAAATATCTAGTGGTGATTCATTAGCATGAGTCATTAAGCAATAAATGTGCATTAATGAAATGAATGAATCACCACCATGACTCACTTTCTTATCCAAAAGAAACCTCCTTAGTCACATCTTCTAGAAGCTTCTCGTACAATTACGAGAACGCCCCCCGATCCGTAAAAATACGGAAAAACTTTAGACTGTAAAAATCCAATAACCGGATACCAGTAACTGGCTTAAACCAAAGCCGACTGGTAAAAACTGTCCGAAAGTCATACGTGCGTAAACTCACGTATGCGTCCGAACCCTTTGTCGCAAAACCATGCAACCTCTATATCGTTTCGCCTGGAGTAGGAAACTCTCTGTGTGGGACTCTAGAGACTCGACTACTACGCTGGCAGTGGGTTTAACCACAGACCGTAAGCGGCACTAGCTGTACGTAACGGTCCCCAGGTAGTTGTCGATAAGAAGGCCGATGAGTAAACCCATCCGAACTCCTACTGAGTCTGATGTGACAATCTCCATACAGTCCGGTCCGTTCGTCCAAGACTATCGCATATCGGGCCTAGGGGGGCGGCAAGCGTCAGTCCCCTAATAGCGGTATAAGTCGTGTCGGAGTGAAGCCCATTACACCCTGAGAAACTACTGGAACCTACCAGCAAATCTCGCTTGCCCTGGCCAGGGACTTTGCGTAATGGCTCTCTGACACAGCACGATATCTACTCCCAATACCGGGAGGGACGAATCCTGTCTAACCGCCACTGCCTCCAAGTGCTCGGGACTGCACCCAACTGCTACCTGTTTGCACGACTCCTTTGAGCCGTGGTAGGGTAGCAATCTAAGAACAGTGGGACACACTCGAGGCGAAGTAGCAGTGTCAAGTCTGCGGACTACGCTGTACTCATGTCACCTGGGAACTGTTCACTGACGACTGGTATCAAACCAACCAACAGTTCCCTGTGAGTCCTGTCCGGTGTACCCGTAACCTAACGAGCACCTGTATACTATCTCCAGTACGACGTACTGACGGCTGTGGGACAGACCATCTCCCCAACTGGGATGAGAAGCGTACACACCAGTCTACTCCGGAGTATCGATGCTCTGTCTCGATAATCCAACGACCAGGGACCTGAATAAGGATGTGCTTGTAGACTACCCAGCCCCCACTAGTGTGACTGCCATCACAACGCTGGTAGACAAGCAAGATCCTAAGAGCTCTATCAATACGTACACTCACATATTAAGATAGAAAAACCAAGTAGCATACTACCATGTTTAGCAAGACTGTTATATACATGTGAATATCCCAAGCTTCCATTAAGTAATATACAAGCTAGTATGATACAGTAATGGCCTTCTAGGGCATAAACACTAACAAAATATAGGTCATCTGGTAAAGAACATGAAAAGATATATACCAATGTGCCGAGGATCTTGGAGTATAGCTTCCTCAAGTTGTTGCTCTTTTCTTGTTAGCCACGCCCGCCGGGCTTCAATTGAAGAAGGAGTTTTACCTGCTTTCTGAGCAGCTTCATCTTTAGAAGTAGCTGATACTGGTTGTTTCAAATCCCTTTCCTTTGCCAATGTTAAAAGGGCCGTCGGCAGCGCGACAGAGGGTGGATCAATGTCCCAGAAAAAACGTGGGTCTTTTTAGGACGTACGCCCGCGGCCTCATCTTGCGACCTTTTAAGGGCTTCAGTGAGCTGAGCAGCCTCCTCAGCAGACGTGTTTGGGAAGATAGGGCCATCGTCCGGTTCATGTTTAGGCATGCCGTCACCATCAGGATCATGAGACTCGGGCTCGAACAGTGCATCAATCAGACCCACGTCGGATTTCTTTTTCTTTTTAGGACCTGAGCTAATGCTCGTAGAGGAACGTTTCCTCCCCTTTGGCATCTTTGGAAGGCGTTGCCCGATCTCAGCTTTAGGATCTGACTCGGATAATGCCACTTCCTTTGCGGCGCCCTGAGTCTTTACATCAGGTTTGGTGCGAATTGGCACTCCTGTAGCACGAAGAGCCGACACTGCTGGAGGAGCCTTCGGAATAACCACCGCACCACTCTCCCTTAAAGGTGGACGGATGACCGATCGCGGTCGTAACAGGACGTCAACAGTACAGGCAGGCATGGAGACCCTATACTCAAGTAGCACCCGTTTTTCCTCCATAATGATTAGACCTACCCTATGCCGATACCAGCCCTTATAAGGACCCAAAAGCCTTGGAATGTAATCAGGCTCAGGGATCATAAAATGAGAACCGGTGTTTAGACGTATGAAGTGATGAATAACATCATGGGCAATCTCCAGCATGGCAGCGGGCTCAACCAAAAATGCCTCGAGGGGCACGCCTTGATCATAACCCAGCTGTTAGGCAAAATGGTGTGGGTTGTATCACATGAATAGTACGGTGTCATCCAATCGGAATATTAAATAAGTAGGTCTGATTGAATAAAGTTGCATGACCTCCTTATGCTTTAGGGCCGGAGTTTCCTATTTTAGCACGTCAAACAGCTGTTGTGTGGCCTATGTTGGCATAGAAAGAACTTGATCGGTGAAAACCATACCGCTTTCATTCGAGTACGGGCAGAGCAGCACACGCAAAGCCTCCAACTGTGTTGGATCAGGAGCAGAAGTATCAACTAACTTCATAATTCACAAAAAAGTATAGGACTCGTAAAAAGTAAGCCTTTGGTGCACAGCGAATGCACCTAATATGTGCATCTCAATTCAAGACATGAAGTAATGGAGAGAGAAGTTTACGGGGTCTACGCCCGGACTCGAAGTGTTGGCAGCGGTGCTTAAGCCATGATACAAATGAGATAATCCTGCAACACTGATAACTAGATGTGCTGCTTCGGCTATGCGGTGAGCAGGGTAGAAGATAGATGCCCTTATAAAGCGTCGATGCATAGGCATCACAAACTAACTAAGCCATAGACTGATGAAACCTGTGAAGAACGTTTCCTCATCTATTCCAGGGGCATCAATCTACTTAAAAGCTATGGACGACGTGCTTAGAATATAGAACTTTGGCAAGTCCTCCTCATTGGCCGGTAGTTTCTCCAAGCCAAACCCAAAGGGATCTTCAATCCTTGCAAATTTCAGGGCATTCTTAGAAAAGACATCGGCACGAAGGAAGCGAGCGATGAAATCTTCGAAGCTGATTCCTTGCCCTTCAGATGACACAAATAGGCTCTCATAAATATTTAATACCTTGATCAAGCCTGGATATTTGTGCTGAACAACATTCTCAGTTGTTAGGCCCTCTCGCATAGCTGGCGCTATGGCAAAAACATACTCATCCGGAGGTAGCAGCTCCTCGTAAAGCTCTCCCTTGATCGGCAGTCCGGAAACTTCCAGGAATTCTTCCAGTGAAATGGAAACCTCCCGGTCCCCCAATAGAAATGTATGGGTGGGGAGATTCTATTGGTTCACAAAAGCCTTAATCCACCAGATGTGGGGAGCATGATAATAAAACAGTGAAGCATACACTTCCTGGTACATACCAACCTTCTGTAACCGTGATCGTTGAGCGGAGAAAATATAGCATGCCTAATGGAGATAGCCCACTGGTTGCCGTGGAGTAACGCCTATCTTATAGACCTACCCCTAGGGCCATGCTTCGCCTTGATATATCCGGCGTCCTAGAATGTCAATAGCCACTGGAGGTTGGTTGGGTACCCCCGCTGAAGATAGCTCAAGCCGACCTTCAAGTGTCCAGTTAACCGCTTCCATTGCATAAGCAATACGCAGATGCTCCGTATGCTGAATTGAATGGATAGGCTCTATTGGTTCCCCATAGGTGAAGCTATGACAACCCCTCATGATATGACCGTACCAGGTCCCCCATAAGAGAAGACTCTCGTCATTCCTGTCATGTCTTTTGATCATACTCATCACTTCCTCATCTAAAGACGACTGAGGGAAAGCAACTTCTGAATGGGTGTAAGGGAAGAAAGGAATTGAAGCCATTGTACCTGAAAAAGGACAAAGTAACCACCAACAAAAAGATGTGAGTTCATTTTGTGGAACTGCTAGCCCCAAAGATAGTAGACCCTATGAAATCAAAGTGGCGGCTCAGTAATGATGAAACATGTGCCTATAATGGGAATACAAAAGGATTCTTATTAAATAAGAAGGTGGAGTTAGACTCATAATATCCCAAAAAAGTGGGTCCTTTTTAATAATTTTTTTTTTCAAATCAAGAGATAGGGATTAATACCCTAAAATGAAAAATATATATATTCAAGAACAAAAAAAGAAAATTAAATGGAATAAAATTCCCAAAATTCCTAATAAGGGAAACTTTCCAAAACATCGAATCAGTGCTAAGCTCTACAAATGAGAAAATAATAGTAGGATTAAATCCCAGAGTTCCTACGTGAGAAGCTCGTGGGTTGAACAATGGAATTAAATTCCAGAAATCCTCAAAATGTCAAGATTGGCAACAGAGTAAATCCCTGAGAAGAAAATCAATGATAAATTCAAGAATGTCCATCGATCCAAAACCTTCGATCTGGACATCGAGATCTATGATCCACTTAAAAAAACCATTTTTTAGATCTCCAAGGGATCGGTTCAATATTAGGAGTTATACTCTGATGAATTTAAAATCCAATAATGCCCAAAATATTTTTAGAGCTAAGCTCTGTTCATGATCCTTACCAAAAATTTTGGCAGAGTCGACTTTGTTCAAAAGAATTTTTGAGAGCAAAGAACTAAGCTCTGAACGAGAATTAAATTCTCAAGAAAAAGAAACCCAACGAAGAAGATGAGGAAATAGTAGTTACTTTAGAGCCAAAGGCTCTATTTATAGGGTATGATGGGATAGGCTCGACTCTCCCATTCCCCTAGATGATCCAATGGCTGTAAGGCTGACACCGTTGCATTCACGTGTAAGGCACGTGAAAGCAATGTTGGGAAGCATTTGTTTCCTTATAAAAAAAGGGAAAGAGAAGAAAACAAAAGATGAAACGAATCCCTCCTACATGATATCTACATGAATGCTCACATGCAAAGCAAGTGACCACCGGCTTCAAGGAGAATTAAATCCTATGACTTGGCTTCCACGTGATATCCACGTGAGCGCTCACATGAAAAGCATGTGGCCTCCGGCTTCATTAAGGATTAAAAATCCTATGATATAAGCCCCATGTGTTGAACATGTGAGAGCTCACATGTAAAGCATGTGAGCGCTGAATACATATAAACTAAAACTCATACGGGCTCTTACGTGTTGAACATGTGAGCGCTTATATGCAAAGTATGTGAGCACTAAGTACACATAAACTAAAACCCATGTGGTCTCACGTGTTAGACACGAGACTTGATATTCATAAATACGGTTATCAAGTCAATACTTGATCTGATATTTAGGCTTTTAAACCGGCTAGAATAACAGTCGTCCGATTGAACGCGTATATCCAATATACATTTTTTATCAAACTCATGCATGTATTCCTATACGCACGTCACATCGCGTTTTGCCTGAGCAGGCACTTTCGTTGCGGGACTCTAAAGACCTGTCAATACGCTGGCAGTAGGTTATATAGGATCGTATCCAATTGAATTTGAAATACTTTCAGATTCAACCCCTTCTTGGGTTTACCCACAAGCTCGTCAGTGGCACTAGCTATATGTAACGGGTGCCCATGTATGAACAAGATAAAGGCAGGTCGACGAGCAAACTCATTCAATCCCGAAAAAGTCTATAAATGATAGTCACCATACAGTCCGGTCTCCTCATCAAAGAGTATCGCATACCGGATCTGGGGGATGGAATTTGTCAGACCTCCAATAACCCGATAAATCACGCCGACAGAGGGCTCATAACCAAAGAGATACAACTGGTAACACTTACCAGTTTATCTCTACTGCCATGGTCACGGACATTCGGTTATAGTCATGTTCTATACAGCACGATATCGACTCCCAATACCAGGAGTGACGAATTCCCTCGACCGCTTACTGCCTTCATGTGCTTCAGAACTATACCCAACTAAAACCTGTTTTCACGACTTAGTTGATCCATAGGAGGGTAGTAATCTAAGTACAGTGGGATACACACAAGATACTATGGCGATCTCAGGTTTGGGGACTACCCTGTACTCATGCCACTAGAGAACTGCTATCTAACATTGGTATAACACTAACTAGGAGTTCTCGGCGAGTCTATCCAGTGTAACTCATCCAATGAGCACATGTATACAAATATCGGTGTCAAACACCAATGGCTATGAGATCAGCCATCGCCCCGTACAGGGTCATGAAACGTATATACTAGTCTAAACTGGAGTATCGATGCCCAGCCTCAAAATTCCTACGACTAGGGACATTTATGGATGTTCTTATAAACTAACAGGCCCTACTAGTATGATCCCTATTATAATTCTGGTAGTCAAGCAAAGATCCTATTGGCTTTATCTCATGCATTAGCGATACGTGATAACTAGTAAAATGTATATACATGACAGATAAAGACAAACTAGATAATACTATCATCTTGAGTAAGACTATTCTCTATATAGGTCCTCATGAATTCAGTAATTGCCTTCCTATAATTACGATAATTGCCTTGAGCGCACCGATGTCCAACATTAATTGGACGAGTAATAATACTAGCTGGTTTATGATTGAACCGGATCATCAAATCAAGTGTTAATTTAATAATATAATTTATATATGATAGTGCATATAAACTAGTATTATTATGTTATTATTATTTTCTCTCTCTTTTATGTTATGTCACATGTTATGTGCACACATGGTTACATGCCATGAGCTTTTATATAATTATATTTAATATACATATATTTATATATTATTTTCTCTTTTTGCATGTCAAGTGATGAGGTGGATGCAAGATGGCACTCATTCTCATCTTAAATGACAAGTGGATGTAAAATAAATAATATGGTTTTATGAGGAGAATATGAGAGTATTCATTCATTCTAACCATATACTTTTTCTCTCATCCAAAGCAAGAAGAAAAGAGATGAGAAGTAGAGAGCACAAATAGAGAGGAGAAAGATTGAGAGTTCATTTTTTGTATTCTACATCCTTTTCATTTGATGTCTAGCAAACATAAAATGAGAGTTGCTTCATTTGATGAAGTTGGAGCTAGCATTAGGGGACCCTCACGTGGATCATTTTCGGCAAAGTTGGTTGGCGACCAAGCGTGATCCAGAGCACTCAGAGCTTAGCCGGAGTCTAAGGAGAGGTGGACAACGCGCCACAAACATAGTATCTCCTTGTTCTAGCATTTTGTAGTTTGGAAGCTTTGTGTCTATGGATATTTTCTCGGGTGAGGATGTTTTCTCCCTAGTATTTTTTGCTTGTCAATTCTGCTATGTCCTAGAACTCGTGTAGGCGAGCACGACATCCTTACACCTCCTTCATCAGAGACTGCTTCAGGCTTCCCTTGATGGGAGATATCTACGACGAGTGCATTCCACATGATACTTTTCTGTTTAGGACTGATGATTCTGATAAACCCTATGTTGGACCATCCTGCCGCAATCTATTCCGCACATATCATGCGATAGTTTGCAGGAATACACCGGGTGTCTCAAGCAGCATAGTTAGTTTTTGAGATTGGATTATTCTCTTCGTGGATGTTGAGCGGATCCAATTGAGGATGAACTGGTTGAATATCAGAAGTCCTTTCCCTAAGGTTGCTTCGCCTTTTCCTTCCCAGAAAAAGAATAAAAAGAGGAGCATAAAAGAGATGAGCGTTGAAGATGTCATGCCTGCGCATTTGCCTTGGTACGAGAAATATCTTAAGAGGTTATGCAAATCAGAAGACTTTGATAGGGAGACATTTTTGAGTGCTTTCGTGTGAATTGTGGATTTGCCATTTTGCTTGTTCGTCGGGCGGATTGGACCAGAAGTTTTCTATATGGAGGATTTCATGGCTCATGGGATGAAGCATGTTATAGGTATTCACTTATATGTCCATATGCATCGATGTATGGGTCGATTCATCAGGGGAGACCCATTGGGAATTGCCGAGTGTGTGGTCCACTTCACTATCTTTATACATGGTTAGGGCTCCATATAGAATATATGTATACACCGGTCATGCCTCCCATCTTTTCTACTTCTTATTTTCCCTCGATGCTACTACAGGCTGGCGGACTGCCCGATGCTAGGTCTGACGTAAGTATATCTGCAAGAAAAGCTTTCAGGCCTGTTAAGGCAAAACATGTGTTCGAGAAAAGTGTAATTGGGAGGGACAGTTTGACGGAATAGACATTTTTGTTTACATCCAAGCGTTTGGATGCAACTGAAAAACACTCTTTGGGGCATGTTAAATTGATGTGAAGAGCTTTAGAATTTTTTATTTCCATGAGATGCCGATTGATCCCTTTTCGGTCAAAGGGTGTTTTAAGCTTTGAGTCGTATTACCCCAACCAACTAGGATGCTTTATAGGGTTCGACCAACATATCCCTCGGTATATTAACTTCAAGAATATTAAACCATTGATTGGGGTGTTGCGGCAGTGTTGGTTCGAACATCGGTTTTACTATACTGGCTCAATGTTCATAGTGCCGTCTGGCGATTGTCTCGGCGAGCTTTCTGATTTATACATGCAGTTTATCAAACAGTTTTTTGGGGATGCTTTTGGCCAGTCCATTAGTCAGATATTGCAAAAACCCTTTTTCGGAGTGGTCTCGAGTGGAGCGGGGAGAAGCTCGACCTCTTCAATTAGGAAATGGAGGACTGAACGAGCTGTTTCTTAATCTTCGACTAGGGGAGTCATTCGCAAGCCAACATGTTTTACAGATATGACTTTTGATTCCTTAGACGAGACCTTCAACATACCGGGTTAGCTTCTCGACGAGAGTCCTGATGTTGAGGCTTCTAAAACCGACATTGATGTCTCTCGTCTGAAGAGATTTGCTGTTGTGAAGAGATTGGAAAACCTTGTTGTTACCAAGAAAGTGATCCTTCGGGCATTTCATGTTGAGCTGATAGAAGTACGAGGGTTTTGAAGGATGGTTCATCAGACTGCCCGTACCTTAAGAGTAATACGGGTTTTAGAAGCAGAAGCGAAGCAGAAGAAGAAACTAGTCCCCTATGGTGGTCATGACGCCTTACTAGTGGAGACTTTTCCTGCACTATTCACTTCTTGGTTTGATGAGAGGATTCCTAGAGCTATTTTCCTATTGACGCATGTATGTGTCCTCTATTTTTCTTTCACTGGTCTTTCTTATTTCCTCCGTTTATTAGTTATTTGATGTGCTTGCATGTTTTCTCCTTTGCGTTAGGTACTCTTGAGATGAAGGACGCATAAGGTGAGGCAGAAAAGATGCCATCTTCTACCCTTCTAAGTGGAATCGAACAAGCGGACGTACTTTCGTCACATCCCTTAGAGGACATTGTAGTAGACCGGGAAGTCCCAACGTGTAAGAAGAGAAAGGCTCCTCTAGTTTTTGTATCGCTTGATTCTCAATCCCCCACCAATCCCGAAATTTAGAGATTCTCAATCCCCCACCAATCCCGAAATTTAGAAGCCGGTTCATAAGAGAAGTGTGGGTGAGTCAGCGTGACGCATACAAAGAGAAAGCCTCCTCGAGTTTCCTGCACCACTTTTTTTATCTCATCGTGTTTCTTGTCGTTGTCAGTCTCGAAGAAGCCGAAGGCAGTCAGCATGACGTTGGCCTTCTCATCTTTAAGAAAGACTTCTGAAGCTCGGGCTAGCACTTTAGAAGGAGGCATGGGGAGCATGTGGCTCAAATCTCAAATGACCAATGTGATATTTGGTGATTGGGAGGAGACCTGTGTAACACAGGCCACTGTGCCAAGAGATGATGTGGTAGGACATGCGGCTACGACTATTGACCGGGTTCCCGTTGACCATGTTCCGATTGCTTTGGGTCAGATAGAAGATACAGCTACAACTAAAGATTTGGAGGAAGTGGTCAGAGAGCAGGTGGGTTTGCCGACTGATCCGACCTCCACTGTTTCCCATCTGGAGAAGATCCGTGCGCCCCAAGCCGGTGATTCGAGAGAGGGATCCTCTTCTTCCCCAGATGTCGGTGTCACTGATTTAAAAGGTATGAATATCACTCGTCATAGGTCTTATAAAGCTCAACGTTTACCCAGGAAATTTTCCCCATATTTGCCTGCCGTATATCCCATCCTTGTAATGAAAGTAGGAAACCTGGGTTTTCGAGAATATCGGAATGCAGGTGAATGTATGCTTTTATCTTCTCTTTCTTATGCATGTTCTTTATTTTTTCCGTGACCAATCTATTTTCTTTTCATAGGGCCTGATCAGCTAAATTACGTTAATGAGGTATCGGCTCACATGGCTGGCAGTCTTGAGGCTTGGCTGGGCCAGCTCAGGGGTCTCCCCGTCACTATCGCGGATGCGAATCCTGACTTCTCGTCTTTGATGACACATGAGGCTTTAGGGACTCTTCGGCTTGCATTTAGTGAGACCCCCGGGCTAACTTTCGATCAGTTTGTTCCAAAGGTCAATACATGCTCTGACATGTTGATAAGTGTCAGGGTGGACATCACCGATTAATTAAAGCATGTACGTTCTTTGGGAACGATGCTTCTTTGGCTCAAGGCTGCTGCAATGGTGGAGCTGAGGATGTTGGATGAAGATTTGGTTATGAACTTGCCGATCTTGGAAGGTAAACTCACGGACGTCGAGGAGCATTATACACTCGAGCTTGCTCACACGCAAATGATAGTTGAACGACGCGCAGAGGAGAGACGCTTGGATGATGCACTTGTTATGCTGGCCAGGTTGGAAAAGGAAATTGCTGCGGTCAGGGAAGAAATAGCCGTAGCCCAGCTAAGTGTTGATGCGAGGACCAAGGAGGACCAGCAGTCCGAAGCACTCATCTTGAATCAAAAGCAAACGGCTGGCGAATTGGCATGGCAGATAAAGATGCTCACTGATTTAGAGCAACATAGGGAATCTAGACTCCAAGCATTTGAAGAAGAGAAGCAGTGGAAGCTCGACACAATTCAGTTCTTTTTGTGATAAAACCCTTTTTGTTTCTGTTTGGAACATATGTTTTGTTTTGTGTTCAGAAATCTCCTGTAACAGAACATTTTCTTGTAATAAGATGGTTCATTTTTATTATCATTTCCATGAATGATTTATTGCTGTTTGATTAAGTAGCATATGTACATTTGGCCTGATTTGATGTATGCTTATCCACATTTAGAGTGTGGTGTCGTGAGCATAGCATCCTTAGGATCCATGACTATGAGTCATGGGAATCAACTTTACTTCTAGGCAGCTTAAAAGGTGACCACTTTATCCATATGATCCCTTTTTAAACAGTATATTTACTGACATTGGGAACACCATGCGATAAACATATTATCCTATGAGTTCATAACCCGGTCTTGATGATTTGTTTGGATTTATAGGAATCATCTCTACCTTCATGGACACTTATGAGTTGATTAATTTACTCTCATGATCTTTAGAATCCGGTTGGTCGTACTTTCGCTGCGTTAATCATGCAACACGGCAAATACTTCATCCCTCAGATCCACAGTCCAGTCTTTATGACTTGTTGGACGGTGGGAATTGACTCTTCCTTCATGGACGCTTACGAGTTGATCGCCTTATCTTTAGGATTTTCGCAATCTTGTAACGGCAGTATACTTGCCAAAATTGTAACGCCATATGACATACACATTTTTTTTGATTCGGCCTTTGTAGCTTTTTGAATCCTAGGTTGGTGTCATTCACACTGGTGCGCAGTATGATAGGAATGTTTATAGACAGATTGGAGTATTGATGTTGTTTGTGCCTGTGGATTGTATACGGTGCGCCTGAAGCGTCGGGCCCGTAGAGCAGATTTATGGAGTTTGACTGAGATGTGGGTGATTCATGCCCGTGGATTGTATACGACGTGCTTGGAGCATTGGGCTCGTAGGGCAGGTTTATTGTTGCAGGTGTTTTTTGTTAAGGTGGCATGTTGGAAAGGTGGATATATTTCCGTCCTTTTGTACACCTATTTCCTTCAAGTTATGAGGATCTTGCAGGGAGTTTTATCCTTACGAGTTGTGTGGATCTTGCAGGGAGTTTTATCCTTACGACTTGAGGATCTCGCAGAGGGTTGATGAAGCGTACTTAAGTAGCAGATATATTTCATCTCCCTAAGCGTGAGGATCCTACAAGGTATTTTCACTTAACGAGTCGTGAGGATCTCGTAGGGTTGATTGAATCTCGACGAGTCATGAAGACTTTATGAGATAGGGTTTGTGGATTTACAGGTGTAGCAGGAACTAAATTGGGAGATGGTTCTGATGATTTATGCTCGTGGATTGTATACGGTATGCTCAAGGCGTCATGCCCGTAGAGTAAGTGTAGCATTTTGAGTTTCTAGTTTGGGATAACATAACCACCATTATATGAATGTGGTTGGGATGCTATCGGGTGTAGCCCATAGGTAGTATACAACACACTTTGTGTGTTTGTTCCTTAGGGCAGAGCCAGATTATCATTTATATCTTCAGTGATTGGATTTGTAGCTTCATGAATTGCATAACAAGTGTCACTTGATCTATGATTGTTGCCGGGTTTCTTCTTTGAGATGTAACCCAATCCTTTCTTGGCGGTCTTTCCGTCTCAGTTGATAGGTTGATCCTTGGACAATCATTAGATATTCTTATAGAATTGGCTGTGTGCCTCCGATTGTTCGAACGAGAAGCCCTGATCTTTCAGCAAGCTTCTTAACTTTTCTGAGAAGTACTTGACATTCTGATGGGGTGCATCTTTTTAGCATTTGGATTTACCCCATGCCACGCATCTGGTAGGGCTTGGTTGTCATCTGACTTGTGGAAAAGAATCACTTTGTTACCCAATTTTCTCGGTGGGATATAGAAGGTAGCCAGCTCTTTGATTGCATGAGTCTCGAGTGTATCAAGCCCTTTGAAGTGCTTGGGAGGAATCCTAACAATGTGCAAGGCTTCTTCTGACTTGTCGTCTGAATCACTACTTTCGGATTCTTTCTTTAGGTTCGAAGTGCATTTTTCCTTGAACTCGATGCATAGCCCATCTTCTTCATCCTCAGTATCGCTTCCTAAGTGAGGTACTTGAAAGTTCCTAGAGCCTTTGCCGCTACATCTACGGCCAATGCGGAATCAGAAATTTATTTTACGGGGAGCACTGTAGGGTTACCTAGGGCGATAGCTGGGTTTCGGGAGGCATCGTCCATGCCGTTTTCAAAAATTGCCGTGCTAAAGATCCCTAACGCTGGAATCTTAACTAGAGATTTAGACGAATCAAGCATTCAAACAACTTTAAATACAAAGTGAACAAGGAATACAACCTTTGTAGACCGGTCCTTCACTTCAATAGCTCCGTGTAGTAGTCCCTTCACTCCAAGTAGTGATCTTCCAGACTCTAGTGAGGCTCCACAAGGTGAAATGAACAAGCTTGCTTGAAGTCTTCGAGGCCGAAAATGATCTACGTCGAGGAGATACTAACTCAAGCTACCTCTTCACTAAGTGATGAACTAGTGAAGAAACAACCCAATATAAATGGCTAGTAGAGAAGAGGTTGATGAAATAGGAATTTTTCTAACTTTAGAAATAATTTTCTCACCAATTTTCTTCACCTCTCATGAAGCTAGAAAGCTTGAGGAAGGAGATGAAAAAGGCAACCATGGAATGAAGCAAGTGAAGAATCAATCAAGTGGTGAGAATAGCAGCCATGGGTGAGATAATATCTCATACTAACTCATGTAGAGACTTAACCATGACTTAGGATAATGGTTAGGTTAATAAATATCTTAAGTAAAACAAAATTAGTGGACTAAGTCAATGGTCATCATAAGCTTCTCCAAGCTTCCAACCATGACAAATTTCCACTCAATTTTGATTTACTTAAATAAATAAAAACCTTAATTCTATCTTAAGTATGGTGTAAGTATCATACACCCATGTAGCATGTGGTAGGAAGAATGACACAATAATATATATCACATATATATTAAGTGTACACAGAAGTGAGAAAAAGAAATGCTTAAATGAGCTAATATTAGTTAATGTAAATCAATATATCACACATATAATTATACATAAAATTATTAAATCAACACTTGATTTAATAATCTGGCTATATCACATATAACCGACAAATATCATATGTATCATCTTATCGAATCAACACTTGATCCGATACCTCGTCTATATCACATATAACCGTCCGATATCACATACCGCGAGAATAGAAAACGGTATCACATACACGTATTAATCTCGGTCCCGCACATATCACATATGCGCTCCTACTTCGTTTCTCTTGAGCCAGGAAACCTCTGTGTAGGACTCTAAAGACTTGTCAATACGCTGGCAGTAGGTGGTGATTATATCAGTTACCCACAAGCCGCAAACTGTCTGCTAAACGTAACGGCCACCCGGGTATTGAGTGATCAGAAGATCAACAAGTAAGCCTGCTCATACTTCTGCGAATCCAATAAGTAACACTACCATACAGTCCGGTCTTTTCGTCTGATATGTCGCATATCACAACCTGGGGGTGGTAAACGTCAGACCCCAATAGCCTGATAAGTCATGTCGATGTGAGGCTCATAACGGTTCGAGAAACTACTGATAAAACTTACCAGTAGAACTCAGCAACCCTGGCCATGGATTTCCTGGTATGGCCAATCGAGCATAACGCAACATCAACCCCTAATATCGGGAGAGACAAAATCCCCTCCTATCGCTCATTGCCTCCATGTGACTCAGGACTATACCAAAAAACCACCGTTTTGCACGATCTCTTGAACGTGGTAAGGTGGAAATCAAAGCACAGTGGGAATCACACAAGACTCTATGACGATCTTGGGTCTACAAACTAACCTGTACCAGTGTCACCAGAGAACCACTATCTGACGATAGGTATAGTACCATCTAGGAGTTCTCAGCGAGTTCGTTCAGTATACCCAGTCTCCACTGAGCACCCGTATACCATCTCTGAAGTCAAACACCAATGGATATGGGATCATCCATCGCCCATCATATGGGTCGAAAAGCGTATACGCTAGTCTCCTCTGGAATATCGATGCCCTGTCTCGATACTCCCATGACTAGGAACAATTGAAGGATGTACTTACCGACTACCCTGGTCCCCACTAGTATGATCTCTATCATAATCCTGGTAGTCAAGTACTCATCCTAAGGGCTTTATCAACATGTAATAGAGAGACAATCAGTGTATATGTTAAGATAAAGAGCAACCAGATAGCATACTATTATGTCGAGCAAGATAGTCCACCCTATATATGTCCAAGCATCCACTACAATATACATCGTATGTACAGTAATGGCCTATAGGGCATACATATAACTAACAATCTCCCACTTGCACTAAGGCCATTTGTTGTAGTATCTCATACCCAACGTCCCATAGAAGTCTCTCAAGGAAAAGTCCTTTGTGAGTGGATCCGCCGTGTTATCTTTCGCATCAACTCTCCTAACCTCGATCGCCTGGAGATCAACCATCTCTCTGATCAGGTGATACTACCTCAGAATATGTCTGGATCGCTGATGAGACCGGCGTTCCTAGACCAAAGCCACAACTCCATTATTTTCACAATAACAGTTATTGGATACTCAATGGTAGGAACCATGTTCATCTTATGAACAAGAATTATCCAGACATCCACTTTGGTAGCATCGTTGGTAGCGATGTATTCAGCCTTTATCGTCTAGTATGCCACGGCATCTAGCTTGGAACTCTTCCAACATACCGTTCCTTCACTGAGGGTAAAGACAAAGCCCGAGACTGACTATCAGTCAACCTTATCACTCTGGAAGCTTGAACCAAGAATATTTTTTTAGTGTTTCTCAAGTACTTAAGAATGTCCTCCATAGCTTTCCAGTGATTTTCCCAAGATCCGATTGATTCCTGATCACTACTCCTAGTGAGTTAGCTACATCTAGTCTGATACATAATATCTCATACATGACAGAGCCTACTGTCGAAGCATAGGTTATCCCTTGCATGCGAGCTCTCTCCAAATCAGTCTTTGGAGACATCTTTTTGGAGAGAGTGATTCCTGAGTAAGTGGGCGAACCACCACGCTTAGAATCTTCCATACTAAACTCCTTTAGTATGGTGTTAGTGTACCTGGATTTGGGACACTCCTAATATCCACTTAGATCTATCACCATAGATTATAATCCATAAGATGTAGTAGGTATCATCCAAATCTTTCATGAAGAATCTTAGTGATAAGAGGAGCTTGACCGAGTGTAGCATAGGAAACCATTTCCTATCAAGAGTATGTCATTTAAGTACAAAACGTGGAAGAAAACCTTACTCTCTACAACCTTCTTGTATATACAAGGTTCATCTACCTTTTTGATGAAGTCAAACTCTTTGATTGCCACATCAAAACAGATGTTCTATCCATCCATTTCATAGAGTCCCCACTCGTGATGGCCTGCCTAAACCTAGTTGGGTCATCATCTACCATGATGCAATTCTCGCTCCCACCGTCACCAAGGAAACCGTAGTATCTCTCAAGTGGATGAGAAACCCAACCAGATTCACAGAGAGATTGAGGATCGTTAGGAACTATCGAATCATTTGGTTCCACTAAATCATCAGTCCTACTTTGTATAGCCGGAACTCCTTCCAGTTCTACCTCATGACCACAAATTTCTTCACAAGAGATTCCTTTTCTCAAAATGGTGGCATGCTGAGAAACAAAATACCTTTTGCTCCTCAGTTTGGTAGAAGATATACCCTTGCTAATGTTCAGGATATCCAACAAACTTACAGAACTGACCTTGCCTCGAGTTTGTCCGGATTTTGCTTTTCAACATAGGCCGGACAACTCTATATCTTAACTCGTTTAAGACATGGTCTCTTCCCATACCATATCGTATATGGAGTGGTAGGCACTGATTTAGTTGGAACCCTATTCAATAGGTATGCAGCTTATCAAGTGCATAACTCCAAAAGAAAACAGGTAATTCAGCGGTACTCATCATAAAGCATGCCATATCTCATAGGATGCGATACCTCCGCCATGATACACCATTGTTCTGTGTTGTACTCGAAGGAGTAAGCTGAGAGAGAATCACATTCTCCTTTTAGAAAATCCAGGAACACCATGCCCAAGTATTTTCCTCCTCGATCCCATCGAAGGACTTTAATACTTCTACCCTTTTGGTTCTCTACTTCGTACTTATATTCCTTAAATTTCTCAAAAGCTTCAGACTTGTGTTTCAATAGGAACACCTATCCGAATCTTGAGAGATCATCGATGAATGTAATGAAGTACAAAGAACCAATCCTGGCATTTGTAGACATAGGACCATATACATCATCATGTATCCATCCCAGAGTTTAGCAACTCTTCCTCCGTTTCCAGTAAACGGAGTATTGGTCATTTTACCTTTGAAACAAGACTGGCAAGTATCATAAGATGAAAAATTCGAACAGATTCAAATATTCATACTTATGTAACTTAGCTAGTCGTGTCGCATTGATATGACCTAGTCTACAATGCCACAAGAAGGATTCGTTCATTTCTGAACTATTTCTCTTGTGTTCTATATACTTTGAACTGTGCTTTGATTTAGAACGTATATGCCATTACATAACGTGCCTGATCCAATCAACTCTTGATTAAGGAAAATGTTCACAACATTATCCATCAATACAAAATTATATTCTTCTTTAACTTATTAAAGAAAACGATGTAATGTTGTATATCAGGTTCGGTATGTAATAACATTCGTTCAGAATCAATATATTAATGCAATGTGATATTTATCAACTGATTTAGCTGCAACACTTGCACCATTCTCTACACTTAAAGACATATCACCCATTCCCAGTTCTCTACCTGTCTGTAGCCCATGTAACATATTATATATGTGAGATCCTGATCCGGTATCTTATACCCAGAACGTAGAGGATACTGAGAAACAGTTCTCGGTAACGAACACACCCGAAGAAGATGCATCAACATGCACTTTCTTCATTTGGGTGGCAAAGGAATCCTGGTATTCCCCTATTTCCTGCTCGGACTTATAATAATTATAAGATAGAGCGGAACCAACGTTCCCCAGCTCAGTATAATAAGCAGGTTTGATCAAAACATCCATATTATTATCTTGATTAAGGCGTGACATGATCGCTACCTGGAGAGAGAGATAAGAAAACACTCTGCGTATGCTCTTGCAAGATCAGATTGGTTATTATTTTATCTAATTAGGATGGCTCCCATTGTTTTCATCAAATCTTCCTTCAAACCCTAAAAGGTAATACTAGCCGGGATTAATTACACGTACAAGTTCGCCAATCTTTCGGCCAGGCCAGTGTCGGTACTTTGAGGGAGGTTTCCCGTGCTTTCGCACAGAACTAATTAAAATAAACCTCATTTTTCCAGGGGCGTAACCCCGTTAACACCTTTCTAGACACCTACTTGATCGGCTAATTGTAATGTGTAAAGCTCTCCCAGGAGTAACTCTTACTCACAGTGGGTATCGGGATCCAACTATCTTATAGAAGGTATGCAATCTCATTGCAAATTTCAACACTTGAAATTCCCGATAATATTTTACCCCTAGTGACTTATGACCTTAACTATCAACAAATCATAAGCACTAGTCAAGTTCTACCCGTCATTTCGTGATTAATTAGACCCACCCATACGACCCTTAACTATGGTCAACAAAGTCATAAGACTGTCCTAATTAATCGCATCATATGCTGTATAGAAAGACATCACTTAGCTACAACACACTACGCCTTAACTATAGTCAACAAACGTAGCACGAATACTAAGTACTCTACTTCCTAAAATGATAGAGGGTTACGACAGATTTTTAAGAAAACCCTTTGCGTAATGAACTTGATATCGTTGTAGAATCGAGTGATTTGAAAAGGAGTGTTTTTGAGGCTTTTACTAGTTTTGCTAAAGAGGTTACTCTCGGTGAAGGGATCTCGGCTCTTTCCTCATCGAATGCGGTGCTGGATATTTCACAAATACCACTATGCAAAGCAAGAACTAGAGAAGCAATCAAAAGACAAAACCGAGTGGGTTGTAGTATCTGTCAGTTTCGCTATGGAGGTCACTCCCGGTGAAGGAATCTCGGCTCTTTTCTTATCGAATAAGGTGCTGGATATTCTACAAGGAATACCTCTATGCAAAGCAAGAACTAGATCTACCAGTTTTTACGACAAGATTCTGCAACATCTTTAGGTTTCTTTGTTTTTCATTAATCTCATTAATGAAGTCCCATCATTTATGCTTCCTAAGCATCACATAAGAAATGAAAGCAGCAATATTTATTATAAATCATATATATAATATATGCATTTGTCTCATCATATAAAGTGATCACATCACAAAATATTAGCAGCAGAAGATACATATGAACATTGGATATACTAGGAATTCCGTGTTTTAAATTAAGCCAGTAAAAAACGTGGATTCCACGGTCGCGATGAATAGCCAAACCCACATCCCCAGACCCCTATGAGAGCGGCAAGCAACCCTCCAAATTCTAGAGTTAGGAGACCCGGTCTTGACTCCTTGAGATGGTCTCCTACTGGACTCTAGAACCCGGTTACTTATGCTCTCCTCCTTAGGTCTATCCTAATGCGGAAAAGTAAATAATATACATCAATAGTGACATCATTCTCAACCCGGAAGTGCCCCAATAAAAGAATACTACATACAAGTTTTTACATGAATGAAAATGAAAAACTCTCATCTCATGCAAAAACCCCTGGCTATTCAAAACACGACAATCCAATATAACATATCATAGCAACACATAACATTATATGTTATCAACGTAAGTAAATATGCGTATCCCAATTGTCGTTGACATATAGAAACGAAACCGGCGATACACCACATATTACACTTACGGCCGTAGAAAAGAAAGTGAAAACTACAACAATTGGAATCCGCGACCACCTTAGACATCATAAACCCAATGTATCACATACTTTCGATTTCATGTCTAACCATATGAATTCCTTAAACATCACATACCTAACAATTATAAACCCTGCATTTTAGTGTCGATATTGATAACACTTTTCAATAACCAGTAAGGTAATTCAACAAGATTCCCGACAACATGATCGAATGCTCGTCGGAAAATTTAGTAGACGGCCGCACGCCCGATGCCGTCGACGAAGTGCATTTAGGAGGAACACCGCGGCCGCGAGCATCCGAACAGATACTTTTGGCGACGGGGTTCTCCTGCAGTCACTTGGTCGGGGCTATGGGGTGTGGCTATCTTGTAAGGTTACCTGGCGAGTATCCATGTACATTACGTAGTTGCGACGGACTTTTGATCCACATCAAAATTCCGTGGCAACCGATCAAATGAGACTAAACCGCTAGATTTATAAAATTCAAATTAGTTTTCACAAAACTAAACATTGTGGATTCCAAGTATTGTATCACAATCACAGATAGCTAGACGATGTTAAACTTTTCGATCGAATCAACAAATACCCAAAATTTCCTAAAGAGCTCAACACTTGAGCGGAGTTTAAAAAAGTACCTAGAACATGCCACAGCACCTATGGACCAACCGTAGAAGGGTCAACCCTTGCCTCACCTATGGCGGCGCGGAACTACCACAAACCCTAGGGTTTGGTGGCGGTTTCGACGGTCACAGAATCGAGTTAGGGTTTCGTTCTTTTAGAGGGTCCATAGAAAACACCTGCATGATTTTATGAAGATTTCAAACTTGGAAAAAATCCAACTCTTGGAAAATTTCCAGCGAGGGAAAAAATGGGTTATTGATATCCATTCGAACTTTTTAACGTCGTCTAAATAACCCGAAATGATGTTAGAATTATGATTACGAAACACTCTGAATTGCCTTTACAGAAAGATAACATCATATGCAATCTTAGCAAAATCAAGTAACACCTGAAACACCAAAACCCAGAGATTGGAACACAGAACAAAAACGAAACCCAAATTCATGAATTGGACCGGCCAGGCTGGATTATTTGCTTGTTTCGCCGGGTCAAATCCGACGAAAGGGGTTCGTATTTGTCTCGTATTCATGTTACATCTCATATAACATTATGCGACTGCATAAAAAAAATTTAGACACCTTAACAATTTCGACAGAAACTAGGATTTTATTTCGTGTGTTTCGGAGTTGTTTTGGTTTCATAATTCTACAAATATCGTCTAATTCTCTATCATGGCTCTGATACCACTGTTGGGTTATCTAGGGCGGCAACTGAGTTTAGGGAGGCATCGTCCATACCGTTTTCAAAAATTGCCGCGCTAAAGAACCCTAACGCTAGAATCTTAACTAGAGATTTAGACGAATCAAGTATGCAAACAACTTTACATACAAAGTGAACAAGAAATACAACCTATGTAGACTGGTCCTTCACTTCAATAGCTCTGTGTAGTAGTCCCTTCACTCCAAGTAGTGATCTCCCGGACTCTAGTGAGGCTCCATAAGGTGAAATGAACAAGCTTACTTGAAGTCTTTGAGGCCGAAGATGATCTACATCGAGGAGACACTAACTCAAGCTACCTCTTCACTAAGTGATGAACTAGTGAAAAAACAATCCAATCTAAATGGCTAGTAGAGAAGAGGTTGATGAAGTAGGAAATTTGCTCACTTTAGAAATAATTTTCTTATTAATTTTCTTTACCTCTCATAAAGCTAGAAAGCTTCAGGAAGGAGATGAAGAAAGCAACCATGGAATGAAGCATGTGAAGAATCAATCAAGTGGTGAGAATAGCAACCATGGGTGAGATAATATCTCATACTAACTCATGTAGAGAGTTAACCATGGCTTAGGATAATGGTTAGGTTAATAAATATTTTAAGTAAAACAAAATTAATGGATTAAGTTAATGGTCATCACAAGCTTCTCCAAGCATCCAACCATGAAAAATTTCCACTCAATTTTGAATTACTTAAATAAATAAAAACCTTAATTTTATCTTAAGTACGGTGTAAGTCTCATACACCCATGTAGCATATGGTAGCAAGCATGACACAATAATATATATCACATATATATTAAGTGTACACACAAGTGAGAAAAAGAAATGCTTAAGTGAGCTAATATTAGTTAATGTAAATCAATATATCACATATATAATTATACATCAAATTATTAAACCAACACTTAATTTAATAATCCGTCTATATCATATATAACCGACTAATATCATATGTATCATCTTATCGAATCAACACTTGATCCGATAACCCGGCTATATCACATATAACCGTCCGATATCACATATCGTGAGAATAGAATACGGCATCACAAACACGTATTAATCTCGGTCCCGCACATATCACATATGCGCTCCTACTTCGTTTCTCTTGAGCCAGGAAACCTCTGTGTAGGACTCTAAAGACCCGTCAATACATCGGCAGTAGGTGGTGATCATATCAGTCACCGACAAGACGCAAGCGGTCTTCTAAACGTAACGGCCACCCGGGTATTGAGCGATCAGAAGATCAACAAGCAAGCCTGCTCATACTCCTGCGAATCCAATAAGTAACATTACCATATAATCCGGTCTCTTCGTCTGATATGTCGCATATCACAGACTGGGGGTGGTAAATGTCAGACTCCAATAGCCTGATAAGTCATGCCGATGTGAGGCTCATAATGGTTCAAGAAACTTGATAACACTTACCATTAGAACTCAGCAACCCTGGCCAGGGATTTCCTGTTATGGCCAATAAAGCATAGCCCAACATCAACCCCAATACCGGGAGAGTCGAAATCCCCCTATCGCTCATTGCCTCCATGTGACTCGGGACTGTACCCAAAAACTACCATTTTGCGCTATCTCTTGAACGTGGTAAGGTGGAAATCAAAGCACAGTGGGAATTACACAAGACTCTATGACAATCTCGGGTCTACAGACTAACCTGTATCAGTGTCACCAGAGAACTGCTATCTGACGATATGTATAATACCATCTGGGAGTTCTCGGTGAGTCCGTTCAGTGTACCCAGTCTCCATTGAGCACCCGTATACCATCTCTGATGTCAAACACCAATGGATATGGGATTATCCATCACCCATCATATGGTCCGAGAAGTGTATACGCTAGTCTACTCTGGAATATCGATGCCCTGTCTCGATACTCCCACGACTAGGAACAATTGAAGGATGCACTTACCGACTACCATGGTCCCCACTAGTATGATCTCCATCATAATCCCGGTAGTTAAGTACTCATCCTAAGGGCTTTATCAACACGTAATAGTAAGACAATCAGTGTACATGTTAAGATAAAGAGCAACCAGATAGCATACTATCATGTCGAGCAAGAAAGTCCTCCATATATATGTCCAAGTATCCACTACAATATACATCGTATATACAGTAATGGCCTCTAAGGAATTCATATAACTAACAAGCACTAGAAACTAATTCCTAGCGATCATTCCAAACACTGAACTTGAAAACAAGTATGCAAGGTTTAAGGATTACAACCTTTGATGCGTGTCTACCAAATCATGGAATACCCCTCCAAGCTCCACGTAGGCCGTCGGGAACAAGCTTGAGAGGTGTCACGACACGGAAATGGAGGTGACCAGCACTTAAATCACCCATCGTCTAAAGACGATGACGCAATCCAAGTAAGCAATACCCAGAATTTAAACCATTTTTAAAAGAAACAGTGGAGGTGAAGTTTTGAAAAGTTTTGTAAAAAGTGAAGCTTGGTTTGAAATATTGTTTGAAAAACGGACAGCACCACCTTCGTAAAGTTTGAATAAAATGAGTACAAAATGATAAATATAGAGGCATCCCACATACGAGCATAAAATCAACGCCCACTCGGTAGAAACACAACCACGTAGTAATATACGACGTCTCAGACGAAGAATCATGAGAAAAAATAAGCAACTGCATAAGTAAACTCATAGACAACTCTACCCGAGTTTGATTAAAAAATACATCCGTCTCGACTCGATCTAAGTCAAATAATAATAAAAGTGGTAGATGGAGCGACACTAGATACAAAAGAATATACATTCAAGGTGGCTACCCTAAACATCGTAACCCACCTAGCAAAAGCAAGCAAGAATCCCAAAAGACACCACACCAACGCCGCTGCTAGGTATCTGTACGGTCGGTCCTGCTAAGAACTATGTCACAATGAGGGTGAGTTGAAATCTCAGTGAATGAAAAGAATATCATAAGATATAGGTATATATACTATATAATAAGCATAATGAATAAAAATGAGTGCAATGAAATCAATATCATCAATAAGATCACAGAATCCATGTCAATCATCGCTAACCAGAATTTCATCATATCACACCGGTGTATTCGAATTGGTCTCTCTTTACTTCTTTGATTACCGGACCATACCAACCGTATATCACAGCAGTGTATTCGAATCGGTCTCCCCCTTCCTCGATAACCGGATCACGCCAAACATATCTCACGCCGGTGTATCCAAATCATTCTCTCCCCCTTCCTTGATTACCGGATCACACCAAACATATCTCACAGCAGTGTATCCGAATCGGTCTCTCCCCCCTTTCTCGATTGCCGGATCACACCATACTTACTACACAAGAAAACCGTGATATCCGTATCGATCTCTTCCCCTTCCTCGATATCCGGATATTATCACATACAAACAAACTTTATAATTATTATACAATAATAATTATATATATATATACCGCTGATATCTATCATCATCGATAAAGGCCGCAATCTCACAAGATCAACCATATATAATGCATAACGAAAACTTGGTAAGCAGCAATTAATATGTACTAATAGCATGGAGATAATCTAATACTAATAAAATAGCAGTTTCTAACTGTCATAGCAGTACTTACGATGTGTAATGTAGCATACGTGTCTGTGATTATGCAACATGGTAATCGTTGGTATTTGTGCGGTGTTCTATCAAGTGTGTACATATAATCAGGGCAATTAGAATATAAAACATGACATTGTAAACTAAATACATTAAACTAATAAGAACGAATAATATAAATGTAGCATACTAATAAACTAATCGTCGCGCGAACGTGCATTGTAAATGAATAAATACTTACGAATAATACAGTTATGGTTTAAAATAGAACGAATCGTTAGTTTTAAAACGAGTATAATCTTTAGCATTTCATAATATCCCAGGTAAATAGCAAGACTCCACAAGTCAAATAAATAAAGGTCGCACTCGGCAATTTATCATCATCTTATCCAGTACGGAATCTCACCCCGTACGATATCAACCAAATATCCAATCATAATCGAAATATAAGAGATGTAATGGAATAAGAAACATGACATTTTAACAAAGTATCAATGAACGTAGTAAGGCTAGCAAGTATAGGTATGCAACACGGTAGGGTACTCAATACTATACTAATCGAATGATAATGCAATCAAGAGTCATGAATAGGTTTAAAGTAGCGACACGAAGTTTTATAAATTTTCTGGTAGTCAGGGGTGCTATACGCCATTCGCCCGAATTCCTACTTGTAGAAGCTATTCCATTTACTGTAATGCAGATTGAGCTAGTCGTATCCTACGAACGTCTTGCCCTTTGTCGCCGTCTTGGAGGTCTCCGCAATCGAACTAAGAACCGAACAATAACTTTCGTACATGAGAAAATAAACTATCGATACCGACATATATACATATACTAAGCGAACCAAACTCACTTAAGTTAAAATGTGTGACCACCGTGTAAGGGTACGCCAGCACTCCGGTTGTCAATCCGAGGCCAAACGCGGAACAAAAACTTTTAAAACTGGCGCCAACATAACCGTAAATCCCGGATCGTGCCATTAACCCTATACTGGTTAACTGTAAAGTGGTTTAAGAGATTATACCGATTGATCCATGTCCTTCGGTCTTCAATCTCTGTCCTTAGCTTGTCGCGGCTGCCTTGACGAAGTTCGCTCTCCGGTCTCCTTCGTCGAAGAGGCTCCATCTCGAGGATTCTTTATACGGGCTCCTGCTTCAAAACCGAAGCAACTCGGACATCAAGTTTGCTAGCCGAGTTGACCAGGATGAAGTAGAATGTGTATGTGAATACTTTGTCTCAATGCACCATAGGATTCTCAACACATGAGGGATATGGTAGAGGTGAAGAAGATGCCCATATGAAGTGAAGAGGTGTGAGCTCATGACTTAGCATGTGAAGAAAAATGGCAACTCAAGAAAAGAAGTTGGCTGCTACATTTTCTTCAAGTGTTGTGTGAGGTATATTGTGAGAGGAAACTAAAGAAAAATCATCATGAGAAAGGAACTGCCCCCGACTCAAAAAATATATCACAAATGAAACCATAAACAATAAAGCATGGCACAAGCCATAATTAATGCACCATGCCATGACCCATGCTCACACTTTCCACCTCATCAATAATATTAAACATTTAAACAAAAACCCTAAATGTTTAATACTAGAAAAAGAAATGGCATCTTCAAAAGTAATCATGTAACGGATTACAAGAATACCCCTTATCTATATATACATACCTGCATCCGTATTCCGACTGAATACGAATACAATGAGACAAAAATAATCCAACAATATAATACTAGGATCCGGCTTAAACCAAAGCCCACTAGTATTATCCGTCCGATCATGATCCGTGCACAAGTGCACGTATATGATCGAACCCTACCATAAAACCATACGGCCTCTACAACGTTATACCCGAACTTGGGAAACTCTCTGTGCGGGACTCTAAAGACCCGTTAATACGCTGGCAGCGGGTTTAACCACAAGCACGTCAGTGGCACTTGCTGTACGTAACGGCTGCCCATATATTAAGCGAAAAGGAGGCCGATGAGCGAACTCATCCTGAAACCCTATTGAGCCTGACAGTGACAATATCCGTACAGTACGGTCCGTTCGTCTATGAGTATTGCATATCGGGTCTTGAGGGTGGATAAAGTCAGACCCCTAATAACGCGATATTTAGTGTCGGTATGAAGCCCATCACCACCTGAGAAACTACTGATCCGAATCAGTAATTCTTGACTACCTTGGCCAAGGATTTCTGATGATGGCCACCCATTCACACTGCGACATCAACCCCCAATACTGGGAGAGATGAATCCCCTGACGATCCGCTCACTGCCTCCATATGGCTCGCGAATGTACCCAACTAAAACCTGTTTGCACAACTCCTTTGAGCCATGGTATGGTAGTAATCAAAGCACAGTGGGAACTCACACGAGACAAATGACAATCTCAGGTCGATAGACTAACCTGTATACATGTCACCAAGGAACTGCTATCTGACAATAGGTATAATACCAAATAGCATGTTCCTGGTGAGTCCGTCCGGTGTACTCATAACCCAATAAGCACCTGTATGCTATCTTAGGTAAACCAACTGACACCAATGGCTTGTGAGACCGGCCACCGCCCCTCTTCGGGGTTTCGATGCCCAGTCTCGAAACTCTCACGACTAGGGACACTTTAAGGATGTGCTTATAGACTACCCAACTCTCACGTATATGATCGCCATCATACTGTTGGTAGTCAAGCAAGAATCTTATGGACTCTATCAACATGTAATAGTGATCTGTAATGTCACCTGAAGCATGTACACGATGATAAAGACAAACCAGATAGCATACTATCATCTCGGGTAAGACTGTTCTTCCGGTATAGGTCATCCCTCAACATTGCAATCACGTGCCTATGATCCAATAATTGACTTGAGGGAACAATATCCAACAATCTCCCACCTGCACTTAAGGTTAATTATTGCGATGTCGTATACTTACAGCCCGTGTGATACCGAACACCCAACTCATCTACTAATCAGTTTCATAAATCTCATTTGCGAAACTATTGCGTTCGAGAAATAGCCTTAGTAAGTGGATCCGCTCTAATGTTTCTTTCTATGTCTCTCTTTATCTCAAGTTCGCGGAGAAAGTCATCTCCCGAAATAAGCAATACCTGTCTTAGAATATGTCTGGATATCTGATGGGACCCAGTTCACAAATGAACTCCAAATCCAGCAAACTTCTTAGACTATATCGTCAACTGAATTTAATCAGTATCCTGCGCCATGCCTCCCTCAGTATCCGCTTTGACCATCTGTCTAAAATACTGCCCCTCGTCAAAGGGAAAACCATAACTCTGACAATCACTCTGTCATCTAGGTCACTTTGGAAGCCTGGAATGATAACCGTCTCCCGAAGGAGGTTGTCGTTACCATATCCCTAGAACATCTACTTATGTTCTAAAACTGCTTCCGAACGTTTCTCCAAGATTGGATTAATATAAATTTATTGCATCTAGTGCAAAAACAACATCTGGTGTGGTACTCGACATTTCATGATTGACTCAATTGCCTAAGCAAGTGATATGCCAATCATGCACATCCCTCTCCCCTTTAGTCTGTACGACACCTTTAGAGAGGGTGACTCCATCACCTGCAGGTACACCACCATTCCAGGAGTCGTCCAATCTAAAACACCTTTAGAATGCTGTCTAAGTACCCGGATTGGGAAACTACCCAAATCTAGATCTAAAACCATAGATGCAGTAACCAGAATACCTGATATAATATCCAAATCCTATGTGGAGAAACCACTGTGTGACAACCATAGTATAATCGATCGTAGTATAGGAATTTCACTTCCTACAACGTGTATGTCATCCAAATACTAGGACATACCACCCTACTACCTTCTTAATAGATCCATCTCCAATTCTGATGAAGTCAAAGCCTATGACTATCACATCAAAAATAGATGATCTATTTCCGCTATATCCGCTTTAGTCTATAAATAGATACAAGCTACTTATCCACTATGCTTCCACTGCTCCCACTGACTACAACAACCTTTCGGCAGAGTCATATATACGTGAACTTCTAAAGCTAGTTTAGAACGACGCTATACTCATCCTCCTACCAGGTCTCATAGTTTGGAACAATAGTAGTGTCAAGTCTGGGTAAACAAGAACCTCCCTATCACCGTCTTTGAGAATACCGAAGTACCTTTCGGGCGCCTGAGGTTACCTACCATATCTGCGGAGTGGCTAATGGAATGTCAAACCTGATTGAATCTTTAGGTTCTATTAAATTTTCAGTAATCGTTTGTGGTTCTGGAATCACTTCCAGTTCTACCATACTCTCACTACTATTTTCTGAAAAAATCCATTTTACTAAAACTGTGGCGAGTCAAGAACAATATCACTATTGATCTTCCAGATGGTAGAAAGTTAACCCTCGTCATAGCCTGGGATAACCCACAAACTGCCATTACAAAAACGTGCCTTGATTTGTCCAGAATCTGGTTTTAAGCATAAGCCGGACAACTCCATATACCTTAACATCGTTAAGATATGAAACATTCTATATACAATATAGAAACAGAGGCACTGATTTAATTGGAACCAGATTCAAATCATGCAGCCGTCTCCAGTGCATGTCAACTAAATGGAAGGAGGCCGATCAGCATTACTCAACTTAGGAGTGCATCCAGATATGAGTAACCTGAAAGAGAAGCAAGTTCTCAAAACCATTACTATCAGCTGAATACCAAACACAAGTACCTACATCTTCGATTGCCTTGAAGAATCCTGATACTTGCACCACATGGTTCTCTACTTTATTCTTTTACCTATAACTTCTCAAAACTTGGACCTTATATTTCTACGAAACACTTGTCTAATACTGGAGAAGTCATAAGTAAACAGAATATAGTACGAGTACCAACCCCTCTATCCTAATAGACACTGGACAACATACAATACTTTGTATAAGTCCCCTGAGTTTAATAACTCAAACCATGTGCGTCGTAGGTTGAAAACTGTACTATGGTTAAAAAGAATTACACCGTTGTTTAATGCTCTTTACCTAACCATCAACTGATATAGGTAAATGTCATGGACATAATTTCAAAAAGTTATATCTCACTTTATAAAATAAACGTACAGATATATCAGTTTGAAATTAGTGCACAACAACGGATATTCAAAACCAAATATTTGCCATCAGGAAAAAACCCCAGGCGATTTCCTCAAATATCACCAATTACTACGAATTCCGATATAAGGAGGATATAATCACCTAATTCCCAATAACTTACTCCCACTCATCATCTGTAAAACTATACAGATGTGAGAATTAAACCTGGTAAATACATACCATGGAGTAAGGATTTAATTGGGAAATCAGTTTTCTATTAACAATGCAAGGAGAAACCGAAACATTAAAATGTTTTAAAGGGGTATCTGGGTATTCCTAATAATGCCTCTTCCATTATCCAGATTCATGACTGTAACCCTATATTTCTTTGCTATCTCTCCAAATCCCTTTATTTGTCTTTACTCATTACCTTCTGTACACCACCTTTAGGCTAAATGGTTTTCTTCCTTCCCTACTGTTTGGCACAAGCCTATGGTTTGGAAGGAGACTATCCAATAAGCGTTATAGGTGTACTCTTCTAATCCTAGGAGTACTCGCAACTTGATAGAAGGTAAAGATAAAAGACAACTGAATAAACCTTATTCTATTTCTCCTGAACCAGAATCCATCCTCGAACTGGAACAAATTCCTTCGAGTTCGTATATAACCATACTATGGATTATCTGATAACTATGGATCTTTGTAGTGATACAGGGTATTCTGGAGAAATACAAAGGTGAAGTAGGAGTGGCGATGAAATACGTGGTTTGGTTGTGAATGATAGCAGTCGCAATTTACTCTGCCCTCTTTCTAATCCCTTTATTTGTCTTTACTTATTACCTTCTATACACCACACTTAGGCTAATTGGTTTTCTTTCTTCCCCACCTTTCGGCACCTTCCTATGGTTTGGAAGAAGACTATCCAATAAGCTCAATAGGTGTACCCTCTCCTAGTCTTAGGAGCCCGCACAACCAGAGAGAAGGTAAAAAGAAAAGACAACTGAATAGTCCTATTCAATTTTTCCAAAACCGGAAACCATCCTCGAATCTGAAAAAAGTTTCTTCGAGTTCGTATGTAACTATACGATGGTCATATTCAATAACTATGGATCTTCGTAGTGATACGGAATGTTCCAGAGAAAAGCAAAGGGTAAAAGAAGGAGTGGCAATGATGTATGCAACTCTGACAATCCAAAGGCCAGTGTTTTAAGAAAGTTCGGTTAACTTGGTCACTGAGTTATAGTCTAGGGTCGGGCCATGGTCGCTGCCAAAGAGAGAGAGAAAAGAAACACTCAGCGTGCACTCTAACCTAGATCAGAATGGTCAATCACTTTATCTAATCAGGATGTCTCCCACTGTATCCTCAAATTCTCCTCCAAACCTGAAAGAAGAATTAGTCGGGATCACCCGAGGAGTAAACCAACTCATCAGTGGGTATCGGGATCTAACTATCATCGCATGATAACCTAATGGAATTCACTCACGTTATCACACTCCAGAAGGTATGCGCATGCCTGGCAAGTTTTCTGTATATTTGAAACCCCCGATGTGATTTTTATCCCATGCTCTCATGACCTTGACGAAGGCTAACAAATCATAAGTCACATGTCAAGTTCTACCTGTCATTATCCAGGTTAATTTGAACCCACCCGTACATACCCTTGACGAAGGCTAAAATAGTAGTACGACTATTCCAAACCAACGCATCTATCTATGCAACAGAAAAGTAACAAATAGCTACCATACACTATGTCATGACAAAGGCCAACAAATATAGCATGAATACTAAGTGCTACCCGTCTGAAATGACGGAGGGCTACGAATGGTTTTTGGCGAAAAACCTTTAACGTAATGAACTTGATATTGTTGAAGGAACCGGATAGCTTTTTATAAATATATAGTGGCAAAAACCTTTGCTAAAGAGGCCACTCCCGGTGAAGGGATCTCGGCTCTTTCCCCGTAGAATGAGATGCAGGATATTCCCACTGAATACCGCGATACAAAGCAAAAAGTAATCGACTATAGTGAAGTTATTACCCTGACGCAAACTTCTGCCCAATGGGTCACTCCCGATGAAGGGATCTCGGCCCTTGCCTCGTCGAATGAGGTGCTGGATATTCATAACCGAATACCACTGTGCAAAACAAAAGAAAACGTCCTTGCAATAACAGCTTTTGAAAATTTGTTCCAACAACATCGAATAGGTTTGTTTTCCTTGCATTGATCTGAATCAACGCAGTCCCATCAATTAATCACACCACAAAAGAACGAAAATATGATGTACGTATATACCATCCGCATTCGCCACTGGGTCCCGTCATCATCCGTTAGGTTACTTAACTAACGACAAAGCGGGGACTGGACTAGCGCGGGTGTAAAACATATACAACATGTACCAGTATATATATAGCAATATACAATAATCGCTCTAGGCGTGATAAATGCAACATCACAGAAAAGTAATAATCATCACAGATCAATACAGATAATCTGGGAGCCCCGGGTTTCCTTTGAGCCGCAAATGAAACCCGACGTTCCCCTGGTCGTATGGAAAGCCTGTGCAATGAAAACCTAGACCCCTACGAGCGCGGTAAGTTACCCGCCAAAATCAGAAGTTAGGCAGCCCCCTTCATCAAAGTGAATGGGCCACCCGGCACTTCACGAAATCCGGTAACTTGAGTACCCCTCTTTGGGTCAACCTGTACCCCCTATGAGTGTGCCGGATAGCCCACCAATTCTAGAGTGAGGCCCCCTCCTTCTCAACGCCATGAGATGCGGACCCGTTGCCCTCCAGAACCCGGCTATCCGTGCACTCCATCGCGGGGTAATCCTAGTACAGAAAAGAAAAATATGTACAATGGTGACATCGACCTCAATCCAGTCGTTCCCTAAAAGAATAATATATACAAACAGGCAGTGACGGTAGTCCACATATCGTACGCTCTCCCCACAATATCAAATGTATAAATAAAATTAAACTGTACTATCATTGCATCCAAGCTATCCACCACGACGAATCCGCAACAACCCAGCACAACACAGAACATCAACGTGAATATCACGTTCGCAAACCCGTCTAAAAGAACTATAGCAATTAGACAAGTTGTACCGATCAAATGACATCCACGGTCGCAGATAGAAATGTATGTACAGTAAACTTTAGACAATGTTAGAAATATCAAGTTCGAAATAACCCTGAATAGCCCACAAACAACTAGATAAAACCATATCAAAACTGGGCTAAACTAGCAATACCACTGAACCAACATTCCAGTGACCAGATCAGACCCAAAACACGAAACCCAGAAGCCCAAACAGGGTCGGCCTGCTCGGTTTTTGCCTCAACGTGCTCGGCCAAAATCAGGTGAAAATGGTTCGTGTTTGGGGTGCAGTCTAGTGTTCACTTAAGTAGTCTTTTGCAGTTGCTAAAAAAATTTTTGAAGACACTTTAAAAATCGACACAAACTGCAATGCATCGGGTATTGTTTTGGGGTTGTTTCGGTTTCGATACTTTAACATCTAAACCAACTAGTATGCAGTTAATGGGTTGGCTTTGATACCATGTAAGGCTACGCCAGCGCCCCGACCATCAATCCGAGGCCAAACGGGGAACAAAAACTTTTAAAATTGGCGCTAACGTAACCGTAAATTCCGGATCGTGCCATTAACCCTATACTGGTTAACTGTAAAGGGGTTTAAGAGATTATACCGATCGACCCGTGTCCTTCGGTCTTCAATCTCTGTCCCTAGCTTGTCGTGGCTGTCTCGACGAAGTTCTCTTTCCGGTCTCTCTTGTCGAAGAGGCTCCACGTCAAGGATTCTTTATACGGGCTCCCGCTTCAAAACCGAAGCAATTAGGACATCAAGTTTGCTAGCCGAGATGACCAAGATGAAGTAGAGAGTGTGTGTGAATACTTTGTCTCAATGCACCCTAGGATTCTCAACATATGAGAAGGATAGGGTAGAGGTGAATAAGATGCTGATGTGAAGTGAAGAGGTGTGAGCTCAAGACTTAGTATGTGAAGAAAAATGGCAACTCAAGAAAAAGAAGTTGGCTACTACATTTTCTTCAAGTGTTGTGTGAGGTATATTGTGAGAGGCAACTAAAGAAAAAATCCTTATGAGAAAGGAACTGCCCCCCACTTAAAAAATATCTCACAAAAAAAACCATAAACAATAAAGCATGGTACAAGCCATAATTAATGCACCATGCCATGACCCATGCTCACACTTTCCACCTCATCAATAATATTAAACATTTAAACTAAAACCCTAAATGTTTAATACTAGAAAAAGAAATGGCATCTTCAAAAGTAATCTTGTAACGGATTACAAGAATACCCCTCATCTGTATATACATACCTGCATCCGTATTCCGACTGAATACGAATACACCGAGACGAAAATATTCCAACAATGTAATACTAGGATCCGGTTTAAACCAAAGCCCATTAGTATTATCCGTCCGATCATGATCCGTGCACAAGTGCACGTATATGATCGAACCCTGCCATAAAACCATACGGGCTCTACAACGTTTCACTCGAACTTGGGAAACTCTCTGTATGAGACTCTAAAGACTCGTCAATACGCTAGCAGTGGGTTAACTACAAGAACGTCAGTGGAACTAGCTGTACGTAACGACTGCCCAGATATTGAGAGAAAAGGAGGCCGACGAGCGAACTTATCCTGAAACCCTACTGAGCCTGACAGTGACAATCCATACAGTCCGGTCCGTTCGTCTATGAGTATCACATATCGGGTCTAGGGGGTGGATAAAGTCAGGCCCCTAATAACGCGATATTTAGTGTCGGTATGAAGCCCATCACCACCTGAGAAACTACTGATCCGAATCAGTAATTCTCGACTATCTTGGCTAATGATTTCTGGTGATGGCCACCTATGCACACCGCGACATCAACCCCCAATACCGGGAGAGACGAATCCCTTGACGATCCGCTCACTGCCTCCATATAGCTCGGGACTGTACCCAACTAAAACCTGTTTACACGACTCCTTTGAGCCGTGGTAGGGTAGTAATCAAAGCACAGTGGGAACTCACACGAGACAAATAACGATCTCAGGTCGATAGACTAATCTGTACACATGTCACTAGGGAACTGCTATCTGACAATGCATATAATACCAACTAGCATATTCCCGGCGAGTCCGTCTGGTGTACTCATAACCGAATGAGCACCTGTATACAATCTTAGGTGAACTAACTGACACCAATAACTTGTGAGACCGGCCACCGCCCCTCGTTGGGGTCTCGATCCGTATACACTTGTCTACTGTCGGAGTATCGATGCCCAGTCTCGAAACTCCCACGACTAGGGACACTTTAAGGATGTGCTTATAGACTACCCAACTCTCACGTATATGATCGCAATCATACTGCTGGTAGTCAAGCAAGAATCATACGGGATTTATCAACATGTAATAGTGATCTGTAATATCACCTGAAGCATGTACACGATGATAAAGACAAACCAGATAGCATACTATCATCTCGAGTAAGACTGTTCTTCCAGTATAGGTCCTCCCTCAATCATTGCAATCACGTGCCTATGATCCAATAATTGACTTGAGGGTACTATATCCAACACACTGTGTGCTAATCATGTGCGATGTTACCTAGAACTACCCTGAATCGTCGAATTTTAACTTTAAACACTTGTGGATTTTATAATGGAAGTTATGAAATTGGCAGTTTTTAGGCTCACTTTGGAAAAATCACCAAAAATAGTAAACACGAAATTTGGACTCAAACTAAAATTCTATATATGTATAAAGAAGTTAAATTTGATATCCCAAAATATCTTTTCCAATTTCTAAGTATAGAGCATATAATAAAATACAAAGGTAAAACATGTTTGTGGATAATTTTACTAGACCAGAAAACACCCTTGCACTAAATAAATGATATCTCTAGATTTTATAAAGTGAATAAAGCAAATGAAAATTTTAGATATATCTACACAAAAGTATCTACAACCTAAATTCATATTTTCCAAATTGTTAATAGAAAAATTAAGAAAATTGTTATAATTTAGGTGAAAAATAGCCACTGGAAATGAAATTTCTAGTATAGATACCCTTCCTTTAAAATTTGTATAAAATTCATTTTTCAGTAAAACTTAATCAAAATTTGTTTTTAAAATGTAAACTAATTATCTACAACTTTGTAGTTTTAAAATTTAGCTAATAATCAACATAAAGTCATCAAAAAAATTCGGTCACTGATTTTTCCAGCCCAAACATCATAGAACTTGACCTTAACTAAACAATTAGTGTTCTTATAGCAAGTAATTGATAAAAATTAACTAAAGGTAGTATAATATACCTCTTGGTTAGGATTAGGAGAAGTAGAAAGCTTGCAAAATGATCTCAAGATGAAGACTTGGTCACTAGCTCAAGGAGATGGAGGAAAAATTGAGATTTATTTTTATGATGGCTTCATGACATGGTGGAGGAATTGTGTAGGTGTGTCTGTGTTTGAGATTGGAGTTGGAGATGAAGAGATGAAGGAGAAGTGGAAAAAGGAGGATGTAGAGAATTAAGAGGAGAGGGCAAGAGAGAGGATGAAGCTCTCAACCATAACCTTTCTCTCACCCCTAATATTAAAATGAAGTCCATTCCTCCAACCCATATCCTTGTCCCTTCTCATGAATTTTAAAAAAAACCAACATAAGAAAAAGAATTAAAAGATAAAGAGACGGGGTTAACTTGCCATGACAAACAAAACATGTTTAGTTAAACCTAAAGCAAATTCCTTTGTTATGGTTAAATAAACTCATCTATTTAATTAAGTGTGCACTAAATATTTAAAGAAAACCAATTTAATTAAATGTCCTCTCATTAAAAAACTAAATATATCATGAATTAAATTAATGTTCTCCTATTTAATAAAATTCATTTTATTGTTAGATAGATTCTAAATTAAATATTTAAATTTTCGAAATATTACAATATTCCCCCTTAAATAAATTTGTTCCCTGAATTTAAATTTATCTCAAAACTTAAAATATTTTATTAAACCAAATCAATGGGGCTTCAAAGTCCCACACAAGCTAGAAATACTACCTAGTGTGTGGTAACGGTATGCATGGCATAAGAAAAATATAAGCATGGCATATATAGAAAATTCTTATCAATAAAACATCATCAAAATCCAGTGCTAATCATCGACGCTCGAAATCCTAAAATATCATGATGAAATTGGTATGCATGAGGAATGGAAGTGTGAAACCTAGATGACTAGAACTCCAACACCTGCAATGAGGACCACACCAGCTATGGTACTGCATGTGATGCATGAAAAAAAAATCAAATGCAACGTATGTACACGAAAATAACATCGAGTGCATCGAGTGTGCACAAAACAACACTCAAGTGCAACTACTGTGCACGAAAACATCAATCAAGTCATTAAAACACATAAGTAAAAGCAACCGACATCAAAATATTCCCCCTTCAACGTCGAAAGCGTGATACTCGAATCACCAAAACATCAAGGCTAAAACAAAAGGTGATATTGATATCACTAAAAACATAATCAAACAACAATCGGTTTCCAAATCTCAATGAAATAGCATCGCAGTGCTAACAAATCGGGATAGAAACAAAGAGAATCACGAAAGAATTTGAAATATATCCTAAGATTACTTAAGAGGAGTGTCGTATCGTAAATATACCGCAGAACATACATACGATACATAATTCTACTTAAGCTACATACTCCATCATACCAAGGGTAGCCTATGTAACGAAAGTTCGGGTCTAATACCCCCAAAGTCAATTCTAAATTCCGTAAGGTTAAGCCTAGGATTCGAAAATTCATACCTTAGACTTCACATACTCAAACCTAGACTCAATAATGGTAAAACCTAGTGCTCTGATGCCAACTTTGTCATGCAACGTTTAAAGACGACAACGCAATCCAAGTAAGCAAAAACCCAGAATCTATACTATTTTTAAAAGAAATAGTGTAGGTGAAGTTTTGAAAAAAATTTGTAAAAAGGGAAGCTTGTTTTGAAACATTGTTTGAAAAACGGAAAGCACCTCTTTTGTAAAGTTTGAATAAAACGAGTACAAAATGATAAATATAGAGGCATGCAACATACGGGAGTAAAATCAATGCCCACTCGGCGGAAACACAACCACACAGTAATATTCGACGCCTCAGACGAAGAATCATGAGCAAAAATAAGCAACTATATAAGTAAACTCATAGAAAAACTCTACTCGAGTTTGAATTAATAAATAAATCAGTCTTGACTTGATTTAAGTGAAATAATAATACAAGTCATAGATGGAGCGACACTAGATACAAAAGAATATACGTCCAAGATGGTTACTCTACACATCGTAACCCACCCAGCAAATGCAAGAAAGAATCCCAAAAGGTGCCACACTAACGCCGCCACTTAGTATCTGTACGATTGGACCTGTAAAGAACTATGACACAACGAAGGTGAGTTGCCAATTCAGTGAATGAAAATAATATCACAAGATATATGTATATATACTATATAATAAGCATAATGAATAAAAGTGAGCGCAATGAAATCAATATCATCAATAAGATCACAGAATCCATGTCAGTCATCGCTAACCAGAATCTCATCATATCACACCGGTGTATCCGAATCGGTCTCTCCCTACTTCCTTGATTACCGGATCACACCAATCATATGTCGCAGCAGTGTATCCGAATCGGTCTCTCCCCTTCCTTGATTACCGGATCACGCCAAAGATATCTAATACCGGTGTATCCGAATCAATCTCTTCCCCCTTTCTCGATTACCGGATCACACCAAATATATCTCACAGCAGTGTATCCGAATCGGTCTCTCCCCCTTCCTCGATTACTAGAACACACCATACTAACCACATAAGAAACCCATGGTATCCATACCGGTTTCTCCCCCTTCCTCGATATCCGGATATCATCATATACAAACAAACTTTATAATTATTATACAATAATAATTATACATATATATATATATATATATAAATATATATATTAGTGTCACATACCGCTGATATATATCATCATCGATAAAGGCCGCAATCTTACAAGATCAACCATATATAACGCATAACGAAAATATGGTAAGCAGCAATTAATACTTACTAATAGCATAGAGATAATCTAATACTAATAAAATAGCTGTTTCTAAGTATCATGGCAGTACCATCGATGTGTAGTGTAGTATACGCGTCTGTGATTGTTTAACATGGCAATCGTTGGTATTTTTGTGGTGTTCTATCAAGTGTGTACATATAATCAGGGCAATTAGAATATAAAACATGACATTGTAAACTAAATACATGAAACTAATAATAATGAATAATATAAACGTAGTGTACTAATAAACTAATCGTCGCACGAACGTGCGTTGTAAATGAATAAAAACTTACGAATAATACAATTACGGTTTAAAATAGGACGAATAGTTAGTTTTAAAATGAGTAAATTTTTTAACATTTCGTAATATCCCAATTTGGGTAAATAGCAAGACTCCACGAGTCAAATAAATAAAGGCCGTACTCGGCAATCTATCACCATCTTATCCAATACAGAATCTCACTTCGTACGATATCAACCAAATATCCAATCATAATCGGAATATAAGAGATGAAAAGAAACTTGAAACATGACATTTTAACTAAGTATCAATGAGTGTAGCAAGGGAAGCAAGTATAGATATGCAACATGGTAGGGTACTCAATACTATACTAATCGAATGATAATGCAATCAAGTGTCATGAATAGGTTTAAAATAGCGACACGAAGTTTTATAAATTTTCTGGTAGTCGGGGGTGCTATACGCCATCCGTCCGATTTCCCACTTGTAGATGCTATTGCACTCACTATAATGCAGATCGAGCTAGTCATATCCTATGACCGTCTTGCGCTTCGCCGCCGCCTCGGAGGTCTCCGCAATCGAACCTAGAATCGAACAATAACTTTCGTATATGAGAAAATAAACTACCGATACCGACATATATACATATACTAAGCGAACCAAACTCACTTAAGTTAAAATGTGTGACCACTGTGTGGTAATCATGTGCGAAGTTACCTAGAACTACCCTGAATCGTTAAATCTCAACTTTAAACGCTTGCGGATTTTATAATGGAAGTTCTGAAATTGGTAGTTTTTGGGTTCACTCTGAAAAATCACCAAAAATAGTAAACACAAGATTTGGACTCAAACTAAAATTATACATATGGATAATGGAGTTGAATTTGATACCCCTAAATATCTTTTTCAATTTCTAAGTATAGAACATGAAATACATGTTTCTAGATAATTTTACCCGAACAGAAAACACCCTTGCACTAAATAAATGATATCTCTAGATTTTGTAAAGTGAATAAGGCAAATGAAAATTTTAGAGATATATACACAAAATTATCTACAACTTAAAATTTTCTTATTTTATAAATTGTTAATAGAAAAATTAATAAAATTGTTACAATTTGAGTGAAAAACAGTCACTGGAAATGAAATTTCCAGTTTGGATATCCTTCCTATAAAAATTCGTATGAAATTAATTTTATAGTGAACTTAACCAAATTTTTTTAAAATATTATCCAATTATCTACACTTTTATAGATTTAAAATTTAGCTAATTATCAACATAGAGTCATCAAAAAATTTCGAAACGTTATACATGCCACTGATTTTTCCTCCCCAAACATCATAAAACTTGACCTTAACTAAACAATTAGTGTTCTCATGGCAAGTAATTGATAAAAATTAACTATAGATAGTATAATATACCTCTTGGTTAGGATTATGAGAAGTAGAAAGCCTGCAAAATGGCCTCAAGATGAAGACTTGGTCACTAGCTCAAGAAGATGGAGGAAAATTTGAGATTTATTTTTAATTATTTTTATGATGGCTTCATGACATGGAGGAGGAATTGTTTAGGTGTGTGTGTGTGAGATTGGAGTTGGAGATGAAGAGATGAAGGAGAAGAGGATAAAGGAGATGCAGAGAATTATGAGAAAAGGTAAGAGAGAGGATGAAGCTCCCAACCATAACCTTCCTCTCACCATCCCTTAATATTAAAATGAAGCCCATGCCTCCAATCCATACCTTTGTCCCTTCTCATGAATTTTAAAAAATACCAACAGAAGAAAAAGAATTAAAAGATAAAGAGGAGAGGTTAACTTTCTATGACAAACAGAACATGTTTAGTTAAACCTTAAGGAAATTCCTTTGTTATAGTTAAGTAAACTCTTCTATTTAATTAAGTGTGCACTAAATATTTAAAGAAAACCAATTTAATTAAATGTCCTCTCATTAAAAAACTAAATATATCATGACGACCGCCCTTGCTGAAGATTATCTACCCAAGAGAACCAATCCAAGCTCCAGCTTCACCTAGTGAAGCAACCGACACTTCAAACTTTCTAGAAATGGACAGTGGGGATGCAGGAATTTTCCACTATCATTTTCTCTCTAAAGCTAATGCTCAAGAGAGCAACGAGGAAGAAGAAGGAGGAGGAGAATGAAGAAGTAGCCATAACACCAAAATGAGTTGAGTGCTGGATGGATGAGAGAATGGCTTCGTTATTTTTTTCTACCGTCAAATAAAATATCACAACTATTTTGTAAATAAACAAATGAAGCTCATCCCTCTCTACATTCCATCAACCATCCCCAAACCACCTCACCCTCCACCTCATTTCCAATTGATTTTCTAAAAAGAAAATCAATATTGAGGTGTCCTCCTTATAAAAGTATTACGTATAAGTACGGAATACGACCCGATATACATATCAAAATACATAAATACGAATAGCCAAGAGAGAGAAAATGAATAGTGAACAATAATACTATAATATATATATATATATATATATATATTATTAAATCAAAACTTAATTTAATAATCCGGCTTAATCCTAAGCCGGTTAGTATTATCAACTGTCCGATTAAAATCCGTGCAGCTAGTATACGTATTTAATCAGACCCCTGAACGTATCATTATATGGCCTCTACATCATATCGTCTGAACCTGGAAAACTCTCTGTGTGGGACTCTAAAGACTCGACAATACACTGGCAGTGATTTACTTGATAAATCCAAAACCACAAGCACGTTAGCGGCACTAGCTGTATTTAACAGCTACCCAAGTATGTGCCGAAAGGGAGGTCGACAATCAAGTCCGTCCGTGCCCTACTGAGCCTGAATGTAACAATCTCTGTACAATATGGTCTCTTTTTCTAAGAGTATCGCATACCGGGTCTAGGGGGTAGATAATGTCAGACCCTTAATAACCCGATAAGTCATGCCGGAGTCAAGCTCATTACCAACAGAGAAACTACTGAACTACTATCAGTAAATCTCATCCACCTTGGCCAAGGATTTATGGTGATGGCCAACCGAACACAGCGCGATATCGACTCCTAATACCAGGAGAGACAAATCCTTGATAATCGCTCACTGCCTCCATATAGCTTGGGACTATACCCAACTAAAACCTGTTTGCATGAATCCTTTAAACTATGGTAGGGTATTAATCTAAGTACAGTGGGAACTCACACAAGACAAATGATGATATCAGGTCAAAGGACTAACCTGTACTCACGCCATAAGATAATTGCTATCTAACAATAAGTATAATACATTCTAGAAGTTCTCGGCAAGTCCGTTCAGTGTAATCACCTCCAATGAGCACCTGCATACTATCTTAGGTGACACAACGCCAATGGATTATGGGACCGGCTATCGTCCCTTGTCGGGGTCTCAAAACGTATACACTGGTCTACTCCGGAATATTGATGCTCAGTCTCGATACTCTCTTGACCAGGGAAATTTAAGGATGTGTTTATGGACTACCCAGCTCTCACGTATATGATCGCCATTATAATGCTGGTAGTCAAGTAAGAATCCTACGAGCTTCATCATTATGTATTAGTGACACGTAATAACAAGTAAAACGTATACATATTAATGGTAAAGACAAACTAGATAACATACTATCATTCCGAGTAAGACTGTTCTTCCTGTACAGGTCTTCCCTCAATTATCATAATCGCCTACCTGCAATTACAATAATTGCCTTGAGGGTACTATATCCAATAGTACTCGGTATCAGGCATGACGATGGACTCTTCATCCTCTGTGTCGCTTCCCAGGTGAGGTACTCGAACACGGGAGATGACCACCGGTTGCTCTGTTTTGCTCGGGATTTTCATAGATTCAGCTTTTACCCTCGGCTTTCTAGGCTTTTCTTGGAAGTATCTGGCGTCTTCATAACGCACTTTATGCACATCGAAGAGATGACTGTCACCTTTGATGCAGTGCTATTCGCCATCTTTGATATACTTCATACACTGATGCAGGGTCGATGGTACTACATTATACTCGTGCAACCAGGGCTTTCCCAGCAGCGCTTTATAGGATGCATCGATGTTCAACACATGGAATTTCGTTTCAGTCTTGATCTTGTCGAACCTTAGCGGCAGAATGATTGACCTTAATGTTTTGGAATTTCAAGAATCAAATCCGAAGATAGTGATTTTTCCCTGGACAGATGCCTAACGTCTAGGGCTAAAGACATTAAGGTTGTTATTGTGATCCGGTACACTGAAGATCTGGGATCGATAAGGATCCTTTTAACCTTCACATCTTCACAGAAGCCTGTTATATATAAGGGTTTGTTGTGTTCGGGTGTGCCTAACAGAAGATCTTCTTCCCCGAAGCTCATGTCAACTACATTTGCTTCATGCAAGCCTTCTTTCATATTTTCTTTTGCGAAGTGAGCATGGAAATGCTCAGGATCTTGCAGGGCCGTGATCGGCGACTCTCTCATGTCCTTTGACATGATCAGCGCTTCATAAATACTTATGAGCACTGGCATCTTTTTCAAATGCGACAGCACATTGTAGTCGATCATCAGTTTCTTCGTTACTAACTTGGCGACAAGTTCAGGGATGAACCCTTCTTCAATTTTGATGACTTGATTGGTGGGTTGCTTTTCCTTATTGACTTGCTTTTCTTTATTTTTGGAGTTGTAGACGGGAGAGGGAACCTGCTTGCCCCCTCTCAGTTCAGTGGCGGCCGTCAGAGGCTTGTGGCTCCTTTCTTCATCTTTAGAGTCGGAGTCGAATTCACTCGCATTATGAGGTTGTTCGGAAACGGCTCTACACACCTCTTTGTTTTTAGCAGACTTCTTCTTCGCCTGAGCTTTGTTTTTCATGCCTGATGTTAAGGCTTGATTATTTTCCGAAGTGGAAATATGGTTATCCTACTTCATAATTAGGCTGCTTTTTGTTCATTTATTGTGAAAGGACACGTTGTTTTAATCATCCCTTTCTTTCTGTGTTTGACACCGAAATTTCATTGCTCTTTGTAGCGATAGCGTTATTGTCCCATTCAGAGACATTTCGCAGTGCCTCCATTTCAGCTCTCGCACGTTCATATGCTTGGCTTTCTATTTGGCTCCTTAGCTCATAACCGGGGTGCCACATGATGTCCATTTCTAGTCGATCGAGCAGGAATAATAGATTTGATATTTTCCTTCGAACTTCATCCATATCCTCTTCCTGTAGGTCACCGACTCTTCGGACTTCGGTTCTTAGGGCGATGGCTTCTTCTTCTCGCGCCCTTAGAAAATTAGCAAAGCCGTGGGCTATGGCGTCCATTTATGCAATCTATGTTTCTAAATTTATTTTGCTGGGGGATATTTTCTTTTTGCCTGATCTTCTCATGCCCCTTCTTGCATTCCTGGCTGTGTATATTTCGGGTAGAAGATTTTCTTTAGCAGAGTAGAAACCATCGCTGTTATCAGCCATGTATTCATCATTGTGAGCGAAGCCATCATTATTTTTGGGTTCGTAATTATCGTTAGATAGGGCGAGTTATGAAGGGAGGGACCTTCGGGGGCCATCTTCCGTTTCTCTGTCAGAATGATGAACATTATATATCACTCTGCAGACTTTTATTGGCAGTTCGATTGAGTCGTCATCTTCATCAGAAACTGGCTCCATCTTGTTCATTTGCAAATATTCTTCTTGGGCTTTCCTAATCATAGACTTTTTCTTTCTCAACTTCCTTCTTCTCAAGGTTAAGACGGAGGCTTTGTTTGGCTCTGACGTAGGGACACGTGCTGGTACCTCGTCTTTATCATCTTTCATTCGGGAAATAAGAGCCAATGTCCATCCCTCAAGCATTTCGGCCAGATCATGAATCCGCTCCTGGTTACGCTGTATATCCTCCATTTGAATGTCGGCCATGTTCATTAGGTAATTTTTCAGCACGTGAATACGCATGTTTAGTAAGGTCGTTCGTTGTCGCATCTTGCTTCTGAGGGCCATGATTTCTATATCTTTGACTCAACGTGCTTGCAATTATATCATTTACCCCATCCTTTGAAAGCGAGGATGGAGCATTTGCCTGGGAAGGCTGCCATGTAGGCTCTTAATCGGACCACACGTTTATAACATCACAGGTTTCCATCTGGAATTTTTAATACAATTTTTAAGAATAATGTGATTTTCTATTTAATAAATAAATTCTATTTTTAATATATATATATATATATATATATATATTATCAAAACATCTATTTTATATTTAAATAAATTCCATATTTTCTAAACACAAGAATCACAAATTTCATATATACCATTAATAATCTATACAAGTCAATTTACACTAAAATACCATTTACTATTCAATTTAAGTTTATATTCACTAGAATACCTCATCATATAAAAATTACATCCAAGAAAACCTTAAAAACGATAAATAAATAGTTGAGCATTATTTTGAAAGTATACTAAAACTATTTTTCATAAAACACCCTCAAGTTATATTAATTTACAATAAGGAGTCTAGTAAATATAGGTTTAAGCGGGACCAATTCTCTTGAACCTCAGAGAGCCGGAGAAAGTGGGTGCTTGCCTATTTAAGATAGGAAACTAAAACGGGGTTATCAATGGTAATTGGCTTAGAAAAAGTCACAAATCCTACCGTCCATGTGCAGCAGTTACCGATAACTCCAAAACCTAATTCAGAAATCAAATTCTGTTTAAGTGTCTGACTCAGACAGAGTCTCAGTATAAATTGAATACAATCCTTACATGAATACAATTCAAATATAACTCCAATACAATATGAATCCATATATACTGGAACTTGAACATGAATACCAGAATACTATCCAATATCAATATGACTTGATTTGACCGAACCATGTATATATATTGACTTGACTACATGACTATCCGTTTACATCCTTATCCGTTTATATGAATAATCTATACCATGGTCTCGGCAAGTCTTATATCTACAAAGCATTAAAATCAAAACAAAATACATTACGGGGTTTTTAAAGGGGTAGACTGGTACGAAATGTGTTAAAAGTAGCATGATGATGGTCAGTTTAATACACCTAACCTGAACATCCGTTGCCGTTGTACCGTAGGTTTTGATGGGGCCTTGTACTCCTTATACCTTAGTCCATGGAGCAAGTTGGACTCCTCTCGTATACACTAGCATATTCTGTACCAAGCTACAAACAACTGTGTTAACATAAAAAATATAACCATATATACTTTACCTGTTATATTCTTTGTCTATTCTTCTTTATCTTTTGGGACTTACCGAGCGATTGTTCGCTGACGGCATTCCTATTTCTTCTTTCTTTGGAATGTTGTCAGGAGGACCCGATTCTCTGGAGATCGAGCCCAGCCAAGACGATTTGGAGCAGTTCATTAAGGACCCAGAGCTCTAGTTCACTTGTATATACTTTTACTTTCGGTTCATGCCATTGTTTAGGCATTGCTTTCTAGTATTGTATTTACTTTCCAGTGTATTGTAAAGAATGTTTAATCAATAAAAATTTGTTGTTGATTTATATCTTTTGTCATTTCTTATGTACATTCATTATATTGCATATTTACGCTTAGCGTGTTTACTTCTGAGTAAATACGTCACAGGCCTCGCCACGTCTCCTACCCATACGCTGGGAAGTGGGGCATGACAGGTTTTGTTGGTGGCCCATGCAGATCAGTTCCGCATGAAGTCATACCATGCAGGGTGAGTTCTGCATGGAAACCTAAGCAATATATCACAAGAATTATAAGAATCAGCAACTAAACGTTCTTTACATTTTATATTCTTTGAATCTATCCTAACCCTATTTTTCTTTCAAGATTATGGACTCACCAAACAATACGAGCACGAACGTGAACGACAACACCACACCATCACCTCTTCCACTTACACCTTTCGTAGCAGCTTCTATTAACGAGCAGACGGTATTGCTCGAGACGATCAAGTGACTCTTAGAGGGACAGCAGCAGCAGACTGCTATCCTAATGAACCGCCCAGAAGCTGAGGTACCTGGAGTGAAACAATTCCGGGCACTGCATCCTAAACAATTCTCTGGGAAAAAGATCCCCTTGGAAGTTGAAGAATGGGCTCAGTCGATCGAAGACGATCTGGCAGCAGTAGAAGTGCCAGAGATCGCTTGAGTAAGAGTTGCAAAGCTGCAACTAACTGACAATGCCAGGGTATGATGGAAGATGGAAGAAAGTCGTCTTGCCCATCCAATCGAATGGAGGATTTTTTGCGAGATTTTTGATGCGAAATATTTTCCTGAGACTGCCCATTTTGATATGGAGCAGCAATTCATCCACTTGCAATAAGGCTCTATATGGAGCAAATCTGTGGATGGGTATGATACTGAGTTCACCATATTGAGCAGATAAGATATCTCTTAAATATTCGAATTTCTATAATCACATACTACAAAACTAACACAAGACCGTAACAGGTCTGTGGCCCATCTCATACCGACTGCTGAGATCAGGGCTAGACGATTTCAGCAAGGTTGGACCCGGAGATCCAAGCTGCATTAGCTACAGGGGATTTCCCAACCCATGATTTGGTTTTGAAGGCTGCCCGAAGATATGAAGCAGTGGTGAAGAAGAAGAGCGGACCTCAATATGCCGGTGTGAAGCGCCCGCTACCCAGATAGCAGGAAGAGCCTCTTCCAGGCCACCGTTTGTACCCAGGAGACCGGGAGTATCTTTTAACTGGCCCTGTCCAGATTTCTGCTTCTATTGCAAAAGAAATGGACACCTGACGAAGGATTGCAGGCGTGCTAATCGCCTATGCTTAGTCTATGGCTTATCCACACACGATATTGGATCTTGTCCTCACAGACTCAATCAGAATCATGCACCCAAATCAGCAATCATGTATCCGCAGCGGCCAGCTATCCCGGCACCTGGTCCTCGTCTTACTCTCCTAGCTCCATGTAACATTTTAAAATAATTAAATAAATAATTAAATGAATAAAAAATTGTTTAAGTGAATTTTATGATTTTCGGTAAAGTAAAATGTATTTTTCGTAAAACCAAACAGTGATTGTTTTTCATTATAATTTCAAAAATACCTATTTTAATTATGTAATTACTAGTAAATGGTGTTTATTTAGCCACTTATAAATTTTTAGTTTAATTAAATATTTTTCCTAAATTAATTATTTTAAATATTAACATAAGCTTTATTTTTACACTAAATTAGTGTAAATTACAAATTTGAATGGTTTTAATTTGTAAAAAATGAACCATGGCATATTAGAATTTAGAGTGTATCATGAAAAATTTATTTGCAAATTTTTCCATTTTTCTAGAGTTTTCTTGAGTTGCTATAGTAAAGAAATAAAAGAAAATAAAGAAATTCATGAAAAGACAATATGAAGAGATAGTTTGGGGGAAACTTCCACACTTTTCTTCACTCTTTTCTCTTTCTCTCTCTCTCTGCTACCATGGCCGGCCTCACTACCATGGCAGCCCCCCCATTTCCACTTCATTTTTGTTCAAAATTCATCAAAAATCCATCAGAAATTCAACAAGAAAATGCACAAATCCTATTTATTCCCTACCCTTTTATTCTTTGCTCATTTTTCATGGATTTTGGAGTGGGAAAGCATGAATTTTGGAGGCTCATTTTCATGTTTGGACTTTAGGTTGTGGAGTTATAAATCCTTCCCTTTTGATTTATTTCTATTAGATGTTTCTTTTAAAACATAATTAGATTTAATATATTAATTCTAATTGCAAATTTTAAAATTAAAGTTAGGGTTTGTAAATTCAAGTTATGGTTTTTAATAATTAATTAGGGTTATAATAACTAGTTTACCATTTTTAGAAGTGGAAAAAAATGTTGCATGATTGTTGTATAATAAATTGTTTATTCAAATTGATTTAATTAACCTATTTAGCTAACTAGGTTTTTACAATATATATATATGGGTGAGATAAGATTCTAATTAATGTTTTTATCATTATATTATGGTTTTAATAGGGATATTAACATGTTAGTGGAATGTAAAACCTAATCTAGTTATTAGTTTCAATTGTTAGTTATTAAAGTGTGATAAATATGCTAATTATGCTAGTTTTTGCAACTAGATTTTGGAAATTCCTAAATAAATGAGATTAAAAATATAATTATGGTTTCATTATATCATTATCATCATGAATTGTAGTTTAATTCATTAATTCATGCACAATCAAGTTTTGTTGTGGAATTGTGTTATTTTGATTGAAAGATATTAAAAATTACTAAAGGTTGCAAACTAGAAATTTCAAATTAATACAAATTTGTGTAATAAAAATATAGTAATGGTTTGTATAGTCTAGTTATGCTATTTAATGAGTTTTATGACCATTGGTTTCATTTAAATGTCAAGTTTTGAAGAAAAACGGTAAATTGGCATTTTCGGGTTTTACGAAATCGGGCGATTTGATGGATTTTAGGGTTTCGATGGATTTAATCATGTTTTATAAAATAAGTAATGAGTTTTAAAACTACGAGTTATTTGTTGATGTTTATCTCGATCCATCGGAGTTTGTACGCCGATATCGAGCGATATTTGGTTCTTTTGCGTGAACGGGACATAGGTTTTAACCTATGCTGGTTCCTTGCGTCGTTTTGACTTTTGTATGTGATTCAGTTTACGATACTATTTATATGTTTGCGTTTAGGTACCCTTACGTGGAATGCGGGCGATGAAGAGAAGGATGGCGACACCGTCTTCGGCAGACATGGACCAGGTGAGTAGATGCATATCTACGGGGGGAAGTCGGGTGGATGGCGTTTAGCACCCCCGTAACGTAGAACAGGAATAATACTTATTGACATTAGGAAACCAGATGTGACCCTAGATTATTAATGAGTAGGACCCTAATAATGACCCTAGGCTGGACTACACTGATTTAGGAAAACCATACCAGAGGAAGAATACCTTGGAAGAGGTTCGTAGGTTTCAGATAGAAACACACACACGCACACACTGAAACTCGAAATGGTGTATACGTGTATGTGTATATATATATAGGACTAGGTATAGGTATATATATATATATACATACACACACACACACACAACACGTATATGGGATTCATTGATGTGTTATGATATCCGATGTATGATGAAACAGTATAACTGGGCTTGATGCCGTGATTCTTGGCTATACAGTCGTATTAAGTGTTAGCGGATCATTAAAGAATGAGATAATGAACATGTATACATAAATTATAATGGGTGGTGATGATATTGAGGTACATGGGACTCTAAAATAGTATCCGGACTGTAACTTGTGACTGATCACGATATGATATATGTATGACTTGATTACGACTTCATATAGGTGTGACCTGACGTTGATATCATATAGGTGTGACTTGATGACGATATGATATCAGTATGACTTAATCACAATATGATACATATGACATGATATCTCCGAGGATAAACTAATGATGCATATTATGATGGCAATGATATATGATTGATGTATGCGATTACAGTTTAGCACCTTGATCATGAGATGTATTGATGATGACATTATACGAATGAGGAGACACCTAGGAGATACTTGACCCGTACCCCGATATTGGGATGCCGTACGATGGATTTTACCGTACGAGGCATAGATGTGATGATTGATCCGCACTCTTGATTTGAGGAAGTCGTACTATGTACGTGACGCTATTGAGGCAGGTTCGCCGACTATTAGAGATATGGACTCGGGCTTTAGGTGTACTTCTATCGACCAGTTCTTAGGTTTAGTTTCCCTTAGGGGGGTTAGATGGACATTAGGTTAGGTTCGAGTCATATAGTGGTAGCGGTAATTGTATATCAAATGAGTGGATAACACACATCCGTCTTTACTTTCACACTGTAATCATAATGTTGCATGTTCATACATACGTTGCTATAATCAGTATAAAACTTTGCCTGTTAGGACACCAGCACCATTACCGATGATGCGCATATTCCACGCATACTTATTTGCCGGCTCACATACATCATCATCGGTAATTGCTATGTCACGTACACTTTAGATCATATTATCTTTTATTGATAGAATCAGTTAACAACCAGACCGATATAATATTGTGATTACTCTCCGATGTTAATATAGGCATGGTATTTATTATTTAGACATTCATGCATTCATATTTTCATGTTATCATGCAGTATTATGGGCATATGCCGACACTTATCATATACTTACTCATGATTTTGAGATTTGGGTTTCTATGAGATTTCTGGATTTTTGGGGAAAGCCGCAAGAATATATAAAAACTTCTCTCTCCTCCTCTCTTTTTTAAAACATAAGATGCGGTTTTCTCATGATGTATGTGTCGTCCACCATGAGATTTCATGTTTTCTGATGGATTTCGAGACCCGATTCGAGGAGTGGATGAACCGTCTCGGGTACATGGTGGGCCCGGTATGGTACCCCGGGGCAAGAAGATCGAGTTGTAGACGATGAGCCTGGTAGGGGAAGGCTACCTACCGGTGATGTCTGGCGCGGAGGATATCCGGAGGATACCGACCGCTGTCGTGAGATTTGATGATATGGGCCGATCCGGACTGACGGAGCCCGAGATATTGAGACCATGAGACATTGAGATTATGAGGTATTGAGATGTGAGATTTAAATGTTTTGTGTCGATGCTTGACACGGATTTCATGGATTTCATTGTTGATATTTCAGATTCCTATACACATTTTACAATGATAACAGCTAAAGATTTCTTATACAGATATATCTAGATTTCAGGATTGATTATTTTACATTCATGGTGCATGTATATCCATTCATATGACATAGTATTATATGAGGCACCGACACGAGCACGGAGTATCTGCATTTACACGTAGTATTTCCTTGCTATTACTAGATGATTGGGATATAGTAGTGCATTATTTTATGACCTAGGATAGCGTCGTGCATTCGATTTCTTTTCGTAGATGTTTTCTACTCACGAGTTGGCAACTCACCCCCGTTGTGCCAAATTTTATTACAGGTTCAATGTACAGGTTTCCCTTGGCAGTTGCTGGCACATCATTTTCATTCCGGGTGATTTGCACGGTAGATTGGTTCATTTGTATCTGAACCGCCGTTGTATTTTTATTATTTCATTTGTATCTAGAAAGCTCCATCAACCAAACTTGTATTATTTGATAGTTTATTGGACCAGTCTTTTATTTCGACCTTAGAGTCGCGCATGTATTATTCTGATCTGGTGGTTTTGTTTTCTTTTGAGTTTTGAGCCTCGCCCTTTGGCGTTGTATATTATTGTGCTTGTTGTGGTTGTTTCCGCCTGTTGGCGTTGAGCTAGCTCCCGTTTGGGGATGCTTTTTATTGTTTATGTATATTATACTTGTTGTACCCGTTTGGGGCCAGTTTTTACAGAGGAGACTCTGCCAAAATTTTTGGGAAAATTTGCTGATACTTTTAAACTTGTTTTGCTTCATGTTTTATTTTACTTCTTCTTCTTCTATATGGTTTAGATTTCTGGGCTTCGGCTTACTTAGGTTATGTTGCGCCTCTAGACGCTTCGTAATCTAAGTGCCGGTCACGTTCCGTACTTTCGGGCCGTGACAAAGTTGGTATCAGAGCGCTAGGTTTAACCTTGTAAAAGTCTAGGTGACCCTTGGTTGATGGAGTAGGTGACTTAGGTAGAGTGACGTACCGTTGGTATGATCCGCGGCATACTTACGATACGCTACTCTGCTTAAGGAACCTTAGGATGTACATTTGTTTGCACCGTATTTCATTCGTTTCTTTGATCTATCTTCGTCGATGTCGGAGGGTGGTTTCTGTTACCACGGGCGCACGGTCAGAAGGAGCTGCGGCTCGAATGCGATAACCATTAGAGTATTGGTTATTCTTGAGGATTGAAGCATTGCTTAGCATGCGGATGAAGGGTATTCATATGCCGTCCAGACGAAGTTAAAGGGTTCGAACGATTATCAGAAAACCATTTTCCTAAGTTTAAAGTATTCGGAAGAACATGCAGGTATTTCGATGGACCCTCTAGAAGAATGAAACCCTAACTCGACATAATGACCACGAGAACGCCCTTGAACCTTAGGGTTTACGGCAGTTCCGCGGTGCCATTAGTGAGGCTTGGGTTTGCCCTTCTACGGCTGGATCATCGATGCTGGGGCATGTACCGGATATTTTTAAACTGTACTTGAGTGTTGAGATCTTGGGGAATTATGGGATTTTGATGGATCGATCGAAAATTTTAATGTAGTCTGGATATCAAGTGAAGGGATCGACTACGTGGGAGACTCTAGATATGAGTATTGCCGTTAGTAGCGCAGTCAGCACAGCTACGAAGAGACGAGTTCGAAGCAATCGACATCAGAGGAAAGAGGCGCACATTGACGATAGTGTTTACGATTGTGATTTAGTGATTTGAATTTCATATTTTCGTTGATTGGATTTTGGTATTTTGAGGACTTTGTTCTACGATTGGTATTTCTTATGTGTACCTTCATTATATTCTATTTGTGTTTCATATATCAGTTGTATTGATGTTGTTTAGTACACACCCAGTACACTTGATTTGGTTGTATATATTTTGAGATTTTTGATTTGATTTCGTGCATAGGGGTTACACCTGATTTTGACATATGTTTCGCCCTAGTTTTCATGCATTTTTGTACCGTGATTTCGATTTTGATATTCGATGTATGTTTTCGTGCACCATGTGCACCTGATTAGGATTCTTGCGCATACTTGGCGCACTTGATGCGATTTTGTGCACACCAGATGCACTAAATCGGGGTTTTGTGCAGATTAGATGCACCTGATATTGAGTCGTGCACGCCCGTTGCACTTGACAGATGTTTTTGGTGCACACCTGTTGCACTTAGTTTTGTTTTTGTGTGTATTCGTGGTATCTGTATTTGGTTTCGATTTCAGTGCGCACCGGACGCACATGATATTTTATGATGTGATTGGGATTGATTTCAGTTTGAGCAGTATGTTTTCATAATCATTATTATTTGATTTAGTAACCAGGCGGGACGTGTATGTTAAATAAAAGATATATATATATAGCTATTTTTTTTAATAAACGTCCGCTACTTATGCCGTGACACGTGCATCACACGGCGATTTTCAAAAGGTTTTTTTTTGCATATTTCCTTATCCAGATATTTGGACGATTTTACTATGATACGCACTATATATAAGTTATAGATTGATGTATATTATGATGGTTTTCATATTGGGTTTTGATATTTTATTCTCGGCATAACTCCGATGATTGCGTTATGCTTGACGGAGTTGATTTTAGTTATGTATTGATGATTTCGGAGCCCCGACGATTTGAGTGTTTTACTAAATATTTTAGTATTTGGAGGGAGAGTTTTAATTTAAATTCGGGGACCGAATTTCTAAAAGGGGGGAAGATTGTAACATTTAAAAATAATTAAATAAATAATTAAATGAATAAAAAATTGTTTAAGTGAATTTTATGATTTTCGGTAAAGTAAAATGTATTTTTCGTAAAACCAAACAGTGATTGTTTTTCATTATAATTTCAAAAATACCTATTTTAATTATGTAATTACTAGTAAATGGTGTTTATTTAACCACTTATAAATTTTTAGTTAATTAAATATTTTTCCTAAATTAATTATTTTAAATATAAACATAAGCTTTATTTTTACACTAAATTAGTGTAAATTACAAATTTGAATGGTTTTAATTTGTAAAAAATGAACCATGGCATATTAGAATTTAGTGTGTATCATGCAAAATTTATTTGCAAATTTTTTCATTTTTCGAGAGTTTTCTTGAGTTGCTATAGTAAATAAATAAAAGAAAATAAAGAAATTCATGAAAAGACAATATGAAGAGATAGTTTGGGGGAAACTTCCACACTTTTCTTCACTCTTTTCTCTTTCTCTCTCTCTCTCCTACCATGGCCGGCCTCACTACCATGGCAGCCCCCCCCCATTTCCACTTCATTTTTGTTCAAAATTCATCAAAAATCCATCAGAAATTCAACAAAAAAATGCACAAATCCTATTTATTTCCTACCCTTTTATTCTTTGCTCATTTTTCATGGATTTTGGAGTGGGAAAGAATGCATTTTGGAGGCTCATTTTCATGTTTGGACTTTAGGTTGTGGAGTTATAAATTCTTCTCTTTTGATTTATTTCTATTAGATGTTTCTTTTAAAACATAATTAGATTTAATATATTAATTCTAATTGCAAATTTTAAAATTAAAGTTAGGGTTTGTAAATTCAAGTTATGGTTTTTAATAATTAATTAGGGTTATAATAACTAGTTTACCATTTTTAGAAGTGGAAAAAAATGTTGCATGATTGTTGTATAATAAATTGTTTATTCAAATTGATTTAATTAACCTATTTAGCTAACTAGGTTTATATATATATATATATATATATATATATATATATATATATATATATATATATATGGGTGAGATAAGATTCTAATTAATGTTTTTATCATTATATTATGGTTTTAATAGGGATATTAACATGTTAGTGGAATGTAAAACCTAATCTAGTTATTAGTTTCAATTGTTAGTTATTAAAGTGTGATAAATATGCTAATTATGCTAGTTTTTGCAACTAGATTTTGGAAATTCCTAAATAAATGAGATTAAAAATATAATTATGGTTTCATTATATCATTATCATCATGAATTGTAGTTTAATACATTAATTCATGCACAATCAAGTTTTGTTGTGGAATTGTGGTATTTTGCTTGAAAGATATTAAAAATTACTAAATCTTGCAAACTAGAAATTTCAAATTAATATAAATTTGTGTAATAAAAATATAGTAATGGTTTGTATAGTCTAGTTATGCTATTTAATGAGTTTTATGACCATTGGTTTCATTTAAATGTCAAGTTTTGAAGAAAAACGGTAAATTAGCATTAAAAATTACTAGAAAGTTTTGAAAGATATTAAAAATTACTAAAGGTTGCAAACTAGAAATTTCAAATTAATACAAATTTGAGTAATAAAAATATAGTAATGGTTTGTATAGTCTAGTTATGCTATTTAATGAGTTTTATGACCATTGGTTTCATTTAAATGTCAAGTTTTGAAGAAAAACGGTAAATTGACATTTTCTGGTTTTACGAAATCGGGCGATTTGATGTATTTTAGGGTTTCGATGGATTTAATCATGTTTTATAATATAAGTAATGAGTTTTAAAACTATGAGTTATTTGTTGATGTTTATCTCGATCCATCGGAGTTTGTACGCCGATATCGAGCGATATTTGGTTCTTTTGTGTGAACGGGACATAGGTTTTAACCTATGCTGGTTCTTTGCGTCGTTTTGACTTTTGTATGTGATTCAGTTTACGATACTATTTATATGTTTGCGTTTAGGTACCCTCACGTGGACTGCGGGCGATGAAGAGGAGGATGGCGACACCGTCTTCGGCAGACATGGACCAGGTGAGTAGATGCATATCTACGGGGGGAAGTCGGGTGGATGGCGTTTAGCACCCCCGCAACGTAGAACATGAATAATACTTATTGACATTAGGAAACCAGATGTGACCCTATATTCTTAATGAGTAGGACCCTAGTAATGACCCTAGGCTGGACTAGACTGATTTAGGAAAACCATACCAAAGGAAGAATACCTTGGAAGAGGTTCGTAGGTTTCAGATAGAAACACACACACGCACACACTGAAACTCGACATGGTGTATACGTGTATGTGTATATATATATAGGACTAGGTATAGGTATATATATATATATGTATATATATATATATATATATATTTACACAACACATATAAGGGATTCATTGATGTGATATGATATCCGAGGTATGATGAAACAGTATAACTGGGCATGATGCCGTGATTCTTGGCTATACAGTCGTATTAAGTGTTAGCGGATCATTAAAGAATGAGATAATGAACATGTATATATAAATTATAATGGGTGGTGATGATATTGAGGTACACGGGACTCTAAAATAGTACCCGGACTGTAACTTGTGACTGATCACGATATGATATATGTATGACTTGATTACGACTTCATATAGGTGTGACCTGACGTTGATATCATATAGGTGTGACTTGATGACGATATGATATAAGTATGACTTAATCATAATATGATACATATGACATGATATCTCCGAGGATAAACTAATGATGCATATTATGATGGCAATGATATATGATTGATGTATGCGATTACAGTTTAGCACCTTGATCATGAGATGTGTTGATGATGACATTATACGAATGAGGAGACACCTAGGAGATACTTGACCCGTACCCCGATATTGGGATGCCGTACGATGGATTTTACCGTACGAGGCATAGATGTGATGATTGATCCGCACTCTTGATTTGAGGAAGTCGTACTATGTACGTGACGCTATTGAGGCAGGATCGCCGACTATTAGAGATATAGACTTAGGCTTTAGGTGTACTTCTATCGACCAGTTCTTAGGTTTAGTTTCCCTTAGGGGGGTTAGATGGACATTAGGTTAGGTTCGAGTCATATAGTGGTAGCGGTAATTGTATATCAAATGAGTGGATAACACACATCCGTCTTTACTTTCACACTGTAATCATAATGTTGCATGTTCATACATACGTTGCTATAATCAGTATAAAACTTTGCCTGTTAGGACACCAGCACCATTACCGATGATGCGTATATTCCACGTACACTTATTTACCGGCTCACATACATCATCATCGGTAATTGCTATGTCACGTATACTTTAGATCATATTATCTTTTATTGATAGAATCAGTTAACAACCAGACCGATATAATATTGTGATTACTCTCTGATGTTAATATAGGCATGGTATTTATTATTTAGACATTCATGCATTCATATTTTCATGTTATCATGCAGTATTATGGGCATATGCCGACACTTATCATATACTTACTCATGATTTTGAGATTTGGGTTTATATGAGATTTCTGGATTTTTGGGGAAAACCGCAAGAATATATAAAAACTTCTCTCTCCTCCTCTCTTTTTTAAAACATAAGATGCGGTTTTCTCATGATGTATGTGTCGTCCACCATGAGATTTCATGTATTCTGATGGATTTCGAGACCCGATTCGAGGAGTGGATGAACCGTCTCGGGTACATGGTGGGCCCGGTATGGTACCCCGGGACAAGAAGATCGAGTTGTAGACGATGAGCCTGGCAGGGGAAGGCTACCTACCGGTGATGTCTGGCGCGGCGGATATCCGGAGGATACCGACCGTTGTCGTGAGATTTGATGATATGGGCCGATCCGGATTGACGGAGCCCGAGATATTGAGACCATGAGACATTGAGATTATGAGGTATTGAGACTTGAGATTTACATGTTTTGTGTCGATGCTTGACACGGATTTCATGGATTTCATTGTTGATATTTCAGATTCCTATACACATTTTACAATGATAACAGCTAAAGATTTCTTATACAGATATATCTAGATTTCAGGATTGATTATTTTACATTCATGGTGCATGTATATCCATTCATATGACATAGTATTATATGAGGCACCGACACGAGCACGGAGTATCTGCATTTACACGTAGTATTTCCCTGCTATTACCAGATGATTGGGATATAGTAGTGTATTATTTTATGACCTAGGATAGCGTCGTGCATTCGATTTCTTTTCGTAGATGTTTTCTACTCACGAGTTGGCAACTCACCCCCGTTGTGCCAAATTTTATTACAGGTTCGATGTACAGGTTTCCCTTGGCAGTTGCTGGCACATCATTTTCATTCCGGTGATTTGCACGGTAGGTTGGTTCATTTGTATCTGAACCGCCGTTGTATTTTTATTATTTCATTTGTATCTAGAAAGCTCCATCAACCAAACTTGTATTATTTGATAGTTTATTGGACCAGTCTTTTATTTCGACCTTAGAGTCGCGCATGTATTATTCTGATCTGGTGGTTTTGTTTTCTTTTGAGTTTTGAGCCTCGCCCTTTGGCATTGTATATTATTGTGCTTGTTGTGGTTGTTTCCGCCTGTTGGCGTTGAGCTAGCTCCCGTTTGGGGATGCTTTTTATTGTTTATGTATATTATACTTGTTGTACCCGTTTGGGGCCAGTTTTTACAGAGGAGACTCTGCCGAAATTTTTGGGAAAATTTGCTGATACTTTTAAACTTGTTTTGCTTCATGTTTTCTTTTACTTCTTCTTCTTTTATATGGTTTAGATTTCTGGGCTTCGGCTTACTTAGGTTATGTTGCGCCTCTAGACGCTTCGTAATCTAAGTGCCGGTCACATTCCGTACTTTCGGGCCGTGACACTCCACCTCCTCATGGACCTACCGCACCTCCTCCTCGTCAGTTCCATCAAGAACAAAGGAACCTACCTTAAGGATAGAGGAATGCTCCCTCAGCAAGGAGGAATGTACCTAGACGACATGCTTTCACAATGAATGTGGAAGAAGCTGAAGCCACTGGCCAATCATCACTGGTAACTCACTCTCTTTCAAACTTTCTTTTAACCTTTATACATATCAAAATATCTTTCCTATACCTAAACATATTCCATACAACTTAGGTAAAATCTTAGTAGCCTCACTTCCTGCACTAGCACTCTTCGATACAGGAGCATCTCATTGCTTTATGTCGCAATGGTTCGTTCGAACTCATGCGATTCCAGTTAAACCACTCGTATCCAGCTAGAATGTCAGTTCAGAGAATGGCGTTCTAAAAGCAACTTTAGGATACGACCTGTGTCTAGTGGTCGTCTGCAGCAGAGAATTTTATGCCGACTTCAAGGTGCTAGACATACCGAATTTCGATGTAGTTTTGGGTATGGATTGGCTAGGAACTTTTTACGCTACCATCTACTGTCGTAAAACGAGGGTAGTGTTCGAGATTCCAGATCATCCGGTCTTTTATTTCAAGAGTGGAGACCGTATACTGGAGCCTTGCACATACAAAGCTAAACCAAGGAAGGATGTGATTGCTACACTACAAGAAGAGGAAGAATCGAAGCCAGAGGTAGTTCGAGAGTTCGATGATGTATTTCTTGAAGACATATCAGGTTTGTCTTCCGATCGTGCTCTTGAATTTAGTATTGACTTAGTACCTGGTGCACAACCGGTGATCAAAGCACCATATCTCTTAAGTCCAGAAGGATTGAAGGAGATCGATACTCAGCTGGACGAACTTCTGCAGAAAGGATGGATTCGTCCCAGTACTTCAAGTTGGGGATCTCCAGTTTTGCTTGTGAAGAAGAAGGAAGGTTCATACAGAATGTGCATTGACTATCAAGCTCTAAACGAAGTCACGATAAAGAACAAGTATCCACTACCGCGAATAGACGATCTGTTCAATCAGCTAAGTGGGTCTTTCGTTTTCTCAAAATTAGATCTTCGTTCGGGTTATCATTAGGTGAAGGTCAAAGAGTCTGATATTCCAAAAATGGCTTTCATGACTCGCTATGGACATTATGAGTTTCTTGTGATGCCATTTGGAGTGACCAATGCACCAGCCATATTCATGAATCTGATGAACCGTGTTTTCCGAGAGTACCTAGACAGGTTCGTAGTCATATTTATCGACGACATCCTGGTGTATTCTAACAGTCAAAAAGAACATATTGAACATTTGAGGATTGTCCTGGAGACTTTGAGACAACTTCAACTCTATGTTAAGTACAGCAAGTGCGAGTTTTGGCTAAATCCAGTCGGATTTCTCGGGCATATCGTTTCAGGTGAAGAAATCTCTGTAGATCCAGCTAAAATATCAGCAGTAAGTGAATGGTCGACACCAAATATAGTGAAGGACATTCAAAGTTTCTTGGGATTAGCGGGATACTATTGAAGATTCATAGAAGGCTTTTCGAAGATTGCAACACCCCTGACCATACTCACACGTAAAGATGAAGCATTTATGTGGTTAGAAGCATGCAAACAGTCTTTTGTAGAACTCAAGTCAAGAATGACATCAGCACCTATTCTCGTAATACCGGACTAATCAGGAGGTTTTGTTGTGCATTGCGATGCATCCGATAAGGGATTAGGATGCGTTCTACACCAGCATAGAAAAGTTGTAGCTTATGCATCAAGACAGTTGAAGATTCATGAGCCCAATTATCCAACGCAAGACTTAGAGTTAGCAGCTGTTATATTTGCACTAAAGATTTGGCATTATTATCTTCTTGGAGAACTAGTAGATATATACACAGACCTCAAAAGTCTGAAGTATATGTTTACTCGGACAGAGTTGAATATGCGGCAAAGAAGATGGCTAGAACTTATGGCGGACTTCGAAATCAACCTACAATATCATCTAGGGAAGGTGAATGTAGTTCCTGATGCACTTAGTCGCCAGCCACTATCAATGAATCTTACCGCACAGTAGAAGCTACAGCAAGATTTGCACAAGATGGAGATTGAAGTGGTTATGCCAGGTAATACTTCAGAGTTGATGAATTTACAAGTTCAATCTACTATTGTTAATCAGATCAAAGCAGCTCAAGCAAGTGATGCCAAGTTGCAAAAGATCAGAGAAGTAGAAAGTGGACTTAGAACAGATTTCATCATCCATGAAGATGGATCCTTGAGATACGGAAGCAGATTGTGTGTACCACAAGGTCTTGTTCGAGAAGAGTTGATGAAAGAAGCTCATAGCTCTCCATATTCAGTACACCCTGGTGGTACAAAGATATACAAATACCTATGGCAACATTAGTAGTAGCATGGAATGAAGTGTGAAGTAGCCAGAAGCGTAGCCAAATACTTAGTGTGTCAGCAAGTAAAAGCTGAACACCACAAGACTGCTGATTTACTTCAACCGTTACCTATTCCAGAATGGAAGTGGCAACACATCACCATGGACTTCATGACTGCACTTCCTCGCAGCACGAAAGGTAACGATGCGGTATGGGTTATTGTGGATCGACTCACAAAATCGGCTCACTTCATCCCATTTCGAGTTGGCCAATCTACTGAGACACTAGCAAAGAAGTACATGGAAGCAAGTCTGAATTTAAGTAAGATTTAACTCTTCATAGTGTACTATTTCTAATACCCATGAACTCATGCAGGAGATTATGAGATTACATAGAGTACCGGTTTGCATTGTCTCCGATCGTGACACCAGATTCCGATCGCAGTTTTGGCAGAGTCTGCAAGCTAGCTTAGGAACGAGTCTGAACTTCAGCACGACTTATCATCCACAAACAGATAGTCAGTCTGAGTGAACGATTCAGATCCTTGAAGATATGTTAAGAGAGTGTATGTTAGACTTCGGAGGATCGTGGGAAGATCACCTACATCTTGTGGAGTTTTCATACAACAACAGCTACCAAGCGAGTATTAGAATGGCACCGTTTGCAGCTATCTATGGAAGGAAGTGTCTTTCACCATTAGTTGGGACGACATCGGAGGTAGAGAACTCCTTGGACCAGAGATGATCATAGCAACTGTGGATATAATTTGCACGATCAGGGAAAGAATGCGCATAGCCAAGGACCGACAGAAGCACTGGGCTGATGCAAAACGCCGATACTTGGAGTTCCAACCGGAAGATCATGTGTTCTTAAAGATCTCTCCAAACCGTGGAGTGATTCGCTTTGGAAAGAGAGGTAAACTCAGTCCGAGATTTATTGGACCGTTCGGCATACTCGAACGAGTTGGAGAAATGGCATATCGTTTGGCATTTCCACCCTCATTGGAAGGCGTGCACAACATATTTCATATATCCCAGTTTCGAAGATATGTGGCGACCCCAGTCACATTCTTGATCACTCCGAGCTCACTGTATAGACAGATCTATCTTGTGAGCAACAACCTGTTGAAATCCAAGACAGAACTGTAAAGTCCCTTATGAACATGGAAGTAAACTTGGTCCGAGTGATGTGGAGAACAGATTCACCAGGAGAATCAACATGGGAACGTGAGGACGACATGCGTATAAGATACCCTTTCTTATTTGTAAATTAGTCCTTAAATAATTGTAAATTTCGAGGACGAAATTTTTCTAAGGAGGGTAGAATGTAACGACTCTGTTTTTAATGTACAGAATTTTTTAAAATTAATGTACAGAATAGAGTATTTGTAAGCCTGAGCACAAGTTATAAATTTAAATTATTTTAGAACAGCAAGAAAGCACCTGTAGCTCATTGGTAAAGTCTTGCACTGCTGTGACGCAGCCCATGTGTTTGAATCCCCCAGCCACATATTATTTTTAATAATTTTTCTTTTAAAATTTTTGTAAGCCCAAAAGTTTACACGTGCAATACACGAAAAAATAAAAAGTCTCAGAAATCAAACATGTGGAAATTGCTATATGAACAGACACCAACACGTGGCATCAATCCTGAGCCCATCCCCCCAACATCGACCGGCGAGGATTCAATTTGGGCCGGCACCACCGGTTTGAGTCGTGGGGAATGCCTCCATATTTTGAACCCTAGTCTCTTGGCCTACCCCCTTAACTCCAGTACTGTTTGTTTTCTCTGCAATTATCCAAAGAATTAAAATGAGGCATTAATCCGCAATTTTAATGTATTTTCATTCCATTCTTCAAATCTCAAAATCCTAATTTCTCCTATAAATACCACATCACATCCTAGCTCTCTCCATTCTGAAATCCATTATCAAAATTCTTAAATTGTTCTAAGTTAAAGAAGAGTACAAGTGGAGCTAGCCAAGGTCAAGTTCCGACGACGATTCAAGAAGATTCCGGCGACACCACGACTTCATGAAACCATCAAATTATTCCTATACCTCATCTCTCTCTCTCTTTTCATCCAGTAACTTCTCTCTTTTCTCCTCTCTTCCCTATTCAAAAAGTTTTCTTTTCAAAACTCGTCAGAAGTGGAGTTATTCCGACATCCGATTCTAAAATTGTTAAAAACAAAAATTTTCTTAATAACCAAACATCCATATTGTGATATCTTGTTTAGTAATCTTAAAACAAACTTTGAAACTAAGTTTCATCTTAAAATTCATTGCTATGCAACTTTTGTCACACTTTTACGTTTAAATACTACAAACTTTACATACGACATCTTGTATCATAATTACTTGTATTACCTTTAGAAAAATCTCATGACGTAATGACCTACCTCTCACAACACACATCTTGACATAACACGATTGCTTGAAAACAATATGGACAAATATGAATTTACATTTAAATACCGTAAACTATTAAAAACCGTATTATTCAAATTGTTTTAAATTAAATTCCTTACGATTGCGTCTCTACAACCCATTTTTGGGGAACCCGATCGAGATGGTGCGGGTTATCGCATATCCTCGATCGAGACTAGTAGAGCGAGATGCAGACCTTCTCACGGAGCATCCGATCTCGATGGAAATTTTAATACAATTTTTAAGAATAATGTGATTTTCTATTTAATAAATAAATTCTATTTTTAATAATTATATATATATATATATATATTATCAAAACATCTATTTTATTTATATAAATTCCATATATTCTAAACACAAGAGTCACAAATTTCATGAATATACCATTAACAATCCATACAAATTAATTTACACTAAAATACCATGTACTATTCAATTTAGACTTATATTCACTAGAATACCTCATCATATAAAAATTACATCCATGAAAACCTTAAATACGATTAAAAAAATACTTGAGAATTATATTGAAAGTATACTAAAACTATTTTTCATAAAACACTCTCAAGTTATATTAATTTACAATAAGGACCCTAGTAAATATAGGTTTAAGCGGGACCAATTATCTTGAGCCTCAGGGAGCCGGAGAAAGTGAATGCTTGCCTATTTAAGGAAGGAAACTAAAACGGGGTTATCAATGGTAATTGGTTTGGAAAAAGTCACAAATCCTGCAGTCCATGTGTAGCAGTTATTGATAACTCCAAAACCTAATTCAGGAATCAAATTTTGTTTAAATGTCTGACTTAGACAGAGTCTCAGTCTAAATTGAATACAATCTTTACATGAAAACAATTCAAATATAACTCCAATACAACATGAATCCATATATACTGGAACTTGAACATGAATACCAGAATACTATCCAATATCAATACGACTTGATTTGACTGAACCATAGATATATATTGACTTGACTATATGACTATCCGTTTACATCCTTATCCGTTTACATGAACAATCTATACTATGGTCTCGGCAAGTCTTATATCTACAAACCATTAAAATCAATACAAAATACATTACGGGGTTTTTAAAGGGGTAGACTGGTATGGAATGTGTTAAAAGTGGCACGATGATGGTGACTTTAATATACCTAACCTGAACATACGTTGCTGTTGTCCCGTGGGTTTTGACGGGGCCTTGTACTCCTTATACCTTAGTCTACGGAGTAAGTTAGACTCCTCTTGTATATACTGGCATATTCTGTACCAAGCTACAAACAACTGCGTTAACATAACAAACATAACCATATATACTTTACCTGTTCTATTCTCTGTCTATTCTTCTTTATCTTTTGGGACTTATCGAGCGATTTTTCGCTGACGACATTCCTATTTCTTCTTTCTTTGGAATGTTGTCAGGAGGACCTGACTCTCTGAAGATCGAGCCCAGCCAGGATGATTTGGAGCAGTTCATTGAGAATCCAGTGCTCTAGTTCACTTGTATATACTTTTACTTTCAGTTCATTCTATTATTTAGGCATTGCTTTCCAGTATTGTATTTACTTTCCAGTGTATTGTAAAGAATGTTTAATCAATAAAAAGCTTCTGTTGATTTATATCTTTTGTCATTTCTTGTGTATATTCATTATATTGCTTATTTACGCTTAGCATGTTTATTTCTGAGTAAATACGTCACGCGTATGCTGGGAAGCGGGGCGTGACAGAAGTAGATATGAAAGGATATTATTGAAACCTTAATAAGAACTAAGTCTAAAAAATAACTCATCTGGAACTTGATCAGAGTGATTACACATCTTAGCTACACAAACACGTTTATTATCTTGAAAAGAACTGAACAACTGGCTATATCTCCGTTCACATTAAATTGTATGATTTTTACGCCAAAATGAGTCCTTTTGTTTTAGGGCCTAGGTAACTTGGGCAATTAAGTCCGCCGGGGTGTCTCTACACCTAATGCCCTAAAACCAACTGGTTTGGGTGCGTTGGTCTAAACCTTGCTAAGAAGCCTAGAATGTCCAAATTAAAACAAAGTCAAGCAAGTGTTCTCTCCGAGTTAAAATTCCTAACGGTTCTTTGTGTGAGAATAATCTTGACATAAGACAAGTTTTTATACAAATATTTTTAACGGAGATATGAAGGTTTTATCGTATGATAAAAACTAATGCATGTTCACGAAAATGTGTATGAAACGAAAACAAGAAAAAAGGTGGAGTGAAGAATAAGACCCAGTTTCCTGTTATGGAAGATAGAAATTCTAAATTTGAAACCTAACTGGAAAACGAAACTTGAGAAAAACTTAAATTCTTTATAAACTTGTGTGATCCTTTTGAAATTTTATCCGGTCTTTATTTTGTGATATGTTGACTCTAATCGTTCTTTTTGAAACATAACGCTACTATTTGCACCGCACATAAAGACATATTGAATCTTAAGTTAGATAAGAAGTGAGGTGTGAAAAATAAGGGTTCGATATTTCTAACTTAGGATAATAAAATTTCTATCTTTGATACTAAAACTTAGGGTTAGAATCAACAGTTATTTTACAAAACTAGCTTGACGGTATTTTGTGGGTGTAATCCGCTGAAAACCCTCAGGAGACAACACTCCTCCTATTAGGGACACCTAGAGGTTTAACGGTTTATTGAACGAACTCAGTGCAATCGCGTTTCCTGCGAAAGTGAGATTATGATTTTATTTTGCTCGGGACGAGCAAAAGATAAGTTTGGGGGTATTTGTTCATCACGAAAAACTGTATTTCAATACTGCTCATTCATTATCATTTTTGTGATATATCGGTACTATTAACCCATGTCTGCTCAATAAATACAGATTACAGGTATTCGTCACAAAACACTGGAAACACACTCAAATACACGAATACGACATTTGTGAGCCGACACTGCAACCGGAACAGAAAACCGATCAGTATTCAAAGAGTTTTGCAAAATAATACAAGTGTACACATTTTTATGCAAAATGGTCAAACATAATACAAGTGTGAAACACAAACTCTTTTGATGCATGAACCTTGGTGGGGCAGCCTAACACAAGTGGGCATACATGAATCATGACTTGTGTAAGTCGATGAGCAAGTGGGCATGGGTCATGAGTGGAAACAAAAGGTGTAATGTGATTTAATGGTTATATCTCCCTCCAAATCTACAGAGTGCAACCCAAGCTTATATAGAAAAATTAAACAATACCAGTGAGATCATGGATAGCACACAAGATCACCACAAGAATACGGGCCCCACTAAGCTACAGTAAACCAGCAGAAATGATGAAATAACCGCTACCACCGGTCCAATCTTCTCATTTTGGCTCTATTTTTCTTCTGGTCATTCCTAGTTGTCGCATCATTTCGTTTTTATTGTTTGTTTTTGTTGATTTTGTGCCTATAAATACCAGAACAGAGAGCAAGCTCAGGGATATAATTTGGCAATACTTTGACACTTCATTCAATTTCCATTTTGTAATTTTTGTTTAACTCTTTGTATATATTAGTTAGTTGGCTTGAGTTCCTTACCTTTTCCTGATCTTGCAACTTCTTCATTGAGCTTGCAAGTTTAGGTTTTGGTTATTGAACCATTGCTTATACTTTTGTATTGAACTTAATGAAGTTTTCACTCTTGCAACTATGGTTCTTAGTATTCTTCTCTTTACTTACTTTCTTGCAATTTCATTTCTTGCTTTACTTACTTGCAATGTTGTTCATTGATTTCTTCTTCTTTTGCATTATCTTTTGATATTGGTTATGGTTTGTGAATAGTATATCTTGTTAGGGAAAGAGAATGGTTACTTAAGTTATGTTTTTCTTTTACTCATTTCCTTTGCCCGAGAATTGCTAATCGAACTCCGTCCAAACCTCACGCAAGCGCTCCGTTAGGCACCTTATCTTACCATGGCAGTGGGAATCCCTAACCGTGACCGATTGCATTTGGTTTGGCCGGAGGCGATTGATAAGAGACAAGAACGGAATGACAAGGGTCAATAAGCCGGATTTCTCAAAATACCGTGTTTAAGCACCCTAATCCACGTTGTTGCCGATTACCACAGCTTCGATAAATCAAGTAAGGCACAAAGGAATGAGTACGGATTTTCCTAATTTAAACAAACCTATCTCTATTCCTAACAAACGTTTCGTGCATATATACATAACACTTAGGTTAAAATTGAATTCGTTCGGACCTTCGGCTTAACTCATGAGAACAAAAACTTAGAACACATTATCTCCCTGCGGACGACCCGTACTCATCACGGCTAGCTACACGCGACGCCGTCTTAATTGCGGTTAACTTTAAAACTTAAAATACGACACGTAAAATCTTTTTCGATCAATACTTTTTCGACTAAGAACATTTAATGATGTGCTTATCGACTACCCATGCCCCACTAGTATGATCTCCATCATTGTTCTGATAGTCAAGCAAAATCCTAAGGTTTTATCTCATATATAAACGATACGTGATAGTACATAAAACACATCAAATGAAAAATAAAGGCAAACAAGATAGTATACTATCATCTCGAGTAAGATTGCTCTCTCATATAGGTCCTCCTTCAATTACAAAAATTGAATTGAAGGCACCTATATCCAACATATAAGTATTACAATATGTCCACTCTCCCTATTTTCTCGATGTGGGACTAAGCTCTTTCTTATATCAAACTCTAACAGTGTGTTTGTATGTGATGTGTGCGCGCGCGTGTGTTGTGTGCTTGTGTGGTGTGTGTGTGTGTGTTATGCTAGGGTGTGATGTGTGTGTGCGCGTGTGTTGTGTGTGTTGTGTGCATAGCTTATGCTCTGTGCATAGATTAGGGCTTACGTGTGTTGGGATCTAAAATTACATTCCAGTTGACCAAGTCAAAATCAAAGTCAACCCCAAACAAAATGGGACTAAGTCCAGGCCAAGTGGGCCCATGCCCAAGTCAAGCCCAGCGGCCGGCCTCCCCTATACCAAAATGAAAATTATCTGATAAATAATTTTGATATAATTTTTATGAATAAATGTAAGGAAAATTGGCATAAATCCAAATTTTTGTAAAGCCCATGGCTCATGTGCAAAAAAAATAAGCACGTGAGCATGGGATGGGCAAAATGCCATTTTGTAAAACCCAAGGGGCTATGTGTGAATTTGTAAGCATATATAAGGCAACATGATAATGAAACCAGAAAATAAAGAAGAATTCGTTCCCCATCAAATCTCTAGGGTTTGTGCCTCCATCCTCACTCTCTCAAGTTCTTCCTCTTCTCCTTCATTTTCCAATTAAATCAAGAGCTTAGCTCTCTTTTTCTTAAATCTATATAAAGTTTCACCATAAATCCATCGAAAAAGAGTTTGCTCTTATATCCAATCAAAAAAAAGAGAAGATTTTCGCTACCTTCTTCTCCCTTCTCAAGATCCAATTTGAGAGAGGGAGAAGAAGGGAAACCAACCTCCCAAGGCTCCTTCAAGAAAAGAAAAGGGGTCTCTTTTAATCACCCAAGATCTAAATCTTGGAGTTTCTGGAGAACCCATTTAGATTTCTTCTCAAAAAAGAAAGGAGAAAATCTTTTGGAGTTTAACTCCATAATAAAAATTCTTTTAGAATTTAATTCCACAATAAAAATTCTTTTGGGAGTTTAGCTCCATTTAAAATATTTTGGAGTTTAACTCCACAACAAAAAATCTTTTGGAGTTTAAGTTCACAATAAAAATCCTTTTGGGTGTTTAACTACATTTAAATTCTTTTGGAATTTAACTCCATAATAAAAATACTTTTAGAAGTTAAACTCCATAAAAATTCTTTTGGAGTCGAACTCCATAATAAAAATTCTTTTGGAAGTTTAACTCCATTTAAAATCTTTTGGAATTTAACTCCATAATAAAAAAAATTGGAGTTTAACTCCACAAAAAAAATCCTTTAAGGAGTCTAACACCATTTAAATTCTTTTGGAGCTTAACTCCATAATAAAAATTCTTTTGGGAGTTTTAACTCCAATTAAAATCTTTTGGAGTTTAACTCAATAATAAAAATTCTTTTGGAGCTTAACTCCACAATAAAAACTTTTGGGAGTTTAACTCTATATAAAATCTTTTGAAGTTTAACTCCATTATAAAATAATGTTTTTTTGGAGTTTAACTCCAACACCACGGGCACCCTTCGCCTCCTCCACTGAGGGAGTTCTCTACCCTATGTGAAGGGGAGGCTCATGGGAGCCCCTGCTCCTTCACGTAGAGGGAGTGGGAGCTTTCCCCCCTCTAACGTGAGGGGGAGGCTCCTACTAAGTGGGAGCACTCCACTCCCCTTCACGTGTGGGGGAGGCTCCGACTTAGTGGGAGCCCTTCCTCCCTCTCATGCGAGTAGGAGGGGGGCTTCCCCTCCATTTTGTTTATAAAAAAAAATAGATTAAATAAAATATAAAATAATATAAATATTAAATAAAATAAATTTTTAAATTTTTTTTTGAATAATTTTTATAAAAATCATTAGTCACAAGAATAAAAAAACGAACACGTCCCTATTGTTAAAAATACACACCAACATATCACATTGATTTCGCATAACGAGTTTGACCCGTCAATCGGAAGTTCTCTCGCTCAAAAAATGAGAGATAATTAACGACAGCTTAGTTCGCAGCTGCTGGAGATTCAGATCCCTACGATCAATGAATCCCGGACTACCATAGACAAGGAGAATCTGTAATGCGCCTGGCAAGTGCGCGCATTCTCGTCTCAAAGGGGTGACGAAAAACACCTTACAGGTTCTAGCATGCCCGGTGGGACATTTTCTCTCCTTCCATATTTCGGGTTAAACATTCATGCGAACTCAATCAACATATATATCGATTGCCTGTACTGAAATCATGCTTCTTTGTGCAGATTAACACTTTTCAATTGCAATCTTTGCACGCAACAAAATGTCTCTAAGAACAAGCTCAGGTCTCAACACAGATCCCATCTCCTACACGATGAAGATGGACACCAGGAAGATCTTCCCAGCCAGTCTCGGGCGATAGTGGGAGGATCCTCTACTACCATTTAGCTCTATTCTGTTCGTGCCAACTAACGCCATCCCAGCTCTTCAAGCTCCGGTAACAGACAGACCGGCCTCGAAAGGCAAGAGGCCAAATGTGGTGATTTCGAGGGCACCACTACCCAAATACAAGTCGGTGTTTGAACGAATTTCCTTGGCCTCAGCTGGGGGCAAGGCTATTGTTTCCCCTCAGTAATAAATGAGCAAGGCTCTTGATCGCACGCTTTTTGCGTATCGAGTTTTAAAGTTCTAAAGTTTAACCGCGATCAGGACGGTGTCGCTTTGCAGCTAGCCGCGATGAGCACGGGTCGATCCACAGGGAGACGGAGCGTTTTACGTTCTTGTTCTTATGAGTTAATGCGCGTGGGAAAAATTGTTCATATCTAACTTTTGTGTTATATGCAAGTATAAAGTTGTTAGGAAAATATACAATAGTGTAAGCTAAGGAAATCCGTACTAAATCCTTTGAGCCGAACTTAACGATTGAAGCTAGAGCAATCGGCAACAACGTGGATTAGGGTGCTTAAGCACGGTATTCGTGGAATCCGGCTTATTGACCCTTGTCCTTCCGTTCTTGTCTCTTGCTTTCGCCTCTGGCCAAACCGAACGCAACCGGTTGTGGTTAGGAATCACCGTTATCTTGGTAGGATAGGGTGCCTAACGGAGCGCTTGCGTAACGTTTGGACGGAGTTCAATGGAAAATACGGGAAAAGGAAATGAGAAACAGAACGTTAACTTACAATATCGTATTCTTTTCCTAACAACACATATTCACAACATCAAAACAACAAACCAAAAAGAGCAAAGAAAAGAGAAACAAAGAAAAGAAAAGAAAAGATTACAAGTAATTAAGTAAATTACATGGAATGAAAATGAGCAAGTAAGTAAAGCATGTAATTAAAGTGCAAGAAAGTAAGGAACAAGTAATGAAAGAGCAAGTAATGGAAAGGGCAAGAAAGAAACATTAAGAACCATGGAAACAAAGAGCACAATACAAGCTATGGATTCAAATACCTAAACTTAAACTTGCAAGCTCAATTAAGTGGTTGCAAGATCAAGTGAAGATAAAGAACCCAAGGGAAAATGAAGACACAAAGATAAAGGTTTATTTATTCCAAATGAAGATACAACCCTTGAGATCAATTGCCAAAACTTAAACTTGCAAGCTCAATGAAGAGGTTGCAAGCTCAAGAGAAGGCAAAGAACTCAAGGGGAAGCTAGGCTATGTACAAGAGAACAAAATGAAAAGAGAAGGGAATTCTAAAGTGTATGAAATGAATGAGGAAAATTGGACCCTTGACCCTTTGTCCACTGCCTGCTTTTGTAGGCAAAAAAGAAGATTAAACAAACAATAAAAATAGGGCTACGTGGCAGTAAGGGAGGGCCCACAGAAAGATGGGACCCAATGGAGCATATGGGGCTGGCGACCTCTGTTTTAAGGGGATTGTGCTCGGGTCAAATCCGAGCACAAGGGCTCGTATTTGGTGTGTTGACTATTGTTGTCTCCCACATCACTCTGGTGTAGTTTGTTTTCTCAGTAAAGGCTCTGGATGCACTCAGGGTTTGGAGGGAACTTGTAAATTCAAATCACATCAACACTTTTTGCAATAAACACTCACCACTTCTCATGCCCACTTGTGTGCCCACTTGCTCCTAACCATTATGAGTGTGTGCCATGGCAGCCCTCTAGGTTCTAGTGCTCACTTATGTACACACTTGTATTGTGTTGGTCCATTTAGATAAAAAGTGTGTACACAAGCATGTTGCATAAAGAAACCCAAGAATTATCGGTCGGTTTGCCGTTCTTGTTTCAGTGTCAGCTCACAACTGTAATATCCATGATTTTAAGTGTATTTCCAGTATTTTGTCACGGATACCTGTAATCTGTATTACTGAGCAAACACTGGTTAATAGTACCGATATATACAAAAAATAGATAATGAATGAGCGGTATTAAAATGCAATATTCTGATATGAACTGTTTCCCCCAATCAGAGCAAGGCTCTGTTTGAATTCAAATTTTAAAGCAACGCTTCAAATTCCGTGCGCTGCGCGCAACGCGCCACGTGTCAGAAGTTGATACGTCAACGCAACGCCCGAGGCAGTGCGTCCAATCAGAGCAGGGCTCTTTTAAAAACAAAAAGTAAAAGAAAGCAACGGTCAGTTGCGCAAGCGCTGCACTGCGCGACACGTGGCTGCGCAGTTGCGCAAGCGCAGGTGTGCAAGCGCTGCACTGCGCGACACGTGTCTGCGCAGTCGCGCAAGCGCAGCTGCGCAAGCGCTGCGCTGTGCGACACGTGTCTGCGCAGTCGCGCAAGCGCAGCTGCGCAAGCGCTGCGCTGCGCGACACGTGTCACACGCTGGGGGAGTTGCGCAAAAACAAAATGGAGATTTAAGGAAATCTTTTCTGTTCTTGTTAAAACAAGAAGATTTTCTTCTGTAAAACATGGGCCTTTGGATCAAAGATCCAACGGTGGGGAAAATTCCCCAAATCACTTAGAAAAAGATTTCCTTAACTAATTTATGAACACTATAAAAAGGACCCCAGACCTCAATTCAAGATCAATAAACTTCTGGCTAAAAAAAAAAAAGAGAAGAGAAGAGAACTCTTGGGCACTCCTCAAGAACATAAAAAAAAGGTAAAGACCTTTAAAAGAAGAGAAAAATCTCTGATGAACCGATCATTGATCTAAGAACAAGATCATTGATCTTCAATAAATAAATAAATAAATAAATAAATAAAAATAGTGCCTTGCACTTGTTATGAACCTTTGGTTCTCTAAGATAAGGAAAAACAATAGAAAAACTTGTTTTTTCTTTGATCTGAATTTAGATAAAAAAGTGCTTTGCACTTCTGTTCTTGAATCTAAAAGATTCTTAGTGCTTTGCACAAATACAGTACATTATTTAAAGGGCCAGGCCCAAATCAAATAAATTGCAAAGCAGTAAAAAGGGCAGAGCCTCATTTGAATTGATACTCTGTCTGAGCAGAGCCCAAAATAAATGAACAGCCCTGGTATAGGTCTAACAGACCAACAATAAATAAAAATTGGACTTAACCCAATAATGGCCATAAGTCCTTAAATTAAATTGACTGAGCAAAATGGCTTTCCTAAATCAATCTAAATCCGGTTCGAGGGTACATCTCCGAACTCCTTTGACATTCATCGTTGTAATTCCTCAACGACGTCAAAGAGGTGACGGGTCCCAACGACCACACACCCACTTGGACCGAAACGTCCTTAAACTAATATCGGACCGAGACGTCCCTAAACTAATGATGGACCACCACGTCCCTAAACTGGTGATGGACCACCACGTCCCTAAACTGGAATATGGACCACTACGTCCCTAAACTGGAACAAAAGAGCCTCCAAATGCTCTTTTGCCGGATCTAAACGGTCCCGTTTAAGTTGATCTTAGCCCCAAACAAGGCTAACGTATCCTTAAATATTCAAATGGACTATAAAACTTCAAATCGATTTTGGTTCAAGGGTACATCTCTGAATTCCTCCGACACATATCGTTGCAATCCTTCAACGACGTTAGAGAGATGATGAGTCCTGAGGACCATATCTATTAAATCGACCATCACGTCAAGTTGATCTTAGTCCAAAACAGGACTAATGTATCCCTGACGAACATTTAAGTTGATCTTAGCCGCAACGCGACTAACGCATCCTTAAACTAAAAACACCAAACCCAAATCTAAGTAAATACGGATTTGGATTAATCAACGTCCTACGGGCGACGGCATTACTCAGTCTCCGTATACAATCCATGGGCAACCACAAACAAAACAAACACACACGACACGAAGTGAAATTCTGGAGAAGGAGAAAGTGGCTACCGCGATGCGGTAGCATAATTAACTGCAGGGGCTTGCGCCTGCAGGGAAGAGCGTCCCCACAATCAAAAACCCCTCAAGCGAGGGATAATCTGATGAAGTCTGCTACATCGGCCGCATCCGTCTAAACCTCCGATACTCGGTGCCATAAATCAACTTGGCATCTTCGGAGAGGTGGACGGATAAAACCAAATAGCATCTGCCCCGAATCTCAGGCCCAGACGCCCTAACGTCTCGGCCGCCGTTCGGAGGGGAACAGATTCTGGCACGCCCGGTGGGACCTTTTCCTCTTTCCACTCCACACTTCGTGTGTCGTCTTCGCGAACCAATCGTGGTTTGTTAAATGGTTGCCTTTGGATTTCAAGTCTACTAAGATTTGGTCTCTCATTTGGTGCAGAACAGAAATCATGCATCGATGGCCTCAACCTGTTCGAAGTGCTCCAACTGCGGTTGCAGCTCGCGTCCGGCCTCAACTGGGGGCATAACCTACGGGCCCCAAGCGGCCTCTTTGTTCACCATGCCAGTGGAACAGGTAACTCAAGCCACCACTGGGCTCTTCTTCGGGACCATGCTCCCACCAACGAGCTTTAGCACTCCTGTGCTCGGACAAGAAGCTCCTAAGAAGTCGGTCTTCGATCGACTTTCAACTACTGCGGCCCCTGTCAACAGGTCGCACAATGCCAAACCAACGGCCTCTGTTTTCACCAGGCTAGATCAGAACTCTAAAGTGGCTATCCCAAGGAGGGCAACGACCACTGCTCCAGAAGTCGTTAAGGCGGCTTCTCCCATCAAAGAGTCAGTCTTTGCAAGACTGACGACTCCCACTCTTGCCCCTGCTGGTCAAAAGACATCAGTCTTCGACAGGCTGACATCGGCAATCGCCCCGCACTCAAACTGGGGGAAAAAAGAAATTATCTCAGTCTCTGAGCCAATCCCAACGGCTCGTCGTGCTCGACGTCGCCATTGGCAACGAGTGAGGAAGGCAGGGGGCAACTCCCCCTCAGGGCTAACTCCACCTGCTCCAGTAGTGGAAGTCAATGCTGCTGTTCCAACTGGGAATAGCTTTGAACTACTGAGGAGGGTGCGTAAAAACTCTCCAATCGCTACCTTGAAAAGATCTCCTCCACCAGCGGAGAGAGTTATGGAAATGAAGCAAGAACAGCCCCCTCAACGGCTATCTTCAAAAGTTTATAAAGTTTGGCGGAGGGTTCAAAACTCTGTGATTGATCCAGACCAATTTCGTCGCCAGAAGAAGGCGAAAGTGGAAAAGGACAAGGACCGCCCCATTAAACAGCAGGGGACAGCAGTTGCTAGGATGCACACTTCAACGGCTCCTTCAACCCTAACGGCCCACAAAAGAAGGAGGCCAGAGAAAGCTCCCGCGTCAGCGGCAAAGGTTAAAGATGGTGAACCTAAACGCCCCAAGTCAGGGGGCATAACAGTTCATGCGGTTTATATGGCATCGGGAAAAGAAAACAGCCGTGCATCAACGGGTCATAGACCGCTTACACGGTCAGTGACCAAGGCTCAGGAGCAACAACAGAAGCTCCAGGAGATGATGAACGCTATGGCCGCACTTACAGGGCCGAAAGAAAACCCTGAGATGCCCTCCGATGAACGCCAGGAACAAGAGACTGACGTCGAGTTCCTTCACCGAATATTGGAGAAGAAGGACAAAGAGGCCGCCGAACAAGCAGCCAACATACAGCGTATGGGCCTCCTCTTCCAAGATATGATAGGGATGATGATACAACAAGATCCTCCGGCTGAAGAGCCCCCGATCGTCCTTGGAGATGATAGGGGAGAGACATCAAATCCTCAGCCTGCTCTATCAACGGCTAAAGAGGATACAATCTCTAAAACTGATCTGGACGAATACATAGCCCAGCAAATACGGGTTCACCATGCGACTGAAGCAGCCGTCCAGGTCGTAAAAACGGGGCGGCCATATCCGAGCTGGTACGACCAAATCAAGTACCCGCCGGGTTACACAATCCCTAAGTTCCATGTCTATAAGGGGACTGGTAATCCTCACCAGCATGTCGCCCAGTTCAGGACGCTTTGCGGCAACACCGGCGGTGACGACAAGTTGTTGCTTCGCCATTTTGTTGGAAGTTTATCAGATACAACGTTCGAGTGGTACTCTGAGCTCCCGAATGACTCTATTAAAACCTTCGCGGAAATGGAGCTGCTGTTTACTCAACGTTTTGCGAGTGCCAGTGAACGTACCCCGATGACGGCACTGATTAACTCCAGGGTAAAACCCGGTGAGACATGGGTTCAGTACGCTATACGGTGGCGTAATTTATGGTCAAAATGCGAGCAGCGCATAGAAGAGGCTCCCGCGGTGGGAATGTTTGTTGGAACCCTTGATCCACAAGCAACCATCTCACAGTTTATGATGTTCTTCAAGCCGACTACCTTCCAGGCTTTGATTGACAAACTAGCACAGATGGACCAGATGGGCCATAAACCCCCTCTCCCAAAGCCGGACTCCTGAAATGACAAAGGGAAGGGAAAAGCGATCGTTGTCGCTAATGCTCAACAACAACCGAGCGACTCGAAGCCGGTTGCCCGTCCAAATAATATGCGCCCGTACGTACCCCTTGAGGATAGGATGGGACGTCCTTATTCCTTTCCCCGCGATAAAACGAGGAGGTTATTCGAGCTGGCGTTGCGCAACAGACTCATAAATCTGCCGGATCCAAAACGTCCGTTGCAGCCAAATGACGTCAACGAGCCCAACTACTGTCCTTATCATCGAGTACTAGGCCATCCGATCGAAGATTGCTACATTTTCAAGAATTGGCTTGAAAACCAGTACCGACAGGGCAAATTTGCGTTGTCTGACAAATGGAAGGTGAATCCCCCGCAGCCCCATACCTCTAAAGGGACGAATACGCCGGGGGCAACATGCTCCGTCGTTGAGGAAGCTCCTTGGCAGATTGTATTGTCAGCTAAAACGAAGAGGATGCTAAATGATCTTCAAACATGCCCGGCAATCAAATGGAATAACCCATTAGAGCCGCAAATTATTGAAGGAATGCTAAAGCCTCGTCCGACTCAAAAGATTGGTGGAAATGTCCCAAACACTCATAACCAGCCATCGAAGTCTTCGAAGAAGAAGAAGAAGTCGAAGAAGCTCGTGGAGCCTAACGATAAGCGCACGGACTTGCAAAAATAAATTGACGCGCTGGAGGAATACAACCAGAAGGCGCGAACCCACATTACATTCCAAGAGTTCCTCAGCCATGTCTTTCGAGAGAAAGATGAGGGAGGTAGTTCGTCGGATGAATCCGAGGAATATGTGGCAAGCTGCCATATGATTTCCCATTCGTTCATAAACGATGAGGAGACTCCTCGTGCTGAAGAGCTGGGGGCAGATCCTGAACTAAAAATTCCAGAGTCGTCGGATGAAATGATTGACACGTTCTTCAATGAAGCGTTCTTAAAAGCCAAAGCTGATCGGGAACGCGAAGCGGTTATATTCGAAAGGGCCAAACGCCAGCGCCTTGACGAAAGAATTGAGATACTCCCGCTGGGGCAGAGTGCACCCACCGCGGATAAAAGCAAATTCAAGATAAGTAAGAGGCTTGCTAAGGCCGTCTCTATGGGCATGAAGCTGCCATCCTCCGAGGGAAGCGTTACTGGTGAAATGGAAAGCCACCCCTCCTATTGCTCATATCATCGGAAGGTGTCGCACCCCACTGAAGAGTGCCAAGCTTTCGCTAAATGGTGGCAAGGATATGTTGCTCGCCGGCAACAGTTTAAGCGGGAAAAGCGCAATGCTCGCCGAGAGCAGAGCGGAACGATCAAGGTGCTCAACAGAACTACCGGTGATTGTTGCATGATTGACGCCGGAAGATCACAAGTGCCCACATTCGGGAGCGATTCTGATGAGAAGTTAGAGCTTGGCCCCCTCTTTAAAGAATCCACTTCAGGAAAAGAAGGACCGAGGGTTTGCGAGAATATCCAGCTACGCAATCGGACGCTACCTGAGAAGAATCTCGGACCTTTAAACAAGAAAGACAAAGGGAAAGAGAAGGTCTCTGAAGACATCGCCTTAGACGACCGAGTTGCAGAAGAGTTGACCGCAAAGAACCCGCCGAAGAGAAATAAGGTAGATTACAATGTCTTAGCGCATTTGAGAAAGCTACCCTCACAACTCAGCATCCTTGATGCCCTGTTACTATCAAAAGAGGCGAGGGATTCTTTGATTAAGGCGCTACAAGATCCGGACCAGTTCCAAGCCTTCCTGGACGAAGAAAAGATGAAGGATGAATTAGAAGAAGTGCACACGGCCGACGTTGCTTTTGGCGATGAAGACCTTCTCCTCGGGACGTGCGAACACAATCGTCCCCTTTATGTCTCAGGATACTGCCATGACATAAAGATAGGTAAAATCTTGGTCGATAATGGATCGTCTGTTAATCTACTCAATGTGCGGGTGTTAAAGGAAATTTGCATGAGTGTCCAACACCTCGCCCGAGACAAGATCACCATCTCCGGGTTCGACTCCCAATCATCAAAAACTCTTGGATCTGTGATATTGACGCTACGCTTCGGGTTGCTCGTCACAGATATTAAATTCCATGTTATAGATGCCAAGACATGCTACAATGCTCTGCTCGGCCGACCATGGTTACACGAGTACAATATCATCCCTTCTACACAGCATCAGTGTATGAAATATTGTAGGGATAGTCTCGAGTACACTGTGGCAGGAGAATTGAATCCGTTTTCCGTGAATGAAGTTCGCAAGTATGAAGATGCCAAATACTTCTTGCCGAGTTTCGAAGACACGGAAAGGTGTCACAAGCCGGAGAATAAAACTAACGCAACCATCCCTGTCTTCGGCAGTGATACCGAGGAGGAGGAGGATATAATTCATTCGGGCCCCCCAATACACCAAGCCGGGATCATCCGCTCCTTCATTGATCTTCGGTAGTGATTCGGAGGATGAAGTTCATGCTGTATTCCCTGCTCGGCTTTCAATACGAGCTTCTGCTGATGAAGAGCGAAGTCTGCAGATAGCCATGGTGCCGCTTGAACATTATAAAGAACTGGATGCACTCGACACCGACAGCGTGGAAGAATTGCAGACATTTTATATCCCTCCCGGACGAAAAGGCGAGAAGGCAATCCTATTCTACCGTTCTGAAGAAAACAAGGTGGAAAAAGAAATCTGGCATGGCGCGGATCCCACGCTCGACAGGCTTCAGCCTATCCGTTTTCCCAGATATTATACAGAAGGTTTGAAGAAGCTGCTGAAACGCCAGGGGATATCCTTCAAACAGACCGTTAGAAAGGCCAAATTCTATGACAGGGTCTGGAATGTCCCCGGGACTCAACGTAAACTGCCTAACGGGAGAATGGAAACAAAAGGGCTCGGATACATCTGGTCAAGGAAACGAGAGCTACTAAACAGCTGTTACGTCATATATGACTTCGATGAAGAAGTAGATGCTCAATGGGAGGACGCTAATCCTAAGCCAGTAAAAGTTCCTGATGAGAAATTGCCCGGTCCATCATTTGAAGAACAAATGGACAGGCTTATAAGGGAAGCTGGTCAAAAAGTCCGAGATGATCACAACCGCGAGACGGCCATCTACAAGAAAGCCAAGACGCAACGCCTTCTCCAACAGGCCGTGAAGGATGAAAATGCTGCTCCTTGTCAACCTGTTATAAAAAGGGCTCGACGCGAAGGTAGAAACAAGTCGAAAGGCCAAAAAGACGCTCAACAACAACAAAGCAGAGCTAAGAAACCACGCATACGGGAGTCGAGCGTTATTGACCTATCCCTCATGAAGAAAATGGGTCGAGCATACTCGTTTCCTCGGAACAAGACGAAGAAGATACTTGATCTTGCTCTAAAACATCAAATGCTTACACTGCCAGAGTCCAAACACCCTGAGCAAGTAGGCGAAGTCTCCAACCCAAATTATTGCTCTTACCATCGAGTAATAGGGCATCCTCTTGAAGATTGCTTCACCTTCAAGAATTGGGTTGAAGATCAGTATCAGCTTAGCAAATTCGCTTTGTCCGACAACTGGAAGGTAGCGCCACCACAAAAGCACGAGCCCAAGGCCACGAAAGAAAAACCGATTCCACATTGGGATTGGAAGCGGATTCGCACCTGTCACATGATAACAATACTAAGAGAAGAATCCGAGAACAGGGACAGCCTTCCCTGGTGCCTCGAAAACAGCAATGATGAGGTGATCTCAGAATTTCCCCCAGCTCCGAAAGAACTGGAGGATGGAATACATACCACTGTAGATAACCTCAAGAAAATTGAGTTGGGGACGGTAAACGATCCGCGACCGACATTTGTCAGCGGCTACTCTCTAAAGAAAGGGTGGCTGCGTTAAAAGACGTCCTTGTACAGCATAAAGATTGCTTCGAATGGAACTATTCCGAGATGCCAGGACTAGATCCAGAAGTTGCTGTACATAGACTGGCGATATCCCCGGGTGTCAAGCCAGTTAAACAAGCGCCGAGAAGAATGCGGCTTGAACTCGAGATGAGCATCAACGTTGAAGTCAGAAAGCTGATAGACTCTGGCTTTATCCAGGAGGTTCAATACCCTGAATGGATCGCTAATATCGTCCCAGTGATGAAGAAAAATGGAACGGTGCGCATATGCGTGGACTTTCGGGATCTCAACAAAACCTGCCCGAAGGATGATTTTCCAGTACCAGTCACCGAACTGATGATAGACAATACGTCCACACATGAGATTTTCTCCTTCATGGACGGCTCATCAGGATATAATCAAATAAAAATGCATCCTGAAGACCAGAAACATACGGCTTTCCGGACTCCTTTGGGAATATTCTGTTACAAGGTGATGCCCTTCGGTTTAAAGAACGCCGGTGCCACCTACCAAAGGGCCATGACGAAGATCTTCGATGACCTTATACACGAAATCGTCGAATGCTATATCGACGACCTCGTTGTTAAAAGCAAATCATACGAGGAACATCTCGAGCATCTAAAGACTGTGTTTCGACGCCTTCGACAATACAATTTAAAGATGAACCCTCTTAAGTGTGCATTCGGGGTTTCCTCGGGCAAATTCCTGGGGTTCATCGTTCGACACCGAGGTATCGAAATAGATCCGTCCAAAATCAGGGCGATTATGGAAATGCCTTCGCCAAGAACCCTTAAGCAACTGCGATCTCTCCAAGGAAAGCTCGCATACATTCGGCGGTTTATAGTAATCTTTCAGGAAAGTGCCGTCCTTACAGCCACCTGATGAAGAAGGGAACCCCATTCGTTTAGGATCACAAATGCCAAGGCGCGCTGGACGAGATTAAGCAGTACCTGCAAAACCCTCCAGTGTTGGCTGCCCCGGTTAAGGGGAAACCTCTTATCCTTTATACAACTGCCCTCGAAGGTTCTTTAGGCGCATTATGGGCACAAGAGAATGACCAGGGAAAAGAAAGAGCACTCTACTACTTAAGTCGAGTTCTGCTGGGGGCAGAAAGCAACTACTCCCCCATTGAAAAACACTGCCTGGCATTAATCTTCGCAATAACAAAGCTTAGACATTACGCATTAGCACATGAAGTCCGTCTCATTTCAAAAGTGGACCCTCTCAAATATCTAATGTTAAAGGCCATATTGGCGGGACGACTCGCTAAATGGGCCCTGCTCTTAATGGAGTTCTCGATAACGTATTAACCTCTCAAGGCAGTGAAAGGCCAGTCCATCGCCAACTTCCTTGCTGAGCACCCGATACCTGCTGATTCTCCTCTGAATTGCGATTTGCTAGACAAACATGCGTTTGACGCAATCGACGGTGGTGATACCCGTTGGGAGCTTTATTTCGATGGAGCGTCTTCCATGAAAAAGCACAAACAAAGTACGCCAATGATCAAATCGGGAGTAGGCCTTATCTTCGTGACCCCACAAGGAGGAATAATGCGCTTCGCTTTCTCCTTAACACAGCCGAGAACGAATAATAAAGCTCAATATGAAGCTTTGATAGCAGGTCTCGAGATCGCCATTGACATGGGAATTGAAAGCCTCCTCATATATGGGGACTCCCGGCTAGTCGTTAGTCAAGTGAACGGCGATTACCAAACATGCAAACCGGAATTGGTAAAATACAGTGAAAAGGTGCGACAACTGCTGACCCAAATTTCCTCCTATACTTTGGAGAACATACCGCGTGCGGAAAACAGCAAAGCGGACGCGCTGGCCAAACTTGCTAAAGAAATGGATGATGAGAACCTTGATGATGTTAGAATCATGGTACAAAGTCGTCGGGTGCTCGCCCCCGCAGAAATACCTCCGGAATCATCCGAAGAGAAGGGAGCGACTGAACAAGCGATCTTATAAATAAAAGACCATGAGAAGGTTGAGAATTGGAGGGAAGTCTTTATAGACTACTTCAAGTCCCACCGAATGCCCGAAGAGGCGTCCGCAAGACATCAGCTCATGAAACGAGCTCTGTCCTTCGCCTTCGTCAATGATACTTTATACAAGAGGTCATTTGATTTTCTGTGGCTGAGATGCTTAGGACCGGACGAAGCGGAAAGAGTCGTTCAGGAAGTTCACGACGGAATCTGCGGTTCTCACCAAGCGGGCCCAATGATGAAGTTGAATATCAAACGAATGGGCTACTACTGGCCCACGATGATCCAGGATTGCCTTGAATATGCGAAGCAATGTCACTCATGCCAAATTCATGGGGACTTTATCCATCAGCATCCAAATCCATTACATCCAACGGTGGCTGATTGTTAGAATATGTGCGTGTTCAAGTTTAGTTTTAAAGACCGCAATCAAGACGGTTTCGCTTGTAGCTAGCCGGTTGAGTACGGGTCGACCGCAGGGAGATGGGGGTCTTTTTCAAAGTGTTTTAACGAGTTAAGTCCTGTTTTCAGATTTTGTTGTGGTTATCTAAGTGTTAAGTTGATATTTAAAGAGAGCTTGTTAGGGTTAGGATTAGGTTAGTTTGAGTTAGGAGTCTCCACATCTTTCGTTGCCCCTCTTAATATCGGTGTTACGGTAATCGGCAACAACGGGGATTAGCACGACTAGGAAGGACTATGCGAGTATAAGCTAGGCTTTCCAACGCATAAGTCTTCCTTTTGGTGCTTGTCCGTCCGTTCTTGGCTCTTATCCATAACCTCCGGTTAATTCAACCACAACCGGTCTCACTACGGAATCACCGCTATCATGTAGGATAGGGTGCCGTAAGGAGCGGATTGTGGTTCAATTAACGGGAGTCGATTTAAGCTGTTGGGCAAGGAAAGAGTGAGAGATATTTCCTTCTCTCAAACTTCCCTTATCCTACCCTAACAAGTATAAAACTACTCACACTTCATGATAAGGAAAAACAAAACAAAACAAAAGAAGAAGATGGAAAGAAGGAGATTAAAAGAATAAGACTAGCTATTTGCGACCTCACCTTGGCGAGGATCGAGCGTAAGCATCATTGTCGTATGAATGATAAAGAAAAAGAGAGAAGAAAGAAGCAACAAGGAAATAACAACAACTACTTAACGAATTAAAATTACAACAATTAACAAAGTAAAGAGACAAGCATGATAATAAATGGTTCTTCTTTATTCATCACTCTTCACTCAAAAGCTCACTACAAGTTTAATGGAGAAGAGGTGAGAAGAGGAAGAAGCAAAACACTAAACCTAGGCAAAAATGAAAATACAAGAATGGACCCTTTCCTTCACAAAGTTCTGGGCTATTTATAGGCTGAAAAATGAAAACCTAGGGCAACCACCAGAACACAAACAAAAACACCAAAATACCCCTGAAAAATGTTTGTCTGTCGCCACTATACGGCCGCGGATCCGCGGCCTAAGCCAGCTTATGCCGCGGATCCGCCGCACTATGGGTGAGTTGGGGTGTCGGCTTCTGTGTACTTCCCTGGTCTTCTGTCCCCTCTTGTCTGGTATATGTATTTTCTGAAAATACTTCCACATTTCTTCCAGAATTTCTGTTGAGGGAAAGGTGGACTTTGGACATGGATTTTCTTGAGCTCCGCGTAGATTTCTTGGTTTTGGTGTTGCCATAGTGCTTTGTGCATGAAGGTGACAATTGATTTGTCCTTTTGTCTCCTAAACTGGTATCTGGCAACATGCGGATGAAGAGCGGAGAGCGTGTTTTATCTGTGGTTGGCAGGAACCCGGATTTTGTCGTGTTTTTCATGAATTTCACCATTTTAGAACCGAGAACCTGTATCCTGCAATTGACTAGCAAACACGGCTCAAGAGTATCTACCGATATGCAATGTGATAAAAATTGGGCGGTATGAAAATGCAAAAATCTGATATGAACAAATACCCCAAAACTTATCATTTGCTCGTCCCGAGCAAAGCCCATTTATTCACAAAAAATTTCCTAACCTCACTTTCGCAGGGAACGCGATTGCACTGAGCATGTGCAACAAGCCGTTAAACCTCTAGGTGTCCCTAGTAGGAGGAGTGTTGTCTCCTGAGGGTTTTCAGCGGATACTACCCACAAAATCCGGTCAAGTTGGTTTTGTAAAATAACTAAGATTCAAACCCTAAAGTTTTGTTTCAGAAAATAACAATTCTATAATCTTAAGTCTAGACTATCGAACCTTTATTTTTCACACCTCGCTTCTTATTTAACTACAGATTTTATATGTCTTTACGTGCAGTGCAAACAGTGTCGTTAAGTTCCAGAAGGATCGATTAAAGTCATCATGTCGCACAATAAAGCCCAGATAACAATTTGAAAAGGATCACATAAGTTTTATAAAGAGTTAAGCATTTTTCAAGTTTCGTTTTCCAGTAAGGTTTCAACTTCAGAATTTCTATCTTCCTTAACAGGAAACTAAGTCGTATTTTTCACTCCACCTTTAACCTGTTTTCATTTCATACACACCTCTGTGAACGTGCAATAGTCTTTATCATAGAATAAAACCTTCATATCTCCGCTAAAATTTTTATAAAAGCCTGTCTTTTATCAAGATTATTCTCACACAAAGAACCGTTAGGAATTTTAACTCGGAGAGAACACTTGCTTGACTTTGTTTTAAACTGGACTCTCTAGGCTTCTTAGCGAGCTTTGGGCCAATGCACCCAAACCAGTTGGTTTTAGGGCATTAGGTGTAGAAACACCCCAGCGGACTTAATTACTCAAGTCACCTAGGTCCAAAAACAAAAGACAGTTTGGCGTGAAAATCAGATGATTTAATACGAACGGAGATATAACCGGCAGTTCAATTATTTTTTGGATAAAAGACGTGTTTAGTGGGTTTGGTGTGTAATCATTCCAATCAAGTTTCAGATGGGTTATTTTTCAGACTTAGCTCCAATTACGGCATCAATAACATTCCTTCATATTCGCTTTACTTCATAAACTATTCTTGACATTACTTATTTCAAAACAAACCTATTTGATCCTCAGAAAATCATTTATCTGTTTAAAAGTTTAAACATGAAAGACTTGTCATCTAATTCCCAAAATTTTACGACACGTGTAGTGATGTAAAGACGTATATCAGCTATAGTTAACTTCAAAGGAGAGTTATCTTTCAGGTTTTCAAAATCCAAACATAAGATTTAGTTATTCCTATTTTTTCAAACAAAAACCGTCGAATGTTGAATCAGAGTTCTTCCACAAGCTAACTTGACAAAAAAGTTTTTATATTTTTAAGAAAATTTTCAGATTTTTATGGATTTTATGGATTTAATATGCAGATGCAAAATATACATATGAATGCGAAGGTAAGAAATGCGTACCGAGCGTACCCCCAAACTTAAACTGGACAGTGTCCTCACTGTCATTGCATGAAGAGATCATTTGAAGGGTCAAAATTGTCGGTTAGCGATACATAAATTTTTTTTTGTTTTTGTTTTTAAAGAAAAGAAAAAGAGTATACACAAATATATACAAAATGGTTTGTACGTACCCCCAAACTTATTTGGAACAGTGTCCACTGTTCTTGGCTGGATAACCGAAGTTTGGAGGTAGGCAGAGGAAGATTAGGCAGGGTAACCGGCTCCTGTAAGAACAGGAGCTCCTCTGTTGGTTCGGCGCTAAGGTACGGTTTGCATCGGTGTCCGTTTACTTTGAAAAGTGAACCGTCCTTTGGATTTTCCAAATCCACAGCGCCCTGTGGATACACATTCCGCACAAAATACGGCCCTTTCCAGCGAGATCTGAGCTTTCCAGGATGGAAGTGAAGTTGGGTGTCGTAAAGCAGTACCTGCTGACCAGGTACGAAGGTTTTGCGCACAAGGTGTTTATCATGAAACACCTTCGTTCGATTCTTAACGACAACCGCGTTATCGTAAGCCTCATCCCTAAGCTCGTTCAGTTCGTTCAACTGCAGCTTCCGATGGCTGCCCGCATCATCAAGAGACAGATTCAGCTCCTTTATCGCCCAAAATGCGCGATGCTCTATTTCGACCGGTAGGTGGCAGGCTTTTCCGTACACAAGCCGATAGGGAGACATGCCAAGGTCGGTCTTATAAGCGGTTCTAAATGCCCAAAGGGCATCAGTGAGTTTCAGAGACCAATCCTTACGGTTCTTGGAAACCGTCTTCTCCAGTATCTGCTTGATTTGCCGATTTGAAACTTCGGCCTGCCCGCAGGTTTGGGGGTGGTAGGGCGTAGAGAGCTTATGATTTATGGAGTATTTCCGCATCAAGGCTTCGAAAGTTTTATTGCAGAAATGACTTCCATTGTCGCTAATGATCGCTCGGGGGTGCCCAAACCGTGAAAAAATGTTTTCTTTAAGGAACCTAACGACAACCCGACAACCTTGTTGTCGTTAGTTCGGCTGGGCACAGCCTCGACCCATTTAGAGACGTAATCAACAGCTAGAAGGATGTACAAGTTCCCAAAAGAGCTGGGAAACGGCCCTACGAAATCTATCCCCCAAACATCGAAAATTTCCACAACCAAGATCGGTTGGAGCGGCATCTCGTTCCTCCGGGATATCCGGCCCATGTGTTGGCACCGGGAGCAAGTCTTGCAATAGTCGTGAGCGTCTTTGAAAAGTTGTGGCCAGTAGAAACCACATTGCAAGATCTTCTCAGCTGTCTTTCTGGGCCCAAAATGCCCGCCACACGCTTGATCGTGGCAAAATGACAGCACACTCTTGAATTCCTCATCAAGGACACACCGACGAATAATCTGGTCGGGACAGTTCTTGAACAAGTAGGGTTCGTCCCAGTAAAAGTGTTTTACTTGGGATAAGAAGCGAAGTCTGTCCTGACTCGACCATTCAGTCGGTAGTAATCCCGTGGCCAAATAGTTCACAATATCTGCGAACCAGGGTTCGCACGATACTGTCAAGAGTTGTTCATCCGGGAAAACGTCGTTGATCGGAATTGGAAGCGAAGGTGAAGAAGGAAGTCGTGAGAGATGGTCGGCAACTACGTTTTCACATCCTCGTTTGTCCTTAATGACAAGGTCAAACTCTTGAAGCAAGAGGATCCAACGTTTTAACCGAGATTTTGCATCTTTCTTCGCAAAAAGATGGCGCAGAGCTGAATGGTCCGTGTAGACAATGACTGGAGAGCCGATGAGGTAGGGCCTGAACTTTTCTAAAGCAAATACAACAGCCAAGAATTCCTTCTCAGTTGTTGTATAGTTGAGTTGGGCGTCGTTCAAGGTTCGGCTCGCGTAATAGATTACGTGCGGCATCTTGTTGATGTGCTGTCCAAGGACCGCACCGATGGCAAAGTCGGATGCATCGCACATAATCTCGAATGGGTGCGTCCAGTCAGGTGAGGAAAGAACGGGAGCAGAAGTGAGTGAGCGTTTCAGTGACTCGAATGCAGTCACACAGCTCGAGTTGAAGTCGAAAGGCGTGTCCTTGGCCAGCAAAAGCGTCAAGGGCCTAGCAATCTTGCTAAAGTCCTTGATAAACCGTCTATAGAAACCGGCATGGCCAAGGAAGGCTCGGATATCTCTGACGCATCGGGGAGGAGGCAGATTGGAAATGACCTCAATCTTTGCTTTGTCAACCTCTATGCCATTTTGCGAGATGATATGTCCTAAGACAATACCTTCGCGCACCATGAAGTGGCATTTCTCCCAGTTCAAAGTGAGATTCTTGTCCTTACATCGGGTAAGGACAGCGTCAAGATGCAGCAAACACTCGTCAAAGGAGTCGCCGAAGATGGAGAAGTCATCCATGAAAATCTCCAGAAATTTTTCCACCATGTCTGAAAAAATACCCATCATACACCGCTGGAAGGTAGCGGGCGCATTGCATAACCCAAAGGGCATGCGTCGATATGCAAACGTGCCGAAAGGACAAGTGAATATGGTCTTGTCCTGGTCTTTTTCGGCGATGGGAATTTGATTATAGCCGGAGTAGCCATCAAGAAAGCAGCAGTACTCGTGTCCGGCCAATCGTTCAAGCATCTGGTCAATGAAGGGTAGCGGAAAGTGGTCTTTCCGCGTTGCGGCGTTGAGTTTTCTGTAATCAATGCAAACTCGCCACCCAGTTTGGGTGCGAGTAGGGATTAACTCATTCGCCTCGTTGGTTATGACCGTGATGCCCGACTTCTTGGGGACAACGTGAATGGGGCTAACCCACTGGCTATCAGAGATAGGGTAAATGATACCACTATCTAGACATTTGACGATCTCCTTCTTCACAGCCTCCTTCATGACTGGATTAAGACGTCTTTGTGGATCCCGGGCTGGTTTGGCATCATCCATCAGATGAATGTGATGCTCAACGATGAGGGGACTAATCCCCTTGATGTCCGCCATGGACCAGCCAAAAGCTTGCCTGTTCCTGTGCAAGACCGCGAGAAGGGCTTTCTCTTGCTCGGGAGCTAGAGAAGCCGAGATGATGACAGGTAGGGTCTCGTTCTCACCTAAGTAAGCATACTTAAGGTGAGACGGCAAAGGCCTGAGTTCGAGCGTTGGAGGTGAAACGATAGAAGGCAAGATTGGTGCAAAGGTCTCGAACTCAAAGGACTCCAGCAAGGGTTCAAAACGAGTGTAGGCAACCGAGTTGGATGGTTCAGGTAACTCATCCGGAAAGTCGAAAGATTCAAACTCGGGTTGTGCGCGGCTAAGATCATTCGTGAATGTGAAACACTCGTATTCGTTGTCGGGCGCAGAAACAGCAGCAGGTTCGAAGAGAAACGCACTAGTGGTGTCGAGATTATCGTGATCAAACAGAAACTCCTCGAATTCACACTCTTCTGGGGTGATCTCCTGGATCGAGCAGACGTCCAGTATATGAGCATTAGATTCGGCAGGCTGATTCCCCAACCTAAAAATGTTGAGTTCAATCGTCATATTTCCAAAAGAGAGGTTCATCGAACCATTGCGACAATTGATCACAACATTTGAGGTTGCGAGAAATGGGCGACCGAGTATCACCGGAATTTGATTCCGGGGGTTAGCTACAGGCTGTGTATCTAATACAATGAAGTCAACGGGGAATATGAAGTCCCCGACTCTTATCAACACATCCTCTAGCTCACCCCTAGGATGGGTGATCGATCGGTCGGCCATTTGGAGAGTGCAGTGTGTGAGTTTCAACTCTCCGACGCCTAATTGCTCGTATACTGAATACGGAAGCAGGTTAACACTGGCACCAAGATCTAATAGTGCGCGGTTGATGTTCTTATCCCCAATAGTAATTGAAATCGTAGGACAGCCAGGGTCCTTCCGTTTTTGTGGTAAAGATTGGGTAAGGGCATCACTCACAGCACTAGCCAAGAAAACTTTCTTGGGTACCTGAGACTTCCTCTTTTTCGTGCACAAGTCCTTTAAGATTTTTGCGTAGGACGGGACTTGTTGGACAGCATCTAAAAGAGGAATGTTAATGTTAACCTGCTTGAATAACTCCAGAATCTTCTCCATTTGAGGATTTTGTTTGTTAGACCTCAACCGGTTTGGAAATGGAACATTTTGAAAATTGGTTGAGTCTAACACTGGAGGAGGAGATTTTGGAGTTGGAACGGATCCCAGAATAGGTGTTTTCGTGGAGTGAGAAGTCGGTCCGTTCATAGCAGAAGAAGAGGAAGGAGAGCCTGTTGAAGAACGGAGAATAGGCTCGGAAGACGAAGAAGAAGAAGAAGAAGAAGAAGAAGAAGCGGCCGGGGTGTCATCGTTGATTCGCTTGCCAATGTTGTTTTGCAGCATCCTTCCCGATCTCAGTGTAGTCACGGCACTCACATTATGGTTTTGTTGTTCAAGAGCAACATGTGCATTATGTGGGTGACCGGGATTTGGAAGTGGCTGGGACGGGAGCTTCCCCTTCTCTCGCTCGCTCAAGGCCGCGTTCAGCTGTGCAATCTGGGCCTCGATGGTCTTGATGCTTTGCCCGTGTGCGGCAGTGTGTTGCACTAAAGATTGAATCGAAGACTGGATGTTGGCGGTGGATTGAGTCGATTGTTTAACAAATGCCTCCAGACTTCGCTCGAGCGAGGAAACCTTATCGTTGTTTGACGGAACAAAGTTGTTTGGTGGAAAAGAATTGTTGGGTGCAAAGTTGTTCGTCTGGTTTTGGAAAGGCTGGGGTTGGAAGGGCTGCTGATATTGGTGTTGAGTTTGTTGCTGCGCTTGTTGTTACGGCGGAGGGGCCCTTTGGAAATTGTTGCCCTGGAATTGATTCTGATTCTGATTCCAGGCGAAATTGGGGTGGTTCCTCCAACCGGGATTGTAGGTGGAAGAGTATGGATCATTCTTCGGTCTTTGCTGGAAGGCAGCATTAACCTGATCCTGTCCTTGCGAGGGTGGATTGTAAGGACACTCTTCAGTCAAGTGGGAAGGATCGGAACAACAAGCGCAGATGGTACGAAGGGGGAGAACAGGGGTGGGGGAAGGAGCAGAAAATTTGCTCTCTATCGCTTCAAGCTTTCGTGTTATTGCAGCCATTTCAGCTTTCATCGCAATAGAGACATCGAGTTGGTGGATTCCTACCCTAGACTGACCGGTAGAAGTGGAGGTAGAAGAAGAAGAAGTCGGTCTGGTGCTCTCGCACTGTAGCGTTTGCTCCGCAAGGTCGTCAAAGAACTGCCACGCTTCCTCGTCAGATTTGGATAGGAAGTGGCCCTGACAGATGGTTTCCAACAACTGCTTCGTTGCTGGGTTCAGTCCCTCGTATAAGGTTTGGCAGAGTTGCCATTTCTCTATACCGTGGTGAGGACACTGAACAAGAAGGTCTTTGTACCGGTCAAAGCACTTCCAGAAGGGTTCAGAAGGAAGCTGGGAGAATTGGTTGATTTCATTTCGAATCCTTGCGGTTTTATGATTCGGATAATTTTTTTTCAGAAACGCTTTAACAAACTCGTCCCAGCTGGTGATTGAGTGGGAAGCGGTGCTATACAGCCATTTTTCAGCGAGGTCGCATAAAGTGAACGGAATGACCCGTAGACGTATAGCATCGTCCGACAGCTGGGTGGTTTTCATCATGGCACAGACATTTTGAAATTTGTTGATGAAGATATAGGCATCTTCAGATTCAAGCCCATGAAAACGTGGAAGCATGTTGATGAAATGGGGCTTAATTTCAAAGTTGTCCCCATTGGCCGGAGGAAGAGAAAGGCAGGTGGGAAGTGCAGAACGGGTGGGGTAGAAACGATCCTGGAGCGCAATTCGCTGCGGCGCTACAACAGGCGGAGGTGGTGGGAGATTGGTCTCCGTAGGAGGTGGAGCCAATCCAGCGGTAGTCAAAGAGATGTTCGGATTAAATCCCGACATCACGGAAGAAGAGGTTGGTGAAGGTGAAGGTGAAGTTGAAGATGTATGAACAGAATTCCGGTCAACGTCGGAGTTGGCCGGCAAAGGAAGGGGTGAAAGAGGAGTGGACGGAGTATCGACTTCGGAGTCGATCGCGTAGTCGGTCGCGACTAACGTGAGATGTACCCCCTTCCAAATCAAACCTACCCATCCCAAATTGAATCCCACAACTCCTGTTTTGAAAATCTATCGAGTATCCCACAAGATACGGTAAAGGATTTCATCACCTTTTCCGTGGCCCACAAATCACGAACTTGAGCATAACGTTTACCCGCACAAAATTTAAAAGAAACTAGACTTTAAGCCTTAAGGACTTCGCGCTCACTAAGAGAAGTTAACTGTGTTTAGAAGCTTGCTTCACGGTATATTGTTTACGGGGTGTCTAGGAAAGTGTTAACGGCGCAACCGCCAAAAGAGAAAGGTTATTTAATTAAGGAACTTCGCGAAAGCGTTGGAAAACCTCCCCTTATCTCTGCACTTACCTGGCCTCGTGATCAGTGTATCTTGAGCCTGTTTCTCGACACAGTTTTACTTCGACAATCAAGTTCTGGAGCAGGTCTAGTTGACTTAGGTGAACCCTAGAACGATTAGGTGTGTGGTATTTTTGTGTCGTGATTGTTTTTGTCCATATTCTTTTTGTGTATATATTTCATTCTTCTGTTAATATTTAAACTTTAAAAAAAAAATATCACATTCTTTTTCCCCTCCTTTTCTCTACCTTTCTCTCTCTCTCTTCATATCATGGGTACCCCACCTCGAAAAAACTCTTGCCGAACTTTGGTACCCACAACCAGACATTACTTCTTACGGTTCTTGCTTTGGCCGAACATCGAACGATCCCTCCATGCCCAAAGTTTCACTGAAAGATCGCATAGCAGCGTCTAGGACAAACACTTGCACTCCTCATTCCACTTTGTATCAACCTTTTCAACCTCCTGCACCCGCTTATGGTGATACCCCTTCTGCAAGTCGTCCTTTGTCCATCGCTGAACGTATTGAACAATCCCGTAGCCGATCCTTCACTCCTTTCACCACCACAGATTCTTGGGATCAACAATTCCATTCACCTTCTTATCCAATTGTTGATCCTGCTCCTGTCCAGCCATTCAATTCCTACCAGTCCTACCCTACTCTTGCACCTTCCCTAGACATTGCTTCAGAACCGCCATTTGGGAGTTTTCAGTATCCAAACAACTTTGAATCCTTGACTGAAACCCCTTTTCAACCCATGTCTAGTCTAGAACAGTCGTTGGAAGACTTTAGGGTAGCGTCAAGCCAACAGATGATGGATTTGAATGCGTCCATGGCCGCCCTCATGCAACCTAGTGATCCGGTAGCTAGTTTTCAACTAGCTCCAACTTTTTCAATGTATGATGAGGCGGCAGGACAGGCTGTGAATTTGAGTGGAGAGAGTGAGATGTACCCCCTTCCAAATCAAACCTACCCGTCCCAAATTGAATCCCACAACTCCTGTTTTGAAAATCTATCGAGTATCCCACATGATTTATCAATTGAAGATAGAATGATGAATGAGTTGTGCGACTTCGTAGTGTTTGATTTGCCCGATTGTGAAGGGTCCCTTCCAAGTGAAACCATACCTAATCCTTTTGACCTCTACACCTATATCTTAGAACCAGAATCGATTAATATCCATACTTTTGATGAGGTGTCAGAGAATCTTGATTTTCACTTGATTGAGGATATTGACGCTGGGGATATTTTGGATGATGAACCCGTAGATTTGGCTGAGTTTGTCTCTTCAAATCATCATCCCGAGTCATTAAATGTTTTTTCCGAACCCCATATGCGTCTTGATTTTGTTGAAAATTGCATGGATGAGATAAATTTTGAGGAGAATATTGAGGATAGTACTGAGGATGAAACAGTTTTAATTGATGAGTCGGATTTTCCAATTCATCCTATCCCTTCCACTGACTGTGTACACCCTCCTGAACCTTTAACCGATAACCTTCCTCACTCACTTCCCCCCACCCTTTCCATCGTTCCGACCTTGCAAGAACCCGTCTCACTTTCATTTCGTATGTCTGGTCTACCAAGTTCGGCGTACCCATGGTTTCTCACGAATCTTGAGGGATTTGACCCCATTTCTCGACGGGTAAATATATTAGCACAATCGCTTTTTACACATCGCTCATCACAAATTGTGCTAATCTATTTACTCCATTTGCACCCTCGAGTTCGTATTCCACTTCTTTTTCCCTTCCGCCATTCTTCTTCCTCTCATATACCGAGACCATATCCCGCTTCTCTCCGCCTATGATCTCGCGTATTCTCCATCTCTTTTCTCTACGCCTTCTTCCACCAACCTGTACATTATAGTGATAAAATCTTTGAATGGTTGGTGTTAACTTTCGGCCTGTGTAAGGCCTTGTATAGCCTGATACTGTTCTCTTTCCCCCCTAATCCTGAATTTCAACGCTTAACAGTGGAAACACTGTTTTACTTAAGTTTGGGGGGGACACTTTTTTTGTATATATTTTTTGTTTTTTTTGTTGTATATAATTTGTTTTTAGGGAGCGCCGGCAATTTTGACCCTCTTGGTATAGCCTGACAGTGAGGGCACTGTCAAGTTTAAGTTTGGGGGTGTGCTCGGTAAGCTTTCTTCCTTCGCATTCATTTGTATATTTTGCATTTGCATACCTTATTAAAAACCCACAAAAATCAAAAATTTTCCAAAAAAAATATAAAAACTTTGTCGTCAAGTTAGCTAATAGGGTAACTTAGATCTTTATTCCGAAAGATTAGTTGATATGATAGAAATAACTAAATTCTAGGCTTAGGAATTGAAAACCCTAAAAATAACCCTCATTCTGTCTAACTTTGGTAAGTATACGTCCTTACAGTTTTTTTGAGAAATAGGTAATCTTGAGTTCAGTTCTTTAGTTAAGTCAAGATGAAGGGAAAGTATTGATGCTCTACTGAAAGATAAGTCTGAAAAATAGTTTCTTTTCTTGAGTTCAAATTTAGAAAGTATATACCCTACAAACTGCACATACACGCACCTTGAAACTTGGGATAGTAGAGGATACCTAGAAATACTCTTGCCTGAAAGCCTAGTATGAAAGAAAAAACGGTATTTAAAGCTAAACACCAAAAGAGCATATTGAAAAATATATCCGGTCTTGAAAAAAAGAAAAAAAAAAGAGAAAAAGAAAAAGAAAAAAATAGAATAAAATCAAGACCTGGAGACTGCTATTTACGCTTTAAAGTTCACACATTCAGTAATCGGTCGTTAGTGCCTCAAGAAGCATTAATAGTCGCATGAAAGGTGTGTGAGCAAATCCGTCCATCCTTAATGAAAAGAAGTAGTATTAGGTATTAGGGCAAGGGTATTATAGCTTGAATTGAATTCTTGAGTGTAGGGGCGCAAATATACACACACGTAGGGGTATACAATCGATGTTTGAATAAAAGATAGAAATAAAGAATAAGACTTATGTTTTCTGTAAAGTTGATAAAAATCCCTAATTTAAGGCCGCACTTTAGAAGGAAAACTCAGGAAAACCGACATCTTTCTAAACTTTTTGGAACGTATATAATCTAAGGTTAAATAGATTAGAGGTGTGAAGCATTAGGGTTGGATATTTCTAACTTAGGATGATAGAGTTTCTAACGTAAATACTAAACTGTAAGAGTAGAATCAACGTTAACTTATGACACTAATTTGACGGGATTTTGTGGGTGTAATCCGCTGAAAACCCTCAGGAGACAACACTCCTCCTACTAGGGACACCTAGAGGTTTAACGGCTTGTTGCACATGCTCAGTGCAATCGCGTTCCCTGCGAAAGTGCGGTTATCATTTTATTTTTTGTGAATAATTGGTTTTGCTCGGGACGAGCAAAAGTTAAGTTTGGGGGTATTTGTTCATAACAGAATACTGCATTTTGTACCGCCCATTCTTATGCTCGAGTGTTTATAGGAAGGTGCTTTTAATCCGTGTTTGTTACATATTTACAGAGTACAGGTTTCCAGTCCAAATATTGCAAATCAAGACAAAATCTCCACAGTTACGCCAAAAGCAGAACATCTGTTGACAGCAGATAAAAGCCGGGTTCCGGTCATCCATATCCGTCCGGTGCCGAGTACCAGTTCCTGAGACAAGACATATGACAGTGGTCATTCGTGTCTGGGACAAGCACAGAGCACGAGAGGGGGCTACACAAGAATCAATGGGTGCGCGGAGCTCGAGGGAGATAAAGTCAAAAGTAAAAGAAATGAGTGCAATCTTGGACTATGAATTCTGCTGATATTCTGGAAGACTTTTGTGCAGTATGAAGTTTTCAGACACAAGGACAAATGAAACCAGGGATACCCACAAAAGCACTCAACCCAACTCCATCATAAGGCCGCGGATCCGCGGCCAATAGGGGGTATTGGCCGCGGAACCGCGGCCATTATGGCTCCTCTCTTTGTCGTTTTCTGGGGTTAGTTTGGGTACTTCATTTTATGCCAGATTCTTGCCCTAGGGTTTCTGTAAACTGCCTATAAATACTCCAGAATTGAGCTAAGCCAAGGGTCCAATTTTGTGTCCACTCTTTTGTAGTTTTTTGTATAGTTCTTCTTCTTCTTCATTCTTTTTCCATGAAAATTGTAGTGAGAGCTTTTTGAGTGGGAGATCAATGAAGATGAGGGCTTTTTGTATCATTCTCTCTTGTTTCTTCTTCCCCTTGAGATTCTTGCTTTCTCTTGATCATTCAACCTCTTCATTGAGTTTGAATGGTTAAGGGTTAGTTATTGATCTCAAGGGTCGTATTCTTTCATGGAATTAGCACTTCATTTCACATGCGTTCTCTACCCTTCCCTTGATCTTGCAACCTCTTGATTGAGCTTGCAAGTTTAAGGGTTGGCTATTGATCACATGCTTGTCTTGAGTCCTAGTTTCTTGTTCTTTTTATCGCTTTTTATTACTTGCTTATTATCTTGCTTTTCTTTCTTGCAATTTAATTCATGCACTTACTTATTTGTAATCTTTTCTTTTCTTTGTTCTTTTCTTTTTGTTCTCTCTTTTTGGTTCTTTCTTGTGAATGAATGTAATTGTCGTTGTTAAGAAATAATACGGTATTATAAGTTAACGTTTCTTTGCCCATTTCCTTTTCCCGTATTTTCCATTGAACTCCGCCCAAACGATACGCAAGCGCTCCGTTAGGCACCGTACCCTGACAAGGTAACGGTGATTCCTAACCGCGACCGGTTGCGTTCGGTTTGGCCGGAGGCGAAAGCAAGAGACAAGAACGGAAGGACAAGGGTAAATAAGCCGTATTCCACGAATACCGCGCTTAAATCCCCTAATCAACGTTGTTGCCGATTGCTCTAGCTTCAATTGGTCAAGATTCGGCTCAAAGGTTTTGAGTACGGATTTCTTTAGCTTATAATCTCGTATCTTTTTCTTAACAACTTTATACTTGCAAATATTACACATAGGATAGTCTCGAACAAACACATACGCCATTTGATTGTTAGAATATGTGCGTGTTCAAGTTTAGTTTTAAAGACCGCAATCAAGACGGTTTCGCTTGTAGCTAGCCGGTTGAGTACGGGTCGTCCGCAGGGAGATGGGGGTCTTTTTCAAAGTGTTTTAACGAGTTAAGTCCTGTTTTCAGATTTTGTTGTGGTTATCTAAGTGTTAAGTTGATATTTAAAGAGAGCTTGTTAGGGTTAGGATTAGGTTAGTTTGAGTTAGGAGTCTCCACATCTTTCGTTGCCCCTCTTAATATCGGTGTTACGGTAATCGGCAACAACGGGGATTAGCACGACTAGGAAGGACTATGCGAGTATAAGCTAGGCTTTCCAACGCATAAGTCTTCCTTTTGGTGCTTGTCCGTCCGTTCTTGGCTCTTATCCATAACCTCCGGTTAATTCAACCACAACCGGTCTCACTACGGAATCACCGCTATCATGTAGGATAGGGTGCCGTAAGGAGCGGATTGTGGTTCAATTAACGGGAGTCGATTTAAGCTGTTGGGCAAGGAAAGAGTGAGAGAGATTTCCTTCTCTCAAACTTCCCTTATCCTACCCTAACAAGTATAAAACTACTCATACTTCATGATAAGGAAAAACAAAACAAAACAAAAGAGGAAGATAGAAAGAAGGAGATTAGAAGAATACGACTAGCTATTTGCGACCTCACCTTGGCGAGGATCGAGCGTAAGCATCATTGTCGTATGAATGATAAAGAAAAAGAGAGAAGAAAGAAGCAACAAGGAAATAACAACAACTACTTAACGAATTAAAATTACAACAATTAACAAAGTAAAGAGACAAGCATGATAATAAATGGTTCTTCTTTATTCATCACTCTTCACTCAAAAGCTCACTACAAGTTTAATGGAGAAGAGGTGAGAAGAGGAAGAAGCAAAACACTAAACCTAGGCAAAAATGAAAATACAAGAATGGACCCTTTCCTTCACAAAGTTCTGGGCTATTTATAGGCTGAAAAATGAAAACCTAGGGCAACCACCAGAACACAAACAAAAACACCAAAATACCCCTGAAAAATGTTTGTCTGTCGCCACTATACGGCCGCGGATCCGCGGCCTAAGCCAGCTTATGCCGCGGATCCGCCGCACTATGGGTGAGTTGGGGTGTCGGCTTCTGTGTACTTCCCTGGTCTTCTGTCCCCTCTTGTCTGGTATATGTATTTTCTGAAAATACTTCCACATTTCTTCCAGAATTTCTGTTGAGGGAAAGGTGGACTTTGGACATGGATTTTCTTGAGCTCCGCGTAGATTTCTTGGTTTTGGTGTTGCCATAGTGCTTTGTGCATGAAGGTGACAATTGATTTGTCCTTTTGTCTCCTAAACTGGTATCTGGCAACATGCGGATGAAGAGCGGAGAGCGTGTTTTATCTGTGGTTGGCAGGAACCCGGATTTTGTCGTGTTTTTCATGAATTTCACCGTTTTAGAACCGAGAACCTGTATCCTGCAATTGACTAGCAAACACGGCTCAAGAGTATCTACCGATATGCAATGTGATAAAAATTGGACGGTATGAAAATGCAAAAATCTGATATGAACAAATACCCCCAAACTTATCATTTGCTCGTCCCGAGCAAAGCCCATTTATTCACAAAAAATTTCCTAACCTCACTTTCGCAGGGAACGCGATTGCACTGAGCATGTGCAACAAGCCGTTAAACCTCTAGGTGTCCCTAGTAGGAGGAGTGTTGTCTCCTGAGGGTTTTCAGCGGATACTACCCACAAAATCCGGTCAAGTTGGTTTTGTAAAATAACTAAGATTCAAACCCTAAAGTTTTGTTTCAGAAAATAACAATTCTATAATCCTAAGTCTAGACTATCGAACCTTTATTTTTCACACCTCGCTTCTTATTTAACTACAGATTTTATATGTCTTTACGTGCAGTGCAAACAGTGTCGTTAAGTTCCAGAAGGATCGATTAAAGTCATCATGTCGCACAATAAAGCCCAGATAACAATTTGAAAAGGATCACATAAGTTTTATAAAGAGTTAAGTATTTTTCAAGTTTCGTTTTCCAGTAAGGTTTCAACTTCAGAATTTCTATCTTCCTTAACAGGAAACTAAGTCGTATTTTTCACTCCACCTTTAACTTGTTTTCATTTCATACACACCTCTGTGAACGTGCAATAGTCTTTATCATAGAATAAAACCTTCATATCTCCGCTAATTTTTTTATAAAAGCCTGTCTTTTATCAAGATTATTCTCACACAAAGAACCGTTAGGAATTTTAACTCGGAGAGAACACTTGCTTGACTTTGTTTTAAACTGGACTTTCTAGGCTTCTTAGCGAGCTTTGGGCCAATGCACCCAAACCAGTTGGTTTTAGGGCATTAGGTGTAGAAACACCCCAGCGGACTTAATTACTCAAGTCACCTAGGTCCAAAAACAAAAGACAGTTTGGCGTGAAAATCAGATGATTTAATACGAACGGAGATATAACCGGCAGTTCAATTATTTTTTGGATAAAAGACGTGTTTAGTGGGTTTGGTGTGTAATCATTCCAATCAAGTTTCAGATGGGTTATTTTTCAGACTTAGCTCCAATTACGGCATCAATAACATTCCTTCATATTCACTTTACTTCATAAACTATTCTTGACATTACTTATTTCAGAACAAACCTATTTGATCCTCAGAAAATCATTTATCTGTTTAAAAGTTTAAACATGAAAGACTTGTCATCTAATTCCCAAAATTTTACGACACGTGTAGTATGATGTAAAGACGTATATCAGCTATAGTTAACTTCAAAGGAGAGTTATCTTTCAGGTTTTCAAAATCCAAACATAAGATTTAGTTATTCCTATTTTTTCAAACAAAAACCGTCGAATGTTGAATCAGAGTTCTTCCACAAGCTAACTTGACAAAAAAGTTTTTATATTTTTTAGAAAATTTTCAGATTTTTATGGATTTTATGGATTTAATATGCAGATGCAAAATATACATATGAATGCGAAGGTAAGAAATGCGTACCGAGCGTACCCCCAAACTTAAACTGGACAGTGTCCTCACTGTCATTGCATGAAGAGATCATTTGAAGGGTCAAAATTGTCGGTTAGCGATACATAAATTTTTTTTTGTTTTTGTTTTTAAAGAAAAGAAAAAGAGTATACACAAATATATACAAAATGGTTTGTACGTACCCCCAAACTTATTTGGAACAGTGTCCACTGTTCTTGGCTGGATAACCGAAGTTTGGAGGTAGGCAGAGGAAGATTAGGCAGGGTAACCAGCTCCTGTAAGAACAGGAGCTCCTCTGTTGGTTCGGCGCTAAGGTACGGTTTGCATCGGTGTCCGTTTACTTTGAAAAGTGAACCGTCCTTTGGATTTTCCAAATCCACAGCGCCCTGTGGATACACATTCCGCACAAAATACGGCCCTTTCCAGCGAGATCTGAGCTTTCCAGGATGGAAGTGAAGTCGGGTGTCGTAAAGCAGTACCTGCTGACCAGGTACGAAGGTTTTGCGCACAAGGTGTTTATCATGAAACACCTTCGTTCGATTCTTAACGACAACCGCGTTATCGTAAGCCTCATCCCTAAGCTCGTTCAGTTCGTTCAACTGCAGCTTCCGATGGCTGCCCGCATCATCAAGAGACAGATTCAGCTCCTTTATCGCCCAAAATGCGCGATGCTCTATTTCGACCGGTAGGTGGCAGGCTTTTCCGTACACAAGCCGATAGGGAGACATGCCAAGGTCGGTCTTATAAGCGGTTCTAAATGCCCAAAGGGCATCAGTGAGTTTCAGAGACCAATCCTTATGGTTCTTGGAAACCGTCTTCTCCAGTATCTGCTTGATTTGCCGATTTGAAACTTCGGCCTGCCCGCAGGTTTGGGGGTGGTAGGGCGTAGAGAGCTTATGATTTATGGAGTATTTCCGCATCAAGGCTTCGAAAGTTTTATTGCAGAAATGACTTCCATTGTCGCTAATGATCGCTCGGGGGTGCCCAAACCGTGAAAAAATGTTTTCTTTAAGGAACCTAACGACAACCTTGTTGTCGTTAGTTCGGCTGGGCACAGCCTCGACCCATTTAGAGACGTAATCAACAGCTAGAAGGATGTACAAGTTCCCAAAAGAGCTGGGAAACGGCCCCATGAAATCTATCCCCCAAACATCGAAAATTTCCACAACCAAGATCGGTTGGAGCGGCATCTCGTTCCTCCGGGATATCCGGCCCATGTGTTGGCACCGGGAGCAAGTCTTGCAATAGTCGTGAGCGTCTTTGAAAAGTTGTGGCCAGTAGAAACCACATTGCAAGATCTTCTCAGCTGTCTTTCTGGGCCCAAAATGCCCGCCACACGCTTGATCGTGGCAAAATGACAGCACACTCTTGAATTCCTCATCAAGGACACACCGACGAATAATCTGGTCGGGACAGTTCTTGAACAAGTAGGGTTCGTCCCAGTAAAAGTGTTTTACTTGGGATAAGAAGCGAAGTCTGTCCTGACTCGACCATTCAGTCGGTAGTAATCCCGTGGCCAAATAGTTCACAATATCTGCGAACCAGGGTTCGCACGATACTGTCAAGAGTTGTTCATCCGGGAAAACGTCGTTGATCGGAATTGGAAGCGAAGGTGAAGAAGGAAGTCGTGAGAGATGGTCGGCAACTACGTTTTCACATCCTCGTTTGTCCTTAATGACAAGGTTAAACTCTTGAAGCAAGAGGATCCAACGTATTAACCGAGATTTTGCATCTTTCTTCGCAAAAAGATGGCGCAGAGCTGAATGGTCCGTGTAGACAATGACTGGAGAGCCGATGAGGTAGGGCCTGAACTTTTCTAAAGCAAATACAACAGCCAAGAATTCCTTCTCAGTTGTTGTATAGTTGAGTTGGGTGTCGTTCAAGGTTCGGCTCGCGTAATAGATTACGTGCGGCATCTTGTTGATGTGCTGTCCAAGGACCGCACCGATGGCAAAGTCGGATGCATCGCACATAATCTCGACAATGCCCTACAAGTAGTCCAATATTGACCCTTGTATACAATCCACGGCCACGAATAAACATTTCCCTAACTAAGTCCCATCCGAGCTAGGGATATGTCTGCATGGTGAACAACCCTTGTAAATCCTCTCGACTTACAAGGAGAAAACCCTCCTGTAGGATCCTTACGACTTACAGAGGAACAAAACACTTAGGAACCCTCACGATTCCTAAGGAGAAAATACATCTACAAGATCCTCACGACTTGTAGGGAGAAATACCTTTGTGAGACCCTTACGGCTCATGAAGTCAAAAGCCTTAGTCGACAGGACCTTAACCATGGTCGCTAAGCCTCCTTTGTTCGACAAAGACATAGGCAAATGATGATTCGCTCCTGGCAATATCCCAGTTGTAGCAGTGCTGATGCCGAAATCGGTGTCCAATTTCAGGTTTACGACGAAAAGCCAGTAAGCCGCACATGCATATGAAATAGCCGAAATGATGGGGCAACTTGCAATAAAAAAACAGCAAGTAAAATGTATGCATGCGAAATAGCCGAAATGATGGGGCAACTCGCAATAAAAAGCAGCGAGTAAAGATAAAATAAATAGCCGAAATGATTGGGCACCGCGAAAATAGCCGAAATGATTGGGCAATCGCGACCTTCGCGATATAAAAGCTGAAATGATAGAGCATCGCGGAAATAAAATAAAAAAAATGATAAAACTTTGGCCCTACAAGTTAAGATCACATCGATCCCTGTATACAATCCAAGGGCGTAAAAAAAGAGGGAGCCGTACTTTCCCAACAGACTCCGTCAGATGACGAAGCCAAACCTCGACGGTTCATTCCAACCGAAGAAACCAGTGTCTTCAGCAAACTCCTCGACTCACGGATACAAACACTCCTTGACGAGAGCCTTCTGATTCGCGTCGACTCGCAGAGCCACCTGTGCCTCCGTGGGAACCTTCGACTCGTTTCAAACCCTAAGGAAACAAATAATCTTTGGCGCTCGGGAAACAAATAATCCCTAGAAAACTCCTCGAGTCACGGATACAAACACTCCTTGACGAGAGCTTCCTGATCCGCGTCGACCTGCAGAGCCACCAGTGCTTCTGTGGGAAATCCTCGACTCGTTTCAAACTCCAAGGAAACAAATAATCCTTGGCGCTTGGGAAACAAATAATCCCTAGCAAACTCCTCGACTCACGGATACAAACACTCCTTGACGAGAGCCTTCTGATTCGCGTCGACTCGCAGAGCCACCTGTGCCTCCGTGGGAACCCTCGACTCATTTCAAACCCCAAGGAAACAAATAATCCTTGGCGCTCGGGAAACAAATAATCCCTAGCAAACTCCTCGACTCACGGATACAAACACTCCTTGACGAGAGCCTTCTGATTCGTGTCGACTCGCAGAGCCACCTGTGCCTCTGTGGGAACCCTCGACTCGTTTCAAACCCCAAGGAAACAAATAATCCTTGGCTCTCGGGAAACAAATAATCCCTAGCAAACTCCTCGACTCACGGATACAAACACTCCTTGACGAGAGCCTCCTGACCCACATCAACTCGCAGAGCCACCACTGTCTCCGCGGGAGAATTACCGGTTCGTCTCAACTTGCAAGATGAAGTCTCGGGCAGCAAGGATTGAAAAGCTTGCTTCCTGAACAATGGGGCCCTGCAAGTCAATCCAAAATGGTCTCTTGCATACTATTCACGGGTCTCACTCTCCGAAGTCGATTTTCGACAAGGAGGGAAACAACCGCTTACGGGTCCTCTCGACTCGTAAGAGGGAAAATTCTCTTATAGGATCCTTACGACTTGTAAGAGAAAACCACACTTGGGAATCTTCACGATTCCTAAGGAGAAAATCCACCTATGAGATCCTCTCGATCCGTAGGGAGAAAAGTCTCTATGAGACCCTCACGGCTCATAGAGTTGAAAAGTCTTAGACGGAAGATCTAAACCTGCGTCCTAAGCCATCGCTATCTCTTGGAGAAATTAAGTTATCCGCCAATCAGATTCATCGAAAACATCATAATGAAAAGGGAGAAAGCAAAGAAATAGTACAAGACATTGCAAGAAGGAATGTGTATCTTTATTCATAAATTCAATCAAAATACAAGGCGAATCGTATAAAGAACAGAGAATGTATATATACTATATACAAATTACAAGTGTGTAAATGATACAAAATATTCAGGGAGAAGGAAGCTTCTTGAACAGCTCTATCAATTGCTCGCGTACTTCCTTCCACGCCTTCTCTTGATCAGCTGCCACCGCCAGTTCGGCCTTTACTTGAGCCCGCTGCTGCGTGAAGGATGCGAGCTGTTCCCCAACGACCTGCTGAGCTGCTTCTTGGCCTCGGGCATCACGCTCAGCGGCATCAAGCTTCCGCTTCAGTGCTAGCCCATTAGAGATACGCTCCAGAAGGCCTTCAAAGACGGCTTTCACCTCGGCAGCATTCGTCCTAACTTCAGCGCGCAGGCGAGTGGTTGCGCTTGAAGATTCCTGACGCTCCTTCAACCGTAAAGCGGCTTCCTGCTCCAAATGGCGGAGATAAGAAGCGCTTTGCTCGAGCCAAGCTGTCCGTTGGGTGCTCATGGCCAAAACTTCAGGAGAAGGACGCGTCGACTCCAACCGATGCAGGCAGGCCTCGATCTCTCTGCAATGGTTAACCCAAGATTCGACGACGCCTTCGTTGTGAAAGTTTACGAGCGCCGCCAACATAGGGTTAACTTCCATAGCGAAATCTACGGCAGAAGGGAGAGCGTCCGTGTTAAGCTCTTCGATATACCCGCTCAGCATGCCCAAACTCATCACGGCACCCTTTGAAGATGGACGTTTCAAGAAAGGGCCTGCCGGTGAAAGGACACGAGACTCAAAAGGGACCGGAGCCGGAACGATAGCTGCAAAACGAAACATGGTTAAACAATGATTCAAGAGATGTTGAACGGTCATAAAAAAAGAGGGGAAATATACTATACCAGCTGCGACGGACGGCAAAGCCGGAAGGGCCGGTGGCATCGCAGGCCTTGCGTCCCCTCCCTCGATTTGTGGCACTACAATAAGGAAAAGGAAAGGTCAGAAATAATGCCATTGCTAAAAAGGGGGAAAAAGAAAGACATCAAAATGAAAATGTACTCACCGGCACCACTAGAGGGAGAAGCGAGTTCGGATGGAAGGGAGAAGCGAGTTCGGATGGAAAGGAAAAGTGTGGGAGCAACACTTGGTATAGACGATCAAAGAGCACTCCTGAAAGGACACAGTGGTATAACGTTAGTACATAAGCTACACATTTAAAAGATTAACTCATGAGTCGTAAATCCATACCTTCCAACATCCGCGATGGCACAAGGGAAGGCCGGGAGGTGACCACCGCCAAAGCAGTAGTTGACGGTGCTCCTTCGAGCAATGGAGCGTCGGCACTGGCCGCACCTGCGTTAAAAGCAAAGCCAAACTTGTTAGAAAAGATCGCAAGATATATAAAAAGAAGAACGATGGTAACTCGAAATTTACCCGACGAGGTGCCAGCCGAAACTGAAGCAATCCCCTCCTCCATTGACATGAGGCCACCGCCCGTAGCCTCATCACCCGACTCGATGGGAACCGTTGTTGTGCTCGTAAGCCCTGGAGACGGCAGGGGACCATACGCGGGGAGGTCTATGATTGGAGCATTGCCAGATTCCTGAGAAGGAGCGGTTAGCTCGTCCTCAGGAATCGTGGCCGCCTCACCCGCTACTCCCTCGGGTTCTGCGGTCGCGGTTGTCTCGTCCATCATCACCGCGAGGTCTCCAGCCTCAAGCGCCTCGCCCTCTACTGCCCTCGGCTCGATTACGACGATCATTTCATCTGCCGCCACTTCAGGTTCGGTATCAATGACCCTCTCGGCTGCAGATCCCCCAACTTCTGTTTTAGGCCCCGTAACTCCAACGACGTTGCTCACTGTCAGCTCGGGTTCGGCAAGCACCGCTTCCGCCGCTTCCCTGGGTTCGACGGTCTCCGCCTCCCCCTCGGTCGGACTTGGCCCTGCAATATGGGATGCATAAGAGCCAATGGCTTTATAATTCTTACAACAAGGTTCTGAAAGAAATGCTACCTGAAGAGGATTTATCATTTGCACTTCGGACCGCGTGCGCCACTTGCCTATGAGCAGTAGATAGGGCGACAGGGGCCTCTTCAGAGGGAGTATCAGCTCGAGGGATGGTGCTAGGGCCCGCTCCCATGGCCAAAGCAGCTCTGCGCGCTTTTGCTTAGCGCCTCAACCGCTTCCTCTCCTCACGGGCCGTTGAGATGGATGCCATTAGGGCTTCTTTGATTGAGGCATCTTCGTCCGTGAGTAGGGATGCCTCCAGATTTTTCAGGGCATCCCTCGTCGTTTTGTCAAACCGAGGCTCTTGCAGCAGCCTCGACGAGACCGGGACTTCAGTAACAGACTCGGGGAGGATCCCCGCATCAACTGATATAGCCCCTGCAAAGAAACAAAAGAAGAAGGTTAGGTTGACCATCAGAAGAGATAACAAACTTTCCTTATAAAAGAGAAAGGGGTGGGTCATACCAATGCCTGCTAGAGCACGTTTCTCCTCCTCCTCTTGGAAGGTTTTCAAAGAGGCAGCAATAGCCTCTTCAGTAGAGACACCTGTTGAAAATGGGGCAAATATTAGTTGAAGATAATAATAAAAAGTGCAATAAAATGACGAAGAAAGCGGCTGATGATTACCTGACTCAGCGAGTTTACTTAACATCGCTTCGAGCCTCGCCGATCGCTCCGAAGCTGCAATGGCGGCAGCCAAATTGGTGTCTGCAGGGTCTACCAAGAAGCCCTCGTTGCTGCCATATTCACTTATGCCTTCGTTGAGAGGAGCCACAGGCTCTAAGCTGAGGATCGCATCAAGGGAAAGGATGGACTTTTTCTTCTTCTGTCCGCCAGCTTTAGATCCACCTGGAATAGATTTGCGTTTGGCAGTTACTTTAGGGCGGCGGGTCCCAATATCTGCTCCTGCGCCGGACTCTGGCGATACTACATTAGCCGCCTTTGTGGGAGCATGGGGCGCCGGTGGTGCATCCACCGTAGTGGGCAGTGGAAATCCATGCGGGGGGCTCAACACGCGTGGTCGATCGACTCCGGCATCTTTTAGTGGAGGGATGATCGGGATCCTTGGCTGCAAGGGGGCCTTGCGATCACCGCCAGGAGGCGCACCCCTACGGTCAACCAGCATACGCTTCTCCGTTAAGATGATTGGGCCCATCGCATGCGTATACCAGGCTACATATGAATTGAGCATCTTAGGGGCACAGCTGGGTTCACTGATAAAGAAATAGGAACCTGTATTAAGCCGTATGAAATGATGCATTGCATTCTTTATCCCCTCTTGGCTGGCCACGGGCGTTTCCAGGAAAGCTTCCATCGGGATCCCTTGGTTGTAGCTCGATTGCCGGGCAAATCGGTGTGGGTTATACCTCAAAAACAGGGCTGTCTCATTCTGCCTAAACACTAGATAGCCCGGCCGGATGGAGTAAAGGTGAAGGATTTCCCGAGCTTTCAATACAGAGACCCTATTTTTAAAATCATCACGCAGTGGCACCACGGACTTAGTGGTCTCTGAGCCTATGGTTAAGACCTTATCTACAAAGGAAACCTTCGCTTCGACCAGATGTGGGCGAAGGAGCAGCCCCTTAGATTCCCGCGGAGGTGCAACCACAATTGAAGCCCCGACCAACCGCATGACTCTGGGGAGTCTGTATTTCTCAAAGAAAGGAGGAGTCTTATGGACACCAAACACCCCTCGCACATGCAGCTCCGTCCAAGAAGTGAAGTAGTGCATTGGGAAGTTAGCAGGCTGTACCCCAGGCTCACTAGCGTCCGCCGCTACGCTAAGTCCATTGTAAAGGTAAGCCAGCCCGGCGATTCCTACCGATAACTACAAACCAGCCACCATCCGATGCGTTGGGTAAAAGACGGAGGGCCGCATGAGGTGTGGGTGCATGGGGAGTGCAAAGCTGCATAGCCACAAGCCCAAGAACCCAATAAAAAAGGTCTCCTCATCCATGCCTGGGACGGCGATTTCTGAGAAAGCGGCGGTAGCAGTGCTGGGAAGATAAAAATCCCTCTGGTCATTTTCCAATACGGGTCGGCGGTCCAAGCCGAAACCAAAAGGGTCATCAAGCTGAGCGAACTTCTCACTCTGCTCTGATAGGAACTCCGGGCGAATGAAGCGAGCAATAAAATCTGCGAAACTGACGCCCCGGTCGCCCGATTCTAGATGGAGTTCCTCATAGATCTCCAATACCTTCACCAAGCCCGGATACTGATGCTGAATGGCGTTCTCCGGGATCAAGTCAAACACCAGCGGCTTGGTGGCAAAGATGTATTCATCAGGAGGAAGCAGCTCCTCGTAGTGCTCCCCCCATTGGTAGACCCGAAACTTCAGCAAACTCCTCTAAGGAGATGGAGACCTCCCTATCCGTCATTAGGAAGGTGTGGGTGGGGATATTCCATTGTTCAATGAAGGCCTTGATCCACCACGTTGGAGGAGAGGGATACTCGAAAAGAAAAACGTAGATGGCCGAATATAAACCAATCTTCGTTAGATGAGTCCTTTTTGCCGATAAGATGTACCGGGCCCATTGCAAATATCCGGCAAGCGGTCGCGGGATCAGTCTAATATTGTAAGCCTGTCCCCAAGGGCGTGCTTCACCCTGGCAGATTCGCCTCCCCAGAATGTCTATCGCCGGCGGCGGCTGCACAGGGATGGCACCGATTGCGGGCTGGAGGAGGTCGTCAGAATTCCAATTTTTAACCTCCAGGGCATACTTCACCGGGGGTTCTTCCGCATAAGGGATCGTAACTATGGGCTCAGAAGGCGAGGCGGAACTGAAGCTGCGACGGCCTTGGATGATCTGGCTGTACCACCTTCCCCACAGGTGGAGCTTTTTGCACTCAGGGTCATGATCTTTAATGAGAGCGAACGCCACCCGGTCCGCTGGCGAATGGGGGAACCCTCCTTCCGAGCGAATGAAGGGGAAAGACAAGTCATCAGACATGTTTCCTGTGGAAAGACAAAAATAACCATTAGTGTTCTAACGCTTGGCATTTTAAATCTTATTCCACACTGTGATGTAGTGGGTAGGGGATCAAAGGGGGACCCACAAAATCTGGATGACGGTACATCATTTAATAAGACAACCCCATCATTAGATGAGACTGTCAATTAATGAAAGGGTTCCCAAGAGAATACACTCAGTGATGGGAGATCCCTAGAGACAAGGAGAAAATCTCTTCTTTTAGAGCAAAGCTCTGTCACAGAGTGACATTTGTCAAACTCTGGTCGCAAGGGAATAAAATTTCCTTAAAAAGAGCCTAGCTCTATAATAAGGATGGAAAAATCCATCAAAAAGGAAACTTTAACTCCTAAAAGATTAAAAATTTGGGATCTTAAAGATCCATGAAAACTTTTAGGAGTTCTCTACTTTCAGATCAAAAAAAATCTACATTTGATCCATGAGCAAAGCTCTGTTCACGGGTTAAAACCCATGAACAAGATCTCTATAGATCTATGAACTTTAAGAGCAAGGCTCTGTTGAGGAAACCCCAAAAGGGTTTTAGATCAAAAATCTATGAGAGAAAGGCTCTATTAATCAAATTTAATTTAATTTAATTTTATTTTATTTTATTAATACCTAAGATGGTTTTAAGTTCTGAACTCTGGAGTTCTTGGGAAGAAGCAAGAGCAAGGCTCTAAAATTCTTAAGCAAGAGCAAGGCTCTGAAAATCAAGATTCTTGAAAACGGTAAAAAATTACCAAGGACCAAGGGTCCTATTTATAGGCGCCTGCGCCCCTTCAGATCACCCATTGATCCAACGGCCAGGATCTTGCCACCGCTGCACTCACATGCGCGCCACGTGAGCGCAACGGTGGGGGGGCATTTGTTTCCCCCAATCAGAGCAAGGCTCTGTTTGAATTCAAATTTTAAAGCAACGCTTCAAATCCCGTGCGCTGCGCGTAACGCGCCACGTGTCAGAAGTTGATACGTCAACGCAACGCCCGAGGCAGTGCGTCCAATCAGAGCAGGGCTCTTTTAAAAACAAAAAGTAAAAGAAAGCAACGGTCAGTTGCGCAAGCGCTGCGCGACACGTGTCTGCGCAGGTGCGCAAGCGCTGCGCTGCGCGACACGTGGCTGCGCAGTTGCGCAAGCGCGGGCGCAGCTGCGCAAGCGCTGCGCTGCGCGACACGTGTCTGCGCAGTCGCTCTGCGCTGCGCGACACGTGTCACGCGCTGGGGGAGTTGCGCAAAAACAAAATGGAGATTTAAGGAAATCTTTTCTGTTCTTGTTAAAACAAGAAGATTTTCTTCTGTAAAACAGGGGCCTTTGGATCAAAGATCCAACGGTGGGGAAAATTCCCCAAATCACTTAGAAAAAGATTTCCTTAACAAATTTAACTAATTTATGAACACTATAAAAAGGACCCCAGACCTCAATTCAAGATCAATAAACTTCTGGCTAAAAAAAAAAGAGAAGAGAAGAGAACTCTTGGGCACTCCTCAAGAACAAAAAAAAAGGTAAAGACCTTTAAAAGAAGAGAAAAATCTCTGATGAACAGATCATTGATCTAAGAACAATATCATTGATCTTCAATAAATAAATAAATAAATAAAAATAGTGCCTTTCACTTGTTATGAACCTTTGGTTCTCTAAGATAAGGAAAAACAAGAGAAAAACTTATTTTTTTCTTTGATCTGAATTTAGATAAAAAAGTGCTTTGCACTTCTGTTCTTGAATCTAAAAGATTCTTAGTGCTTTGCACAAATACAGTACATTATTTAAAGGGCCAGGCCCAAATCAAATAAATTGCAAAGCAGTAAAAAGGGCAGAGCCTCATTTGAATTGATACTCTGTCTGAGCAGAGCCCAAAATAAATGAACAGCCCTGGTATAGGTCTAACAGACTAACAATAAATAAAAATTGGACTTAACCAAATAATGGCCATAAGTCCTTAAATTAAATTGACTGAGCAAAATGGCTTTCCTAAATCAATCTAAATCCGGTTCGAGGGTACATCTCCGAACTCCTTTGACATTCATCGTTGTAATTCCTCAACGACGTCAAAGAGGTGACGGGTCCCAACGACCACACACCCACTTGGACCGAAACGTCCCTAAACTAAATCGGACCGAGACGTCCCTAAACTAATGATGGACCACCATGTCCCTAAACTGGCGATGGACCACCACGTCCCTAAACTGGAATATGGACCACTACGTCCCTAAACTGGAACAAAAGAGCCAAATGCTCTTTTGCCGGATCTAAACGGTCCCGTTTAAGTTGATCTTAGCCCCAAACACGGCTAACGCATCCTTAAATATTCAAATGGACTATAAAACTTCAAATCGACTTTGGTTCAAGGGTACATCTCTGAATTCCTCCGACACATATCGTTGCAGTCCTTCAACGACGTCAGAGAGATGATGAGTCCTGACGACCATATCTATTAAATCGACCATCACGTCAAGTTGATCTTAGTCCAAAACAGGACTAATGTATCCCTGACGAACGTTTAAGTTGATCTTAGCCGCAACGCGACTAACGCATCCTTAAACTAAAAACACCAAACCCAAATCTAAGTAAATACAGATTTGGATTAATCCACGTCCTACGGGCGACGGCATTACTCAGTCTCCGTATACAATCCACGGGCAACCACAAACAAAACAAACACACACGACACGAAGTGAAATTCTGGAAAAGGAGAAAGTGGCTACCGCGATGCGGTAGCGTAATTAACTACAGGGGCTTGCGCCTGCAGGGAAGAGCGTCCCCACAATCAAAAACCCTCAAGCGAGGGAGAATCTGACGAAGTCTGCTACATCGGCCGCATCCGTCTAAACCACCGATACTCGGTGCCATAAATCAACTTGGCATCTTCGGAGAGGTGGACGGATAAAACCAAATAGCATCTGCCCCGAATCTCAGGCCCAGACGCCCTAACGTCTCGGCCGCCGTTCGGAGGGGAATATGAACAAATACCCCTAAACTTATATTTTGCTCGTCCCGAGCAAAACAAAATCCTAGCCTCACTTTCGCAGGGAACGCGATTGCACTGAGCATGTGCAACAAGCCGTTAAACCTCTAGGTGTCCCTAGTAGGAGGAGTGTTGTCTCCTGAGGGTTTTCAGCGGATACTACCCACAAAATCCCGTCAAGCTAGTTTCACAAGTTAACGTAAATTCTACTCCTACAGTTTAGTATCTAGGTTAGAAATTCTATCATCTTAAGTTAGAAAGATTCAACCCTTATGTTTCACACCTCTTATCTATTTATCCTTAGATCCTATACGTTCAAAAAAAGTTTAGAAAGATGTTGGTATCTCCTGAGTTTTCCTTCTAAAAGTGTGGTCTTAAATCAGGGATTTTTATCAGTTTTACGGAAAACATAAGTCTTATTCTTTATTTCTATCTTTCCTCCAGATATCGACTGTATACCCCTACGTGTGTGTAAATTATTCACCCCTACACTTAAGAATTCAATTTAAGCTATAGTACCCTTGCCCTAATACCTAATATTACTTCTTTTTATTAATGATGGACGGTGATGCTCACACACCTTTCATGCGACAATTAATGTTTCTTGAAGCACCAACGGCCGATTACTGAATGTGTGAGCTTAAAGCGTAAATAGCAATTTCCAGGTCTTGACTTTATTTATTTATTCTTTTTATTATTATTATTATTTTTCTTTTCAAGACCGGATATATTTTTCAATGATGCTCTTTTGGTGTTTAGCTTTAATTACTGTTTTTTTCTTTCATACTAGGCTTTCAGGCAAGAGTATTTCTAGGTATCCTCTACTATCTCAAGTTTCAAGGTGCGCGTATGTGCAGTTTGTAGGGTATATACTTTCTAAATTTGGACTTAAGAGTAGAAACTATTTTTCAGACTTATTCTTCAGTAAAATTTCAATACTTTCCCTTCATCTTGACTTAACTCAAGAACTAAACTCAAGATTACCTACTTCTATAAAAAAACTGTAAGGACGTATAATTGCCAAGTTTAAATAGAATGAGGGTTATTTTTAGGGTTTTCAATTCCTAAGCCTAGAATTTAGTTATTTCTAACGTATCAACTAAACTTTCGGAATAAAAATCTAAGTTACCCTATTAGCTAACTTGACGACAAAGTTTTTATATTTTTGGAATTTTTTTTTATTTTTGTGGGTTTTTAATAAAGTATGCAAATGCAAATTATACAAATGAATGCGAAGGTTGAAAACTTACCGAACACACCCCCAAACTTAAACTTGACAGTGCCCTCACTGTCAGGCTACACCAAGAGGGTTAAAATTGTTGGCGCTCCCCAAAAAATAAATTATATAGAAAATAAAAAGAAAACCAAAAATATATACACCAAAAGGATCCCCCCCAAACTTTAGTGAAACAGCGTTTCCACAGTTAAGCGTTGAAGTTCAGGATTAGGGGGAAAGAACAATATCAATCTATACAAGGCCTTACACAGGCCAAAAGTGAGCACCAACCATTCAAAGATTTTATCGCTATAATGTGCAGGTTGGTGAAAGAATACGGAGAGGTAAGAAATGGAGAATACGCGAGACCGTATGGGGATAGAAGTGGTATACGGTCTCGGTATATGAAAAGAAAAATGGCGGAAGGGAAAAAGAAATGGAGTACGAACTTGAGGGTGAAAATGATGTGAATAAATTAGCACAATTTGTGATGACCGATGTGTAAGAAGCATTTGTGCTAATCTATTAACCCGTCGAGAAATGGGGTCAAATCCCTCAAGATTCGTAAGAAAACATGGGTACACCGAACTTGGTAAACCAGACACAGGAAATGAAAGTGATACGGTGTCTTGCAAGGTCGGAATAATGGAAGGGATAGAGGGGAGTGATCGAGGAGGGGTATCAGGTAAAGGTTCAGGCGGGTGTACATGTCAATAGAAGGGATAGGATGAAATAGAAAATCCGACTCATCAAGCAAAACTGGTCCATCCTCAAAAATATCCTCAATGTTCAGCTCATCCATGCATTTATCATCAATATCAAGTCGCAAATGAAATTCGGGAAAAACGGTTAAAGACTCGGGATGATGAATTGGAGAGAAAAACTTAGCCAAAGCAGTGGGTTCATCATCCAAAATATTCCCAGCGTCAATATCCTCAATCAAGTGAAAATCAATATTCTCATACACCTCATCAAAAGCATGGATATCAATCAATTCAGGTTTTAAGATGGAGGTGTAGAGATCAAAAGGATTGGGTGTGGTTTCACTCGAAAGGGACCCTTCACAATCGGGCAAATCAAACACTACAAAGTCGCACAACTCATTAATCATTCTATCTTCAATTGATAAATCCTTTGGGACACTAGATAGACATTCAAAACCAGAGTTGTGGATTCAATTTGGAATGGGTAGGTTTGATTTGGAAGGGTGTATAGCTCACTCTCTCCACTCAAATTCTCAACCTATCCTACCGCCTCATCATACATTGGAAAATGTGGAGCTAGTTGGAAACTAGCTACCGGGTCACTAGGTTGTATGAGGGCGGCTATGGACGCATTCAAATCCATCATCTGTTGACATGAAGCTACCCGAAAGTCTTCCAACGACTGTTCTAGGCTATACATGGGTTGTGAAGGGGTTTCAGTAAAATATTCGAAGTTGTTTGGATACTGGAAACTCCCAAAAGGCTGTTCAGAAGCAATGCCTAGGGAAGGTGCAAACGTTGGGTAGGATGGATAGGAATTGAATGGTTGGACAGGGGTAGGATCAACATACAGATAAGAAGGTGAATGGAATTATTGATCCAAAGAATTTGCAGTGGTGAAAAGAGTGAAAGATCGGTTACGAGATTGTTCAATACGTTCAGCAAGAGACATATGTATTAGAGTTACAACTGGACTCTCAAAAGGGGTATCAACGTAAGAAGTTGGGGAAGGTTGAAACGGTTGATACAAAGTGGATTGCGGAGTCTAATTGGTTGTCCTAGACATGTCTATCCGATCTTTCAAAGAAATTTTTGGCATGGATGGATCGTTCGACGTTCGGCCAAAGCAAGAACCGTAAGAAGTAATGTCTGGTTGTGGGTACCAAAGTTTGGCAAGAGTTTTTCGAGGTGGTGTACCCATGATATGAAGAGAAGAAGAAGAAGAAGAAAAGGAGGGAAAAGAATGTGGGGTTTTTTATTTTTTATTTTTAATTTTAAGTTAGTTATTAACAAAAAAATGAAATATACAAAAAAGAATCTGGACAAAAACAATCACGACACAAAAATACCACACAGCTAATCGGTCTAGGGTTTACCTGTAGGGTTCCTAGGCACTCTCAAGAGGTCTCACAAGGCATCAACCATGCCAATTTCAAAAATTACAGTGCCGAGAAACCCTAAACTACGGATCGTTAACTAGTAATCTAGGCGACCAAAGCAACTAGTTTACAACTAAACTAAAAGAACGGAAATACAACCTTTGTAGATCCGATTCTCCACCTCCATGGCTCCACGATGATGTCTCCTCGCTGTACAAATCGGATCTTGGGCTCTAGCGTCGGCTTCATCGGAGAAAAAGCGGGCTAGGTCATCGACGACGATGCCGAAGATGATCTACGTCGAGGCATCGCTAGATCAAGCTCCAACTTTACCAAGTCATGAAACTTATGAAGAAAACACACTCTACTACTTGGCAAGAGGTAGAGGATGAAGAAATAGGCAGTGGGTTCACTTTAGAATTGGATTTCTCACTCTTTTTCTCACTTTGCCATTTTTGGTAGCAAGCTTCTTCATGTGAAGAAGAAGAAGAAGAAGAAGATAATATTATGATAAGTTATTAGAATAGAATAGAAAATCAATTCTTATCATAATTTTAACTATAGTTATGTGTAGAGAATTGACCAAGGTTAAAGGAATGGTTAGGGTTAAGCATGAAGACAAGAATGGTTACAAAGTCAAAGCTTCGTGAAGCTTCAACTAGAAACAAAGAAAGCCACCATTTTTCTCTTTATGCAAATTATTTTCCAAAAAGAATAAAGAATAAATAAATAGATAATTAAAAGAAAACCCTAACCATTACACAACCATGGTTTAATCTTTACACATACACAAGTGAGCATGTATCATCAAACATGATACAAACTTGTGTACAAAAGTATATCACATATACAATGTGCACAATCCAAGTGAGAAAATCCATTTAAAGTGAACCGATACTAGTTAATGCAAAGTAATATATCAAATATATAATTATGCATTAAATTATTAAATCAACACTTGATTCAATGATCCGGTCATATCGTATATATAACCGACTAATATCAACAGTAACAACTTATCGAATCAACACTTGATCCGACAACCCGGCTATATCGCATATAACCGATCAATGTCACAGATCGCGAGAATCGAATACAGTATCACATACTGGTATCATTCTCGGTCCCGCACATATCTCATATGCGCTCCTATTTCGTTTCGCTTGAGCCAGGAAACCTCTGTGTAGGACTCTAAAGACTCGTCAATACGCCGGTAGCAGATGATGATCATATCAAGCACCCACAAGCCGCAAGCGGTCTGCTAAACGTAACGGCCACCCGGGTATTGAGCGATCAGAAGATAGACGAGCAAGCCCGCTCACACTCCTGTGAATCCAACCAGTAACACTTACCGTACAGTCCGGTCTCGTCGTCTGATATGTCGCATATCTCGCCTAGGGGTGGTAAACGTCAGACCCCAATAGCTCGATAAGTCGTGTCGATAAGAGGTCTATAACAATTCGAGAAACTGCTGGTAACACTTACCAGTAAATCTCAGCAACCCTGGCCAGGGATTTCCGGTTATAGCCAATCGAACACAGCGCAACATCAACTCCCTATACCGGGAGAGACGAATCCCCTCCTATCGCTCATTGCCTCCATGTGATTCGGGACTGTACCCAAAAACCACCGTTTTGCACGCCCTCTTGGACGTGGTAAGGTGGAAATCAAAGTACAGTGGGAACCACACAAGACTCTATGACGATCTCGGGTCAACAGACTACTCTGTACCAGTGTCACCAGAGAACTGCCATCTGACGTAAGGTATAATACCATCTGGGAGTTCTCGGCGAGTCCGTCCAGTGTACCCAGTCTCCACTGTGCACCCGTATATCATCTCTGATGTCAAACACCAATGGATATGGGATCATCCATCGCCCATCTGTATGGGTCGAGAAGGTATACGCTAGTCTACTCTGGTATATCGATGCCCCGTCTCGATATACCCACGACTAGGGACTTTGAAGGATGTACTTATGGACTACCATGTCCTCACTAGTATGATCCGCATCATAGTCCAGGTAGTCAAGTACACATCCTGAGGGCTTTACCAACATGTAACAGAGAGACAATCAGTGTACATGTTAAGGTAAAGAGCAACCAGATAGCATACTATCATGTCGAGCAAGAAAGTCCTCCCTATATATGTCCAAGCATCCACTACAATATACATCCTATGTATAGTAATGGCCTCTAGGGCATACATATAACTAACAATCTCCCACTTGCACTAGGGCCATCTGATAGCAATGATTGTAGTATCTCATACTCAACCATCCCATAAAAGTCTCTCTCTGGGAAAAGGCCTTTGTGAGTGGATCCGCCGTGTTTTCCTCTGTGTCTACTCTCCTAACCTTGATCACCCTGAAGATCAACCATCTCCATGATCAGGTGACACTGCCTTAGAATATGTCTGGATCACTGATGGGATGGACGTTCCTTGGCATAAGCCACAACACCATTGTCACACAATGGGAGGAACTAAGTTCATCTCATGAACTAATATACACCCAGACAACCTCTTTGGTAGCATCTTAAGTAGCGATGTATCCTGCCTTTATCTTCTAGTATGCCACGGTATCTAGTTTGGAACTCTTCCAACATACCGTCCCTTTACTAAGGGTAAAGATAATGCCTGTGACTGACATTCAGTCGTCTTTATCACCCTGGAACACTTCCAGTGATTTTCCCCAGGATCAACTGATACCATCTCACTATGACTAGTGAGTATCCTAACATCCATTTAGATCTATCTCATAGATCCAAAGCTTAGGATATAGTAGGTATCACTTTGATCCTATGTGGAGAATCATTGTGATAAGCGGAGATTGATCGAGTGTAGCATAGGAAACTCCTTCCCTATCAAGAGTATGTCATCCACGTACGCCACCATACTCCCTACTACCTTTTTGTATATACAAGGTTCATCTATCATTTTGATGATGTCAAACTCTTTGACTATTTCATCAAAACAGATGTTCCAACTCCGCGATGCCTGCTTTATCCTATAAAGCATCTTGCACACGTTTCCGCTGCTCCCACTGTCTACGAGGCCCTCTGGCTGTGTACTTATAGACGCTCTCTTCTAAAACATCATTTAGAAAAGCTGTCATGACACCCAACCACCAGATATCGTAGTCATGGTATGTAGCCGTGGCAAGTAGGATCCGGATGGACTTAAGCATAGCCACTGGAAAAGGTTTCATCATTATCCACGCCTGGTCGATGACGAAAACCTTTAACAAGTCTAGCTTTGAAAGTCTCAACCTTTCCATGTACACCAAGTAATCTTCTCAAGATTTACTTGCTCCTGATGGGGATTTAACCCTTCAGATATAGCAACTAAAGTCCATACTTTGTTGGTGTATAAGGATTCCATCTCAGATCGCTAAGCATCCAGCTATTCTTACAGAGTCCCACTCCTGATGGCCAGCTCGAAACTAGTTGGGTCATCATCTCATGATGCAATCCTCGCTCCCACTGTCATAGAGAAACCAAAGTATCTCTCAGGTGGGTGAGGAACCCTACTAGATCGGCGGAGAGGCTGAGGTTCGTTAGTAACTATTGAATCCTTTGGTTCTTTCAAATCATCAGCTGCAGTTTGTATAGCTGGAACCTTTCCAGTTCTACATAACAGATCTTGCCTCGAGCTTGTCCGGATTTTGCTTTTTGACATAGGCCGGACAACCCCAAATCTTAATTAGCTTAAGACATGGGCTCTTCCCATTCCATATCAAATATGAAGTGGTAAGCAACTGATTTGATTTGAACCCTATTCAATAGGTATGCAGCTTCTCAAGCGCATAACTCCCAATAAGGAAACAGGTAACTCAGTATTACTCATCATAGAGCACACCATATCACATAGGGTGCTATTGCTCCGCCCCGATATACCATCGTGCTATGGTGTATACGGAGGAGTAATGCTGAGAGAGAATCTCATTCTCCTTTAGAAAAGTCCAGGAATTCCGTGCTCAAGTATTCTCCTCCTTGATCACATCAAAGGACATAATACTTATACCCGTATTTTTGGTTCTCTACTTCTAACTTATATTCTGTGAATATCTCAAAAGGTTCGGACTTGTGTTTCAACAGGAACATATGTCTGAATCTCGAGAGATTATCAGAGAATGTAACGAAGTACAAAGAACCAGTCCTGGCATATGTAGACAGGGGACCTTACATACATCAACATGTATCATCCCAAGAGTTTACTAACTCTTTCTCTGTTTCCAGTAAACGGAGCTATGGTCATCTTATCTCTGTGACATGACTGGCAAGTTTCATAAGATGTAAATTCAAACTGATTTAAATATGCATCTACAAGTAACTTCAGCTAGTCGGGTCACATTGATATGACCTAGTCTACAATGCCTCAAGAAGGATTCGTTCATTTCTGAACTCTTCCTCTTATGTGTGTTCTGTATACTAAGAACTGTAGTTTGATTTAGAACGTCAATGCTTTTAGATAACGTGCCTGAACCGATCAACTTTTGATATAGGAAATGTTCAAAACATTATCCAACAATACAAAATTTTATCATTTCTTTACTAATAAAGAGATAGATATGATTTTGTATATCAGGTTCGGTATCTAATAACATTCGTTCAGAATCAATGTATTTGGAATACAGGGTGACAGTGACCAACAGACTTGGCTGCAACACTTGCCCCGTTTTCTGCCTCATGAAACTTATCACCCGTTCTCAGTTCTCTACCTTTCTGTAGCCCTATGTAACAGATTACATATCTGGGATCCTGATCTGGTAGCAAATACCCAGGACGCAGAGGATAGTGAGAAACAGTTCTTTGTAATGAACACGCCCGAAAATGATGCATCAGCATGCACTCTCTTCGTTTGGGCGGCACGGGAAATATGGTATTCCCCAATTTCCTGCTCTGTCTTATAACAATTATAAGTTGGAGCAGGACCAACGTTCCCCAGCTCAGTACAACAAGCGGGTTCGGTCAATATTCCGTATTATTATCTTGATTAAGGCGTGATATGGTCGCTACCTGGAGAGAGAGAGAAGAAAACACTCAGCGTATGCTCTTGCAAGAATAGATTGGTTATTATTTTATCTAATCAGGATGGCTCCCACTGCCTTTTATCAAATCTTCCTTCAAACCCTAAAAGGAAAGACTAGCCGGGATTAATTACACACTACAAGTTCGCCAATCTTTCAGCCAGGCCAGTGTCGGTACTTTGAGGGAGGTGCCCCGTGCTTTCGCACGGACCTAATTAATGTAAACCTCGTTTTCCCAGAGGCGTAACCTCGTTAACACCTTTCTAGACACCTACTTGATCGGCTAATTGTAATGTGTAAAACTCTCCCAGGAGTAACAATTACTCGCAGCGGATATCGGGATCCAACTATCTCATAGAAGGTATGCAATCTCATTGCAAATTTCAACACTTGAAATTCCCGATAATATTTTGCCCCTAGCGTGCTATGACCTTGACGCATGCCAAACAACCCATAGTCCGCTAGTCAAGTTCAACCCGTACATTTCTTGATTGAATTAAACTCACCCGCATGACCCTTGACGCATGCCAAACAACGCCGTAAGAATACCCTAATCCAATCGCATCATATGCTAGCAGATAAGCACTAGTTAGCTACCGTACACTACGCCTTGACGCATGCCAAACAACCGCAGCACGAATACTAACTAGTACTTATCTGAGATGACGGAGGGCTACGACAGGTTTTTCTGAAAACCTTTTGCGTAATGAACTTGATATCGTTGTAGAATCAAATGATTTTAAAATGGAGTGTTTTTGAGGCTTTTCTAGTTTTGCTAAAGGAATCACTCCCGGTGAAGGGATCGTCGGTCCTTTCCTCGTCGAATGAGGTGCGGGATATATCATATATATCACTGTGCAAAGCAAAAACTCTTAAAAGCAATCAAAAGACAAACTGAGTGTGTAGCATCAGCCAGTTATTGCTAAAGGAGTCACTCCCGGTGAAGGGATCTCGGTCCTTTCCTCATCGAATAAGGTGCAGGATATATCACATATACCTCTGTGCAAAGCAAGAACTGTAGCTACCTGTTTTATTTTGAAATTCGATTCTACAACATCTTAGGTTTCTTTTATTTCATTAATCACATTAATGAAGTCCCATCATTTAAGTACCTAAACATCACAGATAAATACGACGTACACTTATGCCATCCGCATTCGCCTCGATGTCCCCTCGTGCACCGTTAGGTTAGGTAACTAACGGCAGAGCGGGGCAGGGCTAGCGCGGGTGTAAAACATAAGTAACGCCTATATAATATATCATATATACTATATGCAGTATCTATCACAGAACATCACATGATCACATCACAGATATCGCAGCAGAAGAAACATATGAAATATTGGATATACTAGGACGTCCGTGTTTTCAATAAGAGCCAGTATAAAACACGGATTCCACGGTCGTGATGAATAGCCAAACCCACACCCCTAGACCCCTACGAGAGCGGCAAGCAACCCTACCAATTCTGGAGTTAGGAGACCCGGACTCGACTCCTCGAGTTGGTCTCCAGAACCCGGTTACTTGTGCCCTCCTCTTTGGGTCTATCCTAGTGCGGAAAAGTAAATAATATACAAAAGGTGACATCTTCCGCAACCTGGAAGTGCCCCAATAAAAGAATATTACATACAAGATTTTACATGAATGAAAATGAAAAACACCCATCTCACATAAAAACCCCCGGCTATTCAAACACGACGATCCAATATAACATATCCAGCAACACATAACATCACATGTCATCAACGTAAGTAAATATGCGCATCCCAATTGTCGTTCACATATAGCAACGAAACCGGCGATATCACATATTACACTTACGGTCACAGAAAAGAAAGTGTAAAACTACAACAGTTGGAATCCGCAACCACCTCAGACATCGCATGCCTGACCAAATGAATTACTTAGACATCGCATGCCTAACAATTATAAACCCCGCATTTTAGTCCCATTATCGAAAACACTTTTCAATATCAAGTCGGGCAATTCAACAAGATTCCCGACATCCTGATCGAATGCTCGTCGCAAACTTCAGTAGACGGCTGCACCCCCAATACAGTCGACGAAGTGCACCAAGGCGGAACACCGCTGCCGCGAGCACCCGAACGGATGCTTTCGGCGACGGTGTTCTCCTACAGTCACTTGGTCGGGGCTATGGAGCGAGGCTGTCTATTAAGTTTACCCGGCGAGTATCCGCGTACGCTACGTGATTGCGACGGACTTTTGATCACATCAAAATTCCGTGGCAACCGATCAAGTGAGACTAAACTGCTATGTTTATAACATTCATTCAGTTATCTCATAACTATTTGTGAATTCCAATTATTGTATCACATTCCAGATAAATAGAAAATGTTAAACTTTCCGATCGAGCAATCGAATACCCAAGTTTTCCCGAAACAGATCATCACATGAAATAAGTTCGAAAACATTCACTTCGTGCCTCAGTACCAACGGTCCAGTCGTAGAAGGGTCAAGCCAACGCCTCACATGTGGCACGCCGTACTGTCCCAAACCCGAAGGTTCAAAGGGCAGTTCAAGACGGTCACATAATCGAGTTAAGGTTTGTTGTCTTCTACAGGGACCATCGCGTTACTTGCACTACTCAGAACGTCCTTAAACCACAGAAAAATCCAACACTTGGATATTTTCCGACAGGGGAAAAGTTGGGTATTTATATCCGGTCGAACTTTTTAACATATTCTAAAATTATCCGGAAAGCCACATAGACAAAATCTGATAATCCGATCGAATCTTTGATTCCCAAAACAACCCAGAATATTCAACTCATGAATAAATATTAAAAATTCCCAGAAAATCCAGCACATACAGAAACTAATTACTGTGCAAACCACGTGCATTGATTCAGTATTATGGCCGCGGAACCGCCGCGAAAGCCAGGGTGGGGCCGCGGTTCCGCGGCTCTTTTGTCGAATCAATTGCACGTGCTTCACAGTAATTCATCATATTCCATACTGAATTTTTTAGCAATTTTTAATTCACAAAAATCCAAAAATTCAGAAAATTTCCAGAGAGCAATTTTTGGGTTAGGGTTTCGGTTCGTTCGGATTCCAAACTCCGTCTAGACTTCGCCTAAGGCTCTAGCTAGGCTCTAATACCACTGTAGGGTTCCTAGGCACTCTCAAGAGGTCTCACAAGGCATCAACCATGCCAATTTCAAAAATTACAGTGCCGAGAAACCCTAAACTACGGATCGTTAACTAGAAATCTAGGCGACCAAAGCAACTAGTTTACAACTAAACTAAAAGAACGGAAATACAACCTTTGTAGATCCGATTCTCTACCTCCATGGCTCCGCGATGATGTCTCCTCGCTGTACAAATCGGATCTTGGGCTCTAGCGTCGGCTTCATCGGAGAAAAAGCGGGCTAGGTCATCGACGACGATGCCGAAGATGATCTACGTCGAGGCATCGCTAGATCAAGCTCCAACTTTACCAAGTCATGAAACTTGTGAAGAAAACACACTCTACTACTTGGCAAGAGATAGAGGATGAAGAAATAGGAAGTGGGTTCACTTTAGAATTGGATTTCTTACTCTTTTTCTCACTTTGCCATTTTTGGTAGCAAGCTTCTTCATGTGAAGAAGAAGAAGAAGAAGATAATATTATGATAAGTTATTAGAATAGAATAGAAAATCAATTCTTATCATAATTTTAACTATAGTTATGTGTAGAGAATTGACCAAGGTTAAAGGAATGGTTAGGGTTAAGCATGAAGACAAGAATGGTTACAAAGTCAAAGCTTCATGAAGCTTCAACTAGAAACAAAGAAAGCCACCATTTTTCTCTTTATGCAAATTATTTTCCAAAAAGAATAAAGAATAAATAAAATAGATAATTAAAAGAAAACCCTAACCATTACACAACCATGGTTTAATATTTACACATACACAAGTGAGCATGTATCATTAAACATGATACAAACTTGTGTACAAAAGTATATCACATATACAATGTGCACAATCCAAGTGAGAAAATCCATTTAAAGTGAACCGATACTAGTTAATGCAAAGTAATATATCAAATATATAATTATGCATTAAATCATTAAATCAACACTTGATTCAATGATCCGGTCATATCGTATATATAACCGACTAATATCAACAGTAACAACTTATCGAATCAACACTTGATCCGACAACCCGGCTATATCGCATATAACCGATCAATATCACAGATCGCGAGAATCGAATACAGTATCACATACTGGTATCATTCTCGGTCCCGCACATATCTCATATGCGCTCCTATTTCGTTTCGCTTGAGCCAGGAAACCTCTGTGTAGGACTCTAAAGACTCGTCAATACGCCGGTAGCAGATGATGATCATATCAAGCACCCACAAGCCGCAAGCGGTCTGCTAAACATAACGGCCACCCGGGTATTGAGCGATCAGAAGATCGACGAGCAAGCCCGCTCACACTCCTGTGAATCCAACCAGTAACACTTACCGTACAGTCCGGTCTCGTCGTCTGATATGTCGCATATCTCGCCTAGGGGTGGTAAACGTCAGACCCCAATAGCTCGATAAGTCGTGTCGATATGAGGTCTATAACAATTTGAGAAACTGCTGGTAACACTTACCAGTAAATCTCAGCAACCCTGGCCAGGGATTTCCGGTTATAGCCAATCGAACACAGCGCAACATCAACTCCCTATACCGGGAGAGACGAATCCCCTCCTATCGCTCATTGCCTCCATGTGATTCGGGACTGTACCCAAAAACCACCGTTTTGCACGCCCTCTTGGACGTGGTAAGGTGGAAATCAAAGCACAGTGGGAACCACACAAGACTCTATGACGATCTCGGGTCAACAGACTACTCTGTACCAGTGTCACCAGAGAACTGCCATCTGACGTAAGGTATAATACCATCTGGGAGTTCTCGGCGAGTCCGTCCAGTGTACCCAGTCTCCACTGAGCACCCGTATATCATCTCTGATGTCAAACACCAATGGATATGGGATCATCCATCGCCCATCTGTATGGGTCGAGAAGGTATACGCTAGTCTACTCTGGTATATCGATGCCCCGTCTCGATATACCCACGACTAGGGACTTTGAAGGATGTACTTATGGACTACCATGTCCCCACTAGTATGATCCGCATCATAGTCCAGGTAGTCAAGTACACATCCTAAGGGCTTTACCAACATGTAACAGAGAGACAATCAGTGTACATGTTAAGGTAAAGAGTAACCAGATAGCATACTATCATGTCGAGCAAGAAAGTCCTCCCTATATATGTCCAAGCATCCACTGCAATATACATCCTATGTATAGTAATGGCCTCTAGGGCATACATATAACTAACATTACCTAGGTCAACTAGACCTGCTCCAGAACTTGATTGTTGAAGTAAAACTGTGTCGAGAAGCGGACTCAAGATATACTGATCACGAGGCCAGGTTAGTGCAGAGATAAGGGGAGGTTTTCCGATGCTTTCGCGAAGGTCCTTAATTAAATAACCCTTTCTCTTTTGGCGGTTTCGCCGTTAACACTTTTCTAGACATCCTGTAAACGATATACCGTTAAGCGGTGTTCTAAACACAGTTAACCTCTCCTAAGAGTGCGAAGTCCTTAAGTCTTAAAGTCTAGTTTCTTTTAAAATTTGTGTGGGTAAACGTTTATGCACAGTTTCGTGATTTGTGGGACACGGAAAAGGTGATGAAATCCATTACCGTATCTTGTGGGGTTCGCTTGCTCTTAAGTCCGTATTAATGGATGCAATGCACAATTCAATAAAAATTCTATAAAGAATCAAACAATCATTTTTTAGTTTAATCACGGCACTGCAACAAATACGGGTTAGTCAAGTTTTAGCGTTTGCTAGTGAACTTGAAAAGAATACTGCAAAGATGTATAGTGGTTGCGTCGGATTTGAAAAAGAAGGCGTTAACGAAGTACGTACCGATAAATTTTTGGGTTTAGAAACCCCCGTTGATATTAAATCCGAATAGCTTGAAATGTTCGCTTGCGCGGGTCAAACTACCCGGATCTTTAGCACTATATGTCGTAATCACCTTAGCTTGGAATGTACACTTTGCTCCCAAAAATCGCCGTTCACAATTCCGCAAAATCTACAAATGTCGGAAAAATGGATATTAGTGCGGAAAAATGATACGACTGCCTAAATACCTGCACACTAAAATTTATAAAAAAAACAAACAATACAAATAGGACAAAAACAGAACACTGGAGCATAGAACAAAAATTTGGAACAATTGGGGGAGCTTGGGCCGGCAAGCTCGGAAATAGCAGTAATGTCGCCGGTTCGATTTTTGATTTTGGCTCCAAACTTCTTCTGTGTTCACAGTGCTCCACTAGTGCCTCATTGGTATTGTTTATCTTTTCTGTTTAGTTACAAAGTGCAAGCATGTCCAATTTCAAGAGAACAAAATGGTTAGTTTAGTTAGTTTTTGTTTTGGTTTTGGTTTTGGTTTTTGAAAATCTTATGTTGTTTTGAAAATAGGTTTAGTTGTATAAGTGAGATGTACAATGATTAACCCGAAATTACAAGAATTAAAACGTTACCGTCTTCCCGGCAACGACGCCATTTGATCGCACGCTTTTGGCGTGTTGAGTTTTAAAGTTCTAAAGTTTAACCGCGATCAGGACGGTGTCGCTTTGCAGCTAGCCGCGATGAGCACGGGTCGATCCATAGGGAGACGGAGCGTTTTAGGTTCTTGTTCTTACGAGTTAATGCGCGTGGGCAGAATTGTTCATATCTAACCTATGTGTTATATGCAAGTATAAAGTTGTTAGGAAAATATACAATAGTGCAAGCTAAGAAAATCCTCACTAAATCCTTTGAGCCGAACTTAACGATTGAAGCTAGAGCAATCGGCAACAACGTGGATTAGGCTGCTTAAGCACGGTATTCGTGAAATCCGGCTTATTGACCCTTGTCCTTCCGTCCTTGTCTCTTGATTTCGCCTCCGGCCAAACCGAACCAACCGGTCGCGGTTAGGAATCACCGTTACCTTGGTAGGGTAGGGTGCCTAACGGAGTGCTTGCGTAACATTTGGACGGAGTTCAATGGAAAATACGGAAAAAGGAAATGAGAAACGGAACGTTAACTTACAATATCGTATTCTTTGCCTAACAACACATATTCACAACATCAAAACAACAAACTAAAAAGAGCAAAGAAAAGAGAAACAAAGAAAAGAGAAGAAAAGATTACAAGCAAGTAAGTAAATTACATGGAATGAAAATGAGCAAGTAAGTAAAGCATGTAATTAAAGTGCAAGAAAGTAAGGAACAAGTAATGAAAGAGCAAGTAATGGAAAGGGCAAGAAAGAAACATTAAGAACCATGGAAACAAAGAGCACAATACAAGCTATGGATTCACATACCTAAACTTAAACTTGCAAGCTCAATTAAGAGGTTGCAAGATCAAGTGAAGATAAAGAACCCAAGGGAATATGAAGGCACAAAGAGAAAGCTTTATTTATTCCAAATGAAGATACAACCCTTGAGATCAATTGCCAAAACTTAAATTTGCAAGCTCAATGAAGAGGTTGCAAGCTCAAAAGAAGGCAAAGAACTCAAGAGGAAGCTAAGCTATGTACAAGAGAACAAAATGAAAAGAGAAAGGAATTACAAAGTGTATGAAATGAATGAGAAAACTTGGACCCTTGACCCCTTGCCCACTGCCTGCTTTTATAGGCAAAAAAGAAGATTAAACAAATAATGAAAATAGGGCTACGTGGCAGCAAGGGAGGGCCCACAGAAAAATGGGACCCAATGGAGCATATGGGGCCGGCGACCTCGGTTTTAAGGGGCTTGTGCTCGGGTCAAATCCGAGCACAAGGGCTCGTATTTGGTGTGTTGACTATTGTTGTCTTCCACATCACTCTGGTGTAGTTTGTTTTCTCAGTAAAGGCTCTGGATGCACTCAGGGTTTGGAGGGAACTTGTAGCTTCAAATCACATCAACACTTTTTGCATTAAACACCCATCACTTCTCATGCCCACATGTGTACCCACTTGCTCCTAGCCATCATGAGTGTGTGCCATGGCAGCCCCCTAGGTTCTAGTGCTCACTTATGTAGACACTTGTATTGTGTTGGTCCATTTAGATAAAAAGTGTATACACAAGCATGTTGCATAAAGAAACCCAAGAATTATCGGTCGGTTTGCGGTTCTGGTTACAGTGTCAGCTCACAACTATAATATCCATGATTTTAAGTGTATTTCCAGTATTTTGTCACGGATACCTGTAATCTGTATTACTGAGCAAACACTGGTTAATAGTACCGATATATACAAAAAATAGATAATGAATGAGCGGTATTAAAATGCAATATTCTAGTATGAACAGCTCTGTTCAAATTTTGAAAAGAGGTCACGCCTCACGTGCCTTGTACGAGGGCGTCAACGCCAGGAGTTAAAAACTCTGAGGTAGCGCCTCACGTGCCTTGCACGAGGGCGCCAGCGCCTCACGTGTCTTGTATGAGGGCGCTAGCGCCAGGAATTAAAAAACTCTGAGGCAGCGCCTTACGTACCTTGCACGAGGGCGCCGGCGCCAGAACTAAAAGTTCTCTGGCATTAGATCAAAGGTCCATTGCGGATGACAAATCATCAAAATACAGAATTAAATTCTGTTAAGGAAATATTCCTCAAATATTTCTAAACGAGAAATATTACTCTCTGTACTACAGAGCACCGTTGGATTAAAAATCCAATGGTGATTAAAAATCACCAAGCTACAAAATAAGCTCTGTATGGGAAAATATTTCCCAAATCTTGTTAAAAACAAGAAAAATATCTTCTATAAAACAGAAGTCCTTGGATAAAAAATCCAACCGTGGATAAAATCCCCAAATCAATTAAAAATCTCTCAATGAGAAATTTCCTTAACTAAATCAACAAATTTACCTCAACTATATAAAGGACCCAAGACTCCAAGTCTTGCAGAGAAGAACCCCCGCCCCCTAAACCTCAAATTTAAAAAAGAGAGCAAGCAAAAAGAAAGCTTGAAGAAAGAAGAGACAAGAAGAATTTTCTTCGAGGTAAATACAAGTAATAGAGATCAGAGCATCTCATCTGCATATCCAAGGGTTTAACCCTCATAAAGAACATAGTTCTTACCCCTGGATCTGAGATCCATGAGAAAAGTATTCCACAAATGAGAGTTTAATTCTTGTGAGGATGAATTTGTTCTTGGGGATCAAAGACCCAGGGGAGAACAGAGAATTGAACTCTTCAGAAAAATGCACAAAGTAAGAAACAGCGTCGAGCGCCTCACATACCCCTCACATGGGCGCCGCTCAAATAAAGAGTGCTTAGCACTCAATGGTTGGCATTCAGCGTCGAGCGCCTCACATGCCCCTCAAGTGGGCACCGCTCAAATAAAGAGTGCTTATCACTCAATGGTTAGCGCTCAGCGCTGAGCACTTCACGTGCCCTTCACATGGGTGCCGCTCAAATAAAGAGTGCTTAGCACTCAATGGTTGGCGCTTAGCGTCGAGCGCCTCGCGTGCCCCTCACGTGGACGCTATTTAACATAAAGTGCTCTGCACTCATCAAATAGAGCCCAGGGCCATAAAGAGTGTTCAACATCCCATAAAAAACAAAAAAATTGGGAAAAGTAAAGTAAAGTGTGAGTATTAGAACCCATATAAATGCTCAGCATTATTTGCACAGAAAAAGGACGGAACCCAAGCAAGTGTTTAACACTTTTTTAAAAATGAAATTACAAAGCCTATGTGTTCTTTATTGTCCGAATTGGTTTCAGCCCCAAACAAGATTACCAATCTTCTGGTGAATATTCATTGGTTCAAGGGTCGGCCTCCATCTTTGCAATGCCAGTGGAGCAGGCGACTCAGGCCACCACTGGATTGTTCTTCGGGACTATGCTCCCGCCAATAAACTTCAATGCTTCACTGCCATTACAAGAGGCTCCAAAGAAGTCGGTCTTCGATCGGCTTGCAACTACTATGGCCCCTCTCAATGGGTCGTCCAATTCCAGCACCTCAGTCTTCGACAGGATGAGCCTAAGCTCAAGTGGGCCTGTAAAGAGTCTCGCGATACCTGAGAAGGCTATCCCAAAAAGGATAGTCCTCCCAAATCCTGCTGCGGGTGAGGTCGTTACACGATGCCAGAGCTGGTTCTTTGGGATTGAAACATGATGATATATGAAGGTCCCCTGTCTACACATGCTAGAGCTGGTTCTTTGTACTTCATTACATTAAATGATGATCTCTCAAGATTCAGACATATGTTCCTGTTGAAACACAAGTCGGAAAATTTTGAGAAATTCAATGAATTTATCAGAAGTAGAGAACCAAACGGGTATAAGTATTATGTCCTTTGATGTGATCAGGGAGGAGAATACTTGAGCACGGAATTCCTAGACTATTCTAAAGGAGAATGAGATTCTCTCTCAGCATTACTCCTCCTTATACACCACTGCACATTGGTATATCGGGGTGGAGTAATCGCACACTATTAGATATGGTGCGCTCTATGATGAGTACTACTGAGTTGCCTATTTCCATTTGGGGGTTATGCACTTGTGAAGCTGCATACCTATTGAATTGGGTTCCAACCAAATCAGGTGCCTAGCACTCAATATAAGATATGGTATGAGAAGAGCCCATTTCTTAAGTAAGTTAAGATTTGGGGTTGTCCGGCCTATGTCTAAAAGCAAAATCCGGACAAGCTCGAGACAAGGTCAGTTCTGTGGAAATTTGTTGGATATCCCAAGCATTTGCAAGGGAATATCTTCTACTGTACCGAGGAACAAAAGGTGTTTTATTTCTCGGCATGCCACCTTTTTAGAAAAGGATTTCACTTTGGAAAGAAATGTATAGTCATGAGGTAGAACTGGAAGGAGTTCCAGCTATACAAACTACAGCTGACGATTTGGTAGAACCGGAGGATTCAATAGTTCCCGACGAACCTCGGCCTCTCCGCCGATCTAGTAGGGTTCCTCATCCGCCTGAGAGATACTTCGGTTTTCTCAATGAAAGTGGGAGCGAGGATTGCATCATGAGATAATGACCCAACTAGTTTCGAGCAGGCCATCAGGAGTTGTGACTCTGTAAGAATGGCTGGATGCTAAGCAATCTGAGATGGAATCCATATACACCAACAAAGTATGGACTTTGGTTGCTTTATCTGAAGGGTTAAACCCCATCAGGAGCAAGCATATCTTGAGAAGATTACTTGGTGTAGATGGAAAAGTTGAGACTTTCAAAACTAGACACGTTGTGAAAGGTTCTCGCTATTAACCAGGTATGGTTTTTGATGAAACCTTTTCTCCAGTACCATGCTTAAGTCCATCCAGATCCTACATTCCATTTGCTATATACCATGACTACGATATCTGGCAGTTAGGTGTCATGACTGCTTTTCTGAATACTGATTTAGAAGAGAGCGTCTATTAGTACACAGCCAGAGGGCTTCATAGACAGTGGGAGCAGCGAAAACGTGTGCAAGTTTCTTTACAGGTTAAAACAGGCATCGCGGAGTTGGAACATCTGTTTCGATGTGGTAGTCAAAGCATTTGACTTCATCAAAATGGTAGATGAACTTTGTAGATACAAAAAGGTAATAGAGAGTATGGTGGTATTCCTTGTATTGTACGTGGATTACGTACTCTTGATAGGAAAGGAGTTTCCTATGCTATGCTCGGTCAATCTCCTCTTATCACAACGATTCTCCATATAAGATCAAGGTGATACCTCCTAAATCCTGGATTTTGGATCTATGAGATAGATCTAAGTGGATGTTAGGATTCTCACTAGGTGTAGTGAGATGGTATCAATCGATCCTGGGAAGAATCACTGGATAGTTTCCAGGGTGGTAAGGTCGACTGAAAGTCAGTCATAGGCATTGTCTTTACCCTCAGTGGAGAGACGGTATGTTGGAAGAGTTCCAAGGTAGATATCGTGGCAAACTAGACGATAAAAGCTGGATACATCGCTATCTAAGATGCTACCAAAAAGGAAGTCTGGGTGTATATTAGTTCATGAGATGAACTTTGTTCCTACCATTGTGTGACAATATAGTTGTGGCTTATGCCTAGGAACCCGCATACCATCAGTGACCCAGACATATTTTAAGGCAGTATCACCTGATCATGGAGATGATTGATCTCCTGGGGATTGAGGTTAGGAGAGTAGACTCAGAGGACAACACAGCGGATCCACTCACAAAGGCCTTTTTCCAAAGAGAGACTTTTATAGGATGGTCGAGTATGAGATACTACAACCACTGCTATATGATGGCCCTAGTGCAAGTGGGAGATTGTTAGTTATATATATGCCGTAGAGGCCATTACTATATATGAGATGTATATTGTAGTGGAGGCTTGGACATATATAGGGAGGACTTTCTTGCTCGACATGATAGTATGCTATCTGGTTACTCTTTATCTTAACATGTACACTGATTGTCTCTCTGTTACATATTGGTAAAGCCCTTAGGATGTGTACTTGACTACCTGGATTATGATGCGGATCATACTAGTGGGACAATGGTAGTCTGTGGGTACATCCTTTAATATCCCTAGTCGTGGGTGTATCAAGACGGGGCATCGATATACCAGAGTAGACTAGCGTGTTGCTTCTCGAGCCATGTAGATGGCGATTGATGATCCCATATCCATTGGTGTTTGACATCAGAGATGGTATACGGGTGCTCAGTGGAGACTGGGTACACTGGACGGACTTGCCGAGAACTCCCAGATGGTATTATAACTCACGTCAGATGGCAGTTCTCTGGTGACAGTGGTACAGGTTAGTCTGTCGACCCGAGATCGTCATAGAGTCTTATGTGATTCCCACTGTGCTTTGATTTCCACCTTACCATGTTCAAGAGGATGTGCAAAACGGTGGTTTTTGGGTACAGTCCCGAGTCACATGGAGGCAATGAGCGATAGGAGGGGATTCGTCTATCCTGGTATTGGGAGTTGATGGTGCGCTGTGCTCGATTGGCTATAATATGAAGTCCCTGGCCAGGGCTATTTCAGAGATTTAATGGTAAGTGTTGTTAGTTGTATGTATGCCCTAGAGGTCAGTATTGTACAGATGATGTATATTATATTGGATGCTTGGACATATATAGAGATGACTTTCTTGCTCGATATGATAGTATGCTATCTGGTTACTCTTTATCTTAACATGTATACTTGTCTCTTTAAACTGTCTTATGGTTACATGTTGATAAAGCCCTTAGGATATGTACTTGACTACTTGGACTATGATGCAGATCATACTAGTGGGGACATGGTAGTCTATAAGTACATCCTTCAAGGTCCCTAGTCGTGGGTGTATCGAGACAGGGCATCGATATACCAGTGTAGACTAGCGTATACGCTTCTCGACCCATGAGATGGGCGATGGATGATCCCATATCCATTTGTGTTTGACATCAGAGATGGTATACGGGTGCTCAGTGGAGACTGGGTACACTGGACGGACTCGCCGAGAACTCCCAGATGGTATTATACCTCACGTCAGATGGCAGTTCTCAGGTGACACTTGTACAGGTTAGTCTGTAGACCCGAGATCGTCATAGAGTCTTGTGTGATTCCCACTGTGCTTTGATCTCCACCTTACCACGTCCATGAGGGCATGCAAAACGGTGGTCTTTGGGTACAGTCCCGAGTCACATGGAGGCAATGAGCGATAGGAGGGGTTTCGTCTCTCCCGGTATTGGGGGTTGATGTTGCGCTGTGCTCGATTGGCCGTAACAGGGAAGTCCCTGGCCAGGGCTGATCAGAGATTTGCTGGTAAGTGTTACCAGTAGTTTCTCGACCCGTTATGAGCCTCACATCGGCATGACTTATCGGTTATTGGGGTATGACGTATACCACCCCTAGATTTGATATGCGACATATCAGACGAACAGACCGGACTGTACGGTAAGTGTTACTGGTTGGATTCACAGGAGTGTGAGCGGGCTAGCTCGTCGATCTTCTGATCGCTCAATACCCGGATGGCCGTTACGTTTAGCAGACCGCTTGCGGCTTGTAGGTGCTTGATATGATCATCATCTGCTACCAGCGTATTGACGAGTCTTTAGAGTCCTACACAGAGGTTTCCTGGCTCAAGCGAAACGAAATAGGAGCGCATATGAGATATGTGCGGGACCGAGAATAATGCGTGTTTGTGATACCGCATTTCATTCTTGCGATGAATGTTTCGATTGTTTATATGCGATATAACCTAGTTATCGAATCGTAGATTGATTCGATAAGTCGATACATTGGATACTAGTCGGTTATGTGCGACATGACCGGATCATTGAATCAAGTGTTGATTTAATGATTTAATGTATAATTATGTATTTGATATATTACTTTGCATTAACTAGTATTGGTTCACTTTAAATGGATTTTCTCACTTGATGTGCAAGAAGTATATGTGATATACTTTTGTGCACATATTTGTATCATGTTTGATGATACTTGATCATGTGGTTAAGTGTAAAGGATTAAACCATGGTTAAGAGATGATTAGGGTTTTGCTTTTTCATTTATTTGTTTATTTATTTATTTGGAAAAGATTTAGATAAGAATGGTGGCTATGTTTGTTTTTAGTTGAAGCTTCATGAAGCTTTGACTTCTTAACCATTCTTGTCTTCATGCTTAACCCTAACCCATCCAAGTAACCATGGTCCATTCTCTACACTCAACTATGGTTAGCTTATGATAAGTATTGAATTATTTTTCATTTTAATTCAACACTTATCATATTCTTTCTTCTTCTTCATCTTCTTCTTCAAGATAGAAAACTTGATGCCATCAATGGCAACTTGAGATCTAAAGTGAGAAATCCAATTCTAAAGTGAACCCACCTCCTATTTCTTCACCCTCTACCTCTTGCCAAGTTGTTTTGGGTGTTTTCTTCACAAGTTTCACAACTTGGTGAAGTCGGAGCTTGAACTTGTGAAACCTCGACGTAGATCATCTTCGGCACGAAGGCGACGACCTAGTCCGCCCAATTCTTCGATGAAGCCGACGTTTGAGTTCGGGATTCGAGATGGACAGCGAGAGGACGTCTACGTGGAGCTAAGGAAGTGGAGAACAGGATCTACAAAGGTTGTAGCCTCTCTCCTTTAGTTAAGTTGTTAACTAGTTTCGTTTATCGCCGAAATTTCTAGTTAACGATCCGTATTAGGGTTTCTCGGCACCCATAAAATTTGAAATTGGCATGGTTGATGCCTTGTGAGACCTCTATAGTGTGCTTAGGAACCCTACAGTGGTATCAGAGCCTAGCTAGAGCCTTAGGCGAAGTCTAGACGGAGTTTGAAGTCCGATCGACCCGAAACCCCAACTCAAATATTGCTCTCTGGACTTTTTCTAAAAAATGGGATTTTTCCATATTAAAAATTCTTTAAAATATCAGCATGAAGATATAAGAATTATGGTGCAAAACGAGCTCATGATGCGTCTAAACCGCCGCGGAAACGCGACAGAAGCATGGCTTCTGCCGCGGTTCCGCCGCCTACTGTTCACAATGCGCAATAATTTTTGCACAGTAATTCCTCTTTTCTGGTGCTGAGTTTTATGGGAATTTTTAATATTTATTCAAGAGTTGAATTTTCTGGGATTGTTTTGGGGATTCAGTGTTTCGATCGGAGTATCAGATTTTGTCTATGTGGCTTTCCGGATAAATTTTAGAATATGTTAAAAAGTTCGACCGGATATAAATACCCAATTTTTCCCCTGTCGGGAAATTTCCAAGTGTTGGATTTTTCCGTAGTTTAACGACGTTCTAAGTAGTGCAAGTAACGCGATGGACCCTCTAGAAGACAACAAACCTTAACTCGATTATGTGACCGTCTTGAACTGCCCTTTGAACCTTCGGGTTTGGGGCAGTACGGCGTGCCACATGTGAGGCGTTGGCTTGACCCTTCTACGGCTGGACCGTTGGTACTGAGGCACGAACTGAATGTTGTTAGACTTATTTCATGTGTTGAGCTGTATCGGGAAAACTTGGGTATTCGACTGTTCGATCGGAAAGTTTAACATTTTCTGTTTATCTGGAATGTGATACAATAATTGGAATTCACAAACAGTTATGAGATAACTGAATGAATGTTATAAATCTAGCGGTTTAGTTTCACTTGATATTGAAAAGAGTTTTCGATAATGAGACTAAAATGCGGGGTTTATAACTGTTAGGCATATGATGTCTAAGTATTTCATTTGATTAGGCATGTGATGTCTAAAGAGATTGCGGATTCCAACTGTTGTAGTTTTACACTTTCTTTTCTGTGACCGTAAGTATAATATGTGATATCGCCGGTTTCGTTGCTATATGTCAACGACAATTGGGATGCGCATATTTACTTACGTTGATGACATGCGATGTTATGTGTTGCTGGATATGTTATATTGGATTGTCGTGTTTGAATAGCCGGGGGTTTTTATGTGAGATGAGTGTTTTTCATTTTCATTCATGTAAAAACTTGTATATAATATTCTTTTATTTGAGGCACTTCCAGGTTGCGGAAGCTGTCACCCTTTGTATATTATTTTCTTTTCCGCATTAGGATAGACCCAAGGAGGGGAGCACAAGTAACCGGGTTCTGGGGTCCAGTGGGAGACCAACTCGAGGAGTCGAGTCCGGGTCTCCTAACCCTAGAATTGGCAGGGTTGCTTGCCGCTCTCGTAGGGGTCTAGGGGTGTGGGATTGGCTATTCATCACGACTGTGGAATCCGTATTTTATACTGGCTCGTATTGAAAACACGGACGTCCTAGTATATCCAATGTTTTATATGTTTCTTCTGCTGCGATATCTGTGATGTGATCATGTGATGTTCTATGATAGATACAGTATATAGTATATATGATATATTATATAGACGTTACTTATGTTTTGCATCCGCACTAGCCCTGCCCTGCTCTGTCGTTAGTTACCTAACCTAACGGTGCATGAGGGGACATCGAGGCGAATGCGGATGGCATAAGTGTACGTCGTATTTATCTGTGATGTTTAGGTATTTAAATGATGGGACTTCATTAATGTGATTAATGAAAGAAAATAACCCTAAGATGTTGTAGAATCAAATTTTAAACTAAAACAGGTAGCTACAGTTCTTGCTTTGCATAGCGGTATATATGATATACCCTGCACCTTATTCGATGAGGAATGGACCGAGATCCCTTCACCGGGAGTGACTCCTTTAGCGATAACTGGCAGATGCTACACACTCGGTTTGCTTTTGATTGCTTCTATAGTTTCTGCTTTGCACAGTGATATATATGATATATCCCGCACCTCATTCGACGAGGAAAGGGCCGACGATCCCTTCACCTGGAGTGACCCCTTTAGCAAAACTAGAAAAGCCTCAAAATCACTCCATTTCAAAACTTCATTTGATTCTACAACGATATTAAGTTCATTACGCAATAGGTTTTCAGAAAAACCTGTCGTAGCCCTCCGTCATTTCAGATAAAGACTATTTAGTATTCGTGCTGCGTTTGTTGACCTCTGTCAAGGCGTAGTATGCGGTAGCTAACTAGTATTTATCTGCTTATGCATATGATGCAGATTGGATTAGGGTATTCATACGACCTTGTTGACCTCTGTCAAGGGTCGTGCGAGTGGGTTTGATTCAATCAAGAAATGACGGGTTGAACTTGACTAGTGCACTATGGTTTGTTGACCTCTGTCAAGGTCATGGCACACTAGGGGCAAAATATTATCGGGAATTTCAAGTGTTGAAATTTGCAATGAGATTGCATACCTTCTATGAGATAGTTGGATCCCGATACCCGCTGCGAGTAAGAGTTACTCCTGGGAGAGTTTTACACATTGCAATTAGCTGATCAAGTAGGTGTCTAGAAAGGTGTCAACGGGGTTACGCCTCTGGGAAAACGAGGTTTTACATTAATTAGGTTCGTGCGAAAGCATGGGGGACCTCCCTCAAAGTACCGACACTAGCCTGGCTGAAAGATTGGCAAACTTGTAGTGTGTAATTAATCCCGGCTAATCTTTCCTTTTAGGGTTTGAAGGAAGATTTGATAAAAATTAGTGGGAGCCATCCTGATTAGATAAGATAATAACCAATCTGATCTTGCACGAGCTTACGCTAAAGTGTTTTCTTCTCTCTCTCTCCAGGTAGCGACCATTTCATGCCCTAATGAAGATAATAATATGGATGTATTGACTGAACCCGCATGTTATACTGTGCAGGGGAACGTTGGACCCGTTCTTTCTTATAAGAGTTATAAGACTGAACAGGAAACAGGAGAATATCTAGATTCTCACGCCGCCCAAACGGAGAACGTGCATGATGATGCACCTTCTTCGGGTGTGTTTGTTATTGAGAACTGTTTCTCAGTTCACCCTACGTCCTGGGTATTAGATACCGGATCAGGATCCCATATATGTAAGCAGTTACATGGGCTACGAAAAGGTAGAGAATTGGGAAAATGTGATCATTCCGTTCAAGTAGGGAATGGGGCAAATGTTGCAGCCAAAGCAGTTGGCATATATCATCTGGTATTACCAAATGGTGATACACTAGTCCTGAATGAGTGCTATTATATACCGAACATGATGTGCAACATTATATCAGTTTCTTTATTAAGTAAAGAAGGATATAATTTTGTAGTAAAGGATAATGTTATGAACATATTCCTAGATCAAAAGTTGATTGCATCAGGCTCGCTACATAATGGCATATTCATTCTCAATCAAAATACAGTCTTCAATATACAAAACACACACAAGAGGAAAAGCTCAGAAATGAACGAATCCTTCTTGTGGCACTGTAGACTTGGTCATATCAATGCGACACGACTGGCTAAGTTACATAAGGATGGTTATTTGAATTCTTTTGAATTATCATCTTATGATACTTGCCATTCATGTCTCAAAGGAAAAATGACCAAAGCTCCGTTTAGTGGACACGGAGAAAGAGTTAATGAACTCTTAGGACTGATACATAGTGATGTATGCGGTCCCATGTCTACGCATGCCAGGAACTGTTCTTCCTACTTCATTACATTCACTGACGATCTCTCTAGATTCGGACATGTGTTCCTGATGAAACACAAGTCTGAAGCTTTTGAGAAATTCAGAGAATATAAGCACGAAGTAGAAAAACAAACAGGCATAAGTATTAAGTTCCTTCGATCTGATCGAGGAGGAGAATACTTAAGCAATGAGTTCCTAGATTATCTAAAAGAGAATGGGATTCTCTCTCAGGTTATTCCTCCTTATACACCACAGCACAACGGTGTATCGGAGCAGAGGAATCGCACCCTATTAGATATGGTGCGCTCTATGATGAGTACAGCTGAGTTACCTATTTCCTTCTGGGGGTATGCGCTTGAGACAGCAGCATACCTATTGAATCAAGTTCCAACTAAATCTGTACCTACCACACCATATGAGATATGGAGTGGGAAGAGACCATGTCTTAAACGAGTTAAGATATGGGGTTGTCTGGCCTATGTCAAAAGGCAAAATCCAGACAAACTCGAGGCACGGTCAGTTCTATGTAAGTTTGTGGGATATCCTAAACATTCAAATGGATATCTTTTCTACCACAGTGAACAACAAAAAGTGTTTATTGCTCAACATGCCACCTTTTTAGAAAAGGAATTTCTTGCAAAAGAGATTAGTGGCTCTGAGGTAGAACTGGAAGAAGTTCCAGAAACACAAACTATAACTGAAGATTTAGTGGAACCAGAAGATTCGGTAGTACCCGACGAACCTCAGCCTCTCCGCCGATCTAGTAGGGTTTCTCGTCCACCTGAGAGATACTACGGTTTTCTCATTGATGGTGGAAGCGAGGATTGCATCATGGAGGATGATGACCCAACTAGCTTCGAGCAGGCCATCACGAGTGGGGACTCAGTGAAATGGCTGGATGCTATGCGGTCCGAGATGGAATCCATGTACACCAACAAAGTATGGACTTTGGAAGTTGCTCCTGAAGGGGTAAAACCCATTGGGAGAAAGTGGATCTTCAAGAAAAAACTTGGTGTAGATGGGAAAGTGGAGACTTTCAAACCTAGACTTGTAGCAAAGGGTTTTCGTCAAAGACCAGGTGTGGACTATGACGAAACCTTTTCTCCAGTGGCTATGCTTAAATCCATCCGGATCATGCTTGCCATCGCTGCGTATCATGACTATGAAATCTGGCAAATGGATGTTAAGACCGCCTTTCTAAATGGTGATTTAGAAGAGTGCGTGTACATGACTCAGCCAGAGGGCTTCGTAGACAGTGGGAGCAGCGGGAAGGTGTGCAAGCTGCTTAAATCCATTTATGGATTAAAGCAAGCATCGCGGAGTTGGAACATCTGCTTTGACGTCGTTATTAAAGAGTTTGATTTCGTGAAAAACCCAGATGAACCTTGTATTTACAAGAAGGTGGCAGAGAGTAAGGTTGTCTTCCTCGTATTGTACGTGGACGACATACTCTTGATAGGAAATGATATTCCTATGCTGTAATCGGTCAAGCTCTTCTTATCACAAAGATTCTCAATGAAAGATCTTGGTGATGCCTCCTGCATATTGGGAATTAGGATCTATAGAGATAGATCCAAACGGATTTTGGGATTGTCCCAATCCAGGTACATTGACACCATACTAAAGAGGTTTAGTATGGAAGAATCCAAGCGTGGGAACTTGCCTACGATCTCTGGAGTCACTCTCTCCAAAGAGATGTCTCCCAAGACTGATTTGGAGAGAGCTCGCATGCAAGGGATACCCTATGCTTCGGCTGTAGGCTCTATCATGTATGCGATGCTATGTACCAAACCCGATGTAGCATACTCACTAAGTGTAGTGAGCAGGTATCAAGCTGATCCTGGAGAGAGTCACTGGACAGCTGTAAAGAGCATTCTCAAGTACTTACGAAGGACTAAAGAGATGCTCTTGGTGTATGGTAACGGAGAACTCCAAGTGGAGTTCTTTACCGATTCGAGCTTCCAGAGTGATAAGGACGACTCTAAGTCGCAGTCGGGTTTTGTCTTTACCCTTTACGGAGGGGCGGTTAGCTGGAAGAGTTCCAAGCAGGAAACCGTGGCAGACTCGACGATGGAGGCTGAATACATCGCTGCCAACGATGCTGCTAAAGAGGCTGTCTGGATCAAGAAGTTCATTACTGAACTTGGAGTGGTTCCATCCATTGAGCATCCAATACCTTTGTATTGCGATAACAATGGAGCGGTGGCTTTGGCCAAGGAACCCAGGTCCCATCAGCGATCCAGGCATATTCTGAGGCGGTATCACCTGATCCGGGAGATAGTTGATCGCCGGGAGATCGAGGTCAGGAGAGTTGACACGAAGAACAACACGGCGGATCCACTCACGAAGGCCATTCCCCAGATACAGTTTGAGAGACTCTTCGGGATGCTCGGTATGCGATACTACAGCAGCTGGCCCTAGTGCAAGTGGGAGATTGTTAGTTGTATGTATGCCCTAGAGGCCAGTATTGTACAGATGATGTATATTATATTGGATGCTTGGACATATATAGAGATGACTTTCTTGCTCGATATGATAGTATGCTATCTGGTTACTCTTTATCTTAACATGTATACTTGTCTCTTTAAACTGTCTTATGGTTACATGTTGATAAAGCCCTTAGGATATGTACTTGACTACTTGGACTATGATGCAGATCATACTAGTGGGGACATGGTAGTCTATAAGTACATCCTTCAAGGTCCCTAGTCATGGGTGTATCGAGACAGGGCATCGATATACCAGTGTAGACTAGCGTATACGCTTCTCGACCCATGAGATGGGCGATGGATGATCCCATATCCATTGGTGTTTGACATCAGAGATGGTATACGAGTGCTCAGTGGAAACTGGGTACACTGGACGGACTCGCCGAGAACTCCCAGATGGTATTATACCTCACGTCAGATGGCAGTTCTCAGGTGACACTTGTACAGGTTAGTCTGTAGACCCGAGATCGTCATAGAGTCTTGTGTGATTCTCACTGTGCTTTGATCTCCACCTTACCACGTCCATGAGGGCGTGCAAAACGGTGGTCTTTGGGTACAGTCCCGAGTCACATGGAGGCAATGAGCGATAGGAGGGGTTTCGTCTCTCCCGGTATTGGGGGTTGATGTTGCGCTGTGCTCGATTGGCCGTAACAGGGAAGTCCCTGGCCAGGGCTGATCAGAGATTTGCTGGTAAGTGTTACCAGTAGTTTCTCGACCCGTTATGAGCCTCACATCGGCACAACTTATCGGTTATTGGGGTCTGACGTATACCACCCCTAGATTTGATATGCGACATATCAGACGAACAGACCGGACTGTACGGTAAGTGTTACTGGTTGGATTCACAGGAGTGTGAGCGGGCTAGCTCGTCGATCTTCTGATCGCTCAATACCCGGATGGCCGTTATGTTTAGCAGACCGCTTGCGGCTTGTAGGTGCTTGATATGATCATCATCTGCTACCGGCGTATTGACGAGTCTTTAGAGTCCTACACAGAGGTTTCCTAGCTCAAGCGAAACGAAATAGGAGCGCATATGAGATATGTGCGGGACCGAGAATAATGCGTGTATGTGATACCGCATTTCATTCTCGCGATGAATGTTTCGATTGGTTATATGCGATATAACCTAGTTATCGAATCGTAGATTGATTCGATAAGTCGATACATTGGATACTAGTCGGTTATGTGCGACATGACCGGATCATTGAATCAAGTGTTGATTTAATGATTTAATGTATAATTATGTATTTGATATATTACTTTGTATTAACTAGTATTGGTTCACTTTAAATGGATTTTCTTACTTGATGTGCAAGAAGTATATGTGATATACTTTTGTGCACATATTTGTATCATGTTTGATGATACTTGATCATGTGGTTAAGTGTAAAGGATTAAACCATGGTTAAGAGATGATTAGGGTTTTGCCTTTTCATTTATTTGTTTTTTTATTTATTTGGAAAAGATTTAGATAAGAATGGTGGCTATGTTTGTTTTTAGTTGAAGCTTCATGAAGCTTTGACTTCTTAACCATTCTTGTCTTCATGCTTAACCCTAACCCATCCAAGTAACCATGGTCTATTCTCTACACTCAACTATGGTTAGCTTATGATAAGTATTGAATTATTTTTCATTTTAATTCAACACTTATCATATTCTTTCTTCTTCTTCATCTTCTTCTTCAAGATAGAAAACTTGATGCCATCAATGGCAACTTGAGATCTAAAGTGAGAAATCCAATTCTAAAGTGAACCCACCTCCTATTTCTTCACCCTCTACCTCTTGCCAAGTTGTTTTGGGTGTTTTCTTCACAAGTTTCACAACTTGGTGAAGTCGGAGCTTGAACTTGTGAAACCTCGACGTAGATCATCTTCGGCACGAAGCCGACGACCTAGTCCGCCCAATTCTTCGATGAAGCCGACGTTTGAGTTCGGGATTCGAGATGGACAGCGAAAGGATGCCTACGTGGAGCTAAGGAAGTGGAGAACTGGATCTACAAAGGTTGTAGCCTCTCTCCTTTAGTTAAGTTGTTAACTAGTTTCGTTTATCGCCTAAATTTCTAGTTAACGATCCGTATTAGGGTTTCTCGGCACCCATAAAATTTGAAATTGGCATGGTTGATGCCTTGTGAGACCTCTATAGTGTGCCTAGGAACCCTACAAGAGTTACCAGTAGTTTCTCAACATGTTATGAGCCTCACATCGGAATGACTTATCGAGTTACTGGGGTCTGACGTTTACCACCCCTAGACGAGATATGCGGCATATCAGACGAACATACCGGACTGTACGGTAATTGTTACTGATTGGATTCGCAGGAGTATGAGCAGGATTGCTTGTTGATCTTCTGATCGCTCAATACCCGGGTGGCCGTTACGTTTAGCACGCCTCTTGCGGCTTGTGGGTGTTTGATATGATCATCACCTACTGCCGGCGTATTGACGAGTCTTTAGAGTCCTACACAGAGGTTTTCTGGCTCAGGCGAAACGGAGTAAAAGCACAAATGAGATATGTGCGGGACCGAGATTAATACGAGTATGTGATACCGTATTCTATTCTCGTGATTTGTATCATCGGTCGGTTATATATGATATAGCCAGGTTATTGAATCAAGTGTTGATTCGATAGATTGATACACATGATATTAGTCGGTTATATGAGATATGACCGGATCATTAAATCAAGTGTTGATTTAATGATTTAATGTATAATTATATATTTGATATATTACTTTATATTGACTAGTATTGGCTCACTTAAGTTTTCTTTTCTCACTTGATTTTGTGCTCATGATATATATGTGATATATATTAATGCACAACTATTGTGTCATGCTTGATGCCACATGCAATATGGGTGTATGAGACTTACACCATAGTTATAATAATGATAAGGTTTTTATTTATTTAAGTAATTCACAAATTAGTGGAAATTGTCACGTGCTTGGAAGCTTGGAGAAGCTTGTAGTATCTTTGACTTAGTCTACTAGTTTTGTTTTACTTGTAGATATTTATTAACCTAACCATTATTGTAACCCATGGTTTATTCTCTACATGAGTTAGTGTGTGACACTAACTCACCCATAGTTGCTATTCTCACCTCATTAGTTCATTCTCTTTCTCTCTGTTCATCTTCTTCATCCTTGAGAAAAAGCTCTCTAGCTTTTGAAATGGTGAGAAAATATTATGAGAATAATAAATCTAAAGTGAGCTCACTTCCTACTTCATCATCCTATACACTTGCTTGGGTAGTAAAGGGTGTTCTCTTCATAAAATTCTTGACCTAGTGAAGAGGTAGGTTGGGATTGAGTCTCCTCGACGTAGATCATCTTCGGCCTCGAAGACTGCGAGCAAGCTTGTTCATTTCTCCGAGGGAACCCATACTAGAGTCCGGGAGTTCGATGATCGCAGCGAAGGGACGACTACACGGAGTTTTAGAAGTGAAGGACCGGGTCTACAAAGGTTGTGTTCCTTGCTCACTAATTCTAATAGTTGATTACATGTTATATTGTCTAGTTACTTTAGCTTGATCCTTGGGTTAGGGTTCATTAGCACTCTAGAAATTTTAAATTCTACATGGTAGTTACTGTCGAAACCCAGTAGGGTGCTAAGGAATCCCAACAGTGGTATAAGAACCGTGCTAGAGTATTAGACAGTGTTTGTTAGATTACGAAACCGAAATACTCCGAAACATGAAACATCAAAACCTGCGTTATGTCGATTTTTAAATGAGCTCTAAAATTTTTTCAAACAACTGCAGAATGTTGTATGTGATATAACATGAACACTGGTAAAATTTGGGGCAGTTCCATGAACAGTGAACCGGCCACACCCCTTATCTCGGCCCAATTCTGAGCCCCCCCAAATTTTTTCAGTGTTCCAGTGGATGGGTTTTGATGTTTCAGGTATTGTTTGTTTTTGCTAAATTTTCATGTGATGTTAATTTTCTGCAAATGCAGCACGGAGTGTTTCATAGTCGTAATTCTAACTGTATTTTGGGTTTTCACAAGTTATCTAGGCGAAGTTAAAAAGTTCGATCGAATGTCAAAAACCCATTTTTCCAAGTTTAACGTATTCGGAAAAACATGCAAGTAATTCTGTGGACCCTCTAGAAGAATGAAACCCTAACTTGACTTTTTGGATCGCGGAACCATGGTCATACCCTAGGGTTTGCCGCAGTTCCGTGGCAACATGAGTGAGGCTTGGGTTTGCCCTTCTACGGCTGGTCTATAGGTACTGTGGCATGTTCCGGGTATTATTAAAACTGTGCTCAAGTGTTGAGCTGTCGGGAAATTGTGGGACTTTGATGAATCAATCGAAAAGTTTAACGTCATCCGGATATCATGTGATGGGATACAATAATTGGAATCTATCTAGTTGCATGCAAGTTTAACTTTTCGGCTCGGTCGGAATCGGGAATCTTGTTGAGTTACCCGAATTCCTTTGAAAAGTGTTTTCATGGTTGAGACCTAAATGTAAAATTTGCATTGTTAGGCATGAAATCCAGAATATGTGATATTCCGGGTTTATGATGTCTAAAGGCAGTGCAGATTCCAATTGTTGTAGTTTTTCGCTTTCTTTTCTGTAACCGTAAGTGTAACATATGGTGTATCGCCGGTTTCGTTGCTATATGTCAACGATAATTGGGATACGCATATTTACTTACGTTGATGACATGTGATGTTATGTATTACTGGGATATGTTATATTGGATCGTCGTGTTTGAATAGCCGGGTTTTTTTATGTGAGATGAGAGTTTTTCATTTTCATTCATGTAAAAACTTGTATGTAATATTCTTTTATTAGGGCACTTCCAGGTTGAGGAAGATGTCACCGTTGATGTATATTATTTACTTTTCCGTATTAGGATAGACCCAAGGAGGGGAGCATAAGTAACCGGGTTCTAGAGTCCAGTGGGAGACCATCTCGAGGTGTCGAGTTTGGGTCTCCTAACTCTAGAATTGGTAGAGTTGCTTGCCGCTCTCATAGGGGTCTATGGATATGGGTTTGGCTATTCATCACGACCGTGGAATCCGTGTTTTATACAGGCTTAATATAAAACCCGGAAATCCTAGTATATCCAATATTTCATATGTTGTTTTCAGCTGCGATATATGTGATGTGATCATTCGATATGTTGAGATAGATACTGTAGATAGTATATACGATATATTATATAGACGTTGCTTATGTTTTACACCCGTGCTAGCCCTGCCCCGCTCTGCCGTTAGTTACCTAACCTAATGGTGCACGAGGGGACATCAAGGCGAATGCGGATGGCATAAGCGTACGTTGTATTTATGTGTGATGCATAGGTAACTTAAATGATGGGACATTCATTAATAAGATTAATGAAAGAAAAGAAACCTAAAGATGTTGTAGAAACTTGTTTTAAAAACTGGTAGCTCTAGTTCTTGCTTTGCATACAGGTATTCCTTGTAGAATATCCAGCACCTTATTCGATAAGGAAAGTGCTGAGATCCATTCACCGGGAGTGACCTCTTTAGCGAAACTAGCAGATGCTAAAAACTCGGTTTGTCTTTTGATTGCTTCTATAGTTTTTGCTTTGTATAGTGGTATTGAGAATATCCTGCACCTCATTCGACGAGGAAAGAGCCGAGATCCCTTCACCGAGAGTGACCTCTTTAGCAAAACTAGTAAAAGCCCAAAAAATGCTCCTTTTCAAAATCACTCGATTCTACAACGATATCAAGTTCATTACGCAAAAGGTTTTCTTAAAAACCTGTCGTAGCCCTCCGTCATTTCAGATAAATACTTCATAGTATTCGTGCTACGTTTGTTGACCTCCGTCAAGGCGTAGTGTGCGGTAGCTATTTATGCTTATCTGCAAAAGCATATGATGCGATTGAGTTAGGATAGTCGTACGACCTTGTTGACCTCTATTAAGGGTCGTGCGGGTGGGTTTAATTCAATCAGAAAATGATGGGTTGAATTTGACTAGCAGCCTATGGTTTGTTGACCTCCGTCAAGGTCATAGGACGCTAGAGGCAAAATATTATTGGGAATTTCAAGTGTTGAAATTTGCAATGAGATTGCATACCTTCTATGAGATAGTTGGATCCCGATACCCACTGCGAGTAATAGTTACTCCCGGGAGAGTTCTGCATATTACAATTAGCCGGTCAAGTAGGTGCCTAGAAAGGTGTCAACGGGGTTATGCCCCTGGGAAAACAAGGTTTATTTTAATTAGGTCCGTGCGAAAGCACGGGGAACCTCCCTCAAAGTACTGGCACTGGCCTGGCTGAAAGATTAGCAAAATTGTAGGGTGTAATTAATCCCAGCTAGTCTTTCCTTTTAGGGTTTGGAGGAAGATTTGATAAAAATGGTGGGAGCCATCCTGATTAGATAAAATAATAACCAATCTGATTTTGTAAGAGCATACGCTGAGTGTTTTCTTTTCTCCCTCTCTCCATGTAGCGACCATGTCACGCCTTAATCAAGATAATAATATGGATGTATTGACCGAACCCGCTTGTTATACTGAGCTGTGGAACGTTGGTCCCGCTCTAACTTATAATTGTTATAAGACCGAGCAGAAAATGAGGGATTACCAGAATTCCCGTGATGCCCAAACGAAGAAAGTGCATGATGATGCATCTTCTTCGGGTATGTTCATTATCGAGAACTGTTTCTCAATATCCTCTACGTCCTGGGTATGTGATACCGGATCAGGATCCCACTAATGTAAGCAGTTATATAGGCTACAGATAGATAGAGAACTGAGAACGGGTGATAGGTTTCAAGAGTTGGAAACGGTGCAATTGTTGCAGCCAAGTTGTTGGCAGTTATCACCCTGTATTATCAAGTACATTGATTCTGAACGAATGTTATTAGATACCGAACCAGATATACAACATCATATCAGTCTCTTTATTTAGTAAAGAAGGATATAATTTTGTATTGTTGGATAATGTTTTGAACATTTCCTATATCATGAGTTGATTGGTTCAGGCACGTTATCTAAAAGCATAAACGTTCTAAATCAAAACACAGTTCTTAACGTACAGAACACACACAAGGGGAAGAGTTCAGAAATGAACGAATTCTTCTTGAGGCATTGTAGACTAGGTCATATCAATGCGACCCGACTAGCTAAGTTATAATAAGATGCATATTTAAATCAGTTTGAATTTATATCTTATAAAACATGCCAGTCATATCACAAAGATAAGATGACCATAGCTCCGTTTATTGGAAACAGAGAAAGAGTTAATGAACTCTTGGGATTGATACATGATGATGTATGAAGGTCCCCTGTCTACACTTGCTAGAGCTGGTTCTTTATACTTCATTACATTCAATGATGATCTCTCAAGATTCAGACATATGTTCCTTTTGAAACACAAGTCGGAAACTTTTGAGAAATTCAATGAATTTATCAGAAGTAGAGAACCAAACGGGTATAAGTATTATGTCCTTTGATGTGATCAGGGAGGAGAATACTTGAGCACGGAATTCTTGGACTATTCTAAAGGAGAATGAGATTCTCTCTCAGCATTACTCCTCCGTATACACCACAGCATATCGGTATATCGGGATGGAGCAATCGCACCCTATTAGATATGGTACGTTCTATGATGAATACTACTGAGTTGCCTATTTCCATTTAGGGGTTATGCACTTGTGAAGCTGCATATCTATTGAATTGGGTTCCAACCAAATCAGGTACCTACCACTCCATATAAGATATGGTATGGGAAGAGCCCATCTCTTAAGTAAGTTAAGATTTGGGGTTGTCCGGCCTATGTCTAAAAGAAAAATCCGGACAAGCTCGAGGCAAGGTCAGTTCTGTGGAAGTTTGTTGGATATCCCAAGTATTTGCAAGAGAATATCTTCTACCGCACCAAGGAACAAAAGGTGTTTTATTTCTCGGCATGCCACCTTTTTAGAAAAGGAATATTTTGGAAAGAAATTTGTGGTCATGAAGTAGAACTGGAAGGAGTTCCAGCTATACAAAATACAGCTGACGATTTGGTAGAACCGGAGGATTCAATAGTTCCCGACAAACCTCAGCCACTCCGCCGATCTGGTAGGGTTCCTCATCCGCCTGAGAGATACTTCGATTTTCTCAATGACAGTGGGAGCGAGGATTGCATCATGAAATGATGACCCAACTAGTTTCGAGCAGGCCATCAGGAATTGTGACTCTGTAAGAATGGTTGGATGCTAAGCGATCTGAGATGGAATCCATATACACCAACAAAGTATGGACTTTGGTTGCTTTATCTGAAGAGTTAAATCCCTATCAGGAGCAAGTATATCTTGAGAAGATTACTTGGTGTAGATGGAAAAGTTGAGACTTTCAAAGCTAGACTTGTTATGAAAGGTTCTCGCAATTAACCAGGTATGGTTTTTGATGAAACCTTTTCTCCAGTACCTATGCTTGAGTCTATCCAGATCCTACTTGCCATTTGCTACATACCATGACTATGATATCTGGCAGTTGGGTGTCATGACTGCTTTTCTGAATACTGATTTAGAAGAGAGCGTCTATAAGTACACAGCTAGAGGGCTTCGTAGACAGTGGGAGCAATAGAAACGTGTGCAAGTTGCTTTACAGGTTAAAGCAGGCATCGCGGAGTTGGAACATCTGTTTTGATGTGGTTGTCAAAGCATTTGACTTCATCAAAATGGTAGATGAACCTTGTATATAAAAAAAGGTAATAGAGAGTATGGTGGTATTTCTCGTATTGTACGTGGATGACATACTCTTGATAGGAAAGGAGTTACCTATGCTATGCTCGGTCAATCTCCTCTTATCATAATGATTCTCCATATAGGATCAAGGTGATACCTCCTAAATCCTGGGTTTTGGATCTTTGAGATAGATCTAAGTTGATGTTGGAGTTCTCACTAGGTGTAGTGAGATGGTATCAATCGATCCGGGGAAGAATCACTGGATAATTTTCTGGGTGGTAAGGTCGACTGAAAGTCAGTCACATGCATTGTCTTTACCCTCAGTGGAGGGACGGTATGTTGGAAGAGTTCCAACCTAGATACCGTAGCAAACTAGACGATAAAGACCGGATACATCGCTACCTAAGATGCTACCAAAGAGGAAGTCTGGGTGTATATTAGTTCATGAGATGAACTTTTTTCCTACCATTGTGTGACAATGTAGTTGTGGCTTATGCCTAGGAACCCGCATCCCATCAGTGACCCAGACATATTCTAAGGCAGTATCACCTTATCATGGAGATGGTTGATCTCCTAGGGATCGAGGTTAGGAGAGTAGACTTAAAAAATAACACGGCGGATCCACTCACAAAGGCCTTTTCCCAGAGAGAGACTTTTATGGGATGATTGAGTATGAGATACTACAAGCACTGCTATATGATGGCCCTAGTGCAAGTGGGAGATTGTTAGTTATATGTATGCCCTAGAGGCCATTACTATACATGAGATGTATATTGTAGTGGAGGCTTGAACATATATAGGGAGGACTTTCTTGCTCGACATGATTGTATGCTATCTGGTTACTCTTTATCTTAACATGTACACTGATTGTCTCTCTGTTACATGTTGGTAAAGACCTTAGAATGTGTACTCGACTACCTAGATTATGATGTGGATCATACTAGTGGGACAATGGTAGTCTGTGAGTACATCCTTTAATGTTCCTAGTCGTGGGTGTATCGAGATGGGGCATCGATATACCAGAGTATACTAGCGTGTAGCCTCTCAACCCATGTAGATCGGCGATGGATGATCCCATATCCATTAGTGTTTGACATCAGAGATGGTATATGGGTTCTCAGTGGAGACTAGGTACACTGGACGGACTCTCCGAGAACTCCCAGATGGTATTATACCTCACGTCAGATGGCAGTTCTCTGGTGACACTGGTACAGGTTAGTCTGTCGACCCGAGATCGTCATAGAGACTTGTGTGATTCCCACTGTGCTTTGATTTCCACCTTATCACGTTCAATAGGACGTGCAAAACGGTGTTTTTTGGGTACACTCCCGAGTCACATGGAGGCAATGAGCGATAGGAGGGGATTCTTCTATCCCGGTATTGGGAGTTGATGTTGCGCTGTGCTCGATTGGCTATAACATGAAGTCCCTGACCAGGGCTGTTTTAGAGATTTACTGGTAAGCGTTATCAGTAGTTTCTCGACCTGTTATGAGCCTCACATCGGCATGACTTATCGAGTTACTGAGGTCTGACATTTACCACCCCTATACGAGATATGCGGCATATCAGACGAAGAGACCGGACTGTACCGTAAGTGTTACTGATTGGATTCGTAGGAGTATGAAAAGGCTTGCTTGTTGATCTTCTGATCGCTCAATACCCGGGTGGACGTTACGTTTAGCACGCCTCTTGCGGCTTGTGGGTGTTTGATATGATCATCACCTACTGCCGGCGTATTGACGAGTGTTTAGAGTCCTACACAGAGGTTTCCTGGCTCAGGCGAAATGGAGTAGGAGCACATATGAGATATGTGCGGGACCGAGATTAATACGAGTATGTGATACTGTAGGGTTCCTAGGCACACTAAGGAGGTTCCACAAGGCATCAACCATGCCAAACAAAAATTTTCTAGGTGCCGAACAACCCTAATATGGATCGTTAACTAAATGTAAAGGCGAAAAGCAAGCAAGCAAACGACTTTTCTACTAAGTGAAAGGGATTACAACCTTTGTAGATCCGGTCCACCACTTCTTTAGCTCCGTGTTGACGTCCCTCCGTTGCGATCATCGGATCCCGGACTCTAGAAATGGTTTCGTCGGAGAAATGATCGGGCTAGGTCATTGACTTCGAGGCCGAAGATGATCTACGTCGGGGAGACTCAAACTCAAGCTATTCCTTCACTCGGTCGAAAACTTTGTGAAGAGAACACCCTATACTACATGGCAAGTGGTAGAGGATGAAGAAATAAGAAGTGGGTTCACTTTAGAATTGGATTTCTCACTCTTTTTCTCATGATGCCATTGGAGTTAGCAAGCTTTTTCAAGCTTGATGAAGATGAAGAAGAAGAAGAAAGAATCATATGAATCATTTCCAAAATGAAACTTATCCAATATATGATGGCACCATGATTGAGTTAAGCCCTCATGCTTAACTCATGTAGAGAATTAACCATAGCATAAGGTTAAGGGTTGGGTTAACTAATATCCTACACAAATGACAAAAGGATTGACTTTGTCAATGCTTATCAAGCTTCATGAAGCTTGATAATTTTGACCAAAGTCTCAATTCTTTTGTTATTTGCTAGGAAAATAGTAAACCCTAATCTAACCTTGATATGGTTCAATTCTCATACACACAACTTGTTTGTATCATCAAGCATGATACAAACATGTACACTTGCATATATCATATATAAACAATGTACACATTCAAGTGAGAAAATCAATCTTAAGTGAACCAATACTCGTTAATGTAAAGTAATATATCAAATATATAATTATACATTAAATCATTAAATCAACACTTGATTTAACGATCCGGTCATATCGCATATAACCGACTAATATCAATAGTAACAACTTATCGAATCAACACTTGATCCGATAACCCGGCTATATCGCATACAACCGATCAATGTCATAAATCGCGAGAATAGAATACAATATCACATACTGGTATTATTCTCGGTCCCGCACATATCTCATATGCGCTCCTATTTCATTTCGCTTGAGCCAGGAAACCCCTGTGTAGGACTCTAAAGACTCGTCAATACGCCGGCAGCAGGTGATGATCATATCAAACACCCACAAGCCGTAAGCGGTCTGCTAAACGTAACGGCCACCCGGGTATTGAGCGATCAGAAGATCAACGAGCAAGCCCGCTCACACTCCAGTGAATCCAACGAGTAACACTACCGTATAGTCCGGTCTGTTCGTCTGATATGTCGCATATCTCGTCTATGGGTAGTAAACGTCAGACCCTAATAACTCGATAAGTCGTGTCGATATGAGGCTCATAACGGGTCGAGAAACTACTGGTAACACTTACCAGTAAATCCCTAAAGCTGCCTTGGCAAAGGACTTCCTGTTATAGCCAATCGAGCATTACGCAACATCAACTCCCTATACCGGGAGAGACGAAACCCCTCCTATCGCTCATTACCTCCACGTGATTCGGGACTGTACCCAAAAGCCACCTTTTTGCACGCCCTCTTGGACGTGGTATGATGGAAATCAAAGCACAGTGGGAATCACACAAGACTCTATGACGATCTCGGGTCTACAGACTAACCTGTACCAGTGTCACCAGAGAACTGCCATCTGACTTAAGGTATAATACCATCTGGGAGTTCTCGGCGAGTCCGTCCAGTGTACCCAGTCTCCACTGAGCACCCGTATATCATCTCTGATGTCAAACACCAATGGATATGGGATCATCCATCGCCCATCTGTATGGGTCGAGAAGCTATACGCTAGTCTACACTGGTATATCGATGCCCTGTCTTGATACACCCATGACTAGGGACCTTGAAGGATGTACTTATGGACTACCATGTCCCCACTAGTATGATCCGCATCATAGTCCAGGTAGTCAAGTACACATCCTAAGGGCTTTACCAACATGTAACAGAGAGACAATCAGTGTACACGTTAAGGTAAATAGTAACCAGATAGCATACTATCATATCGAGCAAGAAAGTCATCCCTATATATGTCCAAGCATCCACTACAATATACATCCTATGTATAGTAATGGCCTCTAGGGCATACATATAACTAACAATCTCCCACTTGCACTAGGGCCATCTGATAGCAGTGGTTGTAGTATCTCATACTCAACCATCCCATAAAAGTCTCTATCTGGGAAAAGGCTTTTCGTGAGTGGATCCGCCGTGTTGTCCTCTGAGTCTACTCTTCTAACCTCGATCCCCTGGAGATCAACCATCTCCACGATCAGGTGATACTGCCTAAGAATATGTCTGGATCACTGATGGGACGGGCGTTCCTAGGCGTAAGCCACAACTCCATTGTCACACAATGGGAGGAACGAAGTTCATCTCATGAACTAATATACACCCAGACTGCCTCTTTGGTAGCATCTTTGGTAACGATGTATCTTGCCTTTAATCGTCTAGTATGTCATGGTATCTAGCTTGGAACTCTTCCAACATACCGTCCCTCTACTGAGGGTATAGACAATGCCCGTGACTGACATTCAGTCATCTTTATCACCCTGGTACCTTTCCAGTGATTCTCCCTAGGATCGATTGATACCATCTCACTACAACTAGTGAGTATCCTAACATCCAATTAGATCTATCTCATAGATCGAAAACCCAGGATTTAGTAGGTATCATTTTGATCCTATATAGAGAATCCTTGTGATAAGCGGAGATTGACCGAGCGTAGCATAGGAAACTCCTTCCCCATTAAGAGTATGTCATCCACGTACTCTACGAGGATCACAACCATACTCCCTACTACCTTTTTGTATATACAAGGTTCATCTACCATTTTGATGATGTCAAATTCTTTGACTAACTCATCAAAACAGATGTTCCAACTCCGCGATGCCTGCTTTATCACATAAAACATCTTGCACACGTTTCCGCTGCTCCCACTGTCTACGAAGTCCTCTGACCGTGTACTTATAGACTCTGTCTTCTAAATCATTATTTAGAAAAGCAGTCATGACACCCAACCGCCAGATATTGTAGTCATGGTATGTAGCCGTAGCAAGTAGGATCTGGATGGACTTAAGCATAGGCCCCAGAAAAGGTTTCATCATTAGCTACAACTGGTCTATGATGCAAACCTTTAACGAGTCTAGCTTTGAAAGTCTTAACTTTTCCATGTACACCATGTGATCTTCTCAAGATATACTTGCTCCTGATGGGGATTTAACCCTTCAGATAAAGCAACCAAAGTCCATACTTTGTTGGTGTATAAGGATTCCATCTCAGATCGATAAACATCCAGCCATTCTTACAGAGTGCTGCTCCTGATGGCCAGGTCGAAACTAGTTAGGTCATCATCCCATGATGCAATCCTCGCTCCCACTGACATAGAGAAACCGAAGTATCTCTCAAGTGGGTGAGGAACCCTGCTAGATCGGCGGAGAGGCTGAGGTTCGTTGGTTGCTATTGAATCCTTTGGTTCTACCAAATCAGCAGCTGCAGTTTGTATAGCTGGAACTGTTTCCAGTTGTACATAACAGACCTTGTCTCGAGCTTGTCCGGATTATGCTTTTATACATAGCCCGGAAAACCCCAAATCTTAACTAACTTAAGATATGGGCTCTTTCCTTTTCATATCACATATAAAGCGGTAGGCAACTGATTTGATTGGAACCCTATTCAATAGGTATGCAACTTCATAAGTGCATAACTCCCAAAAGGAAATAGGTAACTCAGTAGTACTCATCATAGAGCACACCATATCACATAGGGTGTTTTTGCTCCGCCCCGATACACCTACGTACTGTGGTGTATTCGGAGGAGTAATGCTGAGAGAGAATCTCATTCTCTTTTAGAATAGTCCAGGATTTCCGTGCTCAAGTATTCTCCTCCTTGATCTCATCAAAGGACATAATACTTATACCCGTATTTTGGTTCTCTACTTATAACTTATATTCTGTGAATATCTCAAAAGATTCGGACTTGTGTCTCAACAGGAACATATGTCTGAATCTTGAGAGATTATCAGAGAATATAATGAAGTACAAAGAACCAGTCTTGGCATGTGCAGACAGGGGACCTTCATACATCAGCATGTATCAATCCCAAGAGTTCACTAACTCTTTCTCTGTTTCCAATAAACAGAGCTATGGTCACAATATCTCTGTGACATGACTGGCAAGTTTCATAAGATGTAAATTCAAACTGATTTAAATATGCATCTAAATGTAACTTCAGCCAGTCTGGTCGCATTGATATGACCTAGTCTACAATACCTCAAGAAGGATTCGTTCATTTCTGAACTCTTCATCTTGTGTGTGTTCCGTATACTAAGAACTGTAATTTGATTTAGAACGTCAATGCTTTTAGATAACGTGCCTGAACCGATCAACTTTTGATATAGGAAATGTTCAAAACATTATCCAACAATACAAAATTATATCCTTCTTTATCTAAATAAAGAGACTGGTATGATTTTGTATATCAGGTTCGGTATCTAGTAACATTTGTTCAGAATCAATGTATTCTGGTAATACAGGGTGACAGTGACCAACAGACTTGGCTGCAACACTTGCACCGTTTTCTGCCTCATGAAACTTATCACCCGTTCTCAGTTCTCTACCTTTCTGTAGCCCATGTAACAAATTACATATGCGGGATCCTGATCTGGTATCACATACCCAGTACGTAAAGGATATTGAGAAACAGTTCTGTGTAACGAACACACCCGAAGATGATGCATCAACATGCACTTTCTTCGTTTGGGTAGCACGAGAAATCTGGTATTCCCCTATTTCCTGCTCTGTCTTATAACAATTATAAGTTGGAGCGGGACCAATGTTCCCCAGCTCAGTATAACAAGCGGGTTCGGTCAATATATCCGTTTTATTATCTTGATTAAGGCGTGACATGGTCGCTACCTGGAGAGAGAGAGAAGAAAACACTCTGCGTGCGCTCTTGCAAGATCAGATTGGTTATTATTTTATCTAATCAGGATGGCTCCCACTGTTTTTATCAAATCTTCCTTCAAACCCTAAAAGGAAAGACTAGCCGGGATTAATTACACGCTACAAGTTCGCCAATCTTTCAGCTAGGCTAGTGTCGGTACTTTAAGGGAGGTCCCCCGTGCTTTCTTACGAACCTAATTAATGTAAACCTCGTTTTTCCAGAGGCGTAACCCCGTTGACACCTTTCTAGACACCTACTTGATCGGCTAATTGTAATGTGTAAAACTCTTCCAGGAGTAACAATTACTCGCAGCGGGTATCGGGATCCAACTATCTTATAGAAGGTATGCAATCTCATTGCAAATTTCAACACTTGAAATTCCCGATAATATTTTGCCCCTAGCGTCCTATGACCTTGACAGAGGTCAACAAACTATAGGCTGCTAGTCAAATTCAACCCGTCATTTCCTGATTGAAGTAAACCTACCCGCACGACCCTTGACAGAGGTCAACAAGGTCGCACGACTACCCTAAATCAATCACATCATATGCTTATACAGATAAGCACTAATCAGCTACCACACACTACGCCTTGACAGAGGTCAACAAACGCAGCACGAATACTAACCAGTACTTATCTGAAATGACGGAGGGCTATGACAGGTTTTTAAGAAAACCTTTTGCGTAATGAACTTGATATTGTTGTAGGATCGAATGAATTTTAAAATGGAGTGTTTTTTAGGCTTTTCTAGTTTTGCTAAAGAGGTCACTCCCGGTGAAGGGATCGTCGGCCCTTTCCTCATCGAATGAGGTGCAGGATATATCATATACATCACTGGGCAAAGTAGAAACTGTAGAAGCAATCAAAAGACAAACCGAGTGTGTAGCATCTTCCAGTTATTGCTAAAGGGGTCACTCCCGGTGAAGGGATCTCGGTCCTTTCCTTATCGAATAAGGTGCAGGATGCTCTACAAGGAACACCGCGATGCAAAGCAAGAACTGTAGCTACCTGTTTTTGAAAATTCGATTCCACAACATCTTTAGGTTTCTTTTTCTTTCATTAATCATATTAATGAAGTCCCATCATTTAAGCTACCTAAACATCACAGATAAATACGACGTACACTTATGCCATCCGCATTCGCCTCGATGTCCCCTCGTGCACCGTTAGGTTAGGTAACTAACGACAGAGCGGGGCAGGGCTAGCGCGAGTGCAAAACATAAGTAACGTCTATATAATATATCATATATACTATATACAGTATTTATCACAGAACATCACATGATCACATCACAGATATCGCAGCAGAAGAAACATATGAAACATTGGATATACTAGGATGTCCATGTTTTTAATACGAGCCAGTATAAAACACGGATTCCACGGTCGCGATGAATAGCCAAACCCACACCCCTAGACCCCTACGAGAACGGCAAGTAACCCTACCAATTCTAGAGTTAGGAGACCCGGACTCGACTCCTCGAGTTGGTCTCCCACTGGACTCCAGAACCCGGTTACTTATGCCCTCCTCCTTGGGTCTATCCTAGTGCAGAAAAGTAAATAATATATAAAAGGTGACATCTTCCGCTACCTGGAAGTGACCTAATAAAAGAATATTACATACAACAAATTTTACATGAAAGAAAATGAAAAACTCTCATATCACATAAAACCCCCGGCTATTCGAACACGACGATCCAATATAACATATCCAGCAACACATAACATCACATGTCATCAACGTAAGTAAATGTGCGCATCCCAATTGTCGTTGACATATAGCAACGAAACCGGCGATATCACATATTACACTTACGGTCGCAGAAAAGAAAGTGTAAAACTACAACAGTTGGAATCCGCAATCTCCTCAGACATCGCATGCCTGACCAAATGAATTCCTTAGACATCACATGCCTAACAATTATAAACCCCGCATTTTAGTCTCTATATCGAAAACATTTTTCAATATTTAGTCGGCCAATTCAACAAGATTCCCGATAACCTGATCGAATGCTCGTCGCAAACTTTAGTAGGCAGCCACACCCCCGATGCCGTCGACGAAGTGCACTAAGGCGGAACACCGCTGCCGCGAGCACCCGGACGGATGCTTTCGACGACGGGGTTCTCCTACAGTCACTTGGTCGGGGCTATGGGACATGGCTGTCTATTAAGTTTACCCGGCGAGTATCCGCGTACGCTACGTGATTACGACGGACTTTTGATCACATTAAAATTCCGTGGCAACCGATCAATCGAGACTAAAGTGCTATGTTTATAACATTCATATTAATTATCTCATAACTATGTGTGAATTCCAAATATTGTATCACATTCCAGAAAAATAGAAAATGTTAAACTTTCCGATCGAACATTCAAACACCCAAGTTTTCCCGAAACAGCTCAACTCTTGAAATAAGTTCAAAAACATCCACTTCATGCCACAGTACCAACGGTCCAGCCGTAGAAGGTCAAGCCAACGCCTCACATGTGGCACGCCGTACTGCCCCAAACCCTAAGGTTCAAAGGGCAGTTCAAGACGGTCACATAATCGAGTTAAGGTTTGTTGTTTTCTAGAGGGTCCATCGCGTTACTTGCACTACTCAGACGTTCTTAAACTACGGGAAAATCCAACACTTGGAAATTTCCCGGCAGGGGAAAAAGTGGGTATTTATATCCGGTCGAACTTTTTAACATGTTCTAAAAAATATCCCGAAAACATAACAAAACTAAATTCTCCGATCGAATCGACGATTACCAAATAAACCCCCAGAAAACTCAACACTTGAGTCAGTTTAAAAATACCCATAAAATTGCACTATCAGATATAGGAATTATAGTGCTAACAAAATTACCTAATCTCTCTGTACGGCCGCGAATCCGCGGCCCAAGCTTGGTACGGCCGCGGTTCCGCGGCGATGTGAAAGAGTTAGGATCTCGAATTTCACCAAAATTCTTATATTTCCCTGCTTTATTTTTCAGGTATTTTTAATTCAGAAAATACACAGTTTTACAGAGAGGGGGTAAACATGGACGTATCGGGTTCGTTCGGAGTTTTAACTTCGTTAACACATCGCCTAAAGCTCTAGCTAGGCTTTGATACCACTGTAGGTCAGGCAGCCACCCCATCCAATGGGGTCACCGTGGCACCCACGGGTCCCTCAGTAGCTACTTTTTACGCATGCCCCCTCGCGAGGACTACAACCCGCCGGAACACCTTCCGGTCTCGGGACACCCTGGGGGTAAGAGCCTATGCTTCGCCACACTGTCACACAGTGAGAACCCCCCATAGGTCGACATCCAATGCCTAGTAGCTCTGATACCACTGTAGGGTTCCTAGACACACTAAGGAGGTTCCACAAGGCATCAACCATGCCAAACAAAATTTTTCTAGGTGCCGAACAACCCTAATACGGATCGTTAACTAGATGTAAAGGCGAAAAGCAAGCAAGCAAACGACTTTGCTACTAAGTGAAAGGGATTACAACCTTTGTAGATCTGGTCCACCACTTCTTTAGCTCCGTGTTGACGTCCCTCCGCTGCGATCATCGGATCCCGGACTCTAGAAATGGTTTCGTCGGAGAAATGATCGGCTAGGTCATTGACTTCGAGGCCGAAGATGATCTACGTCGGGGAGACTCAAACTCAACCTATTCCTTCACTCGGTCGAAAAATTTGTGAAGAGAACACCCTATACTACATGGCAAGTGGTAGAGGATGAAGAAATAGGAAGTGGGTTCACTTTAGAATTGGATTTCTCACTCTTTTTCTCATGATGCCATTGGAGCTAGCAAGCTTTTTCAAGCTTGATGAAGATGAAGAAGAAGAAAGAATCATATGAATCATTTCCAAAATGAAAATTATCCAATATATGATGGCACCATGGTTGAGTTAAGCCCTCATGCTTAACTCATGTAGAGAATTAACCATAGCATAAGGTTAAGGGTTGGGTTAACTAATATCCTACACAAATGACAAAAGGATTGACTTTGTCAATACTTATCAAGCTTCATGAAGCTTGATAACTTTGACCAAAGTCTCAATTCTTTTGTTATTTGCTAGGAAAATAGTAAACCCTAATCTAACCTTGATATGGTTCAATTCTCATACACACAACTTGTTTGTATCATCAAGCATGATACAAACATGTACACTTGCATATATCACATATAAACAATGTACACATTCAAATGAGAAAATCAATCTTAAGTGAACCAATACTAGTTAATGTAAAGTAATATATTAAATATATAATTATACATTAAATCATTAAATCAACACATGATTTAACGATCCGGTCATATCGCATATAACCGACTAATATCAACAGTAACAACTTATCGAATCAACACTTGATCCGATAACCCGGCTATATCGCATACAACCGATCAATGTCACAAATCGCGAGAATAGAATACAGTATCACATACTGGTATTATTCTCGGTCCCGCACATATCTCATATGCGCTCCTATTTCGTTTCGCTTGAGCCAGAAAACCCCTGTGTAGGACTCTAAAAACTCGTCAATACGCCGGCAGCAGGTGATGATCATATCAAACACCCACAAGCCGCAAGCGGTCTGCTAAACGTAACGTCCACCCAGGTATTGAGCGATCAGAAGATCAATGAGCAAGCCCGCTCACACTCTAGTGAATCCAACGAGTAACACTACCGTACAGTCCGGTCTGTTCGTCTGATATGTCGCATATCTCGTCTAGGGGTGGTAAACGTCAGACCCAATAACTCGATAAGTCGTGTCGATATGAGCCTCATAACAGGTCGAGAAACTACTGGTAACACTTACCAGTAAATCCCTAAAGCTGCCTTGGCCAAGAACTTCCTGTTATAGCCAATCGAGCACAGCGCAACATCAACTCCCTATACCGGGAGAGACGAAACCCCTCCTATCGCTCATTGCCTCCATGTGATTCGGGACTGTACCCAAAAGCCACCTTTTTGCACGCCCTCTTGTACGTGGTATGATGAAAATCAAAGCTCAGTGGGAATCACACAAGACTCTATGACGATCTCGGGTCTACAGACTAACTTGTACCAGTGTCACCAGAGAACTGCTATCTGACGTAAGGTATAATACCATCTGGGAGTTCTCGGCGAGTCCATCCAGTGTACCCAGTCTCCACTGAGCACCCGTATATCATCTCTGATATCAAACACCAATGGATATGGGATCATCCATCTCCCATCTGTATGGGTCGAGAAGCTACACGCTAGTCTACACTGGTATATCGATGCCCTGTCTCGATACACCCACGACTAGGGACCTTGAAGGATGTACTTATGGACTACCATGTCCCCACTAGTATGATCCGCATCATAGTCCAGATAGTCAAGTACACATCCTAAGGGTTTTACCAACATGTAACAGAGAGACAATCAGTGTACACGTTAAGGTAAATAGTAACCAGATAGCATACTATCATATCGAGCAAGAAAGTCATCCCTATATATGTCCAAGTATCCACTACAATATACATCCTATGTATAGTAATGGCCTCTAGGGCATACATATAACTAACAGATACCGTATTCTATTCTCACGATTTGTATCATCGGTCGGTTATATGCGATATAGACGGATTATCGAATCAAGTGTTGATTCGATAGATTGATACATATGATATTAGTCGGTTATATGAGATATGACCGGATCATTAAATCAAGTGTTGATTTAATGATTTAATGTATAATTATATATTTGATATATTATTTTTCATTGACTAGTATTGGCTCACCTAAGTTTTCTTTTCTAACTTGATTTTGTGCACATGATATATATGTGATATATATTAATGCACAACTATTGTGTCATGCTTGATGCCACATGCAACATGGGTGTATGAGACTTACACCATGGTTATAATAATGATAAGGTTTTTATTTATTTAGGTAATTCACAAATTAGTGGAAATTGTCGCATGCTTGGAAGCTTGGAGAAGTTTGTAGCATCTTTGACTTAGTCCACTAGTTTTTTTTTTACTTTTAGATATTTTTTAACCTAACCATTATTGTAACCCATGGTTTATTCTCTACATGAGTTAGTGTATGACACTAACTCACTCATGGTTGATATTCTCACCTCATTAGTTCATTCTCTTTCTCTCTCTTCATCTTCTTCATCCTTGAGAAAAATCTCTCTAGCTTTTGAAATGGTGAGAAAATATGTGAGAAAAATAAATCTAAAGTGAGCCCACTTTCTACTTCATCACCCTATACACTTGCTTGGGTAGTAAAGGGCGTTCTCTTCACAAAGTTCTTGACCTAGTGAAGAGGTAGCTTGGGTTTGAGTCTCCTCGACATAGATCATCTTCGGTCTCGAAGACTACGAGCAAGCTTGTTCATTTCTCCGAGGGAACCCATACTAGTGTCCGGGAGTACGATGATCGCAGTGAAGGGACGACCATACGGAGCTTTAGAAGTGAAGGATCGGGTCTACAAAGGTTGTATTCCTTGCTCACTACTTCTAATAGTTGATTACATGTTATATTCTCTAGTTACTTTAGCTTGATCCTTGGGTTAGGGTTCATTAGCACTCTAGAAATTTTAAATTCTACTTGGAAGATGCTGTTGTTCCCCGCCGAACACGGAGATGCGGCCGCGCATGTCCGTTTTGCCTGATATTCGGGACAGATGCTAATTGGTGCTATACGTCTACCTCTCCGAAGATACCAAGTTGATTTATGGCACCATGTATCGAAGGTTTAAATGGATGCGACCGATGTAGCAGACTTCGTCAGATTCCTCCTCGTTTGAGGGGTTTTTGATTGTGGGGACGCTCTTCCCTGCAGTCGCAAGCCCCTGCGGTTAATTATGCTACCGCATCGCGGTAACAACTTTCTCCTTCTCCAGATGGTCACTTCGTGTCGTGGGTGTTTGTTTTGTGTTTGGTTGCCCGTAGATTGTATACAGAGACTAATTTATGTTGTCGCCCGTAGGGCGTGAATTAGTCCAAATCCGTATCTTCCTAGATTTGGGTTTGGGGGTTGTGTTTAAGGATATGTTAGCCTCATTTGAGACTAAGATCAACTTAAACGTTTGTTAAGGATACGTTAGTCTAATTTTTGTACTAAGATCAACTTAACAGGATCGTTTAGATCCAACAAGAGAGCAATTGGACTCTATTGTTTAGTTTAGGGACATTGCGGTCGATTAGTTTAAGGACGTTACGGTCCATCGTTAGTTTAAGGACATTACGGTCCAGGTTAAGGACATCATAGTCCGTGGGTTCAAAGGGACCTCACAGTCCAAGGTTAAGGACATCGTAGTCCATGAGTTTGAGGACCCCACGGTCCGTAGTTTAAAGACATCGTAGTCTATGAAGTTTAAGGACATCGTAGTCTATGAGTTTAAAGACCCCATAGTCCGGTTTAGAGACATCGTAGTCTATGAAGTTTAAGGACATTGTAGTCCGTGAGTTTAAGGACCCCACAGTCCGGTTTAGAGACATCGTAGTCTATAAAGTTTAAGGACATCGTAGTCCGTGAGTTTAAGGACCCCACAGTCCGGTTTAGAGACATCGTAGTCTATGAAGTTTAAGGACATCGTAGTCCGTGAGTTTAAGGACCCTATAGTCCGGTTTAGAGATATCGTAGTCTATGAAGTTTAAGGACATCGTGGTCCGTGAGTTTAAGGACCCCATAGTCCATGAAATGTGTGGTTGTCGGGACCCGTTACCTCTCTGAAGACGTTGAAGGATTACAACGACAGATATCAGAGGAGTAAAGAGATGTGCCCTCAAACCGGGTGTAAATTGGTTGAAAGATCTGTAGTCTAGTTTGGGACTAAGATTTGTTAAAATATTCGTGAGCAGATGGGCTCAGTTCAATATAAGTTGAGGACTTACGGCCAATATTGGGCTAAGTCTAATTAAAATATTTAACATTTTATTGTCCTGGCTATTGAGCCTTTATTTAGGCTTGGCCCTTTCAATAATGCTAAGCATTGGGTCCTGACGTCTTTTGTCTTGTATTGAATGCATAGCATTCATCAGTACAATATGTGTTCTGACAATGCGCCACGTGGCGCGCCAGGCGCTTTGCGTCAATCAAAGAGCGCGTTGCGCTTCTGTCGGGTAGCGCGCACGAAGATTACACGTGTCACGCTTAGCGCTAAGCGCTAGTTTATTAGCGTATTGCGCTTTTAATTTATGAGCGCGTTGCGCTAGCTTAGAGTGACTCGTGGCGCGTTTGGCGCTGAGCGCCAGCCCATGAGCGCAGTGCTCTATTTCAGAAGTGCAAAGCGCAAATTGTGTCTGTGGTTGACACGTGGCACGTTTTGGCGCTGAGCGCCGGTCCAATAAGCGCAGAATCGCAGTTCATGAGTGCAAGGCATTTTCCAATAGCGCAAAGCGCATTTGATCAAATTTATGATCAGAGAACAAGTTTATGTTCATTTAAAGGAGGCTTTGCCTCAAGATTCAAGAAAAAAGTTCTTATTTATAAAAGGGCTTTGCCTTTATAGATCAATGATCTATGTGAAGAATATGTTCTTCTTTATCATTTGATGAGATCTTTTGATCTCTCTTATGAAAGACCTTGGTCTTTATAGATCTATGATCCTGTTTAGAAGATAGTTCTTTTTTTGAGGAGATGATTTCATCTCTGTGTTCTTTGTTCATGTGCTTTACCTTGAAGAAATGATCTTCCTTTGCTAAAAGCTTACTTTTCTTTGTTTTAGTTTTCTCAAAGTTTGTAGGGGGGTTTCTCTATCTCAGACTTGAAGTCTTGGGCCTTTATATAGGGCAAATTGATTTGATAAATCAGTTAAAGAGATCTTTCTCTGATTGATTTGGGAATATTTCCCACCGTTGGATCTTTGATCCTAAGATTTCTGTTTTACAGAAGGTAATCTTCTTGTTTTTAACAAGATTGGAAAGATCTTTCCATGCAGAATTTATTCTGTCTTTGGTAATTTTTATTTACCATTGGATCATTGATCCAACGGTGCTCTGATTTACAGTGCACAATCTTGTTGTTTGGAAAGATTTTGAGGAATCTTTCCTTAATAGAATTTAATTCTGATTAATTAATAATTTATTATTAGATCTTTTGATCTAACGGTGGGGAATTCTTAATTCCAGCGCTGGCGCACCTTGCGCGAGCGCACCTACGTTTGATACGTGGCACGCAGCGCAGCCTGCGCTAGCGCACCCGTGTTTGACACGTGGCGCGTGGCACGCCTAGCGCTAGCGCACTCATGGTGCACTGCATAGGGCGTATCGCACCTGGCGCTAGCACATCCGTGTTTGATACGTGGCGTGCCTAGCGCTGGATCTGAAGCGTTGCTTCAACAGAGGTGTCTTTTCACCTTTCTTTTAAGTCAAACTTGTATTCCCCAGAACTTTCATTTCCCAGGTCTTGGAAATAGCTCCACCGTGCACAAAAGTTTCTCTGCCTAGCCTTTATAACCTGAAGCAAAGCTTCTTTCCTTTCTCATCTCCAAAGAACCCTCTTAACTATGGATTGTAACCGCCCACATGCTCGTCGACAACCGTGGGAAGTGCCCATTCAGGACATTGTTCCTCGCTTTGCTGCGCGCTTGGTGGATTCTGCTCTTACAGATGACCAATGCGACGCGGCGCTGCACGAGCTCCTGACTCCTGTAGAATCTCCTCTTCCCCCCAACTCTATTTGGCTTCGGATGATCCTTATGTCCGTACTGGCTGACATTCCCCCTCCTCCGGCTGAGATGACCCCAGCGATGCTTGATGCTGCTGAAGACAAGATTGAGTGCTTCTTCGAGGCGCACTTGATCATCGAAGCCCTAAGGGACTGTTCTGTTCATTTGCTGAGCCAAATACGGGCTCACCGCGCTGTCATCTCTGCTTTTGCTGGTGAATGCGGGGATAACCGATGGGTAGCTACTCCCCGCGAGGATCACCGCTTTGACATGGTGGAAAAGACAGAGAGGGAATTAGATAATTTTATCTATTTGTTTGTAAACCCTTGTCCATTTGATTCCATGTTTGGATCTTTATTCCCATTGTAATAAAAATGTTTAATTAAGTGTTTTCTTTCTTTTTGTCATTATCTGCCAAGTGTTTCTCTTATTTTACCTTTTTTTTCTTTTTCTTCCTCTGTCAGGCGCATATGTGCTATAGCACTTACACTGTCATGAACAGGCGCAAGTAATTCTTGCAAGGGTGCAGCGCTTCTGGCGCTTAGCACCCCTGGCGCTTAGCGCTCTCGTGCTTTGCACGTGAGCGCCGTTTCAGAGTCTTTGACTCTTAGTGCAGGCGCATTTGATGCTAGCACTTTTCATGAAGCGTTGCTTCGCTTTCCAATCTTGGAAACATAGCTTTGCTCTAATTGAGGGTGCACAGCGCAGAGCGTAGTGCAGCCTGCGCTAGCGCACCCGTGTTTGACACTAGTGCTAGCGCTGGATCTGAAGCGTTGCTTCAATTTTCAAATTTTAAATTTTAAAACAGAGCTTTGCTCTGATTGGGGGAAGCAGAAGCGTCGCTTCATTTCAAATCTTGGAATTTGAAAAGAGCTTTGCTCTGATTGGGGAAACAAATGCCCCCCACCGTTGCGCTTACGTGGCCCATATGTGAGTGCGGCAGGGGTAGCATCTTAACCGTTGGATCAACTTTTGGAAGTTGAAACGGCTCCCAATGCCTATAAATAGGGCCTTTAGTCATCTGAGATGACTATTGTTCATCTCCTTCTTGTTTTCTGAGAATTTTCATTCTCCCACAGAGCATGGCTCTCTTGTTTAACAACTTTTTAAGAGTAAAACTCTATCGAGACTTAGATAAAGTTAAGAATTTTTAATAAATTAGGGTTTTACCCATTTAACAGAGCCTTGCTCTTCATAGATCTTTGATCTAAAGAAAACCCATTTAGAGTTTCATCAGCAGAGCTTTGCTCTCATGAACCCATAGATCTAAAGAGATCTTTTCTTGGGTTTCTTAGCCCATAAACAGAGCTTTGCTCTTTAGATTTTTTAATCTTTGATGGAGAACTCTTAAGAGTTTTTTCATGGATTCTGAAGATCCCAGAATTTTTAATTCATAAAAATTAATTGATTTTAATTTTCTTTTCTGATGGGTTTTTTTCCATCATCATTACAGAGCCATGCTCTTGACATTCTCGGGGAATCTCTTTAAATTCCTTTCATAATTGACTTTGATAGGTGTCATTCCTGTCTGCAGAGCATTGCTCTCGAGGAGTTTAACTCCTTGACCCGAGGGGTCGTTTATTAAACGAGATTCCCTTCTTTTAGAATCTCTCGCAAGTTCAAATTTGTTAGGTATCATAATTAGAATTTGTTTTCTCTATGGGGATATCAAGAGTCGTTTAAGTTCCTGTACATGTTTTTAATAAGAATCTGCTTAATCAGTCTGTTCGCTAACTCTTGCTGATTTTCTTTTTCAGGAATTATGGCTGCTCATTTGTATGATCTCGATGAGATTATCTCTTACGGAGATATCCGCTCACTCGGCCATTCCCAAAACCAAGAGTTCACAAACGCCCGGTGCGTCGAAATTATGGGTCGCTTTCGTGCATACAATGGTTGACTGCTTCCTCGACGTTCCTCTCTCCTGAAGCTTATCGTGGGAGCGATCTGGGGAGCGCTTCCTCTATTCTGTGCCGGCATGCCGCTTAAGGCATTGGATGATGCCGAGGACAAGGTACACTCGGTGTATCTGATGGGTCTAATCTCAAAGAGAAGGCGAGACAATCTTGTCGATCTTCTGCATCAGGCTTTTCAACAGGCGGCAATACTTGCTGCCTATCGGAGGGTGGAGGACATCTGTGAGGATCCCGACGCTTGTGATCGCGAAAGAAAGCATACTAGGATAGTTCGAAAGGCCTGGAACATTTTAGATGGCCTTACTTTTGAGTTTCTCAATCCATGCCATGGATTTGATGTCGTGCCTTTGTAAACATTCCAGTTATGTTTTTATTTGTTGTTTCCTTCAATGTAGGCATTTTCCGAAGTATGAATAGCAAGCCCTTTTGTTCTTATGTGTTTATTTTATACATCAAACTTCTTTTGCACATGCATGCATGGATATGTCTTAAACGTTCGACTAAATGTGAATAAAATGTTCTCCTCACTGTCGCTTTCCTCTCCTTGCTGTGTTGTTGTCATATGATTTTAGCAAGTGCGGCCTGTAGATAGTATATAGTTGTCCATCTTGGACTCTTTGTAGGGTGGTGATGGCTTAGGAAACAGGGTTAGGATCTTTCACTAAGACTTTTCAATTTTATAAGCCGTGAGGGTCTCATAAAGATTTTTCTCCCTATGAGTCGTGAGGATCTCGTAGGTGTATTTTCTCCCTAGGGATCGTGAGGATTCCTAAGTGCGTTTTCCCTTATAAGTCGTAAGAATCTTATAAGAGAGTTTTTTTTCTTACGAATCGAGAGGATCCGTAAGTGTTTAGTGGGATTGACATGTAAATGACGTATTTCCGAAACGGGGTCATATGGATAACGTATTTCCGAGACGGGGTCATGTTGATGACGTATTTCCGAACGGGGTCATGTGGATGACGTATTTCCGAACGGGGTCATGTTGATGACGTGTTTCCGAACGGGGTCATATGGATGACGTATTTCCGAGCGGGGTCATGTGGATGACGTATTTCCAAGCGGGGTCATGTGGATGACGTATTTCCGAACGGGGTCATGTTGATGACGTATTTCCGAACGGGGTCATGCTGACAACGTGTTTCCGAACGGGGTCATGTGGATGACGTATTTCTGAACGGGGTCATGTGGATATGTATTTCCGAATGGGGTCATGTCGATGACGTATTTCCGAACGGGGTCATGTGGATGACGTATTTCCGAGCAGGGTCATGTGGATGACGTATTTCTGAACGGGGTCATATGGATGACGTATTTCCGAGCGGGGTCATGTGGATGACGTATTTCCGAACGGGCTCATGTTGATGACGTAGCGTCTGTTGTAATGAGACGAATATCGAAGTGGTCTCCAGGTTGTCTGGGAACCATCGAGATTTGGAGTAGGGGTTTTGCCGTAGCTCCAGGGTTGATTGCAGCGTCTGAATCCTACTGGAATGGAGAGGAACACTGTCGATCATCTCTAGGCTATCCCTGAACCGTCGAGATTTGGCTTCGTTTTCTGATGGAGCCTGGGGAGGGAAGGTGTGGTTCCTTCTTTGTTTGCGTCCCTAGGTTGTATACAGGGATCGATGTGATCTCATCTGTAGGGCAAAAGTTTCATTCTTTCAGAATTTTTTTTATTTCATTCCGCGATGCTCTATCATTTCAGCTTTTATATCGCGAAAGTCGCGATTGCCCAATCATTTCAGCTATTTTTCGCGGTGCCCAATCATTTCGGCTATTTATTTTATTTTTTACTCGTTACTTTTTATTGCGAGTTGCCTAATCATTTCGGTTATTTTGCATGCATACATTTTTTACTTGCTGATTTTGTTGCAAGTTGCCCCATCATTTCGGCTATTTCGTATGCATGTGTGGCTTGCTAGCTTCTTGCTGCAAACTTAGAATTAGACACCGATTTCGGCATCAGCACCGCTACAACTGGGATATTGCCAGGAGCGAATCATCATTTGCCTCTGTCGATGACGAACAAAGGTGGCTTAGCAAACAGGGTTAGGATCCTGTCGACTAAGGCTTTTTACTTCATGAGCCGTAAGGGTCTCATAAAGGCATTTCTCCCTACGAGTCGTGAGGATCTCGTAAGTGCGTTTTCTCCTTAGGAATCGTGAGGACTCCTAAGTGTATGGCTTCTCTTATAAGTCGTAAGGATCTTACAAGAGTGTTTTCTCCTTATAAGTCGAGAGGACTCACAAGGGTTGTTCACCGTGTAAATATATCCCTAGTCACGGATGGGACTTTGTTAGGGGAATGTTTATTCGCGCCTGTGGATTGTATACAAGAGTCAGCACTGAGCCGCTTGTAGGGCAGACTTGGTGGTTGTGGTGGTTGCTTAAGAACAGGTCTAGATCCCGTAGCTTAAGACTTTCAAATTTTTATGAGCCGTGAGGGTCTCATAAGAGGGTTCTCCTTACGAGTCGTGAGGATCTCGCAAGTGTAATTTCTCCTTAGGAATCGTGGGGATCCCTAAGTGTGTTACTCCCTTGTGAGTCGTAAGGATCTCACGCAGGTGGTTTCTCCTCACAAGGTCGAGAGGACCTTGCAAGTGTCTTTAAACGAGATTGCGTCCTTTCGGGTTTTCACAAAACTCGCCGGTAGCCCCGCTGTTTTTACTCACGGAGCCCTTTCGGGTTTTCATCCGTGCCCTTTTTTCTTATGAGCATACCGTTTTTTTCTTTTTTTTATTCTCTCTTTTCTTTCTCTTTTTTTCCCTCTTTTTTTCTCTTTTTTTTTTGTCAGCCTTGGGATGTTGCAGTCTACAATAGTTTATCGACGTCTCGGTCAACAGCTAGTTTTAGAACATAGTGGTCCATCGTTAGTTTAAGGACGTTTCGGTCTGTTGTTAGTTTAAGGACATTTCGGTCCGTTGTTAGTTTAAGAACGTTTTGGTCCGTTGTTAGTTTAAGAACGTTTCGGTCCGTTGACCGGCTACTACTTATAGAGTTTGGGCTTAGGAAGATAGCAAGCGGACATAGTCGTCGTCATCTATCATTGAGCTAGGCCGTGACTCGTCAGGCGTAGTACTTCTTCAGGAAGCGACCATTTATGGGCCTGAAGGGTCTTTCACCATGCATATCCATGAGTAGATAGGCCCCACCCTGGTAGACCTGTCTATGATATACGGGCCTTCATAGTTCGGCTCGAATTTCCCCCGTTTGGTACGATTGGGGATCATAGGTCTTTTGACCACTAGCACGAGTTCGCCTTGGCGGAATGTCCTCGGTCTAGTCAATCTCTCGTATGACCGCGTCATCTTTGCTTTATAAGCTTCCAGATTTTGTTGCGCTATGAGCCGGGTTTTATCAAGGGCATCGAGCTCCTCAAGTCGAAGGTGAACATTCTTTTCGTCCGTTAACTCGTAATGAACTGCCACTTGTAGAGAGGGTAGTTCTATCTCGAGGGGGAGTACCGCCTCTGTACCGAATACCAATGTGTACGGAGTTGTGTTCGTTGCCGTTTTGAACGTAGTTCGATACGCCCAGAGAGCTTCATGCAATCTCTCGTGCCAATCCTTCTTATTTCGAGATACCGTCTTTTTCATGATTGTCACGACCCGAAGGTACGGAACGTGACTGGCACTTAGATTACGAGACGTCTCAAGGCGTAACGTAACTTAAGTCAGCCAAAACCCAGAAAATCTAAACTATAAACAATAAGAGTGAAGGAAAACCTTTTATAAAAACTACTTTAAAATCAATTAAGTTGTATTAAACCCTTATTAAAAACATCAAAATTTTTCCGAAAATTTCGGCAGAGTCTCCTTTGTAAATACTAGCCCCCAAAATGGGTACAACAAGATATATAAACCTGTAATAACAAAATGGCATCCCCAAGCTCTTAGCCCAAGGCGGATCACAACCACACACAATATATATGCAATATCAAGCAAATAAGCATAAGGAAGCACAAAAATAAGAAAAGCACAACGTCGGCTCAAGTGAGCTCGACCCCAGAGAAACCACATATACACAAATCTCTCAGTCTCATCACTAGGTCACATATACAAATAAGAAGTGGTAGATGGAGAATACTAGATATAAAGATAGCACAACAAGATAAAAGTGTCCCCGCAACCCACCTAAGAGCAATGTCACGAGTCTGAGCAAAATCAGTCAATGATAAGATAAGCCCGCCGCTATAAGGCTGACGGGTCCGACCTGCAAGACACTGTGGCACAACGGGGGTGAGTTGCCAGCTCGTGAGTAAAATATAACATCTAATAAGGCTATCGTAAGAATGCACGCAAATGCGTCACAATATGTATATCTAGATATGATGTAATGCCACTAGATGTATGCACATGTATGCGAAAATCAATAAGAAATCTTTAAGTGTTTAAATATGATGATTCTCTGCATTCTTAACTTAGAAAAATATCTGTACAATAACTAGGTACCATCAATGAAATCATCCGAAAACCGTGTCAAGCATCGACACCAAATATGAAAATATATCTGTCTCAATGTCTCACTATATCAATATCTCAATACATCGGGCTCCGTCAGTCCGGATCGGCCCATATCATCAAATCTCACGACAACGGTCGGTATCCTCCGGATATCCGCCGCGCCAGATATCACCGGTAGGTAGTCTTCCCCTACCAGGCTCATCGTCTACAACTCGATCTTCTTGCCCCGGGGTACCATACCGGGTCCACCATGTACCCGAGACGGTTCATCCACTCCTCTAATCGGGTCTCGAAATCCAACAAAAAATATGAAAACTCATGGTGGACGACACATACATCACGAGAAAACCGCAACTTTATTTTAAAAATGATAATAATAATGCTTTTGTTAAATTCTTGCGGTTTTCCCCAAAATCCAGAAATCTCATTAATACTGAAATCTTCAAGAAAATCATAATACCCAACATGTTGTATATGATAAATGCTTATGATTTCAAAGGTATGCAATGTGATTTATGGCTAGGAATCTATATAAGCATGATGATGAAGTGAGGTATATATATATGCTACGCAATTCAATGTATCATATAAGATGCAAGTGTTGATACTGAACTAAGCAGGTTCTACAGTGCTCGTGGCATGGCAATTACCAAAGGCGTGTGTGTCACATGAATAGTGCGCGTGCAACATGAGCCAATGGTAATGGTGTAAGTGTCCTAAGGGGTGATATCACACATGTGTATATAGATAACCAGAAAGCTATGCATATGAATGAGATGGTTAACTAAATAACTATGCGTATAGTTTGCAAATAATAAAGTGATCCTAACTATGGGGCGCCTCGCGCCATCCAGACGATTTTCCTATAGATGTATACATCTACTCACCCGGACGCCTCGCTAATCTGATCCAACCACCGCTTTGCCTTTGCGCGCCGCGTCCGATGTTTCCGCAACCGATCCTAAAATTGCATAACACACAACATAAGATTACACATCATGAAACGACGCAAGTCACAATATGAAAAGATTAACGCCCACAAGTTAGGCACAACGTGCACTCGGTGCACGGAAAACACACGAAAATCACTAAAACCTTAACTAAAATCGTCGCTTCGGGGCAGCCGTCAAAACTAAAACCCGATTAAACCAAACTCCGCATTCGCACACTCTAAATGTCGTAGGAGATGCCAATAATATCATCAAGATATCGCAATTAAATCACTTCCTAATTTTATGAAAAACCTAGTAAGCATCAACAACTCAAATTCGATGCAAACAACGCGGATTAACGATATATCGATCACAAACTAGCACAAACAATCCAACTAACCCACTAGATAGCAACTACACTAATCTTAACCCACTTACAAAGCTTCAAACCCTAATTAAAATTTCAAACCTTTTCTTGAATTTCCTAAACAAGAATTTAAAACCAAATTTCACACTTAAACTTTCTTGTTCCCTGATTAAAAATCAGGAAAAGATTCAGAAGAGGCATCACGTGCTCACACGTGACCAGTGGTCACGTGTTGGCACGTGATGGTTAAGCAGCGGCACATAGCACATTTGTTCCCTGATTAAAAAATCAGGATGAAGCTTCAGAAGAGGCATCACGTGCTCACACGTGACCAGTGGTCACGTATTGGCACGTGATGGTTAAGCAGCGGCAAGAGAACAAAGCACAGAAGAAGAGAAGCCCATGCCAAGGGTCACGTGCTCACACATGACCAACGGTCACGTGGCCATACGTGACCAGCTTTAAAAGCCTTATTCTTTAACAGAATTAAATTCTGAAGAAAGATCCTTCAAATCTTTCCAAAATGGAGAAGAATTATTTGAAACCGTTGGATCAAGAATCTGAAGGTGATTAAATATCACCAACTTATGGAAAGATCTTGGACTTAGAAAGATTTCCCCCTAAATCTAACCGAAATAACAAAGAGATATCTTTGGATTTAAAATCCAATGGTGAATAAAATTCACCTAATAATCTAAAGGCCCAGATTAATAATGAAGATAAATCAAATCTCTCAATGAACAAATCAAATCTTTCAATGAGAGATTTACCAAACAGATTGATTCTTTTCCTTCTCCTATAAATAGGAGCCCAAAGAAAAGAGAAAAAGAGATACAGAGAGAGAGGAATAGAGCCTTGGAATCTTGAAAATTCAGAAGGAAGAATTTGATTCTCTGCAAAAAGAAAAAAACCCTAGGTAAGAAAGGAGAGGCTTCAAAAGAGAATTTAATTCTCAAAAGAGTTTAACTCTTATAGAAAGAAAAGAACTTAGTTTTTTCTCTGGTTGAGGATCTACAAAATGCACATCTCCCCATGAATTGAGAATTTAATTTTCATTGGGTTGAGATCTTGCCATGGAGATCTAAAACATAGAGGAGGAATCGAGTTTTGAGAATTTAATTCTCACAGAATTATAGGAATTTAATTCCTTTGAGACAAAGTCAGGGTTTAACCCTATATTATAGGAATTTAATTCCTTAAAAATGAACAGAACCAGGGTTTAACCCTAATTGAAAACTTGATTCTCTAAAACTCACAGGAATTTAATTCCCTTAAAAAAGAAATTAGGGTTTCACCCTATGCCTGAATTTAATTCTTTACATATATGAGGAATTTAATTCCTACGGAAAAGAAATTAGGGTTTAACCCTATCTAAGAATATAATTCTTCAGAAGAAAACAGGAATTTAATTCCTCTAAAATTTATTGCTAGGGTTTAACCCTATGAAGAATTTAATTCTTAAAAGATGAACAGATCTTTAAAACATACAAAGAATTAGAATCACGTGCTACCACGTGACCTCTGTAAAGATCCACAGAAAAGAGCTTCGAGGAAACCCCTCACGTGCCCCACGTGACCTCTGGGGCACACAGAGAAAAAGGCAAAGGAAACAGAAAAGAGCTCTAGGGCGCTTTCATGTGCTACCACGTGACCCCTTGGCTGAAGCTCTGACAGACAAACACCCAAATTCCCATCACGTGACAGCACGTGATACTCCAAAGTATTCAATACTTTTGGCAGAACAAAATAAAGGGAAGCAGGGCGCTCTCACGTGCTACCGCGTGATCCCTCTTGCCTTAGTGTTTAACACTAAATTGAAATCTCTATTTCCAGTGTTTAACACTGATTTGCTTTAGTGTTTAACACTAATTTAAAAGCCCTGTTGCTAGTGTTTAACACTGATTATCTTTTAGTGTTTAACACTAACTTGCTAATCTCATTCCCAGTGTTCAACACTGTTGATCTCTAGTATTTAACACTGGCTCTAGCCTAATTGGCTAAGTTTCTAGAGGCAAAGTCTCTCCTTCAATGAGCCAACAGATTGGACTTAGCCCAAGCTGGCCATAAGTCCTCAATTCAAACTTAACTGGGCTAATGGGCTCATAATATAATTAATTGGTCTTGTTGCCAAATTGGGCCAAAGATCATATAATCTACCTTGGTTTAAGGGTATATCTCTTCACTCGTTTGATACTTGGCGTTGTAATTCCTCAACGTCTTCAAAGAGGTGACGGGTCCCGATGACCACACATCGATACGGACTGTGGGGTCCTTAAACTCATGAACTATGAGGTCCTTAACCTTGACTGGGATGTCTTAAAACTAACGCCGGACTGTGGGGTCCTTAAACTCATGGACTATGAGGTCCTTAACCTTGACCGGGATGTCTTAAAACTAACGCCGAACTGTGGGGTCCTTAAACCCATGGACTATGATGTCCTTAACCTTGACCGGGATGTCTTAAAACTAACAACGGACTATGATGTCCTTAACCTTGACCGCAACGTCTTAAAACTAACATTGGACTGTAATGTCCGTAAACTACCTATTGACCGCAATGTCACTAAACTAAACAACAGGGCCCCCTTAATTGGTCTCTTGTTGGACCTAAACGATCCCGTTAAGTTGATCTTAGTCTAAAGCTAGACTAACGTATCCTTAACAAACATTTAAGTCGATCTTAGTCTCAAATGAGGCTAACGTATCCTTAAACCCAAACCCCCAAACCCAAATCTAAGATAATACGGATTTGGACTAGTCCACGCTGTACGGGCGATGACATAACTCGGCCTCCGTATACAATCCACGGGCAACCAAACACAAAACAAATACACACGACACGAAGTGATCATCTGGAGAAGGAGAAAGTTGTTACCGCAATGCGGTAGCGTAATTAACTGCAGGGGCTTGCACCTGCAGGGAAGAGCGTCCCCACAATCAAAAAACCCCTCAAGCGAGGGGGAATCTGACGAAGTATGCTATATCAGACGCATCCGTATAAACCTCCGATATACGGTGCCATAAATCAACTTGGCATCTTCGGAAAGGTAGATGGATAGCACCAATTAGCATCTGCCCCGAATTTCAGACAAGACGTCCCTGCGTCGCGCCGTCTTTCGGAGGGGAACAGATTCTGGCACGCCCGGTAGGACCTTTTCCTCTTTCCACTCCACACTTCGTGTGTCGTCTTTGCGAACGAATCGCGGTTTGTTAATGGTTGCCTTTGGGTTTCAAGTTACTAAGATTTGATCTTTTGTCTGGCGCAGAAATCAAGCATCAATAGCATCCAACTTCTCAAGCTGCTCAAAATGCAAGTGCAACCAACGCTCCGCCTCACCTGGAGGTGTAGCCTATGGGCCTCAAGCGGCCTCCATCCTTGCCATGCCGTTGGAACAAGTAACCCAAGCCACCACCGGTCTATTTTTCGGGACCATGATCCCGCCTGCAAGCTTCACCATGCCAGTGCCAACACCAGAAGCGAACAAGAAGTTGGTCTTCGATCGGCTCACTGCTACAACGGCCTCTTTCAACGGGTCGTCCAATATCAAACCAGCAGCCTATGTCTGTACCAGGCCGAACCAGAACTCTGGTGGGCCCGCCAAGAAGCCCATGAACCCTGAAATGGCCGTCCCGAGGAAGATAGCTACCTCTACTCCTGAAGTCGTCAAGGCAGCTTCTCCTGTTAAGGAGTCAGTCTTTTCAAGGTTGACTATCCCGGCTCCTGCTCCTACTCGAGGGTCTGTCTTTGACAGATTAAACATCGCCACTCAAAAGACAACATCAGTCTTTAAGAGGCTAGCACCAGCGGCGTCTCATCCAGACAAGGGGCAAAACGAAACCATCCCCATCACCGGACCAGCTCCAACAGCTCGACACGCTCGACGTCGCCACTGGCGCCGAGTAAGGAAGGCCGGGGGCAACTCCCCCTCAGGACTAACTCCACCGGCTCCAATGGTGGAAGTTAATGCTGCTGTTCCAACTGGGAACTGTAGGGTTGCTAGGCACGCTCACAAGGTTCTACGAGGCATCAACCATGCCCAATTAAAATTTTAGCCGTGCCGAACAACCCGAAGCCGGATCTTTAAACTAGGGTTTAGGAGAAAACAAGCATGTTAAACTCTTTAACACTAAGTGAGAGGGATTACAACCTTTGTAGATCCGGTCCTTCACTTCTTAAGCTCCGTGTTGAGGTCCCTTCACTGCAATCATCGTGTTCCGGACTCTCGAGAGGCTTCACGAAGAGAATGATACAACCTTGCTTCCGATCTTCGATAACATAGATGATCTACCTTGAAGTTTCGTTAACACTAGCTATCACTCATGAAATGATGTGAACACCCTCATCTAAATGGCAAGGATAGATGAGGATGATGAAGTAGGATTTTTGCTCTCATTTATAATCTTTTTCTCACTCACTTTCATCACAAAAGAAAGCTTTTTCAAAAAGGAACTCAAGCATGAAGAAGATGAATGAAGATGATAACTTAATCCTTTTGTGATGAACAATGAATTATTGTAGTGGTTACAAATCTAACTAAGGGTTAACCATGAAGGAGTTAACCCATGTAGAGAATTGACTAGAGTTAATGGTTTGGATTGGGTTAACATAATATCTTCACAAAATATCAAGCAAACCACAAAGTCAAAGCTTCATGAAGCTTCATGCAAAAGCTAACCCTAATCCAAACCCTAACCAAGTTTAAACCCTAAACCATTGTTAAATTTGTAACCCTAACATGTTACAATATTATATATCACATATACAATATATTTTGTAACAATAGAAAATAATACAATTAACATATATCGCATATATATCAATGTATTATCCCGTGAGAAAATGAATCTTTTAGTGAGCTAATATTAGTTAATGTAATTTAATATATCATATATATTATTATACGTTAAATTATCGAATCAACACTTGATCCGATAATCCGGCTATTTCACAAATAACCGACTAATACGATGACTCGGCTATATCACATATACCCGGCTGATATCTCATATCGCGAGAATCCAATACGGTATCACATACCGCATTATCCTCGGTCCCACACATATCACATATGTGCTCCTACTCCGTTTTGCTTGAGCCAAGAAACCTCTGTGTAGGACTCTAAAGAATCGTCAATACGCCGGCAGTAAGTGATGATCATATCAAACACCCACAAGCTGCAAGCGGTCAGCTAAACGTAACAGCTACCCAGGTATTGAGCGCTCAGAAGATCAACAAACAAGCCTGTACATTCTCCTGTGAATCCAATCAATAACACTCCCGTACAGTCCGGTCTCGTCGTCTGATATGTCTCATATCTCGCCTAGGGGTGGTAAACGTCAGACCCCAGTAGCTCGATAAGTCGTGTCGATATGAGGTCTATAACAATTCGAGAAACTACTGATAACACTTACCAGTAAATCTCAGCAACCCTGGCCAGGGATTTCCGGTTATAGCCAATCGAACACAGCACAACATCAACTCCCTATACCGGGAGAGACGAATCCCCTCCTATCGCTCATTGCCTCCATGTGATTCGGGACTGTACCCAAAAGCCATCTTTTTGCACGCCCTCTTGGACGTGGTATGATGGAAATCAAAGCACAGTGGGAATCACACAAAACTATATGACGATCTCGGGTCAACAGACTACTCTGTACCAGTGTCACCGGAGAACTGCCATCTGACGTGATGTATAATACCATCTGGGAGTTCTCGGCGAATCCGTCCAGTGTATCCAGTCTCCACTGAGCACCCATACACCATCCTTGATGTCAAACACCGATGGATATGGGATCATCCATCGCCCATCATATGGGTCAATATGCGTATACGCTAGTCTACTCTGGTGCATCGATGCCCTGTTTCGATACACCCTCGACCATGAACAGTTATAGGATGTACTCATCGACTACCGTGGCCCCACTAGTATGATCTCATCATAATCTCAGTAGTCGAGGACATATCCTAAGGGCTTTATCAACATGTAACATAGAGACAATCAGAGTACATGTTAAGATAAAGTGCAACCAGATAGCATACTATCATGTCGAGCAAGAAAGTCCTCCCTATATATTTCCTAGCATCCACTATAATATACATCGTATGTACAATAATGGCATCTAGGGCATACATATAACTAACAATCTCCCACTTGCACTAGGGCCATCTGTTGTGGTATCAAATACCCAACAATTAGCTATGGTTGAAGTATCTCATACTCAACCATCCCATAAAAATCTCTACTGGGAAAAAGGCCTTTGTGAGTGGATCCGCGCTGTCGTTCTCTGTGTCTACTCTCCTAACCTCGATCTCCCTGGAGATCAACCATCTCCATGATCAGGTGATACTGCCTAAGAATTATATCTGGATTTCTGATGGGACGGTAGTTCCTTGGCTAAAGCCACAACTCCATTGTCACACAATGGTAGGAACGAAGTTCATCTCATGAACTTATATATATATCCAGACTGCCTCTTTGGTAGCATCCTTGGTAACGATGTATCTTGCCTTTAATCGTCTAGTAAGTCACGGTATCTAGCTTGGAACTCTTCCAACATACCGTCCCTCCACTGAGGATAAAGACAATGCCTGCGACTGACATTCAGTCGTCCTTATCACCCTGAAACCTTTCCAGTGATTCTCCCCAGGATCGATTGATACCATCTCACTACAACTAGTGAGTATCCTAAAATCCAATTAGATCTATCTCATAGATCCAAAACCCAGGATTTAGGAGGTATCACTTTGATCCTATATGGAGAATCTTTGTGATAAGCGGAGATTGACCGAGCGTAGCATAGGAAACTCCTTCTCTATCAAGAGTATGTCATCCACGTACCCTACGAGGATCATCACCATACTCTCTACTATCTTTTTGTATATACAAGGTTCATCTACCATTTTGATGAAGTCAAACTCTTTGACTACCACATCAAAACAGATGTTCTAACTCCGCGATGCCTGTTTTATCACATAAAACATCTTGCACACGTTTCCGCTGCTCCCACTGTCTACGAAGCCCTCTGGCTGTGTACTTAAAGATGCTCTCTTCCAAATCATCATTTAGAGAAGCAGTCATGACACCCAACCACCAGATATCGTAGTCATGGTATGTAGCCATGGAAAGTAGGATCTGGATGGACTTAAGCATAGCTTTGAAAGTCTCAACTTTTCCATGTACACCAAGTAATCTTCTCAAGATATACTTGCTCGTGATGGGGATTTAACCCTTCAGATAAAGCAACCAAAGTCCATACTTTGTTGGTGTATAAGGATTGCATCTCAGATCGATAAGCATCCAGCCATTCTTACAGAGTCTCACTCCTGATGGCCAGCTCGAAACTAGTTGGGTCATCATCTCATGATGCAATCCTCGCTCCCACTGTCATAGAGAAACCAAAATATCTCTCAGGTGGGTGAGGAACCCTACTAGATCGGCGGAGAGGCTGAGGTTCATTGGAAACTATTGAATCCTTTGGTTCTACCAAATCATCAGCTGCATCTTTGTATAGCTGGAAGCTTTCCAGTTCTACATAACAGACCTTGCCTCGAGCTTGTCCGGATTTTGCTTTTAGACATAGGCCGGACAACCCCAAATCTTAACAAACTTAAGATATGGGCTCTTCCCATTCCATATCACATATGAAGTGGTAGGCAACTGATTTGATTTGAACCCTATTCAATAGGTATGCAGCTTCTCAAGTGCATAACACCCAAAAGGAAACTCAGTAGTACTCATCATAGAGCACACCATATCACATAGGGTGCTATTGCTCCACCCCGATACACCGACGTGCTGTGGTGTATGCGGAGGAGTAATGCTGAGAGAGAATCTCATTCTCCTTTAGAATAGTCCAAGAATTCCGTGCTTAAGTATTCTCCTCCTTGATCTCATCAAAGGACATAATACTTATACCCATTTTTGGTTCTCTACTTCTAACTTATATTCTGTGGGTATCTTAAAAGCTTCAGACTTGTGTTTCAACTGGAACATATGTCTGAATCTAGAGAGATCATCAGTGAATATAATGAAGCACAAAGAACCGGTCTTGGCATATGTAGACAGGGGACTTTCATACATCAGCATGTATCAATCCCAAGAGTTCACTAACTCTTTCTCTGTTTCCAACAAACAGAGCTGTGGTCATCTTATCTCTGTGACATGACCGGCAAGTTTCACAAGATGTAAATTCAAACAAATTTAAATATGCATCTTAATGTAATTTTGCTAGTCGGGTCGTAATGATATGACCTAGTCTACAATGCCTCAAGAAAGATCCGTTCATTTCTGAACTCTTCCTCTTGTGTGTGTTCTGTATACTAAGAAATTTAGTTTGATTTAGAACGTCAATACTTTTAGATAACGTGCCTGAACCGATCAACTCTTGATATAGGAAATATTCAAAACATTATCCAACAATACAAAATTATATCCTTCTTTACTAATAAAGAGACTGATATGATGTTGTATATCAGGTTCGGTATCTAATAACATTTGTTCAGAATCAATGTATTCTGGTAATACAGGGTGACAGTGACCAACAGACTTGGCTGCAACACTTGCACCGTTTTCTGTCTCATGAAACTTATCACCCGTTCTCAGTTCTCTACCTTTCTGTAGCCCATATAACAGATTACATATGCGAGATCCTGATCCGGTATCACATACCCAGGACGTAAAGGATACTGAGAAACGGTTCTCTGTAATGAACACACCCGAAGATGATGCATCAACATGCACTTTCTTCGTTTGGGCGGCATGTGAAATCTGGTATTCCCTAATTTCTTGCTCTGTCTTAGAACAATTATAAGTTGGAGCGGGACCAACATTCCCCAGCTCAGTATAACAAGCGGGTTCGGTCAATACATCCGTATTATTATCTTGATTAAGGCGTGATATGGTCGCTACCTGGAGAGAGAGAGAAGAAAACACTCAGCGTATGCTCTTGCAAGATTAGATTGGTTATCTAATATATCTAATCAGGATGTCTCCCACTGTTTTAATCAAATCTTCCTTCAAACCCTAAAAGGAAAGACTAGCCGGGATTAATTACACGCTACAAGTTCGCCAATCTTTCAGCCAGGCCAGTGTCGGTACTTTGAGGGAGGTTCCCCGTGCTTTCGCACGGACCTAATTAAAGTAAACCTCATTTTCCCAGAGGCGTAACCCCGTTAACACCTTTCTAGATACGTACTTGATCGGTTAATTGTAATGTGTAAAACTCTCCCAGGAGTAACTCTTACTCGCAGCGGGTATCGGGATCCAACTATCTCATAGAAGGTATGCAATCTCATTGCAAATTTCAACACTTGAAATTCCCAATAATATTTTACCCCTAGCGTGCTATGACCTTGACGTATGCCAAAAAACCTATAGTCCGTTAGTCAAGTTCAACCCGTACATTTCTTGATTGAATTAAACCCACCCGCACGACCCTTGACGCATGCCAAACAACGCCGTACGAATACCCTAATCCAATCGCATCGTATGCTAGAAGATAAGCACTAGTTAGCTACCGTATACTATGCCTTGAAGCATGCCAAACTACCGCATCACGAATACTAAGTAGTACTTATCTGAAATGACGAAGGGCTACGCAAGTTTTTAAGAAAACAATGAGCGTAATGAATTTGATATCGTTGTAGAATCGAGTGATTTTAAATGGAGTGTTTTTGAGGCTTTTCTAGTTTTGCTACAGGGGTCACTCCCGGTGAAGGGATCGTCGGCCCTTTCCTCATCGAATAAGGTGCAGGATATATCATATAGACCACTATGCAAAGCAAGAACTATACAAGCAATCAAAAGACAAACCGATTTTGTAGCATCTGCTAGTTTCACTAAAGAGGTCACTCCCGGTAAAGGGATCTCGGCTCTTTCCTTATCGAATAAGGTGCTGGATGTTCTACAAGGAACACCGCTATGCAAAGAAAGAACTAGAGCTACCAGTTTTTAAACAACTTTCTACAACATCTTTAGGTTTCTTTTATTTCCATTAATCTCATTAATGAAGTCTCATTTTTAATTATGCTTCATAAGCATCATATTTGAAACGAAATCTGCAATATAATATATATCTCATATATATAATATAAACATTCGTCTCAGGCAGTAATATGATCTCATCACAGAACATTGCAGCAGAAGAACATATATGAAATATTGGATATACTAGGACGTCCGTGTTTTCAATACGAGCCTGTATAAAACACGGATTCCACGGTCGCGATGAATAGCCAAACCCACATCCCTAGACCCCTACGAGAGCGGCAAGCAACACTGCCAATTCTAGGGTTAGGAGACCCGGTCTCGACTCCTCGAGATGGTCTCCTACTGGACCCTAGAACCCGGTTACTTGTGCTCCCCGCCTTGGGTCTACCTAATGTGGAAAAGTAAATAATATACAATGGTGACATCATCCTCAGCCCGGAAGTGCCCCAATAAAAGAATATTACATACAAATGAATTTTACATGAATGAAAAAGAAAAACTCTCATCTCACATAAAACCCCCGGCTATTCAGAACACGACGATCCAATATAACATAGCACAGCAACACATAATATCTCATATCATTAACGTAAGCAAGTATGCGTATCCCGATTGTCGTTGATGTATAGCAACGAAGCTGGCGATACGCCACATACTACGCTTACGGTCACAGAAAAGAAAGTGTAAAACTACAACAGTTGGAATCCGCAACCTTCTTAGACATCGCATGCCTAACCAAATGAATTCCTTAGACATCGCATGCCTAACAATTATAAACCCCGCATTTTAGTCTCATTATCGAAAACTCTTTTCTATATCAAGTCGGGCAATTCAACAAGATTCCCGACATTCTGATCGAATGCTCGTCGCAAACTTTAGTAGACGGCCGCACCCCCAGATGCCGTCGACGAAGTGCACTAAGGCGGAACACCGCTGCCGCGAGCACCCGAACGGATGCTTTTGGCGACGGGGTTCTCCTACAGTCACTTGGTCGGGGCTATGGGGCGTGGCTGTCTATTAGGTTTACCCGACGAGTATCCGCGTACGCTACGTGATTGCGACGGACTTTTGATCACATCAAAATTCCGTGGCAACCGATCATCTGAGACTGAACTGCTATGTTTATAATATTCAAATTAGTTATCTCATAACTACTTGTGGATTTAAAATATTGTATCACATTCCAGATAAATAGACAATGTTAAACTTTCCGATCGAATAATCAAACACCCAAGTTTTCCCAAATAGCTCAACACTTGAGCGGAGTTCAAAAATATCTATCACATGCCACAGTACCAATGGTCCAGCCGTAGAAGGGTCAAGCCAACGCCTCACATGTGGCACGCCGTACTGCCCCAAACCCTAAGGTTCAAAAGGCAGTTCAAGACGGTCACATAATCGAGTTAAGGTTTGTTGTCTTCTAGAGGGTCCACCACGTTACTTGCAGACTTAAAACGTTCTTAAACTCGAGAAAAAATCCAACTTTTGAAAAAATTTCCGACTGGGGAAAAAGTGAGTTATTGATATCCGTTCGAACTTTTTAACAGTTTCTAAAATTATCCGGAAAAACTAAACAAAGTTAAATTATTCGATCAAATCAACGAGTCCCCAATACACCCAAAAAAAAACTCAACACTTGAGCAGAAATAAAAATACCCAGAAGAATCAGGAAGTACCAACGGTCATTACTGTGCAGAAACTAACCCTTAATCTACAGTAACGGCCGCGGAACCGCCGCTAATGCCTTGGTTTGGCCGCGGTTCCGCGGCGCAATAGTTGAGTTAGGGTGTCGTTTTTCACAATAATTCCTAAAATACCCTGCTGAAGCTTTTGAGCATTTTTAATATGAAAAAAATCACAATTTTGAAAAATTTCTAGAGAAGGGGTTTTATCAGGGTTTTCGGGTTCGATCGGACATTAAACTTCGCTCAGACATCGCCTAAAACTCTAGCCTGGCTCTGATACCACTGTAGGGTTGCTAGGCATGCTCACAAGGTTCTACGAGGCATCAGCCATGCCCGATTAAAATTTTAGCCGTGCCGAACAACCTGAAGCCGGATCTTTAAACTAGGGTTTAGGCGAAAACAAGCATGAACTCTTTAACACTAAGTGAGAGGGATTACAACCTTTGTAGATCAACAAGCAAGCATGTACATTCTTCTGTGAATCCAAGCAGTAACACTCCCGTACAGTCAGGTCTCGTCGTTTGATATGTCGCATATCTCGCCTAGGGGTGGTAAACGTCAGACCCCAGTAGCTCGATAAGTCGTGTCGATATGAGGTCTATAACAATTCGAGAAACTACTGATAACACTTACCAGTAAATCTCAGCAACCCTGGCCAGGGATTTCCGGTTATAGCCAATCGAACACAGCACAACATCAACTCCCTATACCGGGAGAGACGAATCCCCTCCTATCGCTCATTGCCTCCATGTGATTCGGGACTGTACCCAAAAGCCACCATTTTGCACGCCCTCTTGGACGTGGTATGATGGAAATCAAAGCACAGCGGGAATCACACAAGACTCTATGACGATCTCGGATCAACAGACTACTCTGTACCAGTGTCACCGGAGAACTGCCATCTGACGTGATGTATAATACCATCTGGGAGTTCTCGGCGAGTCCGTCCAGTGTACCCAGTCTCCACTGAGCACCTGTACACCATCCTTGATGGCAAACACCGATTGATATGGGATCATCCATCGCCCATCATATGGGTCAAGATGCGTATACGCTTGTCTACTCTGGTGCATCGATGCCCTGTCTCGATATACCCTCGACTAGGAACAGTTATAGGATGTACTCGTCGACTACCGTGGCCCCACTAGTATGATCTCATCATAATCCCAGTAGTCGAGTACATATCCTAAGGGCTTTATCAACATGTAACATAGAGACAATCAGAGTACATGTTAAGATAAAGTGCAACCAGATAGCATACTATCATGTCGAGCAAGAAAGTCCTCCCTATATATGTCCTAGCATCCACTACAATATACACCGTATGTACAGTAATGGCCTCTAAAGCATACATATAACTAACAGGAACAGCTTTGAACCACTAAGGAGGGTACGTAAGAACTCTCCGACTGCTACGCTAAAAAGATCTCCTCCACCTGCAGAGAGAGTTACAGAAACAAAGCTGGAACAGCCCCTTCAACGGCTGTCCTCCAAAATTTATAAAGTCTGGCGGAAGGTTCAAGACTCGGTAATTGACCAAGATCACTCTCGTCAACAGAAAAGTGCGAAAGTGCAGGAAGAAAAGAAATGTCCTGTCAAACAACAAAGGATGACAACCGCCAGGGTGCCCGCTGCAACGGCCCCCTCAACTTCAACGGCCCACAAGAAAAGAAGGCCAGAGAAAATCCCCGTGCCTGCGGCAAATGCCAAAGGCGGTGAGCCTAAACGCCCTAAGTCCAGGGGCATCGTGGTCCATACTATATACATGGCATCGGGAAAGGAGGACAGCCGTGCATCTACAGGTCATAGACCGCTTACACGGTCAGTAACCAAAGCTCCGGAGCAACATCAGAAGCTCCAAGAAATGATGAACGCGATGGCCGCACTCACTGGGCCGAAAGAAAGCCCCGAAGCGTCATCTGATCAACGCCAGGAGCAAGAAACTGACGCTGAATTCCTTCGTAGGATATTGGAGAAGAAGGATAAAGAGACTGCCGAACAAACAGCCAATATAAAGCGAATGGCCCTCCTGTTCCAGGACATGGTGGGAATGATGATCCAACAAGATTCTCCTGCTGAAGATTCTCCAATCGTCCTTGAAGACGACAGGGGAGAAACGTCAAATCCTCCACCGGCTCTGTCAACAGCCAAGGAGGAGACAATCTCCAAAGCTGACCTAGACGAATATATAGCTCAGCAGATACAGGTTCATCAGGCGACTGAGGCAGCCGGTCAGGTCGTAAAAACGGGGCGACCATATCCGAGGTGGTATAATCAGATCAAGTACCCGCCGGGCTATACAATACCGAAATTTCATGTCTATAAGGGGACGGGCAATCCCCACCAGCATGTTACCCAGTTCAGGGCGCTTTGCAGCAACACCGGCGGTGATGATAAATTGTTGCTTCGCCAGTTCGTCGGTAGCTTGTCAGAAACGGCATTTGAGTGGTACTCTGAGCTCCCGAATGACTCCATCAAAACATTTGCTGGGATGGAGCTGCTATTTACGCAGCGATTCGCGAGCACCAGCGAACGCACTCCGATAACGGCATTGATTAATGCCAGGGTGAAACCAGGTGAGACGTGGGTCCAGTACGCTATATGCTGGCGAAACTTGTGGTCAAAATGCGAACAACGCATCGAGGAAGCGCCCACGATGGGCATGTCCGTGGGTACCCTAGATCCTCATGCAACTATCTCACAGTTCATGATGTTTTTTAGGCCAACCACGTTCCAGGCTTTGATCGACAAGTTGGCCCAGATGGACCAGATGGGTCACAGACTGCCTCCCCCGAAGCCGGAACCTCGGAATGACAAGGGTAAAGGGAAGGCAACCTTCGTTGCGAACGCTCAGCAGCAACCCAGTGCCCCAAAGCTGGCGGATCAACTGGAAGAAAGACGGCGGTATTATAATGAGAAAATGAAGCGCCCCTACTTATTCCCGCGGGATAAGACGAAGAGGCTATTCGAGATGGCGGTACGCAACAGGCTTATCAACTTGCCAAACCCAAGGCGACCGTCGCAACCCAGTGAGCTGAATAACCCCAGTTATTGCCCTTACCATCAAACGGTAAGCCATCCGATTGAGGATTGCTTCGTCTTCAAAGGATGGATTGAAGATCAATACCTACAGGGCAAGTTTGCGCTGTCCGAGAAGTGGAAGGTGAGCCCTCCACAAATGCACACTCCTAAGAAGACAGACACACCGGGGGCAACTTGTTCTTTCGTTGAAGAAGCCCCATGGGAGGTTGTGCTATCAGCCAAAAGAAAGAGGATGCTGAACGATCTTCAAACATGCCCAGCGATCAGGTGGAAGGACCCGCTGGAACCCCAGATCATTGAAGGGATGCTGAAGCCGCGCCCAACTCCAAAGATCGGTGGTGATGGCCCAAATACTCGCACCCAAACGTCAAAGAAAAAGAAGAAGAAATCCAAGAAGCCCGTGAAGCCTGGGGACAAGCGCACGGACTTGCAGAAGCAGATTGACGCGCTGGAAGAGTACAATCAAAAGGCGTGGACTCCCATCACACTCCAAGAGTTCCTCGACCACGTATTTCAAGAGGAAGATAATGGAGAAGGCTCGTCGGATGAATCCGAGGGATATGTGGCGAGTTGTCATGTGATCTCCCACTCGTTCACGGACGATGAAAAAACTCCTGACACTGATAAGCTGGGGGCACAGCCTGAGCCAAAACTTGAATGGCCGACCGATGAAATGATCGACGCCTTTTTAGATGAGATTCGTTTGAAAAGTAAAGCCGATCGGGAGAGTGAGATGGCCGCATTAGAAGGAGCCAAACACAAGTGACTAAACAAAAGAGTCGAAGAACTCCCGCCGGATCAAAAGACATCCGATACGGATAAAAACATATTCAAGACGAGGAAAAGGTTTACCAAAGCCATGTCAATGGGAATGAAGCTACCACCCTCAGAAGAAAACACGCTCAATGGGGCGGAAAGGCACCCTAATTACTGCTCATATCATCGGAAGATTTCACACCCCACTGAGGAGTGCGATGCTTTTAAGATATGGTGGCAGGGATATGTTGCTCACCGACAACATTTTAAGCGCATGAAATGCGGAACTCGTCGGGAGCAAAGAAGTACAACCAACAGGCGCAAAAGAACTACCGGCAACTGTTACACAGTCAACGCCGGGGGATCGCAAGTGCTCACATTCGAGAGCGATTCTGACGAGGAAATGGCTCTGGGCCCTCTCTTTAAAGAATCCATCTTAGGGAAAGAGGAAGAACCAGAGGCCTGCGAAAACATTCAGCTGCACAATCGCACGCTCCCGGAAAAGAATCTCGGACCCACAACTAGAAAAGATAAGGGAAAGGAAAAGGTCGCTGAGGATATCGCCTTAGATGACCAAGTTATGAAAGAGCTGACTGCCAAGGACCCGCCTAAGAAGAGTAAGGTGGACTACAACATCCTAGCGAACCTGAGGAAGCTACCCTCGCAGCTCAGCATTCTTGACGCCCTCTTATTATCAAAAGAAGCGAGAGATTCATTAATCAAGGCGCTGCAAGAGCCCGAGCAATTCCAAGCCTTCCTTGCCGAAGAAAGGATGAAGGATGAACTGGAATAAGTGCGCACAAGCGATGTCACGTTCGGTGATGAAGACCTTCTCCTTGGGACGTGCGACCACAACCGTCCCCTATACGTCTCTGGATACTGCCACGATATCAAGATAGGCAAAATCCTGGTTGATAATGGATCCTCCGTCAATCTACTTAATGTTCGGGTGTTGAAGGAAATCTACATGAGCGTTCAGCACCTCGCTCGTGATAAAATTACCATCTCCGGTTTTGACTCCCAGTCGTCACGGACTCTCGGATCTGTAATATTAACATTACGCTTCGGACTACTCGTCAACGACATTAAGTTTCACGTCATTGATGGCAAGACCTGCTACAACGCCTTGCTCGGTCGTCCCTTGTTACACAAGTACAACATCATCCCTTCTACGCAACATCAGTGTATGAAGTATTTTAAGGACGGTCTCGAGTACACAGTAACAGGAGAGCTGAACCCGTTCTCCGTAAACGAAGTCCGCAAATACGAAGATGCAAAGTACTTTTTGCCAGATTTCGAGGATACAGAGAGGTGTCGCAAACCGGAGAACAAAGCCGCCGCCACCATTCCTGTTTTCGGGAGTGATACCGAAGAAGAAGAAGAGATAGTTTACGCTGGGCCGTCTCGACGCAAAAACCCGGGACCGTCCGCCCCCATACTGATCTTCGGAAGTGACTCGGAAGATGAGGTTAATGCCGTATTCTCCAGTCGGCCGTCAATACAAGCATCCCCTGGCGATGATCGGAGTTTGTAAATTACCATGATTCCGCGGGAGCACTACAAAGACCTTGATGCACTTGAAGCTTACAATGTGCAAGACCTGCGGACATTTTATGTCCCTCCCAGGCGAAAAGGTGAAAAGGAAATCCTATTCTACCGGTCCACGGAAACAAGAGTAGAGAAAGAAATCTGGCACGGCGCGGATTCTACACTTGACAGGCTCCAACCCATCCGATTGCCCAGATATTACACAAACGGACTAAAAAGGCTATTGAAGCGCCAAGGGGTACCCTTAAAACAGACTATTCGACAAGCTCGATTCTATAACAGGATTTGGGATGTCCCTGGGACTCAGCGTAAATTGCCCAACGGGAGAATGGAAACGCTTGGGCTTGGATATGTGAGATCCGAGAAACGGGAACGAGTCCACGGTAGCTACGCCATATATAACTTCGATGAAGAAGAGGACGCCATGTCGGGAAATGCCAACCCCTCATCAAAACTAGATCCCGCAATCAAAGTGCCGAGTCCGTCATTTGAAGAACGAATGGACAAGCTTATCAGGAAAGAGGGTCAAAAAGCTCAGGATGACCATAATCGTGAGATGGCCATCTACAAGAAAGCCAGGACGCAACGTCTGTTTCAACAGGCTGCAAAAGACGAAGGTGCTCCTACTTGTCAACCCGTTGCGCAAAAGGCCCGACACAGAGGCAGAAATAAGTCAAAGAGCAGAAAAGGGATTCGACAACGACAACCCGGGATCAAAGAGTCATGTGATCGGGAATTGCGCGGTCCGGATTTGTCCCTCATGAAGAAGATGAGTCGAGCGTATTCTTTCCATCAAGACAAGACGAAGAAGATACTCGATCTCGCTTTAAAGCATCGAATGATTACACTTCCGGAGTCTAAGCACCCTGAGCAAGCTAACAAGGTCTCTCATCCGAGCTATTGCTCTTATCACCGAGCCATAGGACACCCTATCGAAGACTGCTTCACCTTCAAGAATTGGGTCGAAGACCAGTACCAGCAAGGCAGGTTTGCTCTATCCAGCAGCTGGAGGGTAACGCCGCCACAAAAGCACGAACCTAAAGCCATAAGAGCAGAACCAGATCCACATCGGTTTTGGAAGCGAGCTCGTACCTGTCATATGATAACGGTATCAAAAGAAGAGCCCGAGAACATGAATGACCTTCCCTGGTGCTTTGAAAACAGCAATGACGACAAGGTAATCTCAGAATTTCCGCCAGCGCCAAAAGAGCTGGAAGATGGCATACATACTACTGCAGATAACCTCAAGAAGATTGAGTTGGGAACGGCAAACGACCCGCGACCGACATTCGTCAGCGAGCTGCTATCTGAAGAAAAGGTGGCTGCGTTAAAAGACGTGCTTATGCAGCATAGAGATTGCTTCGCATGGAACTATTCCGAAATGCCAGGATTAGATCCAGAAATAGTTATCCATAAATTGGCGATATCCCCAGACATTAAGCCAGTCAAACAGGCGCCGAGAAGAATGCGGCTCGAGCTTGAGATGAACATCAATGCCGAAGTCAAGAAGCTGATCGACTCTAGGTTTATCCAGGAAGTTCAGTACCCGAATTGGATCCCCAACATCGTCCCGGTAATGAAGAAAAATGGGACAGTGAGCATATGCGTGGACTTCCGAGATCTCAATAAAGCTTGCCCGAAGGACGACTTCCCAGTACCGGTCACCGAGTTGATAATAGATAACACGTCCACTCACGAGGTTTTCTCTTTCATGGACGGCTCATCAGGGTATAACCAGATAAAGATGCATCCCGAAGACTAGAAGCATACCGCTTTTCGGACCCCTTTGGGTATATTCTGCTACAAGGTGATGCCCTTCGGTCTAAAGAACGCCGGTGCCACCTATCAGAGGGCCATGACAAAGATCTTCGATGACCTCATATATGAAATCGTCGAATGCTATATCGATGACCTCATGGTCAAGAGCATGTCATACGAAGAGTATTTAGAGCATCTGAAGACTGTATTTCAACGCCTTCGGCAATACAACTTGAACATGAACCCCCTTAAATGCGCGTTCGGGGTGTCCTCAGGCAAATTCCTAGGATTCATTGTCCGGCACCGAGGCATTGAGATAGATCCGTCGAAGATCAAGGCGATCATGGAAATGCCACCGCCAAGGACTCTCAAACAATTGCGGTCTCTCCAAGGGAAGCTTGTGTACATCCGGCGATTTATAGCCAACCTTTTAGGCAAGTGCCGCCCTTACAGTCACCTGATGAAGAAGGGGACCTCGTTCGTCTGGGATCATAAATGCCAAGGCGCACTGGACGAGATCAAGCAATACCTGCAGAACCCGCCGGTGTTAGCTGCTCCAGTCAAGGGAAAGCCTCTTATTCTTTATACCACAGCCCTCGAAGGTTCCTTAGGTGCATTATGGGCGCAAGAGAACGACCAAGGGAAAGAAAGAGCTCTCTATTACTTGAGTCGGGTTCTACTGGGAGCAGAAGGCAACTATTCCCCCATTGAAAAACACTGCCTGGAGCTGGTCTTTGCGATAACGAAGCTGAGGCACTATACGTTGGCGCATGAAGTCCATCTCATATCGAAGGTGGACCCTCTCAAATATTTGATGTCAAAGGCCATATTGACAGGTCGGCTCACTAAATGGGCCTTGCTCTTGATGGAGTTCTCGATAACTTATCAACCTCTTAAAGCAGTCAAAGGCCAGGCCATCGCCGACTTCCTCGCTGAACATCCAATACCGGCCGATTCCCCTTTGAATTGCGAACTGCCAGACAAACACGCGTTTGATGCGATCGACGGTGGTTGTAACCAGTGGGAACTTTATTTTGATGGAGCGTCTTCCATGAAGAAGCGTAAACAAAGCACCCCCATAATCAAATTAGGGGTAGGCTTCATCTTCGTGACCCCACAAGGAGGGATAATGCGCTTCGCCTTCTCCTTGACAGAGCCGAGGAAGAATAATGAAGCTGAATACGAAGCTTTGAAAGCAGGCCTTGAGATCGCCATCGACATGGGAATTGAAAACCTCCTCATATACGGAGACTCCCAACTAGTCGTTAGTCAAGTAAACGGCGACTACCAAACGTGTAAACCAGAGCTGGTGAAGTATGGCGAGAGAGTACAGCGATTGCTGACTCAAATTCCCTCCTACATGCTGGAAAACATACCGCGTGCGGAAAATAGCAAGGAAGACGTGTTAGCTAAGCTCGCTAAAGAACTGGCTGATGAGAACCTCGATGATGTCAGAATCATGGTACAAAGCCGTCGGGTCCTCACACCGAAAGAAATATCTCCAGAATCATCTGAAGAAAAGGAAGCAACCGAGCAAATAGCTATGCAAACAAAGGACCAAGAGAAGGCTGAAGATTAGAGAGAAGTCTTCATAGACTACTTCAAATCCCGTCGAACGCCTGAAGATGCGTCCTCAAGACATCAGCTTATGAAACGAGCTCTGTATTTCGCCTTCATCAATGATACTTTGTACAAGAGGTCATTTGACTCTCTATGGTTGAGATGCCTGGGACATGACGAAGCGAAAAGAGTCGTTCAGGAAGTTCACGACGGACTCTGCGGTTCTCACCAAGCAGGCCCGAAGATGAAGTTGAAGATTAAACGAATGGGCTACTATTGGCCCACGATGATTCAGGACTGCCTCGAATATGCGAAGCAGTGCCACTCGTGCCAGATTCATGGAGACTTTATCCATCAGCACCCAAATCCACTACATCCAACGGTGGCTAGCTGGCCGTTCGAAATGTGGGGGACTGACATAATCGGCCCCATTGAACCGGCATCGTCCAGGGGACATCGTTTCATCCTAGCGACCACCGATTACTTCTCCAAGCGGGCAGAAGCAGTACCGTTAAGAGAAGTGAAGACGGAGAATATTCTCCATTTCTTCAAGACGCACGTCATTTCTCGGTTTGGAACTCCGCGACGGATCATCTCCGATAACGGTCCATCCTACAGAAGCCATAAGATTAGTCGCTTCGCGCAGCAACACAACATAGACTGGAGATATTCCTGAGTTTATAATCCGCGAGCTAACGGTCTAGCTGAGGCTTTCAACAAAACCTTGACAAAGATCGTGAAGAAGACGGTGTCCCGAAACAAAAAGGACTGGCACGAGAGACTGCAAGAAGCTCTTTGGGCGTATCGGACTACGTTCAAGACGGCCACGAACACAACGCCATACGCGTTGGTATTCGGTACGGAAGCGGTACTCTCCCTCGAGACAGAGCTACCCTCTCTACGAGTGACAGTCCACTACGAGCTGACGGACAAAGAAAATGCTCACCTTCGGCTTGAGGAGCTTGACGCCCTTGATGAAACCCGGCTCATAGCGTAACAAAATCTGGAGGCTTATAAAACAAAGATGACGCGCTCATATGAAAGATTGACCAGGCCGAGAACATTCCGCCAAGGCGAACTCATGCTAGTGGTCAGAAGACCTATGATCCCCAATCGGGCCAAGCGGGGAAAATTCGAGCCGAACTATGAAGGCCCATACATCATAGACAAGGTCTACCAGGGTGGAGCCTATCTACTCATGGATATGCACGGTGAAAGACCTTTCAGGCCAATAAACGGCCGCTTCCTGAAGAAATACTAGGCTTAATAAGTCAAGGCCTGGGTCAATGATAGATGACGACGACTATGTCCGTTCACTATCTTCCTAAGCTCAAACTCCATAAGCGGTAGCCGGCCTTCTCCTGAATGGACCGAAACGTCCTTAAACTAACAACGGACCGAAACGTTCTTAAACTAACAGCGGACCGAAACATCCTTAAACTAACGGCGGACCGAAATATCCCTAAACTAACGACGGACCGAAACGTCCTTAAACTAACGACGGACCACTATGTCCTAAAACTAGCTGTTGACCGAGATGTCGATAAACTACGGTGGATTGCAGCATCCCAAAGCTGATACTAAAATAAAAAATAAAAAAAAGAAAACGGTATGTCCATAAGCAAAATGGGCACGGATGAAAACCCGAAAGGGCTCCGTGAGTAAAAACAGCAGGGCTACCGACGAGTTTTATGAAAACCCGAAAGGGCGCAACCTCGTTAGAAAAAAAAGAATAAAAAGAAGAAAAGAAAAGAAAACGGTATGTCCATAAGCAGAATGGGCACGGATGAAAACCCGAAAGGGCTCCATGAGTAAAAACAGCAGGACTACCGGCGAGTGTTTGTGGAAACCCAAAAGGGCGCAACCTCGTTAAAGGACACTGGCAGGGTCCTCATGACCTTATAAGGAGAAACCACCCGTGTGAGATCCTTACGACTCACAAGGGAGAAACACACTTAGGAGTCCTCATGATTCCTAAGGAGAAATTACACTTGCGAGATCCTCACGACTCGTAAGGAGAACTCTCTTATGGAACCCTCACGGCTCATAAGATTTGAAAGTCTTAAGTTAAAGAAACCTGAACCTGTTCTTAAGCGAACCACCCACAACCTTCGATATTGCCCTACAAGCGGCTCAATACTGACCCTTGTATACAATCCACGGGCGCGAATAAACGTTTCTCTAACAAAGTCTCATCCGTGACTAGGGATATGTCCATGCGGTGAACAGCCCTTGTGAGTCCTCTCGACTTATAAGGAGGAAGCACTCTTGTAAGATCCTTACGACTTATAAGAGACCATGCACTCAGGAATCCTCACGATTCTTAAGGAGAAATAACACCTACGAGATCCTCATGACTCGCAGGGAGAAATACCTTTATGAGACCCTTACGGCTCATGAAGTCAAAAGCCTTAGTCGACAGGATCTTAACCCTGTTCGCTAAGCCACCTTTGTTCGATATCGACAGAGGAAAATGATGATTCGCTCCTGGCAATATCCCGGTTGTAGCGGTGCTGATGCCGAAAACGGTGTCTAATTCCGAGCTTGCGGCAAAAGGCTAGCGAGTCACACATGCATACGAAATAGCCGAAATGATGAGGCAACTGGCAACAGAAGAAGCAAGTATAAAAAAAAGTGTATGCATGCAAAATAGCCGAAATGATTGGGCGCAATAAAAAGCAGCGAGTAAAAATAAAATAAATAGCCGAAATGATTGGGCACCACGAAAAATAGCCGAAATGATGGGGCAATCACGACCTTCGCGATATAAAAGCTGAAATGATAGAGCATCGTGGAAAAAGAAATAAAACAAAAAATGAAATTTATGCCCCACAAGTGATATTACATCAATCCCTGTATACAATCCAGGGGCGTAAATAAAGAAGGAATCGCACTCTTCCTCTCCCAGGTTTCATCAGAAGAAGAAGCCAAATCTCGATGAGTCATAGATAGCCTAGAGACTATCTCAACCTTCGTCTCATTGCAGCAGACACAATATCAAGCAAAACGGAACAGCGGCAACTCCCAGTTCCATGGCTCGGCGATATACAGATCACCAAGAGTCAAACCCTCATTCCGTGAAATGCGGATACAATCAACAAAATTCTTGGTCACGTAAAACGCGGATAACGTCACTCCTTGACCCCGTGGAAAAAGTCCAGAGCGGAGCCTAGTCCTTGCCAAGCACGGCAGCGAACCCGTGTGAAGGATCTAGTGCAAAATTCCTGGTCACGTGGAACGCGGATAACGTCACTCTTTGACCCCGTGGAAAACGTCCATAGCGGAGCCTAGTCCTCGCCGAACGCGGCAGTGAACCCGTGTGAAGCCTCTAGTGCAAAATTCCTGGTCACGTGGAACGCGGATAACGTCACTCTTTGACGCCGTGAAAAACGTCCAGAGTGGAGCCTGGTCCTCGCAGAACACGGCAGTGAACCCGTGGGAAGCATCCAGAGCAAAATTCCTGGTCACGTGGAACGCGGATAACGTCACTCTTTGACCCCGTGGAAAACGTCCAGAGCGGATCCTGGTCCTTGCAGAGCATGGCAGTGAACCCGTGTGAAGCATCCAAAGCGGAGCATAGTCCTCGCCAAGCACGGTAGCGAACCCGTGTGAAGCATCTAGTGCAAAATTCCTGGTCACGTGGAACGCGGATAACGTCACTCTTTGACCCCATGGAAAACGTCCAGAGCAGAGCCTGGTCCTCGCAGAACACGGCAGTGAACCCGTGGGAAGCATCCAGAGCGAAATTCCTAGTCACATGTAACGCGGATAACGTCACTCTTTGACCCCGTGGAAAACGTCCAGAGCGGAGCCTAGTCCTCGCCGAACGCGGCAGTGAACCCGTGTGAAGCATCTAGTGCAAAATTCCTGGTCACATGTAACGCGGATAACGTCACACTTTGACCCCATGGAAAACGTCCAGAGCTGAGCCTAGTCCTCGCCGAACGCGGCAGTGAACCCGTATGAAGCATCTAGTGCAAAATTCCTGGTCACGTGGAACGTGGATAACGTCACTCTTTGACCCCGTGAAAAACGTCCAGAGCGGAGCCTGGTCCTCTCAGAACACGGCAGTGAACCCGTGGAAAGCTTCCAGAGCAAAATTCCTGGTCACGTGGAACGCGGATAACGTCACTCGTTGACCCCGTGGAAAACGTCCAGAGCGGAGCCTGGTCCTCGCCGAACACGGCAGTGAACCCGTGGGAAGCATCCAGAGCAAAATTTCTGGTCACGTGGAACGCGGATAACGTCACTCTTTGACCCCATGGAAAACGTCCAGAGCGGATCCTGGTCCTCACAGAGCACGGCAGTGAACCCGTGTGAAGCATCCAGAGCGGAGCCTGGTCCTCGCCGAACACGGCAGTGAACCCGTGGGAATCATCCAGAGCAAAATTCCTGGTCATGTGGAACGCGGATAAAGTCACTCTTTGACCCCACGGAAAACGTCCAGAGCGGAGCCTGGTCCTCGCAGAGCACGGCAGTGAACCCGTGTGAAGCATCCAGAGCAAACATCGGACTGTGGAGTCCTTAAAATCCACGGACTATGATGTCCTTAACCTCGACCGTAATGTCTTAAAACTAATGATCAACCACCATGATTCTAAACTGATTTTGTCTTGGTTCAAGGGTACATCTCTTCACTCCTTTGATATTTGTCGTTGTAATTCCTCAACGTCTTCAAAGAGGTGACGGGTCCCGGTAACCACACATTGGACTGTGGAGTCCTTAAATCCACGGACTATGATGTCCTTAACCTTGACCGGGATGTCTTAAAACTAACATTGGACTGTGGAGTCCTTAAACCCACGGACTATGATGTCGTTAACTTTGACCGGGATGTCTTAAAACTAACATTGGACTGCGGAGTCCTTAAACCCATAGACTATGAGGTCCTTAACCTTGACTGCAATGTCTTTAAACTACGATACCCTGGAAACCATCCCAAACCAACCCTTGACCCCGTGAAATACGGATAAGGGCGACCGCACCCAGCACTTGTGGGTCCTCACGACCTGTAAGGAAGAAAACTCTCTTGTGAGATCCTTACGACTCTCAAGGGAAAACCCGCTTAAGAATCCTCACGATTCTTAAGAGGAACTTACACCTACGGGATCCTCTCGACCTGTAGGGAGAAAAACTCTTTATGAGACCATCACGGCTCGTAAAGCTCAAAAGTCTTAGGAGGCAGATCTTAACCCTGAATCCTAAGCTATCGCTGCCATGCAAAGAGACCAAGATAAATTGTCCGCAGAACACATTCAATAAAAGGAGACACACTATTGAGAAGAAAAATATGTCTTTATTCATAAACCAAAATGAATACAAAGTACAATTCATGAAAGAACAAAAAGAAAATACTCTCATTCAGGAGTATGTACAAAAGAAAGGAAAAGATACAAGTTTTCAAGCCGGTGGGCGATTTAGCAATTTTGCTAGCTCATCCTTCTTTTGCTGGGCCGCGCCTTCATGATTCAGTATCGCCAAAAGACGGGCCTCTGCCTGAGCCTGTTGGGCCTGATATGAGGCAAGCCGACCTTCGAGCTCCTTCTCGGTAGCTTTGTGGGCCTCGACTCTTTCGCGAGTAAACTCAGCAACCTTGTCAATGGCCACTACCTCCTTGATGGCCTCTTGAAGCACTCACCAGATTTCATACGCTTTGTTGGCCTTGGCGGTAAGATTGGCTTGAAGCTCGTTCAGCGCCTTAGAAGCCAGTTCCCTCTCCGAGAACTTGCGGCCGAGCCTCTTCTCGCACGACACCATGTTCGCCGCGCATCGCTCAATCAAACCTCGCAAACCCGCTTTCGCAGCCACAACCTCTGAGGAAAGACGGGTACACTCAAGCACTGTATAAACAAGCATCCATTCGACGGCAATACTCGATCTAGAACACGCACTAATTACCTGATATGGGAGGCAACAAGGAAAATTTCCGATGCGTATCCTGCCGAGCATGCATTTACAACTATATGAATATTCGAAAGGAAATGATACCCAAAGTTCTGATGTGCATGCAACATAACGATAGTGCTCGCAATTAAAGAAAATTTCCATGGAGAAATATGAAGCTCATTTACGCAAGCAAGATGCACATACGAGTACCCGGTAAACATGAAAATTCAACAGAAAAGCATACAACAGCCAATGACAAAAAGATTACATCGATTTAAGCATACTACACTACCGGGAAAAGATCCCCAAACAAGGGATCAGTGGCACAAGGGTGAACAAAACAGTATTCAAAATTTTCTAACTCCCTCGCCGCCTTCTCCAGCACATCGAAGCAACGATTTTCACAAGGAGTGGCTCCCCACCGATTGGCGCCATGTTCGTCTGCAAAAGCAGACATAATAGCCCGCCGGGCTCTTATTTGGCCCAACAGGTGAACCGAGCAATCTCTCAGAGCCTGAGTGATCAGACACGCTTCGTGAAAACACTTGAGCTTGTCTTCAGCTGTGTCAAGCATCGCCAGGGTCATCTCCGCTGGGTGAGGAGGGATGTCAGCAAGCACGGCAGCAAGAATCATCCGGAGCCAAAGGGATCCCATTAGAAGAGGGGACCCCCTACGGATCGAGAGTTCATACGTCGCTGAATCACATTCGTCATCGGTAAGAAGGGGATCCACCAATCACGCGGCAAAGCGACGAATCATCTCCTCGATAGGCACTTCCTACAGTTGTCGACGAGCATGGGGACGGTTGCAGGCCATGGCACTCAGTTGTTTCCCCAAGATAAACCACACTAAATTGAGAATAGATTTCTTTGTGAAGAGAAAAAGAAGGCTATGGCCTTAGGTCATAAAGAGGAGCATTAAATGCTGCGCACGGAGAATATTGCATGGTGGAACTATTTCCAAGGCCCAAACAAGGGAAAGCATTGGAAATCAAGGAGATGGAACTATTTCCAAGGCTCCTTTTCTGCATCTAATGCTGTGCATAAAAAAATATATATGGCATGAAAAATTAAACAGCCCCATCAAGAGGGCCCCACGTGTGGAGCACGTGAGCACCACGCTTGATATGTACTGAAAAGTGAAATAGTGCCTTACACGCTAAACACATCAGCAGCAACAATAGAAAAAATGAAAAAATCCCACAAAAAAAGGGGCATGCAAACACAGAAGGGCACGACAAAACTTATCACTTATACTTTAAAAGTTCCTACAAAATAAAAAGAAGCGATTAAAACGGCAGGACCTCTGACGCGGGACATGGATTGAGAAATTCGAACGTGACTTTGTCCAAGGTCTTCCAAGCATTTCGAACCATCCTAGTATGTTTTCTCTCGCGATCACAAGCATCAGGATCCTCACGGATGTCCTCCACCCTCCGATAAGCAGCAAGTATGGCCGACTGCTGAAAAGCCTGGTGTATGAGATCAATGAGGTTGTCTTGCCTTCTCTTCGAGATTAGGCTCATCAGATACACCGAATGCACTTTATCCTCGGCGGCATCCAATGCCCCGAGCGGTACGCCGGTGCAAAAGAGAGGGAGCGCCTCCCAGATCGCCAGCATGATGAGTCTCAAAAGAGAAGAGAGACGAGCGAGTAGCTGACCGTTGTACTCGTCGAAGCGGCTCATGACCTCAGCACATTGAGCGTTGGTGAACTCCTGGTTCTGGCTGTGGCCCAGTGCGCGAATATTTCCGTAAGAAATAATTTCGTCAAGATCATACAAGTGGGCATCCATAATACCTGAAATGAAGATCATGAAAATTCATTACAAGCTTCTCCTTCTCAGATGTGATAGAGACAACTCAGGGCAAGAAAACCCAAGAAGCCCCCTGGGAAGAACTAAGTTCTCCATAGGAATTAAATTCCTTTTTGAAAAAAGGGAATTAAATTCCCAGAAATTCTTTCCCCATAGCCAGAGCTTTTATGATGGAATTAAACTCCATAGGAAAGACAAACACCACCACCGATCCCTAAAGGTTAGAGAAACCCTAAGAGATTCTACTGTTCGAAGATTAAATGGTTTCCTATTTTTGTTGATGAACCTGAAGAAAAAATGGGTCCATGTAAAAAGGGGTGAAACCCTGGATGTGGATTTAAAATCCAGAGAGTTTTTGAAAATATATATAAGGGTTCCTCGATCGTTCAAAGATGATTACCTGAGGAAAAGGAATCAGTCAACAGTGTTAAACTCTGGAAAATTTTTGGAATAGAGAACTAAGCTCTAGAAAGGAGAATTAAATTCTCAGAAAGAAAAGTATGCAAGGAGGAAGATGAGCAAAGTGGAGGTGCTTCTGAAAAGACATGGGCATTTATAGGAGGGGATGGAAAACGTTTCATCTACCCTACTCCCAAGGCAGATCCAACGGTCACAAAAGTGACAGCGTTGCACTCACGTGCAGACACGTGAGAGCAATGCTGTGGGGGCATTTGTTCCCTGATTAAAAATCAGGAAAAGATTCAGAAGAGGCATCACGTGCTTACACGTGACCAGTGGTCACGTGTTGGCACGTGATGGTTAAGCAGCCGCACAGAGCACATTTGTTCCCTGATTAAAAAATCAGGAAGAAGCTTCAGAAGAGGCATCACGTGCTCACACGTGACCAGTGGTGACGTGTTGGCACGTGATGGTTAAGCAGCGGCAAGAGAACAGAGCACAGAAGAAGAGAAGCCTATGCCAAGGGTACGTGCTCACACGTGACCGGCTTTAAAAGCCTTATTCTTTAACAGAATTAAATTCTGAGGAAAGATCCTTCAAATCTTTCCAAAATGGAGAAAAATTATTTGAAACCGTTGGATCAAGAATCTGAAGGTGATTAAATATCACCAACATATGGAAAGATCTTGGACTTGGAAAGATTTCCCCCTAAATCTAACTGAAATAACAAAGAGATATCTTTGGATTTAAAATCCAATTGTGAATAAAATTCACCTAATAATCTAAAGGCCCAGATTAATGATGAAGATAAATCAAATCTCTCAATGAACAAATCAAATCTCTCAATGAGAGATTTACCAAACAGATTGATTCTTTTCCTTCTCCTATAAATAGGAGCCCAAAGAAAAGAGAAAGAGAGATACAGAGAGAGAGGGATAGAGCCTTTGAATCTTGAAAATTCAGAAGGAAGAATTTGATTCTCTGCAAAAAGAAAAAAACCCTAGGTAAGAAAGGAGAGGCTTCAAAAGAGAATTTAATTCTCAAAAGAGTTTAACTCTTATAGAAAGAAAAGAACTTAGTTCTTTCTCTGGTTGAGGATCTGCAAAGTGCACATCTCCCCATGAATTGAGAATTTAATTCTCATTGGGTTGAGATTCTGCCATGCAGATCTAAAACATAGAGGAGGAATTGAATTTTGAGAATTTAATTCTCACAGAATTATAGGAATTTAATTCCTTTGAGACAAAGTTAGGGTTTAACCCTATATTATAGGAATTTAATTCCTTAAAAATGAACAGAACCAGGGTTTAACCCTAATTGAAAACTTGATTCTCTAAAACTCACAGGAATTTAATTCTCTTAAAAAAGAAATTAGGGTTTCACCCTATGCCTGAATTTAATTCTTTACATATATGAGGAATTTAATTCCTACGGAGAAGAAATTAGGGTTTAACCCTATCTAAGAACATAATTCTTCAGAAGAAAACAGGAATTTAATTCCTCTAAAGTTTATTGCTAGGGTTTAACCCTATGAAGAATTTAATTCTTAAAAGATGAACAGATCTTTAAAACATACAAAGAATCAGAATTACGTCCTACCACGTGACATCTGTAAAGATCCACAGAAAAGAGCTTCGAGGCAACCCCTCACGTGCCCCACATGACCTCTGGGGCACACAGAGAAAAAGGCAAAGGAAACAGAAAAGAGCTCTAGGGCGCTCTCACATGCTACCACGTGACCCCTTGGCTGAAGCTCTGACAGACAAACACCCAAATTCCCATCACGTGACAGCACGTGATGCTCCAAAGTATTCAATACTTTTGGCAGAACAAAATAAAGGGAAGCAGGGCGCTCTCACGTGCTACCACGTGACCCCTCTTGCCTTAGTGTTTAACACTAAATTGAAATCTCTATTTCCAGTGTTTAACACTGATTTGCTTTAGTGTTTAACACTAATTTAAAAGCCCTGTTGCTAGTGTTTAACAATGATTCTCTTTTAGTATTTAACACTAACTTGCTAATCTCATTCCCAGTGTTCAACACTGTTGATCTCTAGTGTTTAACACTAGCTCTAGCCCAATTGGCTAAGTTTCTAGAGGCAAAGTCTCTCCTTCAATGAGCCAACAGATTGGACTTAGCCCAAGCTGGCCATAAGTCCTCAATTCAAACTTAACTGGGCTAATGGGCTCATAATATAATTAATTGGTCTTGTTGCCAAATTGGGCCAAAGATCATATAATCTACCTTGGTTTAAGGGTACATCTCTTCACTCCTTTGATACTTGACGTTGTAATTCCTCAACCTCTTCAAAGAGGTGACGGGTCCCGATGACCACACATTGATACGGACTGTGGGGTCCTTAAACTCATGGACTATGAGGTCCTTAACCTTGCCCGGGATGTCTTAAAACTAACGCCAGACTGTGGGGTCCTTAAACTCATGGACTATGAGGTCCTTAGCCTTGACCGGGATGTCTTAAAACTAACGCCGGACTGTGGGGTCCTTAAACCCATGGACTATGATGTCTTTAACCTTGACCGGGATGTCTTAAAACTAACAACGGACTATGATGTCCTTAACCTTGACCGCAACGTCTTAAAACTAACATTAGACCGCAATGTCCTTAAACTACCTATTGACCGCAATGTCACTAAACTAAACAACAGGGCCCCCTTAATTGCTCTCTTGTTGGATCTAAACGATCCCGTTAAGTTGATCTTAGTCTGAAAGCTAAACTAACGTATCCTTGACAAACGTTTAAGTCGATCTTAGTCTCAAATGAGGCTAACGTATCCTTAAACCCAAACTCCCAAACCCAAATCTAAGATAATACGGATTTGGACTAGTCCACGCCCTACGGGCGACGTCATAACTCGGTCTCCGTATACAATCCATGGGCAACCAAACACAAAACAAACACACACGACACGAAGTGATCATCTGGAGAAGGAGAAAGTTGTTACCGCAATGCAGTAGTGTAATTAACTGCAGGGGCTTGCGCCTGCAGGGAAGAGCGTCCCCACAATCAAAAAACCCCTCAAGCGAGGGGGAATCTGACGAAGTCTGCTACATCGGACGCATCCGTCTAAACCTCCGATACACGGTACCATAAATCAACTTGGTATCTTCGGAGAGGTGGATGGATAGCACCAATTAGCATCTGTCCCGAATTTCAGGCAAGACGTCCCTGCGTCACGCCGTCTTTCGGAGGGGAACATTTCTAATTTAGCATATTTAAACTACAATTTAACAACTAGATTAGAATTATACCTCTCAAGTTGAACCTTAGCTTGCACTTGACCTCTAAAGATGCCTCCTTTCTCCTTATTTTAAACCAATTTGGGCTTGGGAAGAGGTAGAATAGGGATTAGGTTTGAATTTTGTGAAGAAATTGTGAATTTTTGTGGATTTCGGTGGATTTTTGAATGAATTTAGAAGCAAAGAAGTGGAGGAAAATGTGGAAACCTGCTGTAGAGGCTCGGCCAGAGCATAGGAGGGGGGAAGAGTGGGGGAAATGTGTGGAAAATTCTACACAAAATTCTTTCACAAGCTCATTTAATGCTTATGACATCATTTTTACAAAAAAACTCCATTTTAATTCATTTTGATTTATTATTAAACCATAGAACTACAAGACTTGGAAAGTTTTGATAAAATTTTTGTTAACACTAGATTTTAGTTTATATTGTTTCCTAAGTGTGTAATTTACCCATTTAAATTTGTATTTATCACTAATTTAATGTATATTTAAAAGCTTAAAATATTATTAAAAAATAATTAATTAAGGAAAAAAATTTAAATGACTAGAAATTTTTAAGTGACAATTTAATAACCAATTTCTAGCAATTTCTTATCTAAATTTTGTATAATTAGGTCTATATTGAAAAATAATTATTTTGACATTTTACGGAAAAGACTGATTATTTTACCGATTATCGAAAAACTGCCTAAACGATTTTCGAAGCGTTACAACGATCTTCGTCAAGGTCTTGTTAAAAGCCTCAGCTAGACCGTTAACTCGGGAATTATAGATTGAGGAGTATCTCCAGTCTATGTTATGTTGTTGTGCAAAGCGGCTGATCTTGTGGCTTCTGTAGGCTGGCCCGTTATCGGAGATAATCCGTCGTGGAGATCCAAACCGATAAATGACGTGCGTCTTGAAGAAATGGAGGATATTCTCCATCTTCACTTCCTTCAGCGGTACCGCTTCTGCTCACTTGGAGAAGTAATCAGTTGTCGCCAAAATGAATCGATATCCTCTGGACGATGCTGGTTCGATGGGGCCGATTATGTCGGTTTCCCACATTTCGAACGGCCAGCTAGCCACTGTCGGATGTAGCGGATTCGGATGCTGATGGATAAATTCCCCGTGAATCTGGCACAAGTGGCACTGCTTCGCGTATTCAAGGCAGTCCTGGATCATTGTGGACCAATAATAGCCCATCCGTTTGATCTTCAGCTTCATCTTCGGCTCGGCTTGGTGAGAACCACAGAGTCCGTCATGAGTTTCCTGAATGACTCTCTTCGCCTCTTCAAGTACCAGGCATCTTAACCATAAAGATTCAAATGATCTCTTATACTGGGTATCATTGACGAAAGCAAAAGACAGAGCTCATTTCATAAGCTGATGTCTTGAGGATGCATCTTCAGGTATTCGACGGGATTTGAAGTAGTCTATAAAGACTTCTCTCCAATCCTCAACCTTTTCCTGGTCTTTTGTTTGTAGAGTCGTTTGCTCGATCGCTCTCTTTTCCTCGGACGACTCCGGAGATATTTCTGCCGGTGTGAGAACCCGACGGCTTTGCACAACGATCCTTACGTCATCGAGGTTCTCGTCGGCCAGTTCTTTAGCGAGCTTAGCTAATGCATCTGCCTTGCTATTTTCCGCACGGGGTATGCTTTCCAAGGTATAGGAAGGAATTTAGATCAGCAGTTGTTGCACCCTTTCGCCGTACTTTACCAACTCAGGCTTGCATGTTTGATATTCGCCGTTTACTTGACTAACGACTAGTTGGGAGCCTCCATATATGAGGAGGTTTCCAATTCCTATGTCGATGGCGATCTCGAGACCTGCTATCAAAGCTTCATATTCGGTTTCATTGTTTGTCCTCGGCTCTGTTAAGGAGAAAGCAAAGCGCATTATCCCTCCTTGTGGAGTTACGAAGATGAGGCCTACCCCTGATTTGATTATGGGCGTGCTTTGTTTGCGCTTCTTCATAGAAGATGCCCCATCAAAGTAAAGTTCCCACCGGGTATCACCCCCGTCGATCGTGTCAAACGCATGTTCGTCTGGCAATTCGCAGTTCGGAGGAGAATCGGCAGGTATCGGATGCTCAGCGAGGAAGTCGGCGATGGCCTGGCCTTTCACTGCCTTGAGGGGACGATAAGTTATCGAGAATTCCATCAATAGCAGGGCCCATTTAGCGAGTCGTCCCGTTAATATGGCCATCGACATCAAGTATTTGAGAGGATCCACCTTCGATATGAGATGGACCTCATATGCCAACGCGTAGTGTCTGAGCTTCGTTATTGCGAAGATCAACGCTAGGTAGTGTTTTTCAATGGGGGGTAGTTGCTTTCTGCTCCCAGGAGAACTCGACTCAGATAATAAAGGGCTCTCTCCTTCCCTTGGTCATTCTCTTGTTCCCACAGCGAGCCTAAGGAACCTTCGAAGGCTGTTGTATACAGAATGAGAGGCTTTCCCTTAACCGGAGTAGCCAGCACTGGTGGATTCTGTAGGTACTGTTTGATTTTGTCCAGTGCGCTTTGGCATTTGTGATCCCAGATGAACGGGGTTCCCTTTTTCATCAGGTGACTGTAGGGGCGACATTTGCTGGAAAGATTTGCTATAAATCGCCGGATATATGCGAGCTTCCCTTGGAGAGACCGCAGTTGCTTAAGAGTTCTTGGCGGAGGCATTTCCATAATCGCCTTGATCTTTGACGGATCTATCTCGATACCCCGATGTCGGACGATGAATCCCAGGAATTTGCCTGAGGATACTTCGAACGCAAATTTGAAATGGTTCATCTTCAAGTTGTATTGCCGAAGGCGTTGAAATACGGTCTTCAGATGCTCTAAATGTTCCTCATATGATTTTATTTTAACCACGAGGTCGTCGATATAGCATTCGACGATTTCATGTATGAGATCATCGAAAATCTTCATCATGGCCCTCTGATAGGTAGCGCCGGTGTTCTTTAGACCGAAGGGCATCACCTTGTAGAAGAATATCCCCAAAGGGGTCCGGAAAGCGGTATACTTCTGGTCCTCAGGATGCATCTTTATCTGATTGTATCCTGACGAGCCGTCCATGAAGGAGAAAACTTCATGAGTGGACGTATTGTCTATCATCAGCTCAGTGACCGGTACTTGGAAGTCGTCCTTCGGGTAGGCTTTATTGAGATCCCGAAAGTCCACACATATGCATACTGTCCCATTCTTCTTCATCACTGGGACGATGTTAGCGATACAATCAGGATACTGAACCTTTTGGATGAAGCCGGAGTCGATTAGTTTCTTGACCTCGGCATTGATGCTCATCTTAAGCTCGAGCCGCATTCTTCTCGGCGCTTGTTTAATCGGCTTGATGTCCGGAGATATTGCCAATTTGTGCACCGCAATCTCTGGATCTAGTCCTGGCATCTCAGAATAGTTCCATGCAAAGCAATCTTTATGCTGCATAAGCACGTCCTTTAGCGTAGCTACCCTTTCTTCAGTCAACAGCTCACTGACGAACGTCGGCCGCGGGTCACTTGCCGTCCCCAAGTCAATTTTCTTGAGGTTATCTGCAGTAGTATGTATTCCATCCTCTAGTTCTTCGGTGCCGGTGGAAATTCTGAGATTACCTCGTCATCATTGTTTTCGAAGCACCAGGGGATTTCATCCATGTTCTCGGGCTCTTCTTTTGACAGCGTTATCACGTGACAGGTACGAGCTCGCTTCCATGACCGATGTTGATCTGGTTCTACTCTCATGGCCTTGGGTTCATGCTTCTGCGGCGGGGTTACCCTCCAGCTGCTGGATAGAGCGAACCTGCCTTGCTGGTACTGGTCTTCTACCCAGTCTTTAAATGTGAAGCAGTCTTTCAGAGGATGTCCTATTGCCCTGTGGTAGGAGCAATAGTCCGGGTGAGAGACTTTGCCTGCTTGCTCGAGGTGCTTAGACTCCGGGAGCATAATCATTTGATATTTTATGGCAAGATCAAGTATCTTCTTTATCTTGTCTTGGGCAAAAGAGTATGCTCGGCCCATCTTCTTTATAAGAGATGAATCCTGGCCGCTCGATTCCTGATCGCGTGTCTTCTTGGATCCGCTTTGTCGTTGTCTAACGCCTTTCCCGCTCTTTGGTTTGTTTCTGCCTCTGCGTCGGGCCTTTTGTACAACGGTTTGGCAAGGAGGGGCATTTTCATTTTTCATAGCCTGTAGAAAGAGGCACTGCATCCTGGCTTTCTCGTAGATGGCCATTTCGCGGTTATGATCATCCTTGCTCTTCTGACGGGCTTCATTCAGCAGTAGGTCGATGATCGTGTCAGACAATTCCAAGGGTTTTGATTCCGGTTCTGGATCTGCCCCCAGCTCATTTTGTATAGCGTTGATATCGATGTCGACCGTTTCTTACGGCCGGGATTTGATTAGCTTCAGGATTTTGCCGAGCCTGCCCCCTGTTTCCTTTGAGAGCTTGAATATTCTGCCCCATGCGTCGACCTTAGTCCTTGACATGTGCCAGTTGTTTGAGGACTGATTCCGTCGGCAAAGCTGCTGCTTGGGGAGCCCGCCTGTAGACGACAGACTTCCTCTGGGCTTCCTCCATCGGCGTTGAGGCACCGAGGGTAGGAGGTGGGAGCATCGACCCAAAGAGAAGCCCGTTAATTTCTTAAAGAGCCGGATTGCAAAGATTTGAGTCTGCAAGTGGCCCGTACTTGACTCCACCAGATATGACAGAGCCTGAGTTGCTAAGGTGGGAACAAACGTCATTCTTCATAGAGACAAAGCGCCGACTTCAGTATCCACTCCCCTAAGGGCAACCACAAACATACACACCGCGATTACTTGATCGCGGAAAAACACGACACACGAAGTGTGGAGTGGAAAGAGGAAAAGGTCCCACCGGGCGTGCCAGAATCTGTTCCCCACCGAACATGGAGACGCGGCAGCACAGGTCCGTCTTGCCTAATATTCGGGGCAGATACTAATTGGTGCTATCCGTCCACCTCTCCGAAGATGCCAAGTTGATTTATGGCACCATGTATCGAAGGTTTAAACGGATGCGACCGATGTAGCAGACTTCGTCAGATTCCCCCTCGTTTGAGGAGTTTTTGATTGTGGGGACGCTCTTCCCTGCAGGCGTAAGCCCCTGCAGTTAATTACGCTACCGCATCGCGGTAAGAACTTTTTCCTTCTTCGGAAGGTCACTTCGTGTCGTGGGTGTTTGTTTTGTGTTTGGTTGCCCGTAGATTGTATACGGAGACTAATTTATGTTGTCGTCCGTAGGGCGTGGATTAGTCCAAATCCGTATCTTCTTAGATTTGGGTTTGGGGTTGTGTTTGAGGATACGTTAGCCTCATTTGAGACTAAGATCAACTTAAACGTTTGTTAAGGATACGTTAGTCTAATTTTTAGACTAAGATCAACTTAACAAGATCGTTTAAATCCAACAAGAGAGCAATTGGACTCTATTGTTTAGTTTAGGGACATTGCGGTCGATTAGTTTAAGGACGTTACGGTCCATCATTAGTTTAAGGACATTACGGTCCAGGTTAAGGACATCATAGTCCGTGGGTTTAAAGGGACCCCACAGTCCGAGGTTAAGGACATCGTAGTCCATGAGTTTGAGGACCCCACAGTCCATAGTTTAAAGATATCGTAGTCTATGAAGTTTAAGGACATCGTAGTCCGTGAGTTTAAGGACCCCACAGTCCGATTTAGAGACATCGTAGTCTATAAAATTTAAGGACAACGTAGTCCGTGAGTTTAAGGACCCCACAGTCCGGTTTAGAGACATCGTAGTCTATAAAATTTAAGGACATCGTAGTCCGTGAGTTTAAGGACCCCACAGTCCGGTTTAGAGACATCGTAGTCTATAAAGTTTAAGGACATCGTAGTCCGTGAGTTTAAGGACCCCACAGTCCATGAAATGTGTGGTTGTCGGGACCCGTTACCTCTCTGAAGACGTTGAAGGACTACAATGACAAATATCAGAGGAGTAAAAAGATGTGCCCTCAAACCGGGTGTAAATTGGTTGAAAGATCTGTAGTCCAGTTTGGGACTAAGATCTGTTAAAATATTCGTGAGCAGATGGGCTCAGTACAATATAAGTTAAGAACTTACGGCCAATATTGGGCTAAGTCCAACTAAAATGTTTAACATTTTATTGTCCTGGCTATTGAGTCTTTATTTGGGCTTGGCCCTTTTAATAATGCTAAGCATTGGGTTCTGACGTCATTTGTCTTGTATTGAATGCATAGCATTCATCAGTACAATGTGTGTTCTGATAGTGCGCCACGTGGCGCGCCAGGCACTTTGCGTCAATCAAAGAGCGCGTTACGCTTCTGTCGGGTAGCGCACACGAAAATGACACGTGTCACGCTTAGCGCTAAGCGCTAGTTTATTAGCGCATTGCGCTTTCAATTTATGAGAGCGTTGCGCTAGCTTAGTGGCGCACCAGTGAGTGACACGTGGCGCGCTTGGCGCTGAGCGCCAGCCCATGAGCGCAGTGCTCTGTTTCAGAAGCGCAAAGCGCAAATTGTGTCTGTGGTTGACACGTGGCACGTTTTGGCGCTGAGCGCCGGTCCAATGAGCGCAGAAACGCAGTTCATAAGTGCAAGGCACTTTCCAATAGCGCAAAGCGCATTTGATCAAATTTCTGATCAGAGAACAAGTTTATGTTCTTTTAAAAGAGGCTTTGCCTCAAGATTCAAGAATAAAAGTTCTTATTTATAAAAGGGCTTTGCCTTTGTAGATCAATGATCAATATGAAGAATATGTTCTTCTATATCATTTGATGAGATCTTTTGATCTCTCTTATGAAAGACCTTGGTCTTTATAGATCTATGATCCTTTTTAGAAGATAGTTCTTCTTTTCAGGAGATGATTTCATCTCTGTATTCTTTGTTCATGTGCTTTATCTTGAAGAAATGATCTTCCTTTGCTAAAAGCTTGCTTTTCTTTGTTTTAGTTTTCTCAAAGTTTGTAGGAGGGTTTCTCTATCTCAGACTTAGAGTCTTGGGGCCTTTATATAGGGAAAATTGATTTGATAAACCAGTTAAAGAGATCTTTCTCTAATTGATTTGGGAATATTTCCCACCATTGGATCTTTGATCATAAGGCTTCTGTTTGGCAGAAGGTAATCTTCTTGTTTTTAACAAGATTGGAAAGATCTTTCCATGCAGAATTTATTCTGTCTTTGGTAATTTTTATTTACCATTGGATCATTGATCCAATGATGCTCTGATTTACAGAGCACATTCTTGTTGTTTGGAAAGATTTTGAGAAATCTTTCCTTAATAGAATTTAATTCTGATTAATTAATAATTTATTATTAGATCTTTTGATCTAACGGTGGGGAATTCTTAATTCCAGCGCTGGCGCACCTTGCGCTAGCGCACCTACATTTGACATGTGGCGTGCAGCGCAGCCTGCGCTAGCACACCCGTATTTGACACGTGGCACGCAGCGCACCTAGCGCTAGCGCAGTCATAGTGCACTGCCTAGGGCGCATCGCACCGGCGCTAGTGCATCCGTGTTTTACATGTGGCGCGCCTAGCACTGGATCTAAAGCGTTGCTTCAACAGAGGTGTCTTTTCACCTTTCTTTTAAGTCAAATTTGTATTCCCCAGAACTTTCATTTCCCAGGTCTTGGAAATAGCTCCACCGTGCACAAAAGTTTCTCTGCCTAGCCTTTATAACCTGAAGCAAAGCTTCTTTCATTTCTCATCTCCAAAGAACCCTTTTAACTATAGCTTGTAACCGCCCACATGCTCGTCGACAACCGTGGAAGTGCCCATTCATGACATCGTTCCTCGCTTTGTTGCACGCTTGGTGGATTCTGCTCTTACAGATGACCAATGCGACGTGGTGCTGCACGAGCTCCTGACTCGTGTAGGATCTCCTCTCCCCCAACTCTATTTAGCTTTGGATGATCCTTATGTCCGTGCTGGCTAACATTCCCCCTCCTCCGGCTGAGATGACCCCAGCGATGCTCGATGCTGCTGAAGACAAGATTGAGTGCTTCTTCGAGACGCACTTGATCACCGAAGCCCTAAGGGACTATTCTGTTCATTTGCTGAGCCAAATACGGGCTCACCGCGCTGTCATCTCTGCTTTTTCTGGTGAATGCAGGGCTAACCGATGGGTAGCTACTCCCCGCGAGGATCGCCGCTTTGACATGGTGGAAAAGACAGAGAGGGAATTAGATAATTTTATCTATTTGTTTGTAAACCCTTGTCCATTTGATCCCATGTTTGGATCTTTATTCCCATTGTAATAAAAATGTTTAATTAAGCGTTTTCTTTCTTTTTGTCATTATCTGCCAAGTGTTTCTCTTATTTTACCTTTTTTTCTTTTTCTTCCTCTGTCAGGCGCATATGTGCTATAGCACTTACACTGTCATGAACAGGCGCAAGTAATTCTTGCAAGGGTGAAGCGCTTCTGGCGCTTAGCGCTCTCATGCTTTGCATGTGAGCGCCGTTTCAGAGTCTTTGACTCTTAGTGCAGGCACATTTGATGCTAGCACTTTTCATGAAGCGTTGCTTCGCTTTCCAATCTTGGAAACAGAGCTTTGCTCTAATTGAGGGTGCACAGCGCAGAGCGTAGTGCAGCCTGCGCTAGCACACCCGTGTTTGACACGTGGTGCGCAGCGCGTCTAGCGCTAGCACTGGGTCTGAAGCGTTGCTTCAATTTTTAAATTTTAAATTTTAAAACAGAGCTTTGCTCTGATTGGGGGAAGCAGAAGCGTCGCTTCATTTCAAATCTTGGAATTTGAACAGAGCTTTGCTCTGATTGGGAAAACAGCTGTGGAAACCCAGTACGGTGCTAAGGAATCCCAACAGACCAATACCAGCTAGGCAAGTTCGCGCTGTCCGAAAACTGGAAGATAAACCCGCCGCAGTAGCACGCTCCTAAAAAGGTGGATACGTTGGGGGTATCGTGCTCATTTATAGAGGAAGCTCCGTGGGAAGTTGTCCTTTTAGCTAAAGCTAAAAAATGCTGAAAGATCTTCAAGCGTGTCCGGCAATCAGGTGGAAAAGCCCGCTAGAGTCTGAGATTATTGACTGGATGCTTAAACCGCGCCCAACACCGAAAACTGGTAAAGATAGGCAAAACCTCCAGGCCAAGCCTTCGAAGTCTTTAAAGAAAAAGAAGAAGACCAAGAAGCCTATGCAGCTCGACGACAATCGTACGGATCTGCAGAGATACATCGACGCACTGGAGGAATACAACCAAAAGGCGCGGACCCCAGTCACGCTCGAAGAGTTTCTCAACCACATCCTTGAGAACGGAGACAGTGACATTGACGAAGGAGACGACTCGTCAGAAGAACCCAAGGATTATGTGGAAAGCTGCCACATGATCTCTCATTCGTCAGTGAATGACAAAGAAACTCCCTCGGCGTTAGAAAACAATGTAGAGAAGCTGGGGCAGACCGACGCTAAAATCCCTGGAACCGTCAGACAACCTGATTGACAGGCTAGTGACCGATGCCCTTCAAAGGAGCAAAACCGACTGAGAACGTGAAATGGCTATATACGGCGATCTTTGAAATCTTTAGGTCGGTCGAGCCCTTGCATCGAAGAGTCTTCATTATCTCAGCAGACAACAAAGCGTAGGCGTCAAGATGAAGAAGCCACGGTAAGGATGAGTCATAAAGCACTGCAACCGGATCGAGACATACCAGCGGTAGACAAAAACAAGTTTAACATAGGACTTGAAAGTTCCCTTAGTGTATCGGTATGGAGCCAGCATCGGTCGGAGAAGAAAGCAGTTCGCAAAAGCTCTGTCAATGGGAATAAAGCTTCCACCTTTCGAAGGAAATACCCCCGGGAGTACGTGCCTCGATGAAGCGGATGTACATCCGAACTACTGCTTGTACCATCGGAAGGTCACACACCCTACCAAAGAGTGCAATGCCTTCAAGAAGTGGTGGCAGGGATACGTTGCCCACTGACAACATTTCAAGCGGATGAAGTGTAAAAACCATCGGGAGCAGAGAAGCACGACAGATGAGCGTAAAAGAACAGCTGGCAAATGTCATATGGTTGATGCTTTTAGCAAAAGGAAAATCTCAAGTTCTTACCTTCGGGAGCGATTCTGATGAAGAAATGGTCCTCGGCTCTCTCTTCAAGGAATCCACCTCTAAAAAAGAAGAAGAGACAAAGAACTGTGAGAATATTCAGCTACGTAACCGTACATTGCTTGAAAAGAATCTTGGACCCTCAAACAAAGTTTCGGACAGAAGAGACAAGGGAAAGGGAAAAGTCTCTGAGGAGATTGCCCTTGATGATAAAGTCGCCGAAGAGCTCACAGCTAAGGGCACGCCCAAGAAGAACAAGGTGGATTACAATGTCCTGGCACATCTAAGAAAGATACCCTCACAATTAAGTATTTTAGATACCCTTCTCCTGTCTAAAGAGGCACGAGATTCCCTGATCAAGGCGTTACAAGAGCCCGACCAGTTTCAAGCCTTCCTTACAGAAGAAAAGATGAAGAACGAGCTAGAAGAAGTCCATACATCTGACATCACCTTCAGCGATGAAGACCTCCTTCTCGGAACATGCGAGCAAAACCGTCCACTGTATGTAACCGCGTATTGTCACGACATCAAGATAGGAAAGATCATGATCAACAACGGGTACTCTGTCAACCTTCTCAATGTGAGAGTGTTGAGGGAGATTTGCATGAATGTGCAGCACTTGGCTCGGGATAAAATTACCATCTCGGGTTTTGACTCCCAATCATCACAAACGCTCGGGTTTGTAATACTGACATTACGCTTCGGGCTGCTCGTCACTGACATCAAGTTCTATGTTATTGACGCCAATACTTTCTACAACGTTTTGCTCGTCAGGCCTTGGTTACATGAGTACAACATCATCCATTCTACACAACATCGGTATATGAAGTATTTCAAGGACGACCTCGAGTACACAGTTACAGGGGAGCTGAACCCATTCTCCATAAATGAAGTCCGCAAATATGAAGACGCCAAGTACTTCTTACCAGACTTCGAAGACATGGAAAGATGTCGCAAACCGGAGAATAAACAAAAAGCCATCACCACTATCCCGATATTTGGGAGCGATACCTAGGAGGATGAAGAGATGGTCTACTTGGGATAACCCCAAGGCAACAAGCCAGGACCATCTACTCCTATTCTGGTCTTTGGCAATGACTCTAAGGACGAGGCCAACACAGTGTTCTCCGTCCGCCCGTCAATGCAGACCTTTGCTGGAGCTGACCAGAGTTTACAAATTACCAAGGTTCCGCAGCGGCATTAAAAAAACTTGATGCACTTGATACGTACAGCGTGCACGAGCTACTGACCTTCTACGTCCTTCCTAAGCAAAGAGACGAAAAGGCGATCCTTTTCTATTAATCCACGGAGACTAAAGTGGAGAAAGAAGTATGGCACGATGCCGAACCTGCGCTCTGCTGGGCTACGACAGCGCTCCGGCCGTCAATCCGACGCCAAATGCGGAACAAAAACTTTTTACAACTCGGTGCTACCGCAACCAAATACCCGGATCGTTCCATTAACCGTTATCTAGCATTCTATAAAGTGAGTTCAGAGATTATACCGATCGATCCGTGTCTTTCGGTCTTCAATCTCTGCCTAGCTCCTCACCGCTGTCCCGAACAAGTTCGCTCTCCGGTCTCCTCGTCAAAGTGGCACCACGTCAACGAATCTTTATACGGGCTCCCGCTTCGAACTGAAGCAACTTGGACATGAAGTTTACTAGCCGACATGTCCAAGAATGAAATAGAGAGTGTGTAGGATATTTTGTCTCAAGCCACTCAAATGATTGGGTGGAGGTAAATTGAAGTTGCCTTTTAGGAGTAATGAAGTGAGCAAAGAAATTTCCATGAACAAAAATCCTTACATGAAAATGAGGTCGGCCAAAAATGGTGGGGGGAGGGGGCAGAAATGTGCTCGGCCATAAGCTCAAGAAAGCTTACATGAAACCAGGGGGTTCACTGGGGATTCTTTTAAATTGTGTTGTTGGGGAAAAAATGTTCTTCTTAGCATGGAAAATTGGGGCCTGCCAAATATAATGCTCTCTGTGGAATTTTCCATGAATGAAGTGGTGAGTGTAACACCAAGTGGTGAAAGTAACACAAAGTAATAAATTAATCCCTCACACTCCTTATCCATGCTGTGCCCATGCTGCCATTGACATTGGAAAATGGCCATGCCCAATTAAAAGCCAAAATGACTCATTCATCACACCAAATTTTGCCCGTTTCAAATTAAATATTCCACCACAAGGAATAAGCAAAAAAAAAATCCATGACAAACTAAATACTCACTTTTCCACATAAAGCCCCCTCCCCTATCAAATTTCGGCCACTACTAAAAAGATAGAAATATTGGCCAAAAAAAAGATGGCTAACAAATTCCGCAAAATAAACATTAAAGCTAATGTTTAAGCGGGTGAAGAAAAACTGGCAACTTCAAAAATAATCCGGTAACGAATTACAGGATTACCCCACAACTATATATACATACCCGCATTTGTCTTCCGATCGAATACGAATACAACGAGACAAAATATTGCTACACATTATAATACTAGGATCCTGCTTAAACCAAAACCCGCTAGTATTATCCGTCCGATCATGATCCGTGCACAAGTGCACGAATATGATCGAACCCTGCCATAAAACCATACGGCCTCTACAACGTTTCGCCCGAACTAGGGAAACTGTCGGTGGGGGACTCTAATCACTCTTCAATACACTGGCAGTGGATTTAACCACAAGCACGTCAGTGATACTAGCTATACGTAACGGTTGCCTATGTATTGAATGAAAGGGAAACTGATGAGCAAACTCATCCTGGAACCCTACTAAGCCTAACAGTGACAATATCCGTACAGTCCGGTCTGTTCGTCTAAGAGTATCGCACATCGAGTCTAGGGGGTAGATAAAGTCAGACACCTACTAACACGATAATTCGTTTCGGTATGAAGCCCATCACCACCTGAGAAACTACCGATCCTAGATCGGTAATTCTCGACTAGCTTGGCCAAGGTTTTCTGGTGATGGCCACCCGTGCACTGTGCGACATCAATCCCCAATACCGGGAGAGACGAATCCCCGACGATTTGCTCACTGCCTCCATGTGGCTCGGGACTGTACCCAACTAAAACCTGTTTGCACGACTCCTTTGAGCCGTGGTTAGGTAGTAATCAAAGCACAGTGGGAACACACACGAGACAAATGACGATCTCAGGTCGACAGACTAACCTGTACACATGTCACCTAGGAACTGCTATCTGACAATAGGTATAATACCAACTAGCAAGTTCCCGGCGAGTCCTGTCCGGTGTACTCATAACCGAATGAGCACCTGTATACATCTTAGGTGAACTAACTAACACCAGTGGCTTGTGAGACCGGCCACCGCCTCTCGTCGGGGTCTCGAACTGTATACACCAGTCTACTCTGGAGTATCGATACCCAGTCTCGAAACTCCCACGACTAGGGACACATTAAGGATGTGCTTATAGACCCAAGCTCCCACATATATAATCGCCATCATACTGCTGGCTGTCAACCAAGAATCCTATGGGCTCTATCAACATGTACATGATGATAAAGACAAACCAGATAGCATACTATCATCTCGAGTAAGACTGTCCTACCGGTATAGGTCCTTCCTCAATCATTGTAATCACGTACCCGCGATCCAATAATTAACTTCGAGGGTACTATATCCAACAATCTCCCACTTGTACTTAAGGCTAATTATCGCGATGTCGCATACTCACAACCCGTATGATACCGAACATCCAACTCCTCTACTAATCAGTTTCACAAAGCTCGTTTGTAAAACTATTGCGTTCAAAAAATAGCCTCAGCGAGTGGATCCACCCTGATGTTTCTTTCTCTGTCTCTCTTAATCTCAAGTTCGCGGAGAAAACCATCTCCCCAAATGAGCAATACCTGTCTTAGAATGTGTCTGGATATCTGATGGGACCCAGTTCACAAGTGAACTCCAAATCCAGAAAACTTCTTAGACTGTATCGTCAACTGAATTTAATCTGTATCATATGCCATACCTCCCTCAGTATCCGCTTGGACCATCTGTCCAAACTACTGCCCCTCGTCAGAGGGAAAAATATAACTCTGGCAGTCACTCTGTCATCTAAGTCACCTTGGAACCCTGGAATGATAACTGTCTCCCGAAGGAGGCTGCCGTTATCAAATCCCTAGAATATCCACTTATGTTCTAAAACTGCTTCCGAACGTTTCTCCAAGATTGGATTAATATCTTAATTTATTGCATCTAGTGCAAAAAAAAAAACATCTGGTGTGGTACTTGACATCTCATGATTGATTCAATTGCCTAAGCAAGTGATATGTCAATCATGCACATCCATCCCCCCTTTAGTCTGTAAGACACCTTCAGAGAGGGTGACTCCTTCACCTGCAGGTACACCACCATGCCAGGAGCCGTCCATTCTAAAATACATTTAGAATACTATCTAAGTACCCAGATTGGGACACTTCCCAAATCTAGATCTAAAACCAAAGATCTAGTAACCAGAATGCTTTATATAATATCCAAATTCTATGTGGAGAAACTAATGTATGACAACCACAGTATAACCGATCGTAGTATAGGAATTTCACTTCTTACTATATGTATGTCATCCAAATACCAGGACATTACACCCTACTACCTATTTAACAGATCCATCCCCTATTCTGATGAAGTCAAAACCTATGACTGTCACATCAAAAATAGATGATCTATCTCCGCTATATTTGCGTTAGTCTATAAATCGACACAAGCAACTTGTCCGCTATGCTTCCGCTGCTCCCACTGACTACGACAACCCTCTGGCAGAGTCATATACATGTGCACTTCTAAAGCTAGTTTAGAATGATACTATACTCATCCTCCTGCCGGGTCTTGTTTCCCCAATCAGAGCAAAGCTCTGCATTGAATTTCAAAATTCAAAAATTGAAGCAACGCTTCAGATTCTGCGCGCTGCGTGCCACGTGTCAAGTGCAGATGCGCTAGCGCCAGGTGCGCTGCGCCCTAGGCAGCGCACCCCAATCAGAGCAAAGCTCTGCTTCAAAATTCAAAATTTAAATTGAAGCAACGCTTCAGATTCCGCGCGCTACGCGCTGCGTGCCGCGTGTCAAACATGAATGCGCTAGCGCAGTTGCGCTGCGCTCTACGCTGCGTGCCGCGTGTCAAACATGGATGCGCTAGCGAAGTTGCGCTGCGCTCTGCGCTGCGTGCCACGTGTCGAACGTAGGTACGCTGGCGCAAGGTGCGCCAGCGCTGGGATTAAAATTCCCCACCGTCAGATCAAAAGATCTACTAATAATAAATTATTAATTAATCAGAACTAAAATTATGATATGGAAAGATTTTTCAATCTTATTAAAACAAAAAGATTATCTTCTGTAAAACAGAAGCCTTAGGATCAAAAATCTAATGGTGGGAAATATTCCAAATCAATCAGAGAAAGATCTTTTAAAACTGATTTAACAAATCATTTGGCCCTATATAAAGGACCCTAGACTTCAAGTCTAACATATAGAAAAGAGAGAGAGAAACCCTCTGCTAAAGAAGAGAGAGCTCTTACAAAAAAAGAAGATTTTTCTTCATCTTCAAGGTAAAAAGAACTATGTTCTTGAATAATAGAGATGAAACCATCTCGTAAAAAGAAGAAACATCTTCTAAAAAGATCTTAGATCTATAAAAAGACTAAGGTCTTTAATTTAAAAGAAAAGATCAGAAGATCTAATCATAAAAAAATAATAATAAACAAAAGAAGTATTTTACTTCATTTATAGATCTTTGATCTATAAAGGCAGAGCCTTTTATAAAAATAAGAACTTTTGTTCTTGGATCTTGAGGAAGAAGGCTCCTTTGAAGAACATAAATTTTTTCTTTGATCTTAAAATTGATCAGATGTGCTTTGCGCTATTGAAAAGTGCCTTTCACTCATGAATTGCGTCCTTACGCTCATTGGACCGGCGCTCAGTGCCAAAACCTGCCACGTGTCAACCAGAGACACAATCTGCGCTTTGCGCTTCTGAAACAGCGCACTTCGCTCATGGGCTGGCGCTCAGCGCCAAGCGCGCCACATGTCACTCACTGGTGCGCCAACAAAATAGCGCAACGCGCTCATGAATTATAGCGCAATGCGCTAACAAACTAGCGCTAAGCGCGACACGTGTCATCTTCGTGTGCGCTACCTGACAGAAGCGCAATGCGCTCTTTGACTGGCGCAATGCGCCTGGCGCGCCATGTGGCGCACTGTCAGAACAAACTTTGTTTCTGATAAATACTATGCATTCGATGCAAGACAAAAATGTCAGAGCCCATTGCCGAGCATTATTAAAAGGGCTGAGCCCAAATAAAGGCTTAATAGCCAGAACAAAAAATAAAATGTTAAAACATTTTAATTGGACTTAGCCCAATTTTGGCCATAAGTTCTCAACTTGTTTTGAATTGAGCACATCTGCTTTTTCAACCAACTAACCTCGGTTCAAGGGTACATCTCTTCACTCCTTTGATATTCGTCGTTGTAATTCCTCAACATCTTTAAAGAGGTGACGGGTCCCGACAACCACACATTTCACAGACTATGACGTCTTTAAACTGGACTGTGGGGTCCTTAAACTCATGGACTATGATGTCCTTAACCTCGACCGTGATGTCTTAAAACTAACATTGGACTGTGGAGTCCTTAAATCCACGGACCATGATGTCCTTAACCTCGACCGTAATGTCTTAAAACTAACAACGGACTGTGGGGTCCTTAAACCCACGGACTATGATGTCCTTAATCTCGACCACGATGTCTTTAAACTAACAATAGACCGTAATGTCCTTAAACTAATTACCGACCACAATGTCACTAAACTAAACAACAGAGCCCAATTGCTCTCTTGTCGGATCTAAACGATCCCGTTATGTTGATCTTAGTCTAAAATTTAGACTAACGTATCCTTAACAAACGTTTAAGTTGATCTTAGTCTCAAATGAGGCTAACGTATCCTTAAACCCAACCCCAAAACCCAAATCTAAGAAAGATACGGATTTAGACTAGTCCACGCCCTACGGGCGACAACATAACTTAGTCTCCGTATATAATCCACGGGCAACCACAAACAAAACAAACACCCACGACACGAAGTGACCATCTGGAGAAGGAGAAAGTTGTTATCGCGATGCGGTAGCATAATTAACTGCAGGGAAGAGCATCCCCACAATCAAAAACCCCTCAGATGAGGGGGAATCTGATGAAGTCTGCTACATCGGCCGCATCCGTTTAAACCTTCGATACATAATGCCATAAATCAACTTGGTATCTTCGGAGAGGTGTACGGATAGCACCAATTAGCATGTGCCCCGAATTTCAGGCAAGACGGACCTATGCGGTCGCGTCTCTGTGTTCGGAAGGGAACATATTCTTGCACGCCCGGTGGGACCTTTTCCACTTTCCACTCCACACTTCGTGTGTCATGTTCGCGAACCAATCGCGGTTTACTAATGGTTGCCCTTGGGTTTCGAGGTACTAAGATTTGGCGTTTCGCTTGGTTCAGAAAGCGAAGGATCAATGGCGTCCACTTGTGCAAAGTGTTCCAACTGCAGTTGCAACCCCCGCTCCGCCTCATCTGGAGGCATAGCTTACGGGCCCCAAGCGACTTCCCTGTTCACGATGCCGGTGGAACAGGTCACCCAAGCCACCACAGGATTGTTTTTCGGGACCATGCTCCCGCCAACGAGCTTCAGCGCTCCTATGCCTGCACCGGAAGCCCCCAAGAAGTCGGTCTTCGATCGGCTTGCTACTACCATGGCCCCTCTCAACGGGTCGTCCAGCTCCAACTCCTCGGTCTTCGCCAGACTGAGCCTGAACTCCGATGGGCCTGCCAAGAAGCCCATGATACCTGAAGTGGCCATCCTAACGAAGATAGCCACCCCTGCTCCTGAAGTCGTCAAGGCGGCTTCTCCTGCCAAAGAGTCGGTCTTTACAAGACTGACTATTCTGACTCCCGTTCTTGCTCGAAGGTCTGTCTTTGACAGATTGGATACCGCTACTCAAAAGACGTCAGTCTTCGAGAGGCTGGCACCAGCGGCGCCTCATCTGGATAGGGGGCAAGACAAAGCCATCCCCATCGCCGAACCAGCCCCAACAGCTCGACATGCTCAACGTCGCTACTGGCGCCGAGTAAGGAAGGCCGGGGGCAACTCCCCCTCTGGGCTAACTCCACCGGCTCCAACGGTGGAAATTAATGCTACCGTTCCAACCGGGAATAGCTTTAAGCTACTGAACAAGGTGCGCAGGAATTCGCCTACCGCCGTACTAAAAAGATCTCCACCGCCGGTGGAGACTGTCACAGAAATGAAGCCGGAACAGTCCCCTCAACGACTGTCATCTAAAGTTTACAAAATCCGGTGACAAGTCAGAGAGTCGGTGGTTGATCAAGACTATCCCAGCCGGCAGAAGAAGCTGAAGGTCCGACAGGAAGAAAACCGTCCTGTTAAGCCACAGAAGACAGCAACCACTTGGGTGCCCACTACAACGGCCCCCTCAACTTCGACCGCTCATAAGAGGAGAAGGCCAGAGAAAATCCCCATGCCTGCGACAAATGTCAAAGGCACTGAGCCCAAACACCCCAAGTCTGGGGGCATAACGGTCCATACTGTTTACATGGCATCCGGGAAAGAGGATAGCCGCGCTTCTACGGGTCATTGACCGCTTACCCGATCCATCACAACAGCTTAGGAATAACAACAGCAGAAGGTTCAAGAGATGCTGACTGCAATGGCCCTACTTACCAAGCCAAAAGAAATCCCGGAAGCGTCATCGGAACAACGTCACGAACACGAGACCGATGCTGAATTCCTTCGGAGGATGCTTGAGAAGAAGGACAAAGAGGCCGCGGAATAAGCGGCCAATATAAAACGAATAGCCCTTCTATTCCAAGATATGGTGGGCATGATGATCCCGCCGGATCCCCTAGCCGAAGATCCTCCAGTGATAATTGAAGATGATAGAGAAGAAACATCAAACCCTCTGCCGGCTCTATCAGCAGCCAGGGAAGAGACCATCTCCAAAGCTGCACTGGATGAATATATTGCTCAGCAAATAAGAGTTCACCAGGAAAATGAAGCGGCCGGGAAAATTATTAGAACTGGGCGACCGTATCCAGACTGGTATGATCAGATAAAGTACCCGCCAGGCTACACGATCCCGAAATTCCATGTGTATAAGAGGACGGGCAATCCCCATCAACATGTCGCCCAGTTCAGGGCTCTTTGTAGCAACACCGGTGGCGATGATAAACTTTTACCCCGCCAATTCGTCGGCAGCTTATCAGAAACGGCGTTTGAGTGGTACTCCGAATTTCCAAACGACTCCGTCAAAACTTTCACAGAAATGGAGTTGTTGTTCACCCAGCGATTCGCCAGTGCCAGTGAACGCACCCCAATAACAGCACTGATCAATGTCAGGGTGAAGCCAGGCGAGACGTGGGTTCAGTACGCGATCCGATAGCGGAATCTGTGGTCGAAATGCGAACAACGCATCGAAGAAGCACCAGCGGTGGGCATGTTCGTGGGCACTCTAGACCCTCATGCAACCATTTCACAGTTCATGATGTTCTTCAAGCCGACCACGTTCCAGGCTTTAATCGACAAGCTGGCCCAGAAGGACCAGATGGGCCATAGGCCATCTCCTCCGAAGCCGGAACCGCGAAACGAAAAGGGTAAAGGGAAGGCGATCTTCGTTGCGAACACCCAACAGCAGTCCAGTGCCCCAAAGCTAGCGGATCAACTGGAAGAGAGGCGGCGATATTATAATGAGAAAATGAAGCGCCCTTACTCATTCCCGCGGGATAAAACGAAGAGGCTGTTCGAACTAGCGATGCACAACAGGCTTATCAATTTGCCGAATCCAAGGCGACCATCGCAACCCGGCGAAGTGAATAATCCCAATTATTGCCCTTACCACCAAAAGGTGAGCCATCCAATCGAAGATTGCTTCGTCTTTAAGGGATGGATCGAGGATCAGTACCTACAAGACAAGTTTGCGCTGTCTGAGAAGTGGAAAGTAAACCCACCATAACCGCACACTCCTAAAAAGACGGATACACCGGGGGCAACGTGCTCTTTCGTTGAAGAAGCTCCATAGGAAGTGGCCCTTTCGGCCAAAACCAAAAGGATGTTGAATGATCTCCAGTCATACCCGGCGATCAGGTGGAAAAATCCGCTGGAACCCTAGATCATTGAAGGGATGCTGAAGCCGCGCCCAACTCCAAAGATTGGTGGTGATAGCCAAAGCTCGCACACCCAGCCGCCGAAATCCTCGAAGAAGAAAAAGAAATCCAGAAAGCCCGTGAAGCTTGGCGGTAAGTGCACGGACCTGCAGAAACAGATCGACGCGCTGGAAGAGTATAACCAGAAGGTGCGGACCCCGATCACGCTGCAAGAATTCATCGGCCACGTCCTTGAAGACGGAGATGATGGAGAAGACTCATCGGATGGATCTGAGGATTACGTAGCAAGTTGCCACATGATCTCTCATTCGTCGATAGATGATGAAGAAGCTCCTTGCACCGAAAGACTGGGGACAGGTCCTGAACCGGAGCTTCCAAGGCCATCAGACGAAATGATCGACGCCATCCTGAGTGAAATTCATCTGAAAAGTAAAGCTGATCGGGAGCGTGAGATGACTATATTTGAAAAGGCCAAACGCCGGCGACTGGACGAAAGAGTCGAGATACTCCTACCAAATCAAAGGACATCTGTCGCAGATAAAAATAAGTCCAAGACGAAGAAAAAGTTTGCTAAAGCCATATCATTGGGGATGAAGCTGCCATCCTCCGAAGCGAACGCTCTTGGTGAAGGAGAAACACATCCTAGCTACTGTCTATATCATCGAAAGATTTCGCACCCCACCGAAGAGTGCAATGCTTTTACAAGATGGTGGCAGGGATATGTTGCTCACCAGCAGCATTTCAAGCGGATGAAACGCAAAACTCGACGGGAGAAAAGAAGTACGACAGAGGATCATAAAAGAACCACCGGCAATTGTCGCGTGGTTAACGCCGGGGGATCACAAGTTCTCACATTCGGGAGCGACTCTGACGAGGAAATGGCTCTTGGCCCTCTCTTTAAAGAGTCTACTTTGGGAAAAGAGGAAGAACCGAAGGCTTGCGAAAATATCCAGCTCCCCAATCGTACACTTCCAGAAAAGAATCTCAGACCCGTGAACAGAAAAGATAAAGGAAAAGAGAAGGTCTCTGAGGATATCGCCCTAGATGACCAAGTCATGAAAAAGCTGACCGCCAAGGACCCGCCAAGGAAAAGTAAGGTGGACTACAACATTCTGGCACACTTGAGGAAGTTACCCTCGCAGCTCAGCATTCTCGACGCTCTTTTACTATCAAAAGAAGCAAGGGACTCATTGATCAAGGTGCTACAAGAGCTAGAGCAATTCTAAGCCTTTCTCGCCGAAGAAAAGATGAAGGACGAGCTGGAAGAAGTACACACAGCCGATATTACCTTCGGCGATGAAGATCTCCTCCTTGGGACGTGCGAGCACAACCGTCCCCTATATGTCCCCTATATGTCTTCACGATATCAAGATAGGCAAAATCCTGGTCGACAATGGGTCTTCCGTCAATCTCCTCAACGTGCGAATGTTGAAGGAAATATGCATGAGCGTTCAGCACCTCGCTCGTGATAAAATCACCATCTCCGGGTTCAACTCTCAGTCATCACGAACTCTCGGGTCTGTGATACTGACACTGCGCTTCGGGTTACTTGTCACAGATATTAAATTTCATGTCATCGACGCCAAGACCTGCTATAATGCTTTGCTAGGCCGGCCTTGGTTACACGAGTACAACATCATCCCTTCTACACAACATCAGTGTATGAAATACTTCAAGGATGGTCTCGAGTATACTGTGACAGGAAAGTTAAACCCATTCTCCATGAACGAAGTCCGCAAGTACAAAGATGCAAAATACTTCTTGCCAGACTTTGAAGACACAGAGAGATGTCACAAACCGGAGAACAAAGCTATCACCACCATTCCGGTCTTCGGGAGTGATGCCGAGGAGGAGGAAGAGATAGTTTACTCGGGTCTGCCCCAGTACAACAAACCAGGACCATCCGCTCCAATGTTGATCTTTGGCAGCGATTCGGAAGATGAGGTCCATGCTATATTCTCTACTCGGCCTTCAATACCAACCATCGCTGGTGAAGATCAAAGTTTGCAAGTTGCCATAGTTCCGCCCAAACGTCATAAAGAACTAGACGCGCTTGATACCTACAGTGTGGAAGAGCTGCAGATGTTCTATGTCCCTCTCAGGCGAGAAGGTGAAAAGGCAATCCTATTCTACCAATCAGGGGAAACTAAAGTGGAGAAAGAAATCTGGCACGGCGCGGATTCCACACTCGACAGGCTCCAGCCCATCCGTTTGCCTAGATATTACATAGACGGACTAAGGAGACTCTTGAAACGCCAAGGTGTACCCCTTAAACAAACTGCTCGGCAAGCACGGTTCTATAACAGGATCTGGAACGTCCATGGAACTCAGCGAAAGTTGCCCAATGGGAAAATGGAAACGATCGAGCATGGATATGTTCAATCCAAGAAATGGGAGTTACTCCGCGACTGCTACGTCATACATGACTTTGATGAAGAAGGAAATGCTTTTTGAGAAATTGCTAACCCTGAATCAGAAAGAGCTCCCGACGTAAAAAATGCCCAGTCCGTCGTTTGAAGAACAAATGGACAAGCTAATAAGGGAAGTAAGTCAAAAGATTCGAGACGGCCACAATCGCGAAATGGCCATCTACGAGAAAGCCAGGACGCAACGCCTTCTTCAACAGGCTGCGAAAGATGAAAATGCTCCTCCCTGTCAATTCGTTGTACGAAAGGCCTGACGCAAAAGCAGAAGCAAATCAAAGAACGGGAAAGGCGTTCGACAGCGGCAGAGCGGGACCAAGAAGCCACGCGATCAAGAACCGAGCAACCAAGATTCATCTCTTATAAAGAAGATGGGTAGAGCATACTCTTTTGCCCAAGACAAGACAGAGAAGATACTTGGTCTTGCCATAAAAAATCAACTGATTACACTCCCGGAGTCCAAGCACCCCGAACAAGCAGGCGAAGTCTCTGTTGGAGATAGTGCCCTCAGAGTCAATTATTGGATCGCAGGTACATAATTGCAATGATTGCGGGGGACCTATACCGGTAGGACAGTCTTACTCGAGATGATAGTATGCTATCTGGTTTGCCTTTATCAGTCGTGTACATGTTCAGGTGACTGATTACATGTTACACTTTGATAGAGCCCTTAGGATCTTGCTTTACTACCAACAGTATGATGGCGATCATATACGTGAGAGTTGGGTGGTTTATAAGCATATCCTTAATTGTGGTCCCTAGTCGTGGGAGTTTCGAGACAGGGCATCGATACTCCGGAGAAGACTAATGTACACAGTCGAAACCCCGACGAGGGCGGTGGCCGGTCTCACAAGCCACTGGTGTCAGTTGGATCACCTAAGATGTATACAGGTACTCATTGGGTTATGAGTACACCGGACAGGACTCGCCGGGAACCTGCTAGTTGGTATTATACCTAACGTCAGATAGCAGTTCCCTGGTGACATGTGTACAGGTTAGTTCATCGACCTGAGGTCGTCATTTGTCTCGTGTGAGTTCCCACTGTGCTTTGATTTCTACCCTACCACGGCTCAAAGGAGTCGTGCAAACAGGTAGTTTTTGGGTACAGTCCCGAGCCACATGGAGGCACGTGAGCGGATCGGCAGGGGATTCGTCTCTCCCGGTATTGGGGGTGAGATCGTGCTGTGTCTAGGAGAGCCATTACACAAATCCCACGGCCGTGGCAGGATATTTACTGGTAGGTACTCCAGTAGTATCTCAGGGTGTTATTGGGCTACACTCCGACACGACTTATACTGCTATTAGAGGTCTGACGTTACTAGCCCCCTAGGCAGATATGCGATACTCATAGACGAACGGACCGGACTGTATATACATTTTCACTGTTAGGCTCAGTAGGGTTTCAGGATGAGTTCGCTCATCGGCCTCCCTTGAGATCAGTCCATGGGAAGCCGTTACGCATAGCTAGTGCCGCTGACGGTTTGTGGTTAAACCCACTGTCAGGGTACTGACGAGTCATTAGAGTCCCCCACAGACAGTTTCCCAAGTTCGGGCGAAACGTTGTAGAGGCCGTATGGTTTTATGGCAGGGTTCGGAAAATGCACGTGCGTTTACGCACGTGTCAGATTTCGGGCAGATAATACTGGTGGGCTTTGGTTTAAGCCGGATCCGAGTATTATATTGAGTAGATATAATATCTTTGTCTCAGTTGCATTTGTATTCGGTCGTAATACAAATGCGGGTATAATTATACAGTTACGGGGTTATCCTGAAATTCGTTTCGGGATCACTTTTGGAAGTTGCCAGTTTCCAGTTTTCTATCAGCCGTCTTTTAACATTCGGTTAAAGACGGATTTATCTTTTCTTTGGATAAGTGTGGATGCTTCTAGAAGGTTCTAGAAGAGGTGATTAGGCTTGTGACTCACTTGTTCATTTATGGTGCATTTATTGTGTTCATACTTTGTGTTCACACTAGATATTTCTTGTGTTCACACTAGATATTTCTTTGTGTTCACACTAGATATTTCTCTTGTGGTCAATCTCCTCTCTCCTACACTCACCCCCCCACCTCCTTAAGTATGGCCTGCCCCTTCCCCCTCTCTCACTCTCACTCACTTGATTTGGTTAAAAGATTATGATAGTTTTTGGGTGTATGGAAATTTCATAGCTCATTTCATTCCATCACCCGACTTAATTGGCAACTTCATTAACCGTTCGTCCATGGCTTTGGACGAAGCGAGACAAAGTCTTCTACTCATTCTCTACATCAATCTTGGTCGTCTCTTTTAGCAAACTTGACGACCGAGTTGTCTCGAGTCAGAGGCGGGAGCCCGTTTAAAGAATCGTTGATGTGGTGCCACCTGGACGAGCAGATCGGAGATCGACGAGATCGGATCAGCCGCAACGGAGCGTGGGATGATGGTTAAAGAACGAAGGACTCGGATCGTTCGGTATAACCTTTCTACTCTCTTTACAGTTTGTTAGTTTAGCAATAATGGCAGATCCGGGTTATAGTATACGATAGCGCCAGTTAAAAAGTTTTTGTTCCGCATTTGGCGTCTGTAGACCGCCGGGGCGCTACCGTAGACTTACAGTGGTATCAGAGACTCACCATTTTGCTTTACTAACTTGTGCTAACGCGTTTAAAACATCGATCGGACCGAATATCAGAAACTGCAAAATTTCCATTCACAGTTTCTGTCGATTTTAAATCAAGTCCTAAAATTATTTTACATATCACAGAAATCTGTGCAGGGTTTTCTAAGCACACCGTACAAATTTGAGCACGTGATTCAACAAGAACGCTGCGGAATCGCGGTCAAACCTATGGTTTGACCGTGCATCCGCGGCCATTCTGTGAGATCATGACCCCAAATTTGCACAGTGGCTTCTTGACTTGAAATTGTGGGTTTTGGTATATATCTTTTGGGCCTAGATTTTGTTACTGTTCAGCAGATGTTCGTGGGGCCCACTTCGTGATATTTAGTCGATCGAAATTTAAACATGTTAGTTTACAGTGCTTACATTATATCTCCGACCGGGAATGTCATTTGATCGGTAAACCGCGTCTGATTGCTATAGTTCTTTTAGACGGGTTTGCGAACGTGACATTCGCGTTGATGTTCTGTGTTGTGCTGTGATGTTGCTGATTTGTTGTGATGGATAGCAGTGTGCAATGGTAGTGCAGTTTGGATTTATTTGTACATTTGATATTGCGGGGCGAGCGTCCAACATGTGGACTGCCGTCACTGCCTGTTGTATAATATTCTTTTGGGGCACGACCGGGTCGAGGTCGATGTACCCATTGTACATATTTTTCATTTCTGTACTAGGTTTTACCCCGCGACAGAGTGCACGGATAGCCGGGTTCTGGAGGGCAACGGGTCCGCATCTCATGGCTTTGAGAGGCAGAGGGGCCTTACTCTAAAATTGGCAGACTATTCGCCGCACTCGTAGGGGGTACAGGTTGACCCAAGGAGGGGTGCTCAAGCTACCGGATTCCGTGAAGTGCAGGGTGGTCCATTCACTTTGCTGTAGGGGGCTGCCTCGCTTCAGGTTTTGGCGGGTAACTTGCCGCACCCGTAGGGGTCTAGGTTTCATTGTACAGGCTATCCACACGACCAGGGGAACGTCGGGTTTCAGCAGCAGCTCTGTGAAACCCGGGGATCCCAGATTATCTGTATTGTTCTGTGATGCTTATTACTTTTTTGTAATGTTGCATATTATCACGCCTAGAGCGATTATTGTATATTGGTATATATACTATTAGATGTTGTATATGTTTTGCACCCGCGTTAGTTCAGTCCCCGCTCTGTCGTTAGTTAAGTAACCTAACGGGTGATGATGGGACCCAGTGACGAATGCGGATGGCATATACGTACATTTTATTTTCGTTCTTTTCTGGTGTGATTATTTGATGGGACTGCGTTGATTTTGATCAATGCAAAGAAAAGCAAACCTGTTTGCAGTTGTTGGAACAAATTTAAAAAGTGTTATTGCAAAGACGTTTCCTTTTGTTATGCATAGCGGTATTCAGTGGAATATCCTGCACCTCATTCGACGGGGCAAGGGCCGATATCCCTTCACCGGGACTGACCCCTTGGGCAGAAGTTTGCGTCAGGGTAATAACTTCACTATAGTCGATTACAAGTTGCTTTGCATTGCGGTATTCAGTGGAATATCCTGCACCTCATTCCACGAGGAAAGAGCCGAGATCCCTTCACCGGGAGTGACCTCTTTAGCAAAAGGTTTTCGCCACTATATTTTAAAAAGCTATCAGGTTCCTTCAGCGATATCAAGTTCACTACGTTAAAGGTTTTTCGCCAAAAACCAGCCGTAGCCCTCCGTCATTTCTTTTGGGTATTCAGTAGTATTTAAGCTATGTATTTTGACCTAACGCCAAGGCATAGTGTTTGGTAGCTGCTGGGTATTCATTTGTTGCATAGATAGATGAGTTGGTTTGGGACAGCCATTCTGCCATTTTGACCTAACTCCAAGGGCATGTGCGGGTGGGTTCAAATTAACAAGATAGTGACGGGTAGAACTTGGCATGTGACTTATGACATTTTGACCTAACGCCAAGGTCATAAGAGCATGGGGCAAAAATCTTATCGGGAGTTTCTAAAGAAACTGAAACTTGCCAAGTATGCGCATACTTTCTGGAGTATGAGTAACGTGGATGCATTCCATCACGTTATCATGCGATGAGAGATGGATCCCAATTCCCACTGATGAGTTGGTTTACTCTTCGGGTGATCCCGATTGATTCTTCTTTTAGGTTTGGAGGAGAATTTGACAGTACAGTGGGAGGTTTCCGGATTAGATAAAGTGATAACCATTCTGATCTAGGTTAGAGTGCACGCAGAGTGTTTCTTTTCTCTCTCTCTTTGGCAACGATCTTTGACCGACCCTAGACTATGACTCAGTGACCAAGTTGACCAAACCTTCTTAAAATACTGGCTTTTGGATTGTCTGAGTTGCATAAGTCATTGTCACTCCTTCTTTTACCCTTTGAATTTCTCAGAACACCCATATTACTACGGACATCCACTTCCATTGGATAGATCCATCGTATGGTTATATACGAACTCGAAGGGACTTCTTCGAGGATGGATCAAGGTTCAGGAGAAATAGAATTGGTTTATTCAGTTGTCTTTTATTATCACCTTCTCTCAGGTTGCGAGAGCTCCTTGGTTTAGGAAAGTACACCTATTACGCTTATTGGATAGTTTTATTCCAAACCATAGGCAGGTGCCGAAAGGTAGGAAATGAAGAAAACCAATTAGCCTAAGTAGGGTGTGCAGAAGGTAATATGTAAAGACAAAATAAATGGATTAGAAAGAGGGCAAAGTAAATTACGACTGTTATCATTCACGACCAAACCGCGTACATCGTCGCCACTCCTATTTCACCTTTAAAAAATAAGGTATTATTCAGTTGTCTTTTATCATCACCTTCTCTCAAGATGCGAGTACTCCTTGGTTTAGGAGGGTACACCTATTATGCTTACTGGATAGTCTTCTTCCAAACCATAGGCTAGTGCCGAATGGTAAGGAAGGAAGAAAACCATTTAGCCTAACAATGGTGTACAGAAGGTAACGACTAAAGACAAATAAAGGGATTTGGAGAGATGGCAAAGAAATATACGGTTATAGTCATGAATTGGATTATGGAAGAGGCATTGCTATGAATACCAGGATACCCCTACGAAACATTTTCATGTTTCAGTGCATTGTTGAAGCAAAACTGTTTTCCCGATTAGATACTTACTCCAAGGGTATGCATTTACCAGGTTTCATTCTCATATCTGTATGGTTTTACAGATGATGAGCGGGAGTAAGTTATTAGGAATTAGGTAATTATCCTCATTATATCGGAATTCGTTGTAATTGGTGATATTTGAGGAAATCGCCAGGGTACAGTTTTCAACCTACGACGCACAGGTTTTGAGTTGTTTAACTCAGCGGACTTATACAGAGTATTGTATGTTGTCCAAGTGTCCATCAGGACAAAGGGGTAGTCCTCGTACTATGTTCTGTTTACTTATGACTTCTCTAGTTTTTAGACAAGTGTTTTGTAGAAATACAAGGTCTAAGTTTTGAGAAGTTATGGGTATAAGAATAAAGTAGAGAACCAGGTGTCACAAGTATCGGGATTCTTCAAAGAGATCGAAGATGTAGATTCTTGTGATTGGTATTCAGATGATAGTAATGGTTTTTGAGAAACTTGTTTCTCTTTCAGGTTACTCATAATTGGATGGATTCCTAAGTTGAGTAATGTTGATTAGCCTCTTTCCATCAAGTTGATATGCACTGGAGACAGCTGTATGATTTGAATCTGGTTCCAATTAAATAAGTGCCAAAGTTTCTATATTGGATATAGAATGGTTCATACCTTAAAAGATGTTAAGGTACGGGGAGTTGTCCAGCTTATGCTTAAAACCAGACTCTGGATAACTCAAGGCACGTTTCTGTAATGGCTGTTTGTGGGTTGACCCTGGCTATGACGAGGGTTGATATTCTACCATTTGGAAGATCAATAGTGATATTGTTCTTGACTCGCCACAGTTTTAGTAAAATGGATTTTTTTTCAGAAAACGGTAGTGGGAGTATGGTAGAACTGGAAGTGATTCCAGAACCGCGAACGATTACGGAAAATTTAATAGGACCTATATATTCAATCAGGTTTGACATTCCAATAGCCACTCCGCAGATATGGTGGGTAACCTCAGACACCCGAGAGATACTCCGATAGCTTCAAGGATGGTGACAGGGAGGTTCTTATCTACCCAGACTTGACACTACTGTTGTTCCAGGCTATGAGACCCGGTAGGAGGCTTGTCGTAGTCAGTGGGAGCATCGGAAGCATAGTGGGCAAGATGCTTATGTCTATTTATAGACTTGAGCAGTTATAGCGGAGATAGATCATCTATTTTTGATGTAACAGTCATGGGTTTGACTTCATCAGAATAAGGGATGGATCGGTTAAGAAGGTAGTAGGGTGTGATGTCATGGTATTTGGATGACATACACATAGTAGGAAGTAAAATTCCTATACTACGATCGGTTGTACTGTGGTCGTCACACAGTTGTTTCTCCAGACAGGATATTGATATAATATCAGACATTCTGGTTTCAAGATCTATAGTTTTAGATCTGGATTTGGGTAGTTTCCCAATGTGGGTACTTTGACAGTATTCTAATAGTTTTTAGAATAGATAACTCCTGGCATGGTGGTGTACCTGCAAGTGATGGAGTCACCCTCTCTAAAGGTGTCTTACAGACTAAAGGGGAGAGGGATGTGTATGATTGGCAGATCACTTGCTTAGGCAACTGAGTCAATCATGAGATGTCAAGTACCACACCAGATGTTGTTTTTGCACTAGATGCAATAAGTTTGTATTAATCCAATCCTGGAGAAACATAAGGAAGCAGTTTTAGAACATAAGTACATGTTCTACGGATTTGATGACGGCAGCCTCCTTCGGGAGACGGTTATCATTCCAGGCTTCAAAGGTGACATGGATGACAGAGTGATTGTCGGAATTATAGTTTTCCCTCTGATGAGGGACAGTATTATGGATCGGTCGTCCAAGAGGATACTGTGGGAGGCTTGGTGCAGGATACTGATTAGGTTCAGTGATCGATACAGTCTAAGAAGTTTGGATTTGGAGTTCATTTATGAACTAGGTCCCATCAGATATCCAGACATATTCTAAGACAGGTATTACTCGATTCGGGAGATGGCTTTCTCCGCGAACTTGAGATTAAGAGAGATATAGAAAGAAACATCTAGGCGGATCCACTCACTGAGGCTATTTCTCGAACACAATAGTTTTACAAACGGGCTTTGTGAAACTAATTAGTAGAGGAGTTGGGTGTTCGGTTTCACACGGGCTGTGAGTAGTCGACATCGCAATAATTAGCCTTAAGTGCAAGTGGGAGATTGTTGGAGATAGTGCCCTCAGAGTCAATTATTGGATCGCAGGTACGTGATTGCAATGATTGCGGAGGACCTATACCGGTAGGACAGTCTTACTCGAGATGATAGTATGCTATCTGATTTGCCTTTATCAGTCGTGTACATGTTCAGGTGACTGATTACATGTTACACTTTGATAGAGCCCTTAGGATCTTGCTTTACTACCAACAGTATGATGGCGATCATATACGTGAGAGTTGGGTGGTTTATAAGCATATCCTTAATTGTGGTCCCTAGTCGTGGGAGTTTCGAGACAGGGCATCGATACTCCGGAGTAGACTAGTGTATACAGTCGAGACCCCGACGAGGGGCGGTGGCCGGTCTCACAAGCCACTGGTGTCAGTTGGATCACCTAAGATGTATACAGGTGCTCATTGGGTTATGAGTACACCGGACAGGACTCGCCGGGAACCTGCTAGTTGGTATTATACCTATCGTCAGATAGCAGTTTCCTGATGACATGTGTACAGGTTAGTTCATCGACCTGAGGTCGTCATTTGTCTCGTGTGAGTTCCCACTGTGCTTTGATTCCTTCCCTACCACGGCTCAAAGGAGTCGTGCAAACAGGTAGTTTTTGGGTACAGTCCCGAGCCACATGGAGGCACGTGAGCGGATCGGCAGGGGATTCGTCTCTCCCGGTATTGGGGGTGAGATCGTGCTGTCTAGGAGAGTCATTACACAAAGCCCACGGCCGTGGCAGGAGATTTACTGGTAGGTACTCCAGTAGTATCTCAGGGTGTTATTGGGCTATACTCCGACACGACTTATACTACTATTGGGGGTCTGACATTACTAGCCCCCTAGGCAGATATGCGATACTCATAGACGAACGGACCGGACTGTATATACATTTTCACTGTTAGGCTCAGTAGGGTTTCAGGATGAGTTCGCTCATCGGCCTCCCTTGAGATCAGTCCATGGGCAGCCGTTACGCATAGCTAGTGCCGCTGACAGTTTGTGGTTAAACCCACTGCCAGGGTACTGATGAGTCATTAGAGTCCCCCACAGACAGTTTCCCAAGTTCGGGCGAAACGTTGTAGAGGCCGTATGGTTTTATGGCAGGGTTCGGAAAATGCACGTGCGTTTACGCACGTGTCAGATTTCGGGCAGATAATACTGGTGGGCTTTGGTTTAAGCCGGATCCGAGTATTATATTGAGTAGATATAATATCTTTGTCTCAGTTGCATTTGTATTCGGTCGTAATACAAATGTGGGTATAATTATACAGTTACGGGGTTATCCTGAAATTCGTTTCGGGATCACTTTTGGAAGTTACCAGTTTCCAGTTTTCTATCAGCCGTCTTTTAACATTCGGTTAAAGATGGATTTATCTTTTTTTTGGATAAGTGTGGATGCTTCTAGAAGGTTCTAGAAGAGGTGATTAGGCTTGTGACTCACTTGTTCATTTATGGTGCATTTATTGTGTTCATACTTTGTGTTCACACTAGATATTTCTTGTGTTCACACTAGATATTTCTTTGTGTTCACACTAGATATTTCTCTTGTGGTCACTCTCCTCTCTCCTACACTCACCCCCCACCTCCTTAAGTATGGCCGGCCCCTTCCCCCTCTCTCTCACTCTCACTCACTTGATTTGGTTAAAAGATTATGATAGTTTTTGGGTGTATGGAAATTTCATAGCTCATTTCATTCCATCACCTGACTTAATTGGCAACTTCATTAACCGTTCGTCCATGGCTTTGGACGAAGCGAGACAAAGTCTTCTACTCATTCTCTACATCAATCTTGGTCGTCTCTTTTAGCAAACTTGACGACCGAGTTGCCTCGAGTCAGAGGCGGGAGCCCGTTTAAAGAATCGTTGACGTGGTGCCACCTTGACGAGCAGATCGGAGATCGACGAGATCGGAGCAGCCGCAACGGAGCGTGGGATGATGGTTAAAGAACGAAGGACTCGGATCGTTCGGTATAACCTTTCTACTCTCTTTACAGTTTGTTAGTTTAGCAATAATGGCAGATCCGGGTTATAGTATACGATAGCGCCAGTTAAAAAGTTTTTGTTAATCATTTGGCGTCTGTAGACGGCCGGGGCGCTACCGTAGACTTACAGTCTCTCACCCGGACTATTGCTCCTATCATAGGGCAATAGGACATCCTATTGAAGACTGCTTCACCTTTAAGAATTGGGTCGATGATCAATATCAGGAAGGCAGGTTCGCTCTATCCACCAGCTGGAGGGTAACCCCACCGCAAAAGCATGAACCCAAATCCATGAGGGTAGAACCAGATCCACATCGGTCTTGGAAGCGAGCCCGTACCTGTCACATGATAATATCATCAAAAAAAGGAATGCCCGAGAATATGGATGACCTCCCTTGGTGCTTCGAAAACAATGATGACGAGGTGATCTTGGAGTTTCCGCCAGCGCCGAAAGAGCTGGAAGATAGAATACATACCACTGCAGATGAGCTCAAGAAAATTGATTTGGGGACGGCAAGTGACCCTCGGCCGACGTTCGTCAACGAGTTGCTGTCTGAAGAAAGGGTGGCTACACTAAAAGACTGTAACACCTTAGGATATAATTAGTGGCTAATTATATTTTAATATATGGTTTTTAATAAAAAGTTTACCAAAACGATTTTCAAATAATTTATCAAATTTAATGAATATTTTATTAGAATTTTCCTAGGCTTGCACACACTTGTGCATGTAAACTAGGGTTTAAATTTGGGTTAAACCATGATTAGCAACCATGGTGAACTACCATTTTTCCTTAAGCTAATTTTAAATTGAATTAAGTTATTTGGGTTTTTATTTAAGTGTTTTGGGGTCAATTGTTTTTTTATATAGAAATGATTTGAATTGTAGGGTGTTGACTTGGTGAGGGAGGGGGGAGAGAGAGAGAGAGAGAGAGAATGGCATCATGGCATGAGCCATGCCTTCATTAAATGAGGTGAGAGAGGGGGGGTTTGACTCTCTTATTCCCTCATTTCTTTTTCAAAAACACTCATTCCTCACATCCCTCCCTCTCACTCACACACACACACACAGCAGCAGCAGAAGCAGAAGCAACAGCAGCAGCAGTGGGAGCAAGGCAGCAGCAGCAACACAGCAGCAACAACAGCACCAAGGCAGCAGCAGCAACACAGCAGCAGCACCAAGGCAGCAGTAGCCACACCAACAGCAACAACACAACACCAGCAGCTCCAGCAGCATCAACACCAGCAGCTTCATCAGCACCAACATCAGCAGCAGCTCCAGCATTAGCAGCAGCAGCACCAACAGCAACAACATCAATAGCATCAGCATAGCAGCAGTAGCAGGCAGCAGTAGCTCCTTCAATTCTTCTCCTCCTCCCTTTTCTTGCTTCCTAGGACCTATTGGGGTATATTTCTTCAACCTAACTCCTTGTTGCTAAGTTTATGTGTTGTTTAATGCTTCGGTTAGTGGTTATTGTGGTTATTAGTGCTAGATTTGTGTTTTGATGTAAGATTTAGTTAAGTTAGAGTTTTTATAGCCTAGTGAACCTTATTAAGTGATAATATTGTTGTTTGAACCCATTAGTTTCACTAGATTCAGCTAGATCGCCTTAAGTCGCAAAACTCGAAGTTTTAAAATACGGTTTTGATATATGTGTAGGATATTGAGATCTGCTATATCTTTGCTCATTTCCTAGCTTAGCAAACAACTTCAGAATAGTGTGCAGGCAGTATAGCTCAGTGTGTTGAAATACGAGACTCTCCTCTTCCCAAAATCCCGGCGACCTCCCCTTGCATTTCCGGCGTCGCCGGCCTTCCTGATGCCTTGGGTGGTTGTGCTTTGGCTAGTGGTGTTGATGGGTATTTTTCTGGGTTTAGTATTATTTATTTTCCCTAATTGTTTGCAGGTAGAAATCTGGGAGAGTTTGGGGTAGTTTTAGTGTATCGGGGACTTTGACGGTATTGAGAGGGTTTGGTTGGGAAATAGGATGATTCATGATGGTTTAAGGTTAGACTAGCTCTAGTATATGTTGTTGGTATCACTAGATTCCTGTTAACTCACCTAGTTCCACAAAATACCCTATTATAGCAAATTTAGTGTTTTGAAACGTTTTTAGGCTAAACCCGTATGACACATAGAATCTGCTGTTACTAGGGTAATAATTTTAGTAAGAAAACATATACACTAGGCTATGAATTGTGTTAGGACCCTAGTTTAAAGACCTGGACCCCACCCACCGGTTTTGGGCCGGTATGATACCCCCTTGCCGCCGGCCCAATGGTTGGGTTTTGTGTTGGATTTTGGCAAGTAGCTGTCTGTAGGCACTGTGAAGGGTTAGGTCTTGTTTGATTTTCCTTCTTTTGCTCCAGATTAAATCTGGGACCGTTTACCTAATATTTAGCATAGCGGGACTTGCGCGACACGTACGATACGTGTTGAGTTGGTTTGCTGTGTATCGCAGCGTGTCGCTGTGTGCCATAGCGTGTCACGTTGGGTTTTGGCGTATGCACACACGTTACGTATACACACGCGTTTAGTTCGCGACGCGAGTTTCTCGTTGAGTTTGATATCGTGTTTTCGCGAGATATTTGCTTATATGGATTCCTTGTGTAAATTCCAGGTTCGCAGGCGGGTACGTTGGACGCCGCAAAGAAGGGGAGGCAAGTGGTCGGCTACACTTAGCACGCGACCAGGTGAGTAGATTTAACATCTATGAGGAAATCGCCCGTAAGACGTTAAGCGTCAGGGCGTGATAGGATATTTAGTCGTAGATGTTCATATGGACTATTGTAGCATACCTTCTTGTTGCATATAGAATTGCTAGTATATAACACTGCACTGCCACTAACGGTTAAAGCTGCACGAGCACTATTTGTATGTTACACTCACACCGTTAGTGATTGCCATGACACTTGTACTATAGGATTGCTACAATTTACATATCGTTTGATTGCCGCATCATTGATGATTGTCATGACTTATCGCATATTCACATATTATCAGATATATCACTACTTGCGCACATGCACACTGTAGATTCACGTTAGCGCATACCTTCATTGATATATCCATACTTGTGCACATATACCTCGTATACCCATATTAGTGCACACGTACATGTCTACACTCACATTGCGTACATATCCATTCACACATCCATACCTATATACATACATATGTTACATACATGGATGATATTGGCATGATTTAAAAACTAAGGGACCGCATGAAATATTTTCAAACTGGATCTTTTTAAAAGAGCGGTTACCCCTTTCTTTTACTCTTAGTGTCATACGACACATCGCATGGATTTACGCATTGAGTTTGGATTTATGTGATTTCTAGATTTGGGAACCGGGGTATTATTTAAGAAAATACGCACTGTTTTAAAAATCCGGTTTCCCTTGATATGATATTTCAGTGCGTCCACCATGTGTTTTCTCGGTTCTGAGATGTGTGACATATGAACCCGAATCGAGGAGCTGGACGAGGCCGATTGCGGGTACATGGTGGACCCGGTATGGTACCCCAGGGCGAGAACGGATCGCTGTGCAGTAGACGGTGAGCCTGACAGGGGGACTACTACCTACCAGTGATTGGTTGGACCTGGCGGTTATCCGGAGGATACCGACAAGAGTCGATAAATGGATACGGGACGACACGTACTGCCGGGGCCGAGAGCCGATTCCCCAGACGGAGCCCGTGGGCCAACCCGGATTGACGGAGCCCGATACATGAGGATTTGCGTGTCGATGCTGGACACGATCATTTTATGATATTTCGAGTGCCGATGTTGGGCACTCATGATTCTATAAGATTTACAGGGTTTGAGGGCCGATTAGAGTGACGGCGCTTGAGTTTTATTGGGATTTGGGTGCATTGATGGACACCGGTTATTTTTCCACGTTAACATTCCGTGTAGATGATATTTTATCCCATGCTCAGCATTCATTATTTTATATCTCATCCTGTAGTTATAGTACCTGATAGAGTACTTTTGCATGATTACTGCATACCCTGCTCATCATATATATTGATGTTATTAAAATGCACCTGTTAGGTATGATTATTGCGTATCCAGTTCATCATATAGACATTATCTGCTGGCATATGTTAGAGTATCGCAGTACGTGCATACTCGCGATTACCTTTATATGTTATCTACTATTCACGAGTTGGCAACTCACCCCCATTGTGCCACAATGTTTGCAAGTTGTCCCTCGGAGTAGTCATGGCAGGCTGTTTTCTTGCATCTTTTGACACAGATACCACTGCAGTTGGCATGCTAGCCTTTTTGCTGATAAATGGGTTTTGTGCGGTATCTGTTTATTTTCCAGTTGTATACATTGTTGTATCTAGTACTCTCCATCTACTACTTATGTATTGACTTAGAGACCAGTTGTGAGGACGATGTATATTATTTTGTACTCTGGTGTCGAGCTCGTTGTGAGCCGACTTTATTTATGCAGCTTTATCTTTCATGATATTTGTTTTCATTTATACATGCTCATTTCTTCGCTACGGCGTCGTATATTATATTTGTGGTGATTGTTCCGCCGTTGGGCACGATTGCTCCTATTAGGGATGCCTTATTCTTATTGTATATCATTTTACTCATATATTGCTTTGTACCCGATTTCGGAGCTAGTTTTTACAAAGAAAATGCTGCCAAAATTTTTAAAAAAATAACTTGAAGTTTAAAGAATTTTACTAAGTTACTTAAGGTTTTCTAAACGTTTTAACAAATGTTTCTATTAAATGTTTTAACACTCAATACTTTTAATGGTTTTGATTTCTGGGTTTCGGCTTACTTAGTTGCGTTACGCCTGTAGACGTTACGTAGTTAAGTGCCGGTCACGCGCCGAATTTTGGGTCATGACAAAGACGTGCTTATGCAGCATAAAGATTGCTTCGAATGGAACTATTCCGAGATGCCAGGACTAGACCCAAAGATCGCTGTGCACAAATTGGCGATATCTCCAAACGTCAAGCCGATCAAACAAGCGCCGAGAAGAATGCGGCTCGAGCTCGAGATGAGTATCAACGCCGAGGTCAAGAAGCTGATTGACTCCGGCTTCATCCAAGAGGTTCAATACCCAGATTGGATTGCCAACATCGTACCAGTGATGAAGAAAAATGGAACGGTGCGCATATGTGTGGACTTTCGGGATCTCAATAAAACTTGCCCGAAGGACGATTTCCCAGTACCGGTCACCGAGCTAATGATAGACAATACATCCACTCATGAGGTTTTCTCCTTCATGGACAGATCATCAGGATACAACAGATAAAGATGCATCCCGAGGACTAGAAACATACCGCTTTCCGGACACCTTTGGGTATATTCTGCTACAAGGTAATGCCCTTCGGTCTAAAGAACACTGGTGCCACCTATCAGAGGGTCATGACGAAGATCTTCGATGACCTCATACATGAAATCGTCGAATGCTATATCGATGACCTTGTGGTGTAAAGCAAATCATACGAGGAACATCTAGAACACCTGAGGATCGTATTTCAACGCCTTCGGCAATACAACTTGAAGATGAACCCTCTCAAATGCGCGTTTGGAGTTTCCTCGGGCAAATTCCTGGGATTCGTCATCAGACACCGAGGCATCGAGATAGACCCGTCAAAGATCAAGGCAATTATGGAGATGCCCCCGCCAAGGACTCTCAAGAAATTGCGGTCTCTCCAAGGGAAGCTCGCGTATATTCGGCGATTTATAGCCAATCTCTCAGGAAAGTGTCGTCCTTACAGTCACCTGATGATGAAGGGAACCCCGTTCGGCTGGGATCGCAAATGCCAAAGTGCGCTAGACAAGATCAAACAGTACCTGCAGAACCCGCCAGTGCTAGCTGCTCCGGTCAAAGGAAAGCCTCTCATTTTGTATACAACCGCCCTTGAAGGTTCCTTAGGCGCATTATGGGCACAAGAGAACGACCAAGGGAAAGAGAGAGCCTTCTACTATTTGAGTCGAGTTCTACTGGGGGCAGAAAGCAATTATTCTCCCATCGAAAAACATTGCCTAGCATTGATCTTCGCGATAACAAAGCTCAGACATTATGCATTGGCGCATGAAGTCCGTCTCATATCAAAGGTGGATCCCCTCAAATATTTGATGTCAAAGGCCATATTAACGGGATGGCTCGCTAAATGGGCCTTGCTTTTAATGGAGTTCTCGATAACTTATCATCCCCTTAAGGCAGTGAAAGGCCAGGCCATCGCCGACTTCCTCGCTGATCATCCGATACCTGCCGATTCCCCTCTGAATTGCGAACTGCCAGACGAACATGCGTTTGACACGATCGGCAGTAATGGCACCCGATGGGAACTTTATTTTGATGGAGCGTCTTCCATGAAGAAGCGCAAACAAAGCACCCCTATAATCAAATCAGGGGTAGGCCTTATCTTTGTAACTCCACAAGAAAGAATAATGCGCTTTGCCTTCTCCTTAACAGAGCCGAGGACGAACAACGAAGCCGAATACGAAGATTTGATAGCAAGTCTTGAGATCGCTATCGACATGGGAATTGAAAACCTCCTCATATACGGAGACTCCCAACTGGTTGTTAGTCAAGTAAACGGCGACTATCAGACGTGCAAACCAAAACTGGTGAAGTACGGCCAGAGGGTACAGCAACTGCTGACCCAAATACCTTCCTACACCTTGGAAATCATACCACTTGCGGAAAATAGCAAGGCGGATGCATTAGCCAAGCTCGCTAAAGAACTGGCTGACGAAAACCTCGATGACGTGAGGATCGTTGTTCAAAGCCGTCGAGTCCTCGCACCGGCAGAAATATTTCCAGAGACGTCCGAGGAAAAGGGAATGACCAAGCCAGCGGCTCTACAAATAAAAGACCAAGAAAAGGTTGAGGATTGGAGAGAAGTCTTTATAGACTACTTCAAATCCCATCGAACGCCTGAAGATGCGTCCTCAAAACATCAGCTCATGAAGCGAGCCCTATCTTTTGCCTTTGTCAATGATACTCTGTACAAGAGATCATTTGATTCTCTATGGCTAAGATGCCTGGGACCTGAAGAGGCGAAGAGAGTCGTTCAAGAAACTCACGACGGACTCTGCGGTTCTCACCAAGCTGGGCCGAAGATGAAACTGAAAATCAAACGGATGGGTTATTATTGGCCCACGATGATCCAAGACTGCCTCGAGTATGCGAAGCAATGCCACTCATGCCAGATTCATGGGGACTTCTTCAATCATCATCCGAATCCGCTACATCTGACAGTGGCTAGCTGGCCGTTCGAAATGTGGGGGACTGATATAATCGGCCCCATCGAACCAGCATCGTCCAGAGGACATCGGTTCATTTTAGCGACAACCGATTAATTCTCTAAGTGGGCAGAAGCAGTACCGCTGAGGGAAGTGAAGACGGAGAATATCCTCCATTTCTTCAAGACGCACGTCATTTATCGGTTTGGGACTCCGAGACGGATTATCTCCGATAACGGGCCAGCCTACAGAAGCTACAAGATCAGCCGCTTCGCACAACAACATAACATAGACTGGAGATATTCATCAGTCTATAATCCCCAAGCTAATGGTTTAGCTGAAGCTTTCAACAAGACCTTGACAAAGACGGTGTCCCGAAATAAGAAAGACTGGCATGAGAGACTGCATGAAGCTCTTTGGGCGTATTGAACTACGTTCAAGACAGCCACGAATACAACGCCGTACGCATTGGTATTTGGTACGGAGGCAGTATTCCCCCTTGAGATAGAGCTACCCTCTCTACGAGTCGCAGTTCATTACGAGCTAACGGACGAAGAGAATGCGCACCTTCGGTTGAGGAGCTCGATGTCCTTGATGAAACCCGGCTCATAGCGCAACAAAATCTGGAAGCTTACAAAGCAAAGATGACGCGCTCATACGAGAGATTGACTAGGCCGAGGACATTCCGCCAAGACGAACTAGTGCTAGTGGTCAAAAGACCTATGATCCCCAATCATGCTAAACGAAGGAAATTCGAGCCGAACTATGAAGGCCCATATATCATAGACAAGGTCTACCAGGGTGGAGCCTATCTACTCATGGACATGCATGGTGAAAGGCCCTTTAGGCCAATAAACGGTCGCTTCCTGAAGAAGTACTACGCTTGACGAGTCACGGCCTAGGTCAATGATAGATGACGACGCCTATGCCCGCTCGTTATCTTCCTAAGTCCAAACTCTATAAGTAGTAACCGGCTTCCTTTACAATGGACCGAAACGCCCTTAAACTAACGACGGACCGAAACGTCCTTAAACTAACAACGGACCGAAAAGTCCTTAAACTAACAACGGACCGAAACATCCTTAAACTACCAATGGACCACTATGTCCTAAAACTAGCCGTTGACCGAGAGGTCGGTAAGCTACGATGGATTGCAGCGTCCCAAAACTGATGCAAAAAAAAAGAGAATAAAAAAAAGAGAAAAGAAAAAGAAAACGGTACGTCCATAAGCAAAAAGGGCACGGATGAAAACCCGAAAGGGCTCCGTGAGTAAAAACAACAGGGCTACCAGCGAGTCTTGTGAAAACCCGAAAGGGCGCAACCTTGTTAGAATAAAAAAAAGAAAAAAAGAAAAACGGTATGTCCATAAGCAAAATGGGCACGGATGAAAACCCGAAAGGGCTCCGTGAGTAAAAACAGCAGGGCTACCGACGACTTTTGTGAAAACCCGAAAGGGCGTAATCTCGTTAAAAGACACTTGCAAGGTCCTCTCAACTTTGTAAGGAGAAACCACCTGCGTGAGATCCTTATGACTCACAAGGGAGCAACACACTTGCGAGATCCTCACGATTCGTAAGGAGAACCCTCTTATGGGACCCTCACGGCACATAAGATTTGGAAGTCTTAAGCTACAGGGATCTGAACCTGTTCTTAAGCAGCCCCACAACCTCCGATACTGACCTACAAGCGGCTCAATGCTGACCCTTGTATACAATCCACAGGCGCGAATAAACATTTCCCTAACAAAGTCCCATCTGTGACTAGGGATATGTTTACACGGTGAACAACCCTTGTAAGTCCTCTCGATTTATAAGGAGAAAACCCTCTTGTAGGATCCTTACGACTTACAGGAGAACATACACTTAGGAGTCCTCATGACTCCTAAGGAGAAAACGCACCTACGAGATCCTCACAACTTGTAGGGAGAAACACCTTCATGAGACCCTTACGGCTCATGAAGTCAAAAGCCTTAGTCGACAGGATCCTAACCATGTTCACTAAGCCACCTTTGTTCGACATCGATAGAGGCAAATGATGATTCGCTCCTGGCAATGTCCCAGTAGTAGCGGTGCTGATGCCGAAATCGGTGTCTAATTCCGAGCTCGCAGCGAAAAACCAGCAAGCCACACATGCATACGAAATAGCCGAAATGATGGGGCAACTTGCAGACAAAATCAGCAAGTAAAAAAATATATGCATGCAAAATAGCCGAAATGATTGGGCAACTCGCAATAAAAAGCAGCGAGTAAAAATAAAAAAATATAGCCGAAATGGTTGGGCACTGCGAAAAATAGCCGAAATGATTGGGCAATCGCGACCTTCGCGATATAAAAGCTGAGATGATAGAGCATCACGGAAAGAAATAAAAAAAATAAAAAGAATGAATGAAATTTATGCCCTACAGGTGATATCACATTAATCCCTGTATACAATCCAGGGGCGCAAACAAAGAGGGAATCGCGCCCTTCCTTCCCAAGCTTCATCAGAAGGAGAGGCCAAATCTCAATGGTTCATAGACAGCCTAGAGATCATCTCAACAAACGTCTTATTACAATGGACACAACATCAAGCAAAGTGGAACGGCGGCAACTCCCAGTTCCATGACTCGGCGGTGTACAGATAACCAAGAGTCAAACTCCGACTCTGTGAAATCCGGATAAAGTCAACCCTTCCTGGTCACGTGGAACGCGGATAATGTCAACTCTGACCCCGTGTGAAGCATCCAGAGCGGAGCCTGATCCTCGCCGAACACGGCAGTGAACCCGTGGGAAGCATCCAGAGCAAAATTCCTGGCTACGTGGAACGTGGATTATGTCACTTCTGACCCCGTGGAAAACGTCCAGAGCGGATCCTGGTCCTCGCAGAGCACGGCAGTGAACCCGTGTGAAGCATCCAGAGCGGAGCCTGATCTTCGCCGAACTCGGCAGTGAACCCGTGGGAAGCATCCAGAGAAAAATTCCTGGCTATGTGGAACGCGGATTATGTCACTTCTGACCCCGTGGAAAACGTCCAGAGAGGATCCTGGTCCTCGCAAGAGCACGGCAGTGAACCCGTGTGACACATCCAGAGCGGAGCCTGGTCCTCGCCGAACATGGCAAAGAACCCATGGGAAGCATCCAGAGAAAAATTCCTGGTTACGTGGAACGCGGATTATGTCACTTCTGACCCTGTAGAAAACGTCCAGAGCGGATCCTGGTCCTCGCAAGAGCACGGCAATGACCCCGTGTGAAGTATCCAGAGCGGAGCCTGGTCCTCGCCGAACACGGCAGTGAACCCGTAGGAAGCATCCAGAGCAAAATTCCTGGCTACATGGAATGCGGATTATGTCACTTCTGACCCCGTGGAAAACGTCCAGAGAGGATCCTGGTCCTCGCAGAGCACGGCACTGACCCCGTGTGAAGCATCCAAAGCGGGGCCTGGACCTCGCCGAACACGGCAGTGAACCCATGGGAAGCATCCAGAGCAAAATTCTTGGCTACGTGAAACGCGGATTATGTCACTTTTGACCCCGTGGAAAATGTCCAAAGCGGATCTTGGTCCTTGTAGAGCACGGCAGTGAACCCGTGTGAAGCATCCAGAGCGGAGCCTGGTCCTCGCCGAACACGGCAGTGAACCCGTGGGAAGCATCCAGAGAAAAATTCCTGGCTACGTGGAACGCGGATTATGTCACTTCTGACCTCGTGGAAAACGTCCAGAGCGGATCTTAGTCCTCGCAGAGCACGGCAATGACCCCGTGTGAAGCATCCAGAGCGGAGCCTGGTCCTCGTAAAACACGGCAATGAACCCGTGGGAAGCATCCAGAGCAAAATTCCTGGCTACATGGAACACGGATTATGTCACTCCTGACCCCGTGGGAAACGTCCAGAGCGGATCCTGGTCCTCGCAGAGCACGGCAATGACCCCGTATGAAGCATCCAGAGCGGAGCCTGGTCCTCGTCGAACACGACAGTGAATCCGTAGGAAGCATCCAGAGCAAAATTCCTGGCTACGTGGAACACGGATTATGTCACTCCTGACCCCATGGAAAACGTCCAGAGAGGATCCTGGTCCTCGCAGAGCACGGCAGTGAACCTGTGTGAAGCATCCAGAGTGGAGCCTGGTCCTCGCCGAACACGGCAGTAAACCCGTGGGAAGCATCCAGAGCAAAAATTAGACTGTAAGGTCCTTAAACTCATGGACTATGATGTCCTTAACCTCGACCGTGATGTCTTAAAACTAACATTGGACTGTGGGGTCCTTAAACCCATGGACTATGATGTCCTTAACCTCGACCGTGATGTCTTAAAACTAACATCGGACTGTGGGGTCCTTAAACCCATGGACTATGATGTCCTTAACCTCGACCGTGATGTCTTAAAACTAACAACGGACTGTGAGGTCTTTAAACTCACGAACTATGATGTCCTTAACCTCGACCGTGATGTCTTAAAACTAACATTGGACTGTGTGGTCCTTAAACCCATGGACTATGATGGCCTTAACTTCGACCGTGATGTCTTAAAACTAACATCGGACTATGGGGTCCTTAAACCCATGGACTATGATGTCCTTAACCTCAACCGTGATGTCTTAAAACTAAACAACGGACTGTGGAGTCCTTAAATCCTCGGACTATGAAGTCCTTAACCTCCACAGTAATGTCTTTAAACTAATATCGGACTGTGGAGTCCTTAAATCCACGGACTATGATGTCCTTAACCTCGACCGCGATGTCTTTAAACTACGGTATCCTGGAAAACATCCAGAGCGGAGCCTGGTCCTCGCAGAACACGGCAGTGAACCCGTGGGAAGCATCAGAGCAACTCCTAGCTCCGTGAAATACGGATAAGGACAACGTCATCCATCACTTGCGGGTCCTCACGACTCGTAAGGGAGTAAATTCTCTTGTGAGATCCTTACGACTTTTAAAAGAAAACACACTTAGGAATCCTCACGATTCTTGAGGAGAAATTACACCTACGGGATTCTCTCAACCGGTAGGGAGAAAATTCTTTATGAGACCCTCACGGCTCATAAAGTTGAAAAGTCTTAGGTGACAGATCCTAACTCTGTTTTCTAAGCCATCACTACCTTACAAAGAGCACAAGATTGACAGTTATATACTATCTACAGACCGCGCTTGCTAAAATCACATGGCCAACAACACAGCAAGAAAGAAGAAAGCAAAGAGATGACACAAGACATTACGAAGAACGTGTATCTTTTATTCATGAACTCAATTGAATACAAGATACATCATATAAAAGAATAAAAAATGGATACATATTATTCAAAGATTACAAGTGTATAATTGATACAAATGCAGCTACTGAGAAGGAAGCGTTTTCAACAAGTTCGTAAGCTGCTCTCGCACTTCTTTCAGTGCCTTCTCATGATCAGCCGTCGCGGCCAGCTCCGCTTCGATTCGAGTCCTTTGTTGCAAGCAGGATGAAATCTTCTCATCGATTTCCCGTTGGGCAGCTTCGCGACTCTGCGTAACCCGCTCGATAGAGTCAAGCTTCCGTCTCAATACAAGCCCGTCCGAGATACATCGCTGCAAAGTGTCAAAGACAGCTCTCAGTTGTGCGGCGTTCGCTTCGACCTGGGCACGCAATTGGACAGACTCAGCGGAAGCCTCTTCGCATTCCTTCCGCTTCAAGGTCGCTTCTTGTTCGAAATGGCGGAGGAAGGACGCACTCTGCTCGACCCATGCGGCCCGCTGGAAGTTTAAAGCCTGAGTCTCAGGGGCAAGACGCATAAGTTCAAACTGATGCAGACAGGTCTCGATCTTCCTGCAGTGATCAACCCAAGACTCGACGACGCCTTCATCATGGAAATTTACAAGCGTCACCAGCATCGAATTGACCTCAGCAGCAAAATCTACGGCAGATGTAGGAGCCTCCGCGTCAAGCTCCTCGACGTATTCGCTCAGCATACGCAGACTCGTCACAGCACCCTTTGAGGATGGATGCCTGGAGAAGGGGCATGCCGACATCATAATGCGAGATTCGAAAGAGGCCGAAGTTGAAGCGACCGCTGCAAAAAAAATCACAATCAGATGACGGATCAAGAAATATAAGAGATTCATGAAAAATGGGATATACTATACCAGTTGCAGCAGGTGGCAAAGCCGAGAGGACCAGCGGCGCAACTGATCCCTCATCTCCTCCTTCAATCTGTAGTACTGCAATCAAAGCAAAGAAGAATCAGAAATGATTTCATTGTCAGTAAAACAAAGAGCATTAATTAAAAGCTGTATTCACAAGCGCCACTGGATGAAGAAACCTCCGACGAGAAGGAGAAGTGGGGATGCAGCGCCTGGTACAGGCGGTCAAAAAGGACTCGTGCAAAAACGCGATAACGCAACATCAGTACATGAATTATACAGCCGAGAAATAAGACTGATGGGTCACAAATCCATACCTTCCAGCATTTGTGACGGTGTGAGAGAAGGCAGAGAGGTGGTCACCGTCAGGGCGGTAGCTGACGGTGCTGTCTCGAGTAGCGCGACATCAGCGCTAACCGCACCTGCATTAGAAACAAGATAAACCCTGTTAGGAAAAATTGAAAAGAGATTGCAGAATAAAAAGAAGGGCGGTGACTCAAAATCTACCTGATGAGTCACCGGTCGGAGCCGTAACTAGGGTGTCACTCGATACAACCGCGGTATCTCCCTCCTCCATCGGAGTGGTCTCACCTCCTGTCGCCTCGTCCCCTGACTCCACGAGAGCCATCGTCACACTTGTGACGCCGGGAGACGACAAAGAACCGAAGGCGGGAAGGGCGATGATCGGAGCGGTGCCCGACTCTTGAGAAAGAGCGGCCACCTCGGACCCAGCAATTGTACCCATTTCGCTCGCCACCCCTCGGGCTCAGTGATTGTAACCGTCTCATCCACCGTCTCTTTAGGCTCCACCGTGGTAGCCGTCTCGTCGGTCACTACCTCGAGCCTGGCAATTGCGACCACGTCATCTGTCGCCGCCCCGGGTTCGGGAATAGCAGCTACCTTCTCCACCGCTCCCTCAGGCTCGGTGGTCGCTGCCACTTCTTCGGGAAGACTCGGCTCTGCAAAGATAAGATATATGAGAACTGATAGCTTAAAACTTTGACACAGAGCCTCAAGGCACATTACCTGGAGTTGAGTTACCGTTGGCTTCCCGAGCCGCACGTGTCGACCGTCAGTGAGCAGTAGACAAGGAGACCGGAGACTCCTCCGAAGGAGTAGCAGCATGGGCAACGGCGCTCGAGCCTGCACCCACAGCTAGAGCAGCATTACTCTCCCTTGCTGCGCGCCTCCGGCGCTTCCTTTCCTCCCGAGCCATCAAAGCAGACCTCCTAGAAGCCTCTATCAACAGGACGTCATCATCCACATCCAGGGTTACCTCTGGAGCCGTCAAGGCCTCCGTCATCGGTTGTTTAAGTAAGGCCTCTTTCGGCAGTACCGAAGAGGCCGGCACTTCGATAGCTGGCCCGGGAAGAATTTCCGCATCATCTTGCGGGATCGGCATCGTGGTCTCTGCGATAAGACAAAGAAAGGGTCAGATCATTCATAAGAAACAAAGGCGGAAACATGGCGAACCGAAATGTACCGAGGCCCAAGGATGCCCGAAGTCATTCATCTTCCTCAAAAGTCTTGAGAGAAGCAGCGAGAGCTTTTTCGGTAGAAATGCCTATTAAAGAAGGAAAAGCGTTAGTCAAAAAAACAATGATAGAAGTATGATGCAATGACGGAAAATACAACTAATGATTACCTGATCGCACGAGGTTAGCCAACCCATCTTCGCGTCTTGCCAATCGCTCGGAAGCTGCGATGGAAGCCGCCAGATCAGTGTCATCTGGCGGCTTGAATAAGCCCTCATTTGTCCCATACTCGCTCAAGCCCTCACTATAAGGAGCATGAGGCTCCTGACCAAATACGACATCGGCAGAGAAGAGTGATTTCTTTTTCCTCTTCTGTGAGCGAGCTCCGGTCGCAGCCAGCACCAGCTTGCATTTCGTGGGCACTTTGGGACGGCGAGTCCCGATATCCGAGCCCACGCCGGATTCGGGTGAGGGTACATTCACCGTCTCCATGCGAGCATGAGGAACCGATGGCGCATCCACCGTCTCCACAGAATTACGGGGCAATCCGCGCATCGGGCTTAGCATACGTGGAGGCTCAACTGCAACAGCCTCTCTTAGCGGAGGGGGCACGGCGATCCATCCTCTTAAAAGGATGTTGTGATCGCTGGCAGGGGGCGCACTCTTGCGATCGAGCAACAACCGCCTCTCCTCCCTGATGACAGCACCCATCGTGTGCTGATACCAGGCCCCGTATATGTTAAGGGCCCTCGGGATGCAACTTGGCTCGCTAATGAAGAAGTGGGAGCCCGTATTCAAGCGCATAAAGTAATGCAGCACACCCCGTATTCCCTCTCTGGTGGCAGCAGGTTCTTCCAAAAACGCCTCCAGTGGGACCCCCTGGTTATAACTTAGTTGCTTGGCAAAATGATAGGGGTTGTATCTCATAAAAAGCGCCGCATCATTTTGCCTGAATACGAGGAAGCCCGGCCTGATGGAGTATAGATGTAGAATCTCCCGAGCTTTCAACACGGAGGCCCCGTCCTTAAAATTGTCACGCAATGCCAACACCGTCTTGGAAGTTTCCTGGCCGATTGTCAGGACTTTGTCCGTGAAAGACATACCAGCCCCGACCGTGCGCGGACGAAGAAGCAAACCCCTAGTTTCCCGCTAAGACGGATTCACGATAGATGTGTCAACCAGTCGCATAATTCTCGGGAGCTTGCATTTCTCGTAAAACGAGGGTCTTTTATGAATACCAAATACCCCGAGCACATACATTTCCATCCACGAAGTAAAGTAGTGCATCGGAAAGTTGGCAGCTTGCACCCTCGGTTCAGTTGTATCCGCCGCCACGCTAAGACCGTGGTACAGGTGGGCCAGCCCGGCAATCCCGATGTCCACTTGTATTCCGGCCACCATTCGATGTGCTGGGTAGAAGACGGACGGTCTCATATAGCGAGAGTGCATGGGGAGCGCGAACCAACACAACCATAGCCCGAGAAACCCGAGAAAGAAAGTTTCCTCATCAATGCCCGGAGCGGCGATTTCTGACAGAGGGATGATCGCTGCATCGGGAAGATAAAAACTCTTCTGATCATCTTCCAGTGCTGATCGACGATCCAAGCCAAAACCGAAGGGATCGTCGAGCTTGGAAATTTTTTTTCCTCGTTGCGATAGAATCTCCAGGCGAAGAAACTGGGCAATGAAGTCTGCGAAGCTGACCCCCCGGCCTCCGGATTCCAAGAGGAGGCTCTCGTACATGTTCAGCACCTTTATCAGACTAGGAAACTGGTGCTGAATAGCGTTCTCCGGCGTTAGGCCCATCACCACCGGCTTGGTGGCAAAGACGTATTCATCCGGAGGAAGTAGCTCCTCATACTGCTCCCCCCTCACCGGCAGACCGGAAATTTCAGCAAATTCATCTAAGGAGATGGAGACTTCTCTGTCCAGTAGAAGAAAGGTATGGGTTGGGATGTTCCATTGCTCCAGGAACGCCTTAATCCACCATGTCGGAGGAGCAGAATATTGGAACAGCGAAGCATAAACCGCAGGGTATAGACCGATCTTCAGCAGGTGCGTCTTCTTCGCTGACAAAATGTACCTGGCCCACTGCAAATACCCGGCCGAATGTCGGGGGGTCAACCCGATGTTGTAGGGTTGTCCCTAAGGGCGCGACTCGCCCCGGCATATGCGCCGCCCCAAAGTATCCAAAGCTGCCGGCAGCTGCATCGGTATGGCGGCAATCGAAGGTTGAAGAAGACCCTCCGAAATCCAATTGACAACCTCCACGGCATAGTTCACCGGGGGTGCATCTGCATACGAAATCGATGAGATCGGATCCGACGGCGTCGCACAAGAGAAGCTTCGGCGACCTTTGATAATCTGGTCGTACCACCTACCCCACAGGTGAAGGTTTTTGTGTTCCGGGCATAGTCTCTAATGAGCGCGAGAACCTCCCGGTCCACCGGTACCTTAGGGAATCCTCCCTCTAAAAGGAAAAACGGGAAAAAAAGATCGGAAGACATGTCGCCTGTGAGAAAGAACGGAATTTAATTATCAGTATTATAATTTAATTTTAAAATCCCGACGCTCGGCACTTTAAAATTTGTACCACACTGCAATGCAGTGGAAAGGGGACCAAAGGTGGACCCACAAAATCCAGATGACAATGCATCAATTAATAAAACAGCCTCATCATTGGATGAGGCTGTCAATTAATGAAGAAATCCTCAACGAATATTCTCATTGAATAAGAAATCCCTTGGAAAGAGGAGAAAATCTCCTTTTGAGAGCAAACCTCTGTAACAGAGTGACACTTGTCAAACCCTGGTCATGAAGGAATAAAATTCCTTAAAGAGCCTAGCTCTGTAATGATGATGGAAAATCCATCAAAGATTAAGTAAAATTAAAATTAATTCTTGAGAATTAAAAATTCTGGGATCTTCAAGATCCATGAAAAAACTCTTAAGAGTTCTTCATCAAGAGATCGAAAGATCTACATATTATCAAAAGAGCAGAGCTCTGATGCATGGGATAAGAAACCCCAAAAAAAGATCTGTTTAGATCTATGGATTCTTGAGAGCAAGGCTCTGTTTATGAAACCCTAAAGGGGTTTTCTTTATATCAAGGATCTATGGAGAGCAAGGCTCTGTTAATGGGTAAAAACCCTAATTTATTAAAATTAATTTAATTTTACCTAAGTTTGGTAGAGTTCTAACTCTTGAAAGTTCTTGAACAGAAGAGCAAGGCTCTGAATAAAAATTCTTGAGAAAAAAATGATAATCATCTGAGGACCAAAGGTCCTATTTATAGGCACTGAACCGCCTCTTGAACTTCTGAGTTGATCCAAGGGCTCAGATGTTGCCACCGCTGCACTCACTTGTGCGCCACGTGAGCGCAACGGTGGGGGGCATTTGTTTCCCCCAATCAGAGCAAAGCTCTGCTTTGAATTTCAAAATTGAAAAATTGAAGCAACGCTTCAGATTCCGCGCGCTGCGTGCCACGTGTCAAGTGCAGACGCGCTAGCGCCAGGTGCGCTGCGCCCGAGGCAGCGCACCCTCAATCAGAGCAAAGCTCTGCTTCAAAATTCAAAATTTCAATTGAAGCAACACTTCAGATTCCGCACGCTGCGCGCTGTGCACCGCGTGTCAAACACAGGTGCCCTAGCGCAGTTGCGCTGCGTACCGCGTGTCAAACACGGGTGCGCTAGCGCAGTTATGCTGCACGCCACGTGTCGAACGTAGGTGCGCTAGCGCAAGGTGCGCCAGCACTGGGATTAAAAATTCCCCACCGTCAGATCAAAAGATCTACTAATAATAAATTATTAATTAATCAGAACTAAAATTCTGTTATGCAAAGATTTTTTCAATCTTATTAAAATAAGAAGATTATCTTCTGTAAACCAGAAGCCTTAGGATCAAAGATCCAATGGTGGGAAATATTCCAAATCAATCAGAGAAAGATCTCTCAAAACTGATTTAACAAATCATTTGGCCCTATATAAAGGACCCTAGACTTCAAGTCTAACACATAGAAAAGAGAGAGAAAAACCCTCTGCAAAAAAGAGAAAGCTCTTAGAAAAAAGAAGATTTTTTTTCATCTTCAAGCTATGTTCTTGAATAATAGAGATGAAACCATCTCGTAAAAAGAAGAAACATCTTCTAAAAAGATCTTAGATCTATAAAAAGACTAAGGTCTTTAATTTAAAAGAAAAGATCAGAAGATCTAATCATAAAAAAATAATAATAAACAAAAGAAGTATTTTACTTCATTTATAGATCTTTGATCTATAAAGGCAGAGCCTTTTATAAAATCAAGAACTTTTGTTCTTGGATCTTGAGGAAGAACCCTCCTTTGAAGAACATAAATTTTTTCTTTGATCTTAAAATTGATCAGATGCACTTTGCGCTATTGAAAAGTGCCTTGCACTCATGAATTGGGCCCTTGCGCTCATTGGACCGGCGCTCAGCGCCAAAACTTACCACGTATCAACCAGAGACACAATCTGCGCTTTGCGCTTCTAAAACATCGCACTGTGCTCATGGGCTGGCGCTCAGCGCCAAGCGCGCCATGTGTCACTCACTGGTGCGCCAACAAACTAGCGCAACGCGCTCATGAATTAAAAGCACAATACGCTAACAAACTAGCGCTAAGCGCGACACGTGTCATCTTCGTGTGCGCTACCTGACAGAAGCACAATGCGCTCTTTGACTGGCGCAATGCGCCTGGCGCGCCACGTGGCGCACTGTCAGAACAAACTTTGTTTCTGATAAATGCTATGCATTCGATGCAAGACAAAAATGTCAGAGCCCAATGCCTAGCATTATTAAAAGGGCTGAGCCCAAATAAAGGCTTAATAGCCAGAACAAAAAATAAAATGTTAAAACAGTTTAATTGGACTTAGCCCAATTTTGGCCATAAGTCCTCAACTTGTTTTGAATTGAGCACATCTGCTCTTTCAACCAACTCACCTCGGTTCAAGGGTACATCTCTTCACTCCTTTGATATTCGTCGTTGTAATTCCTCAACGTCTTCAAAGAGTTGACGGGTCCCGACAACCACATATTTCACAGACTATGACGTCTTTAAACTGGACTGTGGGGTCCTTAAACTCATGGACTATGATGTCCTTAATCTCGACCGTGACGTCTTAAAACTAACATTGGACTGTGGAGTCCTTAAATCCACGGACTATGATGTCCTTAACCTCGACCGTAATGTTTTAAAACTAACAATGGACTGTGAGGTCCTTAAACCCACAGACTATGATGTCCTTAACCTCGACCATGATGTCTTTAAACTAACAATGGACCGTAATGTCCTTAAACTAATTACCGACCGCAATGTCACTAAACTAAACAACAGAGCTCAATTGCTCTCTTGTCGGATCTAAACGATCCCGTTAAGTTGATCTTAGTCTAAAATTTAGACTAACGTATCCTTAACAAACGTTTAAGTTGATCTTAGTCTCAAATGAGGCTAACGTATCCTTAAACCCAACCCCCAAACTCAAATCTAAGAAAGATACGGATTTGGACTAGTCCACACCCTACGGGCGACAACATAACTTAGTCTCCGTATACAATCTACGGGCAACCATAAACAAAACAAACACCCACGACACGAAGTGACCATCTGGAGAAGGAGAAAGTTGTTATCGCGATGCGGTAGCGTAATTAACTACAGGGGCTTGCGCCTGCAGGGAAGAGCGTCCCCACAATCAAAAACCCTTCAGATGAGGGGGAATCTGACGAAGTCTGCTACATCGGCCGCATCTGTTTAAACCTTCGATACATTATGCCATAAATCAACTTGGCATCGTCGGAGAGGTGGACGGATAGCACCAATTAGCATCTGCCCCGAATTTCATGCAAGACGGATCTACACGGTCGCGTCTCTGTGTTCGGAGGGGAACAGGCCTCATAGTCTGGAACAGCAGCAATGGCAAGTCTGGGTAAACAAGAACCTCCCTGTCACCGTCCTTGAGGCTACCGGAGTACCTCTCGGGTGTTTGAGGTTACCCACCATATCTGCGGAGTGGTCAATGGAATGTCAAACATGATTGAATTTTTAGGTCCTAGTAAATTTTCAGTAATCGTTTGTGGTTCTGGAATCACTTCAAGTTCTACCATACTCCCACTTGTGTTTTCTGAAAAAATCCATTTTACTAAAACTGTGGCGAGTCAAGAACAATATAAATATTGATCTTCCTGATGGTAGAAAGTTAACCCTCGTCAACACCCGGGATAACCCACAAACAGTCATTACTGAAACGTGCCTTGAGTTTATCCGGATTCTGGTTTTAAGCATCAGCCGGACGACTCCCTATACCTTAACATCGTTAAGATATAAATTGATTCTATATATATATAATACAGAAACAAAGACACTAATTTAATTGGAACCAGATTCAAATCATGCAGCTGTCTCCAGTGCATGTCAACTAAATGGAGAGAGGCCAATCAGCATTACTCAACTTAGGAGTGCGTCCAATTATGAGTAATCTGAAAGAGAAACAAGTTTCTCAAAACCATTACTATCAACTGAATACCTCATACAAGTATCTACATCTTCAATCACCTTGAAGAATCCCGATACTTGCGACACTTGGTTCTCTACTTTATTCTTATACCTATAACTTCTCAAACTTGGACCTTGTATTTCTACGAAACACTTGTCCAAACCTTGAGAAGTCACAAGTAAACAGAATATAGTATGAGGACCAACCCCTTTGTCCTAATGGATACTGGACAACATATAAAACTTTGTACAAGTTCGCTGAGTTGAATAACTCAAACCCTGTGCATCGTAGGTTAAAAACTGTACCCAGGCGATTTACTCAAATATCACCAATTACAACGAATTCCGATATAGTGAGGATGATCACCTAATTCCCAATAACTTACTCTCACTCATCATCTGTAAAACCATACAGGTGTGAGAATCAAACATGGTAAATACGTATCCTGGAGCAAGGGTCTAATTGGGAAATCAGTTTTCTATTAACAATGCACAGTGAAACCGAAACATGAAAATATTTTGAAGGGGTATCCGGGTATTCGTAGTAATGCCTCTTCCATTATCAGATTCACGATTGTAACCGTATATTTCTTTGTCATCTCTCCAAATCACTTTATTTGTCTTTAGTCGTTACCTTCTGTACACCATCGTTAAGCTTAATGGTTTTCTTCCTTCCCTACCGTTCGGCACCAGCCTATGGTTTGGAAGAAGACTATCCAATAAGCGTAATAGGTGTACTTTCCTAATCGTAGGAGCGCTCGCAACCTGAGAGAAGGTAAAGATAAAAGACAACTGAATAAATCCTATTTCTCCTGAACCAGAATCCATCCTCGAAAAAGTTCCTTCGAGTTCGTATATAACCATACGATGGATTTATCCAATGGAAGTGGATGTTCGTAGTGATACGAGGTGTTCTGGAGAAATACAAAGGTGAAGTAGGAGTGGCGATGAAATACGGGGTTCGGTCGTGAATTTTAGCAGTCGCAATTTACTTTGCACTCTTTCTAATCCATTTATTTTGTCTTTACTTATTACCTTCTGTACACCCAACTTAGGCTAATTGGTTTTCTTCATTCCTTACCTTTCGGCACCTGCCTATGGTTTGGAAGAATACTATCCAATAAGCGTAATAGGTGTATCCTCTCCTAATCCTAGGAGTCCTCACAACCTGAGAGAAGATAAAAGGAAAAGACAACTGAATAATCCTATTCAATCTCTCCAGAACCAGAATCCATCATCGAATCTGAAACAAGTTCCTTCGAGTTCGTATATAACCATACGATGGATTTATCCAATGGAACTGGATGTTCGTAATAATACGGGGTGTTCTGGAGAAACCTAAAAGGTAAAAGAATGAGTGGCAATGATGAATGCAACTCAGACAATCTAAAAACCAGTGTTTTAAAAGTTCGGTTAACTTGGTCACTAAGTTATAGTCTAGGGTTGGGCCATGGTCGTAGTTAAAAGAGAGAGAAAAAGAAACACTCAGCGGGCACTCTAACTTGAAAGTCTCCCACTGTATCCTCAAATTCTCCTCCAAACCTGAAAGAAGAATTAGTCGGAATCATCCGAGGAGTAATCCTACTTATCAGTGGGAATCGAGATCCAACTATCATCGTATGATAACTTGATGGAAGTCACTCAAGTCATCACACTCCAGAAGGTATGCGCATGCCTGGCAAGTTTCCTGTATGCTTGAAACTCCCGATATGATTTTTACCCCTAGGATCCAAGTGATCTTGACAAGGTCAACAAGTCAAAGGGTCCTACTCAAGTTCAACCCGTCATTATCTTGATTGCATTAGACCCACCCGCACAGACCCTTGACAAGGTCAACAAGGTCGAACGACTGTCCTAACCAATCCACATGCGACAGAAAAGTATTACAGAGCTACCGCACACTACGTCTTGACAAGGTTAACAAACGCAGCACGAATACTAAGCAATACTAATCTGAAATGACGGAGGGCTACGGCTGGTTTTTGGCGAAAAACCCTTAACGTAATGAACTTGATATCGTTGAAGGAATCCAAGTGGTTTTTATAAATATATAGTGGCGAAAACTTTTGCTAAAGAGGTCATTCTCGGTGAAGGGATCTCGGCTCTTTCCCCGTAGAATGAGGTGCAGGATATTCCAAACTGAATACCACGATGCAAAGGAAAAAGTAATCGACTACAGTGAAGTTATTACGTTGACGAAAACTACTGCCCAAGGGGTCACTCCCGATGAAGGGATCTCGGCCCTTACCTCGTCGAATGAGGTGTTGGATATTCATAACCGAATACCACTGTACAAAGAAAAAAGCCAACGTCTGTAATGTCAGTTTTAAAAAATCTTGGTTCCAACAACATCATATATAGGTTTGTTTTTCCTTGCATTGATAAGAATCAACGCAGTCCCATCAATTGATCACACCAGAAAAGAATGAAAATATGATGTACGTATATGCCATCCGCATTCGCCACTGGGTCCCGTCATCACCTGTTAGGTTACTTAACTAACGACAGAGCGGGGACTAAACTAGCGTGGATGCAAAACATATACAACATCTGCTAATATATATATATATATATATATATATATATATATATATAATAATAATAATAATCGCTCCAGGCGTGATAAATACAATATCACAGAAAAGTAATAAGTATCGCAGAACAATACAGATAATCTGGGAGCTCCGGGTTTCATTGAGCCGCAAGTAAAAACCGACGTTCCCCTGGTCGTGTGGATAGCCTGTGCAATAAAAACCTAGACCCCTACGAGTGCGGCAAGTTACCCGCTAAAACCTGAAGCGAGGCAGCCCCCTTCAGCAAAGTGAATAGACCATCAAGTATTTCACGGAATCTGGTAACTTGAGCACCCCTTCTTGGGTCAACCTATACCCCCTACGAGTGCGGCGAATAGCCCGCCAATTCTAGAGTGAATCCCCCTCCGTCTCAACACCATGAGATGCGGGCCCGTTGCCCTCTAGAACCCGGCTATCCGTGCACCCCACCGAAGGGTAATCCTAGTACAGAAAAGAAAATATATGCAACGGGTACATCGACCTCAACCCGGTCGTGCCCCAAAAGAATAATATACAAACAGACAGTGACGGCAGTCCACATGTTAGACGCTCGCCCCGCAATATCAAATGTACGAATAAATCCAAACTGCACTACCATTGCACACAAGCTATCCACCATGACAAATCCGCAACATCACAGCACAACACAGAATATCAACGTGAATGTCACGTTCGTAAACCCGTCTAAAAGGACTATAGCAATTAGACAAGATTTACCGCTCGAATGACATTCACGGTCGTAGATAGAAATGTAATGCACTGTAAACTTTAAACAATGTTAGAAAATATCGACTTCGAAATAATCCCGAATAGCCCCCAAACAACTAGATAAATCCATATCATAACTGGGCTAAACTAGCAATACCAATGAACCAATATGCCAGAGACAAAATGCTATTGGGGTGAAGAAAATATGTGCACTTGAATTTTGGCTTGGAAAAAAATTAAATTGGCTTGCTTTGGAAATTGGTGATCGCAACATAAGAATTAAAACTCTCACCAAAATAAAAAAATTTCCAGCACACTCCACCTTCCAAGGCCCACTGCTGACATAGCCCACGAAATTCCACAGCAACAAATACTTAGCCCAAAATATTCAGCCGAGAAAAATTTCCTTCACCCACAAAAAAATTTCCTTCACCCACAAAAAACTAACATTGGTATTGTTACGGGTTGTTTCGGTTTCGATATTTTAACATTGTCTAAACAACTAGTATGCGGTTAATGGGTTATCTCTGATACCATATTGGGCTACGGCAGTGTCCCGGCTGTCAATCCGAAACCATATGCGGAACAAAAATTTTTTACAACTCGGCGCTACCGCAACCAAATACCCGGATCGTTCCATTAACCGTTATCTAGCATTCTACAAAGTGAGTTCAGAGATTATACCGATCGATCCGTGTCCTTCGGTCTTCAATCTCTGCCTAGCTCCCCGCCGCTGTCTCGAACAAGTCCGCTCTCCGGTCTCCTCGTCAAAGTGGCACCACATCAAATATTTTTATACGGGCTCCCGCTTCGAACTGAAGTAACTCGGGCATGAAGTTTGCTAGCCGACATGTCTAAGGATGAAATAGAGAGTTTGTAGGATATTTTGTCTCAAGCCACCCATGTGATTGGGTGGAGGTAAATTGAAGTTGCCTTTTAAGAGTAATGAAGTGAGCAAAGAAATTTCCATGAACAAAAATCCTTACATGAAAATGAGGTCGGCCAAAAATGGTGGGGGGGAGGGGGCAGAAATGTGCTCGGCCATAAGCTCAAGAAAGCTTACATGAAACCAGGGGGTTCACTGGGGATTCTTTTAAATTGTGTTGTTGTGGAAAAAATGTTCTTCTTAGCATGGAAAATTGGGGCCTGCCAAATATAATGCTCTCTGTGGAATTTTCCATGAATGAAGTGGTGAGTGTAACACCAAGTGGTGAAAGTAACACAAAGTAATAAATTAATCCCGCACACTCCTTATCCATGCTGTGCCCATGCTGCCATTGACATTGGAAAATGGCCATGCCCAATTAAAGCCATAATGACTCACTCATCACACCAAATTTTGCCCGTTTCAAATTAAATATTCCACCACAAGGAATAAGCAAAAAAAAAACCCATGACAAACTAAATACTCACTTTTCCACATAAAGCCCCCTCCCCTATCAAATTTCGGCCACTACTAAAAAGATAGAAATATTGGCCAAAAAAAAGATAGCTAACAAATTCCGCAAAATAAACATTAAAGCTAATATTTAAGCGGGTGAAGAAAAACGGGTAACTTCAAAAATAATCCCGTAACGAATTACAGGATTACCCCACAACTGTATGTACATACCCGCATTTGTATTCCGACCGAATACGAATGCAACAAGACAAAATATTCCTACACAATATAATACTAGGATCCTGCTTAAACCAAAACCCGTTAGTATTTTCTGTCCGATCATGATCCGTGCTCAAGTGCACGAATATGATCGAACCCTGCCATAAAACCATACGGCCTCTACAACGTCTCGCCCGAACTTGGAAAACTGTCTGTGGGGGACTCTGATGACTCTTCAATAAACTGGCAGTGGGTTTAACCACAAGCACGTCAGTGGTACTAACTGTAGGTAACGATTGCCTATGTATTGAATGAAAGGGAAACTGATGAGCGAACTCATCCTGAAACCCTACTAAGCCTAACAGTGACAATATCCATACAGTCCGGTCTGTTCGTCTAAGAGTATCGCATATCGAGTTTAGGGGAGTGGATAAAGTCAGACCCGTACTAACACGATAATTCGTGTCAGTATGAAGCCCATCACCACCTGAGAAACTACCGATCCTAGATTGGTGATTCTCGACTACCTTGGCCAAGATTTTCTGGTGATGGTCACCCGTGCACTGTGCGACATCAACCCCCAATACCGGGAGAGATGAATCCCCGACGATCCGCTCACTGCCTCCATGTGGCTCGGGACTGCACCCAACTAAAACCTGTTTGCACGACTCCTTGAGCTGTGGTAGGGTAGTAATCAAAGCACAGTGGGAACTCACACGAGACAAATGACGATTTTAGGTCGACAGACTAACCTGTACACATGTCACCTGGGAACTGCTATCTGACAATGGGTATAATACCAACTAGCAAGTTCCCGGCGAGTCCTGTCCGGTGTACTCATAAACGAATGAGCACCTGTATACATCTTAGGTGAACTAACTGACACCAGTGGCTTGTGAGACCGGCCACCGCCCCTCGTCGAGGTCTCGAACTGTATACACTAGTCTATTCTGGAGTATCGATGTCCAGTCTCGAAACTCCCACGACTAGGGACACATTAAGGATGTGCTTATAGACCCCAGCTCCCACGTATATGATCGCCATCATACTGCTGGCTGTCAACCAAGAATCTTATGGGCTCTATAAACATGTACATGATGATAAAGACAAACCAGATAGCATACTATCATCTCGAGTAAGACTGTCCTACCGGTATAGGTCTTTCCTCAATCATTGCAATCACGTACTTGCGATCCAATAATTGACTTCGAGGGCACTATATTCAACACGCTCGACAGGCTTCAACCAATCCTTCTGTCCAGATACTACCCAGAGGGACTGAAAAGGCTATTGAGATGCCAAGGCATACCCTTCAAATAGACTGCTCGACAAGCCCAGTTCTATAACAAGATTTGGGACGTTCCCGGGACTCAGCGAAAAATGCCTAACGGGAGAATGGAGACGATTGGGCTTGGATACGTTCGGTCCAAGAAACAGGAACAATACCATGGCTGCCATGTCATAAATAACTCCGATGGAGAAGCGAGAGTATTTCCAGATAGCGCTGATATCAAACCAGAGCGAGAGCCCGCCGTGGGAATACCAAGCCCGTCATTCGAAGAACAGATTGACAAGCTAATGAGAGAAGCAGGTCAAAAAGTTCAGGATGAGCACAGCCGCGAAATGGCCATTTACGAAAAATTCAGGACGCAACGTATCATTCAGCAGGCTACAGAGGATGACGATCCCCTTCACCCTCAACCAGCGGTGCGCTCTAGTGGTAAAAAGAAAGCCCGACGTACAAGAAACAATAAGGTAAAGAACGGGAATGACGTTCAAAAACAGCGAAGCGGATTCAAGAAGCTACACGATCAAAAAAAAGTCAGCTGAAATCCGTCTTTTATGAAAAAGATGGGTCGAGAATACTCTTTTCCTCAAGACAAGACAAGGAAAATATTCAACCTTGTCATGAAGTATCAAATGATGACACTCCCGGAGTCTTGGCACCCTGAGCAAGTAAACGAGATCCAACATCCGGATTATTGCTCCTACCACCGAGCAATAGGACATCCTCTTGAAAATTGCTTCACCTTCAAAGACTGGGTCGAAGACCAGTATCAACGAGGTGGGACAGTGCGCGTCTGCATTAGACTTTCAGGACCTCAATAAAGTTTGCCCGAAGGATGATTTCCCGGTGCCGGTTACCGAGCTAATGATAGATAACACGTCCACTCATGAAGTCTTCTCCTTCATGGACGGGTCCTCGGGATACAACCAAATCAAGATGCATCCTGAAGACCAAAAGCATACTGCTTTCCGGAATCCGCTGGGCATATTCTGCTGCAAAGTGATGCCCTTCGGTCTGAAGAACGCTGGCGCCACCTACCAGAGGGCCATGACAAAGATCTTCGATGACCTCATATACGAGATTGTCGAATGTTATATCGATGACCTCATGGTGAAAAGCAAATCGTACGAGGAGCACTGGGAGCATCTGAAGATAATGTTCCAGCGCCTTCGGAAGCACAACCTGAAGATGAACCCTCTGAAATGCGCATTTGGAGTTTCCTCAGGCAAATTCCTAGGATTCATCGTACGACACCGAGGCATCGAAATAGACCCATCAAATATTAAGGCAATTATGGAAATGCCCGCGCCAAGAACTCTCAAACAACTGCGGTCTCTTTATGGAAAACTCGTGTATATCCGGCGGTTCATAGCTAACCTCTCCAGCAAATGTCGCCCCTACAGCTATCTAATGAAGAAAGGGACCTCGTTCGTTTGGGATCATAAATGCCAAAGTGCACTGGACAAAATCAAGCAATATCTGCAGAATCCGCCGGTACTGACCGCTCCAGTCAAGGGAAAAACCCTCATCCTGTACACAACAGCCCTTGAAGTTTCTTTAGATGCGCTATGGACATAGGAGAACAATCAGGGAAAGGAGAGATCTCTCTACTATTTGAGTCGAGTTCTCCCGGGGGCAGAAAACAACTACTCCCCTATTGAAAAGCATTACCTGGCATTAATCTTCACGATAACGAAGCTCCGACATTATGCCTTGGCATATGAGGTCCATCTCATATCAAAGGTGGATCCTCTCAAATATTTTATGTCAAGAGCCATACTAACGGGAAGGATTGCCAAATGGACCCTCCTCTTGATGGAATTCTCGATAATCTATCGCCCTCTCAAGGCAGTGAAAGGCCAGGCCATCGCCGACTTTCTCGCGGAGCATCCGATACCCGCCAACTCTCCCCTGAACTGTGAGTTGCCAGATGAACATGCGTTCGACATAATCGACAGAGAGAAAGAAGGGAGTGATACCCGATGGGAACTCTACTTCAATGGGGCATCGTCTATGAAGAGGCAGAAGCAAAACACCCCCATAATCAAAGCCGAAGTAGGCCTTATCTTTGCGACTCCACAAGGAGGGATAATGCGTTTTGCCATTTCCTTAACAGAGCCAAGAATAAACAACGAAGCGGAATTTGAAGGTTTGATAGCGGGTCTTGAGATCGCTGTTGACATAGGGATCGAGAACCTCCTCATATATGGAGACTCCCAGCTGGTCGTTAGCCAAGTAAACGACGACTATCAGACGTGCAAGATAGAATTGGTAAAATATGGCCAAAGAGTGTCGCAACTACTGACTCGAATCCCCTCCTACATCCTGGAGAGATACTGCGGGCGGAAAATAGAAAAGCGGATACATTAGCCAAGCTTGCTAAGGAACTGGCTAACGAAAATCTCGATGAAGTAAGGATCATTGTGCAAAGCCGCCGGATTCTCGCGCCAGCAGAAATATCTCTGAAGCCTCCTGAAAGAAAGGGAGCGACTGAACAAGTGGTCTTCCAAATAGAGGAAGAAAAGGATGAGGATTGGGGAGAAGTCTTTATAGACTACTTCAAATCCAATCAAACGCCCGAAAACACATCATCAAGACATCAGCTCATGAAGCGATCTCTGTCTTTCGCCTTCGTCAATGATACTCTATATAAGAGATCGTTCGATTGTTTGTGGCTAAGACGTCTGGGACCAGAAGAAGCAAGGAGAGTCGTCCAAGAAACTCATGACGGACTCTACGGTTCTCATCAAGCCGGACCAAAGATGAAGCTGAAGATCAAAAGAATGGGTTACTATTAGCCCACGATGATTCAGAACTGCCTCGAATATGCGAAGCAGTTTCACTCGTACCAAATTCACAGGGACTTCATCTACCAGCATCCGAATCCGCTACACCCAACACTGGCTAGCTGGCCATTCAAAATGTGGGGAACCGGTATAATTGGGCCCATCGAACCGGAATCATCCAAGGGACATCGATTCATATTGGCAACGACTGATTACTTCTCCAAGTGGGCAGAAGTAATACCGCTAAGAGAGGTGAAGACGGAGAACATTCTCCATTTCTTCAGGACACATGTCATCTACCGGTTCGGCACTCCGCGAAGGATCATCTCGTATAATGGGCCGGCCTACAGAAGCCATAAGATCAGCCGCTTCGCACGGCAGCATAAAATAGATTGAAGATACTCTTCGGTCTATAATCCCCGAGCTAACAGTCTAGCTGAGGCTTTCAACAAGACCTTGACAAAAATCATAAAGAAAACGATGTCCAGAAACAGAAAAGACTGGCATGAGAGACTGCTTGAAGCTTTCTGGGCGTATCGAATCACGTTCAAAACGGCCATGAATACTACGCCATTCGCATTGGTATTCGGGACGGAAGCAGTACTTCCCTTGGAGATAGAGTTACGCTCTCTACGAGTAGTCGTTCGATATGAGTTGACGGATGAAGAAAATACCCATCTTCGGCTTGAGGAGCTCGATTCCCTTGATGAAACTTGTCTCATAGCGCAGCAAAACCTGGAAGCTTACAAAGTAAGGATGATGCGCTCATACGAAAGACTGACTAGGCCGAGAACATTCTGCCAAGGCGAACTCGTATCAGTCGTTAAAAGACCTATGATCCCCAACCATGCAAAACAGGAGAAATTCGAGCCAAACTATGAGGTTCCGTAGATCATAGACAAGGTCTACCAAGGTGGGGCCTACTTGCTTATGAATATGCATGGCGAAAGACCCTTCCGTCCAATAAATGGCCGGTTCCTTAAGAAATACTACCCTTGACGAGTCACAACTCAGGTTAATGGTAGATGACGACGCTCGTGTCCGCTCGCTATTTTCCTAAGTCAAGACTCTGTAAGCAGTATCTGGCAAAGCTTCGCTTTGAAACAACGGACGCAACGTCCTTAAACTAGTCGTGGACCGAAATGTCCCTAAACTAACAACATACCGCAACTTCCTTAAACTAACCATGGACCGAAATGTCCCTAAACTAACAACGGGCCGTAACATCCTTAAACTAGCTGTGGACCGAGATGTCACTAAACTAACAATGGACCGAGATGTCTTTACACTAAATACGTCGCCTCAAACACGGCGACAGTGGAATCCAGGTCCACAAGTCCCAGCGGCGAGGATTGCAACTTAAGTCCCGCTGGCTGCACAATCACCCCGGTGGCGAAATCCCCCTAAGTGCCATTGGCAAACGGAGGAGTTAAAAAAATGCGGTACGTCCACAACCAAAAGGAGCACGGATGAAAATCCGAAAGGGCGCCATGAGTGAAAACAGCAAGGCTACCGGGGAGCTTGTGAAAACCTGAAAGGGCGCAATCTCGTGATGTAAAAAAAAGGGTACGTCCACAAGCGAAATAGGCACGGATGAAAACCCGAAAGGGTGCCGTGAGTAAAAACGGCAGGGCTTCCGGCGAGTTTGTGAAAACCCGAAAAGGCGCAATCTCGTTAAAATAGAGAAACCTGCAAGGTCTTCTCGACCTTGTGAGGAGAAAACACCCACGTGAGATCCTTACTACTCACAAAAGGGAGCAACACACTTAGGGATCCCTACGATTCCTCAGGAAAAATTACACTTACGAGATCCTCACGACTCGTAAGGAGAATTCCCCCTATGAGGCCCTCATGGCTCGTAGGATTCAAAAGCCTTAAGCTACTAGGATCTGAACCTGTTCTTAAACCATCACATTCACCAAGTTTCCCTACAGCCGGTCCAGTATCGATCCTTGTATACAATCCATGGGCATAAATAAACGTTCCCTCACCTTGTTCCACCAATGGCGCGAAATTTCCCCATTTAGTAAACAACACTTGTAAGTTCTCTCGGCTTGCAAGGAGAAAATACTCTTGTGAGATCCTTACGACTTACGAGAGAAAATATCACTTAGGAATTCTCACGACTCCTAAGGAGAAAATACACCTACGAGATCCTCACGACTCGTAGGGAGAAATACCTTTATGAGACCCTTACGGCTCGTAAAGTCAAAAATCCTAAGTTAACAGGATCCTAACCCTGTTTGCTAAGCCACCTCTGTTCAAATCGACAAAGGCAAATGATGATTCGCTCCTGGCAACAATCCCAGTGGTAACGATGTTGATGCCTAGATTGGTATCAAATTCCAAGTCCTTTCATGGCAAATGATAATTCGCTCCCGGCCATATTCCAGTCGCAGAGATGCTGATACTAAGATTGGTATCAGATCTCAAATTCCATACTCGTAACAAAAATCAGCGAGCCAAAAATGCATATGAAATAGCCGAAATGGTGAGGCAACTCACAATAAAAATCAGCGAGTAAAATATATGCAGATAAAATAGCCGAAATGTTTGGGCAACTCGCAATAAAAAGAAGCGAGTAAAAAAGAAAAATAGCCAAAATGATTGGGCACCGCGACGAAAAGCCGAAATGATTGGGCAATCGCGACTTTCATGATATAAAAAGCTGAAATGATAGAGCATCGCAGAGAGAAATAAAAAATAAAATGAAACTTTTGCTCTGCAGGTGAGATCACATCGACCCCTGTATACAATCTATGAGCACAAACGAAAAGGGAACCATATTGCCCCCACCGGGCTTCGCCAAAGGGAAGCCAGATCTCGATGGCTACATCTACAGCCTAGAAATCAACAACGGCGTTCCTTCTCGTTCCAACCAGAAGCAGATACGGCATCAGCAAAATGGAGCCACAGCAAAGTCCCCTAGTTCCAAATCTCGACGGTTCACAGACAGCCTAGAGACTACCTCGGAGCCACGGCAAAGTCCCCTAGTTTCAAATCTTGACGGTTCACATACAGCCTAGAGACTACCTTGGAGCCACGGCAAAGTCCCTAGTTCCAAGACTCGACGGTTCACAAACAAGCTAGAGACAATCTCGACATTCGTCACAATATTGCAAACACAATGTCAACAAATGAAGCCAAGGAAAATCCCTTACTTCAGGGTCTTGACGGCAACTCAAATGAGACCTGAAAAGGCTATCGGAGATCATCCCACACCAGTGCGGAGTGGTCATGACTCATCGGAGCACCCAAACTGAGCCTAACCTCAAGTAAAAAGTGGCTTGGAATATCCCTAACGCTTGTTCTTTCGACAGTAATATCACCTGGAAGATTACTTGAAGATGTCCTGTCCAGCCCCCGAAAGGATCAGAGACACGACAGTCACGGGGTTATTCGAACAGCAAGATTGCGTATCGAGGAATACATCGGCCAACGCGACGGTATGACGGGTAAAAAACCCCTAGTACCACAGACCCTAGCGGACTTCTATTAGCAGGAGTTAACAGTGTCGTTAGGACATCCTTGCGAGAAATTCTCGATTCGTCTCGACTCGTAGGGAAAATAATGTTCCTGCGAGAACTTCTCTACTCGTCTCGACTCGTAGGGAAAAGCCTTAGGCAACGGGGACAAGGACCTGTTTCCTAAGTACTGGGGCCGTGCAAGTCGGTCCAAGCTGGACTATTGCATACTATTCACGGGCCACACTTTCCAAAGTCGAATATCGATAAGGAGGGAAAAAACCACTCACGAGTCCTCTCGACTTGTAAGGGGAAAATTCTCTTGTGAGATCCTTACGACTCTCAAAAGAAAACGCACTTAGGAGTCCTCACGACTCCTAAGGAGAAAATATACCTGCGGGATCCTCTCGACTCGTAGGGAGAAAAATCTTTATGAGCCCCTCACGGCTCATAAAGTTGAAAAGTCTTAGGCGGCAGATCTGAACCTGTTTTCTATGCCATCGCTGCCCTACAAAGAGATCAAGATAGACTATTTAGAAGACACATTTGCCAGAGTTACATGCAAATATGAAATAAAATATGTCTTTTATTCATGAATTTAAGTGAATACAAGTAGGGGTGGTAATTGAATGAGCCAGCTCAGGTTTGATTATGGTTCGACTCGGTATCAGCTAGTTCAAGCTCGATTTATTTATTAATGAGCCTAACATGAGCCAGAAAGCCTGGCTCGTTTATTAAACGAGCCGAACTCGAGCTTGGCCATGCTCGTTCGATATTGGCTCAAGTTTGGCTCGATTACACAGTTTGAAAAAACAGCAATATGTAATATAGAGCAAATTCTATACAACTTTCAGGACACTTAATTCAATTAAAGGACAGTCTATCAAGTGCAACAAATATGAATATAAAACCATGGCCAGTGTTTAGACCCATTCGATGCTTTAGATGTCAACCTTTTTTTAAAAATTTTTCCATATCTCAAAGTCCCGTGTCTTAGATTCTGTGATTTATACCCCCAACCTAGCTTATATTTCAAGCAATGACGTCTAGTCATCAACCTCCTCACAAAATACGATCATGTTTTCTTCTCAATCCCCTGTAATGGCCATTGACCTATCATCTGTCTCCAACCAAACGCCTTTTTGTTGTTTTCCTTTCAGAGATTGTCTAATAGAAGATGCAACCGAGCTCGACTGTCACGCCCCGCTTTCCAGTGTACGGGGAAGGAGACGTGACTGGCCGCTACGTATTTACTCTGAAATAAATACGCTAAGCGTATCTAAGCAATATAAATGTAAATGCACAAGAGATAAGATATAATAAAACAGCAACTTTATTTATTCACATTCTTTTTACAATACATGGAAAAGTAAATACAACTAAATGAAAGCAATGCCTAAACAGTGGCATAACATAAATGAAAAGTACTGAAAATAAAAAATGTGTACAATGAAGCTAGAGCTCTGGGTTGTAGGCAAGCTGATTCAAGTCCTCACTAGTAGGCTCGATCTCCTGAGTATCCAGATCATCTGATAACATTCCAAAGAAGAAAGAGAAAGAATGTCGTCAGCGAACAATTGCTCGGTAAGTCCCAAAGATAAGGGAGAAGTAGAAAAGACAGAGAGTAAGAGAGAGTGTATAGTTTTTAAAGTTGTATTATATTGTTATACTGTTGTATTCATTAACGCTGTTGTTTGTAGCTTGCTACAAAAGGATGCCAGTGTATACGAGAGGAGTCTCTATATGCCAGAGACTAATGCAAATGGAAGTAAAAGGCTCCATCGATAATACCACGGAACAACGGCAGGGATGCAATTACGTCTTATGGTTGCTGTCTCGTGCTACTTCTAACACCTTCCGTACCAATCTAACCCTTAAACCCCGCGATGTCTTGTTTGTATTGTAAATTGTATTGCAACTTGCATTGTCTTGTAATATAGATTGTATAATTGAATGACTTGCCAAAACCATGATATTAGTAAATAGATGTAACTGGAGAATCATGGATGTAACTGGAGAATCATGTAAATGGAAGTATATCCATGGTTCGGTTCGGTCAATATAAATTGAATAGTTTGATCTGATTGATTATATGGATTCATGGATTGGAATATTGTAGATTGTACTTGAATCATATTCAAGTCAGATTATTATAATGAGACTCAGTCTGAGTCAGAACAATTAAAAAAGAAACTGAAGTCCTGAATTAGGTTTTGATGTTATCGGTAACCGCTGCATATGGACGGCAGGATTTGTGTCTTTTTCAAAGACGAATACCGCTTTGATAACACCGTTTGTTAAGTTTTCTAACATAAATAGGCAAGCACCCATATCTCCGGCTCTCTGAGGCTGAAGAGACTGGTCCCACTTAAACCTATATTTACTAGGGTCCTTATTGTAATTTATATAACATGAAGGGTTTAATGTAAAAATAATTTTGTATAGTTTTCAAAATACAACTCAAGTATTTAATTATTGTCTTTATGTACACACAACAATTTAATGATCAAGATAAATATGTATACTGTTAGAATAGCATAAAATGAGTCAAGTATATTATTCGAGTAACTACCATAAACAATGCTGTAAAGAAATATTATGTATGACTAATTAATCAAGTCAAATGAATGCGGAATATAAACAGAAATATGGTTCTAAGTGTTTTGCACGTGTGAGCTCCAGTCGCGCCTAAATACGACTACCGGTTTGGGAGATACATTCATTTTCGTTTTGTCGCGCAAAACAGATCAGAATCTGTCCAGCACCGTCGCATATTTTTAAAACACAATTTGAATTAATTTTTATCGGGTTTAAGGTTACAATAATTATTAGAAAATTGTAGGTCTTTTGATGTACTTATCCAAAACACCAATATTCATATGATTTGGATTTCTTAAACTCTAGTTATGATCATTTTAACATCAGCGTTTAAAACAGAAATTTAGATTTCTGGACAGTAATTATATGTTATATTGCAAATCCTATATCGGGTTGTTTCATGCATTTCTAAGTAATATAATATACATAAAATTATATCTTTATCATTTATTCATCTATACATCTAAATTTTGTCACGAACGGATATCGGGATTTCGAGTTATGTCCTATTTAAAAACAGTGTGTGAATCAGGATATATTCTGTCCAGATTCGTCGCTTAATATTGTAATGCAGTTTTCTTTATCTTACGTTAGTTTTCAGTAAAAACATAAAAACAATAAAATCTATATTATTCGATGTAGATATCTAAAACACCTGATTTTGCTCAATTTGGATATCGGTATACCAAGTTATGTGTCCTAGAAGTTAACCAATAACTGCAGTTTTCTATTTTACGAACAGTGAATAAAAACGATATAATTCCTAAACCGTTAAGTGATTCGATCTAAAAATTTTATAGCATGTACAAAATAATATACTCTATCATATGTAAATTTTCTGAAATTTTCAGAAGTAAAAATTAATTTCTAAAAATTATTTTAAACCTAAAGGTATTGATGTGTATACTAAAATCGGCAAAAAGATTAACTAGTATTTTATGCAGCCTTCTATTTTTCTTTTAATAAACAAACCGATTTCATGAGACATTATAGATATATTGTGGCATGAAATTTGTGTTCTCACTACTTGTAATAAACATTCATAGCCATGAACAAAGAATTAAAAACACTTTAATTTGAATAAGAGGCAATAAGGTATTATTAAACCATATAAAACAATATATATCTAGACTTATATATATGTATATGTTTATATTTATCTTCTCTTACGGATTACGATATGAATAGAATAGGGGGTTCACGAGGCATGACAAGAGGAAAATAAGAGATGGCGGGAAGGAGAGAGAAGAGACTTACATACACAAGCCGGTATTGTCACCGGGTTTGTCTATCCGCCGATAATCTCGCGTTACTAGTGAGACCTTCTTGAAGACTTTTTCATGTTCTTCTTCTTGGACTCTAGGTGAAGAGGGAGAAGTGAGAGATAGAAAAATGTGAGGAAGGAAAAGATAGAGGATGACAAATAAAGATGGTGTACTGGTGAATTATGTGTAAAAATATATGCATTCAATATGGAAATTAAAAGAGAAATGAAAGGTCACCATTCATTTTGGAAATGAAAGGTCTGATTTGTAAGTTATGAGAAGAATAAAAAATTGATAAAAAAATAATTGCAAGAATGGGGATTTGAACATGTGATTTATGAAATAACAATGCAAAGATTTAACCAATGAGCTATAAGGTTGTTCATACACATATTTAATAAGAATTAAATATATGATGTTGCTTAAAAAAAATGGGATTTTGGGCTCATAGTTTTATTAAAGAAAATGAAAATGAAATTGAATTTGAGTTATGGGCTGGGTTAGGTCTTATGTTTAATTTGAAAAAAAGGTTAAAATTTAGTTTTAAAAAAATGTGTTTGGGCAAAATAGATAGAAAAATAAAATAACATATTTATAAAAAACAAAATATACCGAAAATACTAAGAATAAATAAATACAATATTTTACTAAAGAAAGAAAACACGAAGGTACAGTAATACTAGGGTCGTTACAACTTGGGCTCGTTTAAGGCTCGGTAAGATCACGAGCTGAACATGAGCCAGATCTATTTAGCTCAAGACGGACTCGAGCCGAGCTTGAGCCATCTTAAAATAAGCTAAGCTGAGCTTAGAAAAGGGTTTGCTCGTTCAAGCTCGGCTCGGTTACACCCCTAAATACAAGATGCATTTCATAAAGGAATCAAAATGAAAACTTATTATTCATAAATCACAAGTTTATAGTCAGTACAAAAAAAAGAGGTACAAAGGTGGTTATTGAGGAGGAGGCGTCTTCAACAAATCAGCAAGTCGCTCGCGTTCTCCTCTCAATCCTTTCTCATGATCAGCCACCGCGGTCAACTCCGCTTCAACTTGAGCCCGTTGCCGGAAACAGGACGAAAGCTTCCCATCGGCTTCTAGCATGGCATCTTCACAGTCTTGCATGACTCGCTCGGCGAAGTCAAGTGTCCGCCTCAGCGTCAACCCATCCGAAATACATCTCTGGAGGTTGTCAAAAACATCTTTTAGCTGTGCAGCATTCACTTCAATTTGTGCGCGCAATCGGACAGATTCGCTGGAAGCCACCTCATGTTCCTTTCGTCTCAGGGTCGCTTCTTTTTCAAAATGGCGAATGAAAGGAACATTATGCTCAACCCATACAGCCCGCTGGGAGTTCGAAGCCAATACTTCAGGAGTGGAACACTGGAGCTCAATCTCCTGCAGGCAAGTCTCGATCTTTCTGCAGTAATCAACCCAAGAGCCGACGAGAGCTTCATCATGGAAATTCACGAGTGTCTCCAGCATTGGATTGACTTCCATGGCAAAATCCATAGCAGAAGTGAGGGCCTCGGCATTGAGATCCTCGATGAATTCGCTCAGCGTTCATCGGTTATTTGCGGCGCCCCTGGAAGATATGCGTTTAGCAAAGGGCCCTGGGGGCATTAGAACGCGAGACTCGAAAGGAGATGGAGCTGGCGCAATTGCTGCAAAATGAATTAGGGTCAAATGCCGACTCGGGGAATAAAGAAAACACATCAGCAATGAAGTCTATTATACTGGTTCTGAAAGGCGGCAGGATGGGGAGTACTGGAGGCACGGTTGTTCTCTCGTCTCCTCTTCCGACCCGTGACGCTATGTTCAATATGAAGAAAACTTAGCAACAATACGTCTATTCGTAAAAGAAGGGGGGAGACGTTTGCTAAAGAATATACTAATCAATACCAGAAGGTGGAACGATTTCCAACTGAAAGAAGAAATGCGGGTTCAACACCTGGTATAAGTGGTCGAAAATGACTCCTGCAGAGTTGTGACAATGTACTATCAATACAAGGAGAATGATACCCATAGTGAAACGAATAAGTCAAAAACCCATACCTTCCAATATTTGAGGGGGCACGGAAGAAGGAGAGAGGATAGCGACCGTCAGAGCAGTGACCGGCGATACTTCTTCAGACGGCACAGCCTTAGGATTCACCGCGCCTATACTCAAGTCAAAAAAAATATCATCAAAAGGGCCGAATAGGATTAAAAAAACTAAAAAAAGGTAGCCCAAAGACTACTTGATAAATCATGGACCAGAACCATGATGGAGGCGTCACCGGGTATAAACGTTTCTTCACTCTCTCTCGAAGGAATAGATTCCGTGCCCATGGCTTCATCCCCTGACTCGATGAGGGCCGTCGTAACGCTTGCGACATCCGCCGATACTAAGGAGCCGCAGGGTGAAAGAGCAGCGGTCTGGACAGTCCTAGATTCCCGAGAGAGAGTAGCAATTTCGGGCACTATAACCACCAGAGTTTCACCTGTCATCCCATCTCCAAGACTTGGCCCCGCAGAAAATGCATATGTCAAAATTCGAGGATCAAGTTCTAATAAAATACTGGGCGTTACACTACCTTGGAGCAGCTTTTCAGTTTCTTTCCAAGCTGCGCGTGCAACCTGTCTACGGGCGGTAGACAAGGCAGAGGGAACATCCGCCGAAGGAGTGTCAGCAAGCGGAATGCTGCTTGAACCTGCACCTATGACCAAACCGGCATTGCGTTCCCTCGCCGCATGCTTCCAACGCTTCCTTTCGATATCAGCGATGAGAAATGATCTCCTCAAGACTTCCGATAGAGGAACGTCATTGTCCGAACCAAGCCCTGCCTCCGGAGCCGCTACGGCATCCATCATCGGCTGCTTTAGCAAAGCTTCCTGGGGTGACTTTGGGAAGGCCGTGGCTACGGTAGCTGGCTCTAAAAGTTCTGCTGCGTCACCACTCGAGATCGACACTGCACTTGGGATAACCTGAATTGAGGTAGTCCCTGCGATAAGATGAAAGAGAGGGTCAGGGCATGAATAAAAAGAATAAAGGCATAATGAACTGAATTATACCAAGGCCCAAGGAAGCGCGGAGCCTCTCTTCCTCTTCGAACGTCTTGAGGGAAGCCGCGAGAGCCTCTTTGGCAGAAATGCCTATTGAAGAAGAAAGCGTCAGTAGAAGCATAATAAAAAGGAGATAGCCACGGAAGAATGTAACTGAAGTATACCTGACTTCGCGATAGTGATCAGTGCCGCTTAATCGTGAGCCAGTCGCTCGGAAGCCGCAAGGGCAGCCTGACGATCAATATCATCTGCAGGCGCGATAAATAAACCCTCATTGGTCCCTTACTCGCACAAACCCTCGCTATAGGGAGCATGCGGCTCCTGGCCAAATATGACATCGGCAGAGAATAGCAATTTCTTCTTTTTCTGCGAACGGACGCCGGCGGCCGATGACAAGAGCTTGCGCTTGGTGGGCATTTTCGGGCGACGGATCCCAATTTCCGCACCAACACCAGATTCCGGGGACGCTACAGCTACCGCTTCTATGGGAACACGGGGTGGAGGCTTCTCAGGGAAGGCGCGCGGGACCACAACCACAGCGACTTCTCTTAAGTAGGGACGAACGGCGGTCCATTGCTTCAAAGGAACTGCTGGATTACCAACTGGGACAACATCCTTATAATCAAGTAATAGCCACCTCTCTTCCCTAATAACAACACCCGTCGCATGCTGTAACCACGCCACGTAGGCATTCGAATCTTTCGGCACGTAGCTCGGCTCGCTGATGAGAAAGTTAGACCCCGTATTTAGCGGCATAAATTGGTGCAGCGCGTTGCGGATACCCTCTTCCATAGTAACCGGCTCGACTAAGAAAGCCTCGAGCGGGACACCCTGATTGTAACCCGACTGTTGGACGAAACGGTGCGGGTTATACCTCATGAACAATACCGAGGCGCCTTGCCTGAACACTAGAAACACTGGCATGATCGAATATAAGTGCAGGATCTCCCGAGCCTTCAACGCAGGAGCCCCTTCTTTGAAAGTATCACGCAGCGGTTGCACTGCCTTGATAGATTCCTTGCCGATAGTTAAGACTCTGTCGACAAAAGTCATACTATCCCTGACCATACGCAGGCGAAGGACTATACATCGAGCCTCTCGCTGCGACGGATCTAATGCGGAAGCGTCAACTAGAAACATGACTCGGGGAAAGTTATAGCTATCGTAGAAGCGGGGCCGTTTATGGACTCCGAAAGCACCAAGCACATGCATATCGACCCAGGACATGAAGTAGTGCAGCAGAAGATGTACAGGTTTTACCTCTGGCTGAGTAGCATCCGCTGCTAAGCTCAGGCCGTGATATAGATGAGCTAGCCCTGCAATCCCAACGGCGACGCGCATCCCTGCAACCATGCGGTGGGCTGGATAAAAGACAGACAGCCTCATTTAGCGAGGGTGCATTGGAAGCGCAAACTAGCTCAACCACAGGCCGATGATCCCTAGAAAAAACGTCTCTTCATCGACGTCTGGAGCGGCAAGTTCTGCAAAAGGAACGATGGGGGTGTCTGGATTAAGGAAATTTTTTAAATCCGCTTCCGCCGTCGGCTGGTTATCCAAACCAAATCCGAATGGGTCATCAAGCTTGGTGAATTTCGCGGCTTGTTTTAACAAGACTGCTGGGCGAAGAAAGCGGGTGATGAAATTTGTGAAGCTAACCCCGTGCCCTACAGACTCCAGAAATAGGCTCTCATAAATATTCAACACCTTGATCAAGCTTGGAAACCGGCGTTGAACAGCATTCTCCGGAGTAAGGCCTATCACCATTGATTTGGTAGCGAAGTTGTACTCGTCAGGGGGAAGGATATCCTCATAATGTTCCCCTCTGACGGGTAAGCCAGAGATTTCCGCGAACTCCTCCAAGGAGATTGAAATTTCCCGATCCGATAGAAGAAATGTGTGAGTCAGGATATTCCATTGCTCCAAGAAAGCCTTGACCCACCGTACATTGGGCGCGGAATACTGGAAAAGAGACGCATAAATTGTGGGGTACAACCCGAGCTTCAGCAGTAGCGACTTCTTGGATGACAGGATATATCGAGCCTACTGCAGGTACCTGGCTGAATGGCGAGGAGTCAAACCAATCTTGTATACTTGTCCCCAAGGGCGCGACTCGCCTTGACATATGCGCCGCCCCAAAATATCCAAAGCCATCGGCGGCTGTACGGGTATTGATGCCATAAAAGGCTGAAGGCGGCCCTCCAAAGTCCAGTTAACCTTCTCTACAGCGTAATTCACTTAAGGCGAATCGATATCATGAATTGCTGAAATCGGCTCTAAGGACGCCGCACAAGAAAAACTGCGCCGACCCTGGATAATCTGATTATACTACGACCCCCACGTGCAGAGACTTCTGCTCCGGGTCGTTATCTTTGATAAGCGTGAAGACTTCCCGATCCACGGGTGCGTCGGCGAAGGCGCTCTCTGAACGAACAAGAGGGAAAGAAGAATCGAAAGCCATAGTACCTGCACGAAAATAGGTGAGGGTTAGTTGCCAACGCTATAATCCGAATTCTAACACTTGGTACATTAAAATTGTACCGCACTGCAATGCTGGAGAAAGGGACCAAAGGGGACCTACAAAATCAAAGTGACGGCCTATTATTAATGAGACAGTCACTTATTAAGGATGGAATCCTAAAAGGATTCTCATTTAATGAGAAACTCATTGGAATAAGAAGTTGAACTCCCTCGAGAGCAGTGCTCTGCAAACAGAAATCATTTTTGTTGAATGTAATTGAGAGGGGAATAAAATTCCCCAAAAAAATTTCTAAAGAGCTATGCTCTGTAAAAGCAATAGTACAAGATAAAACCCCAAGATCTTTAAAGATCTGAAGGAAAAATCCTAGAAACTCTAAGAGTTCTTCATTAATGGGTTAAGAAACCCTAAAAAAACGTTTTTAAGATCTGTGGTCTAAGAAGAGCAAAGCTCTATTTTCATTAACGGGTCAAGAAACCCTAAAAAACATTTTTAAGATCTGTGATCTAACAGATCTAAGAAGAGCAAAGCTCTGTTTAATGGGTCGATTATGATCCTTACCAAAATTTTGGGCAGAGTTATAACTCTAGAGGGGATTTCTTTGGGCAGAGATCTAAGCTCTGAAAAGGAGAATTAAATTCTCAGAAGAAGAAAAAAGAGAATAAAATGAACAGCAATCATCTCAAGGGCCAAAGGCCCTACTTATAGGAACATGAAGACGATTCAACTTCCAAGAAGATCCAACGGTGAAAAAGCAGTCACCGCTGCACTCACGTGTAAGCCACGTGAGCGCAACGGTGGGGGACATTTGTTTCCCCTCAATAATAAAAGGGTAAGGCTCTGTTCAAATTTTAAAAAGAGGCAGCGCTTCACGTGCCTTGCACGAGGGCGCCAACGCTAGAAGTTAAAAACTCTGAGGCAGCGCCTCACGTGCCTTGCACGAGAGCGCCAGCGCCAGAACTAAAAGTTCTCTACCATTAGATCAAAGATCCAACGTGGATGACAAATCATCAAAATACAAAATTAAATTCTATTAAGGAAATATTCCTCAAATCTTTCTAAATGAGAAAGATTACTCTCTGTACTATAGAGCACCGTTGGATTAAAAATCAATGGTGATTAAAAATCACCAAGTTACTGAATAAGCTTTGTATGGGAAAATATTTCCTAAATCTTGTTAAAAAAAGAAAAATATCTTCTGTAAAACAGAAGTCCTTGGATCAAAAATCCAACGGTGGATAAAATCCCCAAATCAATTAAAAATCTCTCAATGGGAGATTTCCTTAACTAAATCAACAAATCTACCTCTACTATATAAAGGACCCAAGACTCCAAGTCTTGCAGAGAAGAAACCCCCCCCTTAAACTTCAAGTTTAAAAAAGAGAGCAAGCAAAAAGATAGCTTGAAGAAAGAAGAGAGAAGAAGAACTTTCTTCGAGGTAAATACAAGTAATAGAGATCAGAGCATCTCATCTGCATATCCAAGGGTTTAACGCTCATAAAGAACATAGTTCTTACCCCTGGATCTGAGATCCATGAGACAAGTCTCCCACAAATGAGAATTTAATTCTCGTGAGTACGAATTTGTTCTTGGAGATCAAAGACCCAGGGGATAACAGAGAATTGAACTCTTCAGAAAAATACACAAAGAAAGAAACAGCGCCGAGTGCCTCATGTGCCCCTCACGTGGGCGCCGCTCAAATAAAAGTGCTTAGCACTCAATGGTTGGCGCTCAGCGCCGAGCACCTTACGTGCCTCTCATATGGGTGCCGCTCAAATAAAGAGTGCTTAGCACTCAATAGTTGACGCTCAGCGCCGAGGGCCTCACATGCCCCTTACATGGGCGCCGCTCAAATAAAGAGTGCTTAGCACTCAATGGTTGGCACTCAGCGCCGAGCGCCTCACGTGTCACTCACGTGGGTGCCGCTCAAATAAAGAGTGCTTAGCACTCAATGGTTGGCGCTCAGCGCCGAGCACCTCACGTGCCCCTCACGTGGACGCTGTTTAATATAAAGTGCTCTGCACTAATCAAATAGAGCCCAGAACCATAAAGAGTGTTCAACATCCCATAAAAAACAAGAAAATGGGAAAAGTAAAGTAAAGTGTGAGTATCAGAACCCACATAAATGATCGGCATTATTTGCACAGAAAAAGGACGGGGCCCAAGCAAGTGTTTAACACTTTATTAAAAATGAAATTAAAAAGACTGAGTGGGATGTGCCCAAGTTCGCCAAACTCCCAATCAACCGAGCCTATGTGTTCTTTATTGTCCGAATTGGTCTCGGCCCCAAACAAGATTACCAATCTTCTGGTGAATATTCATTGGTTCAAGGGTACATCTCCTCATACCTCTGATATATGTCGTTGTAATTCTTTAACATCTTTAGAGAGGTGGCGGGTCCCGATGACCAACAACTCTTTGGCGCACTCCCAAATGGTTATGGACCGCAATGTCCTTAAACTAAAACAATCAAGCCCAAATGCTCTTTTGTTGGATCTGAATGATCCCAAAATCCTGTTGAGTAGATCTTGGTCTAAAATTGGACTAACATTTCCTCAACAAACATTTAAGTTGATATTAATCTCAAACGAGATTAACGATCCTTAAACCAAACCAAACCCAAATATAAGAATATACAGATTTGGACTAATCCACGCCCTACGGGAAACAACATAAATTAGTCTCCGTATACAATCCACGGGCAACCAAAAATAAAACAACACACACGATACGAAGTGACCTTCTGGAGCAGGAGAAAGTGGTTATCGCTATGCGGTAACGTAATTAACTGCAGGGGCTTGCGCCTGCAGGGAAGAACGTCCCCACAATCAAAAACCCCTCACAGATGAGGGGAAATCTGACGAAGTCTGCTACAACGGCCGCATTCGCCCAGACCTCCGATACACGGTGCCATAAATTAACTTGTCATCTTCGGAGAGATGGACGGATAAACCAAAATAGCATCTGCCCCCAAATTCAGGCAAGACGTTTATCTTCCCGGCTTTCGGCGGTAAACAGCCAGCAACCCAATATAGTAATAAGGTATCTCAAGCAAGCTCCAGCAGTGCCCCTGACAACTGCTCGATCGGGTATCTTCTCTAAGCTCCCCGTCAATCGACTCACGATGGCTTCCTGAATAACTGATGTCCGACAAGCCTTCAAAATCAAGAAGCTAAGACAGAAAAGGCTCAGATACAGAGCCAACAATAGGGCTAGGGCTCCTTCTAGTCTGAACTTCATGGGGTTCCAAGAATGAGGTTACCCTGCAACAATAGCTGAATCAGCTGTAAGGCTCTCTAATTCTTTTGAATCGCTGAAATCGGTTCAGAAGAATTCCATGACCGCAAGAGTCAAGAAAACTGCGATCCAGACCATTCTACCCAAGGATCCAGCCAGGCCAACCGTCTTCACTCGCTCGTTCTCTCCCGAAGAGGAAGAGCCACGACGATGGTCCAAAAGATCAGCCGCCAAAGATAAAGAGATAGCTGGATATGCGATCCACACTGTCTACATGGTGGGTACACGCAGCAAGAGTAAGGATGGGGCCACCACATCTCAAATCCAATCTAGTGTGAATGTGGCTGCCACTTTCCAAGACTAGCCTCCTTTGGAAGGTAATGAAAACCCTTCCAGTAAGACTGATAACCAAAGAGATCCCACGTTTCATGAGGAGTCGGGATCGGAAAGCGAAAAGGAGCTAATCTTCCGTTCCAAGATCGAAGAGCAGCAACTTCTCCAAGAGCTTTAAAGCCAGCTCAGAAACAAGGACAAGGAGATGGCCAAGCTTTAATCAAAGACTGACGAGTTGATAAATGTTGTCCTACAGCTCACGGCCCAAGTTGCCTCTCAGTCGCCTAATCAAGCGCAGGTATCTGCTCATGAACCGGGAAACGGTGTCCCAAAGCAGCCGACGCCTATTCTCTCAAATCCAAAGACGGGTGAACCGCGTGAAAGTTGGCCACATTCTGCGTCAAGAAATGTCTTGACTATCGACAACAACCGCCCGCCAACACAGGATTAGATCATAGATTTGATCAACAACAAAGTCAAAACATTGGTGACTGAGGCCGAGACACAAAAAGAGGTCATCAACGGTGGGAGACCATATTCTGCACAATACGATCTTGTAGATGTTTCCCCCAATCAGAGCAAAGCTCTGTTGAAATTCAAAATTCAAAATTTTGAAGCAACGCTTTAAATCCCGGACGCAACGCGCCACGTGTCCGGTGCAGACGCATCAGCGCAGCGCCCAAGAAGGCGCGTCCAATCAAAGCAAAGCTCTATTTAAACTAAAATCAAAGGAAGCAACGCTTCAGTGGCGCAAGCACTGCGCTGCGTGACACGTGTCAGCGCAGATGCACTAGCGCAGTTGCACTGCGCTGTGCGACACGTGTCAGCGCAGATACGCTAGTGCAGTTGCGCTGCGCGACACGTGTCAGCGCAGATGCGCTAGCGCAGTTGCGCTGCGCTTTGCGCTGCGCGACACGTGTCAGCGCAGATGCGCTAGCGCAGTTGCGCTGCGCTGTGCGCTGCATGACACGTGTCACGCTCTGGAGTATTTGCGCCAAACAGAATTAAAATTCTAAAAGAAATCTTTCTGTTCTTGTTAAAACAAGAAGATTTTTCTTCTGTAAAACAGAAGCTCTTGGATCAAAGATCCAACGGTGGGGGAAATTCCCCAAATCATTCAGAGAAAGATCTCTTTAACAAATTTATGGGCACTATAAAAAGGACCCTAGACCTCAATTCAAAGGATCAACATTTCTTGAAAAAAATCAAGAGCTTCAAACAGAGAGAATTCTGAGAAAATTTCAAGAAAAAGGTAAAAACCTTCATGAGAGAGAAGAAATTTCTTTTAATAGATCATTGATCTAAAAACCTGATCAATGATCTTTATATAATAAACAGTGCTTTGCACTTCTTATGAACCACTGGTTCTTCAAAAACAAGAAAAAACAAAAATAAAAAAATAGTGCTTTGCACTTTTATAAACCTTTGGTTCTTGAAATAAAAAAAAAACATGTTTTTCTTTGATCTAAATCAGATCAAGGAAACGAATAGTGCTTTGCACTTTTATGAACCATTGGTTCTTGAATCTAAAAGATTCTTAAATCATAGTGCCTTTCACTTGCAAGCCGCGCTGTTGCGCTCTTGGATTGGCGCAAGCCACCAGAGCGCGCCACGTGTCAGCAGCGCAGGTGCAGCGCATTAGCGCAGCGCACTGCGCTTGTGCAACACGTGTCAGCACTACAAGCGCTTGCGCTATCTGATTGGCGTAAAGCGCCTGACAAATGCAATGCATTTCTTTTGTTAAAGGGCCAGGCCCAAGTCAAAAAGACCTAGCAGGCCAAAATAAATTGCAAAGTAATAAAAAGGGCAGAGCCCAAATAAAATTGATGCTCTGCATCATTTATAAATGGGCAGAGCCCAAAACAAATTGATACTCTGCATCTTTTATGGGTAGAGCCCAAATAAAAATATAAAGAAATGTAATGCAAAAACAAATAAAAATGATAAGTATTTTCCAACTGGACTTAGCCCAATCATGGCTGCAAGTCCTCAAATTAAATTGACTGAGCACGGCTGCTCTCTAAATCAATTTATATCTGGTTCGAGGGTACATCTCCGAACTCCTCTGACACGTGTCGTTGTAATCCTTCAACGACGTCAGAGAGGTGACGGGTCCCGAGGACCACACATCAACATGGACTGTGGGGTCCTTAAACTCGTGGACCGAAACGTCCTTAAACTAATATTGGACCGAAACGTCGTTAAACTAATGTTGGACCAAAACGTCCTTAAACTAATGTTGGACCGAAACGTCCCTAAACTGGAATATAGACCACCACGTCCCTAAACTGGAATATAGACCACCACGTCCTTAAACTAATAGTGGACCATCACGTCCCTAAACTGGAACATGGACCATCACGTCCCTAAACTAGAACAATAGAGCCTCCAAATGCTCTCTTGCCGGATCTAAACGGTCCCGTTTAAGTTGATCTTAGCCCCAGACACGGCTAACGTATCCTTAAACATTCAAATGGACTATAAAATTCCAAATCAACTTTGGTTCAAGGGTATATCTCTGAACTCCTCTGACACCTATCGTTGTAATCCTTCAACGACGTCGGAGAGGTGATGAGTCCCGACAGCCATATATTAAATGGATCACCACGTTAAGTTGATCTTAGTCTCAGATCAGACTAACGCATCCTTAACGAACGTTTAAGTTGATCTTAGCCTCAATGCGGCTAACGTATCCTTAAACTAAAAACACCAAACCCAAATCTAAGTAAATACGGATTTGGACTAATCCACGTCCTACGGGCGACGGCATTACTCAGTCTCCGTATACAATCCACGGGCAACCACAAACAAAACAAACATACACGATACAAAGTGAAATTCTGGAGAAGGAGAAAGTGGTTACCGCGATGCGGTAGCGTAATTAACTGCAGAGGCTTGCGCCTGCAGGGAAGAGCGTCCCCACAATCAAAAACCCCTCAAATGAGGGGGAATCTGACGAAGTCTGCTACATCGGCCGCACCCGTCTAAACCTCCGATACACGGTGCCATAAATCAACTTGGCATCTTCGGAGAGGTGGACGGATAAAACCAAATAGCATCTGCCCCGAACCTCAGGCCCAGACGTTCACCGCGTCTCCGCCGCGTCATTCGGAGGGGAACAGTAGAGTTTCCCAGTGGCTATGTCGTCCCCAAATTCGAAAGGTTCGATGGGACGGGAAATACGAACCAGCACATTGCCCAATTTAAAGCATCATGCACGAATACTGGGGGCAATGATGCGCTCCTTCTCCATCAGTTTGTCAATAGCTTGACCGATGTTGCTTTCGATTGGTATGCAAGCATACCAGATGACTCGATTACGACGTTCACTCAAATAGAATCCATGTTCAAGCAAAGGATCATGAGTGTCAGCGTAAAATCACCATTGCCGACCTTGTAAGGACCGAACCAAAGAACAACGAAAGCAGCATGGATTTTATAGTCCGATGGCGTAATCTCTCTATCAAATGTGAACCGACGTTGGAACAAGACCAATCCGTCAGTCTTCTTATATAAAATCTGAACAACTGGATGACACCTTTCTTGTGCACCGCAGGCCTCAAAACATTCCAAGTGCTGACTAATTAGGTTCAAATGTTGGAACGCTCAAAGCCCAAGTCCACTCAAGATCTCCAGTTCACAAATAGACCGAGATATTGGAGGGACGACAACCGAAAATGCGAAAGTTCCAACAACACCAATTCTCTCAATAGGCAGAGAGCAGGCGGAGCGAAAACTAACAAACCCCGAGAGCCAACTTTGGAGGAAAAGAGAAATAAGGTCTACTTTTTCAGAAGAGACAAGGTTCACAAAATATTCAAAGATACTCTGAAGAATAGCTTGCGGCTACCAGAACCAAAAAGTCTAAGTGAAGCAAACAGTGCTGATCATCCCAATTATTGCCCATACCACCGAGTGTTGGGACACACAATTGAAGACTGTTGCATTTTCAAGGATTGGGTCGAGAAACAATACAAGGTAGAAGAAATCTCGTTGTCCCCTAGCGTGTTGACAAACAATCAAGCCGCGACCTTCAATTTTATACAAACAGAGACCGAGGTACTTCGGGAACTGGTCGCTCTCAATTGTTCACCCTTCCCTGAAAGAGGCAAACCACAATAGCAATCTAATGGTCCAGCGAGTAACGTTGACAATAAGGGGAAACAAACAGATGCACGATCCATACGATCTACATGGTCGGACATGGAGAAATGAACCCTCCTACGCTTCACAACCATGGTGATGATATGGTTGACGCCGTCCAATATTGGCTCGGTTCTAATAATGTTGAGGACCATGCTCGAGCTGCTAAGCAAAAAGAGCCTATGGTTCTTAGGGAATCAAGCTCAGGCGATGAGGATAGTCCAGTCGTCGTCCCCGAAACTACAGAACAAGCGTTATTCCAATGGCTTCAAGAGCAATTTCAGGACCGTGATAGGGAGTTAGCCATGATCCGTTCCAAAGTCGAAGATCTGGTGAATATTGTGGAAAATCTCACAACCCGAGTCCTTCAAATGCAATCACAACAAAATCAAAATTTGGTCCATGAACCAGGGATTGATGTCCCAAAGCAGCCAACAGTTATTCCCTTCGGTCTAAGAGCGGAATACCTTCATGAAAGTCAACGACGACTAGCCCCAAAGAAAGTCCTGACGCATGATTGAGACCAGTTAACATGGAACAGAATTAAGAGAAAGTCATCAACAGATCCCGAAACTCTCCAGGACTTACTTAAAAGAGTCCAGATGTTCGAACATGCGGGCCCCGGATCTCTTCCAATCTACCAATATAAAAAAAAAGTCCAAATATCTGGAGAACAACAACCGCAAAGGTGGACCTCCCAAGGACATTGAATCATCTAATATATCTGCCGACCAAAGTAGGCGAGGAGCGGCAGGTCTAATGCCGACCAGCCTCGAAAACCAGTGTTGGGAGGAGGAGGGGAATCGCCCCTAGAAGAGAAATTGAATAAGGTCTATTCTTTCAGAAAGGACAGAGTCCGTAAAATATTCAAAGATGCCCTGAAAAACGGTCTGCAATTGCCTAAATAAAAAGACCACATGAAGCAAACATGACTGATGATCCGTTGTACTGCCCGTATCACAGAATGGTGAGTCATACCATTGAAGACTGCTTTGTTTTCAAGAATTGGGTTGAAAAGCAATACAATGAAAGAGTGGTCTCATTGGCTAAAGACGCGTTAGCAGAAAACCAAGCTACGATCATCCGCTCCATTCGAATGAAGACTAAAACCCTCTGGGGGCAGACGGCTCAATTGCCCGCTCCAAAAAATGACCCAGTCCACCGTAATTTCTACGGGACACACGTGAACGTCTTTCCAAAAGGACAAAGAGAACATTGAAGCGTCATGAGATCAAAGTCCAAGGATTTTGAATAAGCGCACGACTGTGACCTCTAAGTCATTAAACTGGGAAATAAAAGAAAAATGATGTAAAAAATAAAAAATAAAAAAACAAAAAAAACTGAATGTCCACAAGCAAAACGGGCACGGATGAAAACCTGAAGTAAAACCAGCAGGACTGCCGGTGAGTTTGTGAAAGTCCGAAAGGGCGTAAACTCGTGAAAAAGAGACGAAAATGCACTCGCAAAGTACTCTCAACCTTGTGAGGAGAATATTCTCACGTGAGATCCTTACGACTCACGAAGGAGAAACACACTTATGAATCATCACGACTCCTAAGGAGAAAATATACCTACGAAATCCTTTCGACTCGTATGGAGAAAATATTTTTGTAAGACCCTTACGGCTCATAAAATTGAAAAACCTTAGGTGATAGAAATCTAAACCTGTCTTCTAAACTATCATTCCCCAACGGGCAACAGCAAATGATGAGTCGCTCCTGGCACTACGCTTCAGTGTTAGCGGTACTGATGCCGACCCAAAACTCAAACACCATGCTTTTCTAAAGGCAAATGATGAGTCGCTCCTGGCACTACGCTTCAGTGTTAGCGGTGCTGATGCCGACCCAAAAACCAAATCCCAAGTCCTCCCAGGGCAAATGATGAGTCGCTCCTGGTATCATATTCCAGTGCAGCGATGCAGATGCCAACCAAAATCCAAATCCCTAAATTCCCAAACGGCGAATGATGAGTCGCTCCTGGAACCATATTCCAGTGCCGCGATGTAGACGCCAACCAAAATCCAAATCCCCAAATTCCCAAACAACGAATGATGAGTCGCTCCTGGTACCATATTCCAGTGCAGCGATGCAGACGCCAACCAAAATCCAAATCACCAAATTCCCATAGGACGAATGATGAGTCGCTCCTGGTACCATATTCCAGTGCAGCGATGCAGACGCCAACCAAAATCCAAATACCCCAAACCCTCTCAGCCCTACAGCCAGTCCCCAAATTAACTACCGTATACAATCCACGGGCTCAAATGATTCTCATCATACCCATGCCCCCACAGCAATCATCAGTCCCGCGGGCGGTCTTCGCCATCAGAATTATGCTCCATTTAGGAAGACCCACTCATGTGTCCTCATAATACATGAGGAGAACAAAACTTACGAGATCCTCTCGACTCATAAGAAAATACTTTCATGGGATCCTTACGACTCACAAGGGAAAACACAATTGGGGGTCCTCACAACTCCTAAGGAGAAAATGCACCTACGAGATCCTCTCGACTCGTAAGGAGAAAATGATTTTATGAGATCCTTACGGCTCATAAAATTGAAAAGCCTTAGAAGACAATGGCCTAAACCTGTCTCCTAAGCCATCGTTCCCTAATGGGCATGGCAAATGATGATTCGCTACTGGTACCACATTCCAGTGTAGCGATGTTGATACCAAACCAAAACCAAAATCCCTAAATTCTTTCACGGCAAATGATGATTCTCTCCTGGTACCACATTCCAGTGTAGCGATGCTGATGCCAAACCAAAACCAAAATTCCCAAATCCTCTCACGGCAAATGATGATTCGCTCCTGGTACCACATTTCAGTGTAGCGATGTTGATGCCAAACCAAAGTCCAAAATCCAAATTCTAAATCCCACGCCGCAATGCCTCGAATTCAAGGGTCCCGCCAAATAAGGCAGGAATCGAACAAATCAAACTAAAGTCCCATCCGGAATCGCTTTCAAGATCAAAAGTCCCGCCGAACAGATTGGAGACTCCCCAAAACAAATCAAACCAACCAATTACAACAACGACTTCTACGTCAAACAAACACTCTGCCTCGGGGATACGTCAACCAGCGACACTCCATGCCTGGGAAACATTAAACAAACACTTTGCCTCGGGGATACGTCGACCAGTGACACTCTATGCCGGGAAATGTCAAACAGACATTCCGTTTCGGGGACACGTCGACAAGCGACACTCTGTGCCGGGAAAACGTCAAACAAACACTCCGTCTCGGGGACACGTCAACCAGCGACACTCCGTACCAGGGAAATATCAAACAGACACTCCATGTTGGGAAAACGTCAAACAGACACTCCGCCTCGGGGATACATCGACCAACAGACACTCCGTATCGGGGAAACGTCAAACAGACGCTCCGTGCCGAGGAAACGTCAAACAGACACTCCGCCTCGGAGATACGTCGACCAGCGACACTCCGTGTCCGGGAAACGTCAAACAGACACTCCTTCTCGAGGACACGTCAACCAGAGACACTCCGTACCGGGGAAACGTCAAACAGACACTCCGTGCCGGGGAAACGTCAAACAGGCACTGCGTCTCGGGGACACGCCAACCAGCGACACTCCGTACTGGGGAAACGTCAAACAGACACTCCACCTCGGGGATGCGTCGACCAGCGACACTCCATGCCAGGGAAACATCAAACAGACACTCTGTGCCAGGGAAACGTCAAACAGACACTCCATGCGGGGAAAACGTCAAACAGCAGACACTCCGTGCCGAGGATACGTCATACACCGACATTCCGTCACGGGAAAACGTCAAACAAACAATCCTTCTCGGGGACATGTCAACCAGCGACACTCCGTCTCGGAGACACGTCAAGTATCGACCGTCCATGTCGTAAAAAGGGCAGTTCCAGACTCACAAAACTGGGAACCAAAACATGTCACACTACGCGAAAAAAGATCCATCAATTTCATGCACACGACACATACGCGGTGTGCATTTATTGATGGGGGCACTTTGTTGGGGTCAAAAATTACATACTGGTTGACCAAGTCAAAATCAAAGACAACCCCAAACCAAATGGGCCCAAGTCTAAGCCAAGTGGGCCCATGCCCAAGTCAAGCCCCATGGCCTGCCTCCCTCATGCCAAAAAATCGGACCCCTCGTTTTGCGCCTCGGAATGTCCTGTTTCATTATATAATAAATAATTTTGATGTAAATTTTATGAATAAATATAACGAAAATGGACATAAAGCCAAATTTTTTTAAAGCCCATAACCGATGTACAAAAAGAAATAAGCATAAGGGCATGAGATGGGCAAAATGTCATTTTGTAAGGCACAAGGGGCTATGTGTAAATTTGTAAGCCTGTATAAGGCAACATGATAATGAAACAAAAAAAAGAATTCGGTCCCCATCAAATCTCTAGGGTTTATGTCTCTATCCTCACTCTCTCAAAATCTTTCTCTTTCTTTTCATTTTCCAATTAAATCAAGAGCTTGGCTCTCTTTTTCTCAAATTTAAATAAAGTTTCACCATAAATCCATTGAAGAAGAGTTTAACTCTCATATCCAATCAAAAAAAAGAGAAGATTTTCGCTACCTTCTTCTCCCTTCTCAAATCCAATTTGAGAGAGGGAGAAGAAGGGAAATCCATCTCCCAAGGCTCCTTCAAGAGAAAAAAAAGTGGTATCTTTTCATCACCCAAGATCTAAATCTTGGAATTTCTAGAGAACCCATTTTGGTTTCTTCTCAAAAGAGAAAAGAGGAAATCTTTTGGAATTTAACTCCATAATAAAAATTCTTTTGGAGTTTAACTCCACAATAAAAATGCTTTTGGAAGACTAACTTCATTTAAAATGTTTTAGAGTTTAACTCCACAATAAAAATTCTTTTGGAGTTTAGTTCTACAATAAAATGCCTTTTGGGATTTTAACTCCATAAAAAATTCTTTTTGAGTTGAACTCCATAATAAAAAATTTATTTTGGAGTTTAACACCACAATAAAAATCCTTTTGAGAGTTTAACTCCATTTAAATTTTTTTGGAGTTTAACTCTACAATAAAAATTCTTTTGGAGTTTAACTTCATAATAAAAATTCTTTTAGGAGTTTAACTCCATTTAAATTCTTTTTGAGTTTAACTCCATAATATAAAAAAAATTGGAGTTGAACTCCATAATAAAATTTCTTTTGGAATTTTAACTCCATTTAAAATCTTTTGAAGTTTAACTCCATAATAAAAATTATTTTGGAATTTAACTACACCATAAAAATTTTGGGAGTTTAACTCCAAATAAAATGTTTTGGAGTCTAACCTTTTCATAAAAAAAAAGTTAATTTAAAGTTTAATTCCAAATCCGTGCACACCCTCCGTCTCCCCCACTGAGAGGATTCCCTTCCCCATGCATGGAGGGAGTGGGAGCCTCCCACTCACGTGAGGGAGAGAGAGCTCCCACTAAGTGGGAGCTTTTCCCCCCTCTCAAGTGAGGGGGAGGCTCCCACTTAGTGGGAGCCCCTCCTCCCTCGGAGGTGGTTTTTCCTTCCTTTTTTTAAAAATAAAATAAAATAAAATAAAATAAATAGTTTAAATAAATTAAAAATATAAATAAAAAATAAAAAATGTTTTAAAAAAAGTTTTCATAGAATAATTTTTTTAAAAAATCATTTGTTAAAAAAACACCAATATATCACATTGATTTCGCATGACCGGTTTGACTTGTCAATTGGAGATTCTCTCACTCCAAAAACGATGGGTAATTAACGGAAACTTAGTCCGCGGCTGCCGGAAATTCGGATCCACACGATCAATAAATCCCGACCTACCCTACGCAGAAGGAATTTGTAATGCGTCTGACAAGTGCGCGCGTTCTCATCTCAATGGGATGACCCTACAACGTGCAAGTGAAAAAAACACTAAAGAAGGGATGAAAGGGTAAAAATGAAGAGAACAAACCTGCCAAACAAAAACTAACAATAAAATGTTCGATTTGGTAGCTGGTATGAGAATAGATAAAGAAAAAGATAAAAGACCAGAATGAATGATTCCAATTTGGTAGCTGGAAGAAAAAGATAAAGACCGGAATGAATGAAATTTGGTAGGTGGAATGAGAATATATAAAGACCGGCAAAGATAAGTTATTGACATCATTATTTTTGTTTGGCAAATCCACTTCTAATTATATACTAGTTTTGTGCACGTGGAGTGGGGAGTTGATCACTTGATAATGTTAAATGCCATAGTTAAAGCTTAATTTGCATTATGTTTGTGAAAGCACAGCTCCAGTGGTAAAATGTGCTCTTCTATGTGAAAGCTCGTTGCGATTCCTGAATGGATAAATTTGAGTAAAACATAAATGGAAGATGGGTCCCACGTTGTCGAGATAATAGTGCCATTCATGAGCCCATGGTTCACATGCATGGAGAAGTAAAAGTAGACCGGCAAAAATATGCCTGCCACGTAAACTATCATAAGCTTTTTTTTTTCAACTAAACAAAAAAAAAAAAAAGATATTTGGACTTACAAATCCAATTGCTAAGAGGGAAAACAGCCAAACAATAGATTTGGAACTTTTATTTACAAGGAATGTGTGCTTGTGTGGTGTGTGGTGTATCATATACCTATCCAACAGCCGATATAAAACATAATTGAAAAAGAAGAAAATTAGTTGAGCCTAAATCTTACATATGAGACTAAAATTTTTAAGAACATTTCAAGGCAACATATCAAACAATCTCATTATTCTAATTTAACATTATGAAATGTTCTCTTGATGATGCTCACAAGTAGAAATTCCTCAGATTACAACACGTGGCGGATGACATGTCCCGGGGCTACGGAGGTGGAATAAATAAGATGCATTGGGAACGTTCCTCAGGACTTTGTCTCCGAGTATGCATCCGACCTTCTGGAGACCTCCTTAAGTACCTTCCATACTCACCTAGCAAACAACCATCACCTCACCTTCGGGCAATACTACAACCGAGCTTTCTCGGCCTCCCTGCTTGTCTCCGAGCTGTTGAAAGGCCTGAGATATCTCGACCTCCGGGCTCTTCTCCCAGCCATTTGACAGGCCGAGCTTCCTCGGCCTCCCGGCTCTTCTTCGAGCCTCCTAACAGGCCGAGCTTCCTCGACCTCCCGGCTAGTCTCCAAGCCTCCTGACAGGCCGAGCTTTCTCGGCTTCTCCGATCAACCGAGAGCACGAAGCCCAAGCGGCCCCACAACGGCTCCGTGTATCTCGCCAAGGTGAGATATCCACCACCCCACGTTCTGCGTCCCACGCTGGCGCGTCCCCCATTAATGGGCATATCTCGCCATTAATGCGGGAATAACGCAGGGGCGTAACTGAAGGCGAGGATCTCGTGCCGACTCGTTTCACGCGACCACTATATAAACCCCTATTTCAGGCGACTCGAGTAATGCGAACTTATTCCAATAGGCCGCTACGCTGCTCTAATTCCCCGGTAGTAACTTGATCGTCGGAGGGTCCTACAAAGGTTTCCCACCCCGGGACTTCCTTTGCAGGTAGCTCGGCCTCAGCAACTTCTAACAACCTATTGAGATCTACACGCTCAACAATCCCCAAAACAAATCTCAGCCGCTCAAAACCGCTCGCTACCAGATCGACGGAGGACAACATCTGAGGGAGATAACAGCCGCCATCAGTTAGCGCCGTCTGTGGGAACGTTTCAAAAGCTTCTCCACCCATAAAGTTGACCTTTCGCCCTCGACCCGATGGCGAGTGACAACTGCGACGATCCCAATACAAGCCGCCCCACCTTCCATAACCGAGGCGGGAGCAGTTCTCCTCCCCCTCCTAATGTCATCGGCACCTTATCCGCTCAGATCGACTGACTCATAGCTATGGTGGATGCGCTCGTCCACATTCAAGCGGCGGGCCCTACCCATCAAGACACAGTTCCCCATCCCCGGGATAACGACGCCCGCAGAATAACAGATGGGCAAGGTCAGGCCCTCGATCTCACTTACGCCCATCTTAGCGTCACTGAGCGCCGGCGTGCCGACTCTGGAAACCATAACCCGCGTGCGGTGAATGATTCCATGACCCGCTAAGCGCTGGATAACTCCACACCCCAACCTCAGGGGAGACTAGGTCGTCGCCCCGACGCCGGCCGCGTGCTCTCACCCACTGAGAAAATGTCGGTCAGTTCACCTGCTTTCAAGCATGACCGACACCCCCACTCCCGCCGAGGCCGCGCAAATGGTGAATGTCAGGATTACTCAAGAAGGGCCTCGCCCAAGAATTTAAGAGATATGATAGAGTAGAATCAAAGACACACCATCGCGCAGACCCGGAGCGGAGGTAGCCACCATTCCGACTGTGCAGAATCCTCGGGGTACCACCACTGGCTTGAAGCCCTCGAGAAAAAACGAAGGCATACGACGAGATGGCCATATGCCCGGCGAAGGGGCCCAATATTTTGTCGATTCACTCATAAAGCCCTTTACAGAAGAGCTGCTGACCGAGCACGTCTCATCCAGGAACAAATCGCCCAAATTGGCCCTCTTCGATAGTAAGTTCAACACGAAGGACCACCTGGATGCATTTACGGCGGGCATGAGATTCCAAGATAACTCGGACGCGACTCAATACCGAGCTTTCCCCAATACCCTAATATGAGCTGGCCGAGACTGGTTCCGAGGGCTTACGCCACGCTCCGTCTTGACCTTCGATGAGCCGGCTACCCAATTCCTCAATCATTTCGTTGGAAACCGACGACAGAAATAGATGGTTGACTACTTGTTCACTGTCAAGAGCAGAGACAAGGAATCTTTCAAAGTGTATGTCACCCGCTTCTACAATGCCCTCCTGGAAGTACCCGAGCACCGCGACGAAACAGTTATCACTGCGCCGAGGTCGGGTCTTAGGCATAAAGAGTGGCTTTGCTCTTTTGCATTGGTGCAACCTAAGACCATGGCCGAAGTGCAGGCATGGACTGAGCGAGAAATCCAACTCGAATCCAAGGTGAACTCCAACATGCCCGGAGGCGACCAAGCAGACCAAAAGAAGAGAGACAGGGAAGAGAAAAGGAAAGTCGATCGTCCGGAACCTTATTCCCCGAGGTTACAGGAGTACACCAATCTGAACATTTCCCAGACTAAGCTGTTGGAGGAAGCTAAGGACGAGAGGTTCTTTAAACTCCTGCCAGCTACCCAAAGAACGGACAAACGGCTCCGAGGCCCGTATTGTGCCTATCATCGGACGCAAGGACATCCGACCGAGGATTGTAAACAGCTATGCGATTACATCGAGGAGCTGATCCGCTCCGGTCACTTGGCAAAATACCTGCAAGACAAACGTCAAGCAGATAGGGGGCAAGCCGACCAACTTGAAGCTGGAGAGCAGATGATCGGGCAGATCATGGTCGTCATCGACTGAGAAGCAAGGACTCACACCGAATCCGGTCATTCAATGCAGAAGAGTTTAAACTGGCTGGTAGGTAGCTTCCAGTCCGTCAAGCAAAGACCGTCTCTTCACTTAAGTAAATGAAGTTCAGATGTGCCTATAAGCAACCGACCAAAGCTCTTACCGCGAGGCGACCGGGTAGCTTCCTGCTCGGCTTATCCACAAGGGGTAGATTCCTGCCCTACAAAGGAGTGGATCTAAAACCCTCATCGTGAGGTCCCGGGTAGATTCCTGCTCAGTCCATCCATAGTGGGTAGCTTCCTTGTAACAACTCCAATTTCAATGTACATAAAATTGTTTAAAAGTTAATGTACAAATGGAGTATTTGCAATCTTGTGTACACTATAAGTATTTGTTTTACTTTTCAACAGCAAGAAAACACTTGTAGCACATTGGTAAAGCCTTGCACTGCTGTGACGTAGCCCCTGTGATCGAATCCCCCCAGTCACATTATCTTTTTATTTAATTTTTTAGAAGCCCAAGGGATTACACGTGCACTACACGTAAAATGATAAGTTACAGAATAATCAAACATATGCACGGGGGTATATGAATCATAAGGGACACATGGCACAAATCCAAGATCCCATCACCGAACTTGGACTGGCGACGCTAGCATTGGAGACCGGCACCGTCGAGTCCCCCGTAGGGGATGCTCCTCATATTTTCACCTGAGCACCCCTTGGCCTACCGTACTTTTCCCATGTTGTTTTAATACTCTGCATTCATACAGAGAACAATAAAATACCCTTTAATCCAATTTTTAATGCAAATTTTAATGCATTCTTTAACCCTCTAGACCCTAATTTTCCCTATAAATACCACACTCCATTTCACCTCTCCTCATTCAGAATATCATTACAAAAACTCTCAAAAATTCTCAAGTCTCTAGTTGTGCAAGTGGAGTTAGCAAAGGGCGAAATTCCGACGAAGTACCGAAGAGATTCCAGCGACGAAACGATGCCCCGACGCTTCCCTAGTATTCTCCTACCTCTCTTCTATCTCAATAGCCAATAAGTCCCTTCTTCCCCTCTCTTATTCTATTCTAAAACTTTCAATCTTCAAAACCCGACGGAAGCGGAGTTAATCCGACTTTCGATTCGGTTTTTCTTTAAAAAATTCTATTTTCTTAATCAATAAAATACCATACTCTCATATAATGTTTAACAAACAATAACAAACACATTAAAATAAGTTTCAACTCAAAAAAATCTTTTATGCAATTTTTATTGTATTTTTACGATAAAATACCATATACTTTATATTTCTCCATAATTCACGAAATACTTGTATTACCTTTAGATAACTCACGAGGTAATGACCTACCTCATCACAAAACACATCTTTGACATAGTATGATGAAATTTTGGGAATATAGTTATGGGATAATACGACATTACAAATAAATACCATCAAACTTGCAAAATTATTTCTTTAAAAAGTGTGTTAATCAATTCCTTACAATTGCGTCTCTACAACCCACTTTTGGGCACCCCGTTCGGGATGGTGTGGATTATCGCACATCCTCGGGCCTAGTAGAGCGAGTTGCAGACCTCTGAAAGGAGCATTCGATCTCGATGGAATTTTAATGCATTTTTCTTTAGAAAATGAGATTTCTACAAAAATAAATAAAATTTATTTTTATTAAATAAATATATATAACTATGATCAAAATATCTATTTTAATTATATTATATAAATATTCCAAGTTTTCTAAATCAAAGTAATCACCATTATAGGAAAATACCTTTACAATTCAATGCAAAATACCAATATTTCAATAAAATACTATATACTATGAAAACTAGGTTCTACTCACTAGAAATTTTACTTTTATAAAATATACATCTATGAAAACCTTAAAGACGATAATTAAATTCTTGAGGTGTATTTTGAAATTATATCAAAATTATTTTTATATAAAACCCCCTCAAGTTATACTAAATTACAATAAGGACCCTAGTAAATATAGGTTTAAGCGAGACCAATTCTCTTGAGCCATAGAGAGCCGGAGAATGTGGGTGCTTGCCTATCTAAGGTAGACAATCTAACAAACGGTTTTATCAACACGGTAATTGACTTGGAAAAAGACACAAATCCTGCCGTTCATGTGCAGCAGTTACCGATAACATCAAAACTAATTATGGACTTCAATTTCTTTTCAAAGTGTCTGACTCAGACTGAGTCTCAATCTAATCAATCTGACTTGAATATGATTCAAGTATAAACTACAATATAACATGAATCCATGAATCCGTCTATTCAATCTATATCAATCTATATTGACTGAACCGAACCATGGTGTTCATCTCAGAAAACTGTATTTTATTACCCTCATCCGTTATCTATTTTGTTTATATCGATGCTATTAATTAGTGTCTGCTCTGTAATTACAGTTTAAAGGTATTCGTGATAAAATACTGGAAACACATCAAAATCACGGATATAACGTTTGGGAGCTAATACTGCAGACGGAACAGAAAAACGACCGATATCCGAAGAGCTATTTTGCAAATAATCATGTGTACACATTTTTGGTCCAACATAACACAAGTGTGCACATAGCTCTTTGGTTTTTGGACCTAGGTGGGGCTGCCCATGGCACAAGACATGATGAAGTGGGCACATGGGGGGACATGAGTTTTAATGCTAAAAGTTTTGATGTGATGTGTGGCATTGTGTTCCCTCCAAATTTCTGCATACAAATCAGGTTATTTTAGACCAAGCAAACAGCATCAGAGGGTTATTGGGAAGCACACAAACCTACACATCCAATACGGGCCCCTCTCCTCGGAATTTTGCCGAGCACATGCTCACCAAAACCGGCGAGCTCGGCCCCACCTTGCCCAATTGGCACCATATTTTCACAGAGCCTCCCTTGCTGCCACGTCATCTCATTTTTATTGTTTGTTTATATTCCTTTTGAGCCTATAAATACAGACCAGTTGGGAAGGGAAGGAGGCTACCATGTACATACAGTATTATCTTTTTATTTTTCTTTTCTTTTTGGTTTAGCTTGAGGATGAGTGGTCTTCATATTGGTTTCCTCTTCTTCTTCCCTCTTGAAGCTCTCTTTGGAGAGCTTCATTAAGGAGATTGAATAAGTTACCATAAAACTTGTATCTCTTTCTCAAGTGCTTAATATAATTGTTGATTCTTTATACTTGCTTTCTTTTTCTTATTTTCTTTTCTTATTCATGCTTGACTAATTTCATTATTTGGTTGTGGTGTGGGTGAGGAAGTGAGATGAAATGCTTTGCCTCCTCCACCTCTTATTTATGTTTCATGTGCTTAACTTATGATTCTAACCTAAATATTGTTTATGTATTGATATGATACGGTATTTTGACACATGGTTACTTGTAACCTCCTCATGTATCGTATTCATTCTCTTTCCCCATTTTCAATGTTTAAGTTAAAATCCATTTGGTGTTAAGTTTGCTAAGTTTGGATATCGTATCTTATGATCAATTGCTTGACAATCTTTTGTTTTCATATACTATATACCATCACAAACCCTTAGCAAACTCAACACCAAAATCATTTGCTCTCACTAACCACTTTGTGTTTTTGTTGTTGTGGTATACTTGCTAATTCTTGTGTTTAGTGTTGATAACCTAAGCGCGGACAAACAAACGGTAAGTGATCAAAAGGACCCGTTTCGTGCTTTGGGGCGAATATCGGAATTTGACGGTTTGTGCTCCGCAACCGCGTTGACAAGTTGTGCTTCATGCCGGGATCGAGGTAAGGCCGGATAACTCATGACCAAGGGAGTTTAGAGGTAAATGTCGCGATTCAAGCTTCCGAGCCAAGCCACAACCATTTCTTCCTCACTTGTTTTTCTTGCTTCTTCTTGCTTTCGTATTCTTTTTATATTTTTTGTGACAAACAACCCATTCCTTATTTTGTTGAATCTTAAATAACGATACCTAATCACAATCCCCTGTGGATCGACCCATACTTGCCGGCTCGCTACAACGCGCCGTGCACTTGCGATTATAAATTTTAAAACGAGAACGATCTCGCGTGCGCAATCCGTTATTTCCAAAACCGATATCATATTTCCAAAACAAACGTGTTTGCGCATGCAGGTGAATTCCCAACAAGTTTTTGGCACCGTTGCCGGGGAGTTGGTAGTATTAGGAATTGTTATTTCTAGTTCTTACTAACTCATTAACTTTCTAACTCAATTTTTTTTTCAAAACTAACAATACGATTTTTCTGTCTTTGCTCTCTGTTGCTGAATCTGCTATCACTCTGTAATCTAAGTTAAAAATCAAGTTATACCATAAGAGCACTTAGCTTACCTAGAGAACTCACCCAAAATTCCAGCACAAAATAGATTCATTTGGCCGGCGACATCAGGGAAATATCCGAGCTCGCCGGCCTAGTGAAGGGTTTTTTGATTTTTTCTTTTTTGGTGACCTCCAGTGCAGTATTGGTACTCTATTAGTATTTCTTGATTTTTATAATTTTTAGTGTGCAGGAATTGGGGCACATATATCGCTTTATGACACTAAATATCGTATTTTCCAATATTTCAGGTTTTCACGGATTTACGACCAGCGATCATGCAAAGCGAGGCTCAAATGCAATTTCAAGACGTTAGAGAAGTATAGTGCCAAAGATCTGGATAGTTTAACCCGTGCAAGCGAACATTCAAAGACTCGGATCACTTTCAAAGGGGTTTTCTTAAACCAAATCACTTCGGTACGTATTTTCTAACACCTTCGCCCAAATCCGACGCATTCCAATACTCTATCTTTTGCAGGATTCTTCACACAATTTTTTCGCCAATTGCACAGAGAAATAACCGTATTTTTTTGCAGCGGTAATACTTAAATGAAAAAGAATTGCTTAAATTGATTGATTTTCTTAAATTCTTTTATTGATTGCGCATTGCATATTAATACGGATTTTAAGGGCATAAATGACCAAACAAGGTACGGTAAAGGATTTCATCACCTTTTCTCCGTAGCCCACAAATCACAAAATTGCATTCTTGCATAACCCCAGTAAATTAAAATCAATTAGAACTCTGATTTTAAGAACTTCACGCTCATTAGGAGACGTTAACTGTGTTTAGAACTTTGCTTAACGGTATATCGTTCACGGGATGTCTAGGCAAGTGTTTACGGCGCAACCGCCAAAAAAGAAAGGGTTATCTAATTAAGGAACTTCGTGAAAGTATTAGAAAACCTCCCCTTATCTCTTGCACTTACCTGGCTTCGTGATCAGTATATCTTGAGCCTATTTTTCGACACAGTTTTACTTCGTCAATCAGGTTCTTGAGCAGGTCTAGTTGACTAGTATACCATAGACTGTTAGGGGTGTGATATTCTTTATTTTTGTGACATTTTTGAATTCTTGTTAATATGAGTGATACACGATTCAATTCTATTTTTCACGATTCTTATTCTTTTGTTTATACTCAGTCCCAATTAATTTGTACAAATTGCAAAAATTCTTCCCGCATTCATGATAATTGCCTTTTTCCAGGGGGTGACCAACCGTCCCAAATTTTTGATAACTGTCACCCACCTAACACTCCTGAATCCAGTCCCACTTCAACCATTGACCAAATGATTGAAAATTTAGAGAAAGAGGTCGACAGATTAACTGCTATAGTATCACCACCATCACAACCCTTCCAACCTGAAACAATTGAATCATCTTTAGGGAGTGACGGTGAGATGGATGCTAGGTTGACCGCTTTAGAAAAGGGTATTGAAGTGATGACTGCGGTCGAGAATCAATCAGCTTCGACGCTAGCCCTGTTTATACAGCAATCTAAGCAATTATTTGTTGCTCAAGCTCAATCATTGGCTTAAATCGAGGAACAAGTGAAACATTTAGCTGAAAAGATCTAGGGAGTGAACACAGTCAATCGGAACCCAATAATTTTAATGCCTGTCATCTAGGAAGTCACCCGAGTGAGTTAAACGATCAATTGAATTTTGATGATTTCATAGATGACGATACAATTGAATTGACTGAGTGTTACCAGGACACACAAGAAAAACCTCTGACCAATTTTTGCAGTCCAATTTTAGAGGAGGAACCTTGTGAATTTATCGGGTATGGTTGGGATAGATTAGAAGAGATCAATGATCGGGAACGCATAATTTTTATATCACCTGTTGATATTGTTTCGGAAGAAATATTAGTGTGGGAATCTACTTTTTTAGATGATATGAACCTACCCATTTGTGAATGTGATGAGAAGGAAATTGTATTGGTAAAGTTAGTAAATGATGAGAATAAGATTGTGGAAAATAATAGAGAGAAAGATAGCATTGAAAAACATTCTTTCATGTCGAGTTTTGAGGAAATTTTTGCTGATGAACTTGATATTTTAGATGAGTTGGAGTCAGGATCAATTTGGGAATAACCTAAGAACCTTTCTTTTGCCGAACTTTTTGCGGATGAACTCCAGTTTTTACACGAACTTGACTTCGGAGCTCAACATGTGCTTATTGAACATTCAATTCATTCAGAAAACAATTCTTTAACCTCCTCAAAATTTCATTTTCACTTTCAATGTCTTCTGATCCCTACTTTTACATGCCCACGCCCTTCACTAACATCTAACATATACCCATTCTTTTTCTTTTTATTCTTTTTATACAGATTCTTTTACCAGCTATTTCATTATATAGACAAAATCTTTATGTGGCTGGTATTAATTTCTGGACTAACCCAGTTGTTTAACTTGTGAATATTATAATTAGCCTTAGGTTTTTTTCTTTTTCTTTGAATAAAATTCTCACCCTGATGTCTAAGTCTAGCTACCAGAGACGGGGGCAATGATGAGGACATCGTAAAACTCAAGTTTGGGGGTGAGCACTGCATTTATCTGCATCATGTGTATATTGTATATTCTGCATTGCATATATATTAAAAACCTAAATATTGAAAAAAAATTCCTAAAAATATAAAAACTTTGTCGTCAAAGTAGCTAGTAGAGTAACTTAGATTGATATTCCGAAAATTTAGTTGATATATTAGAAGTAACTAAATCTTAGGCTCAAGAATTGAAAACCCTAAAAATAACCCTCATTCTATTTTACCTTGGTAATTATACGTCCTTACGGTTTTTTTTTTGAGAAATAGGTGATCATGAGTTCAGTTCTTTAATTATGTCAAGATGAAGGGAGAGTATTGAAGCTTTACTGAAAGATAAGTCTGAAAAATAGTTTCTATTCTTGAGTCCAAATTTAGAAAATATATACCCTACAAACTGCACATACACGCACCTTGAAACTTGGGATAATAGAGGATATCTAGAAATACTCTTTCCTGAAAGTCTAGTATTAAAGAAAAAACGGTATTTAAAGCTAACCACCATAAGAGCATCATTGAAAAATATATCCGGTCTTGAAAAGAAAAATAAAAATAAAAGAAAAAAAATAAAGTCAAGATCTGGAAACTGCTATTTACGCTTTAAGCTCATACATTCAGTAATCGGCTGTTAGTGCCTCAAGAAGCATTAATAATCGCATGAAAGATGTGTGAGCAAAACCGTCCATCCATCAATGAAAAGAAGTAGTATTAGGTATTAAGGCAAGGGTACTATAGCTTGAATTGAATTCTTAAGTGTAGGGGTGAAAATTTACACACACGTAGGGGTATACAATCGATATTTGGAGGAAAGATAGGGATGAAGAATAAGACTTATGTTTTCTGTAATGATGATAAAAATCCCTGATTGGAGACCGCATTTTAGAAGGAAAACTCAGGAGATACCAATATCTTTCTAAACTGTAAAAACGTATAGGATCTAAGGGTGAATAGACAGGAGGTGTGAAACATAAGAGTTGAATATTTCTAATTTAGGATGATAGAATTTCTAACTTAGATACTAAACTGTAGGAGTAAAATCAATATTAACTTATAAAACTAGCTTGACGGGATTTTGTGAGTGTAATCCGCTGAAAACCCTTAGGAGACAACACTCCTCCTACTAGGGACACCTAGAGATTTAACGGCTTGTTGCACATGCTCAGTGCAATCGCGTTCCCTGCAAAAGTGAGGTAGGATTTCTTTGTATTGCTCGGGACGAGCAATAGATAAGTTTGGGGGTATTTTTTCATCTCAGAAAACTGTATTTTATTACCCTCATTCATTATCTATTTTGTTTATATCGTTGCTATTAATCAGTGTCTGCTCTGTAATTACAGTTTACAAGTATTCATGATAAAATATTGGAATCACATTCAAAATCACGGATATAACGTTTGGGGGTTGGCACTGCAGACGGAATAGAAAAACGACCGATATCCGAAGAGCTCTTTTGCAAATAATCATGTGTACACATTTTTGGTCCAACATAACACAAGTGTGCACATAGCTCTTTGGTTCTTGGACCTAGGTGGGGCTGCCCATCGCACAAGACATGATGAAGTGGGTACATGGGGGACATAAGTTTTAATGCTAAAAGTTTTGATGTGATGTGTGGCATTATGTTCCCTCCAAATCTCTGCATACAAACTAGGTTATTTTAGACCAAGCAAACAGCATCAGAGGGTTATTGGGAGGCACACATCCAATACGAGCCTCTCTCCTCGAAATTTGGCCGAGCATATGCTCACCAAAACCGGCAAGCTCGGCCCCACCTTGCCCAATTGGCCCCATATTTTCACAGAGCCTCCGTTACTACCATGTCGGCTCAATTTTATTGTTTGTTTATTTTCCTTTTGAGCCTATAAATACAGACTAGTGGGGAAGGGAAGGAGGCTACCATGTACATACAATTCTATCTTTTTGTTTTGCTTTTCTTTTTGGTTTAGCTTGAGGGTGAGTGAGCTTCATATTGGTTTCCTCTTCTTCTTCCCTCTTGAAGCTCTCTTTGGAGAGCTTCATTAAGGAGGTTGAATAAGTTACCATAAAACTTGTATCTATTTCTCAAGTGCTTAATATAATTGTTGTTTCTTTATACTTGCTTTCTTTTTCTTATTTGCTTTTCTTATTCATGATTAACTAATCTCTTTATTTGGTTGTGGTGTGGGTGAGGAAGTGAGATGAAAGGCTTTGCCTCCTCCACCTATTATTTATGTTTCATGTGCTTAACTTATGATTCTAACCTAAATATTGTTTATGTATTGATATGATACGGTATTTTGACACATGGTTACTTGTAACCTCCTTATATACCATATTCATTCTCTTTCCTCATTTTCAATGTTTAAGTTAAAATCTATTTGGTGTTAAGTTTTCTAAGTTTGGATATCGTATCTTATGATCAATTGCTTGACAATCTTTTGTTTTCATATAATATATACCATCACAAACCCTTAGAAAACTCAACACCAAAATCATTTGCTCTCGCTAACCACTTTGTGTTTTTGTTGTTGCGGTATACTTGCTAACTCTTGTGTTTAGTGTTGATACCCAAAGCGTGGAGAAACAAACGGTGAGTGATTAAAAGGACTTGTTTCGTGCTTTGCGGCGAATATCGAAATTTGATGGTTTGTGCTTCGCAACCGCGTTGACAAGTCGTGCTTCATACCGGGATCGAGGTAAGGCCGGATAACTCATGATCAAGGGAGTGTAGAGCTAAACGTCGCGATTCAAGCTTCCGAGCCAAGCCACAACCATTTCTTCCTCACTTGTTTTTCTTGCTTCTTCTTGCTTTCGTATTCGTTTTATATTTTTTGTGACAAACAACCCATTCCTTAATTTTTTAAACCTTAAATAACGATACCTAATCACAATTCCATGTGGATCGACCCGTACTTGTCGGCTCGCTACAACGCACCACACTTGCGGTTATAAATTTTAAAATGAGAACGATCTCACGTGCGCAATCCGTTATTTCCAAAACCGATATCATATTTCCAAAACAAACGCGTTTGCGTGCACGGGTGAATTACCAACACATGGATATACTCCGTCTACATGACTCTCCATTTATATCCATTCTATTTACTGATATCATGGTTTCGGCAAGTCATCCATCTATATAAAAAAAACAATACAATCAATACAAAAGACATCACGGGGTTTATAAAGGGGTAGATTGGTACGGCATGTGTTAGAAGTGGCACGAGACTGTAACCTTAATACACCTATCCAGAATATCCATTGCCGTTGTACCGTGGCTGAACGGTTCCTTATGCTCCATATACCTTAGTCTCCGGAATAGTGGGACTCCTCTCGTATACACTGGCATATTCTGTACCAAGCTACAAACAACTGCATTAACATTATAATCAAACATTACTAGTCTTATTCTTTCTGTCTATTCTATCTCTACTCATCTTTGGGACTTACCGAGCGATTGTTCGTTGACGACATTCCTTTCTTCTTTCTTTGGAATATTGTCAGGTGATTCGGATGTATTAGGGACCGAGCCCAGTACTATTTGGAGCGGTTTACTTTTGATCTGGAGCTTTAGACATGTGTACATATTTATTTCATTTCAGTTATGCCATTGTTTAGGCATCGCTTTCTATTCATGTATTTACATTTCAGTTGTACCTATAAAAGAATGTTTAATAAATAAAGTTGTTGTTCATTTATATTCCCGTCTCTTGTGTACTTTTACTTTATATTGCTTAGATACGCTTAGCGTGTTTACTTATAATTAAATACGTCATGTGACCCATCGCGTCTTCTTGCCCCTATACTGGGAAGCGGGGCATGACAGATTTTGTTGGTGGCCCATGCAGGTCAGCTCTGAATGGGCATGCAGGTCAGTTCTGTATGGACATGCGGGTCAATTCTGCATGAAGTCTTAAATAATATAACACAAGAATCAGCAACTAAAAACATTCTTTACATATTCCTTGAATCTTATAATTTCATATATTTGGAATCTATCATAAACTATTTTTCTTTCAAGGTTATGGATTCCCCAAACAACATAAGTACCAACTTCAAAAACACTCCACTACCTCTACCGCTTACGCCTACCGTCGCTGCTCTGATCAATGAGCAGACGGTACTGCTTGAAGCAATCCGCAGCTTCTTGGAACGACAGCAGCAGCAGACTGCTATTCTGATGAACCGTCCAGAAGCGGAAGCACCTGGGGTAAAGCAATTCTGGGCTTTGCACCCTAAGCAATTCTCAGGAAAATAGAGCCCTCTGGAAGCTGAGGAATGGGCTCAAAGTATTGAGAATGGCCTGGCAGTGGCACAAGTGCCAGAGATCGCTTAGGTTCGAGTTGCAAAGCTGCAACTCACTGACAATGCACGAGTCTGGTGGAAGGCGGAAGAAAGCCGTCTTGACCAATCTATCAAATGGAGGACTTTTCGTGGCATGTTTGACATGAATTACTTCCCAAAGACTGCCCGATTTGATATGGAGCAGCAGTTCATTCACCTACAACAGGGTTCTATGTGGACCAAATTCGTAGATGAATATGACGATGAGTTTACCATCCTCGGTAGGTAAGATATGTCTCAATGTTCGATATTTAAATATCACATACACCACAGCTAACACAAGACCTTAACAGGTTCGCGGCACATTTGATACCAACTGCTGAGATCAGATCCAGAAGATTTTAGCAAAGGTTAGATCTGGAAATCCAAGCTGCCTTAGCTACAGGGGATTTCCCAACCCATGAGTTGGCCCTAAAAGCTGCCCGCTGATATGAGGCAGTGGTAAAGATGAAGGGTAGACCCCACTCTGCCGGGGTGTAGCACCCTGCCACTCAGATAGCAGGAGGAGCCTCTTGAAGGCCAAAATTTGTGCCCACGAGACCGGGAGTACCGAACAACCGGTCCAACCCAGCCTTTTGTACTTACTGCAGGAGGGATGGACATTTGGTGAAGGACTGTCGGTGTGCAAATCGCCTTTGCTTAGTCTGCAGCTCAGCTACTCATGACATTGGGTCTTGTCCTCGTAGACACAACCCAAATGCTGCACCCAGGCCAGCAATCACTTATCAGCAGCGCCCAGCCATCCAGGCACCTGCTCCACGACTCGCACTATCTGCTCTACCTCCTCGTAGATCGACTGCACCTCCTCCTCGTCAGTTCCATCAAGCTCAACGGAACGTACCTTAAGTACAAAGGAACGGGCAGAAGAATGCTCCTCCAGCAAGGAGGAATGTGCCGAGGCAACAGGCTTTCACAATGACTGTGGAAGAGGCTGAATCCACCGGCCAAGTCATCACTGGTAACATTTTCCTTCAAGCTTTATTTTTTCCATCTATATATACATATCCATACATTTTCCTTATACATAAAACCTATCCTACATAACTTAGGTACGATCTTAGCAGCCTCACTTCCTGCACTAGCACTCTTCGATACTGGAGCATCTCATTGCTTTATGTTGCAATGGTTCGTCCGAACTCATGCGATTCCAGTCAAACCTCTCATATCCAGCTGGAATGTCAGTTCAGGGAATGGCGTTCTAAAGGCAGTAATGGGATACAATCTGTGTCCAGTGGTCGTCTGCAGCAGAGAATTCTATGCTGACTTCAAGGTGCTGGACATACTGAATTTCGATGTCGTTTTGGGTATAGATTGGCTCAGAACTTTTTACGCTGCCATCGACTGTTGTCAAAGGAGGGTAGTGTTCGATATTCCAGAGCATCCGGTCTTTTATTTCAAAAGTGGAGACCGTACCCTGGAGCCAAGCACATACAAGGCAAAACCGAAGAAGACAGTAATTGCAGCACTTCAAGCAGAGGAAGGATCGAAGACAGAGATAGTTCGAGAGTTCGATGATGTATTTCCTGAAGCCATATCAGGTTTGCCTCCCGATCGAGCTCTTGAATTCAGCATTGATTTAGTACCTGGAGCACAACCGGTGATCAAAGCACCATATCGGTTAAGTCCGGAAGATTTGAAGGAAGTCCGAACTCAGTTAGACGAATTATTGGCGAAAGGATGGATTCGTCCCAGCACTTCAAGTTGGGGATCTCCAGTTCTACTTGTGAAGAAGAAGGAAGGTTCATATCGAATGTGCATTGATTATAGAGCTCTGAATGATGTAACTATAAAGAACAAGTATCCACTCCCGTGCATCGACGATCTGTTCGATCAGCTAAGTGGATCTTTTGTTTTCTCCAAGTTAGATCTTTGTTCAGGTTATCATCAGGCGAAGGTCAAGGAATCTGATATCCATAAAATGGCATTCAGAACTCGCTATTGATATTACGAATTTCTTGTGATGCCATTTGGAGTGACCAACACACCAGCTATATTCACAAACCTAATGAATCAAGTTTTCCGAGAGTACTTAGATAGGTTTGTTGTCATCTTCATTGACAACATTCTTGTGTATTCTAAGAGTTGGAAGGACATGCCGAGCACCTGCGAATTGTCCTGGAAACTCTACGACAGCACCAACTCTATACCAAGTACAGCAAGTGCGAATTTTGGCTAGATCAAGTCAGTTTTCTCGGACATATTGTATCGGGTGATGGAATCTCTGTAGATCAAGCTAAAGTATCGGCAGTAAGCGAATGGCCGACACCGAAGTCAGTAAAGGACATTCGAAGTTTCTTAGGATTAGCAGGATATTACAGAAGGTTCATTGAAGGATTTTCGAAGATTGCAACACCCCTGACCAAGCTCACACGTAAAGATGAAGAATTCGTTTGATCAGAAGCATGCGAACAGGCTTTCGTAGAACTCAAGTCAAGATTGACATCAGCACCTATTCTCATCATACCGTACCAATCTAGAGGTTTCGAAGTGTATTGCAATGCATCTGATAAGGGATTAGGATGTGTTCTACATCAGCACGGTAAATTTGTAGCTTATGCATCAAGACAGCTGAAAATTCATAAGCGCAATTATCCGACGCATGATTTGGAATTGGCGGCCGTAATCTTTGCTCTCAAAATTTGGCGCCATTATCTTCTTGGTGAACGAGTGGACATATACACAGATCACAAGAGTCTGAAATATATGTTTATTCAGAAAGAGTTGAATATGCGGCAGAGAAGATGGTTAGAACTTATGGAAGAATTCGACATCAACCTACAATATCATCCAGGGAAGGTGAATATAGTTTCTGATGCCTTTAGTCACCAACCATTAGCATTGAATCTCACCGCACAGTGGAAGCTTCAACAAGACTTGCACCAGATAGAGATTGAAGTGGTCATGCCAGGTAACGCTTCAAGTTTGATGAACTTACAAGTTCAATCTACCATTGTCAATCAGATCAAAGCAACTCAAGCAAGTGATGCTAAGTTGCAAAAGATCAGAGAACAAGTGGAAAGTGGACTTCGAACAGACTTCATCATCCATGAAGACGGATCTTTGAGATACGGCAATAGATTGTGTGTACTAAAAGGTTCTGTGCGAGAAAAGTTGATGAAAGAAGCTCATAGCTCTCCTTATTCAGTACACCCTGGAGGTACAAAGATGTACAAAGATCTGCGTCAAAATTACTGGTGGCATGGAATGAAGCGTGAAGTAGCCAGAAGCGTCGCTAAATGCTTGGTGTGTAGCAAGTAAAGGCTGAATATCACAGGACAACTGGTTTACTTCAACCGTTACCTATCCTAGAATGGAAGTGGCAACACATCACAATGGATTTCATGACTGCACTTCCTCGCAGCATGAAGGGTAACGATGCAGTATGGGTTATTGTGGATCAACTCACAAAGTCGGCTCATTTCATCCCATTTCGAGTTGGCCAATCTACTGAGACACTAGCAAAGAAATACATGAAGTTAACTATCTAAGTAAGATTTAAATCTTTAATGTGTACTATCTCTGATACCCATGAACTCATGCAAGAAATCGTAAGATTACATGGAGTACCGGTCTGCATTGTCTCCGATCATGACACCAGGTTCCGATTGTAATTTTGGCAAAGTCTGCAGGCTAGCTTGGGAACAAGTCGGAAATTCAGCACAGCTTATCATCCATAAATAGATAGTCAGTCTGAACGAACTATTCAAATCTTAGAAGATATGATAAGAGTATGTATGCTAGACTTCGGAGGATCGTGGGATGATCACCTATATCTTGTGGAGTTTTTGTACAACAACAGCTACCAAGCAAGTATAGGAATGGCACCCTTTGTAGCACTTTATGGAAGGAAGTGTCGATCGCCATTAAGTTGGGACAACATCGGAGATGGAGAACTCCTTGGACCTGAGATGATAGTAGCAACTGTCAACGTAGTTCATACTATCAGAGAAAGAATGTGCATAGCCCAAGATTTACAGAAGCACTGGGCTGATACAAAGCGCCGTCACTTGGAGTTTCAACCGGGAGAACATGTATTTATGAAGATATCTCCAAACCGTGGAATGATTCGTTTTGGATGACGGGGTAAGCTCAGTCCGAGGTATATTAGACTGTTCGACATACTCGAACGAGTCGGTGAAGTGACATATCATTTGGCACTTCCACCTTCATTGGAAGGAGTGCACAATGTGTTCCACATATCCCAACTCAGAAGGTATGTGAGTGACCCCAGCCATATTCTTGATCATTCCGAGCTCACTGTATAGCCAGATTTATCTTGTGAGCAACAACCTGTTGAGATCCTGGATAGAAAGGTGAAGTCACTTCGAAACAAGGAAGTCAACTTGGTTCGAGTGATGTGGAGAAAAGATTCACTGGGAGAATCAACATGGGAACGTGAGGACGACATGCGTGCAAAATACCCTCATTTGTTTGTAACTAGTCCTTAAAATAATTGTAAATTTCGAGGACGAAATTTTTGTAAGGACGGTAGACTGTAACAACTCCAATTTCAATGTAGAGTAAATTGTTTAAAAGTTAATGTACAAATGGAGTATTTGCAATCTTGTGTATACTATAAGTATTTGTTTTACTTTTGAACAACAAGAATACACTTGTAGTACATTGGTAAAGCCTTGCACTGCTGTGACGTAGCCCCTGTGATCGAATACCCCCAGCCACATTATCTTTTTATTTAATTTTTCTTTTAATCTTTTAGAAGCCCAAGGGTTTGCACGTGCACTACACGTAAGATGATAAGTTACAGAATAATCAAACATATGCACAAGGGTATATGAATCGTGAGGGACACATGGCACAAATCCAAGCGCCCATCACCGGACTTGGACCGGCGATGCTAGCATTGGAGACCAGCACCCCTGGGCCCCCCGTAGGGGATGCTCCTTATATTTTCACCCGAGCACCCCTTGGCCTACCCCACTTCTCCCATATTGTTTGAATACTCTGCATTCATACAGAGAACAATAAAATACCCTTTAATCCAATTTTTAATGCATTCTTTAACCCTCCAGACCCTAATTTCCCCTATAAATACCACACTCCATTTCACCTCTCCTCATTCAGAATTTCATTACAAAAACTCTAAAAAATTCTCAAGTCTCTAGTTATGCAAGTGGAGTTAGCAAAGGGCGAAGTACCGAGGAGATTCCAGCGACGAAACGACGCCCCGACACTTCCCTAGTCTTCTCCTATCTCTCTTCTATCTCAATAGCTAATAAGTCCCTTCTTCCCCTCTCGTATTCTATTCTAAAACTTCCAATCTTCAAAACCCGACGGAAGCGGAGTTAATCCGACTTCTGATTCGGTTTTTCTTTAAAAAAATTCTATTTTTCTTAATCAATAAAATACCATACTCTCATATAATGTTTAACAAACATTAACAAACACATTAAAAGAAGTTTCATCTCAAAAGAATATTTTATGCAATTTTTATTGTATTTTTACGATAAAATACCATATACTTTACATTTCGCCATAATTCACATAATACTTGCATTACCTTTAGATAACTCACGAGATAATGACCTACCTCATCACAACACACATCTTTGACATAGCACGATGAAATTTTGGTAATATAGTTATTGGATATTACGACACTACAAATAAATACCATCAAACTTGCAAAACCATTTCTTTAAAAAGTGTGTTAATCAATTCCTTATAACTGCGCCTCTACAACCTACTTTTGGGGACCCCGTTCGGGATGGTGCGGATTATTGCACATCCTCGGGTCTAGTAGAGCGAGATGCAGATCTCCGAAAGGAGCATTCGATCTCGATGGAATTTTAATGCATTTTTCTTTAGAAAATGAGATTTCTACAAAAATAAATAAAATTTATTTTTATTAAATATATATATATATAACTATTATAAAAATATCTATTTTAATTATATTATATAAATATTCCAAGTTTTCTAAATCAAAGGAATCACCATTACCGGAAAATACCTTTACAATTCAATGCAAAATACCGATATTTCAATAAAATACCATATACTATGAAAACTAGGTTCTACTCACTAGAAACTTCACTTTTATAAAATATACATCTATGAAAACTCTAAAGACGATAATTAAATGCTTAAGGTGTATTTTGAAATTATATCAAAATTATTTTTACATAAAACCCCCTCAAGTTATACTAAATTCTAATAAGGACCCTAGTAAATATAGGTTTAAGCGGGACCAATTCTTTTGAGCCTCAGGGAGCCGGAGAATGTGGGTGCTTGCCTATCTAAGGTAGAAAATCTAACAAACGGTGTTATCAACACGGTAATTATCTTGGAAAAAAACACAAATCCTGTCGTCCATGTGCAGCAGTTATCGATAACATCAAAACAAATTCAGGACTTCAATTCTTTTCAAAGTGTCTGACTCAGACTGAATCTCAATCTAATCAATCTGACTTGAATATGATTCAAGTATAAACTACAATGTAACATTTATCCATGAATCCGTCTATTCAATTTATATCAATCTATATTGACTGAATGAACCATGGATATACTCCATCTACATGACTCTCCATTTATATCCATTGCATTTACTGATATCATGGTTTCGGCAAGTCATCCATCTGTATAAAAAAAAATACAATCAATACAAAAGATATCGCGGGGTTTATAAAAAGGTATATTAGTACGGAATGTGTTAGAAGTGGCATGAGACTGTAACCTTAATACACCTAACCTGAATATCCATTGCCGTTATACCGTGGCTGAACGGTTCCTTGTGCTCCATATACCTTAGTCTCCGGAATAGTGGGAGTCCTCTCGTATACACCGGCATATTCTGTACAGAGCTAAACAACTGCGTTAACATTATAATCAAACATTACTAGTCTTATTCTTTCTATCTATTCTATTTCTACTCATCTGTGGGACTTACCGAGCGATTGTTCGCTAACGACATTCCTTTCTTCTTTCTTTAGAATGTTATCAGGCGATTCAGACGCATTACAGACCGAGCCCAGTACTGAGGATTTGGAGCAGTTTACTTTTGACCTGGAGCTTTAGACACTTGTACATATTTATTTCATTTCAGTTATGCCATTGTTTAGGCATCGCTTTCTATTTATGTATTTATATTTCAGTTGTACCAGTAAAAGAATGTTTAATAAATTAAGTTGTTGTTCATTTATATTCCTGTCTATTATGTACTTTTACTTTATATTGCTTAGATACGCTTAGCGTGTTTATTTCTAAGTAAATACGTCGCATAACCCAGCGCGTCTCCTTTCCCGTACACTGGGAAGCGGGGCATGACATTCCTACCCAACAACGCTGTGGATCCAAAGCCCTCCTCACGAGGCCACCAAGTAGCTTCCTGCTCGGTCCATCCACGGCGGGTAGCTTCCTGGACAACAATGCTGTGAATCTAAAGCCCTCATCACGATGCCACCGAGTAGCTTCCTGCTCGGTCCATCCATAGCGGGTAGCTTCCGGCCTAACAACGCTACGGATCCAAAACCCTCCTCACGAGGCCACCGAATAGCTTCCTGCTCGGTCCATCCATAGAGGGTAGCTTCCTGCCTAACAAACATTGTGGATCTAAAGCCCTCTTCACGACACCACTAGGCAGATTCCTACTCGGCCTATACACAGCAGGTAGCTTCCTGCCCAGCAACACTGTGGATCTAAAGCCCTCATCATGAGGCCACCGAGTAGCTTCCTGCTCGGTCCATCCACAGTTGGTAGCTTCCTACCCAACAATGCTGTGGATCCAAAGCCCTCCTCACAAGGCCACCGAGTAGATTCCTGCTCGGTCCATCCACAGCAGGTAGCTTCTTGCCCAACAATGCTGTAGATACAAAGCCCTCATCGTAAGGCCACCGAGTAGATTCCTGCTCGGTCCATCCACAGCGGGTAGCTTCCTGCCTAACAATGTTGTGGATCCAAATCCCTCCTCATGAGGCTACCGGGTAGATTCCTGCTCGGTCCATCCACGGCGGGTAGCTTCCTTCCGAACAAACGCGGTGGATCCAAAGCCCTCACCACGAGGCAACCGGGTAGATTCTAGCTCGGCATATCCACAGCGGGTAGCTTCCTGCCCAACAACGCTGTGGATCCAAAGCCCTCACGAGGCCGCCGAGCAGATTCCTGTTCGGTCCATCCACAGCGGGTAGCTTCCTTCCTAACAATGCTGTGGATCCAAAGCTCTCACCGCGAGGCAGCCGGGTAGCTTCCTGCTCAGCTTATCAACAAGGGGTAGATTCCTGCCCTATAAAGAAATTGATCTAAAGCCCTCATCGTGAGGCCACCGGGTAGATTCCTGCTCAGTCCATCCATAGCGGGTAGCTTCCTGCCCAACAACGCTGTGGATCCAAAGCCCTCACTATTAGGCGACCGGGTAGATTCCTGCTCGGCCCATCCACAGTGGGTACCTTCCTGCCCAACAACGCTGTGGATCAAAATATCACATTGCAAGGCCACTGGGTAGATTCCTGCTCGGTCCATCCACAGCGGGTAGCTTCCTGCCCAACAACGCTGTGGATCCAAAGCCCTCATCGCGAGACCACCGAGTCGCTTCCTGCTCGGTCCATCCACAGCGGGTAGCTTCCTTCCCAACAACGCTGTGGATCCAAAGCCTTCCTCGCGAGGCCACCGAGTAGCTTCCTGCTCAGTCCATCCATAGCGGGTAGATTCCTGCCCAACAACGCTGTGGATCTAAAGCTCTCATCGCGAGGCCACCAAGTAGCTTCCTGCTTAGTCCATCCACGGTGGGTAACTTCCTGCCCAACAACGCTGTGGATCCAAAGCCCTCACCATGAGGCGGCCGGACAGATTCCTGCTCGGCCCATCGACAACGGGTAGCTTCCTGCCCGACAACGCTGTGGATCCAAAGCCTTCATCGCGAGGCCACCGAGTAGCTTCCTGCTCGGTCCATCCATAGTGGGTAGCTTCCTTCCCAACAACGCTGTGGATCCAAAGCTTTCCTCGCGAGGCCATCGAGTAGCTTCCTGCTCGGTCCATCCACAGTGGGTAGCTTCCTGACCAACAACGCTGTGGATCCAAAGCTCTCATCGCGAGGCCACCGAGTAGCTTCCTGCTCCGTCCATCTACAGCGGGTAGCTTCCTGCCCAACAACGCTGTGGAATCAAAGCCCTCCTCACGAGGACACCAAGTAGCTTCCTGTTCGGTCCATCCACAATGGGTAGCTTCCTGCCTAACAAACGCTGTGGATCCAAAGCCCTCTTCACGAGGCCACTGGGTAGATTTCTGCTCGGATCATCCATAGTGGGTAGCTTCCTGCCCAACAACGCTTTGGATCCAACGCTATCATCATGAGCCACCGAGTAGCTTCCTACTCGGTCCATCCACAGCATGTAGCTTCCTGCCCAACAACATTGTGGATCCAAAGCCCTCTTCATGAGGCCACCGGGTAGATTCCTGCTCGATCCATCTACAGAGGCTAGGTTCCTGCCCAACAACGCTGTGGATCCAAAGCCCTCATCATGACGCCACCGAGTAGATTCCTGCTCGGTCCATCTACAGTGGGTAGCTTCCTGCCCAACAACGCTGTGGATCCAAAGCCCTCCTCACATGGCCACCGGGCAGATTCCTACTCGGTCCATCCATAGCGGTAGCTTCCTGCCCAACAAACGATGTGGATCCAAAGCCCTCACCATGAGGCAGCCGGGCAGATTCCTGCTCAGCCCATTCGCAATGGGTAGCTTCCTACCTAACAACGCTGTGGATCCAAAGCCCTCCTCATGAGGCCGCCGAGCAGATTCCTGCTCGGTCCATCCATGGTGGGTAACTTCCTGCCCAATAACGCTGTGGATCTAAAGCCTTCATCGTGAGGCCACCGAGTAGAGTCCTGCTCGGTCCATCCACAGCGGGTAGCTTCCTGCCCAACAACGCTGTGGATTGAAAGCCTTCATCGTGAGGCCACTGAGTAGATACCTGCTCGGTCCATTTACAGCATGTAGCATTCTGCCCAACAACGCTATGGATCGAAAGCCTTCCTCACGAAGCCACCGGGCAGATTTCTTCTCGGTCTATCCATAACGGGTAGCTTCCTACCCAACAAACGCTATGGATCCAAAGCCCTCACCATGAGGCATCCAGGCAGATTCTTGCTCGGCCCATCCGCAGTGGGTAACTTCCTGCCTAACAACGTTGTGGATACAAAGCCCTCACCATGAGGCGGCCGGGTAGAATCGAATGACGCCGACCTATTCAAACTTGGCTATCATTCGATTTATACTCAATGCACGATCGCCACCTTGACTCCAGGGAAAGGGAGGATACCGAACTTTCTACACTTGGCTATCGTTCGATTCATACTCGATGCGCGATCGCCACCTCGACTCCAGAGAAAGGGAGGATACCGATCTTCCTACACTTGGCTATCGTTCGACTCATACTCAATGAACGTTCGCCACCTAGACTCCGGGGAAAGGGAGGATACCGACCTTCCTACACTTAGCTATCGTTCGACACATACTCAATGAACGTTCGCCACCTCGACTCCAGGGAAAGGGAGGATACCGACCTTCCTACACTTAGCTATCGTTCGACTCATACTCAATGAACGATCATCACCTAGAAAGGGTGGACAACGGCCTAACACTAGCAAGATAAAGAGACTTACGAGCTAAAAGTACTTGCAAGATGAAAAGACTTACGAACTAAAGTGCTTGCAAGATGAAAAGACTTACGAGCTAAAAGTACTTGCAGGATGATCAGACATTTGAGCAAAGGAAAATGTATACTTTATTTATAATCAAAGTTATATACAAGGTATTGTAGGCTCCTCAGTCTTACAAAAATACCCGAAGGCTTACAATTTTAAAAAAATCGTGGAGGGGGATAGCTCAGACCGCCCGCTTGGCCGAGATCTCGCCCTGCTCGACGCCACCATCGGGGTCCAAAACGGTGACCTCAGGGTCAGCGCTTCCACCGACAGTCTCGCCTCCTACAACCAGCTCGGTGCCTCTACCCTACGGCGCTTCCTCGGCGAGGGAGAACTTAGCACAGAGCTCGTCGTCGAAGAACTTCGGCATAGATTCCTTGATGGTGTCGAGGGATTTGTGCTACCCGACGGCCGCGAATTCAGCGAGATCAAGGTAAAATTGATAAGATGCCTTGTATTCCTCCATGTCCTTCTCTGCCCGGCTCTCAGCAAGATTCGTCGCGTCTAAAGCCGTCCGAGCATCCTTCTTGATGGCGTCCCTCGACCTTTTCATAGTGTTGTAGAGCCCATTCGTCTCATCCATCTTGGCTTGGATAGCCCGATTGGACTCATTTAGAAGCCAATAAGACCCATTCATCTTTGATATCGTCAGCCCCTCGGTGACCAATCTCGAGTCAAGGAGGGTTGCCCTCTCCTCTACTTGTTGCAATTGAAAGTGAAGCTCTTCCTCCCCCGAGGAGGATTCGCCCGCCTTCTTCATCGCCGGGGCTATTTCCTCGGACTCCTTGGCGACAAGGAGAGCGCAGTGCTGAAGGACCTAAGGAAAACAACAAGCATGTTAAAAATCTAAAACAGAGGAAATAAAACTTAAGGAATTTTCGAAGAAAGCTAGATACCAACCTGAACCACCGCCTGCGCTATGGCGGCCACTTGGGCCTTCATGGTGCCCCAGGGAATCTTGGTCCCGGCTGACTTCTCCATGTCCGCCAATAAGCTGTCGGCTACAGATAGCCCCGATGGCACCTCAATGCAGAAATCGCCCTGCTGCACTTGGATCCCGGTAGGGGGTGGCCGAGAGATCACCCACTTCTGTCTTTTTAGGGGGACCTTATCGGTGGGGGGGGGAGACTCCTCCTCCCTCACACGGGACGCCGGGTCCCGCACGTACTTCTGACCCCCCTTCCCCGCGACGCTCCTCTGAGACTTGGGGTGCTGCGGAAGGCTTGGCCGGAGGAGTGCCTCGGGGCTGCGCTTGGACCGGGTCGGGACGAGCTTGCGCCACCGGTCTTTCTTCCTTCGGCCTTTGCGGCCATGGCAGCCATAATTATTGATCGGTCCATGGGCTATGCGAAAAAGAACATACGGGAGAAAAGATCAGCGAAATTGAAATGGCAAAGAAAATTTAGCAAAGTCTAAGCAGATCGTCAAAAACCATAACTTACCCAAAAAAACGCGCAGAACTGAGCCCAGCGCAGTACCTGCTTAGAAAGCAGGACATCAGTCTATTGGATCGGTTCCCACTGGGACACCACCCTCGCCTCGGGGGAGGTTGACTGCTTCGCCCTCGGGCAGTCGGCCCTATGTTACTGTATGGGCACAGGCCAATCCTCGCCCTACGGTGGCCCGACGAAGACATACTTCACTGTAACGACTCTATTTTTACTATACGAAAATTTTAAAGTTAATGTACAGAATGGAGTTTGCAATCCTGAGTACAAGTTATAACTTTAATTTGTTTAAGAACATCAAAGAACAACTTGTAGCTCACTAGTAAAGCCTTGCACTGCTGTGACGTAGCTCCTGTATTCGATTCCTATCAGCCACATGTTATTTTTTATTGATTTTTTCTTTTAGACTCTTAGGAGCCCAAAAGTTTACATGTGCACTGCACATAAAATGAAAAGTCTGAAGAAAATAAACATGTGCATATTAGAGTTAATACCAGCAGGGACATGTTGCAAGCATCCAACCCCCAACTCTTCAGATGGACCGGCGAGATCCATCTATAGGCCGGCTCCGACGGGTGAACCATGGGGAAAAGTCTCCGTGCTTTCCACACAACACCCTTTGGTCTACCCCACTATCCCTGTTCTGTTTGTTTTCTCTGCAATTTAACAGAGAATTAAAATTCATATTTAATCCAATTTTTAATGCTTTATAATTCAATCTTCCAATTCCAAAACCCTAATTCCACCCTATAAATACAACCCTATATCCTAGCCCCTTCTTATTCTGAAAATCCTAATAAAAAATATCGAAATTTTCTAAGTACAAGTGGAGTTGAAGTGGAGTGAGACCAAGGTCAACTTCCGGCGAGGATTCGAGACAATTCCGGCGACCCCGCAACCCCATGACAACCACAAGCTCTTCCTCTCTCTATTCTTAACCCAAGTCACTTGTAACTTCCTTCTATTTCCTCCCTCTCTTCTCTAAATTCTCTTTTCAAAACAAACCATCAGTAAGTGGAGTAATTACCGATGTAAATTTTCTAAACTCTATAATCTCTCTCATCTTTTACATATTGTTGGACAAACTTTTACAAATATTTGTAACATTATTATAAAGGTTTAGAAATAACTTTCACTCTAAAACTCCATGTAAAATAAGTTTAACCTAGCTTTTACGTTTACATACCATGAAATTGATATTCGTTATCTTTTAAACTTTTGCTTAGTATACCTTTAGAAAACTTCACGAGGTAATGACCTACCTCTCACATACACACATATTGACATAGCATGATTCTCTTGAGACATAACTTTTATGGAAAAATATGACTTTACATCAAAATACCATGAACTATTAAAAAACCCGTTCTTTTTGAATTGTATTATCAAACTCTTCGCAATTATACCTCTACAACCCATTTTAGGGAACTCATTATAGGATGGTGTGGATTATCGCACATTCTCGGACTAGTAGAGCGAGATGCAAACCTTCTCACGGAGCATACGATCTCGAAAGAATTTTAATACGATTTTTAAGAAAAACGAGATTTTCTACTTAATAAATAAAATTAATTTTTAAATAATTATATAAATATTATCAAACCATATATTTTTAATATATAATAAAATTCCATGTTTTCTAGAAAATAAAAGAATGACAAGTTTCATTAAAATACCATCAAGTATCAATACAAGACAAGTTACACTAAAATATCTTGAACTATTCAAGCTAAATTAATTTTCACTAATATACCTCACTTTTTAAAATTCACATCCATGGAAACCCAAAAAAACATAAATAATTACTCGAGGTTTATTTTTAAATTATTTTTCATAAAACCTCTCGAGATATATAAAATTACATTAAGGACCATAGTAAATATAGGTTTAAGCAGGACCAATTCTCTTGAGCTTCAAAGAGCCGGAGAAAGTGGGTGCTTGCCTATTTAAGGTAGAAAAACTAAAACGGAGTTATCAATGGTAATTTTTTAGGAAAAAGACACAAATTCTGCTGTCCATGTGCAGCAATTACCGATAACTCCTAAACCTAATTCAGGATCCAAATTCTGTTTAAAATGTCTGGCTCAAGTCTGAGTCCATTTCAATCTGAATCCAATCCAAACACGAATCCAATTCAACATGAATCCAATATACCAAACATGAACCTGAATACCAGAACAATATCAAACATGCAAACATGACTTGACTTGACCGAACCATGGTTATGACTTGACTTCATTACATGACTACTTGATACATCCTGAACTTGTTTACATGAACAACTTATACTATGGTCTCGGCAAGTCTGATAATTACCAATCAATACAATATACATTACGGGGTTTAACGAGGTAAACTGGTACGGAATGTGTTAAAAGTGGCATGATGATGGACACTAAAAGACACCTACATGAACATCATGTGTCGTTGTCCCGTGGATTTTGACGGGGCCTTGTACTTATATGTTACCATAGTCTACGGGATATTTGGATTCCTCTCGTATACACTGATACATTCTGTACCAAGTTACAAACAACTACGTTAGCATAACAAATAGATAATTTACCAGTTCTATTCTCCTTACTTGTTTATTCCATTTTATCTTTTGGGACGTATCGTGCGCTAGTTCGCTGACGACATTCCTGTCTCTTCTTTCTTTGGAATGTTCGTCAGGAGGACCTGACTCTTAGAAGACCGAGCCCAGTCAGGACGATTTGGAGCAGTTCATAGAGGAGCCAGACTTCTATGCTTTTGCTTGTACTTATTTTTTTCAGTTCATATGCCACTGTTTAGGCATCGATTTCTATCATTGTACTTTTCTTTTCAGTTGTATGTAAAGAAAGGATGTTAATAAATGTTGATGTTATTATTACATCTCTTTTTATTCTTGGGTATTCATTTATATTGCTTATTTACGCTTAACGTGTTTACTTCTGAGTAAATACATCACGGCCCATCATGTCTACTTCTTCGTACACTGGGAATCAGGGCATGACAGGTTTTGTTGGCGGCCCATACAGATCAGTTCTACATGGAAACTTAAGCAATATGTTACAAGAATTATAAAAATCGGCAACTAAATATTCCTTACATTTCTAAGCTTTTGAATCTATCCTAACCCTTCCTTTTCTCTCAAGGTTATGGATTCAACGAACAACACCAGCACCAACGTGTATGGAAACACTCCACCTCCTCTACCACCACCACCTACCATAGCATCTCCTATCAATGAGCAGACGGTACTGCTTAAGGCAATAAAGAGCCTCTTGGAGGGTCAGCAGCAACAGACTACTATCCTCTTGCACCACCCAGAGGCTGAGGCACCCAGAGTCAAACAATTCTGGGCATTGCACCCTAAGCACTTTTCTGGGAAAGAGAGTCCACTAGAGACAAGGGAATGGGCTCAGTCCATTGAAGATGACCTAGCATCCGCACAAGTGCCAGAGATTGCTTAGGTAAGAGTTGCAAAGTTGTAACTAACTGACAACGCCAGAGTATGGTAAAAGGCTGAAGAAAGCCGTCTTGCCCAGCCGATTGAATGGAAGACTTTTCGCGATGTGTTCAATGCAAAATACTTTCCCGAGACTGCCCATTTCGACATGGAACAGCAGCTCATCCACTTACAGCAAGGTTCAATGTGGAACAAATCTGTGGATGAATACGATGCTGTGTTTACCATGCTTATCAGGTAAGATATGTTTCAATATTCAATTTCCTAATATCACATAATACACTGCTAACACAAGTTCGTAACAGGTTCGCTGTACACCTCATCCCGACTGCTGAGATCCGAGCAAGAAAATTTCAGCAAGGATTGGACTCGGAGATCCAAGCTGCATTAGCTACAGGGGATTTCCCAACCCATAATCTTGCACTGAAGGTTGCCTGACGATATGAGGCAGTAGTGAAGAAGAAGGGTAGACCTCAGACTGCCGGTGTGAAGCGCCCTGCCACTCAGATGACAGGAGGAGCTTCTTCTAGGCCACCTTTTGTACCCAGGAGACCGGGAGTACCATTTAACTGCTCAGTCTAGACTTTTTCTTCTATTGCAAGAGGAATGGACACCTGCGAAGGACTACAGGCGTGCTAACCGTCTATGCTTAGTTTGTGGCGCATCCACTCACGCCATTAGAGATTGTCCCCATTGTCTCATCCTAGCTCCTACACCCCGACCATCACTCACATTTCCGCAGTGGCCAGTTATCCATGCTTCCGCACCTCGTCTTGCTTTCCTAGCTCCACCTCCTCGTAAACCTCCTGCATAGCCTCCTCGTCAGTTCCATCAGGCACAGAGGAACATGCCTCAAGGATAGAGGAACAGACAGAGGAATGTGCCTCTAGCAAGGAGGAATGTACCTACGCGTTCGGTTTTCACAATGACTGTGGAAGAAGCTGAAGCCACTGGCCAAGTCATCACTGGTAAACTCCCAATCTTTCAAACCTTTTCAATCCTTGTATACATCAATATATTTTTCTTTCTATACCTAAACATATCCTACACAACATAAGTACAATCTTAGTAGCCTTCCTACCTGCTTTAGCACTCTTTGATACTGGAGCATCACATTGCTTTATGTCGCAACGGTTCGTCCGAACTCATGCGATTCCAGTTAAACCTCTCATATCTAGCTAGAATGTCAGTTCATGGAATGACGTTCTAAAGGAAACTCTGGGATACGATCTATGTCCAGTGGTCGTCTGCAGCAGAGAATTTTATGTGGACTTCAAGATGCTGGACATACTGAACATCGATGTAGACTTGGGAATGGACTGGCTAGGAACTTTATTCACCACCATCGAATGTTGTCAAAAGAGGGTAGTGTTCGAGATACCAGATCATCCGGTCTTTTATTTCAATAGTGGAGACCGTACCCTGAAACCTAGCACCTACAAGGCTAAACCAATGAAGTCAGTGATTGCAACAATATAAGCGGAAGAAGACAAGCCAGAGATACTTCGAGAGTTTGAGGATGTATTTCCTGAAGACATCTCAGGTTTACCTTCCGATCGAGCTCTTGAATTCAGTATTGATTTAGTACCTGGTGCGCAACCAGTGATCAAAGCACCATATCGGTTAAATTCTGAAGGATTGAAGGAGATCTAAACCCAATTGGACAAACTTTTAAAGAAAGGATGGATTCGTCCCAGTACTTCAAGTTGGGGATCTCAGTTTTACTCGTGAAGAAGAAAGAAGGTTCATACAGAATGTGTATAGACTACCGATCTCTGAATAAAGTGACAATAAGAACAAGTATCCATTACTACGCATCGATGATCTGTTCGATCAGCTAAGTAGGTCTTATGTTTTCTCAAAGCTAGATCTTCGTTCAGGTTATCATCAGGTGAAGGTCAAAGAGTCTGATATTCCGAAGACGGCATTCAAGACTCGCTATGGTCATTATGATTTTCTCGTGATGCTATTTGGAGTGACCAATGCACCCGCTATTTTCATGAATCTGATAAACCAGGTTTTCTGAGAGTACCTAGATAGGTTTGTTATTATTTTCATCGAAGACATCTTGGTGTATTCAAAGAATCGGAAAGAACACGCTGAGCATTTGCGGATTTTGTTGGAGACATTGCGACAACATCAACTCTGCGCAAAGTACAGCAAGTGCGAATTTTGGCTAGATCAAGTCGAATTTCTTAAGCACATAGTTTCGAATGAAGGAATATCAGTAGATCCAGCTAAGGTATCGGCCGTCAGCGAATGACTGACACCAAAGACGGTGAAAGATATTCGAAGTTTCTTGGGTTTAGCAGGATACTGCCGAAAATTCATCAAAGGGTTCTCGAAAGATTGCAACACCCCTGACCAAGCTCACACGTAAAGATGAAGCATTCGTGTGGTAGAAGCATGTGAACAAGCTTTTGTGAACTCAAGTCAAGATTGACATCAGCACCTATTCTTGTAATACCAGATTAATCTGGAAGTTTTGTTGTGCATTGCGATGCGTCCTGTAAAGGATTAGGATGCGTTCTACACCAGCATAGAAAAGTTGTAACCTTTGCATAAAGACAGTTGAAGATTCATGAGCGCAACTATCAAACACATGATTTGGAGTTGGCGGCCGTTATCTTTGCACTTAAGATTTGGCGCCATTATCTTCTTGGAGAACGAGTGGATATATACACGGACCACAAGAGTCTAAAGTATGTGTTTACTCAAAAAGAGTTGAATATGTGTTCAGTAAAAAATATTGCACATTTGATGGAACATTTTCCTTACTTTTATTAAGTATTTAAAAGTGTTTATCGTAAATATGGAACATATGTGGGTTTATCTGCAAAATAATCTTTACCATATGTTCATACACTATACTTAATATTATGAAGGAAAATATATGCATATAATATTTATATGATATTTTGATAATTTAAATATGCATATCGTATTAAATATTCCTAATCAATATTCTTAAAATATTGTATCACATATATAATGATTAGGATAATATCTCAAATATAACAAATATTACTAATACTATGAATTGAGATATTGTGTAGATTTAGCTCAGGTCTGGAGATCGAGATAACCGAGATGTCGGGAATAAAATTTGCCGATAAAGTTGAATCAAATCGTAAAATCGTAAATGACAGAGACTCAGAGAAGATTTAAAGAAACCGGACATTACAACAATCTCCACGTGTCAACATTATACAGTACAAAAATTTTCAAAGCATGTTTCCACTATTCTGCCTCCCAACCGCGGCCAATAACCCCTCGGTGCAACGGATCCGCGGCCTTATTATGGCCGTAGGATCTGAGATTTTCTCAGTGTGATCTTAACAACAAATCATCATATTATGCAACTAGGGTTTCTGCCTCTACTACTATTTAAAGGACCTAGAGTTATACTTGGAAATCATATCACCTTTTACCACCAAGCAAATCACCGACAAGATCAAGAGATCCAAGACGGTTCATAAATTGATGTGATTAAGCGACGTGATCATCGACTGAACATCTACTTCCTAAGAGATAAAGATCCAGAACAACACGAGAGTTCTTTGTATTCTAAATTTCAAAGGAGTTGTACATGTTAAGGTTGATTAATAAAGGTAGATCTTTAGTTTAGTTCTTTGCATTTTACATTCTGCATTACTTTTTGCATTTACATTATGATCTCCTTCTTCATCTTCTCTTCTATCTCACCCATGCTTGAGTAATTCTACGCTTGATAGGGTTCGTAGAATTAGGGTAGATCATTGGATGATAAAATCTCTTGACTTCTTTTACATCTTTTAAAGTTTATAAACTTTTGCAAAACCATTGTTAACATCCTAATCGGGCGCGCTATCAATTTATTGATAGTCTCGACCGTGATTTGAGATTAGATTAACAATTGTTTTGGTAAAGGCTAGACATAAATAGAGGTCAATGAAAAGATAAGGGTTAAGAGTGAGAACCCTATTCTCTCCAAAAACCCTAATCTTCATTCATCTCTATTGATCTAGTTTTGAATCTATTAAAAGATAAAATGAGTCATTTTTAATTAATCATCCATTACTACCAAATTCCATGAACCCTACAAGCCTCTTCTTCATAAATTCTACATCCGTGTTCAATATAGATCTAAAAACTATTCTCCCTATTTTTCAATCAAATCGTTTAAAGCAAGTAAAAGGTTCAACGTTTTCTTGAGGACAACCCGTACACATCGCGGCTAGCTACTAGCGATACCGTTATTAATTGCGGTTACTTTACAAAAACACTTTTCCAAAAACATCATCAATTAAATGGCGTCGTTGCCGGAGAGACGGTCGTAATTTTTTTCTTGTTATTCGAGTTGATTTCTTATAAAATCCAGTAAACATATTATAAATGAGAACCAAAATCGCATCTTGTGTATTTAACGATTATTGTACGAGTTTTGCAAGGAAATCTGGAGTAACTAGAGTAAAGGAAAAGAGATTCAGATACATTCATCGTAGCCCAGAGGATAATAGGAGGGCACTGAAAAAAATTAAGCAGAAGAACCCTCAAAAGTGCGGCGAAACCGCGGCGGAAACAAGCTATTAGCCACGGTTGGGCGGCGGCTTGGTGGTGTTGTGCCCCCAAAATCTTCTGGTATATTCCTCATATCTTCCTCTCTCCTCTAGAAATCCAATAATATAATTTTCTGTAGAATTCTTTGCAAATATCGCCGCCCAAAAATCTTTTTGCGTGTTTTGATATTGGTTTGTTTGTCCATATTTTAAAACGGACTTTAAGGGGCAAAACCAAATTCAGATTAGGTGGGGATTTCATTACCCTTCATAGACCCCACAAATCACAAAACAAGCATCCGCATAACTCTACATTAATTAAAAAATATCTAGACTAAGACTCTAAGGACCGTCGCACTCAATTGGGACAGAGGAAGGTCGTGGGTAATCTATCGCTTATCCGCATCTCTCTTGTGGTGTCTAGGCAAGTGTGACTAAAGAAAGTGGTTACTTAATTAGGCCCGCTATTTTCGGTGATTCGTATAGCGGATATCTCCTACTTACCTGGCACTTACCTGGCCACAAGAGTGATAAAGAGGTGGTAGAAGATTGATCCTGCGGTTTGTCCTTTGGAATCTAGGAGCGGTCTAGTGCTTGACCTAGGTGACCTTAGTTCTAGGGTTGATTGTGCATTTTATGATTTGTTGAGTCAAGCCTCACGTCCGACACTTTTTCAAAACAAACCATTTTAAAATCGTTCTCACACATGCTGCCACATGCGCTAAATCTGCTTAGTGCACGATCAGCTGGACACGGGATTCTAGTACTCGTCTTGTCCGCGTTTCTGCTATTGACTCCGACGTCGGTACTTCTTCATCTTCTTTTTCCACTCCACCCACCATATTGACCGAGATGGACGGTTCTCCATCAGATTTTACCAACACACCCTTGCCACTACCCGTAGGTGCGCAAAATCCACCGTGCATCTCTCTTCAAGAAAGATGCTACCCAATACGCGGTCCTCTTCCTACTTGTTTATCTATTCCACCGGCCAATGGGGATAATTTCAAAATTAAACCCTACTTCATCAACTTGTTGATCAAATTTCACGGGCTTGAATCCGAAGACGCATACGTTTTTATAACCAAATTCGAAAACGTATGCGCAATGATGGGCACTACACAACTTTCTGTGGATACTATGCGATTATGTCTTCTCGCTTTTACCTTGTGCGACCTAGCAGAAAAATGGTTTTATAGTACTGCCGCACACTCTATCGCCAAATGGGATGAATTCGTTATACCATTCCTTAAGAAATTTTATCCCAATCATAAAACCGCCCATGTTCGAAGCGAGATTAACCAGTTTACTCAACTTCCCAACGAACCATTCTGGAAATGCTTTGAACGGTTCAAGAATCTTCGTCTACAATACCCCCATCACGGAATTAATAAATGGCAACTTTGCTAAATTATATATGAGGGTGTTAATCCAGTGACAAAACAGATACTTGAAACCATTTGTCAATGCTATTTCATGTCTAAAGACTGTTAGTGTATATGCCCTAGAGGCCATTACTGTATCATACTAGTTTGTATATTACTTAATGGAAGCTTGGGATATTCACCTTGTATATACAATCTTGCTCAAAATAGTAGTATGCTACTTGGTTTGTTTCTACTTCAATGTGTACATGTGTTTATTTTAGTATATCGCCTATACACATTAGTGGAGCCCTTAGGATCTTTGCTTGATTACCAGCGTTGTGATGGCAGTCACACTAGTGGGGGCTGGGTAATCTATAAGCACATCCTTATGCAGGTCCCTAGTCGCAGGACTTTCGAGACAGGGCATCGATACTCCGGAGTAGACTAGCATATGCGCTTCTCATCCCAGAGTGGGAGGTGGTCTATCCCACAGCCATCAGTACGTCGTACTGGAGATAGTATACGGGTGCTCGTTAGGTTACGAGTACACTGGACAGGACTCGTCGGGAACTGACCGGTTGGTATTATACCTATCGTCAGTTATCAGTTCCCAGGTGACATGAGTACAGCTTAGTCCGCTGACTTGACACTGTCACTTCGTCTCGAGTGTGTTCCTACTGTACTTTGATTACTACCCTACCACGGCTCAAAGGAGTCGTGCAAACAGGTAGTAGTTGGGTGCAGTCCCGAAGCACTTGGAGGCAGTGACGGTTAGACAGGATTCGTCTCTCCCGGTATTGGGGGTTGACATCGCGCTGTGTTTAGGAGAGCCATTACACGAGTAGTCCCTGGCCAGGGCAAGCGAGATATACTGGTAGGCTTCCAGTGTTATCTCAGGGTGTTTTGGGCTTCACTCCGACATGACTTGTACCGCTATTAGGGGACTGACGTTTACCGCCCTCCTAGGCCCGCCATGCGATGTATCAGACGAACAGACCGGACTGTACGGAGACTGTCACATTCAGGCTCAGTAGGAGTTCAGATGGGTTTCACCTCGTCAGTCTTCTTGTCGGCATCTATCTGGGGACCGTTACGCACAGCTAGTGCCGCTTGCGGTCTGTGGTTAAACCCACTGCCAGCGTAGTGTCGAGTCTTTAGAGTCCCACACAAAAAGCTATTCGCCTTTAGGCAAAAGAGTAGAGGTCGCATGGTATTGCGACATGTCGTATGGTTTTGCGACAGGGTCCGGTCACATCCGTGCACTTGTGCACGTACAGTGTCCGGACAGTTAACACTAGCGGGCTTTGGTTTAAGCCAGATCCTAGTGTACGTTTTGGGATTGGTTTTATCCAGTATGTATTGGTGTTCCTCGGAATGCGGATGCGGGTATGTATGCACAGTTGATGGTATGTATGCACAGTTGATGGAGAGACAGAGGCAGATGATTCTTATTAGGGTTGTTGACCGTTGACTGTTGACGATTGACTTTTTGCTCAACCCTAATGAGAATATGATATGTAATTAACAATAATATTAATTAAGTATTATAGTGACATGGTTGTTGAGGGGTTGACTTTGTTGACTTTGTTGACCGGTTGACTAGGTTGGACTAGTTGACCATCCTGATGACAATGGCTATCATTTCATGGCAAAGACTTTTGCTTGCTTGTTCTCTTGTGCAAAATGAGTGCATGAAATGATATGGCTATTGTAGTTTAAACCATCACTAATACTTGATTGCTATTATTGGTTATGATGGTTTTGGATTATGAGAGCCAAGAGAAAAAAGTCTTGCTCATTCTTTTCATTTCCTTTCTCTCTCTTGTGTTCTTGAGCTCTCATCTTTTTCCTCTTGCTCTCCTTCTCTCTAGTCTATGGTTCACTTGTCTCATGTGTTGAGAACCAAGAACCATAGAGAAAATCCCAACACACTCTCCTCTACTCACTCTAGTTCACAAGGTTTAGCAAACCGAGTGAACTAGTTTCTTCAAAGTTCGAAGAAGAAGCCAAAGGTAGAAGCTTTCAGGTGGATCGATCTTCGGTGCAAGGAGACGGCGGGGTGAAGCCGATCCGGACAACCATCGAGGCTTGAAGACGAAGGAGTTCAAGAAAGAAAGGTATAACCCCCTAACCGAATAGTTAACAACTCCTAGTTAGGTTGTTAGTTAGATGTTTAACAAAGATCCGGTTTTGAGTCCATGTTACCGCCTCTAGAAAATTGTTTTTCACCAAATTCCGCATGCCCGAAAGTACCGGGAGAGGTAGCATGGACTTACAGTGGTATCAGAGCCTAGTTAAACTCTATCTAACATGTTAGTAAAGTAACTAGAAGATCGATCAAAGAAAAAGTCACGAAATACACCAAAAATTCATGCTTGCTGTCGATTTTCAAAGTACTGTAAAAGTAATAAATCATGCTTCAAAAATCGACTCAGGGTTTTTAGAGTATACTGTAGAAAGACGGTCCTCTGATCTCATCAAAGCGCCGCGGAACCGCGGCAATAGCTTGCTATTGCCGCGGTTCCACGGCCGTATTAGCTCCTTTCTGGATCTTCTTTGTTACAGTATATTCAGTAGGGTATTTTGGGAATTTTGGTATATGTTTTTTCAGCCCAGATTTTCCAGAAAGAAAATTTAGTTTTTGGGGCTTTAAAAACCGTATTTTGATCGGTTTTCTTATGACTTAAGCTGACGGGTTTTTATCTGTAATGTTACTGGAATGTGTATATGAATTCATTGGATTGTCGCGGGTGAATAGCCGGGGGTTGTGAGACGAGAGTTTTCTTTTCTTTCAATTCATGTAAATTTGTAAATTGATGTAATAATTATTTGTATGGCCGCACAACCGGGTCGGGGTTGTAGCCGTCATTGTATAATTTCTTTTTACTGTTTTGCTCCTAGGATAGACCTATGGAGGGGGTGCACAAACTACCGGGTATGCCGAAGTGCCGAGTGGCCTACTCACGGAGTTGAGGGAGGTTGCTTATCTTCGGGTACTTGGCGGGTAGTTTACCGCACCCGTAGGGGTCTTGGGTGGGGTATTGGCTATTCACCGCGACCGTGTAATCTGCTTTTCGTTACAGGCTCGTACGAATTGCGGATTCCTAGTATATCCAATGTATTCATCTATGATCTGAAATGGCTATCATTGCAATATATCTATATATGATATTATTTAGGCGTTGCTTATGTTTTACAGCCGCGCTAGCCCAGCCCCCGCTCTGTCGTTAGTTAAGTAACCTAACGGGTAATGACGGGGCCCCGTGGCGAATGCGAATGGCATAAGCGTACGTCATATTTTGGTTTTTTTCTGCAATGGTAGGATTAAATGATGGGACGCATTAAAAGAACTAATGCAAGAATATCACGCATTAAAAGAACTAATGCAAGAAAAATAAACCAAGTAAAAGTCGTTGGAACACTTTCGAAAAACCACTCGGTTCTTTTCAAAACCAACTTTTAAAGGTGAAGCTTGAGCCACTCCTTTTAAAAGCTATCTCGTTCCATCGATTATATCAAGTTCACTACGTTCACGGTTTCGCCAAAACCATTCGTAGCCCTCCGTCGTTTCATATGAATAGTCAATAGTATTCAAGCTATGTTTGTTGGCCAAAGTCAAGGCATAGTGATTGGTAGCTATTGGGTATTCATGTGCAGCATAGATAGATGCGTTGGTTTGGAACAGTCGTACTGCCTTGTTGGCCAAAGTCAAGGGTAGGTACTGGTGGATTCAAATTAACCTGGAGAACGACGGGTAGAACTTGACATGTGACTTATGATTTGTTGGCCAAAGTCAAGGTCATAAGAGCATGGGGCAAAAATCCACATCGGGAGTTTCAAAAGAACTGAAACTTGCTAGTGTTGCATACCATTTGGAGTGTGATGATTCTGGTAGGATTCCTTCAGTTTCTTCACACGATGATATTTGGATCCCGATCCTACTGTGAGTATATGCTACTCCTCGGGAAATTTCTCACTTAACGATCAATGCTATAAACCAAGTAGGTGTCTAGAAAGGTGTTAGCGGGGCTACGCCCACAGGGAAAAGAGGTTATTTAATTAAGGAACTTCGCGAAAGCATTGGAAAACCTCCCTCGAAGTACCGACACCAGCCTGGCCGAACGGTTAAGCAAGTATCGTACGGTGAGATTGATCCTGACTAATTCTTCCTTTTTTGGTTTGAGGAGGGATTCGAGAAACAGTGGGAGCCATCCTGTTTAGACAAACTAAAAACCACTCTAAACTTGCAAGAGCATCATGCTGAGTGTTTCTTCTCTCTCTCCTAATTGCAGCGACCAATCGACATGACTGGACTTAAGTTACTTCTAGATAAAAACATACTGACAGGGCCAAACTACAAAGATTGGCTCAGGAATGTCAAGATGGCAATCACTTACGACAAGCTGGGGTATCTTCTTACCACCAAAGCTCCCCCTGTCCCAGGTCCCAAAACCAGCGTCGCGGATAAGGAAATCCGTAAGACCTGGGAAATCGATTGCGCGAAGGCCAAGTGCCTCGTGCTTGCCTCTATGGACAACGAACATCAGAGGAGGCACGAGAATACGGACCTCGAATCCATATTTCTCCATACAAAAGAACCGTATGGAGAGCAGTCTCGTATCGCAAGATACGAAGTGTTGAAGAAGTTATTTTCGGCAAGGTTGGCCGTCGGATCATTGGTAGCGGAACACGTGCTTAAGATGATTGGCTACATAGAAGAGCTCGCGGACCTTGGGACCACGTTGGAGAATGAGCTCTATACGGACTTGATTCTCCAGTCCCTTCCTTCCACTTACGCCCAGTTTATCCTGAACTTCAACTTACAAGAAAAAGAAGTTGAACTTTCAGAACTCCTCAACATGCTGAGGAGCGCAGAGGGCACCCTACAGAAAGGTAGGGAAACATCCACTTTGTTTGTAGGAGGATCTTCCTCTTCTAGGTCCAAGGCGAAAGCCAAGGGAAAGAAGAAGAAAGCCCCCGCCAAACCAAGGGGCGGTGTTAGTAAAGTGGATACGAAGGGAAAGGCAAAAGCAACTAAGAAAGTGGGAAAGCTTGTGGATAAGGAAGAATGCTTCTATTGTCATAAGAAGGGACACTGGAAAAATGATTGCAGGGCTTGGAAGGCCAGAACACAGGAACTGAAGCAGGTTGCGGCTTCAGCTTCAGGTGTGTATGTTATTGAAAACTGTCTTTCAATAAACTCTACTTCCTGGGTATTGGATACCGGATCAGGATCTCATATCTGTAATTCTTTGCAGGCGTTGAGAAACCGTAGGGTTTTGAAGGCAGGTGACATGACCCTCAAAGTTGCAAACAGAGCTAGCATGGATGCTAAGGCCGTGGGGGACTATCACCTGGGAATGTCAGATGGACATGTTTTGGTTTTGCGTAATTGCTTTTTTGTACCCAACGCAACTTGTAATATCATTTCTGTATCTTTGGTTTCTAAAGAAGGTTATGAATTTGCGTTTGTAAGCAATGTTGTAAACATTCACCTTAATCAAGTTCTGATTGGGTCATGTACATTAAGCAATGGTATATACGTATTAAACCAACCACAGATTTTCAATGTCCAGAATACACACAAAAGAAAGTCTCCGGAAATAAATCAGACTTTCTTGTGGCATTGTAGACTGGGTCACATCAATGAGACAAGGTTGACGAAGTTACATACAGAAGGATATTTGAATCCGTTCGAATATCAATCGTATGCCACTTGTCAATCCTGTCTCAAAGGAAAGATGACAAAGACTCCGTTCACTGGACACGGAGTAAGAGCGAGCGAGCTCTTGGGACTCGTACACAGCGACGTGTGCGGTCCAATGTCTACATATGCGCGAAGCGGTTATTCATACTTCATTACTTTTACGGATGACTTTTCAAGGTACGGTTATGTCTTCTTAATGAAACATAAGTCCGAAGCCTTTGGAAAATTCCAGGAATATAAGAATGAAGTAGAAAAACAAACCGGCAAAAGTATCAAGATCCTAAGATCGGATCGAGGTGGTGAATACTTGAGTGCCGAGTTCCTGGACTATTTAAAAGAGAATGGAATTCTCTCTCAGCTTACTCCTCCATACACACCGCAACATAACGGTGTATCGGAGAGACGGAACCGGACCCTATTGGATATGGTACGATCCATGATGAGTAACGCTGAGTTGCCGCGATCATTCTGGGGGTATGCGCTAGAATCAGCCGCATACCTTTTGAACCAAGTTCCCACTAAGACTGTGCCTACGACACCATATGAGATGTGGTGTGGGAAGAAACCCTATCTTAAGCACATTAAGACATGGGGATGTCCAGCTTTTGTTAAAAAGCAGCATGCGGACAAGCTCGAGGCACGCTCAGTACAGTGCAAGTTCGTGGGATATCCAAAGAACTCCAAGGGATATTTCTTCTACTGTGAAGAGGAACAAAAGGTTTTTGTTTCTCGTCATGCCTACTTCTTGGAAACTGAGTTTTTGGAAACCCAGATAAGTGGGAGCACAGTAGAACTGGAAGAAATTCCAGAACCACGAGCTATTACTGAAAGCTTAGTGGAACCGAAGGGTTCAAAAGAATAGGACATTCCTACGCCGCTCCGCAGGAGTAGTAGGCAGTCTCATCCGCCCGAGAGATACTACGGTTTTCTCATAGACGGGGATAGAGAGGATTGCATCATAGATTATGATGAGCCTACTAGCTTCCAGCAGGCCGTTCAGAGCGTTGACTCGGTAAAATGGCTGGATGCAATGCGGACCGAAATGGAGTGCATGTACACCAACAAGGTATGGACGTTGGACATTGCTCCAGACGGGGTAAAACCCGTAGGATGCAAGTGGATCTTCAAAAGGAAGATTGGTGTAGATGGACAGGTTGAGACCTATAAAGCTAGACTTGTTGCAAAGGGTTTTCGTCAAAGACCTGGTTTGGACTATGACGAAACCTTTTCTCCAGTGGCTATGCTGAAATCCATTCGGATCCTTCTTGCCATTGCTGCCTTCCACGATTATGAGATTTGGCAGATGGACGTAAAGACTGCTTTTCTAAATGGAAATTTAGAGGAGTGTGTCTATATGGACCAGCCAGAGGGTTTCATTCAGAGTGGGAGCAGCGGAAAGGTGTGCAAGTTGCTTAAGTCCATCTATGGACTAAAGCAGGCATCGCGGAGTTGGAACATCTGTTTCGATGAGACGGTCAAGGAATTTGGCTTTATCAAAAATCCAGATGAACCATGCATCTATAGTAGATTTGTAGCGAGAACTGCAGTATTCCTCGTTTTATACGTGGATGACATTCTCTTAATAGGAAATGACATTCCTATGCTACAATCTGTCAAGGGGTTCTTGTCACATAGGTTCTCCATGAAAGACCTGGGTGATGCCTCATACATCCTGGGGATCCGGATCCATCGTGATAGATCCAAGAGGATATTAGGATTTTCACAGTCCAGGTACATCGACACCATACTAAAAAGATTCAGTATGGAAGATTCCAAGCGCGGTAACCTACCGGCTTGTCACGGGATCACCCTCTCTAAAGAGATGTCTCCCAAGACTGATTTGGAGAGGGATCGCATGTCTATTATACCCTACGCTTCTGCGGTAGGCTTTGTAATGTATGCGATGTTGTGTACCAGACCGGATGTAGCTTATGCACTGAGTGTGGTAAGCCGGTATCAGTCAAACCCTGGGGAGAAACACTGGATAGCGGTAAAGAACATTCTCAAGTACCTGAGAAGGACTAAGGAGATGTTCTTGGTGTATGGCGGAAAAGACCTCCAGATCGAGGCCTTTGCTGACTCCAGCTTCCAGAGTGACAAGGATGATTCCAAGTCTATGTCGGGTTTTGTCTTTACCCTCAATGGAGGGGCGGTGTGTTGGAAGAGTTCCAAACAGGAAACCGTTGCAGACTCGACGATGGAAGCGGAATACATCGCTGCATCTGATGCCGCAAAAGAAGCTGTCTGGATGAGGAAGTTCTTGAAAGAACTTCAGGTGGTTCCGTCCATTGTTGATCCAATACCTCTGTATTGCGACAACAACGGGGCTATAGCTTTAGCGAAGGAACCCAGGTCCCATCAGAGATCCAGACACATCTTGAGGCGGTATCACCTGATCAGGGACATCGTGGATCGCCAGGAGATCGAGGTTCGGAGGGTTGCTTCAGAAGATAACACTGCAGATCCATTCACCAAGGCCTTGCCCCAGACTCAGTTCGAGCGGCTGATCGAGATGATAGGTCTTCGATACGCCAGTACATATCCTTAGTGCAAGTGGGAGATTGTTAGTGTATATGCCCTAGAGGCCATTACTGTATCATACTAGTTTGTATATTACTTAATGGAAGCTTGGGATATTCACCTTGTATATACAATCTTGCTCAAAATAGTAGTATGCTACTTGGTTTGTTTCTACTTCAATGTGTACATGTGTTTATTTTAGTATATCGCCTATACACATTAGTGGAGCCCTTAGGATCTTTGCTTGATTACCAGCGTTATGATGGCAGTCACACTAGTGGGGGCTGGGTAATCTATAAGCACATCCTTCTGCAGGTCCCTAGTCACAGGACTATCGAGACAGGGCATCGATACTCCGGAGTAGACTAGCGTATGCGCTTCTCATCCCAGAGTGGGAGGTGGTCTGTCCCACAGCCATCAGTACGTCGTACTGGAGATAGTATACGGGTGCTCGTTAGGTTACGAGTACACTGGACAGGACTCGTCGGGAACTGACCGGTTGGTATTATACCTATCGTCAGTTATCAGTTCCCAGGTGACATGAGTACAGCTTAGTCCGCTGACTTGACACTGTCACTTCGCCTCGAGTGTGTTCCCACTGTACTTTGATTACTACCTTACCACGGCTCAAAGGAGTTGTGCAAACAGGTAGTAGTTGGGTGCAGTCCCGAAGCACTTGGAGGCAGTGACGGTTAGACAGGATTCGTCTCTCCCGGTATTGGGGGTTGACATCGCGCTGTGTCTAGAAGAGCCACTACACGAGTAGTCCCTGGCTAGGGCAAGCGAGATATACTGGTAGGCTTCCAGTGTTATCTCAGGGTGTTTTGGGCTTCACTTCGACACGACTTGTACCGCTATTAGGGGACTGACGTTTACCGCCCCCTAGGCCCGCCATGCGATGTATCAGACGAACAGACCGGACTGTACGGAGACTGTCACATTCAGGCTCAGTAGGAGTTCAGATGGGTTTCACCTCGTCAGTCTTCTTGTCAGCATCTACCTGCCTGGGGACCGTTACGCACAGCTAGTGCCGCTTGCGGTCTGTGGTTAAACCCATTGCCAGCGTAGTGTCGAGTCTTTAGAGTTCCACACAGAAAGCTATTCGCCTTTAGGCAAAAGAGTAGAGGTCGCATGGTATTGCGACAGGTCGCATGGTTTTGCGACAGGGTCCGGTCACATCCATGCACTTATGCACGTACAGTGTCCGGACAGTTAACACTAGCGGGCTTTGGTTTAAGCCAGATCCTAGTGTACGTTTTGGGATTGGTTTTATCCAGTATGTATTCGTGTTCCTCGGAACGCGGATGCGGGTGTGTATGCACAGTTGATGGAGAGACAGAGGCAGAGGATTCTCATTAGGGTTGTTGACCGTTGACTGTTGACTATTGTCTTTTTGCTCAACCCTAATGAGAATATGATATGTAATTAACAATAATATTAATTAAGTATTATAGTGACATGGTTGTTGAGGGGTTGACTTTGTTGACCGGTTGACTAGGTTGGACTAGTTGACCATCATGATGACAATGGCTATCATTTCATGGCAAAGACTTTTGCTTGCTTGTTCTCTTGTGCAAAATGAGTGCATGAAATGATATGACTATTGTAGCTTAAACCATCACTAATACTTGATTGCTATTATGGGTTATGATGGTTTTGGATTATGAGAGCCAAGAGAAAAAAGTCTTGCTCATTCTTTTCATTTCCTTTCTCTCTCTTGTGTTCTTGAGCTCTCATCTTTTTCCTCTTGCTCTCCCTCTCTCTAGTCTATGGTTCACTTGTCTCATGTGTTGAGAACCAAGAACCATAGAGAAAATCCCAACACACTCTCCTCTACTCACTCTAGTTCACAAGGTTTAGCAAACCGAGTGAACTAGTTTCTTCAAAGTTCGAAGAAGAAGCCAAAGGTAGAAGCTTTCAGGTGGATCGATCTTCGGCGCAAGGAGACGACGGGGTGAAGCCGATCCGGACAACCATCGAGGCTTGAAGACGAAGGAGTTCAAGAAAGAAAGGTATAACCTCCTAACCGAGTAGTTAACAACTCCTAGTTAGGTTGTTAGTTAGATGTTTAACAAAGATCCGGTTTTGAGTCCATGTTACCGCCTCTAGAAAATTGTTTTTCACCAAATTCCGCATGCCCGAAAGTACCGGGAGAGGTAGCATGGACTTACAAAGACAATAGTGAAGCTTGGCAATTTCTGGAAGATCTCGCCGAACAAACTCTGTAGTAGGAAAGCATTAGACCAACATCGTCTAGGGGAGGTATCCATCAGCTCGACGTTTCTATCACAGTGAAAGCTGAAATGGCCGCGATGCAAAAGAAACACGACGCTATCGAAAACAAATTCTCATCTGCCTCCCTAAACCAAGTTACGCTTCCTAAAACCGTGTGTGGTTGCTATTCTAACTCATCACATTTAACGAAAGAATGTTATTTGAATCCTCCGTTTCAAGGTCAAGAACAAACTAATGCTGCTTTTCAGCAACCTAGAAAAGATCCTTATTCTTCTACATATAATCAGGGATGGAGGAATCATCCTAATTTTGCTTGGAACCAAAACCAAACTCAAAATCAAAACCAATTTTCCCAAGAAACTATCAAAGGCATCCCCCACAGCAACAGCAACCACCACAAAAAAATTAGCATCCTTTTCAACCGCAACCTTTTCAAAATCCGGCCAACAATTTTGATCCTTATAATATTTCAACGGACGGTACCGATAAAACCTCTGCGCTCGAACGTAACTTAGAAATGTTCATTAAACAATCCATGCAAACGACGGCTAATTTAACGTCTTCTATCTAAATATTAATGCAACATACTATTTCCCACAGTGAAAGCATAAAATCAATAGAAGCACAACTTGCACAGTTAAATGCCGCGATGAGCGAGAGAGAGAAAGGGAAATTTCCATCTTAACCTCTACCAAATCCTGGCCACTCATAAAGTCATAATGTGTGTGTTGTAACCACGTTGAGATCGGGAAGAGTGCTAAATAACCAAGTGGGTGAATATGTTGATATTGATGATACCCCGGCTTCTACTTCTACTCTTCTTTCGTCCAATCCAACAACTTCTTCCGAGTCTATTTTCCGTTTTTCACTAGGCTCGAACTCTCATCCCACTTCCTTGAGTCAACCTTAAACGATCCCAACTCCAATTCTGGGATCTATTCCATCCCCACAAACATCTCCACAAATGTTGGACCAAACTCTTATTGATAAAGCTCATTTTCCACACAGGTTAAGGGGCAACAGACCAAGTCCACAAATGAAAAAGATTGTGGAAAATTTTAAGCAAATTAACATAAACATTCCTCTACTAGATGCTATCCAACAAGTATGCGAAAATTCTAAAGGACTTGTGCACTAGGAAAAGGAAAATTCAAGTGCCTAAAAAAGCTTTCCTAGCGAGTAATGTAAGCACTGGTTTTACCCAACAAATACCCAAGAAACGAAAGAACCCCGGGAATCCTACAATATCTATTGCTATTGGGGGTAAAAATATCAATCGTGCTCTACTCGATTTAGGTGCTAGTGTTAACTTGCTTCCATACTCTGTCTATAAGCAATTAGGCATCGGAGAGTTAAAACCGGCGCACTGCACTCTTCGGATGGACGATCGATCTATCACCCAAGCTAAGGGTGAGCTAGAGGACGTGCTAATCAAAGTCGGGGAATTTATATTCCTTGTGGACTTCATAGTTATTGATACACAGCCTATAGCAAACCCCCGAAACCAAATCCCGGTGATTCTAGGTCGACCTTTTCTAGCGACTTCCGACGCAATAATCAATTGTCGAAATGGTTCTATGACTCTATCCTTTGGGAAGATGTCAATTGAGTTTAACATTTAAAAGTTGGGAAGTAAACCCTCCGAACCATATACTCATGTGTGCTCTGTCGAAAAGATAGCTTTCGACAGCAGCAAACTTGAAGAGCTTCACGATACTTATCTCGACTCCACTAGTGAGTTTTTGTTTGATCCTGCTATTTATTATACACATGAGGACCCTTCTATCGATAAGTACATACCCAAGTCCGAATCCTTTGACTTGTCGAATAAGTTTGTCGAGCTGTCCGGATCAACATCTAACGCTAATTATGAACCTTTTATGAAGTCCGAGGATCATACCTTTCTTTCTGATGAAATTATCATTCGGAATATCGATGAAAGCTTTGAAGACATTTTCGCCGAAGAAATCGCATTCTAAGAAGACATGGGAGTTGTGATGAATCAACCCCAACCCAAGGAAGTTGACCCGCCACCCCTTCTTCTTATCAAGAACGAGAATGCGAGTAATCCATCATCATTGTTTCGTCTCTACAAACCGAAATGCAAACCCGTTCTATTACACTTTTTATTTCCTCCTCACTTCTTCACGTCTATAGGTGACATGATCTTCCACCAACCAGTGTGTTACATTGATAAAATATTCGAATGGTTAGTGTTGATTTTTGGTTTTTGTAAAGCTTTGCATAGACCAATAACTTTATACTCCCTTATAATTTTAAATGCTTAATACTATTGAACTCAAGTTTGGGGGGAGAAAATATTTTGGCTCTTGAAAGAAAATAAAATTTTTACAAAATTATAAGTCAAAAATAAGTTCAGGGGAGGTTTTCATTGTCATTAATTCATATTCCCGTTACTAACTTTTCCTCCCAAGTCTACAGGTTTTGAGATTAAAAGATGACATCAGTGAGGACATTGGAGCAAATAGGTTTGGGGGAGTTTGTGCTTATTCACGCATCAATTTTTGCATTATAAAGCACAAATTTTTTTCTTTGATAATAAAATATTATAAAGTGAAAAATTATATATGAAAGATAGGAAAAATTTAAGAAAAGTAAGAAAATTTGATGTTTTATAACGAAACTAGTAATAGGTAGTCATGAGCTGTTGTCCCGAGGGTTGGTAAGATGAAGGAAATCACTAATCTGAGGATAGAATTGAGTCTGAAAAATAGCCCCTATTCTTGAGTCCAAACATCTGAACGCTAATTACCCTACTATACGCACTTGCACACATCTTGAAACTTAGGATAGTAGAGGATACCTTGAAATGCTCTTGTTTAAAAGCCTTAGTATGAAGATCAATGAAAAAAAGTGAAACATAAAAAAATAAAATGGTGAAGAAAAATGAGCACTGGTTTTGTAATTACTTAAGGCAACATAAAAAAATATAGCATGGGTGTTTTATCACCTAGTGTCTTAGACCAACTGGTTTAGGAGCCATTGCTAAGGCTTAGGTGTTGCAAGACGAGGAAAATGCTAATTACGCCTAAATAAGTGAGTACATTTGGTAATCGGTCGGTTAGTACCTCAAGAAATATTAACGGTCGCATGAAGAATGTGTGAGCAATTCCATCTAAAATATTCACCGACTAAAAGGTAATAAGGAAGATGGACAAGAGTATGATAGCTTGAATTGAATTCTCTAAATGTACGGATGCCATTTACACACACGTAGGGGTATATGATCGATGTTAGGAAGAAAGGTAGGGAGGAAGACTAAAGGCGATGTTTTATTGAGGGATGATGTGACTTCTGACATCTTTTCATGACCATTAAGATATGGCTCATGGCAACTGAAAAGCTGGTGTAGTTTTAAGCTCTTATTTTAAAGTTTTTTCTTTTATATAATCCTTATCTTTGTATGTAACTTTCATTTTCTTTCTTTTATTATGGGATTTTGTGGGTGTAATCCGCCGAAAACCCTCAGGACACAACACTCCTCCTATTAGGGACACCTAGAGGTTTAAAAGCTTGTTGCACGTGCTAAGTGCAATCGTATTTCCTACGAAAGTGTGCTAGGTTTTTCTTTTCGTTTTTCTCCCTCTCTTGAATAACTAGTTTGCTCGGAACGATCAAAATTAAGTTTGGGGGTATTTGTTCAGTCGAAAATATTGTACATTTGATGGAACATTTTCCTTACTTTTGTTAAATACTTAAAGGTGTTTATCGTAAATATGGAACATATATGGGTTTATCTGCAAAATACTCTTTACCATATGTTCATACACCATACTTAACATTATGAAGGAAAATATATGCATATAATATTTATATGATATTTTGATAATTTAAATATGCATATCATATTAAATATTCCAAATCAATATTCTTAAAATATTGTATCACATATATAATGATTAGGATAATATCTTAAATATAACAAATATTACTAATACTATGAATTGAGATATTATACATATTTAGCTCAGGTCTGGAGATCGAGATATCCGAGATGCCGGGAATAAAATTTGCCGATAAAGATGAATCAAATCGTAAGTTCGTAAATAGCAGAGACTCAGAGAAGATTTAAAGAAACCAGACATCACAACAATCTTCACGTGTCAACATCATACAGCATAAGAATTTTCAAAGCATGATTCCACTATTCTGCCGTCAAACAGCGGCCAATACCCTCTAGATGCAGTGGATCCGCGGCCTTATTATGGCCGTAGGATCTGAGATTTTCTCAGTGTGATCTTAACAACGAATCACCATATTAGGCAACTAGGGTTTCTGCCTAAACTACTATTTAAAGAACCTAGAGTTATACTTGGAAATCATCTCACCTTTTACCACCAAGCAAATCACCGACAAGATCAAGAGATCCAAGACGGTCCACGAATCGACGTGATTAAGCGACGTGATCATCAACTGAACATCTACTTCCTATGAAATAAAGATCGAGAGCAACATAAGAGTTCTTTGTATTCTAAATTTCGAAGGAGTTGCACATGTTAAGGTTGATTAATAAAGGTAGATTTTTAGTTTAGTTCTTTGCATTTTACATTCTGCATTACTTTCTGCATTTACATTATGATCCCCTTCTTCATCTTCTCTTCTATCTCAACCATGCTTGAGTAATTCTACTCTTGACAGGGTTCGTAGAATTAAGGTAGATCAATGGATGATAAAATCTCTTAACTTCTTTTACATCTTTTAAAGTTTATAAATTTTAACAAAACCATTGTTAACATCCTAATCGAGCGCGCTATCAATTTATTGATAGTCTCGACAGCGATTTGAGATTAGATTAACAATTGTTTTGGTAAAGACTAGACATGAATAAAGGTCAATGAAAAGATAAGGGTTAAAGACACTATTCTCTCCAAAAACTCTAATCTTCAATCATCTCTATCGATCTAGTTTTAAATCTATTAAAAAATAAAACGAGTTATCTTTAATTAATCATCCATTACTACCAAATTCTATGAACCCTACAAGCCTCTTCTTCATAAATTCTACATCCGTGTTCAAAATAGATCTAAAAACTATTCTCCATATTTTTCATTCAACTCATCTAAAACCAGTAAAAGGTTTGACGTTTCCCTGAGGACGACCCGTACTCATCGCGGCTAGCTACTAGTGACACCGTTATTGATTGAGGTTACTTTACAAAAACACTTTTCCAAAAACATCATCAATCAATATGCGGCAGAGAAGATGGCTAGAACTCATAGCGGATTTCAACATCAACCTACAATATCATCCAGGGAAGGTGAATGTAGTTCCTGATGCACATAATCGCCAGCCTCTATCAATGAATCTCACCGCAAAATGGAAGCTTCAACAAGAATTACGGGATGGATATAGAAGTGGTTATGCCAGGTAACACTTCATATTTGATGAACTTATAAGTTCAGTCTACCATTGTCAATCAGATCAAAGTAGCTCAAGCGAGCGATGCCAAGCTGCAAAAGATCCGAGAACTAGTAGAAAGTGGACTGCGAACAAACTTCATTATCCACGAAGACGGATCTTTGAGATATAGAAGCAGGTTGTGTGTACCATAAGGTTCTGTTCAGGAAGAGTTGATGAAAGAAACTCACAGCTCTTCTTACTCAGTACACCTGGTGGTATAAAGATGTATAAAGATCTACGACAACATTACTGGTGGCATGGAATGAAGCGTGAAGTAGCCAGAAGCGTAGCCAAGTGCTTGTTGTGTCAGCAACTAAAGGATGAACATCACAGAACTGCTGGTCTACTTACCTATTCCAGAATGGAAATGGCAACACATCACCATGGACTTTGTGACTGCACTTCCTTGCATCACGAAAGGTAACGATGCGGTATGGGTTATTATGGATCGACCCACCAAGTCGGCTCACTTCATCCCATTTCAAGTTGGCCAATCTACCGAGACGCTAGCAAAGAAGTATATGGAGGTAAGCATGAACTAATGTAAGATTTAACATCAAGATGTACTATTTCTGATATCCATGAACTCATGCAGAAGATTGTGAGATTGCGTAGAGTACCAATTTGCATCGTCTCCGATCGTGACACCAGATTCCGATCGCAGTTTTGGCAGAGTCTGCAAGCTAGACTGGGAACGAGTCTGAACTTCAACACAACTTACCATCCCCAAACAAATGGACAGTCTAAGTGAACAATTCAGATTCTAGAAGAAATGCTACGAGCTTGTATGTTAGACTTCGGAGGATCGTGGGAAGATCACCTGCATCTTGTGGAGTTCTCATACAACAACAGCTACCAGGCGAGTATTGGAATGGTACCATTTGCAGCGCTCTATGGAAGGAAGTGTTGATCACCACTAAGTTGGGACGACATCGGAGATCATGAACTCCTTGGACCAGAGATGATCGTGGCAACTGTGGACGCAGTTCGCACGATCAGGGAAAGAATACGCATAGCCAAAGACAGGCAGAAGCACTGGGCTGATGCAAAGCGACAACACCTGGAGTTCCAACTGGGAGATCATGTGTTCTTGAAGATCTTTCCAGATCGTGGACTAATTCTCTTTGGCAAGAGGGGTAAGCTCAGCCCGAGATATATTGGACCGTTCGACATTCTTGAACGAGTCGGAGAAGTGGTATATCGTTTAGCAATACCACCCTCATTAGAAGGAGTGCACAACGTGTTCCACATATCCCAGCTTCGAAAATATGTGAGCGACCCTAGCTACATCCTTGATCACTCTGAGCTCATTGTACATACAGATCTATCTTGTGAGCAGCAACCCGTTGAAATCCTGGACCGAAAGGTAAAGTCACTAAGGAATAAGGAAGTAAACTTTGTCCGATTGATGTGGAGAAAAGATTCACCAAGAGAATCAACTTAGGAGCGAGAAGACGAAATTCATGCTAGATGCCCCTTCTTATTTATAAATTAGTCCTTATGTAAATGTAAATTTCGAGGACAAAATTTTTTTAAGGAGGGTAAAATGTAACGACTCTATTTTTACTGTATGAAAATTTTAAAGTTAATGTACAGAATGGAGTTTGCAAGCCTGAGTACAAGTTATAAATTTAATTTATTTAAGAACAGCAAGAAACAACTTGTAGCTCACTGGTAAAGCCTTGCACTCTTGGAAGCCCAAAAGTTTACACATGCACTGCACATAAAATGAAAAGTCTGAAAAAAACAAACATGTGCATACTAGAGTTAATACCAGCAGGGACACGTGGCAAGCATCTAACCCCCCAACTCTTCAGATGGACCGGCGAGATCCCTCTATGGGCCGGCGCCGACGGGTGAACCATAACGAAAAGTCCTCGTGCTTTGCACACAATACCCTTTGGTCTACCCCACTACCCATGTTCTATTTGTTTTCTCTACAATTTAACAGAGAATTAAAATTCATCTTTAATCCAATTTTCAATGCTTTTTAATTCAATCTTTCAATTCCAAAATCCTAGTTCCACCCTATAAATACAACCCCATACCCTAGCCCCTCCTTATTCTGAAAATCATGTCAAAAATATCAAAATTTTCTAAGTACAAGTAGAGTTGAAGTGGAGTTAGCCCAAGGTCAACTTCCGGCGAGAATTCGAGACAATTCCGGCGGCCCCGCAACCCTATGACAACCTCAAGCTCTTCCTCTCTCTATTCTTAACCCAAGTCACTTGTAAGTTCTTTCTATTTCCTTCCTCTCTTCTCTAAATTCTCTTTTCAAAACAAAATATCGGTAAGTAGAGTTATTACCCATATAAATCTTCTAAACTCTATAATCTCACTTATCTTTTACATATTGTTCAACAAACTTTTACAAAATATTTGTAACGTTATTATAAAGGTTTAGATACAACTTTCAGTCTAAAACTCCATGTAAAATAACTTTAACCTAGTTTTTACGTTTAAATACCATGAAATTTATATTCGTTATCTTTTAAACTTTTGCTTAGCATACCTTTAGAAAACATCACGAGGTTGTTTACCCTAATCAGAGCAAAGCTCTGTTCAAATTCCAAGACGGGAGATGAAGCAACGCTTTCGATTCCCCCCAATCAGAGCAAAGCTCTACTTTAAAAATTTAAACTTTAATAAATGAAGCAACGGTTCAGATCCTCTGCGCTGCGCGCAGGGCGCCACGTGTCAAAATTAGGCACGCCAGCGCAGAGAGCGCAGCGCCCGAGGCGGCGCGCCCAATCAGAGCAAGGCTCTATTTAAAACAAAAATTAAAGGAAGCAACGTTTCAGTTGCGCTAGCGCTGCGCTGCGCGACACGTGTCAGCGCAGTTGCGCAAACGCAGTGGCGCAAGCGCTGCGCGACACGTGTCAGTGCAAACGCAGTTACGCTGCGTTGTGCGCTGCGCGACACGTGTCAGCGCAGCTGCGCTGCGCTCTGCGCTGCGTGACACGTGTCACGCGCTGGGGCGTTTGCGCCAAACAGAATTAAATTCTAGTAAAATTCTTATGTTCTTGTTAAAACAAGAAGATTGTCTTCTGTAAAACAGAAGCCCTTGGATCAAATATCCAACGGTGGGGAAAATTCCCCAAATCACTCAGAGAAGGATCTTTTTAACAAACTTAACAAATCTATAGGCACTATATAAAGACCCCTAGACCCCAACTCAAAAGAGGATCAACATTGTGAGAGATTAAGAACTTCAAAATAGAGAGAACTCTGAAGAAAGTTCAAGAAAAAAGTAAAAATCTTCATAAGATAGAAGAATTTCTTCTAATAGATCATTGATCTAAGAACAAGATCAATGATCTTCAAATAATAATAAGTGCCTTGCACTTTTTATGAACCACTGGTTCTCTGAAAATAAGATAAAACAAGAAAAACTTGTTTTCTCTGATCTAAATTGGATCAAGAAATTAAACAGTGCCCTGCACTTATAAAATTTGCACTGTTGCGCTCTTGGGTTGGCGTAAGCCACCAGAGAGCGCCACGTGTCAGCACCTGAACCACTTTCGCTATGCGCTTTTAAGATAGAGCCTTGCTCTCTAAAATTGGCGCAACTCACCAGAGCGTGCCACGTGTCAGCAGCGCAAGTGCAGCGCACTGGCGCAGCGCACTGCGCTTGCGTGACACGTGTCGTCACCACAAGCGCTTACGCTCAGTGATTGGCACAAAGAGCCTGACAAATGCAAAGCATTGTTTACTAAAGGGCCATGCCCAAATCAAAAAGGGCCTAGTAGGCCAAAATAAATTGCAATGCAATAAAAGGGCAGAGCCCAAATAAAATTGATGCTCTGCATCATTTATAAAAAGGCAGAGCCCAAACAAAATAAAATGCAGAGCCCAGACAGAATTGATGTTCTGCCTCATTTATAAATGGGCAGAGCCCAAAAAAATTAAAAAATGCAATGCATTATTTAAAAAGGGGAAAAGCCCTAGCACAGGCCTTTTAGGACAAAAACAAATAAGAGCGTTGAACATTCTTTTTTCAACTGGACTTAGCCCAATCGTGACCGTAAGCCTCAAATTAAATTGACTGAGCAAGACTGCTCTCCTAAATCAATTTACGTCCGGTTCAAGGGTACATCTCTGAACTCCTCTGACACCTATCGTTGTAATCCTTCAACGACGTCAGAGAGGTGACGGGTCCCGACGGCCACAAAGAACATGGACCACCACGTCCCTAAACTGGAACAAGGACCACCACGTCCCTAAACTGGAACATGGACCACCATGTCCCTAAACTGGCAATGGACCACCATGTCCCTAAACTGGAAATTGACCGCAACGTTATTAAACTAAACAATAGAGCCAATTGCTCTTTTGTTGGATCTAAACGATCCCGTTAAATTGATCTTAGCCTAGAGATTAGGCTAACATATCCTTAACAAAAGTTTAAGTCGATCTTAGCCTCAATATGGCTAACGTATCCTTAAACTAAAACACCAAACCCAAATCTAAGTAAATACGGATTTGGACTAATCCACGTCCTACGGGCGACTGCATAACTTAGTCTCCGTATACAATCTACGGGCAACCACAAACAAAACAAACACACACGATACGAAGTGAAATTCTGGAGAAGGAGAAAGTTGTTACCGCGATGCGGTAGCGTAATTAACTGCAGGGGCTTGCGCCTGCAGGGAAGAGCGTCTCCACAATCAAAAACCCCTCAAGCGAGGGGGAATCTGACGAAGTCTGCTACATCGGCCGCATCCGTCCAAACCTCCGATACACGGTGCCATAAATCAACTTGGCATCTTCGGAGAGGTGGACGGATAAAACCAAATAGCATCTGCCCCGAATCTCAGTGTCAGGACTTCGCAGTCCTGTGCGCCGTCTTTCGGAGGGGAACAGATTCTGGCACGCCCGGTGGGACCTTTTCCTCTTTCCACTCCACACTTCGTGTGTCGTCTTCGCGAACGAATCGCGGTTTGTTAATGGTTGCCTTTGGATTTCAAATTACTAAGATTTGGTCTTTTGCCAGGCGCAGAAATCAAGCATCAATGGTTTCCAATTGCTCGAACTGCTTGAAGTGCCAATGTAACCGACGCTCCACTTCACCTGGAGGTATAGCATATGGGCCTCAAGCGGCCTCCATCCTTGCCCTGCCGGTAGAACAGGTGACCCAAGCCAGCACCGACCTGTTTTTCGGGACCATGATCCCGCCTGCAAGCTTCACCATGCCCATTTCTGCACCAGAAGCGAACAAGAAGTCGGTCTTCGACCGGCTCACTGCTACAACGACCCCTTTCAACGGGTCGTCCACTATCAAACCAACAGCCTCTGTCTTTGCCAGGCTGGATCAGAACTCTGATGGACCCGCCAGGAAGCCCATGAACTCTAAAGTGGCTGTCCCGAAGAAGGCAACAACCGCTGCTCCAGAAGTCGTCAAGGCGGCTTCTCCTGTCAAAGAGTCAGTCTTTTCAAGGCTGTCTATTCCGGCTCCTGCCCCTGCTCGAGGATCTGTCTTTGACAGATTGAATATCACCCCTCAAAGGACAACCTCAGTCTTTAAGAGGTTGACACCAGCGGCGTCTCATCCGGACAGGGGGCAAAAAGAAGCTATCTCTATCGCCGAGTCAGTCCCAACGGCTCGTCATACTCGACGTCGCCATTGGCGACGAGTAAGGAAGGCAGGGGGCAATTCCCCCTCAGGGCTAACTCCACCTGCCCCAGTGGTGAAAGTTAATGCTGCTGTTCCAACTGGGAACAGCTTTGAGCCACTTCGGAGGGTACGAAAGAACTCTCCAACTGCTACACTGAAAAGATCTCCCCCACCAGCGGAGAGGGTTCCGGAAACGAACCTGGAGCAGCCCCCTCAATGGCTATCCTCCAAAATTTATAAAGTTTGGCGAAGGGTTCAAGACTCCGTAATTGACTAAGGTCACTCTCGTCAGCAGAAAAGGGCGAAGTACAGGAAGAAAAGGACCGTCCAATCAAACAGCAAAGGACGACCACCACTAGGGTGCCTGCTGCAACGGCCCCCTTAACTTCAACGGCCCATAAGAGAAGGAGGCCAGAGAAAATTCCTACGCCCGCGGCAAATGCCAAGGATAGCGAGCCCAAACGCCCTAGGTCTGGGGGCATGGTAGTTCATACCATGTACATGGCGTCAGGAAAGGAGGACAGCCGTGCATCTACAGGTCATAGACCGCTTATACGGTCAGTGACCAAAGCTCAAGAGCAACAGCAAAAGCTCCAGGAGATGATAAACGCGATGGCCGCACTCACTGAGCCAAAAGAAAATCCTAAAACGTCCTCGGATGAACGCCAGGAGCAAGAGACTAACGCCGAGTTCCTTCGTCGGATATTGGAGAAGAAGGATAAAGAGGCTGCTGAACAGGAAGCCAACATAAAGCGTATGGGCCTCCTGTTCCAAGACATGGTGAGGATGATGATCCAACAAGATCCTCCGGCCGAAGAGCCCCCGATCGTCCTTGAAGACGATAGGGGAGAAACGTCGAATCCTCCGCCAGCTCTGTCAACAGCTAAGGAGGAGACAATCTCCAAAGCTGACTTGGATGAGTACATAGCCCAACAAATACGGGTTCATCATGCGACCGAAGCAGCCGGCCAGATCGTAAAAATAGGACGACCATATCCGAGCTGGTACGACCAGATCAAGTACCCGCCGGGCTATACAATACCGAAATTCTATGTCTATAAGGGGACGGGCAATCCCCACCAGCATGTTGCCCAGTTCAGAGCGCTTTGCGGCAACACCGGCGGTGATGATAAGTTGTTGCTTCGCCAATTCGTTAGCAACTTGTCAGATACAGCGTTCGAGTGGTACTCTGAGCTCCCAAACGACTCTATCAAGACCTTTGCGGAGATGGAGCTGCTATTTACCCAGCGTTTTGCAAGCGCCAGTGAACGCACCCCGATGACGGCATTGATTAATGCCAGGGTGAAGCCAGGTGAGACATGGGTCCAATATGCTATACGGTGGCGAATTTATGGTCAAAATGCGAGCAACGCATTGAAGAAGCTACTGCAGTGGGTATGTTTGTGGGAACCCTTGATCCGCAAGCAACAATCTCGCAATTTATGATGTTCTTCAAGCCGACTACCTTCCAGGCCCTGATTGACAAGCTAGCGCAAATAGATCAGATGGGCCATAGACCTCCTCTTCCAAAGCTGGACTCCCGAAACGAAAAGGGGAAGGGGAAAGCGATCGTTGTCGCTAATGCTCAACAACAGCCGAGCAACTCGAAGCTGGTTGTTCGTCAGAATAATATGCGTCCGCACGTACCCCTTGAAGAGAGGCGAGGACGTCCTTACCCGTTTCCCCGAGATAAAACGAGAAGATTATTCGAGCTGGCGTTGCGCAACCGACTTATAAATCTGCCGGATCCAAAACGTCCGTCGTAACCAAATGATGTCAATGAGCCCAACTACTGTCCCTATCACCGAGTACTGGGTCATCCGATCGAAGATTGCTACGTCTTCAAGAATTGGCTTAAAGACCAGTACCAACAGGGCAAGTTCGCGTTATCCGACAGATGGAAGGTGAATCCGCCGCAACCTCACGCCTCTAAAAAGTTGAATATGCCGGGGGCAACATGCTCTCTCGTCGAAGAAGCCCCATGGGAGGTTGTGCTGTCAGCCAAGACAAGGAGGATGCTGAACGATCTTCAAACATGCCCAGCGATCAAATGGAAGAACCCGTTGGAACCTCAGATCATTGAGGGATGTTGAAGCCGCGTCCAACTCTAAAGACCGATGGTGGTGGCCCAAGCACTCACAACCATCCGTCAAAATCTTCGAAGAAGAAGAAGAAGAAATCCGAGAAGCCCGTGAAGCCTGGCGACAAGCGCACGGACTTGCAAAAACAAATTGACACGCTGGAGGAATACAACCAGAAAGCACGGACTCCTATCACACTCCAAGAATTCCTCAAACATGTCTTTCAAGAGGAAGATAAGGAGGAAAGTTCGTCGGATGAGTCTGAGGAATACGTGGCGAGCTGCCATATGATCTCCCATTCGCTGACGGACGATGAGGAGACTCCTTGCATTGAAAAGATGGGGGCAGATCCCGAACCAAAAATTCTGGGGCCATCAGATGAAGTAATTGACGCATTCCTTAACGAAGCTCTGTTGAAAAGTAAAGCTGATCGGGGACGCGAGACGACTATATTTGAAAGGGCCAAGCGCCAGCGACTTGATGAAAGAGCTGAGACGCTCCTGCTGGAGCAAAATACATCCACCGCGGATAGAAGCAAATTCAAGACGAGAAAAAGGTTCGCTAAGGCCATATCAATGGGCATGAAGCTACCATCCTCTGAAGGAAACATTACTGGTGAAGCGGAAATGCACCCCTTCTACTGCTTGTATCATCGGAAGATTTCGCACCCCACCGAAGAGTGCAAAACTTTCAATACATGGTGGCAAGGATATGTGGCTCACCGACAGCATTTTAAGCGGGAAAAGCGCAAAACTCGCCGAGAGCAGAAAGGTACGACCGAGGGGCTTAACAGAACTACCGGCAATTGTCGCATGGTTAATGCCGGGGGATCGCAAGTGCTCACATTCGGGAGCGATTCTGACGAGGAGCTGGCTCTCAGCCCCCTCTTTAAAGAGTTCACCTCAGGAAAAGAGGAAGAGCCGAGGGCCTGCGAAAATATCCGGCTGCATAATCGGACGCTACCCGAAAAGAATCTCGGACTCTCAAACAAGAAAGATAAAGGGAAAGAAAAGGTCTCTGAGGATATTTCCCTGGATGACCAAGTTGTGGAAGAGCTAACTGCCAAGGACCCGCCGAAGAAAAATAAGGTGGATTACAACGTCTTGGCGCATCTGAGAAAGCTACCCTCGCAGCTCAGCATTCTTGACACCCTTCTACTATCAAAAGAAGCAAGAGATTCGTTAATCAAGGCCCTACAGGATCCGAAGCAGTTCCAAGCTTTCCTGGCTGAAGAAAAGATGAAGGATGAATTGGAGGAAGTGCACACAGCCAATGTCACTTTTGGTGATGAAGACCTTCTCCTTGGGACGTGCGAACACAATCACCCCCTCTATGTCTCAGGATACTGCCATGATATAAAGATAGGCAAAATCCCGATCGACAATGTATCCTCCGTTAATCTCCTCAACGTGCGGGTGTTAAAAGAAATCTGCATGAGCGTCCAGCACCTTGCTTGGGACAAGATCACCATCTCCGGGTTTGACTCCCAGTCATCAAGAACTCTTGGGTCTGTGATACTGACGCTACGCTTCGGGCTACTCGTCACGGACATTAAGTTCCACGTCATAGACGCCAAGACATGCTACAATGCTCTGCTCGGCCGACCATGGTTACACGAGTACAACATCATCCCTTCTACGCAACATCAGTGTATAAAGTATTTTAAGGATGGTCTCGGGTATACCGTGACGGGAGAATTGAACCTGTTCTCTGTGAACGAGGTTCGCAAATATGAAGACGCCAAATACTTCTTACCGGATTTCGAAGACACGGAGAGGTGTCACAAACCGGAGAATAAATCTAATGCCATTATCCCTGTCTTCGGCAGTGATACCGAGGAGGAGGAAGAGGTAGTTTATTCGGGTCCATCCCAACACAACAAGCCGGGACAGTCCGCTCCTATGTTGATATTTGGTAGCGACTCAAAAGACGAGGTCCATACTGTATTCTCTGCTCGACCTTCAATACAAACGTCCGCTGACGAAGAGCAAAGTCTGCAAGTCGCCATGGTTCCACCTAAACACCATAAAGAACTGGATGCACTTGATATCTACAGTGTAGAGGAGCTGCGGACGTTCTATGTCCCTCCCAGGCGAAGAGGTGAAAAGGCAATTCTATTCTACCGCTCTGAAGAAACCAAAGTGGAGAAAGAAACTTGGCACGGTATGGATCCTACGCTTGACAGGCTTCAGACTATCCGTCTGCCCAGATATTATACAGAAGGCTTGAAGAGGTTGCTGAAGCGCCAGGGGATATCCTTTAAACAGACCACTCGAAAAGCCAAATTCTATGATAGGGTTTGGAACATTCCCGGGACTCAGCACAAGTTGCCTAATGGGAGAATGGAAACAATCGGGCTTGGATACATTCGGTCCAAGAAACGAGGGCTACTCCATGGTTGCTACGTCGTGCATGACTTCGATGAAGAAGCGGATGCTCAATGGGAAGATGCTAATCCTGAACCAGTAAAAGTTCCTGATGCAAAAGTGCCCAGTCTGTCGTTCGAAGAGCAAATGGACAAGCTTATAAGGGAAGCTGGTCAAAAAGTCCGAGACGACCACAACCGCGAAATGGCAATCTACGAGAAACCCAAAACACAACGCCTCCTCCAACAGGCTGTGAAAGATGAAAATACCGCTCCCTGTCAACCTGTTATAAAGAAAGCTCGACGCAGAGGCAGAAACAAGTCGAAACGCGAAAAAGACGCTCAACAGCAACAAAGCGGGACTAAGAAGCCACGCAAGTGGGAATCGAGCGGTTCCGATCTATCCCTCATAAGAAAAATGGGTCGAGCGTACTCTTTTCCTCAGGACAAAACGAAGAAAATACTTGACCTTACTCTAAAACATCAAATGCTTACACTGCCGGAGTCTAAACACCCCGAACAAGCAAGCGAAGTCTCACACCCAGACTATTGCTTTTATCACCGAGTGGTAGGGCACCCTCTCGAGGACTGCTTCACCTTCAAGAATTGGGTTGAAGATCAGTATCAGCTTAGCAAGTTCGCTCTGTCTGACAACTGGAGGGTAACGCCGCCACAGAAGCACGAACCCAAGGCCACGAAAGAAGAACCAGTTCCACATTGGGCTTGGAAGCGAATTCGTACTTGTCACATGATAACAATATTAAAAGAAGAGCCCGAGAACATGGATAACCTTCCCTGGTGCTTCAAAAACAGCAACGATGAGGTGATCTCAGAATATCCACCAGCGCCAAAAGAGCTGGAAGATGGAATACATACTACTGCGGATAACCTCAAGAAAATTGAGTTGGGGACGGCGAATGACCTGCGACCGACATTCGTCAGCGAGCTGCTGTCTGAAGAAAGGGTGGCTACATTAAAAAACCTGCTTATGCAGCATAAAGATTGCTTCGCATGGAACTATTCCGAAATGCCGGGACTAGATCCAGAAATTGCTGTGCACAAATTGGCAATATCCCCAGACATCAAGCCAGTCAAGCAGGCACCAAGAAGAATGCGGCTCGAGCTTGAGATAAGCATCAATGCTGAGGTCAAGAAGCTGATCGACTCTGGCTTCATCCAGGAAGTTCAATACCCTGAATGGATCGCCAACATCGTCCCCGTGATGAAGAAAAATGGAACGGTGCGCATATGCATGGACTTTCGGGATCTCAATAAAGCTTGCCCGAAGGATGATTTCATAGTGCCAGTCACCGAACTGATGATAGACAACACGTCCACTCATAAGGTTTTCTCCTTCATGGACGGCTCATCAGGGTATAATCAGATAAAGATGCATCCTGAAGACTAGAAGCACACCGCTTTCCGGACTCCTTTGGGAATATTCTACTACAAGGTGATGCCCTTTGGTCTAAAGAACGCCGGTGCCACCTATCAGAGGGCCATGACGAAGATCTTCGATGACCTTATACATGAAATCGTCGAATGTTATATCGATGACCTCGTGGTTAAGAGCAAATCATACGAAGAACATCTCGAGTATCTAAAGATTGTATTTCGACGTCTTCGACAATACAACTTGAAGATGAACCCTCTCAAGTGTGCATTCGGAGTTTCTTCGGGCAAATTCCTGGGATTCATCGTCCGACACCGAGGTATCGAAGTCGATCCGTCAAAGATCAAGGCAATCATGGAAATGCCTCCTCCAAGGACTCTCAAGCAGTTGCGGTCCCTCCAAGGAAAGCTCGCGTACATACGGCGATTTATAGCCAACCTTTCAGGCAAGTGCCGTCCTTACAGCCACCGGATGAAGAAGGGAACCCCGTTCGTCTGGGATCATAAATTCCAAGAAGCGCTGGATGAAATCAAGAAGTGCCTCCAGAATCCGCCAGTGTTAACTGCTCCGGTTAAGGGAAAGCCTCTCATCCTTTATACAACCGCCCTCGAAGGTTCTTTAGGCGCATTGTGGGCACAAAAGAATGACCAGGGGAAAGAAAGAGCACTCTACTACTTAAGTCGAGTTCTTCTGGGGGCAGAAGGCAACTACTCCCCTATTGAAAAACACTGCCTGGCGTTGATCTTCGCGATAACAAAGCTCAGGCACTATGCGTTGGCGCATGAGGTCTGTCTCATTTCGAAGGTAGACCCTCTTAAATATTTAATGTCAAAGGACATATGGATGGGGCGACTCGCTAAATGGGCCCTGCTCTTGATGGAGTTCTCGATAACGTATCAACCTCTCAAAGCAGTGAAAGGCCAGGCCATTGCCGACTTCCTCGCTGAGCATTCGATACCTGCCGATTCTCCTCTGAATTGCGAACTGCCAGACGAACATGCGTTTGACGCAATCGATGGTGGTGATACCCGATGGGAGCTTTATTTTGATAGAGCATCTTCCATGAAGAAGCGCAGACAAAACACCCCCATAATCAAGTCGGGGGTAGGCCTCATCTTCGTAACTCCACAAGGAGGGATTATGCGCTTCGCCTTCTCCTTGACAGAGCCGAGGACGAATAATGAAGCCGAATACGAAGCTTTGATAGCAGGCCTCGAGATCGCTATCGACATGGGAATTGAAAACTCCTCATATATGGAGACTCCCAACTGGTCATCAGTCAGGTAAATGGCGACTACCAAACGTGCAAGCCAGAGTTGGTGAAGTATGGAGAAAAGGTGCAGCAACTGTTGACCCAAATTCCCTCCTATACTTTGGAGAACATACCGCGCACGGAAAACAGCAAAGCGGACGCGTTGGCCAAACTCGCTAAAGAATTGGCTGATGAGAACCTCGATGACGTAAGAATCGTGGTACAAAGCCGTCGGGTGCTCGCCCCAGCGGAAATATCTTCAGAATCACCCGAAGAAAAGGGAGCGACCGAGCAAATGGCTCTGCAAATAAAAGACCGGGAAAAGGCCGAGGATTGGAGGGAAGTCTTTATAGACTACTTCAAATACCGTCGAACGCCCGAAGATGCGTCCTCAAGACATCAGCTTATGAAACGAGCTCTGTCTTTTGCCTTCGTCAATGATACTCTGTATAAGAGGTTGTTCGATTCTTTGTGGTTGAGATGCCTGGGACCTGACGAATCGAAAAGAGTCGTTCAGGAAGTTCATGACGGACTCTGCAGTTCTCACCAAGCAGGCCCGAAGATGAAGTTGAAAATTAAACGGATGGGTTACTACTGGCCCACGATGATCCAAGACTGCCTCGAATATGCGAAGCAATTCCACTCATGCCAAATCCATGGGGACTTCATCCACCAGCATCCAAATCCACTCCATCCAACGGTGGCTAGCTGGCCATTCGAAATGTGGGGGACTGACATAGTCGGCCCCATCGAACCAGCATCGTCTAGAGGACATCGTTTCATCCTGGCGACAACTGACTACTTCTCCAAATGGGCAGAAGCAGTACCGTTGAGGGAAGTGAAGACGGAGAATATCCTCCATTTCTTCAAGACGCACATCATATATCGGTTTGGAACTCCGCGACGGATCATCTCCGATAACGGGCCAGCTTACAGAAGCCACAAGATCAGTCGCTTCGCGCAACAATACAATATAGACTGAAGATATTCCTCGGTTTATAATCCGCGAGCTAACGGTCTGGCCGAGGCCTTCAACAAGACCTTGATGAAGATCATGAAGAAGACAGTGTCCCGAAATAAGAAGGACTGGCACGAGAGACTACAAGAAGCTCTCTGGGCGTATCGAACTACGTTCAAAACGGCCACGAACACAATGCCATATGCGTTGGTATTCGGTACAGAAGCAGTACTCTCCCTTGAGATAGAGTTACCCTCTCTACGAGTGGCAGTCCACCACGAGCTGACGGATGAAGAAAATGCTCACCTTCGGCTTGAGGAGCTTGATGTCCTTGATGAAACCCGGCTCATAGCATAACAAAATCTGGAGGCCTATAAAGCAAAGATGACGCGCTCATATGAAAGATTGACCCGGCCGAGGACATTCCGCCAAGGCGAACTCGTGCTAGTGGTCAAAAGTCCTATGATCCCCAATCGCGCCAAGCTGGGAAAATTCGAGCCAAACTATGAAGGCCCGTATATCATAGACAAGGTCTACCAGGGTGGAGCCTATCTACTCATGGATATGCACGGTGAAAGACCTTACAGGCCAATAAATGGTCGATTCCTAAAGAAATACTACGCTTAGCGAGTTACTGCCTAGGTCAATGATAGATGACGACGACTATGTCAGCTCGCTATCTTCCTAAGCTCAAACCTTATAAGCAGTAGCCAGCCTTCCCTTGGACGGACCGAAATGTCCTTAAACTAATGGCGGACCACTACGTCCTAAAACTAGTTGTTGACCGAGATGTCGATAAACTACGGTGGATTGAAATATCACAAAGCCGATAAAAATAATAATAATAATAATAAATATATATATAATAAACGGTATGTCCATAAGCAAAATCGGCACGGATGAAAACCCGAAAGGGCTCCGTGAGTAAAAACAGCAGGGCTACCGGCGAGTGTTCGTGAAAACCCGAAAGGGCGCGACCTCGTAAAAAAAAGGAAGAGAAAGAAAATAAAAAGAATAAAAAAAACGGTATATCCATAAGCAAAATGGTTACGGATGAAAACCCGAAAAGGCTCCATGAGTAAAAACAGCAGGACTACCGGCGAGTGTTTGTGAAAACCTGAAAGGGCGCAACCTCGTTAAAGGACACTTACAGGGTCCTCTCGACCTTGTAAGGTGAAACCATCCGCGTGAGATCCTTACGACTCACAAGGAAGCAACACACTTAGGGATCCACACGATTCCTAAGGAGAAAATACACTTGTGAGATCCTCACGACTCGTAAGGAGAACTCTCTTATGGGACCCTCACGGCTCATAAGATTTGAAAGTCTTAAGTTACAGAGACCTAAACCTGTACTTAAGCAACTCCCACAACCTTCGATATTGCCCTACAAGTGGTTCAATACTGACCCTTGTATACAATCCACGGGTGCGAGCAAACATTTCCCTAACCAAGTCCCATCCGTGACTGGGGATATGTACGCACGATGAACAACCCTTATAAGTCCTCTCAACATATAAGGAGAAAACCCTCTTGTAAGATCCTTACGACTTACAGAAGAACATACACTTAGGAATCCTCACGGTCCCTAAGGAGAAAATACACCTACGAGATCCTCACAACTTGTAGGGAGAAATACCTTTGTGAGACCCTTACGGCTCATGAAGTCAAAAGCCTTAGCCGACAGGACCTTAACCCTGTTCGCTAAGCCACCTTTGTTCGACATCGACGGAGGCAAATGATGATTCGCTCCTGGCAATATCCCAGTTGTAGCGGTGCTGATGCCGAAATCGGTGTCTAATTTCAGGTTTACGGTGAAAAGCCGGTAGGCCGCACATGCATACGAAGTAGCCGAAATAATGGGGCAACTTGCAATAAAAAGCAGCAAGTAAAAACGTATGCATACAAAATAGCCGAAATGATTGGGCAACTCGCAATAAAAAGCAGCGAGTAAAAATAAAATAAATAGCCGAAATGATTGGGCACCTTGAAAAATAGCCGAAATGATTAGGCAATCGCGACTTTCGCGATGTAAAAAGCTGAAATGATAGAGTATCGCGGAAATAAAATAATAAAAATGAATGAAACTTTTGCCCTGCAGGTAAGTCCATAGTGACCCCTGTATACAATCCATGGGCATAAACAAAAAAATGGGAAAGGGGACTACATTTCCCCACCAGGCTGTGTCAAAGGGAAGTCAGATCACGACGACCACATCTACAGCCTGGAGACCAACAGCGGCGTTCCTCCTCATTCCAGCAGGACATAGACGTGACATCACCAATCGGAGCTACGGCAAAGTCCCCAGTTCCAAGACTCTACGGTTCACAGACAACCTAGAGTCAACCAACGACCTCCGTTGCGGAAACAAGTCAACAAATGACCTCCATCACGGAAACAAGTCAGCAAATGACCTCCGTCGCGGAAACAAGTCAGCCAACGACCTCCGTCTCGGAAACAAGTCAGCCAATGACCTCCGCCGCGGAAACAAATCAGCCAATGATCTCCTCGTCGGAACAACGCTCTGACCCGGAAACAAGTCAGCCAATGACCTCCTCGTCGGAACAACGCTCCGACCCGGAAACAAGTCAGCCAACGACCTCCCCGTCGGAGCAATACTTCGACTCGGAAACAAGTCAACTCACCAACCACTTACGAGTGCTCTCGATTTGTAAGGGAGAAAATTCTTTTATAAGATCCTTACGACTTATAAGAGAAAACACACTTAGGAATCCTCACGATTCCTAAGAAGAAAATCCACCTACGAGATCCTCTCGATCCGTAGGGAGAAAAATCTCTATGAGACCCTCACGGCTCATAGAGTTGAAAAGTCTTAGGCGGCAGATCTGAACCTGCGGCCTAAGCCATCGCTATCTCGTGAAGAAACCAAAATGCTCGCTCTATTATCTGTCAACCATGTTCACTAAGGTAACATGCGGATAATAAAAAAAGAAGAAAGCGACAGAAAGAACATCTGATTGGCGTTGGATTAAACATTCGAGACACACTCATTCACGCATGTGCGAAAGACTCAGAACGGGGAATAAGACAAGCTGAAATAAAAATGTTCATTCATATTCCAAAAGGGTTCTTACAATCATGAAGAAATAAATAACAAAATTATTAAAATGTCTACAATGGTATAACCTCAGACCCAGGACATGGGTTGAGGAACTCGAAGGTAACCCTATCTAAGACTTTCCAAGCCTCGCGGACCATCCTAGTATGCTTTCTTTCACGAGCACAAGCGTTGGGGTCCCCCCTGATGTCTTCCTCCCTCCAATAAGCAGCGAGTATGGCGGACTGTTGGAAAGCCTGGTGCAGGAGATCGACAAGATTGTCTCGCCGTCTCTTCGAGATTAGGTGCATCAGATACACCGAGTGCACCTTGTCCTCAGCAGCATCCAACACCCCAAGCAGCACACTGGAACATAATAAGGGAAGTGCTTCCCAAATGGCTCTCACAATAAGCTTCAGGAGAGAGGAGCGTCGAGGAAGCAGTTGACCATTGTACGCGTCGAAACGACTCATGATCTCGGCACACTCGGCGTTGGTAAATTCCCGGTTCTGAGAATGACCGAGTCGGTGGATGTATCCGTAAGAGATGATTTCATCAAGATTGTACATGTGGGCGTCCATTGTTTCTGTGAAAGAGAAACAACAAAATTATCAGAAAGACTGATTAAGCAAAGCGATATACTGCACCGAGGAATAAAATGCCATCTTTAAACTCCAAGATCAATGAAAAACTCCTAAGAGTTCTTTTATATGATTTGGAAAGAGCAAAGCTCCATTAATGAAATGAGAAAATACAAGGAAAATCTTTTAGAGAGGAAAGCTCTATTAATGGAACCCTAATAGGGTTCTCCTTAGTCCTCTTTAGACCCCTTTAGAGCAAAGCTCTGCTAAGTGAAACCCTAAATGGGTCTTCTTTATATCAGGGATCTATTGAGAGCAAGGCTTTTAAAATTGATTTAATCTAATCCAAATTAATTTTTTTACCTAAAATTCTCTAAAGTTTGAACTTTTAAAAGTGTTTAAACGAAAGAGCAGGGCTCTGAGATTCTGAAAGTAAAACTTTTGGAGATGGTGATCATCTTTGGAGGACCAAAGGTCCTATTTATAGGCATCAAATGCCCTTTCAGCTTCCAAAAGTTGCCGCAACGGTTGGAATTCTGCCACTGTTGCGCTCGCGTTTTGGGGCTACGTAAGCGCAACGGTGGGGGGGCATTTGTTTACCCTAATCAGAGCAAAGCTCTATTCAAATTCCAAGGCGGGAGATAAAGCAACGCTTCCGATTCCCCCCAATCAGAGCAAAGCTCTACTTTGAAAATTTAAACTTTAATAAATGAAGCAACGCTTTAGATCCTCTACGCTGCGCGCAGGGCGCCACGTGTCAAAATCAGGCACGCCAGCGCAGAGAGCGCAGCGCCCGAGGCGGCGCGCCCAATCAGAGCAAGGCTTTATTTAAAACAAAAATTAAAGGAAGCAACGCTTCAGTTGCGCAAGCGCCGCGCTGCGCGACACGCGCAAGCGCAGTTGCGCAAACGCAGTGGCGCAAGCACTGCGCTACGCGACACGTGTCAGCGCAAACGCAGTTGCGCTGCGCGACACATGTCAGCGCGGTTGCGCTGCGCTCTGCGGTGCGTGACACGTGTCACGTGCTGGGGCGTTTGCGCCAAACAGAATTAAATTCTAGTAAGATTCTTATGTTCTTATTAAAACAAGAAGATTGTCTTCTGTAAAACAGAAGCCCTTGGATCAAAGATTCAACGGTGGGGAAAATTCCCCAAATCACTTAGAGAAGGATCTCTTTAATAAACTTAACAAATCTATGGGCACTATATAAAGACCCCTAGACCCCAACTCAAAAGAGGATCAACATTGTGAGAGATTAAGAACCTCATAACAGAGAGAACTCTGAAGAAAGTTCAAAAAAAAGGTAAAAACCTTCATAAGATAGAAGAATTTCTTCTAATAGATCATTTATCTAAGAACAAGATCAATGATCTTCAAATAATAATAAGTGCCTTGCACTTTTTATGAACCACTGGTTCTCTGAAAATAAGATAAAACAAGAAAAACTTGTTTTCTCTGATCTAAATTGGATCAAGAAATTAAACAGTGCCCTGCACTTATAAAATTTGCACTGTTGCACTCTTGGGTTGGCGCAAGCCACCAGAGAGCGCCACGTGTCAGCACCTGAACCACTTACGCTATGCTCTTTTAAGATAGAGCCTTTCTCTCTAAAATTGGCGCAACTCACCAGAGCGCGCCACGTGTCAGCAGCGCAAGCGCAGCGCACTGCGCTTGCGTGACACGTGTCGTCACCACAAGCGCTTGCGCTCAGTGATTGGCGCAAAGCGCCTGACAAATGCAAAGCATTGTTTACTAAAGGGCCAGGCCCAAATAAAAAAGACCCTAGTAGGCCAAAATAAATTGCAATGCAATAAAAGGGCAGAGCCCAAACAAAATAAAATGATGCTCTGCATCATTTATAAAAGGGCAGAGCCCAAACAAAATAAAATGCAGAGCCCAGACAGAATTGATGTTCTGCCTAATTTATAAATGGGCAGAGCCCAAACAAAATAAAAAATGCAATGTATTATTTAAAAAGGGGCAAAGCCCTAGCACAGGCCTATTAGGCCAAAAACAAATAAGAGCGTTGAACATTCTTTTTTCAACTGGACTTAGCCCAATCGTGGCCGTAAGTCCTCAAATTAAATTGACTGAGCAAGACTGCTCTCCTAAATCAATTTACGTCTGGTTCAAGGGTACATCTCTGAACTCCTCTGACACCTGTCGTTGTAATCCTTCAACAACGTCAGAGAGGTGACGGGTCCCGACGGCCACAAAGAACATGGACCACCACGTCCCTAAACTGGAACATGGACCACCACGTCCCTAAACTGGAACATGGACCACCATGTCCCTAAACTGGCAATGGACCACCATGTCCCTAAACTGGAAATTGACCGCAACGTCATTAAACTAAACAATAGAGCCAATTGCTTTTTTGTTGGATCTAAACGATCCCGTTAAGTTGACCTTAGCCTGGAGATTAGGCTAACGTATCCTTAACAAAAGTTTAAGTCGATCTTAGGCTCAATATGGCTAACGTATCCTTAAACTAAAACACCGAACTCAAATCTAAGTAAATACGGATTTGGACTAATCCACGTCCTATGGGCGATGGCATAACTTAGTCTCCGTATACAATCCACGGGCAACCACAAACAAAACAAACACACACTATACGAAGTGAAATTCTGGAGAAGGAGAAAGTTATTACCGCGATGCGGTAGCGTAATTAACTGCAGGGGCTTGCGCCTGCAGGGAAGAGCGTCCCCACAATCAAAAACCTCTCAAGCGAGGGGGAATCTGACGAAGTCTGCTACATCGGCCGCATCCGTCCAAACCTCCGATACACGGTGCCATAAATCAACTTGGCATCTTCGGAGAGGTGGACGGATAAAACCAAATAGCATCTGCCCCGAATCTCAGTGTCAGGACTTCGCAGTTCTGTGCGCCGTCGTTCGGAGGGGAATAGAGGTAATGACCTATCTCTCACATACACACATATTGACCTAGCATGATTCTCTTGAGACTTAACTTTTGTGGCAAAATACGACTTTACATCAAAATACCATGAACTCTAAAAAACCGTTCTCTTTGAATTGTATTATCAAACTTTTTGCAATTATACCTCTAGAACCCATTTTGGGGAACCTGTTATTGGATGGTGCGGATTATCGCACATTCTCGGACTAGTAAAGCGAGATGCAAACCTCCTCACGGAGCATACGATCTCGAAAGAATTTTAATACGATTTTTAAGAAAAACGAGATTTTCTACTTAATAAATAAAATTAATTTTTAAATAATTATATAAATATTATCAAACCATATATTTTTAATATATAATAAAATTCCATATTTTCTAGAAAATAAAAGAATGATAAGTTTCATTAAAATACCATCAAGTATCAATACAAGTTACACTAAAATACCTTGAACTATTCAAGCAAAATTAATTTTCACTAATATACCTCACTCTTTAAAATTCATATCCATGGAAACCCTAAGGAACATAAATAATTACTCGAGATTTATTTTGAAACTATATAAAATATTTTTCATAAAACCCCATCGAGATATATAAAATTACATTAAGGACCCGAGTAAATATAGGTTTAAGGGGGGCCAATTCTCTTGAACCTCAGCGAGCCGGAGAAAGTGGGTGCTTGCCTATTTAAGGTAGAAAAACTAAAACGGAGTTATCAATGGTAATTGTCCTGGAAAAAGACACAAATCCTGCCGTTCATGTACAGCAGTTACCGATAACTCCTAAACCTAATTCAAGATCCAAATTTTGTTTAAAGTGACTGACTCAAGTCTGAGTCCATTTCAATCTGAATCCAATACAAACATGAATCCAATATATCAAATATGAACCTGGATACCGTGACTTGATTTGACCGAACCATGGTTATGGATTAACTTCATTACATGACTACTTGATACATCATAAACTTGTTTATATGAACAACTTATACCATGATCTCGGAAAGTCTGATAATTACCAATCAATACAATATATATTACGGGGTTTAACGGGGTCGACTGGTATGGAATGTGTTAAAAGTAACACGATGATGGACACTAAAAGACACCTATATGAACATCCTGTGCCGTTGTCCCGTGGGTTTTGATGGGGCCTTATACTTACATGTTACCATAGTCCACGGGATAGTTGGACTCCTCTTGTATACACCGATACATTCTTTACCAAGCTACAGATAACTACGTTAGCATAACAAACAGAAAATTTACCAGTTCTATTCTCTTTACTTGTTTATTCCATTCTATCTTTTGGGACTTACCGAATGCTAGTTCACTGACGACATTCATGTCTCTTCTTACTTTGGAATGTTCGCATTTTTTCGACGCCACAAGAGGAAATTCCCTCCTATGGCACCTTTCCTCCATTAACCTCATATATAAATTATGAAGAATAATTAGTGAGCTAATGATATTAGTTAAGATATAATTATATCAAATATAATATATATCACATTATTAAATCAACACTTGATTTAATAATCCGGTTATATCACATATGACCGTCTAATATCATTTATCTGTGTATCACATTATCAAATCAACACTTGATTCAATAATCTGGTTATATCTCATATAACCTAACTTGATAACAGATAACTGCCATATTACAATACTGTATCACATACACATATTTAATCAGGCCCATGCACATATCACATATGTGCCCTATTTCGTTTCGCATGAACCAGAAAACTTCTGTGTGGGACTCTAAAGACTCGTCAATACGCCAATAGTAGGTGATGATCACATCAGTCACCTACAAGCCGTCAGCGGTACTAGCTAGACGTAACGGCTACTCGGGTATTGAGCGATATGAAGATCAACAAGCAAGCTTGTCCATACGCTCCATGAAGCCTATCAGTAACACTACCGTACAGTCTGGTCTCTTCGTCTGATATGTCACATATCATGTTTAGGGGTGGTAAACGTCAGACCCCAGTAACGTGATAAGTCATGTCGATATCTGGCCTATAACGGTTCAAGAAACTACTGATAACTCTTATCAATAAATCTCAGCAGCAGCCCTAGCCAGGGACTTCCAGTTATAGCCAATCGAGCATAGTGTAACATCAACCCCCAATACCGGGAGAGACGAAACCCCTCCCATCGCGCATTGCCTCCATATGACTCGGGACTGTACCCAAAATCCACATGTTTGCACAACTCCTCTTGAGCATGGTAGGGAGGAAATCAAAGCACAGTGGGAGCCACACAAGACTCTATGACGATCTCGAGTCTACAGACTAATCTGTACTCGTGTCACCAGAGAACTGCTATCTGACGATAGGTATAATACCAACTAGGAGTTCTCGGCAAGTCCTGTTCGGTGTACCCATTCTCTAATGAGCACCTGTGTACAATCTTTGATGTCATACATCAATGGTTGTGGGATCAACCATCGCCCTCTAAGGGATAAGAAACGTACACACTAGTATACTCTAGAATATCGATGCCCTATCTCGATATCCCCTCGACTAGGAACTGTTAAAGGATGTACTTTTGGACCACCCTGGCCCCACTAGTATGATCTCATTATAATCCTGTTAGTCAAGTACATATCCTAAGGGCTTTATCAACATGTAAGAGACAGACAGTATAAAAATACCAGTCTACATATTAAGATAAAGGCAACCAGATAGTATACTATCATGTCGAGCAAGAAAGTCCTTTATATATATGTCCAAGCATCCACTGTATCATACAATAATGGCCTCTAGGACATACATATTCCTAACAATGTTAGCTCACTCAAGATTTTCTTTTCTACAAATACATATAAATATATATGAGATATATATTAATGTATTTACTATTGTGTCATGCTAGATGATACATTGGACATGGGTGTATGAGACTCACACTAAACTAAAGATAATTTGGGTGTGTTACGACCCGAAGGTACGGAACGTGACCGACACTTAAATTACGAAACGTCTAGAGGCGTAACATAATCTAAGCAAGCCGAAACCCAGAAATCTAAACCATTTAAAAGAAGAAGTAAAGAAAAAACATGTTTAAAAGCAACATCAAATTTTCTCAAAAATTTCGGCAGAGTCTCCTTTGTAAAAACTGGCCTCAAACGGGTACAAATAAGAATAATATATACAAGCAATAAAAAGGCATCACCAAGCGGGAGCTAGCTCTACGCCAAAAGGTGGAAACAACCACACAATGCACCAAAATATACAACGCCGAAGGGCGAGGCTCAAAACTCAAAAGAAAACCAAATCCACCAAAAACCATAATAATACAAGCGCGACTCTAAGGTCGAAATAAAAACAACTGGTCTTCTAAATCTATCAAGTATTACAAGTCTGGTTGATGGAGCTTACTAGATACAAATGAAATAATAAAAGTACAACGGCGGTCCTGATACAAGTGAACCAACCTACCAAGCAAATCAGCCTGAATGAAATGATGTGCCGGCAAGCTTCCAAGGAAACCTGTAAGAAAATTTGGCACAACGGGGGTGAGTTGCCAACTCGTGAGTAGAAAACATCTGCGAGTAGAAATCGCATGCACGACGATCTCCTAGGTCATAATAATATACTTAACATATCAATAGTCATCTAGTAGTGGCAGGGTAATAATCTATGCGTAAGTGCAATACTCAGTGCTCGTGTCAGTGCCTCAAGTAATAACATGTCATGTGTATGAGTATGCATGCATCATGAATGTAAAACAATCAACCATGAAATCTGGATATATCTGTATAAGAAATCTTTAGCTTTTATCATAGTAAAATTTATATGGTAATCTGAAACATCATCAATGAAATCGATGGAAATCCGTGTCAAGTATCGACACAAAACATGTAAATCTCAAGGTCTCAATACCTCATAGTCTCAATATCTCATAGTCTCAATATCTCGGACTCCGTCAGTCCGGATCGGCCCATATCATCAAATCTCATGACAACGGTCGGTATCCTCCGGATATCCGCCGTGCCAGATATCACCGGTAGATAGTCTTCCCCAGCCAGGCTCATCGTCATCCCCACAAAAATACTCTCTCCCCGGGGTACCGTACCGGGCCCACCATGTAACCGAGACGGTTCCTCCACTCCTCGAATCGGGTCTCAAAATCCAACAGAAAACATGAAAACTCATGGTGGACGACCCATACATCACGAGAAAACCGCAACTTACATTTTAAAAATGATAATTATAAGCTTTTATTAAATTCTTGCAGTTTTCCCCCAAAATCCAGAAATCTCATAGAAATCCAAAATCCCAAAATCATGAGTAAGTAAATAATGAGTATTGGCATAAGCCCCACAGTACTGCATGATAATATAAATATGTGAATGCATGAAATGTCTAAGTAATACATGTAATGTCTAAACTATCACATGAAAGTAATCACACAATATTATATTGGACTAGCATTTAGCTAATTATATCAATAAAAAGATAATATGTTTTAAAGTGTACTTGACATGGTAATTACCGATGATGATGTGTGTGAGCCGACAAATAAGTATACGTGGATCATGCGCAGCATCGGTAATGGTGCTGGTGTCCTAACAGGCAGAGTTTCATATTAGCTAAAGAAACATATGTATGAATATGCAATGAGATGAATATAAAATGAATATAACGATGAATGTGTAGTAAACACACAACTAGAGAATACATACTAATTACGAGTCATACAGTTTGTTGTTTGAAAAAACATAAATCGTGGTTTTTAGAAAATTAGGGCCTACGGGGTTTTTAAGAAAAGATATGTCTTTTGAAAAATCCGTAGCATCCCTCAGGCTGTCTTTAAAAATGCGCACGATTTGTTGGTTTTGAAAATAAATATGACTCGAGCCTAAACTAAGATCTACCTAACCAACTAAGTGTAACGTTTTAAAAATAAATAAATAAATAAATAAAAATCCTTTAGGCGAATTTTCTGATTTTCGGTAAAATAAACCGTATTTTTCGTAAAAGTTAACCATAATTATTTTTCATCATAAATTTAAAAAGACCTATTTTAATTATGTAATTACTAGTAAATGGTGTTTATTTAGTGACTTATAAATTTCTAGTTTAATTAAATATTTTTCCTAAATTAATTATTTTTAATATTAACATAAGCTTTAATTATACATTAAATTAGTGTAAATTACAAATTTGAAATGGGTTAATTTTATAAAATGAGCCATGGCATATTAGAATCAAGTGTGTAATATGCAAAATCATTTCTCAAATTTTTCCATGGTTCTAGACTTTTCTAGGAAAAGATTTAAATTAGAAAAGTTTATATAATTAAGGTTTTAAGTGAAAAGATGACATTTATTTGTGATGTTTCTAGACAAATCCACACACTCCTCTCTCTTTTTCCTCTCTCCCATGCTAGTGGCCGACCTCCTCACCCCCATGGCAGCCCCCCATTTTCCAAGCTCATTTTCCCTTCAAAAATCATCAAAAATTCAACAAAATTCCAAAAATAAACCTTAAAATTAATATTCAATCTCTACCATTTTCCTTTGACCTATTTAGCATGGATTTTGGAGTTGGAAACCATTATTTTGGAAGCATAATTTCATGTTTGGATCTCATGTTTTGGAGATATAATTTTTATTTCTATGATTAATTGTTGTTAAATACTTTTATCTAGCATATTTAGATTTTCTTAATTAATTCTATTTGCAAGTTTAAAATTCAAGATAGGGTTTCTAAAAACAAGTTAGGGTTTTTATTAATTAAGTGGGGTTATAATAATTAGTTTAACATTTTTAGAAATGGAAAATCTAGTATGGTTGATGTATTGTAAATTGTTCTTTCAAAATTGTTTAAATTAAACAATTTTGCAAACTAGATTTTTATAAATTCTATATATTAATGTGATAAAATTCTAATTAAGGTTTTTATCATTAGAATATGGTGTTAATGAGGAGATTAACATGTTATTTAAGTGTGAAACATAATCTAGTTACAATTTGCTAGCTTTCACTTTCAAATTTTCACAAAATTGCTATTTTTATTAAACTAGGTTTTTGAAATTCATTTAAAATGAGGATTAAAAATATATTTAGGGTTTTAGCACATCCTTAAGGTTTCATGGAGTGGTTTAATAATTTAAAATATGCAAAATCAAGTTTAGTAGTGGAATTATGAATTTTGGCTTAAAAAGTGTTAAATTTAGCTAAAATTGCAAACTAGAAATTTCAATTTAAGACAAAATGGTGTGATAAAAATATAGTAATGGTTTCTATAATCTAGTTATGTAATTTAATGAATATTATGACCATTAGTTTCATTTAAACATTAAGTTTTGAAGTAAAACGGTAAATTGACATTTTCTAGGTTTTTACGAAATCGGACGATTTGATCGATTTTAAGGTTTCGATGATTTAAACCATGTTTTATATTATATAATGAGTTTTGAAACTATGAGTTGTTTGTTGGTGTTTTATCTCGATCAATCGGCGTTTGTACGCCGATATCGAGCGATATTTGGTTCTTTTGCATGAGCGGGTCATAGGTTTTAACCTATGCGCGTTTCGTGCGTCGTTTTGGTTTTGTCCGTGATTTGGTTTACGATATTATAAATGTTTTCATATAGGTACCCATCACATGGACTTCGGACGAGGAAGAAAAGGAGGGCGGCATCGTCTTCGGCACACAAGGACCAGGCGAGTAGATGTATATCTACGGGGGAAGTCGGGTGGATGGCGTTTAGCACCCCCGCAAACGTGGAATAGGAATATTACTTATTGTCATTAGGAAGTCAGACGTGATCTTAGATTCTTGGTGAGTAGGACCCTATTAATGACTTTAGGTTGGACTAGACTGATTTAGAAAGATTTTACCAGAGGATGAATGTCTTGAAGGGGATTCGTAGGTTTCAGGTAGACACACACACACACGCACACAGAAACTTGACTTGGTGTATATGTGTATGTGTGTATATATATATATATATATACACAACATGTATATGTGAGATAAGGATGTTATATGATACATAGGGATGAGACAATATAACTGGGCTTGATGCCGTGATCTCTTGGCTATACAGTCGTGTTATGATGTTAGCGGATCGTTGGAAAATGAGAAAATGGATATGTATACATAAACGATAATAGGTGGTGATGACATTGAGATATACGAGACTCTAGAATAGAACCCGGACAGTAACCTGTGACTTGATTACGAAATAAGATATGTATGACTTGGTTACGATATGATATATGTGTGACTTGATTACGATATGATATATGTGTGACCTGATTACGATATGATATATATGTCATGATATTTCTGAGGAACAATTGACGATATATATGTACGCAGACAATGATATATGATTGATGATATTGGGATGTATGCGATTACAGTACAGTACCTTTGATCATGACATTATTTGATGATGATATTATACAAATGATGGTGTACGTAGGTGATACTTGACCCGTACCCCGATATTGGGATGCCGTACGATGGATTTTACCGTACGAGACATAGATGTGATGATTGATCCGCACTCTTGCTTCGAGAAAGTCGTACTACGTACGTGACGCTATTGAGGCTGGATCGCCGACTATTAGAGATATGGACTCAGACCTTAGGTGGATTCTTATTTCTTATCGACTAGTTTCTTTAGTTTAGTTCCTTAGGGGGTTAGATAGATACTAGTTTAGGCTCGAGTCATATAGTTATAGTTAGACATGTATATTACAAATGAGTGGTTAATACACATCCATCTTTACATTCAGATCGTAATCATCATGTTGCATGTTCATACATATGTTTCTTTAGTCAGTATGAAACTCTGCCTGTTAGGACACCAGCACCATTACCGATGATGCGCATATTCCACGTACACTTATTTGCCGGCTCGCACACATCATCATCGGTAATTGCTATGTCACGTACACTTTAGAATATATTATCTTTTATTGGTAGAATCAGCTAAAGGCTAGATCAATATAATATTGTGATTATTCTCAGGTGTTAGTCTAGACATTGCATTTATTACTTAGACACTTCATGCATTCATATTTTTACGTTATCATGCAGTATTGTGGGGCTTATACCGATACTTATTATTTACTTACTCATAATTTTAGGATTTTGGATTTCTATGAGATTTCTGGATTTTGGGGAAAACCGCAAGAATATATATAAAAACTTCTCTCTCTCTCCCTCTCTTTTTAAAATATAAGTTGCGGTTTTCTCGTAATGTATGTGTCGTCCACCATGAGATTTCATGTTTTCTGTTGGATTTCGAGACCCGATTCGAGGAGTGGATGAACCTTCTCGGGTACATGGTAGGCCCGGTATGGTACCCTGGGGCAAGAAGATTGAGTTGTAGACGATGAGCCTGGCAGGGGAAGACTACCTACCGGTGATGTCTGGCGCGGCGGATATCCGGAGGATACCGACCGTTGTCGTGAGATTTGATGATATGGGCCGATCCGGACTGACGAAGCCCTAGATATTGAGACTATGAGGTATCGAGACTTGAGATTTACATGTTTTGTGTCGATACTTGACACGGATTTCCATGGATTTCATCAATGATGTTTCAGATTTCTATACAAATTTTACTATGATGAAAGTTTAAGACTACTTATACAGATATATCCAGATTTCAGGGTTGATTGTTTTACATTCATGGTGCATGCATACTCATTCACATGACATATTACTATTTGAGGCACAGACACGAGCACGGAGCATTTGCACTTACGCGTAATTTATTACCCTGCCATTACTAGATGACTAGTGATATATTAGTATATTATTATGACCTAGGACAGCGTCGTGCATTCGATTTCTTTTCGCAGATGTTTTCTACTCACGAGTTGGCAACTCACCCCCGTTGTGCTAAATTTTATTACAGGTTCGATGTACAGGTTTCCTTGGCAGCTTGCTGGCACATCATTTCATTCAAGGTGATTTGCACGGTAGGTTGGTTCACTTGTATCAGGACCACCGTTGTACTTTTATTATTTTATTGGTATCTAGTAAGCTCCATCAACCAAACTTGTATTACTTGATAAGTTTACAGGACCAGTTATTTATTTCAACCTTAGAGACGTGCTTGTATTATTATGGTATCTGGTGGATTTGTTTTCTTTTGAGTTTTAAGCCTCGCCCTTTGGCGTTGTATATTATTGTGCTTGGTGTGGTTGTTTCTACCTGTTGGCGTAGAGCTAGCTCCCTCTTGGGGATGTCTTTTTATTGTTTGGATATATATTATTCTTGTTTGTAGCCGTTTGGGGCCAGTTTTTACAAAGGAGACTCTGCCGAAATTTTTGAGAAAATTGGATGTTGCTTTTAAACTTGTTTTTCTACATGTTTTCCTTTACTTCTTCTTTTATATGGTTTAGATTTCTGGGCTTCGGCTTACTTAGATTACGTTGCGCCTCTAGACGCTTCGTAATTTAAGTGTCGGTCACGTTTCGTACTTTCGAGTCATGACACTAAGGAACTAACTAAAGACACTAGTCGAAAGGTAAGAAGAATTCTCCTAAATTCTGAGTCGATATCTCTAAAAGTCGGCGATCCAGCCTCAATAGCGTCACGTACGTAGTACGACTTTCTCGAGTCAAGAGTGCGGATCAATCATCACATCTATGCCTCGTACGGTAAAATCCATCGTACGGCATCCCAAAATTGGGGTACGGGCCAACTATCACATAATTACATCATCGATTGTATAGTATCATCATCAAACAATATCATGATCAAGGGTACTGTACTATAATCGCATACATCCCAATATCATCAAACATATATCATCGTCCGTGTAATTATCCATCGTCAAATGATCCACTAAAATATCATGTCATATATCATATCGTGATAAAGTCACATATTTCAATCCGGGTTCTATTCTAGAGTCTCGTACATTTCAATGTCATCATCACCTACTATCTTTTATGTATAAATATACATTTTCTCATTTCCCAACGATCCGCTAATATCATAATACATCCCGTATCATAATTCGATCGTATATCCAATATCTCACGGCATCATGCCCAGTCATACCGACTCATCCCCAGATGTCATATAACATCCTCATCACATGTATATGTTATATATATATATATAAGCCTACACACATTCATATACACACACACACACACACCCCAAGTCAAGTGTATGTGTGTGTGCGTGTGTGTGGGTCTACATAAAACCTACGAATTCCCTCCAGGGCAATCATCCTCTGCTTAAGTCTTTCTAAATCAGTCTAATCCAACTTAAAATCTTCAATAATACCCTACTCGTCAAGAATCTAAGGTAACGTCCGTCTTCCTAATAATAGTACATAATATCCTTATTCTACGTTTGTGGGGGTGCTATACGCCATCCACCCGACTTCCCCCGTAGATATACATTTACTCATCTAGTCCTTATCTGCCGAAGTCGATATCACCATCCTCTTCTTCATCGTCCGAAGTCCACGTGAGGGGTACCTATACGCAAACATATATAATATCGTAAACCGGAATCGCGGACAAAACCAAAACGGTGCATGAAACGCGCATAGGTTAAAACCTATGACCCGCTTATGCAAAATAACCAAATAACCCTCGACATCGGCATACAAACGCCGATTGATCGAGAAAACCCCAAACACACCAATCGTGGTTTCACAAATCACTAATTATAATATGAAATAGATTGCAACTCATTAAAACCTCAAAATAAATCAAATCGTTTTATTTCCAAAAACCTAGAAAGTACTATATTTTCATTTTAATTCGAAAATTGATGTTTTAACAAAACTAATACCCATAATATTCACTAAATATCTTAACTATGTCATATAAACCATTTTTATAATTTATTCTCATCAATTTGTATTAAATCTAAAATTCTAGTTTACAAAAATATCCAATTTAAACACTTTTTAAAGCAAAATTCACAATTCAACCACTACGCTTGATTTTGCATGAACTAAAGTATTAAACTACAATTTATAATGTTAATATTGTCATGAAATCCTAATTAGATTTTAATCCCAATTATTTAATAAATTTCTAAAAACCTAGTTAGCAAAATTAGCATAATTAGCATAATTTTAAACTAACAATTAGCAACTAGTAACTAGATTAGGTTTTGCATTCCATTAACATCTTAATCTACTCACTAAAACCATAATCTAATGATAAATACTCTCACTAGAATTTTTTCTCACATATATATATCTTTTACAAAAACCTAGTTTGCAAAAAATTAAGCAATTTGGACAAATTAATTGTAACAATTTACAATTTAGCATATAAATTAGGTTTAGCATTACCTAACATGTTAAACTACACATTGCATATTTAATGATAAAGTAAAAACCCTAACTTGATTTAAAAACCCTTTCTAGTATTTTCAATCATGCAATTAGAACCAATTTAAAACCAAATTAAACACTTAATAAACTAATTTAAAGTGATTAACTAAAAATTAAACCAAGGGCTTAGGATTGTACCTCAACATTCAAGAGATCAAACTTGCAACTTGGCCTCCCTAGTTGCTCTCTTGCTTCATGAATCCAAACTAGATAGGTCAAAGAATAATGGGTAGGATTTAAATTAGGAATTTATGGGTTTTTATTTGGATTTTTGATGATTTTTTGGAGATTTTTGGAGAGGAAATGAAGTGGGAAAAATTGGGGCTGCCTCATGGAGTTAGGCTCGGCCAAAATGAGGAGAGGGAGTGAGAGTGAGGTGTGTGGAAAGGTGTAGAAACATCTCCAATTATTTACATCTATTTAAGTCTTTTCAATAATTTATTTAATTTTATTTAGTTTCTTTTCTAAACCAATCCTAGAAAAGTCTAGAACCATGGAAAAAATTTGAGAAAGAATTTTGCATGTTACACACTTGTTTTAAATTGTCATGGTTCACTTTTGTAAATCTAACCCATTCCAATTTGTATTTATCACTAATTAAATGTATAATTACAAGCTTATGTTAATACTGGAAATTAATTAATTAAGGAAAAATATTTAAGTAAACTAATAATTATAAGTGACTAAATAAATACCAAATACTAGCAATTACATAGTTAAAATTGGCGTATTTAAATCAATACTGAAAAATAATTGTAGTTAAGTTTTAAGGAAAATACGGTTTATTTTACAGATTATCAGAAAATTCACCTAAAAGATTTTATTTATCAAATTATTTATTTATTTATTTTTAAAACGTTACAATCTTCACCCCTTAAAAAAATTCGGTCCCCGAATTTAAATTAAAACCTCCCCCAAATACTAAAACTTTTAGCAAAACACTCAAATTGCCGGGCTCCGAAATCATCAATACATAAAATACATCTTAGCGCAATGCATGCGTATGAAAAACAAGTACATAACTCAAAAATAAAAACTCCGTCAAGCATAACGCAATCATCAGAATTACGGTGAAAATACAATATCAAGGTCCAATACGAAATCAATATGACATATTCAAAACTATAACATGTACATATAGTACGTCTCGTAGTAAAATCGTCCAAACATCTAAAAAGAAATACATGCAAAAACACCTAGGTACTATTCTCATAACAGTCCTGCTCGGTTACTGCACCAGATAGTAAATATCATAAAAAAACGTACTGCTCAAAATGAAATCAATCTCAAATACAGTATACAAGATACCACGTGCGTCCGGTGCGCACGGAAATCGAAACCAAATACAGAAGCCACGAATATGTACAGAAACAAAACTGAGTGCAACGGGTGTGCACCAAAAACATCCGTCAAGTGCAACGGGCGTGCACGACAATAATATCAGGTGGATCTAATCTGCACAAAACCCCGATTTAGTGCATCTGGTGTGCACAAAATCGCATCAAGTGCGCCAAGTGTGCGCAAGAATCTCAATCAAGTGCACAAGGTGCACGAAAACATAAATCAAATATCCAAAATCATGTGCAACCCATATACACAAAGTCAAATCATTATCTCAAAATGTATAAAATCAAAATCAAGTGCAATGGGTATGAACAAAACGAACATCAATACATCTGATACATGGAACACGAATCGAGTGAAAAGAATGAGTACATAGGAAAAACCAATCATAAAACGAAATCCTCAAAATACCAAAATCCAAACAACGAAAATGTGATACTCGAATCACCAGATCGTAAATCGTAACACCGACGTCAATGTGCTCCTCTTTTCTATGGTGTCGACTGATTAGAACTCGTCTCTTCGTAGCTGTATGAACTGTGCTACAAACGGATATACTCATATCTAGAGTCTCCCAAGTAATCTATCCCTTCACCTGATATCCGAACTACGTTAAAATTTTTGATCGATTTATCAAAATCCCATAATTCCTCGAGAGCTCAACACTCAAGTACAGTTTAAAAATATCTAGTACATGGCACAGCACCTGTAGACCAGCCGTAGAAGGGAAAACCCAAGCCTCACTAATGGCACCGCGGAACTGCCGTAAACCCTAAGGTTCAAACGCGTTCTTATGGTCATTATGTCGAGTTAGGCTTTCATTCTTCTAGAGGGTCCATAAAAATACCTGCATGTTCTTCCGAATACCTTAAACTTGGGAAAATGGGTTTCTGACATTCGTTCGAACCTTTTAATTTCGTCTGGACGACATGTGAATACCCTTCGTCCGCACGCTAAACAATGCTTCAACCCTCTAGAATAGACAATACCCTAACGGTCATCGCATTCTAGCCGCAGCTCTCTCTGCCCGTGCGACCGTGGTAACAGAAATCACCATTCGATATTAACGAAAATAGATCAAAGGAACGAATAGAATACGGTGCAAAGAAATGTACATCCTAAGGCTTCTTAAGTGGAGTAGTGTATCCTAAGTATGCCGCGGATCATACCCACGGTACGTCACTCTACCTAAGTCACCTACTCCATCAACCAAGGTCAACCTAGACTCGGATAAAGGTTAAACCTAGCGCTCTGATATCAACTTTATCACAACCCGAAGGTACGGAACGTGACCGGCACTTAAATTACGAAACGTCTAGAGGCGTAACGTAATCTAAGAAAGCCGAAGCCCAGAAATCTAAACCATTTAAAAGAAGAAGTAAAGGAAAAACATGTTTAAAAGCAACATCAAATTTTCCCAAAAATTTCAGCTGAGTCTTCTTTGTAAAAACTGGCCCCAAATGGGTATAAATAAGAATAATATATACAAGCAATAAAAAGGCATCCCCAAGTGGGAGCTAGCCCTACGCCAAAAAGCGGAAACAACCACACAATGCACCAAAATATATAACGCCGAATGGCGAGGCTCAAAACTCAAAAGAAAACCAAATCCACCAAAAACCATAATAATACAAGCACGACTCTAAGGTCAAAATAAAAACAACTGGTCTTCTAAATCTATCAAGTATTACAAGTTTGGTTGATGGAGCTTACTAGATACAAATGAAATAATAAAAGTACAACGGCGGTCCTGATACAAGTGAACCAACCTACCAAGCAAATCACTCAAAATGAAATGATGTGTCAGCAAGCTGCCAAGAAAACCTGTACATCGAAACCTGTAAGAAAATTTGGCACAACGGGGGTGAGTTGCCAACTCGTGAGTAGAAAATATCTGCGAGTAGAAATCGCATGCACGACGATCTCCTAGGTCATAATAATATACTTGACATATCAATAGTCATCTAGTAGTGGCAGGGTAATAATCTATGCGTAAGTGCAATACTCAGTGCTCGTGTCAGTGCCTCAAGTAATAACATGTCATATGTATAAGTATGCATGCATCATGAATGTAAAACAATCAACCATGAAATCTGGATATATCTGTATAAGAAATCTTTAGCTTTTATCATAGTAAAATTTATATGGTAATTTGAAACATCATCAATGAAATCCATGGTAATCCGTGTCAAGCATCGACACAAAACATGTAAATCTCAAGGTCTCAATACCTCATAGTCTCAATATCTCATAGTCTCAATATCTCGGGCTCCATCAGTCCCGATCGGCCCATATCATCAAATCTCATGACAACGGTCGGTATCCTCCGGATATCCGCCGCGCCAGACATCACCGGTAAGTAGTCTTCCCCAGCCAGGCTCATCGTCATCCCCACAAAAACACTCTCGCCCCGGGGTACCATACCGGGCCTACCATGTACCCGAGACGGTTCCTCCACTCCTCGAATCGGGTCTCGAAATCCAACAGAAAACATGAAAACTCATGGTGGACGACCTATACATAACGAGAAAACTGCAACTTACATTTTAAAAATGATAATTATAACCTTTTATTAAATTCTTGCGGTTTTCCCCCAAAATCCAGAAATCTCATAAAAATCCAAAATCCCAAAATCATGAGTAAGAAAATAATGAATATTGGCATAAGCCCCACAATACTGCATGATAATATGAATATGTGAATGCATGAAGTGTCTAACTAATAAATGCAATGTCTAAACTAGCACATGAGAGTAATCACACAATATTATATTGGACTAGTATTTAGCTGATTATATCAATAAAAAGATAATATGTTCTAAAGTGTACGTGACATGGCAATTACCGATGATAATGTGTGTGAGCCGGCAAATAAGTGTACGTGGAACATGCGCATCAACGGTAATGGCGCTGGTGTCCTAACAGGAAGAGTTTCATATTAGCTAAAGAAACATATGTTTGAATATGCAATGCGATGAATACAAAATGAATATAACGGTGAATGTGTAGTAAACGCACAACTAGAGAATACATACTAATTACGAGTCATACAGTTTGTTGTTTGAAAAAGCACGAATCGTGATTTTTAGAAAATTAGGGGCTACGGGGTTTTAAAGAAAAGATATGTCCTTTGAAAAATCCGTAGTATCTCTCAGGCTGTCTTTAAAAATGCGCACGATTCGTTAATTTTGAAAATAAATATGACTCGAGCCTAAACTAAAATCTACCTAACCAACTAAGGAACAACTAAAGACACTAGTTGAAAGGTAAGAAGAATCCTCCTAAAATCTGAGTCGATATCTCTAGTAGTCGGCGATCCAGTCTCAATAGTGTCACGTACGTAGTATGACTTCCTCGAGTCAAAAGTGTGGATCAATCATCACATCTATGCCTCGTACGGTAAAATCCATCGTACGGCATCCCAAAATCGGGGTACGGGCCAACTATCACATATATACATCATCGTTCGTATAGTATCATCATCAAACAATATCATGATCAAGGGTACTGTACTATAATCGCATACATTCCAATATCATCAAACATATATCATCGTCTGTGTAATTATCCATCGTCAAATGATCCACTAAAATATCATGTCATATATCATATCGTGATTAAGTCACATATTTCAATCCGGGTTCTATCCTAGAGTCTCGTACATTTCAGTCTCATCATCACCTATTATCTTTTATGTATAAATATACTTTTTCTCATTTCCCAACGATCCGCTAATATCATAATACATCTCGTATCATAATTCGATCGTATATCCAATATCTCACGGCATCATGCCCAGTCATACCGACTCATCCCCAGATGTCATATAACATCCTCATATCACATGTGTGTGTGTACATATAGAAGCCTACACACATTCACACACACACACACACACACACACACACACACCAAGTCAAGTGTATGTGTGTGTGCGTGTGTGTGGGTCTACATGAAACCTACGAATTCCCTCCAGGGCAATCATCCTCTGGTTAAGTCTTTCTAAATCAGTCTAATCCAACTTAAAATCTTCAATAATACCCTACTCGTCAAGAATCTAAGGTCACGTCCGTCTTCCTAATAATAGTACATAATATCCTTATTCTACGTTTGCGGGGGTGCTATACGCCATCCACCCGACTTCCCCCGTAGATATACATCTACTCACCTGGTCCTTGTCTGTCGAAGTCGATATGGCCATCCTCTTCTTCATCGTCCGAAGTCTACATGAGGGGTACCTATACGCAAACATATATAATATCATAAACCGAAATTGCGGACAAAACCAAAACGGCGCACGAAACGCGCATAGGTTAAAACCTATGACCCGCTCATGCAAAATAACCAAATAACCGTCGATATTGGCGTACAAATGCCGATTGATCGAGAAAAACCCAAACACACCAATCGTGGTTTCACAAATCACTAATTATAATATGAAATAGATTGCAACTCATTAAAACCTCAAAATAAATCAAATCGTTTTATTACCGAAAACCTAGAAAGCACTAAATTTTCGTTTTAGTTCGAAACTTGATGTTTTAACAAAACTAATGCCCATAATATTCACTAAATATCTTAACTAAGTCATATAAACCATTTTTATAATTTATTCTCATCAATTTGTATTAAATCTAAAATTCTAGTTTGCAAAAATATCCAATTTAAACACTTTTTAAAGCAAACTTCACAATTCAACCACTACGCTTGGTTTTGCATGAACTAAAGTATTAAACTACAATTTATAATGTTAATAATGTCATAAAACCCTAATTAGATCTTAATCCCAATTATTTAATCAATTTATAAAAACCTAGTTAGCAAAATTAACGTAATTAGCATAATTTTAAACTAACAATTAGCAACTAGTAACTAGATTAGGTTTTGCATTCTATTAACATATTAATCTACTCACTAAAACCATAATCTAATGATAAAAACTCTCACTAGAATTTTATCTCAAATATATATATCGTTTACAAAAACCTAGTTTGCAAAAAATTAAGCAATTTGGACAAATTAATTGTAACAATTTACAATTTAGCATATAGATTAGGTTTAGCATTACCTAATATGTTAAACTACACATTGCATACTTAATGATAAAGTAAAACCTTAACTTGATTTTAAAACCCTTTCTAGAATTTTCAATCATGCAATTAGAACCAATTTAAAACCAAATTAAACCTTTAATAAGCTAATTTAAAGTGATTAACTAAAAATTAAACCAAGGGCTTAGGATTATACCTCAACATTCAAGAGATCAAACTTGCAACATGGCCTCCCTAATTACTCTCTTGCTTCATGAATCCAAACTAGATAGGTCAAAGAATAATGGGTAGGATTTAAATTAGGAATTTGTGGGTTTTTATTTGGATTTTTGATGAATTTTTGGAGATTCTTGGAGAGGAAATGAAGTGGGAAAAATTGGGGCCGCCTCATGGAGTTAGGCTCGACCAAAATGAGGAGAGGGAGTGAGAGTGAGGTGTGTGGAAAGGTGTAGAAACATCTCCAATTATTTACATCTATTTAAGTCTTTTCAATAATTTATTTAATTTTATTTATTTTCTTTTCTAAACCAATCTTAGAAAAGTCTAGAACCACAGAAAAATTTGAGAAAGAATTTTGCATGTTACACACTTGTTTTAAATTGTCATGGTTCACTTTTGTAAAATTAACCCATTCCAATTTGTATTTATCACTAATTAAATGTATAATTAAAAGCTTATATTAATATTGGAAATTAATTAATTAAGGAAAAATATTTAATTAAACTAATAATTTATAAGTGACTAAATAAATACCAAATACTAGCAATTTCATACTTAAAATAGGCGTATTTAAATCAATACCGAAAAATAATTGTAGTTAAGTTTTAAGGAAAATACGGTTTATTTTACCGATTATCAGAAAATTCACCTAAAGGATTTTATTTATCTAATTATTTATTTATTTATTTTTAAAACGTTACAGGGTGATTAATTATTAAGGGAAAAATCAAAATTAGGTGGAAATTAGCATGGTAAAGATGCTTGTGGAAGCATGTAGAAGTCTTGACTTAGTCCACTAATTTTGTTTTATTCTAGATATTTATTAACTAAACTATTATCTTTAGCCATGGTTAAGTCTCTACAAATATCATTTGAGATATTTTTTCACCATGGTTCATCACTTGATCATCTTTTTCATCTCATTTTTCTTCTCTAGCTTTTGATGAGGTGAAGAAAGAAAGAGAGAAAAATAATCCTCAAGTGAGAAAAATACATATTTCATCAATCTATACCAAACTAGCCATTTAGTATAGGTTGTTTACTTCACTAATTCCTCAATTAGTGAAGAGATAGCTTGAGTTAGAGATTTCTCAAGGTAGATCATCTTCGGCCTCGAAGATCCTTAAGTATGCTTGTTCCTTTCGCTTAGTGGAGCCTAAATAGAGTTCGGGGGACCACTACTTGGAGCTAAGGGACTACTACTTGGAACTTTAGAAGTGAAGGACCGGTCTACAAAGGTTGTATTCTCTATTCACTTCATGTAAAGTTTGTTTACATGCATAGAAACCCTAATTCTTTAGTTCGATTTTATGTTAGTATTGCTTAGCACACTAGATTTTTTAAAATTGCATACTCGATGCCTCTAGAAACCTAGTAAACATGTTAAGGAATACTTTTATGGTATCAGAGCCAAGCTAGAGCATTTGGAGTGGTCTAGGCAAAATTAAAGTGTTCGATCGACTTTTCGAAACCCTAAAATTCGAGTTTCTGGATATTTTTTCAAAAGTTGAAATTTTTTATATTAAAAATATGCAGAAAATTATGCAGGTTAACTAATGGAGCCCCAAGAAATTTGTAGCTGCGACTCCATTGAACCGCCGTGGAACCGCGACCCAAACCCCTGTTTGGCCGCGGTTCCGCCGCACTTTCATAGAGTTGTGGGATGAGTTTTCTTATGCTGCTCCATTTTGGGATTTTGCATTTTCTGGGTATTTTTAGTTTGTCTCAAGTGTTGAGATCTCTGGGAATTGTGGGTGTTCAGTAATTCGATCGAAATGTTTAACATAGTCTAGTATATCTATGATATGTGATACAATATTTGGAATCCACAATAATTAGTTTTGTGTAAACTAGTTAGTGTTTTGTATATCTAGCAATTTAGTCTCATTCGATATATTGCCACGGAGTTTCGATTCGGATCAAAACTCCGTCGCAATCTCGTATAGTACGCGAACACTCGCCGGGTAACACTACTAGATAGCCATGCCCTATAGCTCCGACCAAGTGACTGTAGGAGAACCCCGTTGCCAAAAGCATCCATTCGGATGCTCGCGGCCGTGGTGTTCCGCCTAAGTGCGCTTCGTTGACGGTATCGGGGGTGCGGCCGTCTACTAATGTTTCCAACATGAATTCGATCATTTGTTGGGAATCTTGTTGAATTGCCCAACTGGTTATTGAAAAGTGTTTTCAATTTGAGACTAAATGTTAGGTTTATAGTGTTAGGCATGAAATCCAAAGTATGAGATATTCTGGGTTTATGATGTCTAAGATAGTTGCGGATTCTAATTATTGTAGTTTTCATTTCTTTTCTGCGACCGTAAGTGTAATATGTGGTGTATCACCGGTTTCATTGCTATACGTCAACGACAATTAGGATACGCATATTTACTTACGTTGATGACACGGGATGTCATGTGTTGCTGTGATATGTTATATTGGATCGTCGTGTTTGAATAGCCGGGGGTTTTTGCGTGAAATTAGAGTTTTTTCATTTTCTAAAATTTTTTATGTAATATTCTTTTAGTAGGACACTTCCAGGTTAAGGATGATGTCACCATTGATGTATAATATTTACTTTTCTGAATTAGGATAGACCCAAGGCGGGGAGCATAAGTAACCGGGTTCTAGAGTCCAGTAGGAGACCATCTCGAGGAGTCGAGACCGGGTCTCCTAACTCTAGAATTGGCAGGGTTGCTTGCCGCTCTCGTATGGGTCTAGGGATGTGGGTTTGTCTATTCATCATGACCGTGGAATCCGTGTTTTTTACTTACTTAATTTAAAACATGGACCTCCTAATATATTCAATATTTCATATGTTGACTTTTGCTGCAATGTTCTGTGATATGATCATATAACTGCGTGAGACGAATGCTTTATATTATATATATGATATATAATAAACGTTGCTTATATTTTGCATCCGCGCTAGTCCTGCCCCCGCTCTGCCGGTATTTAAGTAACCTAACAGTGCATGATGAGATCCCATGGCGAATACGGATGGCATAAGCGTACGATGTATTTTCGTTTCTTTATCTTTGATGTTTAGGAAACATAAATGATGGGACTTCATTAATGAGATTAATGAAAAGGAAAGAAACCTAAAGATATTGTAGAATCAAATTTTCAAAAAGGTAGCTCTAGTTATTGCTTTGCATAGTGGTATTCCTTATAGAATATTCAGCACCTCATGAGGAAAGAGCCCTAGATCCCTTCACCGGGAGTGAGCTCTTTAGCAAAAGCTAGCACATGCTACACCCACTCGGTTTATTTTGAAAAACACTTGATTTTAAAAGCGGAGCTTAAACCACTCCTTTTCTAAATCACTAGATTCTACAAGGATATCAAGTTCATTACGCTAAAGGTTTTCTTAAAAAACAACGTAGCCCTCCGTCATTTCAGATAAATACTATTTAGTATTCATGCTGCGTTTGTTGGCCTGCATCAAGGCGTAGTGTGCTGTAGCTAATTAGTGCTTATCTGTAGCATGTGATACGATTGGATTAGGGTAGTCGTGCGACTTTGCTGGCCTGTGTCAAGGGTCGTGCGGGTGGGTTTAATTCAATCAAGAAATGAACGGGTTGAACTTGATTAGCGGCCTATGGTTTGTTGGCCTGCGTCAAGGTCATAAGACCCTAGGGGCAAAAACAATATTGGGAATTTCAAGTGTTGAAATTTGTAATGAGATTGCATACCTTCTATGAGATAGTTGGATCCCGATACCCACTGCGAGTAAGAGTTATTCCTGGGAGAGTTTTGCACTTTACAATTAGCTGATCTAGTAGGTGACTAAGAAAGGTGTTAACGGGGTTATGCCCCTGAGGAAACGAGGTTATTTAATTAGTTTCATGCGAAAGTATGGGGAGACTCCCTCGGAGTACCAATACCTGCCTGGCCGAACGATTGGCGAACTTGTAGGGTGTAATTAATCTCGGCTAGTCTTACCTTTTAGGGTTTGAAGGAAGATTTGATAAAAACAGTGGGAGCCATCCTGATTAGATAAAATAATAACCAATCTAATCTTGCAAGAGCGCACGCAGTGTTTTCTTCTCTCTCTCTCTCTCTCTCTCTCTCCTGGTAGCGGCCATAACACGCCTTAATCAAAATAATAATATTGATGTATTAACCGAACCCGCTTATTAAACTGAGCTGGAGAACGTTGGTTCCGCTCTATCTTATAACTATTATAAGTCTGAGCAGAAAATAGACGAATATCCGGATTCCCATGCGACCCGAAAGAGGAATGAGCATGATGATGCATCTTCTTCGGATGTGTTCGTTACTAAGAATTGTTTCTCAGTTTATTCTACGTCCTAGGTATTAGATACCGGATCAGGATCCCATATTTTTAATATGTTACATGGGCTATAGAAAGGTAGACAACTAGGAATAGGTGATCATTCTCTCAGAGTAGGGAATGGTGCAATGGTTGCAGCCAAAGCAGTTGGTGAATATCACCTAGTATTACCTGAAGGTAATACATTGATTCTGAACGACTGTTATTACGTACCAAAAATGTTGTATCAATTTCTTTATTAGATAAAGAAGGATATAACTTTGTAGTAGAGAAAAATATTATGAACGTTTTAATAAATCAAGTATTGATTGGGTTTGGTACGTTATGTAACGGTTTATACGTTCTGAATCAAACCATAGTTCTACATATACAGAACACACACAAGAGGAAAAATTCATAAATGAACGAATCTTTCTTGTGGCATTGTATACTAGGTCATATCATTGCGACACGACTAGCTAAGTTGCATAAGAATGGATATTTGAATCCGTTCGAATTTATATCTTATGAAACTTGCCAGTCATGTATCAAAGGAAAAATGACCAAAACTCCGTTTACTGGACAAGGAGAAAGAGCTACTGAACTCTTGGGACTGATACATAGTGATGTATGCGTTCCCATGTCTATACATGCTAGAAATGGTTCTTCGTACTTTATTACATTCACTGATGATCTCTCAAGATATGGACATGTATTCCTGTTGAAACATAAGTCTGAAGCTTTTGAGAAATTCAAGGAATATAAGTGCGAAGTAAAGAACCAAACGGGTAAAAGTATTAAAATCCTACGATCTGATCGGGGAGGAGAATACTTGAGCACGGAATTTCATGACTATTTAAAAAAGAATGGGATTCTCTCTCAGCTTACTCCTCCGTATATACCACAGCACAATGGTGTATCGGAGCGGAGGAATCGCATAGATATGGTGCGCTCTATGATGAGTATTGCTGAGTTACCTATTTCTTTTTAGGGTTATGCAATGGAGACAGCTGCAGACCTATTAAATATGGTTCCCACCAAATCCGTGCCAACCACTCCATATGAGATATAGAAAGGAAAGAGACCATGCCTTAATTATATTAAGATATGGAGTTGTCTGTGTAGGGTTCCTAGGCATCCTAATGAGGTCTCACAAGGCATCAACCATGCCAATTTCATAAATTCTAGGTGCCGAGAAACCCGACTACGGACCGTTGGCTAGAAAACTAGGCGAAAAGTAAACTAGTTAACACTTAACTAAGAGATACGGAAATACAACCTTTGTAGATCCGGTTCTCTACTTCCATAGCTCCGCAATGAAGTCTCCTCGCTGTCCATAACAAGTCTCGGGCTCTAGCGTCGGCTTCATCGGAGAATGGACGGGCTAGGTCATCGATGTCCATGCCGAAGATGATCTACGTCGAGGCATCGCTAAATCAAGCTCCGACTTCACCAAGTGATGAAACTTGTGAAGAAAACACACTCTACTACTTGGCAAGAGGTAGAGGATGAAGAAATAGGAAGTGGGTAGACTTTAGATTTGGATTTCTCACTCATATTCATCAATCACCATTGATGTAGTCAAGCTTTTCTTCTTGAAGAATGAAGAAGAAGAAGAGCAAGAAGATGATAAGTGTTATGATAAGAATTAAAGAATAAATAAAAATCCATTCTTATCATAATTCTCACCATGGTTAGGTGTAAAGAATTAACTTGAGTTAATTGAATTGGTTAGGGTTAAGCATGAGACAAAATGGTGACTAAGTCAAAAGTTCATGAAGCTTCATGAAAGAAAACAAAAGAAAGCCACCATTCTATTTTATGCAATTTATTTTCCAAAAATAAAAACAAATGAATAAATGAATAATCAAATAAAAACCCTAACCATTTCTTTAACCAAGGTTTAATTCTTTACACAAACCCTAATTTGCATGTATCATCAAATATGATACAAACAAGTGCACAAAATCATATCGCATATGCAATGCGCACAACCGAGCGAGAAAATTCATTTAAAGTGAACCGATACTAGTTAATGCAAAGTAATATATCAAATATATAATTATGCATTAAATCATTAAATCAACACTTGATTTAACGATCCGGTCATGACGCACATAACCGACTGGTATCATTAGTAACATCTTATCGAATCAACACTTGATCCGATAACCCGGCTATATCGCATATAACCGATCAATGTCACATCACGAGAATTGAATACAGTATCACATACTCGTATTATTCTCGGTCCCGCACATATCTCATATGCGCTCCTATTTCGTTTCGCTTGAGCCAGGAAACCTCTGTGTAGGACTCTAAAGACTAGTCAATACGCCGGCAGCAGGTGATGATCATATCAAACACCCACAAGCCGCAAGCGGTCTGCTAAACGTAACGGCCACCCGGGTATTGAGCGATCTGAAGATCGACGAGCAAGCCCGCTCACACTCCAGTGAATCCAACCAGTAACACTACCGTACAGTCCGGTCTGATCGTCTGATATGTCGCATATCTCACCTAGGGGTGGTAAACGTCAGACCCCAATAGCTCGATAAGTTGTGTCGATATGAGGTCTATAACAATTCGAGAAACTACTGGTAACACTTACCAGTAAATCTCAGCAACCCTGGCCAGGGATTTCCTATTATAGCCAATCGAACACAGCGCAACATCAACTCCCTATACCGGGAGAGACGAATCCCCTCCTATCGCTCATTGCCTCTATGTGACTCAGGACTGTACCCAAAAACCACCGTTTTGCACGCCCTCTTGGACGTGGTAAGATGGAAATCAAAGCACAGTGGGAACCACACAAGACTCTATGACGATCTCGGGTCAACAGACTACTCTGTACCAGTGTCACCAGAGAACTGCCATCTGACGTGAGGTATAATACCATCTGGGAGTTCTCAGCGAGTCCGTCCAGTGTACCCAGTCTCTACTGAGCACCCGTATATCATCTCCGATGTCAAACACCAATGGATATGGGATCATCCATCGCCCATCTGTATGGGTCGAGAAGGTACACGCTAGTCTACTCTGGTATATCGATGCCCCGTCTCGATACACCCACGACTAGGGACATTGAAGGATGTACTTATGGACTATCTGTCCCCACTAGTATGATCCGCATCATAGTCCAGGTAGTCAAGTACACATCCTAAGGGCTTTACCAACATGTAACAGAGAGACAATCAGTGTACACGTTAAGGTAAAGAGCAACCAGATAGCATATTATCATGTCGAGCAAGAAAGTCCTCCCTATATATGTCCCAGCATCCACTACAATATACATCCTATGTATAGTAATGGCCTCTAGGGCATACATATAACTAACAATCTCCCACTTGCACTAGGACCATCTGTAGCAGTGGTTGTAGTATCTCATACTCAACCATCCCATAAAAATCTCTCTCTGGGAACAGGCCTTTGTGAGTGGATCCGCTGTGTTGTCCTCTGAGTCTACTCTCCTAACCTCGATCTCCTTGGAGATCAACCATCTCCATGATCAGGTGATACTGCCTTAGAATATGTCTGGATCACTGATGGGACCGGCGTTCCTCGGCATAAGCCATAACTCCATTGTCACACAATGGGAGGAACATAGTTCATCTCATGAACCAATATACACCCAAACAGCCTTTTTGGTAGCATCTTAAGTAGCGATGTATCCAACCTTTATCGTCTAGTATGCCACGGTATCCAGCTTGGAACTCTTCCAATATACCGTCCCTTTACTGAGGGTAAAGACAATGCCCGCGACTGACATTCAGTCGTCATTATCACCCTGGAACCCTTCCAGTGATTCTCCCCAGGATCGATTGATACCATCTCACTACAACTAGTGAGAATCCTAACATCCATTTAGATCTATCTCATAGATCTAAAAACCCAGGATTTAGGAGGTATCACTTTGATCCTATATGGAGAATCATTGTGATAAGCGGAGATTGATCGAGCGTAGTATAAGAAACTGCTTTCTTATCAAGAGTATGTCATCCACGTACTCTACGAGGATCACCACCATACTCCCTACTACCTTTTTGTTTATACAAGGTTCATCTACCATTTTGATGATGTCAAACTGTTTGACTAATCCATCAAAACAGATGTTCCAACTCCGCGATACCTGCTTTATCCTATAAAGCATCTTGCACACGTTTCCGCTGCTCCCACTGTCTACGAAGCCCTCTGGCTGTGTACTTATAGACGCTCTCTTCCAAAATATCATTTAGAAAAGCAGTCATAACACCCAACCACCAGATATCGTAGTCATGGTATGTAGCCGTGGCAAGTAGGATCTGGATGGACTTAAGCATAGCTACTTGAAAAAGGTTTCATCATTATCCACACCTGGTCAATGATGCACACTTTTAACAAGTCTAGCTTCGAAAGTCTCAACTTTTCGATGTACACCAAGTAATCTTCTCAAGATATACTTGCTCCTGATGGAGATTTAACCCTTCAGATATAGCAACCAAAGTCCATACTTTGTTGGTGTACATGGATTCCATCTCAGATCGCTAAGCATCCAGCCATTCTTACAGAGTCCCACTCCAGATGGCCAGCTCAAAACTAGTTGGGTCATCATCTCATGATGCAATCCCCGCTCCCACTGTCATAGAGAAACCGAAGTATCTCTCAGGTGGGTGAGGAACCCTACTAGACTGGAGGAGAGGCTGAGGTTCGTTGGAATCTACTGAATCCTTTGGCTCTATCAAATCATCTGCTGCAGTTTGTATAGCTGGAACATTTCCAGTTCTACATAACAGACCTTGCCTCGAGCTTGTCCGGATTTTGCTTTTAGACATAGGCCGGACAATCCCCAAATCTTAACTAACTTAAGATATGGGCTCTTCCCCTTCCATATCACATATGAAGTGGTAGGCAATTGATTTGATTGGAACCTTATTCAATAGGTATGCAGCTTCTTAAGTGCACAACTCCCTTAAGGAAAAAGGTAACTCAGTAGTACTCATCATAGAGCACACCTTATCATACAGGGTGTGATTGCTCCGCCTCGATATACCATCGTGCTATGGTGTATTCGGAGGAGTAATGCTGAGAGAGAATCTCATTCTCCTTTAGAATAATCCAGGATTTCCGTGCACAAGTATTCTCCTCCTTGATCTCATCATAGGACATAATACTTATACCCGTATTCTGGTTCTCTACTTCTCGCTTATATTCTGTGAATATCTCAAAAGGTTCGGACTTGTGTTTCAACAGGAACATAGGTCTGAATCTCGAAAGATCATCAGAGAATGTAATAAAGTATAAAGAACCAGTTCTGGCATGTGTAGACAGGAGACCTTACATACATCATCATGTATCAGTCCCAAGAGTTCATTAACTCTTTCTCTGTTTCCAGTAAACGGAGCTATGGTCATCTTATCTTTGTGACATGACTGGCGAGTTTCACAAGATGTAAATTCAAACTGATTTAAATATACATCTAAATGTAACTTCAGCTAGTCGGGTCACATTGATCTGACCTAGTCTACAATACCTCAAGAAGAATCCGTTCATTTCTGAACTCTTCCTCTTGTGTGTGTTCCATATACTAAGAACTGTAGTTTGATTTAGAACATCAATGCTTTTAGATAACGTGCCTGAACCGATCAACTTTTGATATAGGAAATGTTCAAAAAATTATCCAACAATACAAAATTTTATCATTTCTTTACTAATAAAGAGAGTGATATGATTTTGTATATCAGGTTCGGTATCTAATAACATTCGTTCAGAATCAATGTATTTGGAATACAGGGTGACAGTGACCGACAGACTTGGCTGCAACTCTTGCCCCGTTTTCTGCCTCATGAAACTTATCACCCGTTCTCAGTTCTCTACCTTTCTGTAGCCCTATGTAACAGATTACATATCTGGGATCCTGATCTGGTATCACATACCCAGGACGTAGAGGATACGGAGAAACAGTTCTTTGTAATGAACACACCCGAAGATGATGCATCAACATGCACTCTCTTCGTTTGGGCGGCACGGGAATTCTGGTAATCCCCAATTTCCTGCTCTGTCTTATAACAATTATAAGTTGGAGCGGGATCAACGTTCCCCAGCTCAGTATAACAAGCGGGTTCGGTCAATATTCCGTATTATTATCTTGATTAAGGCGTGATATGGTCGCTACCTGGAGAGAGAGAGAAGAAAACACTCAGCGTGCGCTCTTGCAAGAATAGATTGGTTATTATTTTATCTAATCAGGATGGCTCCCACTGCTTTTTATCAAATCTTCCTTCAAACCCTAAAAGGAAAGACTAGCCGGGATTAATTACACACTACAAGTTCGCCAATCTTTCAGCCAGGCCAGTGTCGGTACTTTGAGGGAGGTCCCCCGTGCTTTCGCACGAACCTAATTAATGTAAACCTCGTTTTCCCAGAGGCGTAACCCCGTTGACACCTTTCTAGACACCTACTTGATCGGCTAATTGTAATGAATAAAACTCTCCCAGGAGTAACTCTTACTCGCAGCGGGTATCGGGATCCAACTATCTCATAGAAGGTATGCAATCTCATTGCAAATTTCAACACTTGAAATTCCCGATAATATTTTGCCCCGAACGATCTATGACCTTGACAAGGTCAACAAACCATAGACCGCAAGTCAAGTTCTACCCGTCATTTCTTGATTGAATCAAACCCACCCGCATGACCCTTGATAAGGTCAACAAGGCCGCACGACTACCCTAACCCAATCTGCATCATATGCATAAGCAGATAAATACTGGTTAGCTACCGCACACTGCGTCTTGACAAGGTCAACAAACGCAGCACGAATACTAAACAGGATTTATCTGAAATGACGGAGGGCTACGACAGGTTTTTCTGAAAACCTATTGCGTAATGAACTTGATATCGTTGTAGGATCGAATGAATTTTAAAATGGAGTGCTTTTGAGGCTTTTCTAGTTTTGCCAAAGGAGTCACTCCCGGTGAAGGGATCGTCGGTCCTTTCCTCGTCGAATGAGGTGTGGGATATATCACATATATCACTGTGCAAAGCAAAAACACTTAAAAGCAATCAAAAGACAAACCGAGTGTGTAGCATCTGCCAGTTATTGCTAAAGGAGTCACTCCCGGTGAAGGGATCTCGGTCCTTTCCTTATCGAATAAGGTGCAGGACATATCACATATACCGCTGTGCAAAGCAAGAACTGTAGCTACCTTTTTTATTTTTGAAATTCGATTCTACAACATCTTAGGTTTCTTTTATTTTCATTAATCACATTAATGAAGTCCCATCATTTAATTACCTAAACATCACAGATAAATACGACGTACACTTATGCCATCCGCATTCGCCTCGATGTCCCCTCGTGCACCGTTAGGTTAGGTAACTAACGGCAGAGCAGGGCAGGGCTAGCACGGGTGTAAAACATAAGTAACGTCTATATAATATATCATATATACTATATACTGTATCTATCACAGAACATCACATGATCACATCACAGATATCGCAGCAGAAGAAACATATGAAATATTGGATATACTAGGACGTCCGTGTTTTCAATACGAGCCAGTATAAAACACGGATTCCACGGTCGTGATGAATAGCCAAACCCACACCCCAAGACCCCTACAAGAGCGGCAAGCAACCCTACCAATTCTAGAGTTAGGAGACCTGGACTCGACTCCTCGAGTTGGTCTCCTACTGGACTCCAGAACCCGGTTACTTATGCTCCCCTCCTTGGGTCTATCCTAGTGCGGAAAAGTAAATAATATACAAACGGTGACAACTTCCGCAACCTGGAAGTGCCCCAATAAAAGAATATTACATACAAGTTTTTACATGAATGAAAATGAAAAACACTCATCTCACATAAAACCCCCCCGGCTATTCAAACACGACGATCCAATATAACATATCCAGCAACACATAACATCACATGTCATCAACGTAAGTAAATATGTCCATTCCAATTGTCGTTGACATATAGCAACGAAACCGGCGATATCACATATTACACTTACGGTCACAGAAAAGAAAGTGTAAAACTACAACAGTTGGAATCCGCAACCTCCTCAGACATCGCATGCCTGACCAAATGAATTACTTAGACATCGCATGCCTAACAATTATAAACCCCGCATTTTAGTCTCAAAATCGAAAACACTTTTCAATATCAAGTCGGGCAATTCAACAAGATTCCCGAGATCCTGATCGAATACTCGTCGCAAACTTCAGTAGACGGCTGCACCCCCGATACCGTCGACGAAGTGCACCAAGGCGGAACACCGCTGCCGCGAGCACCCGAACGGATGCTTTCGGCGATGGGGTTCTCCTACAGTCACTTGGTCGGGGCTATGGAGTGAGGCTGTCTATTAAATTTACCCGGCGAGTATCCGCGTACACTACGTGATTGCGACGGACTTTTGATCACATCAAAATTCCGTGGCAACCGATCAAGTGAGACTAAATCGCTAGATTTACAACATTCATTCAGTTATCTCATAACTATTGTGAATTCCAATTATTGTACCACATTCCAGATAATTAGAAAATGTTAAACTTTCCGATCGAACATTCAAACACCCAAGTTTTCCCGATACAGCTCAACACATGAAATAAGTCTAACAACATTCAGTTCGTGCCTCAGTACCAACGGTCCAGCCGTAGAAGGGTCAAGCCAACGCCTCACATGTGGCACGCCGTACTGCCCCAAACCCGAAGGTTCAAAGGGCAGTTCAAGACGGTCACATAATCGAGTTAAGGTTTGTTGTCTTTTAGAGGGTCCATCGAGTTACTTGCACTACTTAGAACGTCGTTAAACTACGGAAAAATCCAACACTTGGAAATTTCCCGACAGGGGAAAAATTGGGTATTTATATCCGGTCGAACTTTTTAACATATTCAAGAATTTATTCGGAAAGCCACATAGACAAAATTTGATACCCCGATCGAAACACCGAATCCCCAAAGCAACCCCAGAAAATTCAACTCTTGAATAAATATTAAAAATTCCCAGAAAATCCAACTCCAGAAAATAAGAATTACTGTGCAAACAAAAGTCAAAGAGTCAACAGTATTGCCGCGGAACCGCCGCGCCACGTGGGCTTAGGCCGCGGTTCCGCGCCGTCATGACGGAGTTACGGCTCCGTTTTGCACAGTATTTCATAATAAACCCTGCTTTATTTTCTGCATATTTTTAATATTGAAAAATCCCAGATTTTAGAAAATTTCCAGAGAGCAATTTTGATTTGGGGTTTCGGGTTCGTTCGGACTTCAAACGTCGTCTAGACTTCGCCTAAGGCTCTAGCTAGTCTCTGATACCACTGTAGGGTTCCTAGGCATCCTAATGAGGTCTCACAAGGCATCAACCATTCCAATTTCATAAATTCTAGGTGCCGAGAAACCCGACTACGGACCGTTGGCTAGAAAACTAGGCGAAAAGTAAACTAGTTGACACTTAACTAAGAGATACGGAAATACAACCTTTGTAGATTCGGTTCTCCACCTCCATAGCTCCGCAATGAAGTCTCCTCGCTGTCCATAACAAGTCTCGGGCTCTAGCGTCGGCTTCATCGGAGAATGGACGGGCTAGGTCATCGATGTCCATGCCGAAGATGATCTACGTCGAGGCATCGCTAAATCAAGCTCCGACTTCACCAAGTGATGAAACTTGTGAAGAAAACACACTCTACTACTTGGCAAGAGGTAGAGGATGAAGAAATAGGAAGTGGGTAGACTTTAGATTTGGATTTCTCACTCATATTCATCAATCACCATTGATGTAGTCAAGCTTTTCTTCTTGAAGAATGAAGAAGAAGAAGAGCAAGAAGATGATAAGTGTTATGATAAGAATTAAACAATAAATAAAAATCCATTCTTATCATAATTCTCACCATGGTTAGGTGTAGAGAATTAACTTGAGTTAATTGAATTGGTTAGGGTTAAGCATGAGACAAAATGGTGACTAAGTCAAAAGTTCATGAAGCTTCATGAAAGAAAACAAAAGAAAGCCACCATTCTATTTTATGCAATTTATTTTCCAAAAATAAAAACAAATGAATAAATGAATAATCAAATAAAAACCCTAACCATTTCTTTAACCAAGGTTTAATTCTTTACACAAACCCTAATTTGCATGTATCATCAAATATGATACAAACAAGTGCACAAAATCATATCGCATATGCAATGCGCACAACCGAGCGAGAAAATCCATTTAAAGTGAACCGATACTAGTTAATGCAAAGTAATATATCAAATATATAATTATGCATTAAATCATTAAATCAACACTTGATTTAACGATCCGGTCATGACGCACATAACCGACTGGTATCATTAGTAACATCTTATCGAATCAACACTTGATCCGATAACCCGGCTATATCGCATATAACCGATCAATGTCACATCGCGAGAATCGAATACAGTATCACATACTCGTATTATTCTCGGTCCCGCACATATCTCATATGCGCTCCTATTTCGTTTCGCTTGAGCCAGGAAACCTCTGTGTAGGACTTTAAAGACTCGTCAATACGCCGGCAGCAGGTGATGATCATATCAAACACCCACAAGCCGCAAGCGGTCTGCTAAACGTAACGGCCACCCGGGTATTGAGCGATCTGAAGATCGACGAGCAAACCCGCTCACACTCCAGTGAATCCAACCAGTAACACTACCGTACAGTCCGGTCTGATCGTCTGATATGTCGCATATCTCACCTAGGGGTGGTAAACGTCAGACCCCAATAGCTCGATAAGTCGTGTCGATATGAGGTCTATAACAATTCGAGAAACTACTGGTAACACTTACCAGTAAATCTCAGCAACCCTGGCCAGGGATTTCCTGTTATAGCCAATCGAACACAGCGCAACATCAACTCCCTATACCGGGAGAGACGAATCCCCTCCTATCGCTCATTGCCTCCATGTGACTCGGGACTGTACCCAAAAACCACCGTTTTGCACGCCCTCTTGGACGTGGTAAGATGGAAATCAAAGCACAGTGGGAACCACACAAGACTCTATGACGATCTCGGGTCAACAGACTACTCTGTACCAGTGTCACCAGAGAACTGCCATCTGACGTGAGGTATAATACCATCTGGGAGTTCTCAGCGAGTCCGTCCAGTGTACCCAGTCTCTACTGAGCACCCGTATATCATCTCCGATGTCAAACACCAATGGATATGGGATCATCCATCGTCCATCTGTATTGGTCGAGAAGGTACACGCTAGTCTACTCTGGTATATCGATGCCCCGTCTCGATACACCCACGACTAGGGACATTGAAGGATGTACTTATGGACTATCTGTCCCCACTAGTATGATCCGCATCATAGTCCAGGTAGTCAAGTACACATCCTAAGGGCTTTACCAACATGTAACAGAGAGACAATCAGTGTACACGTTAAGGTAAAGAGCAACCAGATAGCATACTATCATGTCGAGCAAGAAAGTCCTCCCTATATATGTCCCAGCATCCACTACAATATACATCCTATGTATAGTAATGGCCTCTAGGGCATACATATAACTAACAGTCCGGCATTTGTGAAAACACAAAATCCGGACAAGCTCGAGGCAAAGTCAGTTATGTGTAAATTTGTTGGATATCCCAAACATTCGCAAGGGTATATCTTCTACCACACCGAGGAACAAAAGATGTTTGTTTCTCGGCATGCCACCTTTTTAGAAAAGGAATTCCTTGAAAAAGAAATTAGTGGTCATGAGGTAGAACTGGAAGAAGTTCTAACTACACAAACTACGACTAATGATTTGGTCGAACCGGAGGATTCAATAGTCTCCAACGAATCTCAGCCACTCCGCAGATCTAGTAGGGTTCCTCATCTACCTGAAAGATACTACGGTTTTCTCATTGACGGTGGGAGCGATGATTGCATCATGGAAGATGATGACCCAACTAGTTTCGAGCAGGCCATCACGAGTGGGGACTCTATGAAATGGCTGGATGCTCTGCGATCTGAGATGGAATCCATGTACACCAACAAAGTATGGACTTTGGAACTTGCTCCTGAAGGGGTAAAACCCATTAGGAGCAAGTGGATCTTTAAGAAGAAACATGCTATAGATGGAAAAGTTGAGACTTTCAAAGATAGACTTGTAGCAAAAGGTTTTCGTCAAAGACCAGGTGTCGATTATGATGAAACCTTTTCTCCAGTGGTTATGCTTAAGTCCATCCGGATCCTACTTGCCATCGCTGCATACCATGACTACGAAATCTGGCAGATGGACGTCAAGACCGCTTTTCTAAATGGTGATTTAGAAGAGAGCGTGTACATGACACAGCCAGAGGGCTTCAAAGATAGTGGGAGCAGCGTAAAGGTGTGCAAGCTGCTTAAATCAATGTACAGATTAAAGCAGGTATCGTGAATTTGGAACATCTGTTTTGACGTGGCAGTCAAAGAGTTTGACTTTATCAAAAATGTAGATGAACCTTATATATACAAGAAGGTTGTAGAGAGTAAGGTTGTCTTCCTCGTATTGTACGTGGATGACATACTCTTGATAAGAAACGATGTTCCTATACTACACTCGGTCAAGCTCTTCTTATCACATTGGTTCTCCATGAAAGATCTGGGTGATGGCTCCTACATCCTGGGATTAAGATCTATAGAGATAGATCTAATCAGATGTATTATACTCACTAGGTGTAGTGAGTAGGTGTTAATCGGATCCTGGGAAGAATCACTGGACAGCTGTGAAGAACATTCTTAAGTACTTGAGAATGACTAAAGAAATGTTCTTGGTGTATGGTAACGGTGAACTCCAGGTGGAGTTTTTTACCGATTCGAGCTTCCAGAGTGATAAGGACGACAGTAAGTCGGTCTCGGGTTTTGTCTTTACCCTCAGTAGAGGGATGGTATGTTGGAAGACTTCCAAGCTAGATACCGTAGCAGACTCGACGATGAAGGCTGAATCCATCACTACTAACGATGTTGCCAAAGAGACTGTTTGGATGAAGAAGTTCATGAGAAGAACTTGGTGAGGTTCCTACCATTAAGCATCTAATACTTGTGTATTGTGATAACAATGGAGCTATAGTTTTGGCCAAGGAACCCCGGTCCCATCAGTGATCCAGACATATTCTTAGGTGGTATCACCTGATCCGAGAGATGGTTGATCTCCGGGAGATCGTTGATCTCCGGGAGATCGAGGTCAGGAGAGTTGACACGAAGAATAACACGGCAGATCCACTCACCGAGGCCATTTGAGAGACTTTTCATGATGTTGGGTATGAGATACTATAACAATTGGCCTTAGTGCAAGTGGGAGATTGTTAGTTATATGTATGCCCTAGAGGCCATTATTGTACATGATTGTATATTATAGTGGATGATTGGACATATATAGAGAGGACTTTCTTGCTCTACATGATAGTATGCTATCTGGTTGCATTTTATCTTAACATGTATACTAGTATTATTATACTGTCTCTCCGTTACATATTGATAAAGCCCTTAGATGTGTACTTGACTACCAGGACTATGATGCAAATCATACTAGCGAGGCCAGGGTAGTCCATAAGTACATCCTTTAATTGTTCCTAGTCGATGGAGTATCGAGACAGGGCATCGATATTCCAGAATAGACTAGTGTGTACGTTTCATGACCCTGTATGGGGCGATGGATGATCCTACATCTATTGGTGTTTGACATCAAAGATTGTACACAGGTGCTCATTGGAGAATAGGTACACCGAACAGGACTCGCCGAGAACTCCTAGATGGTATTATACCTAACGTCAGATAGCAGTTCTCTGGTGACACCGGTATAGATTGGTCTGTAGACCCGAGATCGTCATAGAGTCTTGTGTGGTTCCCATTGTGCTTTGATTTTTTCCTTACCACGGCTCAAAGGAGTCATGCAAACAGGTGGATTTTGGGTACAAACCCGAGTCACATGGAGGAAATAAGTGATAGGAGGGATTTCGTCTCTCCCGGTATTGGGAGTTGATGTTGCGCTATGCTCGATTGGCTATAACAGGAAGTCCCTGGCCAGGGATGTTGATAAGATTTACTGGTAAATGTTATCAGTAGTTTCTCGACCCGTTATGAGCCTCACATTAGCATAACTTATCAAGTTATTGGGGTCTGACGTTTACCACCCCCAGACTCGATATGCGACATATCAGACGAAGAGACCGGACTGTACGGTAGTGTTACTTATAGAGTTTGCGAGAGTTGGGACAAACTTGCTTGTTGATCTTTTGATCGCTCATACCTAGGTATTCGTTACATCCAGCTAGTACCGCTGACGGCTTGTGGTTGACTGATATGATCATTATCTACTGCTGGCGTATTGACGAGTCTTTAGAGTCTTACACAGAGGTTCCTAGCTCAAGCAAAATGAAATAGGGCACATATGTGATATGTGCAAGGGCGAGATTAACACGTTTATGTGATACAGTATTTTAATCTCGCGATATAGGTTATATGTGATATAAACGGATTATTGAATCAAGTGTTGATTCAATAATTTGTTATATGTATATTTGATATACATATAAATGATATTGGTCAGTTGTATGTGATATTGCCGGATTATTAAATCAAGTGTTGATTTAATAATTTAATATATAATTATATATTTGATATATTAACTAATATTAGCTCACTTAAGAATTTCTTTTCTACAAATACATATAAATATATAAGATATATATATTAATGTATTTACTATTGTGTCATGCTAAATGATACATTGGACCTTGGAGTATGAGACTCACATCAAACTAAAGATAATTTGGGTGATTAATTATTAAGGGGAAAATCAAAATTGGGTGGAAATTGGCATGGCTAAAGATGCTTGTGGAAGCATGTAGAAGCCTTGACTTAGTCCACTAATTTTGTTTTACTCTAGATATTTATTAACCCAACCATTATCTTTATCCATGGTTAAGTCTCTACAAATATCATTTGAAATATTTTTTCACCATGGTTCATCACTTGATCATCTTCTTCATCTCATTTTTCTTCTCTAAGTTTTGATGAGGTGAAGAAAGAAAGATAGAAAAATAATTCTAAAGTGAGCAAAATACCTCCTTCATCAATCTATACCAAACTAGCCATTTAGTATAGGTTGTTTACTTCACTAATTTCTCAATTAGTGAAGAGGTAGCTTGAGTTACAGATTCCTCAAGGTAGATCATCTTCGGCCTCGAAGATCCTTAAGCAAGCTTGTTCTTTTCGCCTAGTGGAGCCTAAGAAGAGTTCAGGGGACTACTACTTGGAGGTAAGGGACTCCTAATTGGAGATTTAGAAGTGAAGGACCGGTCTACAAGGGTTGCATTCTCTATTCACTTCATGTAAAGTTTGTTTACATGCATAAAACCCTTAATTCTCTAGTTTGATTCTAGGTTAGTATTGCTTAGCACACTAGATTGTTTTAAATTGCATACTCGATGCCTCTAGAAACCGAGTAGTCATGCTAAGGAATACTTTCATACCAGAACAATGTCAAACATGCAACATAACTTGACTTGACCGAACCATGGCTATATCTTGAACTTGACTACATGACTACCGTTTACATCTTGAATCGGTTTACATGAACAACTTATACCATGGTCTCGGCAATTCTGATAACCCTAATTCAATACAATATATACTATGGGGTTTTAACGGGGTAGATTAGTACTGAATGTGTTAAAAGTGGCACGATGATGGTCACTAAAAGACACCTACATGAACATCATATGTCGTTATCCCGTGTATTTTGACGGGGCCTGGTACTTACATGTTATCTTAGTCCACGAAGCAAGTTGGACTCCTCTCGTATGCACTGATATATTCTATACCGAGCTACAAACAACTACGTTAGCATAACAAACACATACTTTACCTATTCTATTCTCTTTACATATCTATTACATTCTATCTTTTGGAACTTACCGAGCGCTAGTTCACTGACGACATTCCTTTCTCTTCTTTTTTTGGAATGTTGTCAGGAGGACCCGACTCTTAGGAGATCGATCCCAGCCAGGACGACTTGAAGCAGTTTACAGAGGAGGCAGATTTTTAGGCCTTACTTGTACTATTTTCTTTTCAGTTCATATGTCATTGTTTAGGTATCTCTTTCTATCACTGTACTTTACTTTTCAGTTGTATGTAAAAAATGATTATCAATAAAAAGTTGTTTTATTACATCTCTTGTCATTCTTGTGCTTTACATTTATATTGATTATTTACACTTAACGTGTTTACTTCTGAATAAATACGTCATGGCCTGCCACGTCTCCTTTCCCGTACACTGGGAAGCGGGGCGTGACAGGTTTTGTTGGCGGGCCATGAAGGTCAGTTCTACATGGAAACCTAAGCAATATATCACAAGAATTATAAGAATCAGCAACTATACATTATTTACATTTCAATTCCTTGAATCTATCCTAACCCTACTTTTTTCTCTCAAGGTTATGGATTCTCCCAACAACACAAGCACTAACGTGATGGAAACGCTCCACCTCTTATACCACCACTACCTACCGTAGTAGCTCCTATCAATGAGCAGACGGTATTACTTGAGGCGATCAAAAGCCTCTTGGAAGGTCAGCGGCAGCAGACTGCTATCCTCTTGCACCGCCCAGAGACTGAGGCACCAAGAGTCAAACAATTCCGGGCATTGCACCCTAAGAACTTTTCTGGGAAAGAGAGCCCACTAGAGGCAGAAGAATGGGCTCAGTCCATTGAAGATGACCTGGCAGCAGCACAAGTGCCAGAGATTGCTTGGGTGAGAGTTGCGAAGCAGCAACTCACAGATAACGCCAGAGTATGGTGGAAGGCTAAAGAAAGCTGTCTTGCCCAGCCGGTTGAATGGAAGAATTTTCGCGACATGTTCGACGTGAAATACTTTTCCGAGACTGTCCGTTTCGACATAGAACAACAGTTCATCCACTTGCAGCAAGGTTCAATGTGGAACAAATCTGTGGATGAATACGATGCTGGGTTTACCATGCTCAGCAGGTAAGATATGTCTCAATATTCAATTTCTTGATATCACATACTACACTGCTAACACAAAGTCATAACAGGTTCGCTGCACACATCATCCCAACTGCTAAGATCTAGGCAAGAAGATTTCGGCAAGAGTTAGACCCGGAGATCCAAGCTGCATTAGCTACAGGGGAGTTCCCAACCCATGATCTTGCGCTGAAGGCTGCCTGAAGATATGAGGCATTTGTAAAGAAGAAGGGCAGACCGCAGTCTGCCGGTGTAAAGCGCCCTACTACTCAGATAGCGGGAGGAGCCTTTTTCAGGCCACCATTTGTACCCAGGAGACCGGGAGTAACTTTTAACCGGCCCAGTCCAGACTTTTGCTTCTATTGCAAAAGAAATGGACACCTGACGAAGAACTATAGGCGTGTGAACTGCCTATGCTTAGTTTGTGGCGCATCCACTCATGCCATTGGAGATTGTCCCTGTCATCTCACCCAGCTCCCGCACCTCGACCAGCACTCACCTTTCCGCAGCGGCCAGCTATTCAGGCTCATGCACCTCGTCTTTCTCTCCCAGCTCCACCTCCTCGTAGACCTCCTGCATAGCTTACTCGTCAGTTCCATCAGGCACAGAGGAACATGCCTCAAGGACAGAGGAACGGACAGAGGAATGTGCCTCCAGCAAGGAGGAATGTACCTAGGCGTCAGGCTTTCACAATGACTGTGGAAGAAGCTGAAGCCACAGGCCAAGTCATCACTGGTAACCTCCCAATCTTTTAAACTTATTCAATCCTTGTATACATCAATATATTTTTTCTTTCTATACCTAAACATATGCCACACAACTTAGGTACAATCATAGTAGCCTTCCTACCTGCCTTAGTACTCTATGATACTGAAGTATCACATTGCTTTACGTCGCAACGGTTCGTCTGAACTCATGCGATTACAATTAAACCGCTCGTATCCATCTGGAATGTCAGTTCAGGGAAAAGCGTTCTAAAGGCAACTCTGGGATACAATCTGTGTCCAGTGGTCATCTACAATAGAGAATTTTATGCGGACTTCAAGGTGCTGGATATACCGAACTTCGACGTAGTCTTGGGAATGGACAGGCTAGGAACTTTCTTCGCTACCATCGACTGTCGTCAAAGGAGGGTAGTGTTCGAGATACCGGATCATCCGTCTCTTATTTCAAGAGTGGAGACTGTACCCTGAAACCTAGCACCTACAAGGCTAAACCAAGGAAGGCAGTGATTGCAAAAATACAGGTGGAAGAAGACAAGCCAGAGGTAGTTCGAGAGTTTGAGGATGTATTCCCAGAAGACATCTCAGGTTTGCCTCCTGATCGAGCTCTTGAATTCAGCATTGACTTGGTACCTGGTGCACAACCGGTGATAAAAACACCATATCGTTTAAGTCCTGAAGGATTGAAGGAGATCCGTACTCAGCTGGACAAACTTTTGAAGAAAGGATCCGTCCCAATACTTCAAGTTGAGGATCTCCAGTTTTGCTCGTGAAGAAGAAAGAAGGTTCATACAGAATATGTATTGACTACCGAGCTTTGAACGAAGTGACGATAAAGAACAAGTATCCACTACCGCGCATCGACGAGCTGTTCGAACAGCTAAGTGGATCTTGTGTTTTCTCAAAACTAGATCTTCTTCAGGTTATCATCAGGTGAAGGTCAAAGAATCAAGACTCACTATGTTCATTATGAATTTCTCGTGATGCCATTTGGAGTGACCAATGCACCTGCTATTTTCATGAATCTGATGAACCAGGTTTTCCGAGAGTACCCAGACAGGTTTTTTGTTATTTTCATCGAAGGCCTCCTGGTGTATTCAAAGAATCGAAAAGAGCAGCTCAGCATTTGCGGATTGTCCTGGAGACATTACGACAGTATCAACTCTATACAAAGTACAACAAGTGCGAATTTTGGCTAGATCAGGTCGGATTTCTCGGACACGCAATATATCCAGCTAAGGTATCAGCCGTATGCGATTGGCCGACACCAAAAACAGTGAAGGACATTCGAAGTTTTTTGGGTTTAGCAGGATACTGCCGAAGATTTATTAAAAGTTTTTCAAATATTGCAGCATCCCTGACCAAGCTCACACGTAAAAATGAAGCATTCGTGTGGTCAGAAGCATGTGAACAAGTTTTTGTAGAACTCAAGTCGGGATTGACATCAGCACCTATTCTCGTAATACCGGATCAATCTGGAGGTTTCGTTGTGCATTGTGATACATCCGGTAAGGGATTAGGATGTATTCTATACCAGCATGGAAAGGTTGTAGCTTTTGCATCAAGACAGCTGAAGATTCATGAGCGCAACTATCCAACATATGACTTGGAGTTGGTTGCCGTTATCTTTGCACTTATGATTTGGCACCATTATCTGCTTGGAGAGCAAGTGGACATATACACTGACCACAAGAATCTGAAGTATGTGTTTACTCAAAAGGAGTTGAATATACGGTAGAGAAGATGGCTAGAACTTATAGCGGACTTCAACATCAACCTACAATATCATCCAGGGAAGATGAATGTAGTTCCTGATGCATGTAGTCGCCAGCCACTATCAATGAATCTCACCGTACAGTGAAAGCTTCAACAAGAATTGCATAAGATGGATATAGAAGTGGTTATGCCAAGTAACGCTTCATATTTGATGAACATACAAGTTCAGTCTACTATTGTCAATCAGATCAAAGCAGCTCAAGCAAGTGATGCCAAGTTGCAAAAGATCCAAGAACAAGTAGAAAGTGGACTGCGAACAGACTTCTTCATCCACAAAGACGGATCTTTGAGATATGGAAGCAGGTTGTGTGTACCACACGATTCTGTTCGGGAAGAGTTGATGAAAGAAACTCACAGATCTCCTTACTCAGTACACCCTGGTGGTATAAAGATGCACAAAGATTTACGGCAATATTGCTGGTGGCATTGAATGAAGCATGAAGTGGCCAGAAGCATTGCCAAGTGCTTGGTGTGTCAGCAAGTAAAGGCTGAACATCACAAGACTGCAGGTTTACTCCAACCGTTACCTATCCCAGAATGGAAATAGCAACACATCACCATGGACTTCATGACTGCACTTCCTCGCAGCACGAAAGGTAACGATGCGGTATGGGTTATTGTGGATCGACTCACCAAGTCGGCTCACTTTATTCCCTTTAGAGTTGGCCAATCTACCGAGATACTAGCAAAGAAGTACATGGAGGTAAGTATGAATCTAAGTAAGATTTAACTCTTCATAATGTACTATTTCTGATACCCATGAACTCATGCACGAGATCGTGTGATTACATAGAGTACCGGTTTGTATCGTCTCCGATCGTGACATCAGATTCCGATCGCAGTTTTGGCAAGTCTGCAAGCTAGCATGGGAATGAGTCTGAACTTCAGCACAACTTATCATCCACAAATAGATGGACAGTCTGAGCGAACAATTCATATTCTGGAAGATATGCTACGAGCTTGTATGTTAGACTTCGGAGGATCGTGGGAAGATCACCTACATCTTATGGAGTTTTCATACAAGAACAGCTACCAGGCGAGTATTGGAATGGCACCATTTGCAGCTCTCTATGGAAGTAAGTGTCGTTCACCACTAAGTTGGGACGACATCGGAGATTGGGAACTCCTTGGACCAGAGATGATCGTGGCAACTGTGGACATAGTTCGCACGATTATGGAAAGAATGCGCATAGCCCAAAACAGACAGAAACACTGGGCTGATGCAAAGAGCCAACATCTACAGTTCCAACCGAGATATCATGTTTTCTTAAAGATCTCTCCAAACCATGGATTAATTTTCTTTGGCCAGAGGGATAAGCTCAGTCCCAGATATATTGGACCGTTCGACATTTTGGAACGAGTCAGAAAAGTGGCATATCATTTGGTACTAGCACTATCATTGGAAGGAGTGCACAATGTGTTCCACATATCCCAGCTTCGAAAATATATGAGCAACCCCAGCCACATTCTTGATCACTCTGAGCTTACTGTACAGACAGACCTATCCTGTGAGCAACAACCCGTTGAGATCCTGGAAAGAAAGGTGAGGACACTACGGAACAAGGAAGTAAACTTAGTCCGAGTGATGTGGAGAAAAGATTCAAGTTAATGTACAGAATGGAGTTTGCAAGCCTGAGAATACTTTAAATGTTGTTTTTATTTAAGAACAGCAAGAAAGCATTTGTAGCTCATTGGTAAAGCCTTGCACTGCTGTGACATAGCCTATGTATTCAAATCCCAGCAGCCACATATATTTTTTACTGATTTTTCTTTTAAACTTTTTGGAAGCCCAAAAGTTTACACATGCAATACACGTAAAAATGAAAAGACAAAAGAAATAAACATGTGTAAAATGTTGAGTACACAGCCGAGAACACGTGGAAAGAATCTAACCCCCACCTCCTCCATGTGGATGGCGAAATGCCCTTAGGCCAGCATCGCCGGGCCCCCGTAAGAGATGGTCCCCGTGTTTTTCCCACTAAACCCCTTAGAATGCCCCATTACCCCTGTTATGTTTATTTTTCCTGCAATTATCCAAAGAATTTATATTCATCATAAATCCCATTTTTAATGCATTTTTAATTCTTTCATCAATTTCAAAACCCTAATTTTACACTTAAATACAACCCCATACCCTAGCCCTCTTCATTCTGAAATCTATTGTCAAAATTCTTTAAAAAATTCTAAGTCTAAGAAGAGTACAAGTGGAGTTAGCCCTAGGTCAAATTCCGGCGAGAATTCGAGATGTTTTCGGCGACCCCGCGACTCTACGAAGGCTACTATCCTCATCCTCATCCTCTACCTTCCCTCTCTCCTTTAAACTTGTAAATCCCATATCTTTTCTTCTCTTTCTACCATAAAACTTCTCTTTTTCAAAACATGTCGGTAAGTGGAGTTATACCGACATTTGTTTCTAAAATCTTTGAAAACCACAATTCTTCCTAAGAATCACTTGTACTCATGTATATACCTTACTTTTAATCATTTAACTAATGTTTAGAAACCAATTTCAATCTAAAACTGCATGTTAAATAATTTTAATTAAGCTTTTACGTTTAAATACCATGAAGTTTACATACGACATCTTTTAATTGTTTTGCTTAATATTACCTTTAGAAAATCTCACGAGATAATGACCTACCTCTCACATATACACATCTTGACATAGCATGATTCTCTTGAACAATATTTTGTGGCAAAATACGACTTTTCATCAAAATACCTTAAACTGTTAAAAACCCGGATTTCTTTAAATTGTGTTACTTAATTCTTTATGATTGTGCCTATACAACCCATTTCAGGGAACCCGCTATTGGATAGTGCGGATTATCGCACATCCACGGGCTAGTAGGGCGAGATGCAGACCTCCTCATGGAGCATACGATCTCGATAGAATTTTAATACAATTTTTAAGAAAAACGAGGATTTCTATGTAATAATAAAATTTTATTTTTAATAATTATATAAATATTATCAAACCGCATATTTTTAAGATATTATTAAATTCCATGTTTTCTAAACAAAATAAAGAATTACAAGTTTTATGAAAATACCATCAAGAATCAATATAAGTCAAATTTTACACTAACATATCTTGAACTATTCAAGCTATGTATATGTTCACTAATATACCTCATTCTCTAAAATTCACATTCATGAGAATTCTAAATAATATAAATAATTACTTGAGATTTATTTTGAAAGTATATTAAAAATTATTTTTCATAAAAACCCTGGAGTTATATAAAATTACATTAAAGACCCTAGTAAATATAGATTTAAGCGGGACCAATTCTCTTGAGCCTCAGGGAGCCAGAAAAAGTGGGTGCTTGCCTATTTAAGATAGAAAACTAAAATGGAGTTATCAATGGTAATTGCCTTGGAAAAAGACACAAATCCTGCCGTCCATGTGCAGCAGTTACCGATAATTCCTAAACCTAATTCAGGATCCAATTCTATTTAAAGTGTCTGACTCAAGTCTGAGTCCAAGTCTAAATCAATCTGAACCCAATACAAATATGAATCCAAGTCAACATGAATACTTGAACATGAATACCAGAACAATGTCAAATATGCAACATAATTTGACTTGACCGAAGTATGGCTATATCTTGAACTTGACTACATGACTACTGTTTACATCCTGAATCATTTTACATGAACAACTTATACCATGGTCTCGGCAAGTCTGATAACTCTAATTCAATACAATATACACCATGAGGTTTTAACGGGGTAGATTGGTACGGAATGTATTAAAAGTGGCACGATGATGGTCACTAAAAGACACCTGCATGAACATCATGTGTCGTTGTCCCGTGGGTTTTGATGAGGCCTTGTACTTATATGTTACCTTAGTCCACAAAACAAGTTGGACTTGAATAGTCTAAAATATTGCACATTTAAATGAATATTTTCCCTACTGTTGTTACGTACTAAAAGGTGTTTATTGTAAATATAGAATATCTGAGGATTTATTTGTAAAAAGTTTATTATCATATGTTTCTACATTATAATTAACATAATGAGGGAAAATATATGCATATAATATTTAAATGAAATCTTAGTAATTAAAATATGCATATCATATCAAATTTTTCTAATCAATATTCTTAAAATATTTTATCATTTAAATGGTTAGGATAATATCTCAAAAAATACCAAATGCTACTAACACTATGATTTGAGATATTGTATAGATATTAGCTCAGGTCTGGAATCCAAGTAAGAGATCCGAATCAAATCGAGATATCGAAACCGAATCTGCCAAAATGTAGAACCAAATCGAGAGATCTAGCAACGACAGAGACTCGGAGTATTATTTTCAGAATCTAGATATCAAGAGGATCTCCAAATATCAATACAAAAAACAGAAAAAATCCTAAAACTTGATTCCACCAAGTGATGGCAGAACCGTCGCTAAACATGGCTATATGCGACGGTTCTGCGGCGGTTTGATAGCCCTACGATGTGATATTTGGTGGTTTTGATATTAACTGCATATATTTTTATATGGAATCTAGGCTTTCTGGTTTTATGGACTATATAAGAGACCGAGAGCTGCACATTCAAATCCATCACCGAAGAGATCAAGGATCACTGAAGAGATCAAGAGATCCAAGAGATCCACGTATCCGAGAAATCATCATCTATTCATCTACCTCCTACAAAAGAGAGATCTAAAGAAAACTAAGGATCTTTTATTCTACTTTCTAAGCAGAAAAGTTGTATGCAATAGTTGATTAATAAAGATAGTGTTTTTATTGTTCTTTTTGCAATTAATTTCCGCACTTACTTTCTGCACTTAGTTTCTGCATCTTAATCATGTTTTCTCTCTTCTTCATCCTTTCTTCCACTTTAAACATGGGCGATTAATTCCTAACTTGCTAGGGTTCGTAGGATAGGGTAGAATAATAGATGATAAAATCTTTTAACCTTTTTTTATACATTTTAAACTCTATAAACTTTAGCAAAATAAATGTTAACATCCATATCGGGCGCACTACCAATTTATTGCTAGTCACGACCATGATTTGAGATTGGTTTAACATTTGTTTTGTTAAGGGCTAGACATGAATAGAGATCAATGCAAGGATAAGGGTTAGTAGTGGGGAAACCTTGGTTTCTTCCAAAAGAACCTTAATCCACATTCATCACTATCGATCTCGTTTTAAACTATTAAAAGATAAAAGGAGACATTTTTAATTATTCATCCATTACTACTAAGTCCTATGAACCCTACGAGCCTTCCCTTTATAAAATCTTATATCTGTAACGACAAACAACAATCACCATTCTTTAATCAACTCGTCTAAAGCAAGAAAAAAGTTCACGTTTCCCTACGGACGACCCGTACTCATCGCGGCTAGCTACTAGCGACACCGTCTTGATTGCGGTATTTACGAACACACTTTTTTTCATGACCAATCAAATGGCGTCGTTGCCGGGGAGACGGCTGTAATTTTTTTTCTAGTTATTTGGGTTGATTTCTTATAAAATCTAGCGAAAAAACAAATGGTGCCATTACTGGGGAGACCATCGTAATTTTTTTCTTGTTATTCGGGTTGATTTCTTATAAAATCCGGCAACCATAAAATAAAATAAACAAAAACCATAACCGCATCTTGTGTATTTAACAATTATTGTGCGAGTTTTGCAAGGAAATATAGAATAATTAGAGCAAGACAACAGAGAGCTAGAGACCTTAAACTTGGACCAAAGGAGCATAGGGGTGCTCTGAAGAAAAATTTAGCAAAAGAATACACTAACTTGCGGCGGAACCGCGGCAAAATTGTGGGTTTGGCGGCGGAACCACGGCACTTTGGGTGAATTACGACCCCAAAATCCTCTGGTATTATCCTAAGATCTTTCTCTCGCCTCTAAATCTCCAATAATCTAATCTTGCCTGCAGGATTCTTTGCAAATATCATCGCTTAAAAATCTTTTTGCGTGTTTTGATATAGGTTTGTTTGTGCATATCTAAACCGGACATTAAGGGGCAATAACCCAAATCCAGATTAAGTAAAGATTTCATCACCCTTCTTAGGCCCCACAAATCACAAAACGAGTATACTTTTACCCTACATTAATTTAAAAATATCTAGACCAAACTTCTAAGGATTTTCGCGCTCAATTAGGACAGAAGAGGGTCGTGGATAATCTATCGCTTATCCGCATTTCTCTTGTGGTGTCTAAGCAAGTGCGACTAAGGAAAGTGGCTACTTAATTAGACCCTCTATTTTCGGTGATTCGTATACCTTCCACTTACCTGGCACTTATCTGGCCACAAGAGTGATAAAGATGTGGTAGAGGATTGATCCAGCGACTTGTCCTTTGGAAGTTTAGGAGCGGTCTAGTGACTTGACCTAGGTGACCCTAGCTATAAAGATTGATTGTGCATTTTGGGATTTGTTGAGTCAAGCCTCATGTCTGACTTTTTTAAAACAAACCTTCTAAAAATCGTTCTCACACAGGCTTCCACGTGCGCTAAACCCGCTTAGTGCATGATCGGCTGGACACGGGATTCTAGTGCACGTTTTGTCCGCGTTTTTTCTATCGACTCCAAAGTCGGTACTTCTTCATCTTCTATTTCCCCTCCACCCACCACATCTCCCAAAATGGACGGATCTCCATCGGGATTTCACAATACCATCCTGCCACCACCCGTAGGTGCACAGAATCCACCACGCATCTCTCTCCAAGAAAGATGCTACCCCATACATGGACCCCTTCCTACTTATCTGTCTCTTCCACCGGCCAATGGGGATAATTTCGAAATTAAACCCCACTTCATCAACTTGTTGCCCAAATTCCACGGGCTTGAATCCGAAGACGCATACGTTTTCATAACCAAATTCGAGAACGTATGTGCAATGATGAGCACAACCAAACTTTCAGGGGATGCTATGCGATTACGTCTTCTCCCTTTTCCTTATGCGATCTAACAGAAAAATGGCTTTACAGCACCGCCGCATATTCTATCGCTAAATAGGATGAATTCGTTATAGCATTTCTTAAGAAATTTTATCCTGATCACAAAACCGCCCGTGTTCGAAACGAGATTAACCAGTTTACCTAACTTCCCAACGAACCATTCTGGAAATGCTTTGAACGGTTTAAGGATCTTCTTGTACAATGCCCCCATCACGGAATTTATAGATGGAAACTTTTCCGAATTATATATGAGAGTGTTAATCCTGCCACGAAACAAAAACTTGAAACCATTTGTCAATACCATTTCATGTCAAAAGACAATGGCGAAGCTTGGCAATTTCTGGAAGATCTCGCCGAACAAACCTCACAATGGGAGAGCACTGGACTAGCAACGTCTTCATCTAGGGCAGGTATCCATTAGCTCGACGTTTCCATCATAGTGAAAGCCGAAATGGCCGCGATGCAAAAAAAACTCGAAGCTATCGGAAACAAAGTCTCATCAACCTCCCTAAATCAAGTTACGCTCCCAAAAATCGTATGTGGTTGTTGTTTTGACCCATCACATTTAACGGAAGAATGTCATTTGAATCCTCCGTCTCAAGGTCATGAACAAACCAATACTGCTTTTCAGCAACAACCTAGAAATGACCCTCATTCATCCACATATAATCAGGGATGGAGAAATCATCCTGTTTCCCCCAATCAAAGCAAAGCCCTGTTCAAAATTCAAATTTTGGAATAAAGCAAACGCTTCTTAGGAGCGCCAAGTGCACTGCGCCTTAAGTAGTGCGCCACGTGCAAAGCACGTGTGCGCTAGCGCTAAGTGTTCTGCGCTCTAAGCAGCGCTCCACGTGCAAAGCACGGGTGCGCTAGCGCTAAGTGCGCTGCACTCTAAGCAGTACACCACGCGCTGGAACTAAAAGCTCCTCACCATCAGATCAGAGATCCAATAAAGATGATAAATCATTAATTAATTAGAATTAAATTCTGTTAAAGAAAGATTCCTCAAAATCTTTCCAAATAACAAGATTGTGCTCTGAAAATCAGAGCACCGTTGGATCAATGATCCAATGGTGATTAAAAATCATCAAAAACACAGAATAAATTCTGTTTAGAGGAAATTCTCCAATCTTGTTAAAAACAAGAAGATTTCCTTCTGTAAATCAGAAGCCCTTGGATCAAAGATCCAACGGTGGGAAAATCCCCAAATCAATTGGAGAAAAGATTTCCTTAACTGATTGAACTGATCAGCTTGCCCTATATAAAGGCCCCAAGACTTCAAGTCTCAGAGATACAGAAGCATAGAGAGGAACCCTCCCATACATTTTGAGAAATCTCAGAGAGAAGAGCCAAGTGCTCGATAGAAGAAGAAGATTTTCTTCAAGGTAAAAAAAATATAATAATCAGAGAGATGAAATCATTTCATATTAAAAAGAAGAATTCACTTCTTTCTCACAGATCATAGATCTACAAGACCAAGGTCTTTCACAAAGAGATCAAAGGATCTCATCATAAAATAAAAAGAAGAACATAATTCTTCTCACAGATCATAGATCTATAAGACTAAGGTCTTTTATACAAAGAGATCATGAACATCTCATTATAAAAAAGGGGGGAGAATAATTCAATTCTCTTAAAGATCACAGATCCATAAAGGCAAAGCCTTTCATCAATATAAGTGATTGAAGCATCTCCTATAAAGTAAGAACTTTTGTTCTTAGAATCTTGAGACAAAGTCTCTTATAAACGAGAATTTATTTCTCGGATCATAAAATTGATCAGTTAGCGCTTTGCGCTCTTGGACTGGCACACAGTGCCAAGCGCACCACGTGCCCCTCACATATGCGCTACTTAGCAGAAGCGCCTCAGCGCTCAAGACTAGCGCAAAGCACTGCAAAGCCTTAGCGCTCCAAAGACAGCGCACTGTGCTCATAGACTGGCGCTCAGCGCTAAGCGCACCACGTGCTCCCCACGTGTGCGCCATTGAACAAATAGCGCTTGCGCTTATAAAATAGCACTCTGCGCTCATAAACTGGTGCAATGCGTCCATCATTTGGCGCTTAGCACCAAGCGCACCACGTGCTCCTCACGTGGACGCTACTCAGCAGAAGCGCAATGCGCTCATAAACTAGCGCTCTGCGCTCTTTGATTGGCGCAAAGCGCCAAGCACGCCACATGCTCCTCACGTGTGCGCTAAAAGAACATAAAGTGTTCTATAAATAAAGCCCAGAGCTATGATGAATGCTCAGCATTCAATAAAAGACAAAAATTGTCAGAACTCAAATCAATGCTCAGCATTGTCAAATGTTTAACATTTTAACTGAGTGGGCTGAGCCCAAGTTAGCCATAAACCCCTCATTCAGATTAATTGAGCCCATATACTCATAAATCTTTTAACAGATCTTAGTCCCAAATTAGATTACAGATCTCTCAACCAAAATTGGTTCAAGGATACATCTCTTCACTCCTCTGATATTTGTCGTTGTAATCCTTCAACGTCTTCAGAGAGGTGACGGGTCCCGACAACCATACATTCCATAGACTATGACGTCTTTAAACTGGACTGTAGGGTCCTTAAGCCCGTTGACTATGATGTCCTTAATCTTGGACAGTGGGGTCCTTAAACCCATGGACTATGATGTCCTTAACCTTGGACTGTGGGGTCCTTAAGCCCATGGACCGTAATGTCCTTAAACTAATGTTGGACCGTAATGTCCTTAAACTAATTATGGACCGCAAAGTTCCTAAACTAAACAATAGAGTCCAAATGCTCTTTTGTTGGATCTAAACGATCCCGTTAAGTTGATCTTAGTCTAAAAATTAGTCTAACGTATCCTTAACAAACGTTTAAGTTGATCTTAGTCTCAAATGAGACTAACGTATCCTTAAACCTAACCCCAAACCCAAATATAAGAAGATACGGATTTGGACTAATCCACGCCTTACGGGCGACAACATAAATTAGTCTCTGTATACAATCCACGGGCAACCAAAAACAAAACAAACACCCACGACATGAAGTGACCATCTGGAGAAAGAGAAAGTGGTTACCGCGATGCGGTAGCGTAATTAACTATAGGGGCTTGCGCCTGCAGGGAAGAGAGTTCCCATAATCAAAAACCCCCTAACGAGGGGGAATCTGACGAAGTCTGTTACATCGGCCGCATCCGTTTAAACCTTCGATACATGGTGTCATAAATCAACTTGGCATTTTCGGAGAGATAGACAGATAGCACCAATTAGCATCTGCCCTCGAAATTCAGGCCCGGACATCCCAACATCCCGGTCCCCGTTTTCGACGGAGAACGGATTCTGGCACGCCTGGTGGGACTCGAACCCACAATCACCTGAACAAAATCTTTTCTCCGCCGAAAATGGGGACCGGGATGTTGGAACGTCCGGGCCTGAATTTTGAGGGCAAATGCTAATTGGTGCTATCCGTTTACCTCTCCGAAAATGCCAAATTGATTTATGACACCATGTATCGAAGATTTAAACGGATGCGGCCGATGTAGCAGACTTCTTCAGATTCCCCCTCGTTAAGGGATTTTTTTATTATGGGGACGCTCTTCCCTGTAGGCGCAAGCCCCTGCAGTTAATTACGCTATCGCATCGCGGTAACCACTTTCTCCTTCTCCAGATTGTCACTTCGTGTTATGGGTGTTTGTTTTGTTTTTGGTTGCCCGTGGATTGTATACGGAGACTAATTTATGTTGTCGCCCGTAGGGCGTGAATTAGTCCAAATCAGTATCTTCTTAGATATGGGTTTGGGGTTGGGTTTAAGGATACGTTAGTCTCATTTGAGACTAAGATCAATTTAAACGTTTGTTAAGGATACGTTAGTCGAATATTTAGACTAAGATCAACTTAACGGGATCGTTTAGATCCAACAAAAGAGCATTTGGACTCTATTGTTTAGTTTAGGGACTTTGCGGTCCATAATTAGTTTAAGGACGTTACGATCCAACATTAGTTTAAGGACATTACGGTTCAACATTAGTTTAAGGACATTACGGTCCAAGGTTAAGGACATCATAGTCCATGGGCTTAAGGACCCCACAGTCCAAGATTGAGGACATCATAGTCCATTGGTTTAAGGACCCCACAGTCCAGTTTAAAGACATCATATTCTATGGAATGTATGGTTGTCAAGATCCATCACATCTCTGAAGACGTTGAATGATTACAACGACAAATATCAGAGTAGTGAAGAGATGTACCCTTGAACCAATTTTGGTTGAGAGATCTGTAATCCAATTTGGGACTAAGATCTGTTAAAAGATTATGAGCATATGGGCTCAATTAATCTGAATGAGGGGTTTATGGCCAACTTGGGCTCGGCCCACTCAGTTAAAATTTTAAAATGTTAGACAATGTTGAGCATTCATTTGAGTTTCTGACAACTTTTGTCTTTTATTGAATACTGAGCATTCATCATAGCTCTGGGTTTTATTTATAGAACACTTTATGTTCTTTTAGCGCACATGTAAGGAGCACGTGGCGCGCTTGGCGCTTTGCGCCAGTCAAAGAGCGCAGAGCGCTAGTTTATGAGCGCATTGCGCTTCTGCTGAGTAGCGCCCATGTGAGGAGCACGTGGTGCGCTTGGCGCTAAGCGCCAAATGATGGGCGCATTGCGCCAGTTTATGAGCGCAGAGCGCTATTTTATCAGCGCAAGCGCTATTTGTTCAATGGCGCACACGTGGGGAGCACATGGTGCGCTTAGCGCTGAGCACCAGTCTATAAGCGAAGTGCGCTATATTTGGAGCGCTAAAGCTCTGCAACGCTTTGCGCTAGTCTTGAGCGCTGAGGCGCTTCTGCTAAGTAGCGCACATGTGAGGAACACGTGGTGCGCTTGGCGCTGTGCGCCAGTCCAAGAGCGCAAAGTGCTAACTGATCAACTTTATGATCCGAGAAATAAATTCTCGTTTATAAGAGACTTTGTCTCAAGATTCTAAGAACAAAAGTTCTTACTTTATAGGAGATGCTTCAATCTCTTATATTGATGAAAGGCTTTGCGTTTATGAATCTGTGATTTTTAAGAGAATTGAATTATTCTCCCCCCATTTTTATAATGAGATGTTCATGATCTCTTTGTATAAAAGACCTTAGTCTTATAGATCTATGATCTATGAGAAGAATTATGTTCTTCTTTTTATTTTATGATAAGATCCTTTGATCTCTTTGTGAAAGACCTTGGTCTTGTAGATCTATGATCTGTGAAAAAGAAGTGAATTCTTCTTTTTAATATGAAATGATTTCATCTCTCTAATTATTATATTTTTTACCTTGAAGAAAATCTTCTTCTTCTATCGAGAGCTTGGCTCTTTTCTCTGAGATTTCTCAAAATATATGGGAGGGTTCCTCTCTATGCTTCTGTATCTCTGAAACTTGAAGTCTTGGGGCCTTTATATAGGGCAAGCTGATCAGTTCAATCAGTTAAGAAAATCTTTTCTCCAATTGATTTGGGGATTTCCCCATCGTTGGATCTTTGATCCAAGGGCTTCTGATTTACAGAAGGCAATCATCTTGTTTTTAACAAGATTGGGGAATTTCCTCTAAACAGAATTTATTTTGTGTTTTTGATGATTTTTAATCACCATTGGATCATTGATTCAACGGTGCTCTGATTTACAGAGCACAATCTTGTTTTTTGGAAAGATTTTGAGGAATCTTTCCTTAACATAATTTAATTCTAATTAATTAATGATTTATCATTTTTATTGGATCTCTGATCTGACTGTGAGGAGCTTTTAGTTCCAGCGCTAGCGCACCCGTGCTTTGCAAGTGGTGCGCTGCTTAGAGCGCAGCGCACTTAGCGCTAGCGCACACGTGCTTTGCAAGTGGTGCGCTGCTAAGGACGCAGCGCACTTGGCGCTGCTAAGAAGCATTTGCTTTATTTCAAAATTTGAATTTTGAACAGAGCTTTGCTCTGATTGGGAGAAAGAAATGCCCCCCACCGTTGCGCTCACATGGCCCACATGTGAGTGCAGCGGTGGCAACATCTGTGCCCTTGGATCAACTCAAAAGTTGAAACGGTATCTCAGTGCCTATAAATAGGACCCTTGGCCTTTGAGATGATTTCTGTTCATCTTCTTCCTTCTGAGAATTTTTATTCTCTTGCAGAGCATAGCTCTTTGGCTTAAGAACTTTCTTAAGGACAGAACTCTGTCAAAATCTTAGGTAAAGATTAAATCTTTGAGTAGATCATTTAATAATCTAGGGTTTCACCCATTAATAGAGCTTTGCTCTTCATAGATCTTCGATCTAAAGAAAACCCTTTTTAGGGTTTTGTTGATAGAGCTTTGCTCTCTTGAACCTATAGATCTAAAGAGATCCTTTTTAGGGTCCCTTAGCCCATTAACAGAGCTTTTCTCATGAAGAACTCTTAGAGTTTGTCCATGGATCTTGAAGATCTCAGAATTTTAATTCATTAAAAATTTTATTTTAAGTTTTCTGATGGTTATTCCATCATTTTTACAGAGCAAGGCTCTTTAGAATTTCCTTTGAGGGATTTTCCTATTCCCAGAGCTGACAGATGTCACTCTGTCATAGAGCACTGCTCTCAAGGGGGGATTTACTCCCTGGCCCGAGGAATTCTCATTGAATGAGAATCAATTGAGGATTTCCTCATTTAATGACAGTCTCATCAAATGATGAGGCTGTTTTATTAATGATACAATGTCATCTGGATTATGTAGGTCCCCTTTGGTCCCTTTTCATTGCATTGCAGTGTGGTACCGATTTAAAGTACCTAGTGACAGAACTTAAACTGTAACACTGGCGGCTGAAAATTTGTTCTTTTCCGCGCAGGTACTGTTGGATATAGTGCCCTCAAAGTCAATTATTGGATTGCAGGTACGTGATTGCAATGATTGAGGAGGACTTATACCGGTAGCACAGTCTTACTCGAGATGATAGTATGCTATCTGGTTTTCCTTTATCAGTCGTGTACAGGTTCAGGTGACTGATCACTATTGCACGTTGATAGAGCCCTTAGGATCTTGTTTGACTACCAACAGTATGATGGCGATCATATACGTGAGAGTTGGGTAGTCTATAAGCACATCCTTAATAGTGGTCACTAGTCGTGGGAGTTTCGAGACAGGGCATCGATGCTCCGGAGTAAACTAGTGTATACAGTCGAGACCCCGATGAGGGGCGGTGGCCGGTCTCACAAGCCACTGGTGTCAGTTGGATCACCTAAGATGTATACAGGTGCTCATTAGATTATGAGTACACCGGGCAGGACTCGCCGGGAACCTGCTAATTGGTATTTATACCTAAAGTCAGATAGCAGTTCCCTGATGACATGTGTACAGGTTAGTTCATCGACCTGAGGTCGTCATTTGTCTCGTATGAGTTCCCACTGTGCTTTGATTTCTACCCTACCACGGCTCAAAGGAGTCGTGCAAACAGGTCTTTTTTGGGTACAGTCCCAAGCCACATGGAGGCAAGTGAGCGGATCGGTAGGGGATTCGTCTCTCCCGGTATTGGGGGTGAGATCGCGTTGTGTCTAGAAGAGCCATTATATAAAGCCCTCGGCCGAGGCAGGAGATTTACTGGTAGGTACTCCAGTAGTATCTCAGGGTGTTCTGGGCTACACTCCGACACGACTTATACCGCTATTGGAGGTCTGAAGTTACCAGCCCCCTAGGCCCGATATGCGATACTCATAGACGAACGGACCAGACTGTATGTATATTGTCACTGTTAGGCTCAGTAGGGTTCTAGGATGAGTTCGCTCGTCGGCTTCCCTTGAGGTCAGTACATGGGCAACTGTTACGCACAGCTAGCGCCGCTGACGGTTTGTGGTTAAACCCACTGCCAGGGTACTGATGAGTCATTAGAGTCCCCCACAGATAGTTTCCCAAGTTCGGGCGAAACGTTGTAGAGGCCGTATGGTTTTATGGCAGGGTTCGGAAAATGCACGTGCGTTTACGCACGTGTCATATTTCGGACAGATAATTCTGGTGGGCTTTGGTTTAAGCCGGATCCATGTATTATATTGAGTCGGAATATTTTAGTCTCTCGTATTCGTATTCGGTAGGAATACGGATACAGGTACGTATATACAGGCGAGGGGTATTTTCGTAATCCCTTACGAGAATATTTTAGAAGATGCATTTCTTTTTGGATTAATCATTTTGGTTTAAATGATTATTTGGTTTTTGGAAATGGTGACTCATGATTAGTGACTCATGATTAGTGACTCATTTGTTCTAGCATGTTCCTTAGTGACTCATGCTAATGAGTCACTAAGTAAGTCATGATAGCATTAAATGAGGTTTGTTTTGGGATTAGATATTTGGTGGATATTTTCATGATATATTTTTTTTTCTCAACCATTATATATCTATACAAGAGTGAGAAGTTATTATGTTTTGAGTTTTCATTTTGCTCACTAGTTTTCTTGAGTTCATCATTTCCAAACCATAGCATCTTTTACTACCTCCACCCTATCCCTCTCATGTGATGAGAACCCTAGGATGTTTGAGACAAAGTATTCTACTCGTTCTCTACTTCATCTTGGTCATCTCTTTTAGCAGACTTGATGACCGAGTTGCCTCGATATAGAGGCGGGAGCCCGTTTAAAGATCCGTAGATGTGGTGCCATCTCAACGAGGAGCTAGGAGATCGGAGTTGCCGCGAGGAGCGTGGGATGATGGCTAAAGACCGAAGGACTCGGATCGATCGGTATAGCCTTTCTACCTCTTTACAGTTTGTTAGTTTAGCGTTAATGGCAAGATCCGGGCTATAGTATGCGATAGCGCCAGTTAAAATGTTTTTGTTCCGCGTTTGGCGTCAGAATGACGGCCGGGGCGCTACCGTAGACTTACATGGTATCAGAGCCACGCCATTAAGCTTTACTAACTTGTTCTAACGCGTTTAAAATATCGATCGAACGAAATTTCCGAAACCGCGATTTTCAGTGTAAAGTTTCTGTCGATTTTAAAACTTGGCCTAAAAATTATTTTGAGCATCTCAGAAAATCGAGCAGGCTTTTTTAAGAATTCTGGTGAAATTTGGTCGACTGACTCTACAGTACTGCCGCGGAACCGCCGCACAAACCAGGGTTTGGCCGCGGTTCCGCCGCAGGTTTGGAGCATCAGACTACCATTTTTCTATAGTAACCTCCTGCATTGAAAATTGTGGTTTTTGGAATATTTCTTTTGGGCCCGGATTTTATTACTGTACTGCAGATGTACGTGGGGCCCACTTCGGGAAGTTTTGTTGATCGGAATTTTAAACTTGTTAGTTTACAGTACTTACATTATATCTCCGACCGTGAATGTCATTCGAGCGGTAAATTGTGTCTAATTGCTATAGTTCTTTTAGACGGGTTTGTGAACGTGACATTCGTGTTGATGTTCTGTGTTGTGCTGTGATGTTGCGGATTTGTCGTGGTGGATAGCAGTATGCAATGGTAGTGCAATTTGGATTTATTTGTACATTTGATATTGCGGGACGAGCGTCCAACATATGGACTGCCGTCTCTGCCTGCTTGTATAATATTCTTTTGGGGCACGACCGGGCTGAGATCGATGTACCCGTTGTACATATTTTTCATATCTGTACTAGGTTTACCCCGCGACGGAGTGCACGGATAGCCGGGTTCTGGAGGGCAACGGGTCCGCATCTCATGGCTTTGAAAGGCAGAGGGGCCTCACTCTAGAATTGGCAGACTATTCGCCGCACTTGTAGGGTGTACAGGTTGACCCAAGGAGGGGTGCTCAAGTTACCGGATTCCGTGAAGTGCAGGGTGGTCCATTCACTTTGCTGTAGGGGGCTGCCTTGCTTCAGGTTTTGGCGGGTAACTTGCCGCACCCGTAGGGGTTTAGGTTTCATTGCACAGGCTATCCACACGACCAGGGGAACGTCGGGTTTCAATAGCGGCTCTGTAGAACCCGGGGATCCCAGATTATCTGTATTGTTCTGTGATGCTTATTACTTTTCTGTAATGTTGCATATTATCACGCCTGGAGCGATTATTGTATATTGGTATATATACTAGTAGATGTTGTATATGTTTTACACCCGCGCTAGTCCAGTCCCCGCTCTGTCGTTAGCTAAGTAACCTAACGGGTGATGACGGGACCCAGTGACGAATGCGGATGGTATATACGTATATTTTATTCTCGTTCTTTTCTGGTGTGATTGATTGATGGGACTGCGTTGATTCTGATCAATGCAAAGGAAAACAAACCTGTTTGGATGTTGTTAGAACGATTTTAAAAAGTGTTGTTATTACAAAGACGCTTCCTTTTGTTTTGCACAGTGGTATTCAGTTGGAATATCCTGCACCTCATTCGACGAGGCAAGGGCCAATATCCCTTCACCGGGAGTGACCCCTTGGGCAGAAGTTTGCGTCAGGGTAATAACCTCATTATAGTCAATTACATGTTGCTTTGCATCGCGGTATTCAGTTGGAATATCCTGCACCTCATTCCACGAGGAAAGAGCCGAGATCCCTTCACCGGGAGTGACCTCTTTAGCAAAGGTTTTCGCCACTATATTTTTATAAAAAGCTATCAGGTTCCTTCAGTGATATCAAGTTCGTTACGTTAAAGGTTTTTCACCAAAAACCAACCGTAGCCTTCCGTCATTTCTTTTGGGTATTCAGTAGTATTCAAGCTATGTATTTTGACTAAAGCCAAAGCATAGTGTTTGGTAGCTGCTGGGTATTCATTTGATGCATAGATAGATGAGTTGGTTTGGGACAGTCGTTCTGTCATTTTGGCTAAAGTCAAGGGCATGTACGGGTGGGTTCAAATTGACAAGATAATGATGGGTAGAACTTGGTATGCGACTTATGGCATTTTGGCTAAAGTCAAGGTCATAAGAGCATGGGGCAAAAATCATATCGGGAGTTTCTAAAGAAACTGAAACTTGCCAAGTATGCGCATACCTTCTGGAGTGTGATAACATGAGTGGATTCCTTCACGTTATCATGCGATGAGAGTTGGATCCCGATTCCTACTGATGAGTTGGTTTACTCTTCGGGTGATCCCGATTGATTCTTCTTTCGGGTTTGGAGGAGAATTTGACAGTACAGTGGGAGGTTTCCTGATTAGATAAAGTGATAACCATTCTGATCTAGGTTAGAGTGCACGCAGAGTGTTTCTTTTCTCTCTCTCTCTTTGGCAACAACCATTGACCAACCCTAGACTATGACTCAGTGACCAAGTTGACCGAATCTTCTTAAAATACTGGCTTTTGGATTGTCTTAGTTGCATAAGTTATTGCCGCTCCTTCTTTTACCCTTTGCATTTCTCAGAACACCTCGTATTACTACGGACATCCACTTCTATTGGATAGATCCATCGTATGGTTATATACGAACTCGAAGGGACTTCTTCGAGGATGGATCCAGGTTCAGGAGAAATAGAATTGATTTATTCAGTTGTCTTTTATTATCACCTTCTCTCAGCTTGCGAGGGCTCCTTAGTTTAGGAAAGTACACCTATTACGCTTATTGGATAGTCTTCTTCCAAACCATAGGCAGGCGCCGAAAGGTAGGGAATGAAGAAAACCAATTAGCCTAAGTAGGGTGTACAGAAGGTAATAAGTAAAGACAAAATAAAGGGATTAGAAAGAGGGCAAAGTAAATTGCGACTGCTATCATTCACGACCAAACCGCGTACTTCATCGCCACTCCTATTTCACCTTTGCTTTTTTCCCAGTTCGGGAGAAATAGAATAAGGTATTATTCAGTTGTCTTTTATCATCACCTTCTCTCAAGTTGCGAGTACTCCTTGGTTTAGGAGAGTACACCTATTATACTTACTGGATAGTCTTCTTTCAAACCATAGACTGGTGCCGAAAGGTGGGGAAGGAAGAAAACCACTTAGCCTAAAGGGGTGTACAGAAGGTAATGAATAAAGACAAATAAAGGGATTTGGAGAGATGGCAATGAAATATAGGTTATAGTCATGAATTGGATTATGGAAGAGGCATTACTAGGAATACCAGGATACCCCTAAGAAACATTTTCATGTTTCAGTTTCATTGTGCATTGTTAAAAGGAAAACTGATTTCCCGATTAGATACTTACTGCAGGGTATGTATTTACCAGGTATGATTCTCACATCTGTATGGTTTTACAGATGATGAGTGGGAGTAAGTTATTGGGAATTAGGTGATCATCCTCATTATATCGAAATTCGTTGTAATTGGTGATATTTGAGGAAATCGCCTGGGTTTTTTGCCGGACGGCAAGTATTTGGTTTTGAGTATCCATTGTTGTGCACCAATTTCAAAATGATATATCTGTACGTTTATTTTTATAAAGTGAGATATAAATTTTTGAAATTATGTCCGTGACATTTACCTATATCAGTTGACGATTGGGTAAGGAGCATTGAACAACGGAGTAGTTCTTAACCATAAGTACAGTTTTCAACCTACGATGCACAGGTTTTGAGTTATTCAACTCAGCGGACTTATACAGAGTATTGTATGCTGTCCAGTATCCATAAGGACAAAGGGGTTGGTCCTTGTACTATGTTATGTTTACTTGTGACTTCTCTAGTTTTTAACCAAGTGTTTCATAGAAATACAATGTCTAAGTTTTGAGAAGTTATAGGTATAGGAATAAAGTAGAGAACCAGATAACACAAGTATCGGGATTCTTCAAAGAGATCGAAGATGTAGATACTTGTGAATGGTATTCACTTGATAGTAATGGTTTTGAGAAACTTGTTTCTCTTTCAGGTTACTCATAATTGGATGTATTCCTAAGTTGAGTAATGCTGATTAGCCTCTCTCCATTAAGATGATATGCACTGGAGACAGCTGCATGATTAGAATCTGGTTCCAATTAAATAAGTGCCAAAATTTCTATATTGGATATAGAATGGTTCATATTTTAACGATGTTAAGGTACGGGGAGTTGTCCGGCTTATGATTAAAACCAGACTCTGGATAACTCAAGGCACGTTTCTGTAATGGCAGTTTGTGAGTTGACCCAGGCTATGACGAGGGTTGACTTTCTACCATCTGGAAGATCAATGGTGATATTGTTCTTGACTCGCCACAGTTTTAGTAAAATGGATTTTTTCAGAAAACAGTAGTGGGAGTATGGTAGAACTGGAAGTGATTCCAGAACCGCAAATGATTATGGAAAATTTAATAGGACCTAAAGATTCAATCAGGTTTGACATTCTATTAGCCACTCCACAGATATAGTGGGTAACCTCAGACACCCGAGAGGTACTCGGGTAGCCTCAAGGACGGTGACAGGGAGATTCTTGTTTACCCAGACTTGACACTACTGTTGTTCCAGGCTATGAGACCTGGCAGGAGGTTACGTATAGCGTCGTTCTAAACTAGCTTTAGAAGTGAACGTATATATTATTCTACCAGAGGGTTGTTGTAGTCAGTGAGAGCAGCGGAAGCATAGTGGGCAAGTAGCTTATGTCTATTTATAGACTTGAGCAGATATAGCGGAGATAGATCATCTAATTTTGATGTGAAAGTCATGGCTTTGACTTCATCAGAATAGGGGATGGATCTGTTAAGAAGGTAGTGGGGTATGATGTCCTGGTATTTGGATGACATACACAGAGTAGGAAGTAAAATTCCTATACTATGATCGGTTGTACTGTGGTCGTCACACAGTTGTTTCTCCACAAAGGATACGGATATAATATCTAACATTCTGGTTGCTAGATCTATGGTTTTAGATCTAGATTTGGGTAGTTTCCCAATGTGGGTACTTTGACAGTATTCTAATGGTATTTTAGAATAGATGACTCCTGGCATGGTGGTGTACCTGCAGATGATGGAGTCACCCTCTCTAAAGGTGTCTTACAGACTAAAGGGGAGATGGATGTGCATGATTGGCAGATCACTTGGTTAGGCAATTGAGTCAATCGTGAGATGTCAAGTACCACACCAGATGTTGTTTTTGCACTAGATGCGATAAGTTTATATTAATCCAATCCTGAAGAAACATAAGGAAGCAGTTTTAGAACATAAGTGCATGTTCTAGGGATTTAATGACGGTAGCCTCCTTAGGAGACGGTTATCATTCCAGGCTTCAAAGGTGACATGGATGACAGAGTGATTGTCAGAGTTATAGTTTTCCCTCTGATGAGGGACAGTATTATGGACAGGTGGTCCAAGAGAATACTGTGGGAAGCATAGTGCTGGATACTGATTAGGTTCAGTGATCAATACAGTCTAAGAAGTTTGGATTTGGAGTTCATTTATGAACTAGGTCCCATCAGATATCCAGACATATTCTAAGACAGGTATTACTCAATTCGGGAGATGGCTTTCTCCGCGAACTTGAGATTAAGAGAGACATAGAAAGAAACATCGGGCCGGATCCACTCATTGAGGCTATTTCTCGAACACAAGAGTTTTGCAAACGAGCTTTGTGAAATTGATTAGTAGAGGAGTTGGGTGTTCGGTATCACACGGACTGTGAGTATGCGACATTGCAATAATTAGCCTTAAGTGCAAGTGGGAGATTGTTGGATATAGTGCCCTCAAAGTCAATTATTGGATCGCAGGTACGTGATTGCAATGATTGAGGAGGACCTATACCGGTAGCACAGTCTTACTCGAGATGATAGTATGTATCTGGTTTGCCTTTATCAGTCGTGTACAGGTTCAGGTGACTGATCACTATTGCACGTTGATAGAGCCCTTATGATCTTGCTTGACTACCAACAGTATGATGGCGATTATATACGTGAGAGTTGGGTAGTCTATAAGCATATCCTTAATAGTGGTCCCTAGTCGTGGGAGTTTCGAGACAGGGCATCAATACTCCAGAGTAGACTAGTGTACACAGTCGAGACCCCGACGAGAGGCGGTGGCCGGTCTCACAAGCCACTGGTGTCAGTTGGATCACCTAAGATGTATACAGGTGCTCATTGGGTTATGAGTACACCGGACAGGACTCGCCGGGAACCTTCTAATTGGTATTTATACCTAGCGTTAGATAGCAGTTCCGTGGTGACATGTGTACAAGTTAGTTCATCGACCTTAGGTCGTCATTTGTCTCGTGTGAGTTCCCACTGTGCTTTGATTTCTACCCTACCATGGCTCAAAGGAGTCGTGCAAACAGATCTTTTTTGGGTACAGTCCCGAGCCACATGGATGCTAGTGAGCGGATCGGCAGGGGATTCGTCTCTCCCGGTATTGGGGGTGAGATCGCACTTTGTCTAGGAGAGCCATTACACAAAGCCCTCGGCCGAGGTAGGAGATTTACTGGTAGGTACTCCAGTAGTATCTCAGGGTGTTCTGGGCTACACTCCGACACGACTTATACCGCTTTTAGAAGATGTATTTCTTTTTGGATTAATCATTTTGGTTTAAATGATTATTTGGTTTTTGGAAATGGTGACTCATGATTAGTGACTCATGATTAGTGACTCATTTGTTCTAGCATGTTCCTTAGTGACTCATGCTAAGGAGTCACTAAGTGAGTCATGATAGCATTAAATGAGGGTTTTTTTGGGTTTAGATATTTGGTGGATATTTTCATGAGATATTTTTTTTTCTAAACCATTATATATCTATACAAGAGTGAGAAGTTATTATGTTTTTAGTTTCCATTTTGCTCACTAGTTTTCTTGAGTTCATCATTTCCAAACCCTAGCATCTTCTACTACCTCCACCCTATCCCTCTCATGTGATGAGAACCCTAGGGTGTTTGAGACAATGTATTCTACTCGTTCTCTACTTCATCTTGGTCATCTCTTTTAGCAGACTTGATGACCGAGTTACCTCGGTATAGAGGCGGGAGCCCGTTTAAAGATCCGTAGATATGGTGCCACCTCGACGAGGAGCTAGGAGATCAGAGTTGCCGCGAGGAGCGTGGGATGATGGATAAAGACCGAAGGACTCGGATCGATCGGTATAGCCTTTCTACCTCTTTACAGTTTGTTAGTTTAGCGTTAATGGCAAGATCCGGGTTATAGTATGCGATAGCTCCAGTTAAAAAGTTTTTGTTCCGCGTTTGGCGTCAAAATAATGGCCGGAGCGCTACCGTAGACTTACAGGTACTATGTATTTCGACACTTCTTTCCCATTCGTCCGCTCAGAAAGCGGATTCCCCGAACCGCCCGTAGACCTAGTGTTAGTTATTTGTATGCCCTAGAGGACATTACTATACATGTGATGTATATTGTAGTGGATGCTTGGACATATATAAGGAGGACTTTCTTGCTCGACATAATAGTATGCTATCTGGTTACTCTTTATCTTAACGTGTACACTGATTGTCTCTCTGTTACATGTTGGTAAAGCCCTTAGGATGTGTACCTGACTACCTGGACTATGATGCGGATCAAACTAGTGGGGACATGGTAGTCCATAAGTACATCCTTCAAGGTCCCTAGTCGTGGGTGTATCGAGACGGGGCATCGATATACTAGAGTAGACTAGCGTATACCTTCTCGACCCATACAGATGGGCGATGGATGATCCCATATCCATTGGTGTTTGACATCAGAGATGATATACGGGTGCTCAGTTAAGACTGGGTACACTGGACGGACTCGTCGAGAACTCCCAGATGGTATTATACCTTACGTCAGATGGCAGTTCTCTGGTGACACTGGTACAAGTTAGTCTGTAGACCCGAGATCGTCATAGAGTCTTGTGTGATTCCCACTGTGCTTTGATTTCCACCTTACCACGTCTAAGAGGGCGTGCAAAACGGTGGTTTTTGGGTACATTCCCGAGTCACATGGAGGCAATGAGCGATAGGAGGGGTTTCGTCTTTCCCGGTATTGGGGGTTGATGTTGCGCTATGCTCGATTGGCCGTAACAGGGAAGTCCCTGGCCAGGGTTCGTTTAGAGATATACTGGTAAGTGTTACGAGTAGTTTCTCGACCCGTTATGAGCCTCATATCAGCATGACTTATCGGTTATTGGGGTCTGACGTTTACCACCCCTAGACTTGATATGCGACATATCAGACGAGGAGACCGGACTGTACGGTAGTGTCACTGTCAGGCTTTTACAGGAGTTGGAGCGAGCTTGCTTGCTGATCTTCTGATCGCTCAATACCCGGGTAGTTGTTACGTCCAGCTAGTACCGCTGACGGCTTGTGGGTGCTCGATGTGATCATCCCCTACTGCCGGCGTATTGACGAGTCTTTAGAGTCCTACATAGAGGTTGTACTGGCTCAGGCAAAACGAGATAGGAGCGCATACGTGATATGTGCGGGACCGAGAATAATACGTGTATGTGATACCGTATTCTATTCTCGCGATGTTTGTGTCGATCGGTTATATGCGATATAACCAAGTTATCGAATCAAGGGTTGATTCGATAAGTCGATACATTGGATGTTAGTCGGTTATATGCGATATAATCGGATTATTAAGTCAAGTGTTGATTTAATAATTTAGTGTATATTTGTATATTGGATATACTAATTTACATTAACTAACATTGGTTCACTAAAGCATTTATTTTTCTCACTTATACACAACTTAATATATATGTGATATATATTTATTTGTGTTCACTTTTTTGTATCATGGTTGTTGATACACACTACATGGGTGTATGAGACATACACCATTATAATTATAATGGTTAGGTTGTTATATTTAAGTAATTCTAAAACAAATGGATAATGAGCTCACATACATGAAGCTTCATGAAGCTTATGGATGCTTTGACTTATTCCACTTGTTTTGTTTTACTTAATATATTAACTAACCTAACCACTATAATTAACAATGGTAAAGTCTCTACATGAGTTAGTATATGATACTTACTTACCATGGTTAGCTCATTCTCTCTCTTGATTATTTTTCATTCTCATTTTGAGCTCATCTTCTTCCTCCTTCACTTTCATTCTAGGGTTTGAAAAAGAGAGAGAACCAAAGTGAGAAAAGAAATTTTAAAGTGTACCCATTTCCTATCTCACCATCCTCTACTAGACTAGCACTTTAGTTTAGGGTGTTTGCTTCACTAATTGTTTGGTTAGTGAGGTAGAAGCTTGAGTCTGTATTCCCTCGACGTAGATCATTTTCGGCATCGAAGGCTTCAAGCGATCCCGTTGCAATTTTCTCATGGAGCCGTCTGAGAGTCCGGGAGTTGGATGATCGCAGCGAAGGGACTACATCAAGGAGTATATGAAGTGAAGGACCGATCTACAAAGGTTGTATTTCGTATTCACTTAGTGTAAATGTGATTTACTTGCATATGTTCGCCTAATCTCTAGTTAACGATCTTGTTTAGGGTTATTCGGCACGGCTAAAATTTTAATCCGACATGGTTGATGCCTTGTAGACCCTCATTACTGTGCCTAGTAACCCTACAGTGGTATCAGAGCCTAGCTAGAGAATTAGGCGATGTGTTGACGAAGTTAAAAAGATCGAACCCCGATATGACGAAGTAGACACCCTCTCTGTACATTTTTTAAAATCTGGGATTTTTCTGAATTAAAAATGCTTAAAAAAATCAGCAGGTAATTATAAGGAACACTGTGCAAAACGACACTGTTTGGTGCCCAAGGTGCCGCGGAACCGCGGCACGAGCATGGCTCGTGCAGCGGTTCCGCGGCCATAAGGTGATGTCACCCTTGTCGTTTTGCGCAGTAAAGTTCCTATTTAATTTACTTATATTTTATGGGTATTTTTATCTGACTCAAGTGTTGAGTGTTCTGGGGTTTATTTTGTATTCGTAGATTCGATCGGAAAATTTAATTTCGTTGTGTTATTCCGGATATTTAGAAAGTATTAAAAAGTTCGGACGGATATCAATAACTCACTTTTTCCCGACCCGGAAAATTTCCAAGTGTTGGATTTTTCCGTTTGCTTAAGAATGTCTAGATCGTGCAAGTTACGCGATGGACCCTCTAGAAGACAACAAACCTTAACTCGATTATGTGACCGTCTTGAACTGCCTTTTGAACCTTAGGGTTTGGGGCAGTACGGCATGCCACATGTGAGGCGTTGGCTTGACCCTTCTACGGCTGGACTATTGGTACTGTGGCATGTGATGGATGTTTTTAAACTCCCCTCAAGTGTTGAGAACTATTGGGAAAACTTGGGTATTTTGATCTTTCGATCGGAAAGTTTAACATTGTCTATTTATCTGGAATGTGATACAATATTTGGAATCCACAAGTAGTTATGAGATAACTAATCTGAATGTTATAAACGTAGCAGTTTAGTCTCAATTGATTGGTTGCCACGGAATTTTGATGCGATCAAAAGTCCGTTGCAATCACGTAGCGTACGCGGATACTCGTCAGGTAAACTTAATAGACAGCCATGCCTTATAGCCCCGACCAAGTGACTGTAGGAGACCCCGTCGCCAAAAGCATCCGTTAGGGTGCTCGCGACAGCGGTGTTCCGCCTTAGTGCACTTCGTCGACGGCATCCGGGGGTGCGGCCGTCTACTAAAGTTTGCGATGAGCATTCGATCAGAATATCGGGAATCTTGTTGAATTACCCGACTTGATATTGAAAAGTGTTTTCGATATGAAGACTAAAATGCGGGGTTTATAATTGTTAGGCATGCGATGTCTAGGGAGGTTGCGGATTCCAACTGTTGTAGTTTTGCACTTTCTTTTCTGCGACCGTAAGTGTAATATGTAATATCGCCGGTTTCGTTGCTATATGTCAACGACAATTGGGATGCGCATATTTACTTACGTTGATGACATGTGATGTTATGTGTTGCTGGATATGTTATATTGGATCGTCGCGTTTTGAATAGCCGGGGGTTTTTATGTGAGATGAGAGTTTTTATTTTCATTCATGTAAATTTAAATGTATATAATATTCTTTTATTGGGGCACTTCTGGGATGAGGTTGTTGTCACCACTTGTATATTATTTACTTTTCCGCACTAGGATAGACCCAAGGAGGAGAGTACAAGTAACCGGGTTCTGGAGTCCAGTGGGAGACCAACTCGAGGAGTCGAGTCCGGGTCTCCTAACTCTAGAATTGGTAGGGTTGCTTGCCGCTCTCGTAGGGGTCTAGGGGTGTGGGTTTGGCTATTCATCGCGACCGTGGAATCCGTGTTTTATAGAGGCTCAAAATAAAACACGGACGTCCTAGTATATCCAATATTTCATATGTTTCTTCTGCTGCGATATCTGTGATGTGATCATTTGATGTGTTGTGATAAATACTGTATATAGTATATATGATATATTATATAGACGTTACTTATGTTTTACACCTGCGCTAGCCCTGCCCCGCTCTGCCGTTAGTTACCTAACCTAACGGTGCACAAGGGGACATCGAGGCGAATGCGGATGGCATAAGTGCACGTCGTATTTATCTGTGATGTTCAGGTAACTTAAATGATGGGACTTCATTAATATGATTAATGAAAGAAAAAAAAACCTAAAAGATGTTGTGGAATCGAATTTTCAAAACCAGGTAGCTACAGTTCTTGCTTTGCATCGCGGTGTTCCTTGTAGAACATCCTGCACCTTATTCGATGAGGAAAGGGCCGAGATCCCTTCACCGGGAGTGACCCCTTTAGCAATAACTGGCAGATGCTGCAACCCTCGGTTTGTCTTTTGATTGCTTCTATAGTTCTTGCTTTGCATAGTGATATATAAGATATATCATGCACCTCATTCGACGAGGAAAGGGCTGACTATCCCTTCACCGGGAGTGACCCCTTTAGCAAAACTAGAAAAGTCTCAAAAACACTCCATTTTAAAATCATTTGATTCTACTACGATATCAAGTTCATTACGCAATAGGTTTTTAGAAAAACCTGTCGTAGCCCTCCGTCATTTCAGATAAGTCATGCTTAGTATTCGTGTTGCGTTTGTTGACCTTGTCAAGGCACAGTGTGCGGTAGCTGACCAGTATTTATCTGCTTATGCATATGATGCAGATTGGATTAGGGTAGTCGTACGGCCTTGTTGACCTTATCAAGGGTCGTGCGGGTGGGTTTAATTCAATCAAGAAATGACGGATTGAACTTGACTTACGGTCTATGGTTTGTTGACCTTGTCAAGGTCATAGATCGTATGGGGCAAAATATTATCGGGAATTTCAAGTGTTGAAATTTGCAATGAGATTGCATACCTTCTATGAGATAGTTGGATCCCGATACCCGCTGCGAGTAATTGTTACTCCTGGGAGAGTTTTACACATTACAATTAGCCGATCAAGTAGGTGTATAGAAAGGTGTCAACGGGGTTACGCCTCTGGGAAAACGAGGTTTACTTTAATTAGGTCCGTGCGAAAGCACGGGGAACCTCCCTCAAAGTACCGACACTGGCCTGGCTGAAAGATTGGCGAAGTTGTAGGGTGTAATTAATCCCGGCTAGTCTTTCCTTTTACGGTTTGAAGGAAGATTTGATAAAAACAGTGGGAGCCATCCTGATTAGATAAAATAATAACCAATCTGTTCTTGTAAGAGCGCACGCAGAGTGTTTTCTTCTCTCTCTCTCCAGGTAGCGACCATATCACACCTTAATCAAGATAATAAAATGGATGTATTGACCGAACCCGCTTGTTATACTGCGCTGGGGAACGTTGGTCCCGCTCCAACTTATAAATGTTATAAGACAGAGCAGGAATTAGGGGATTACCAGAATTCCCGTGCCGCCCAAACGAAGAGAGTGCATGTTGATGCATCATCTTCGGGTGTGTTCATTACAGAGAACTGTTTCTCAGTATCCTTTACGTCCTGGGTATGTGATACCGGATCAGGATCCCGCATATGTAATTTGTTACATGGGCTACAGATAGGTAAAGAACTGAGAACGGATGATAAGTTTCATTAGATAGAAAACGGTGCAAGTTTGCAGCCAAGTCTGTTTGTCGCTATCACCCTGTATTACCAGAATATATTGATTCTGAACGAATGTTATTAGATACCGAACCTGATATACAAAATCATATCGGTCTCTTTATTAGTAAAGAAAGGATATAATTTTGTATTGTTGGATAATGTTTTGAACGTTTCCTATAAATAGAGTTGATCGGTTCAGGCACGTTATCTAAAAGCATTGACATTCTAAATCAAACTACAGTTCTTAGTATACAGAACACACACAAGAGGAAGAGTTCAGAAATGAACAAATCCTTCTTGAGGTATTGTAGACTAGGTCATATCAATGCGACCCGACTAGCTAAAGTTACATATAGATGCATATTTAAATTAGTTTGAATTTACATCTTGTGAAACTTGCCGGTCATGTCACAGAGATAAGATGACCATAGCTCTGTTTAATGGAAACAGAGAAAGAGTTAGTGAACTTTTGGGATGATACATGTTGATGTATAAAGGTCCCCTGTCTACACATGCCAAGACCGGTTCTTTGTACTTCATTACATTCTCTGATGATCTCTCAAGATTCAGACATATGTTCCTGTTGAAACACAAGTCCGAACCTTTTGAGATATTCACAGAATATAAGTTAGAAGTAGAGAACCAAAACGGGTATAAGTATTATATCCTTTGATGTGATCAGGAAGGAGAATACTTGAGCAAGGAATTCCTGGATTATTCTAAAGGAGAATGAGATTCTCTCTCAGCATTACTCCTCCGTATACACCATAGCACGATGGTATATCGGGGCGAGCAATCACACCCTATATGATAAGGTGTGCTCTATGATGAGTACTACTGAGTTGCCTATTTCCTTTTGAGGGTTATGCACTTGTGAAGCTGCATACCTATTGAATGGCGTTCCAACCAAATCAGGTGCCTACCACTTCATATGAGATATGGTAAGGGAAGAGCCTATCTCTTAAGTCAGTTAAGATTTGGGGTTGTCCGGCCTATGTCTAATAGCAAAATCTGGACAAACTCGAGGCAAAGTCTGATCTGTGCAAATTTGTTGGATATCCTAAGCATTACAAGGGAATATCTTCTACCAAACCGAGGAGCAAAAATGTTTTGTTCTTCAACATACCACCTTTGTAAAAGGGAATTTCTTGAGAAGAAATTTGTCGACATGAGGTTGAACTGGAAGGAGTTCCAGCTATACAAACTGCGGCTGATGATTTGGTAGAACCAAAGGATTCAATAGTATCCAACGAATCTCAGCCTCTCCGCCGATCTAGTAGGGTTCCTCACCCACCTGAGAGATACTTTAGTTTCTCTATGACAGTGGGAGCGAAGATTGCATCATGAGATGATGACCCAACTAGTTTCGAGCTGGCCATCAGGAGTAAGACTCTGTAAGAATGGCTGGATGCTTAGCGATCTGAGATGGAATCCTTATACACCAACAAAGTATGGACTTTAGTTGCCTTATCTGAAGGGTTAAATTCCCATCAAGTGCAAGTATATCTTGAGATGATTACTTGGTGTACATGGAAAAGTTGAGACTTTCAAAGCTAGACTTGTCAAAAGTTTGCATCATAGACCAATTGTGGCTAATGATGAAACCTTTTTCTGGGGCCTATGCTTAAGTCCATCCAGATCCTACTTGCCACGGCTACATACCATGACTACGATATCTGGTGGTTGGGTGTCATGACTGCTTTTCTAAAATAATGTTTTAGAAGAGAGCGTCTATAAGTACACAACCAGAGGGCTTTGTAGACAGTGGGAGCAGCGGAAACGTGTACAAGTTGCTTTATAGGATAAAGCAAGCATCGCGGAGTTGGAACGTCTGTTTTGTGGTAGTCAAAGAGTTTGACTTCATCAAAATGGTAGATGAACCTTGTATATACAAAAAGGTAGTAGGAAGTATGGTAATGATCCTCGTAGAGTACGTGGATGACATACTCTTGATAGGGAAGGAGTTTCCTATGCTACGCTCGGTCAATCTCCGTTTATCACAATGATTCTCCATATAGGATCAAAATGATACCTACTAAATACTGGGTTTTGGATCTATAAGATAGATCTAATTGGATGTTAGGAAACTCACTAGATGTGGTGAGATGGTATCAATTGATCCTGGGGAGAATCACTGGAAAGGTTCCAGGGTGATAGGGACGAATGAATGTCAGTCGCAGGCATTGTCTTTACCCTCAGTAAAGGGACGGTATGTTGGGAGAGTTCCAAGCTAGATACCGTGGCATACTAGACGATAAAGGCTGGATACATCGCTACCAAAGATGCTACCAAAGAGGAAGTCTGGGTGTATATTAGTTCATGAGATGAACTTCGTTCCTACCATTGTGAGACAATGGAGTAGTGGCTTATGCCTAGGAACGTCCGTCCCATCAGTGATCCAGACATATTCTGAGGCAGTGTCACCTGATCATGGAGATGGTTGATCTCCAAGGGATCGAGGTCAGGAGAGTAGACTCAGAGGACTACACGGCGGATCCACTCACAAAGGCCTTTTCCCAGAGAGAGACTTTTATGGGATGGTTGAGTATGAGATACTACAACCACTGTTGTCAGATGGCCCTAGTGCAAGTGGGAGATTGTTAGTTATATGTATGCCCTAGAGGCCATTACTATACATTTGATGTATATTGTAGTGGATGCTTGGACATATATAAGGAGGACTTTCTTGCTCGACATGATAGTATGCTATCTGGTTACTCTTTACCTTAACGTGTACACTGATTGTCTCTCTGTTACATGTTGGTAAAGTGCTTAGGATGTGTACTTGACTACCTGAACTATGATGCGGATCATACTAGTGGGGACATGGTAGTCCATAAGTACATCCTTCAAGGTCCCTAGTCGTGGGTGTATCGAGACGGGGCATCGATATACCAGAGTAGACTAGCGTATACCTTCTCAACCCATACAGATGGGCGATAGATGATCCCATATCCATTGGTGTTTGACATCAGAGATGATATACGGGTGCTCAGTTAAGACTGGGTACACTGGACGGACTCGCCGAGAACTCCCAGATGGTATTATACCTTACGTCAGATGGCAGATCTCTGGTGACACTAGTACAGGTTAGTCTGTAGACCCGAGATCGTCATAGAGTCTTGTGTGATTCCCACTGTGCTTTGATTTCCACCTTACCACGTCCAAGAGGGCGTGCAAAACGGTGGTTTTTGGGTACAGTCCCGAGTCACATGGAGGCAATGAGCGATAGGAGGGGTTTCGTCTCTCCCGGTATTGGGGGTTGATGTTGCGCTATGCTCGATTGGCCGTAACACGGAAGTCCCTGGCCAGGGCTGGTTTAAAGATATACTGGTAAGTGTTACCAGTAGTTTCTCGACCCGTTATGAGCCTCATATCAGCATGAATTATCGGTTATTGGGGTCTGACGTTTACCACCCCTAGACTTGATATGTGACATACCAGACGAGGAGACCGGACTGTACGGTAGTGTCACTGTCAGGCTTTTACAGGAGTTGGAGCGGGCTTGCTTGCTGATCTTCTGATCGCTCAATACCCGGGTAACCATTACGTCCAGCTAGTACCGCTGACGTCTTGTGGGTGCTCGATGTGATCATCACCTACTGCCGGCGTATTGACGAGTCTTTAGAGTCCTACATAGAGGTTGTACTGGCTCAGGCAAAACGAGATAGGAGCGCATATGTGATATGTGCGGGACCGAGAATAATGCGTGTATGTGATACCGTATTCTATTCTCGCGATTTTTATGTCGATCGGTTATATGCGATATAACCAAGTTATCGAATCAATGGTTGATTCGATAAGTCGATACATTAGATGTTAGTCGGTTATATGCGATATAACCGGATTATTAAGTCAAGTGTTGATTTAATAATTTAGTGTATATTTGTATATTGGATATACTAATTTACATTAACTAACATTGGTTCACTAAAGCATTTATTTTTCTCACTTATACACAACTTAATATATATGTGATATATATTTATTTGTGTTCACTTTTTTGTATCATGGTTGTTGATACACACTACATGGGTGTATGAGACATACACCATTATAATTATAATGGTTAGGTTTTTATATTTAAGTAATTCTAAAACAAATGGATAATGAGCTCACATACATGAAGCTTCATGAAGCTTATGGATGCTTTGACTTATTCCACTTGTTTTGTTTTACTTAATATATTAACTAACCTAACCACTATACTTAACAATGGTAAAGTCTCTACATGAGTTAGTATATGATACTTACTCACCATGGTTAGCTCATTCTCTCTCTTGATTATTTTTCATTCTCATTTTGAGCTCATCTTCTTCCTCCTTCACTTTCATTCTAGGGTTTGAAAAAGAGAGAGAACCAAAGTGAGAAAAGAAATTCTAAAGTGTACCCATTTCCTATCTCACCATCCTCTACTAGACTAGCACTTTAGTTTAGGGTGTTTGCTTCACTAATTCTTTGGTTAGTGAGGTAGAAGCTTGAGTCCGTATTCCCTCGACGTAGATCATCTTCGGCATCAAAGACTTCAAGCGATCCCGTTGCAATTTTCTCATGGAGCCGTCCGAGAGTCCGGGAGTTGGATGATCGCGGCGAAGGGACTACATCAAGGAGCATATGAAGTGAAGGACCGATCTACAAAGGTTGTATTTCGTATTCACTTAGTGTAAATGTGATTTACTTGCATATGTTCACCTAATCTCTAGTTAACGATCTTGTTTAGGGTTATTCGGCACGGCTAAAATTTTAATCCGGCATGGTTGATGCCTTGTAGGCCCTCATTACTGTTCCTAGTAACCCTACACCTAGAGGTTCTTGCACTGATCAAAGACCATGACCCGGAGCACAAGAATCTTCATCTATGGGGTAGATGGTACGATCAAATTATCAGAGGCCGCCAGAGCTTTTCTTGTGCGAAATCCTAGGAGCCTATCTCTGCGATCCCTTATGCAGATGCACCCCCGATAAGCTATACTGTGGAGGAGGTGAATTGGACTTCAGAAGGTCTCCTTTGGCCTTCTATGGCCGCAATACCCGTGCAGCCGCCGGTAGCTTTGGACACTCTAGGACGGCGCATATGCCAGGGTGAATCACGCCCTTGGGGATAGCCATACAACATAGGACTAACTCCCCGTCACCCGGCCGGATACCTGCAGTGGGCCCGATATATCTTATCGGCGAAGAAGTCACAGCTGCTGAAGCTCGGATTGTACCCTGCGATCTATGCTTCCTTGTTCCAGTATTCTGCACCGCCTACATGGTGAGTCGAGGCGTTTCTAGAGCAATGGAACATTTCGACCCACACCTTCCTCTTATTGGATCGAGAAGTCTCCATTTCCTTAGAGGAATTTGCCGAGGTCTCTGGTTTACCCGTTAGGGGAGAGCATTACGAAGAGCTGCATCCTCCGGATGAGTATATTTTTGCCACTAAATCAGTGGTAATGGGTCTTACCCCATAGAATGTCATTCAACACCAATTTCCAAGTTTGATAAAGGTGTTGAATATCTACGAGGGCCTATTTCTTAAATCTGGAAGCCGGGGGGTCAGCTTTGCGGACTTCATCGCCCGTTTTCTTCGCCCAGAAGTTTTACCGCGACAAAGTGAAAAGTTTGCCAAACTTGATGATCCTTTCGGCTTTGGCTTGGATCGCCGGCCAATATTGGAATCCGATCAAAAGGATTTCTTTCTTCCAAACGTCGCGATCGTCCCCTTTTCAGAAATTGCCGCTCCGGGCATCGATGAGGAAGCGTTCTTTCTAGGGTTCCTCGGTTTGTGGTTAAGCTAATTTGCGCTTCCAATGCACCCTCGCCATATGAGGCCGTCCGTCTTCTACCCAGCGCATCGAATGGTTGCCAGAATACAAGTGGTCATCGGGATTGCTGGATTAGCCTACCTGTACCACGGCCTCAGCTTGGCAGCGGATACTACTGAGCCAGGGGTGCAGCCTGCCAACTTCTCAATGCATTATTTCACCTCATGGCTTGAGTTGCACATGCTTGGGGTCTTCGGTATCCACAGAAGACCTTCCTTTTATGACAGATGTAAGTTCCCTCGGATAATGCGGCTAGTCGACGCATCCATCATAAGTCCGACACCGTGGGAAGCTAGGGGTTTGCTCATTCGTCCACGCATGGTTGGAGATGGCATGTCCTTTACCGATAAAATTTTAACCGTCGGCCAGGAATCTACAAAAACGATGCTGCCATTGCAGGACATTTTTAAAGACGGGGCCTCTGTTTTGAAAGCTCGGGAGATTCTTCATCTGTACTCCATCAAGCCGGGCTTTCTCGTATTTAGGCAGAATGATGCGGCGTTGTTCATGAGATACAACCCGCATCATTTTGCCCAGCAGTTGAGCTACAATCAAGGCGTCCCGCTTGAGGCATTCTTGGCAGAACCTGTTGCTACCGAAGAGGGTATCCAGAGCACGCTGCACCATTTTATGCGCCTAAACACACGGTCCAACTTCTTCATCAGCGAACCGAGCTGTATTCCGAAGGCCCTGAATGTGTATGTGGTGTGGTATCAACATTCGATGGGCGCCGTCATTAGAGAGGAGAAAAGATTGCTTCTTGATCGCAAGGGTGCAGCACCGGCTGGTAATCCAAATGTTCCTCTGAAGCGATGAACCATTGTCCGTCCTCCCTTAAGAGAAGTTGCTGCGGTCGAGGTCCCACATGATAGGCCTGAGCTACCGATACCCCGTGCTCCCATGAAATCGGTGACTGTGGCGCCTCCCGAGTCTGGCGTGGGTTCAGATATCGGGACTCGTCGTCCCAAGGTGCCCACCAAGCGTAAGCTTGTGCTAGCGGCGACCGGTACTCGCTCGCAGAAGAAGAAGAAGAAGTCGATTCTTTCTGCAGACGTTTTATTTGGACAGGAGCCTCATGCTCCTTATAGCGAGGGCCTGAGCGAATATGGGACCAACGAGGGTCTATTCATGGAGCCAGATGATACTGATCTGGAGGCTGCCATCGCAGCTTCCGAGCGTCTAGCTAGCCAAAAAGCAGGACTGATCATCCTTGCTGAGTCAGGTAATCTTCAGTCACATCTTTTTGCTGTTATGTTTTGTTATCATGTTTTGACTAACACTTCTTCTTTAACAGGCATTTCCACTAAAGAGGCTCTCACGGCTTCCTTCAAGACTTTTGAGGAGGAGGAGAGGCTTCGCGCTTCGCTGGGCATTGGTATATTTCTGCTCATTGTGCCTTCATTCGCCTTTCTTATGGATAATCTGACCCTTTTTCATCTTATCACAGGGACTACCTCGACTCGGGTCATGCCCAGTACAGTGCCAATCCCGCAGGGTGATGCGAAGATGCTTCCAGGGCCAGTTATCGAAGTCCTAGCCTTCTCAGTATTGCCAAAAGAGGATTTACTTAAGCAACCAATGATGGATGCTATAACGGCTCCAGAGGTAGCTCCTGGCATGGACGATGACATCCCCTGGTGGAGGTCTTGAGAAGATCAGCTTTCACGGCCCAGGCGGAAAAGAAGCACAGGAGGCGTGCAGCAAGGGAACGTAATGTCGCCTTAGCCGCGGATGCAGGCTCGAGCGCTGCTACCCCTGTCCTTTCTCCTTCAGAGGGTGCTTTGGCCGCCCTGTCTACCGCTCACAGACAGGCGGCACAGGCGGCTCGGGAGGCAGCTGAAAGGCCATCTCAAGGTAACGTAACTTTGGGTCTTTTTATTAAAGTTTGATCCTTAGGTTCTCACACGTTATATTCTGCAGGGCCAAGTCCTGATGAGGAAGTGGTAGGTGAGACGGCGGCAACCATTGAGCCTGAAGTGGCCACTCTTTCTCAAGAGTCTGGAACTGCCCCAATTGCCACTCTTTCCCTTTGCAGTTCCTTTCCGTTGCCGGGCCCTGCGAGTATCACGACGGCTCTCATGGAGTCGGGGGATGAAGCTACGGGCGGCAAAACCATTCCTATGGAGGAGGGTGAAGCAGTTGCTGCACCCAGTGACGCCCTTGTCGCGGTTTCGACCGGCGACTCACCGGGTAGATTTCGGGTCATCGCTTTCCTTTTCATTCTGCCATCACTTTCAATCTCTTCTAACAGTATTTCTCTCGTTTCTAATGCAGGTGTGGTGAGCGTTGAGGTTGCGCCACCTGAGGAAGCACCACCAGTTGTTGTTTTGACGGTTGCCGATCCTTTGCCTTCTCTCGTGTCCTCCCAAATGTTGGAAGGTACGGATTTGTGACTTATCGGTTTCGTTGTAGGAAATATACTTTATGTACTGATATTGCATTATTACACCACTGCACGAGTCCTTTTTGATCATCTGTATCAGGTGCTACACCCACATTTCTCCTTCCAGTCGGAGATTGCTTCATCTAGTAGCGTTGGTGAATACAGTCTCTAGCTAATATCTTCTCTTTTCTTTTACGGGCAGCCAAGTCATTGCTAATTCTTCTTTATTTTGACTGCAGCACTACAGATTGAAGGAGGAGATGAAAGAATAGTTGCGCCACCGGTACTCCCGGCCTTGCCACCTGCCGCAGCCGGTATAGTATACTTCATCGTTCGTGTGTTTCCTTTATTCCCCGAGCCGTCATTTGACTATGATTTGTTTTGCAGCGGTGACACTGACTCCAGCTCCGTTCGAGTCTCGAATCAGAATGCCAGCAGGGCCCTTTTCCAGACGTCTATCTTCTAAGGGCGTTGCGACCAGCCTTCGTATGTTGAGTGAATCTATTGAAGAGCTTGACGCGGAGATCCCTGCACTCGCTACAAATTTTGCTACCGAGGTTAATCCTATGCTGGCGACGCTCGTGAACTTCCATAACGAGGGCGTCGTTGAGTCTTGGGTTAATCCCTGCAGAAAAATTGAGGCCTGCCTGCATGAGCTTGAGCTCGGATGTCCTGCTCCTGAGGTCCTGGCTGTGAACTCTCAATGGGTCGCGTGGGTCGAGCAAAGCACTCCCTACCTCCGCCATCTTGAACAAGAAGCGTCCTTAAAGCGTAAGGAGTGCGAAGAGACTTCAAGCGAATCTGCCCGGCTGTACGCTCAGGTTGATGAAAATGCTGTACAGCTGAAAGCTATCTTTGAGGGCCTTCTACGATGCATTTATGATGGGCTAACACTGAAGCAGAAGCTTAACCTCATCGAGCAAGATGAGCAGAGTCGTGGGGCAGCTCAGCGAGTCGTCGATGAGCAACTTTCATCTTATTTGCAGCAACGGGCTCAGGTTGAAGCGGAGTTGGCCGCGGCAGCTGACCATGATAAGGGGCTGAAGGGAGTGTGCGAGCAACTGATTGGTTTATTGAAAACGCTTCCCTCCTAATAGTTGTTTTTGTGCCAATTAACATTTGTAATTTTTCGAATAACATGTATCCATCTTTATTCTTTCATATGAAGCATCTTGTACCCAATTGAACTTATAAATAAAAGATCCATTTTTTTGTACTATCCTGTGTTATCTCTTGCTTTCTTCTCTTTGCTTTATTGCCAGCATGTTACCTTAGTAAGCGTAGCCTGTAAATGATAGAAAGCATTCCATCTTAAACTCTTCGAGAGGTAGTGATGGCTTAGGAAGCAGGTTCAGATCTGCTGCCTAAGGCTTTTCAACTTTATGAGCCGTGAGGGTCTCATAAAGACTTTTCTCTCTACGAGTCGAAAGGATCTCGTAGGTGTATTTTCTCCTTAGGAATCGTGAGGATTCCTAAGTGTGTGTTCTCTTATAAGTCGTAAGGATCTTACAAGAGAGTTTTCTTCCTTACGAGTCGAAAGGACCCGTAAGTGATTGATGGGGTTGACTTTATCCGCATTTCACGGAGTCAGGGCTCGCTTTGGGCGTTTCCCACGGGGTCAAGATTGACTTTAGCCGTGTTCCACTAGACCAGGATTTTCTCTGGACACTTCCCACGGGGTCAGGATTGACATTAGCCGTGTTCCACAGGACCAGGATCCGCTCTGGATGCTTCCCACGGGGTCAGGATTGACATTAAACGTGTTCCACAGGACCAGGATCTGCTCTAGACGCTTCCCACGGGGTCAGGATTGATATAAACCGTGTTCCACGAGACCAGGATTTGCTCTGGACGCTTCCCACGGGGTCAGGATTGACATTAGCGGTGTTCCACAAAGACCAGGATCCGCTCTGGAAACTTCCCATGGGGTCAGGATTGACATTAGCCGTGTTCTACTAGACCAGGATTTGCTCTGGATGCTTCCCATGGGGTCAGGATTGACATTAGCCGTGTTCCACTGGACCAGGATTTACTCTGGACGCTTCCCATGGGGTCATGATTGACATTAGCCATGTTCTACAAGGACCAGGATCCGCTATGTACGCTTCCCACGGGTCAGGATTGACATAAGTCGTGTTCCACAAGACCAGGATTTGCTCTGGACGCTTCCCACGGGGTCAGGGTTGACATTAGCCGTGTTCCACAAGGACCAGGATCCGCTCTGGACGCTTCCCACGGGGTCAGGATTGACATTAAGTATGTTCCACTAGACCAGGATTTGCTCTGGATGCTTCCCACGGGGTCAGGATTGACATTAGCCGTGTTCCATAAGGACCAGGATCCACTCTGGACGCTTCCCACGGGGTCAGGATTGATATTAGCCGTGTTCCACTAGACCAGGATTTTCTCTGGATGCTTCCCACGGGGTCAGGATTGACATTAACCATGTTCCACAAGGACCAGGATCCGCTCTGGATGCTTCCCACGGTGTCAAAATTGACATTAGCCGTGTTCCACAAGGACCAGGATCCGCTCTGGACGCTTCCCACGGGGTCAAGATTGACATTAGTCGTGTTCCACTAGACCAGGATTTGCTCTGGATGCTTCCCACGGGGTCAAGATTGACATTAGCTGTGTTTCACAAGGACCAGGATCCGCTCTGGATGCTTCCCACGGGGTCAGGATTGACATTAACCGTGTTCCACTAGACCAGGATTTGCTCTGGATGCTTCCCACGGGGTCAGGATTGACATTAGCCGTGTTCCACAAGGACCAGGATCCGCTCTGGATGCTTCCCACGGGGTCAGGATTGACATTAGTCGTGTTCCACTAGACCAGGATTTGCTCTGGATGCTTCCCACGGGGTCAGGATTGACATTAGCCGTGTTCCACAAGGACCAGGATCCGCTCTGGATGCTTCCCACGGGGTCAAGATTAACATTAGCCGTGCTCCACTAGACCAGGATTTGCTCTCGATGCTTCCCACGGGGTCAGGATTGATATTAGCCGTGTTCCACAAGGACCAGGATCCGCTCTGGATGCTTCCCACGGGGTCAGGATTGACATTAGCCGTGTTCCACAAGGACCAGGATCTACTCTGGATGCTTCCCACGGGGTCAGGATTGACATTAGCCGTGATCCACAAGACCAGGAGAGGTTGACTTTATCCGCATTTCACGGAGTCAGGAGTTGACTTTATCCGCATTTCACGGAGTCGAGGGTTGACTCTTGGTTGTCTGTGCACCGCCAAGTCATGGAACTGGGAATTGCCGCGGTTCTGCTTTGCTGATGTTGCGTCTGTTGTAAGGAGTCGAATGTTGAGATGATCTCCAGGCTGTCTGTGATCCGTCGAGACTTGGCTCTCTTTCGGATGGAGCCTGGGGGAAAGGTATGGTTCCCTCTTTGTTTGTGCCCCTGGATTGTATACAGAGATCGATGTGATCTCACCTGTAGGGCAAAAAGTTTCATTTTATATATTTTTCTTTCCGCGATGCTCTATCATTTCAGCTTTTATATCGCGAAAGTCGCGATTGCCCAATCATTTCGGCTATTTTTCGCGGTGCCCAATCATTTCGGCTATTTGTTTTATTTACTCGCTGTTTTTTATTGCGAGTTTCCCAACCATTTCGGCTATTTTGTATGCATATATTTTTACTTGCTGATTTTGTTGCAAGTTGCCCCATCATTTCGGCTATTTCATATGCATTTGTGGCTCGCTGGCTTCTCGCTGGGAGTTTGGGATTGGACACCGATTTCTGCATCAGCACTGCTACAACTGGGATTTTGCCAGGAGAGAATCATCATTTGCCTCTGTCGATGTCGAACAAAGGTGGCTTAGCAAACAGGGTTAAGATCCTGTCGACTAAGGTTTTTGACTTCATGAGCCGTAAGGGTCTCATAAATGTATTTCTCCCTACGAGTCATGAGGATCTCATAGGTGCGTTTTCTCCTTAGGAATCGTGAGGATTCCCAAGTGTATGGCTTCTCGTAAGTCGTAAGGATCTTACAAGAGTGTTTTCTCCTTATAAGTCGAGAGGACTTATAAAGGTTGTCCACTGTGTAAACATATCCCTAGTCGCGGGTAGGACTTTGTTAGGGAAATGTTTATTCGCGCCCGTAGATTGTATACAAGGGTCGATATCGAAACGCTTGTAGGGCAAAATTGGAGATTGTGATGGCTTAAGAACAGGTTCAGATCCTTGTAACTTAAGGCTTTTGAATCCTATGAGCCGTGAGGGTCTCATAGGGGAATTCTCCTTACGAGTCGTGAGCATCTCATAAGCGTGTTTTCTCCTTAGGAATCGTGGGGACCCCTAAGTGTGTTACTCCCTTGTGAGTCGTAAGGATCTCACGCAGGTATTTTCTCCTCACAAGATCGAGAGGACCTTGCAAGTGTCTTTTAACGAGATTGTGCCCTTTCGGGTTTTCACAAAACTCGCCGGTAGCCCTGCTGTTTTTACTCACGGAGCCCTTTCGGGTTTTCATCCGCGCCCATATTGCTTATGGACATACCGTTTTCTCTCTCTTTTTATACTTTTTTTTGTGTCATCCTTGAGATGCTGCGGTCCGTAGTAGTTTATAGACGTCTCGGTCAATGGCCAGTTTTAGGACATAGTGGTCCTTTATTAGTTTAAGGACGTTTCGGTCCGTTGTTAGTTTTAGGACATTTCGGTCCATCATTAGTTTTAGGACATTTCGGTCTGTAGTCGGCTACTACTTATAGAGTTTGGGCTTAGGAAGATAGCGAGCGGATATAGGCGTCGTCATCTATCGTTGACCTAAGCCGTGACTCGTCAGGCGTAGTATTTTTTTAGGAAGCGACCGTTTATTGGCCTGAAAGGTCTTTCACCATGCATGTCCATGAGTAGATAGGCTCCACCCTAGTAAACTTTGTCTATAATGTATGGGCCTTCATAGTTCGGCTCGAATTTTCCCCGTTTGGCACGATTGGGGGTCATAGGTCTTTTGACCACTAGCATGAGTTCGCCTTGGCGGAATGTTCTCGGCCTAGTCAACCTTTCGTATGAGCGCGTCATTTTCGCTTTGTAAGACTCCAGGTTTTGTTGTGCCATGAGCCGGGTTTCATCAAGGGCGTCGAGCTCCTCAAGCCGAAGATGAGCATTTTCTTCGTCTGTTAGCTCATAGTGAACCACCACTCATAGAGAAGGTAACTCTATCTCGAGGGGGAGTACCGCTTCTGTGTCGAATACCAATGCATACGGCGTTGTGTTTGTAGCCATTTTGAACGTACTTCGATACGCCCAGAGAGCTTCATGCAGTCTCTCGTGCCAGTCCTTCTTATTCTTGGACACCGTCTTTTTCACGATCTTCGTCAAGGTCTTGTTGAAAGACTCAGCTAGACCGTTAGCTCGGCGATTATAGACTGAAGAGTATTTCCAGTCTATATTATGTTATTGTGCGAAGCGGCTGATCTTGTGGCTTCTATAGGCTGTCCCGTTATCGGAGATAATCCGTCGCGGAATGCCGAACCGGTAAATGACGTGTGTCTTGAAAAAATGGAGGATATTCTCCATCTTCACTTCTCTTAGTGGTACTGCTTCTGCCCACTTGGAGAAGTAATCGGCGGTTGCCAAAATGAATCGATGTCCTCTGGACGATGCTGGTTCGATGGGGCCGATTACGTCAGTTCCCCACATTTCGAACGGCCAGCTAGCCACCGTTGGGTGTAGCGGATTTGGATGCTGATGGATAAAGTCTCCGTGAATCTGGCACGAGTGGCACTACTTCGCGTATTCTAGGCAGTCTTGGATCATCGTGGGCCAATAGTAGCCCATCCTTTTGATCTTTAGCTTCATTTTTGGCCCGGCTTGGTGAGAACCACAGAGTCCGTCATGAGTTTCTTGGACGACTCTCCTTGCTTCTTCAGGTCCCAAACATCTAAGCCACAGAGAATCGAACGATCTTTTATACAGAGTATCATTGAAATAAGCAAAAGATAGAGCTCGTTTCATGAGCTGATGTCTTGACAACGCATCTTCAGGTGTTCGACGGAATTTGAAGTAGTCTATAAAGACTTCTCTCCAATCTATAGCCTTTTCCTGGTCTTTTATTTGCAGGGCCGTTTGCTCAGTAGCTCCCTTTTCTTCGGACGAATCCGAAAATATTTTTCCGATGCAAGAACCCGACGGCTTTGCACAACGATCCTTATGTCATCGAGGTTCTCGTCGGCAAGTTCTTTAGCGAGTTTGGCCAATGCATCCACTTTGCTATTTTCCGCACGTGGTATGCTTTCCAGGGTGTAGGAAGGAATTTAAGTCAGCAGTTGCTGCACTCTCTCGCCGTACTTCACCAACTCAGGCTTGCACGTTTGATAGTCACCGTTTACTTGGCTAACGACCAGTTGGGAGTCTCCGTATATGAGAAGGTATTCAATTCCCATGTCGATGGCGATCTCAAGACCTACTATCAAAGCTTCATATTCGGCTTCGTTGTTTGTCCTTGGCTCTGTTAAGGAGAAAGCAAAGCGCATTATCCCTCCTTGTGGAGTCACGAAGATGAGGCCCACCCCGGACTTGATTATGGGGGTGGCTTTTTTGCGCTTCTTCATGGAAGATGGTCCATCGAAGTAGAGTTCCCATAGGGTGTCACTCTCCCCTCTCTCACCATCGATCGTGTCAAACGCGTGCTCTTCGGGCAATTCGTAGTTCAAAGGAGAATCGGCGGGTATCGGATGTTCAGCGAGGAAGTCGGCGATGGCCTGGACTTTCACTACCTTGAGAGGACGATAAGTTATCGAGAACTCCATCAAGAGCAAGGCCCATTTAGTGAGCCGTCTCGTTAATATAGCCTTTGACATCAAGTATTTGAGAGGATCCACCTTTGATATGAGATGGACCTCATGTGCCTGTAGGGTTGCTAGGCACGCGCACAAGGGTCTACGAAGCATCAACCATGCCCGATTAAAATTTTAGCCGTGCCGAACAACCTAAAGCCGGATCTTTAAAATAGAGTTTATGCGAAAACAAGTTTGTTAAACACTTTAACACTAAGTGAGAGGGATTACAACCTTTGTAGATCCGGTCCTTCACTTATTAAGCTCTGTATTGAGGTCCCTTAGCTGCGATCATCGTGTCCCGGACTCTCGAGAGGCTCCACGAAGAGAAAGATGCAAGCTTGCTTCCGATCTTCGATAACAAAAATGATCTACCATGAAGTTTCATTAACACAAGCTAACACTCACTAAATGAAGTGAACACTCTCATCTAAAGGGCAAGGGTAAATGAGGATGATGAAGTAGGATTTTTTCTCTCATTTGTTTTCATATTCTCACTCACTTTCATCACTTAGCAAAAAGCTAAAAAGCTTTTTCCAAGAAGGAACTCAAGGAAGAAGATGATAGAATCCTTTTGTGATGAATAATGAATTATTGTAGTGGTTACAAATCTAACCAAGGGTTAAGCATGAAGGAGTTAACCCTTATAGAGAATTAACTAGAGTTAATGGTTTGGATTGGGTTAACATAATATCTTCACAAAATATCAAGCAAAACACAAAGTCAAAGCTTCATGAAGCTTCATGGAAGCTTCAAGCAAAAGCTAACCCTAATCCAAACCCTAACCAAGTTTAAACCCTAAACCATTGTTAAATTTGTAACCCTAACATGTTACAATATTATATATCACATATACAATATATTTTGTAACAATAGAAAATAATACAATTAACATATATCGCATATATATCAATGTATAATCCCGTGAGAAAATGAATCTTTTAGTGAGCTAATATTAGTTAATGTAATTTAATATATGATATATATTATTATACATTAAATTATCGAATCAACACTTGATCCGATAATCCGGCTATATCGCATATAACCGACTAATACGATGACCCAGCTATATCACATATACCCGGCCGATATCTCATATCGCGAGAATCCAATACGGTATCACATACCGCATTATCCTCGGTCCCGCACATATCACATATGTGCTCCTACTCCATTTTGCCTGAGCCAAGAAACCTCTGTGTAGGACTCTAAAGAATCGTCAATACGCCGGCAGTAGGTGATGATCATATCAAACACCCACAAGCTGCAAGCGGTCAGCTAAACATAATAGCCACCCAGGTATTGAGCGATCAGAAGATCAACAAGTAAGCATGTACATTCTCCTGTGAATCCAATCAGTAACACTTCCGAACAGTCTGGTCTCGTCGTCTAATATGTCGCATATCTCGCCTAGGGGTGGTAAACGTCAGACCCCAATAGCTTGATAAGTCGTGTCGATATGAGGTCTATAACAGTTCGAGAAACTACTGGTAACACTTACCAGTAAATCTCAGCAACCCTGGCCAGGGATTTCCGGTTATAGCCAATCGAGCACAGCACAACATCAACTCCCTATACCGGGAGAGACGAATCCCCTCCTATCGCTCATTGCCTCCATGTGATTCGGGATTGTACCCAAAAGCCACCTTTTTGCACACCCTCTTGAAGGTGGTATGATGGAAATCAAAACACAGTGGGAATCACACAAGACTCTATGACGATCTCGGGTCAACAGACTACTCTTTACCAGTGTCACCGGAGAACAGCCATCTGACGTGAGGTATAATACCATCTGGGAGTTCTCGGCGAGTCCGTCCAGTGTACCCAGTCTCCACTGAGCACCCGTACACCATCTTTGATGTCAAACACCAATGGATATGGGATCATCCATCGCCCATCATATGGGTCAAGATGCGTATACGCTAGTCTACTCTGGTGTATCGATGCCCTGTCTCGATACACCCTCGACTAGGAACAGTTATAAGATGTACTCGTCGACTACCGTGGCCCCACTAGAATGATCTCATCATAGTCCCAGTAGTCGAGTACAGATCCTAAGGGCTTTATCAACATGTAACATAGAGACAATCAGAGTACATGTTAAGATAAAGTACAACCAGATAGCATACTATCATGTCGAGCAAGAAAGTCCTCCCTATATATATCCAAGCATCCATTACAATATACATCGTATGTACAGTAATGGCCTCTAGGGCATACATATAACTAACAATCTCCTACTTGCACTAGGGCCATCTGTTGTGGTATCACATACCCAACAATTAGCTGTGGTTGAAGTATCTCATACTCAACCATCCTATAAAAGTCTCTACTGGGAAAAAGGCCTTTGTGAGTGGATCCGCGCTGTTGTCCTCTGTGTCTACTCTCCTAATCTCGATCTCCCTAGAGATCAACCATCTCCATGATCAGGTGATACTGCCTAAGAATTATATCTGGATTTCTGATGGGACGGGGGGTTCCTTGGCAAAAGTCACAACTCCATTGTCACACAATGGTAGGAACGAAGTTCATCTTATGAACTTATATATCCAGACTGCCTCTTTGGTAGCATCCTTAGTAACGATGTATCTTGCCTTTAATCGTCTAGTATGTCACAGTATCTAGCTTGGAACTCTTCCAACATACCGTCCCTCCACTGAGGGTAAAGACAATGCCTGCGACTGACATTCAGTCGTCCTTATCACCCTGGAACCTTTCCAATGATTCTCCCCAGGATCGATTGATACCATCTCACTACAACTAGTGAGAATCCTAACATCCAATTAGATCTATCTCATAGATCCAAAACACAGGATTTAGAAGGTATCACTTTGATCCTATATGGAGAATCCTTGTGATAAGCGGAGATTGACCGATCGTAGCATAGGAAACTTCTTCCCTATCAAGAGTATGTCATCCACGTACTCTACGAGGATCACCACCATACTCCCTACTACCTTTTTGTATATACAAGGTTCATCTACCATTTTGATGAAGTCAAACTCTTTGACTACCATATCAAAACAGATGCTCCAACTCCGCGATGCCTGTTTTATCTCATAAAACAACTTGCACACGTTTCCGCTGCTCCCACTGTCTACGTAGCCCTCTGGCTGTGTACTTATAGATGCTCTCTTCCAAATCATCATTTAGAAAAGTAGTCATGACACCCAACCACCAGATATCGTAGTCATGGTATGTAGCCGTGGTAAGTAGGATCTGGATGGACTTAAGCATAGCTTTGAAAGTCTCAACTTTTCCATGTACACCAAGTAATCTTCTCAAGATATACTTGCTCCTGATGGGGATTTAACCCTTCAGATAAAGCAACCAAAGTCCATACTTTGTTGGTGTATAAGGATTCCATCTCAGAGCGCTAAGCATCCAGCCATTCTTACAGAGTCTCACTCCTGATGGCCTGCTCGAAACTAGTTGGGTCATCATCTCATGATGCAATCCTCTCTCCCACTGTCATAGAGAAACCAAAGTATCTCTCAGGTGGGTGAAGAACCCTACTAGATCGGCGGAGAGGCTGAGGTTTGTTGGTTACTATTGAATCCTTTGGTTCTATCAAATCATCTGCCGTAGTTTGTATAGCTGGAACTCCTTCCAGTTCTACCTCATGACCACTAATGTTTCCACAAGAAATTCCCTTTCACAAAGGTGGCATGTTGAGAAACAAAACATCTTTTGTTCCTCGGTTAGGTAGAAGATATTCCCTTGGGAATGCTTGGGATATCCAACAAACTTCTACAGATCTGACTTTGCCTCGAGCTTGTCCGGATTTTGCTTTTTAGACATAGGCCGGACAACCCTAAATCTTAACAAACTTAAGATATGGGCTCTTCCCTTTCCATATCACATATGAAGTGGTAGGAAACTGATTTGATTTGAACCTTATTCAATAGGTATGCAGCTTCTCAAGTGCATAACTCCCAAAAGGAAATAGAAACTCAGTAGTATTCATCATAGAGCGCACCATATCACATAAGGTGCTATTGCTCCGCCCCGATATACCATCGTGCTATGGTGTATACGGAGGAGTAATGCTGAGAGAGAATCTCATTCTCCTTTAGAATAGTCCAGGAATTCCGTGCTCAAGTATTCTTCTCCTTGATCTCATCAAAGGACATAATACTTATACCCGTTTTTGGTTCTCTACTTCTAACTTATCTTCATTGAATTTCTCAAAAGTTCCAGACTTGTGTTTCAACAGGAACATATGTCTGGATCTTGAGAGATAATCAGTGAATGTAATGAAGTACAAAAAACCGGTCTTGGCATGTGTAGACAGGGGACCTTCATACATCAGCATGTATCAATCTCAAGAGTTCACTAACTCTTTCTCTGTTTCCAATAAAAAGAGCTGTGGTCATCTTATCTTTGTGACATGACCGGCAAGTTTCACAAGATGTAAATTCAAACTAATTTAAATATGCATCTAAATGTAACTTAGCTAGTCGGGTCGCATTGATATGACCTAGTCTACCATGCCTCAAGAAGGATTCGTTCATTTCAAAACTCTTCCTCTTGTGTGTGTTCTGTATACTAAGAACTGTAGTTTGATTTAGAACATCAATGCTTTTAGATAACGTGTCTGAACCGATCAACTCTTGATATAGGAAATGTTCAAAACATTATCCAACAATACAAAATTATATCCTTTCTTTACTAATAAAGAGACTGATATGATGTTGTATATCAGGTTCAGTATCTAATAACATTCATTCAGAATCAATGTATTCTGGTAATACAGGGTGATAGTGACCAACAGACTTGGCTGCAACACTTGCACCATTTTCTATCTCATGAAACATATCACCCGTTCTCAGTTCTTTACCTATCTGTAGCCCATGTAACAAATTACATTTACGGGATCCAGATCTGGTATCTCATACACAGGACATAAAGGATACTGAGAAATAGTTCTATGTAATGAACACACCCGAAGATGATGCATCAACATGCACTTTCTTCTTTTGGGCGGCACGGGAAATCTGGTATTCCCCAATTTCCTGCTCTGTCTTATAACAATTATAAGTTAGAGTGGGACTAACGTTCCCCAGCTCAATATAACAAGCGGGTTCGGTCAATATATTCGTATTATTATCTTGATTAAGGCGTGATATGGTCGCTACCTGGAGAGAGAGAGAAGAAAACACTCAGCGTATGCTCTTGCAAGATTAGATTGGTTATCTAATATATCTAATCAGGATGTCTCCCACTGTTTTAGTCAAATCTTCCTTCAAACCCTAAAAGGAAAGACTAGCCAGGATTAATTACACCCTACAAGTTCGTCAATCTTTCAGCCAGGCCAGTGTTGGTACTTTGAGGGAGGTCCCCTGTGCTTTCGCACGAACCTAATTAATGTAAAACTCGTTTTCCCAGAGGCGTAACCCCGTTAACACCTTTCTAGACACCTACTTGATCGGCTAATTGTAATGTGTAAAACTCTCCCAGGAGTAACTCTTACTCGCAGCGGGTATCGGGATCTAACTATCTCATAGAAGGTATGCAATCTCATTGCAAATTTCAACTCTTGAAATTCCCAATAATATTTTGCCCCTAGCGTCCTATGACCTTGACGAAAGCCAACAAACCATAGGCTACCAGTCAAGTTCAACCCATCATTTCCCGATTGAATTAAACCCACCCGCACGACCCTTGACGAATGCCAACAAAGTCGCACGACTACCCTAACTCAATCTGCATCATATGCATAAGCAGATAAGCATAAATAGCTACCGCACACTACGCCTTGACGAAAGCGAACAAACGCAGCACGAATACTATGAAGTACTTATCTGAAATGACGGAGGGCTACGACAGGTTTTTAAGAAAACCTTTTGCGTAATGAACTTGATATCGTTGTAGAATCGAGTGATTTTAAATGGAGTGTTTTTTATGCCTTTCTAGTTTTGCTAAAGGGGTCACTCCCGGTGAAGGGATCGCCGGCCCTTTCCTCATCGAATAAGGTGCAGGATATTTCATAAATACCACTATGCAAAGCAAGAACTATAGAAACAATCAAAAAACAAACCGAGTTTGTAGCATCTGCTAGTTTCACTAAAGAGGTTACTCCCGGTGAAGGGATCTCGGCTCTTTCCTTATCGAATAAGGTGCTGGATGTTCTACAAGGAACACCGCTATGCAAAGCAAGAACTAGAGCTACCAATTTTTTTAAACAAGTTTCTACAACATCTTAGGTTTCTTTTATTTCATTAATCTCATTAATGAAGTCCTATTTTGTTATGCTTCACAAGCATCTCTTTTGAAACGAAATCTGCAATATAACATATATCTCATATATATAATATAAACATTTGTCTCAGGCAGTAATATGATCTCATCACAGAACATTGCAGCAGAAGAACATATATGAAATATTGGATATACTAGGACGTCCGTGTTTTCAATACGAGCCTGTATAAAACACGGATTCCACGGTCGCGATGAATAGCCAAACCCACATCCCTAGACCCCTACGAGAGCGGCAAGCAACACTGCCAATTCTAGGGTAAGGAGACCCAGTCTCGACTCCTCGAGATGGTCTCCCACTGGACCCTAGAACCCGGTTACTTGTGCTCCCCGCCTTGGGTCTACCTAATGCGGAAAAGTAAATAATATACAATGGTGACATCATCCTCAGCCCGGAAGTGCCCCAATAAAAGAATATTACATACAAATGAATTTTACATGAATGAAAAAGAAAAACTCTCATCTCACATAAAACCCCCGGCTATTCAGAACGCGACGATCCAATATAACATATCACAGCAACACATAATATCTTATATCATCAACGTAAGCAAGTATGCGTATCCCGATTGCCGTTGATGTATAGCAACGAAGCTGGCGATACACCACATACTACGCTTACGGTCACAGAAAAGAAAGTGTAAAACTACAACAGTTGGAATCCGCAACCTCCTTAGACATCACATGCCTAACCAAATGAATTCCTTAGACATCGCATGCCTAACAATTAAAAAAACCCACATTTTAGTCTCTTTATCGAAAACTCTTTTCAATATCAAGTCGGGCAATTCAACAAGATTCTCGACATCCTGATCGAATGCTCGTCGCAAACTTTAGTAAACGGCCGCACCCCTGATGCCGTCGACGAAGTGCACTAAGGCGGAACACCGCTGCCGCGACCACCCGAATGGATGCTTTTGGCGACGGGGTTCTCCTACAGTCACTTGGTCGGGGCTATGGGGTGTGGCTGTCTATTAAGTTTACCCAGCGAGTATCCGCGTACGCTACGTGATTGCGACGGACTTTTGATCACATCAAAATTCCGTGGCAACCGATCAATTGAGACTGAACTGTTAGATTTATAACATTCAAATTAGTTATCTCATAACTACTTGTGAATTCCAAATATTGTATCACATTCCAGATAAATAGACAATATTAAACTTTCCGATCGAATAATCAAACACCGAAGTTTTTCCAAATAGTTCTCAACACTTGAAATTAGTTTAAAAAGATCCATCACATGCTACAGTACCAATGGTCCAGCCGTAGAAGGGTCAAGCCAACGCCTCACATGTGGCACGCCGTACTGCCACAAACCCTAAGGTTTAGAGGCAGTTCAAGACGGTCACATAATTGAGTTAAGGTTTGTTGTCTTCTAGAGGGTCCACCGCGTTACTTGCACGACTTAGAACGTTCTTAAACTACGAAAAAATCCAACGCTTGGAAATTTTCCGGCAGGGGAAAAAGTGAGTTATTGATATCCGTTCGAACTTTTTAACACGTTCTAAAAATTACCCGGACAAACTAAACAAAGTTAAATTATCCAATCGAATCAACGAGTCCCCAATACAACCCTAGAAAACTCAACACTTGAGTGGAATTAAAAAATTACCAGAAAAAAATGACAAGAAAGTACCTAAGAATAAATATATGAAATATGAGGGACTAAGTCTAAATTTTGGCCGCGGAACCGCCGCCAAACTCTTGGTTTGGCCGCGGTTCCGCGGTCAAGTGAGCGACTTAGTTGACCGTACTTCACAGTAATTCTTAATTTTTCCTGCTTGTTTTTCTGAGCATTTTTAATTCATAAAAATTCACATTTTTGAAAATTGTCCAGAGAAGGGTTCGTATCGGGGTATCCAGGTTCGATCGGACTTTAAACTTCGCTCAGACTTCGCCTAAAGCTCTAGCTTAGCTCTGATACCACTGTAGGGTTGCTAGGCACACGCATAAGGATCTACGAGGCATCAACCATGCCCGATGAAAATTTTAGCCTTGCCGAACAACCCAAAGCCGGATCTTTAAACTAGAGTTTATGCGAAAACAAGTATGTTAAACACTTTAACACTAAGTGAGAGGGATTACAACCTTTGTACATCCAGTCCTTCACTTCTTAAGCTCCGTGTTGAGGTCCCTTCGCTGCGATCATCGTGTCCCGGACTCTCGAAAGGCTCCACGAAGAGAAAGATGCAAGCTTGCTTCCGATCTTCGATAACAAAGATGATCTACTTTGAAGTTTCATTAACACAAGCTAACACTCACTAAATGAAGTGAACACTCTCATCTAAAGGGAAAGGGTAGATGAGGATGATGAAGTAGGATTTTTGCTCTCATTTGTTTTCATATTCACTCAGAAAAAGCTAGAAAGCTTTTTCCAAGAAGGAACTCAAGGAAGAAGATGATAGAATCCTTTTGTGATGAATAATGAATTATTGTAGTGGTTACAAATCTAACCAAGGGTTAAGCATGAAGGAGTTAACCCTTGTAGAGAATTAACTAGAGTTAATGGTTTGGATTGGGTTAACATAATATCTTCACAAAATATCAAGCAAAACACAAAGTCAAAGCTTCATGAAGCTTCATGGAAGCTTCAAGCAAAAGCTAACCCTAATCCAAACCCTAACCAAGTTTAAACCCTAAACCATTGTTAAATTTGTAACCCTAACATGTTACAATATTATATATCACATATACAATATATTTTGTAACAATAGAAAATAATACAATTAACATATATCGCATATATATCAATGTATTATCCCGTGAGAAAATGAATCTTTTAGTGAGCTAATATAAGTTAATGTAATTTAATATATCATATATATTATTATACATTAAATTATCAAATCAACGCTTGATCCGATAATCCGGCTATATCGCATATAACCGACTAATACGATGACCCAGCTATATCACATATACCCGGCCGATATCTCATATCACGAGAATCCAATACGGTATCACATACCGCATTATCCTCGGTCCCACACATATCACATATGTGCTCCTACTCCGTTTTTCCTGAGCCAAGAAACCTCTGTGTAGAACTCTAAAGAATCGTCAATACGCCGGCAGTAGGTGATGATCATATCAAACACCCAAAAGCTGCAAGTGGTCAGCTAAACGTAACAGCCACCCAGGTATTGAGCGATCAGAAGATCAACAAGCAAGCCTGTACATTCTCCTGTGAATCCAATCAGTAACACTCCCTATAGTCCGGTCTCGTCGTCTGATATGTCGCATATCTCGCCTAGGGGTGGTAAACGTCAGACCCCGATAGCTCGATAAGTCGTGTCAATATGAGGTCTATAACAGTTCGAGAAACTACTGGTAACACTTACCAGTAAATCTCAGCAACCCTGGCCAGGGATTTCCGGTTATAGCTAATCGAGCACAGCATAAAATCAACTCCATATACCGGGAGAGACGAATCCCCTCCTATCGCTCATTGCCTCCATGTGATTCGGGACTGTACCCAAAAGCTACCTTTTTGCACGCCCTCTTGGACGTGGTATGATGGAAATCAAAGCACGGTGGGAATCACACAAGACTCTATGACGATCTCGGATCAACAGACTACTCTGTACCAGTGTCACCGGAGAACTGTCATCTGACGTGAGGTATAATACCATCTGGGAGTTCTCGGCGAGTCCGTCCAGTATACCCAGTCTCCACTGAGCACCCGTACACCATCCTTGATGTCAAATACCGATGGATATGGGATCATCCATCGCCCATCAAATGGGTAAAGATGCGTATACGCTAGTCTACTCTGGTGTATCGATGCCCTGTCTCAATACACCCTCGACTAGGAACAGTTATAAGATGTACTCGTCGACTACCGTGGCCCCACTAGTATGATCTCATCATAGTCCCAGTAGTCAAGTACAGATCCTAAGGGCTTTATCAACATGTAACATAGAGACAATCAGAGTACATGTTAAGATAAAGTACAACCAGATAGCATACTATCATGTCGAGCAAGAAAGTCCCCCCAATATATATCCAAGCATCCATTACAATGTATATCGTATGTACAGTAATGGCCTCTAGGGCATACATATAACTAACAGTGCTAACGCATAGTGCCTAAGCTTCATTATCGTGAAGATCAATGCCAGACAGTGTTTTTCAATGGAGAGTAATTGTTCTCTGCCCCCAGAAGAACTCGACTCAAATAGTAAAGGGCCATCTCCTTCCCTTGGTCGTTCTCTTGTGCCCACAGCGCGCCTAAAGAACCTTCTAGGGCAGTTGTATACAGAATAAGGAGCTTTCCCTTAAGTGGATCGGTCAGCACCGGAGGATTCTGTAGGTATTGCTTGATTTCATCCAGTGCACCTTGGCATTTGCGATCCCAGAAGAACGGGGTTCCTTTCTTCATTAGGTGACTGTAAGGACGGCACTTGCCGGAGAGATTGGCTATAAATCGCCAGATATATACGAGCTTTCCTTGGAGAGACCGCAGTTGCTTGAGAATCCTTGGTGGAGGCATTTCCATGATCGCCTTGATCTTCGACGGGTCTATCTCAATGCCTCGGTGTCGTATGACGAATCCTAGGAATTTACCTGAGGAGACTTCGAACGCGCATTTGAGAGGGTTCATCTTCAAGTTGTATTTCCGAAGGCGCTGAAACACGATTTTCAGATGCTCCAAATGTTCCTCGTATGATTTGCTTTTAGCTACGAGGTCGTCAATATAGCATTCGACGATTTCATGTATGATGTCATCGAAAATCTTCGTCATGGCCCTCTGATAGGTGGCACCGGTGTTCTTTAGACCGAAGGGCATCACCTTGTAGCAAAATATACCCAAAGGAGTCTGGAAAGCAGTATGCTTCTGGTCCTCGGGATGCATCTTTATCTGATTGTATCCTGATGAGCCGTCCATGAAGGAGAAGATTTCGTGAGTGGACGTATTATCTATCATCAGCTCAGTGACCGGTACTGGAAAGTCGTCCTTCGGGCAAGCTTTATTGAGATCCCGAAAGTCTACGCATATGCTCACCGTCCTATTTTTCTTCATCACTGGGATGATATTGGCGATCCAGTCGGGGTACTGAACCTCTGGGATGAAGCCGGAGTCGATTAGCTTCTTGACCTCGGCATTGATGCTCATCTCAAGCTCGAGCAGCATTCTTCTCGGTGCTTGTTTGATCGGATTGATGTCCGGAGATATCGCCAATTTGTGTACAGCAATCTCTGGATCTAGTCCTGGCATCTCAGAATAGTTCCATGCGAAACAGTCTTTATACTGCATGAGCACGTCTTTTAGCGTAGCCACCCTTTCTTCAGACAACAGTTCACTGACGAATGTCGGCCGCGGGTCACTTGCCGTCCCCAAGTCAATTTTCTTGAAGTTATCTGCAGTAGTATGTATCCCATCTTCCAGCTCTTTTGGCGCCGGTGGAAACTCTGAGATTACCTCGTCATCATCGTTTTCGAAGCACCTGGGGAGATCAGCCGTATCTTCGCATGTTCCTTCTTCTGACAGCATTATCACATGACAGGTACGAGATCGCTTCCAAGACCGATGTTGATCTGGTTCTACTCTCGTGGCTTTAGGTTCATGCTTCTGCGGTGGGGTTACCCTCCAACTGCTGGATAGAGCGAACCTACCTTGCTGATACTGGTCTTCTACCCAGCCTTTGAATGTGAAGCAGTCTTCGAGAGGATGTCCTATCGCTCGGTGATAGGAGCAATAGTCCGGGTGAGAGACCTCTCCTGCTTGCTCGGGGTGTTTGGACTCCGGGAGGGTAATCCTCTGATGTTTGATGAAAAGATCGAGTATCTTCCTTGTCTTTTCTTAGGAAAAAGAATACGCTCGATCCATCTTCTTCATAAGATACGAATCTTGGTTGCTCGATTCTCGATCGCGTGGCTTCTTGGTCCCGCTTTGTCGCTGTCGAACGCTTTTTCCGTTCTTAGATTTATTTCTGCCTCTGCATGGGGTCTTTTGTATGAAGGGCTGGCGACGAAGGGCATCATCGCTTTCCGTAGCCTGCTGAAGGAGGCGCTGCGTTCTGGCTTTCTCGTAGATGGCCATTTTGCGATTATGGTCGTCTCGAACCTTTTGACCCGCTTCTCTTATAAGCTTGTCCATTTGTTCTTCGAACGACGGGCTTGGCATTTTCACGACGGGAGCTCGTTTTGGTTTAGGGTTAGCATCTTCCCACAGAACATCTCCTTCTTCATCGAAGTCATGTATGACGTAGCAGCCGCGGAATCGCTCCCGTTTATTGGATTGAACATATCCAAGTCCGATCGTTTCCATTCTCCCATTGGGCAACTTTCGTTGAGTTCTGGGTACGTTCCAGATCCTGTTATAGAACTGGGCTTGTCGACCAGTCTGTTTGAAGGGTATGCCTTTGCGCCTCAACAGTCTTTTTAATCCGTCTGTGTAGTATCTGGGCAAACGGATGGGCTGGAACTTGTCAAGTGTAGAATCAGCACCATGCCAAATTTCTTTTTCCACTTTGGTTTCCCCGGATCGGTAGAATAGGATCGCCTTCTTACCTTTTCGCCTGGGGAGGACATAGAATGTCTGCAGTTCTTGCACACTATAAGTTTCAAGTGCATCGAGCTCTTTATAATGCTCTTGCGGAACCATGGAAATTTGCAAACTTTGATCTTCATCAACGAAGGCTTGTATCGATGGCCGAGCAGAGAATACGACATTGACTTCATCTTCCGAGTCGCTGCCGAAGACTAGAATAGGGGTGGACGGTCCCGGCTTATTGCATTGGGGCGGCTCTGAGTAAACTATCTCTTCTTCCTCTTCGGTATCGCTCCCAAAGACCGGAATAGTGGTAATAGCTTTGTTCTTCAGTTTGTGACATCTTTCCGTGTCTTCGAAATCTGGTAAGAAGTACTTAGCGTCCTCATATTTGCGGACTTCGTTCATGGAGAATGGGTTTAGTTCCCCTGTCACAGTGTACTCGAGACCGTCTTTAAAGTACTTCATACACTGATGTTGTGTAGAAAGGATAATATTGTACTCATGTAACCAAGGCCGGCCGAGCAAAGCGTTGTAGCAAGTCTTGGCGTCAATAACATGGAACTTGATGTCAGTGATGAGCAGCCCAAAGCACAGCGTCAATATCACAGACCTGAGTGTCCGTGATGACTGGGAGTCAAACCCGGAGATAGTGATCTTATCCCGAGCGAAGTGTTGAATGCTCATGCAGATTTCCTTCAACACTCTTACATTGAGAAGGTTGACGGAGGACCCATTGTCGACCAGGATTTTGCCTATCTTTATATCATGACAATATCCGGAGACATAAAGGGGACGGTTATGCTCGCACGTCCCGAGGAGGAGATCTTCATCGCCGAAGGTGATATCAACTGTGTGCACTTCTTTCAACTCGTCCTTCATCTTTTCTTCAGCGAGGTAAGCTTGGAATTGCTCGGGCTCTTGCAGTGCCTTGATCAAAGAATCTCTCACCTCTTTGGATAGCAGAAGGGCGTCGAGAATGCTTAGCTGTGAGGGTATCTTCCTCAGGTGTGCCAAAACGTTGTAATCCACCTTATTTTTCTTGGGCGAATCCTTGGCTGTCAGCTCTTTAACGGCTTGGTCATCGAGGGTGATATCCTCAGGGACCTTTTCTTTTCCCTTATCCTTTTTTTTCAACCCCTTGTTTACGGATCCGAGATTCTTTTCAGGTAATGTGCGATTGCGCAGCTGAATGTTCTCACAACTTTTCGGTTCTTCCTCTTTTCCTGAGGTGGACTCTTTGAAGAGGGGGCCGAGAGTCATTTCTTCTTCAGAATCTCTCCCGAAGGTGAGAACTTGCGATCCCTACTATCAACCATGTGATAGTTGCCAGCAGCTCTTCCACGTTCGTCTGTCACATTTTTCTGTGGTCGACAAGCTTCACGCTTCATCCTCTTGAAGTGATGCCTATGAGCGACGTATCCTTGCCACCAATTTTTAAAGGCGTTGAATTCTTCAGTAGGGTGCGCAATCCTTCGATGATATAAACAGTAATTAGGATGCACATCCTCTTTATTATGGTGTATTTCATCAGAAGTGCTTCCTTCGGAGGGTGGCAGCTTCATTCCCATCGATATGGCTTTGGCGAATCTTTTCTTCATTTTAAGCATGCTCTTGTCTGTCGCGGGCATGCCTCGGTTTGGTTGGGGCGCTTCGACCCTTTCATCCAGTCGCCGGCGTTTAGCCTTTTCAAATATGGCCATTTCGTGCTCTCGATCAACTTTTCTTTCCAGAAGAGCTTCGTTCAGGAATGCATCAATTATTTTGTCTGATGGTCTTAGAAGTTCCGGCTCAGGATCTGCCCCCAGTTTCTCTGCGTCAAGAGCTTCTTCACCGTCTATCGACGAGTGAAAGATCACTTGGCATCTTTCCATATAATCCTCAGGTTCATCCGATGAGTCTTCTCCATTGTCATCATCTCCGTCCTCAAGGAAGTGGCTGAGAAACTCTTGAAGTGTGACCGGGGTTCGCACCTTCTGATTATATTCTTCCAGCGTGTCAATATGTTTTTGCGGGTCCATGCACTTGTCATCAGGCTTCACGGGCTCTTTGGTCTTTTTCTTCTTCTTCGAAGATTTTGACGGCTGGGTATGGGCGCTTTGACTATCACCACCAATTTTTGGAGTTGGGCGTGGCTTCAGCATTCCCTCGATGATCTCGGGTTCCAGTAGATTTTTCCATCTGATCGCCAGGCACGTTTGAAGATCCTTCAGCATTCTTTTCGTCTTGGTTAAAAGAACAACTTCCCATGGAGCTTCTTCTACAAAAGAGCACGATGCACCCGGTATGTCCTCCCTTTTAAGAGTGTGCGGTTGAGGCGGGCTTACTTTCCAATTCTTGGACCGTGCGAATTTGCCCTGTTGGTATTGGTCTTCAATCCAGCCTTTAAAGACGAAGCAATCTTCGATTGGATGGCCTATCGCTTGGTGATAAGGGCAATAATTGGGGTTATTAGTCTCACCGGGTTGCAATGGGAGCTTTGGATCCTGTAAGTTGATGAGCCTGTTGCGCACCGCCAGCTCGAACAATCTCCTCGTTTTGTCCTCGGGAAACGAATAAGGATGCTTTATTTTCTTATTATAGAATCGCCATCTCTCGTCTAGGCGATCAGTTAATTTTGGACCACTGGGCTACTGTTGAGCATTGGCGACGAAAGTCGCTTTCCCTTTCCCTTTTTCATTCCGCGGCTCCGGCTTCGAAGAGGAAGGCCTATGGCCCATCTGGTCTATTTGGGCCAGCTTATCAATCAAGGACTGGAAAGTGGTCGGCTTGAAAAACATCATAAATTGGGAGATGGTCGCTTGAGGGTCGAGAGTACCCACAAACATGCCTACCGCAGGCGCTTCTTCGATGCGCTGCTCGCACTTCGGCCATAAATTCCGCCACCGTATTGCGTACTACATCCAAGTTTCTCCCGGCTTCACCCTGGCATTGATCAATGCCGTAATTGGGGTGCGTTCACTAGCACTTGCGAAACGCTGGATGAATAGCAGCTCCATCTCCGCGAACATCTTGACAGAGTTATTTGGGAGTTCGGAATACCATTCGAACGCCGTCTCCGCCAAGCTGTCGACGAATTGGCGAAGCAGTAGCTTATCATCCCCTCCAGTGTTGCCGCAAAGAGCCCTGAACTGAGCGACATGCTGATGCGGATTTCCCGTCCCCTTATATACGTGGAATTTAGGAATCGTGTATCCCGGTGGGTACTTTATTTGGTCGTACCAACCCGGATAGCGTCATCCAGTTTTAACAATTTTGCCGGCCGCTTCATTCGCCTGGTGAGCTCGTATCTGCTGAGCGATGTAATCATCCAGGGCAGCTTTGGAGATCGTCTCCTTCTTGGCTGTTGACAGAACCGGCAGAGGATTTGATGTCTCTCCTCTATCATCTTCAATTATTATTGGAGGATCTTCAGCTGGAGGGTCCGGCTGGATCATCATGCCCACCATATCTTGGAATAAAAGGGCCATTTGTTTTATATTAGCCGCTTGTTCTGCGGCCTCCTTGTCCTTCTTCTCAAGCATTCTCCGAAGGAATTCGGCGTCAGTCGCCTGTTCACGGCGCTGCTTCGAGGATGTTTTCAGGCTTTCTTTCGGTCCCGTAAGTGCGGCCATAGCTGTTAGCATCTCTTGGAGCTTTTGTTGTTATTGCTCCTGAGCCTTAGTCACTGATCGCGTAAGCAGTCGATGACCTGTGGAGATACGGCTATCATCTTTTTCGGATGCCATATAAATAGTGTGCACCACCATGCCCCCAGACTTAGGGCGTTTAGATTCAGCGTTCTTGCGACTCATCGCAGACACCTGGATTTTCTCCAGCTTTCTCCTCTTGTGAGCGGTCGAGGTTGAGGGGGTCGTTGCAGTGGGCACCCAAGTAGCTGTTGCCTTTTGTGGCTTGACAGGATGGACTCTTCTCGCTGAACTTTCATATTTTTCTGTCGGTGAGAGTAATCTTGATCAATAACCGAGTCCTGGACTTGACGCCAGACTTTGTAAACTATAGAGGACAGCCGTTGAGAAGGTTGTTCCAGCTTCGTCTTTGGGGAATTCTCCACAGGTGGAGGAGATTTCTTCAGCACGGCAGTCGAAGAGTTTTTGCGCGCCCTTCTTAGCGGTTCAAAGCTGTTCCCGGTTGGAATAGCAGCATCGATTTCCACCGTTGGAGCCGGCGGAGTCAGTCCAGAAAGAGAGTTACCCCCAGCCTTCCTTACTCGGCGCCAGTGGCGACGTCGAGCATGTCGAGCCATTGGGATTGTCTCAGCTGTAGGGGTGACTTCCTCATACCCCCTGTGTTGGTCAGAAGTTGTCGTGGTCAGTCTATTGAAGACTGATGTCCGCTGAGTGGGGATAACCAACCTATCGAAGGCAGACTTCCGAGCAGGGGAAGCAACCTTGATGATTTCGCCTGGAACAGGAGATAAAATAGTCAGTCTTGTGAAGACCGACCCTTTGGCAAGAGAAGCCGCCTTGACGACTTCATGAGCAAGAATGGCTATCCGCTTAGGGATAACCCTTTCTGGTATCGCGGGCTTCTTCATGGGCCCAAATGAGCTTTGGCCCAGTCTGTTGAAAACTGAGGCAGTGGAGTTGGGCGACCCGTTGAGAGGGGCCACAGTAGTTGTGAGCCGATTAAAGACCGAGCTACTCGGAGCTTCTTGCAATGGTACAGGGGCGTTGAAGTTCATCGGTAGGAGCATGGTCCCGAAGAATAGTCCAGTGGTGGCTTGAGTTACCTGCTCCACTGGCATTGTGAAAAGGGAGGCCGCTTGGGGCCTGTAGGTTACACCTCCAGATGAGGCGGAACGGGAGTTGCAGTTGCAGCTGGAGCAATTAGAGGCCATTGATGTTCTTTCTTCTGCACGAGAGCAAAACCAAATCTTAGTACCTCGAACCCAAGGGCAACCATATTAAACCGCGATTCGTTCGCGAACACAACACACGAAGTGTGGAGTGGAAAAAGAAAGAGGTCCCACCGGGTGTGCCAGAATCTGTTCTCCGCCGAAATTCGGGCCCGGACGTCCCAACGTCCCGGTACCCGTTTTCGGCGGAGAACACATCCTAATTTTGCTTGGAAGCAAAACCAATCTCAAAATCAAAATCAGTTCCCAAGCCAAAATAACTATCAAAGGCTACCTCCACAGCAACAGCCACCACACCAAATTCAACAACCCTTCCAACCACAATCTCTTCAAAATCTGGCCAAAAACTTTGCTTCTTATAATTCTTTTCCAGCCGGTACCGATAAAACTTCTGCACTCGAACGTAACTTAGAAACATCATTAAACAATCTACACAAACGACAGCTAATTTAACGTCTTCTATCTAAACGTTAATGTAACGCACTGCTTCCCACGGTAAAAGCATTAAATCGATAGAAACACAACTTGCACAGTTAAATGCCGCAATGAGTGAGAGAGAGAAAGGGAGACTTCCATCTCAACCTCTACCAAATCCCAACCACTCACAAAGCGCAAATCTCATCCTTCAAAATCATAATGTAAGTGTCGTAACTACGTTGAGATCGGGAAGAGTGCTAAACAATAATGTTGGTAAACAAGTTAAAGTTGATGATATTGATGAAACCCCGGCCACTACTTCTACTCGTACTTCGTCTAATCCAACATCTTCTTCCGAGTCTATTCTCCGTTTTCCACTAGGCTCGAACTCTCAGCCCACTTTCGTGAAGGAATTACCTTCTACGACCATCCCAATCCAATTTTGGGATCCATTCTATCCCCACAAACTTCTCCTCAAAAGTTGGACCCAACCCTTATTGATAAAGCTCCTTTTCCAAACAGATTAAGGGCCAACAGACCAAGTCCCCAAATGGAGAAGATTGTGGACATTTTTTATCAAGTTAACATAAATATTCCTCTCCTAGATGCTATCAAACAAGTTCTTTCCTATGCGAAAATTTTAAAGGACTTGTGTACTAGGAAAAGAAAATTTCAAGTGCCTAAAAAAGTTTTCTTAGCGAATAATATGAGCAATTCTCTTACCCAATTGGTGCTCATGAAATGTAAGGACCCCGATTGTCCTACAATATCTATAACTATTAGGGGTAAAATATCAATCGTGCTCTACTCGATTTAGGTGCTAGTGTTAACTTACTTCCGCATTCTGTTTATAAGCAATTAGGCATAGGAGAGTTGAAACCTGTGCATTGCACTCTCCAGATGGCCGATCGATCTATCACCTAATCTCGGGATGAGCTAGAGGATGTGTTAATCAAAGTTTTGAAATTTATATTCCGTGTGGAATTCATAGTTATAGATACACAGCCTGTAGCAAACCCATGGAACCAAATTCCGGTGATTCTAGGTCGACCATTTCTAGCAACTTCCAACGCGATAATCAATTATCGTGATGGTTCAATGAACTTGTCATTTGGGAAGATGACAATTGAGCTTAACATCTACAAGTTAAGAAGTCAACCCTCCGAACCCTATGCTCATATAGTTGATGTATGTTCTGTCAAAAAGATAGCTTCCGACAATTGTGAATTTGATGAGCTTCACGATACTGATCTCGACGCCACTAGTGCGGTATTATTTAATCCTACTATTTATTATACAAGTGAAGACCCTTCTGTCGACAAGTACACACCTAAGTCCAAACCCTTTGACTTGTCGAATGATTTAGTCGAGCTATCCGAGTATCATAACTTCCTTTCCGATGAGATTATCATTCGGAATATCGATGAAAGTTTTGAAGACATTTTTGCTGAAGAACTCGCATTCCTAGAAGACATGGGAGTTGTGATGAATCAACTCCCACCCAAAGAAGTTTAACCGCTACCCCTTCTTCTTATTAAGAACGAGAATGCGAGTATTGCACCACTACTGTTTCGTCTCTACCAACCGAAACGTAAACCCGATTGATTAAGTCTCTTATCTCCCCACTTTTTCTCATCTATGATCTTCCACCAAATATGTGTTGGCTATAGTGCCCTCAAGTCAATTATTGGATCGCAGGAATGTGATTGCAATGATTGAGGGGGGACCTATACCGGTAGGACAGTCTTACTCGAGATGATAGTATGCTATCTGCTTTGCCTTTATGATAATGTACTTACTTTAGGTGGCTTTACTGATCACTATTACATGTTGATAGAGCCCATAGGATTCTTACTTGACTACCAGCAGTATGATGATGATCATATACGTGAGAGTTGGGTGGTCTATAAGCACATCCTTAAAGTGTCCCTAGTCGTAGGAGTTTCGAGACCGGGCATCGATACTCCAGAGTATACTAGTGTATACGGATCAAGACCCCGACGAGGGGCGGTGGCCGATCTCACAAGCCATTGGTGTCAGTTGGTTCACCTAAGATGTATGCAGGTGCTCATTGGGTTATGAGTACACCGGACGGACTCGCCGGGAACATGCTAGTAGGTATTATACCTATTGTCAGATAGCAGTTTCCTGGTGACATGTGTACAGGTCAGCCTATTGACCTGAGATCATCATTTGTCTTGTGTGAGTTCCCATTGTGCTTTGATTACTACCCTACCACGGCTCAAAGGAGTCGTGCAAACAGGTCTTAGTTTGGTACAGTCCCAAGCCACATGGAGATAGTGAGCGGATCGTTAGGGGATTCGTCTCTCCCGGTATTGGTGGTTGATGTCGCGGTGTACACGGATGGCCATCACCAGAAATCCTTGGCCAAGGTAGTCGAGAATTACTGATTCGGATCAGTAGTTTCTCAGGTGGTGATGGTCTTCATACCGACACTAAATATCGCGTTATTAAGGGTCTGACTTTATCCACCCCCTAGACCCGATATGCGATACTCATAGACGAACGGACCGGACTGTACGGATATTGTCACTGTCAGGCTCAGTAGGGTTTCAGGATGAGTTTGCTCGTCGGCCTCCCTTTCGCTCAATACCTGGGTAGCCGTTACGTACAGCTAGTTCCACTGACGTGCTTGTGGTTAAACCCACTGCCAGTGTATTGACGAGTCTTTAGAGTCCTACACAGAGGGTTTCCCTGGTTCGGGCGAAACTTTGTAGAGGCTGTATGGTTTTATGGCAGGGTTCGATCATATACGTGCACTTATGCACGGATCATGATCGGACGGATAATACTAGTGGGCTTTGTTTTAAGCCGGATCCTAGTATTATATTGTTGGATTACTTTCGTCTCGTTGTATTCGTATTCAGTCAGAATACGGATGCGGGTATGTATATACGGATGAGGGGTATTCTTGTAATTCGTTACAAGTTACTTTGGAAGATTTCCATTTCTTTTCTATTAAACATTTAGGGTTTAAATGTTTATTTGGTGGAAAAGTGTGAGTGTGAGTTTTGTCATGGTGGCTGATCATTCAAAAATACAGCATTTTTAACACGGCAATTTCCCTATCTTTTGCATTCATCTAGAGGTGTTCGGTATTCATGTTGCACATATTAGCAAAACACCTGTAAAATACCAAATTACCTGTACTGTATACTAAAACCGGAATTTTTAGGGAAATTGACTGTGTTTTATGGCATTGCATCATTCTTGTGTAGCGCAACATGTGTTTTGAAGTCTGTGCAGGAAATTCCAGAAGAATGGTCAAATTTGTATAACAGTGCAGCTAAAAAAATATGCCAACTCAAGGATTTGAAATCTAGCAATGATCTAGAAGGCATTCAGGGAATCAACATATCATAAAATACACCTGAAGACAGAAGAAAACATCACATGAAGTTACAAGCCTCAGGCTCTTATTGGACCGCGGATCCTCGGCAGGAGCCAGCTTGGGCCGCGGATCCGCAGCCTTATTGCCACGTCAGCAGTGCCACTTCAGCTCAGCTCTCTCTTCTCAGCTTCAGAACTCTTTTAAGCCACTACAATTTCCAGATAAATCTAGAAGCTTCTGCCAGATCAGAAAGGACTCTTTGTGCAAACTAATGATGTCCAAGCTTCCAAAGCAAGCTTCACCCTAACTACCTTAAAAGCCTAGAACCTTCCCCCTAACCTCCTAGCTTAAGGTAGAAGCTAAATCCTAACTAACTAGTTCTAGAGACTTCTACCTAACTAACTAGCTTACAAGGGAAGCTAACCTAATCCAAGCTTCTTAAGGAAGCTAATCATTCCTAAGCCTATAAAAGGGACCCTAGGCCTCACTTGAAAAGGTTGTTGATTGTTGTTGAAATTCTATCACTCTATCAACCCAACACTTGCCACCTCCAAACCCCAACCCTAATCCAATCAAGAAAGCCAAAGTTCAAGATTCTTTGAGTTCAAGCAAAGCAAGCCTTCAACCATTCTTTATGAAGCGAAGCCGGTCTTCATCGGAGCATGAGATCCAAGCCGATCCGCGACTCAAGGAGCCGATGCAACGCTAGATTCGGCAATCTTGTTCCTTTTCAAATTCTTGTAGTCTTGAGCAATGTGTAACAAATTGTTGAATAAATAAAGGTGACGATTCTTTTAACTTGCTTATCTTTCAATTCAAGCATTATGATTCAACTTCGATTCTTGAATATATTCTTTGTGATGATGTTTGAATAAAACTCCGCTCGTGGAGGAGTCGAGACGATCGGTAGAATGATGATGTTGACGAATCTTTAAACATTTTCTTAAGTCCTATAACGATTGTAAATTCTTGAAAATTGAATGATCGATGATCTAGATCAATGCGAAATGCGTTCTTGATTATTTTCGCACGGATCTAGAGATCAACGATCGATCATTCGATTTCCTAGAAGCTATCTTGTGAATGTGATTCATCGAAAGGACAAAGGATAGGATGAGGAAACCCTAATTCTTCGCAAGATCCTTAATCCTCGATAAATCGACATCGATTTAGCATCAATTCGCTAATGGATAAGAAAAGGTAATCGCTAGTCTTCTTCACATATATGATCTAATCGACTCCTATGAGCTACATTTCAATTCTTGAAACTTTAATCGATTGGAATTTTATCAATTCTTGTTCTTGATTTTTTTAATACTTTCTTGATTTTTAATGAGATTAGATGGTTCTTGAAATTCATTTGATATAATCATATAATCAAGTTTTCTTTTCTTTTCTCATAAATTTTCAGTTCAAAACAAAACAAATACGAACGAATCGCACAATCCCTGTGGACGATCCGCACTTACTAACGCGCTACATTTCGACACCGTTATTGATTGCGGTCAAATAATTCTTTGATTGTGATTTCTATTCATTTTCTAAACCGACACACAAAGAAACGACCAATCAAATGGCGCCGTTGCCGAGGATCGTGCGCTAATTCGTTCTTTATTTGAAATTTGAATTGAAATATTTATTCCATTAAAATTTTGAGATCAAAATTCACGCAAAATCTAAACGTGTTGTTGTGATTTGATTGCGAGGAAATCTGAAAGCTGTGGAGCAAGTGAAAATTTTTTCAGAATATTGCAGAGGACTCAGGGGCTGAACAGAAGCTCTCTGGAAAAATTTCTTGAGGTGAACAGTACATACGGCCGCGATTCCGCGGTTTTAGACATCAATTGCGGCGGTTCCGCGGCTTGGTGAAGGGTTCACTGTACCATTTTCTCTCAGGTCCTCTAAAACTTTCTTATCTCCTCCTCTGTCTGCTCCAATTAACAAATTCTTGCAGGCTTCTTTGCAAAAATCGTAGCGCCGCAAAAAGCAAAATAAATTGTGCGTGTTTTTGGTTTTTGGTTGTTTGCATACTAATACGGAAATTAAAGGGCACGACCAAATCCAGATTAGGTGGGGAGTTCATTACCCTTCCTAAGCCCCAAAAATCACAAACTTGCATCCGCATTTACCCTCATTAACTAAAAAATATCTAGAGATGACTCTAAGGACCGTCGCGCTCACTTAGGACAGAAGAAGGCCGTGGGTAATTCATTGCTTATCCACGTTTCTTTTGTGGTGTCTAAGGCAAGTGTGTCTAAGGCTAGTGGTTATTAATTAGGCCCACTACTTACGTAGTGGAGTACCTTCCCACTTACTTGGCACTTACCTGGCCACAGGAGAGACAAAGAGGCAGTGGAGGATTGATCCTGCGACTTGTCTTTTGGCAGTTAGGAGCGGTCTAGAGCTTTGACCTAGGTGACCACTAGATTTTAGGGTTTTGCTTGTTGCATTTGTTGTGATCGCATCATTTTTTCAAAAATCCGTATCATTTTTCAAAACAAACACCGCATTCATTCATTTCCCCTAATTATAAGTCACGCCGCCACTTGTACTAAACCCTTTTAGTGCAAGATAGGCTGGACACAGGATTCTAGTGCCCGTTTAGTCCGCGTCCCCCCGATCGACCCTAAATTCGGTACTTCTACATTTACCTTTTCTTTACCCACTACCACACCCACACCGATGGATCCGTCTCCATCGAACCTCTTTACCACTACTCTGCCGCCATCCGTTGGTGCGCAGAATCCACCCCGCATCTCTCTCCAAGAGAGGTGCTATCCTTTGCGAGGTCCTCTTTCGACCTGCTTATCCATTCCACCAGCCAACGGGGATAATTTTGAGATTAAACCCGAATACATCAACCTTCTACCCAAATTCCACGGTCTCGAGTCTGAGGACGCATACGTATTTATCACGAAATTTGAAAATGTATACGCAATGATGGGTACGTCACAACTTTCAGTGGATGCTATGCGTCTACGTCTTCTTCCATTTACCTTGTGCGATATAGCCGAGAAGTGGCTGTATAACACTACCGCACATTCCATTACGAATTGGGAAGAATTCGTTGCAGCATTCCTTAAGAAATTCTACCCTATGCAAAAGACAGCTCGAATCCGTAGCGAACTAAATCAATTCACCCAGCTTCCGACTGAACCATTCTCGAAATGCTTTGAACGCTTCAAGGATCTTTTGGTTCAATGTCCACATCACGGCATCCCGAGATGGGATCTTTGCCAAATCATATATGAGGGCATTAACCCTACCACTAAACAAAACCTTGAAAACATGTGTCAAGGCACCTTTATGACCAAGGATGATGGGGAAGCTTGGAAATTTTTAGAAGAGTTCGCTGAAAAATCCTTACAGTGGGAGAGTGGAACCCAGTCATCGTCTAGGGGTGGCGTACACCAAATTGATGTGTCCATAGGTGTTCGAGCTGAGATGGCAGCAATGCAAAAGAAGCTTGAGGCTATGGAACATAAATTTTTAGCAACCTCCCTAAATCCGATATCGCTCCCCAAAACTGTATGTGGGTGTTGTTCTGATCCTTCTCACTTAACGGAAGAATGTCCATTGAATTCTCCGTTTCAAGGTCAAGAGCATACCAATGCCGCGTTTCAAAGACCTAGAAACGATCCATATTCTTCCACGTACAATCAGGGTTGGAGGAATCACCCTAAGTTTGCTTGGAACCAACAACACAACCAAAACACGGTTCCAAACCAAAATAATTTCCAAAGGGCTCTTCCACCACAACAGCAACCACTTCAACTCACTCAGCACCCCTACCAGTCACAAAATTTCCAAAACCAGGTCAACACTCCTTCACCGTCTAATCCTATGACCTGTTCTGACGAATTCTCTCAATTCACTCAAACCATGAAATCACTCTTGTCAAATTTCATAGAGGTGTCGGCTGAGGTTAGATCTTCCGTCAGTGAGATAAAGAAAAACTCAGCGTCCCAAGCTGAGAGTATCAGATCGATGGAAGCTGAAATTGCATGACTTAAAGCCGAAATGAGTGCGAGAGAAAAAGGGAAACTTCCGTCTCAACTCCTACCGAATCCTGGGCATTACAATGTAAATGCCATCACAACGTTGAGATCAGGAAGAGTGCTGAATAACCATGTTGGGGAAGAAATTGATGATATTGAAAATCCTATCAATAACACCCCGGCTGAGACCTTTCCTCACACACACACTTCTACGTCTGATCCTTGTTCTTCTACCCCACCGCCTTCTCACGAGCCTATTCTCCATTTCCCTCTAGGCTCGACACCTCAGCAACCCTCTTCTAGTTCTCCACAGACGATCCCCACTCCTCTTTTGGGATCACGTCTACCCCCACTTCCTTCTCCTATGATGGACCCAGCGCTTATTGCTAAAGCTCCTTACCCGAATCGGTTAAGGGGTAACAAATCGAGTCCACATATGGAAAAAATTATGGAAATGTTCAAACAGGTTAACATCAACATCCCTCTCCTAGATGCGATTCAACAAGTCCCTGCTTATGCGAAAATTCTTAAAGACTTGTACACTAGGAAGAGGAAGACTCAAGTGCCAAAGAAGGTCTTCATGTCTAATAATATTAGCACTGCTTTTATCCCACAGCTACCAAAGAAACGTAAGGACCAAGGATGTCCTACGATATCGATTTCTATTGGGGATAAAAACATCAACCGTGCTCTTTTAGACCTTGGCGCAAGTGTTAACCTACTTCCATATTCTGTCTATGAGCAGCTAAGGATTGGAGAGTTGAAACCAGCTCACTGCACTCTCCAAATGGCAGACCGTTCGATCACCAAACCTAGGGGTGAACTAGAGGATGTATTAATAAAGGTCGGGGAATTTGTATTCCCCGTGGACTTCATTGTTCTCGACACAAAACCTGTAGCAAACCTCCGGAGTCAAATTCCGGTGATTTTGGGTCGACCATTCCTTGCCACTTCCAATGCTGTCATTAACTGTAGAAACGGTTCGATGAACTTATCCTTTGGAAATATGACCATTGAACTGAACATCTACAAAGTTGGAAGTCAGCCATCAGAACCCTCTGCTCATATTCTTGATGTGTGCTCTGTCCACGAGATTGCTCCCGAAAGTTGCGGAGTTGATGAACTTTGCTTTATAGATCTCGACGACACTACCACATCACTGTTTGACCTTGCACATGATCTTAGTGAGGACACATTTCCCACGCTTGAGTCCGACACTCCTGACTTATCACCACCCGAGTCTGTATCTTTCACAGGCTATGAGCTTCTTTGTGACTCCGAAAATCACTCGTTGATCCCACCTTCTATTATTTCTCCGCCAGCATTAGATCTCAAAATTTTACCTTCTCATCTTAAATATGCATATTTATGTGAGAATGAGTCTTTACCGGTTATCATATCCGCTTCTCTAGCATCAAAGCAAGAGAATGCACTTTTATCGCTATTGAGATCTAATAGGGAGGCGTTTGGTTGGACCATGGCGGACATCAAAGGGATTAGTCCCTTGATTGTAGAACATCATATACATGTGATGGATGATGCCAGACCAACCCGAGAACCACAGAGACGGTTGAACCCCGTCATGAAGGAAGCGGTGATGAAAGAGATCGTCAAATGCTTAGATAATGGTATTATATACCCAATCTCCGATAGCCAATGGGTGAGTCCAATTCATGTAGTCCCTAAGAAATCTGGCATCACTGTTATTACCAATGAGGCAAATGAGTTGATTCAGACACACGCCCAAACTGGGTAGCGTGTATGTATTGATTACAGAAAACTCAATGCCGCCATGAGGAAAGACCACTTTCCTCTACCTTTCATTGATCAGATGCTGGAACGCTTAGCTGGACGTGAGTATTATTGCTTTATGGACGGATACTCTGGCTATAATCAGGTCCCCATAGCCAAAAAGGATCAAGATAAAACCACTTTTACTTGTCCTTTTGGCACATTTGCTTATAGACGCATGCCCTTTGGGTTATGCAATGCTCCCGCTATCTTTCAGCGGTGTATGATGGGGATATTCTCTGATATGGTAGAGAATTTTTTGGAGATTTTTATGGATGATTTCTCGATTTTTGGAGACTCTTTTTCTGACTGCCTATCGAATCTTGACGTAATTCTTACTCGTTGCAAAGAGAAGAACTTAATCTTGAATTGGAAAAAATGCCATTTCATGGTCCAAGAGGGAATTGTGCTTGGACATGTTATTTCACGAAAAGGCATTGAGGTTGACAGAGCTAAGATAGATGTCATTCAAAACCTTCCTCATCCCAAAAGCGTCAAGGATATCCGATCATTTCTTGGCCATGCGGGCTTTTATAGGAGATTCATTAAGGATTTTAGCAAAATTGCTAGACCCTTAACTCTTCTCTTGGCCAAGATACGACCTTCCACTTTGACTCGGATTGTGAGGCAGCATTCGACTCACTCAAACACTCCCTCACTACAGCCCCCGTTCTATCATCTTCAGATTGGGACTACCCCTTTGAGCTTATGTGTGATGCATCAGATTTTGCAGTTGGTGCAGTCTTAGGACGGCACATTGAAAAGATGCCACACGTGATCTATTACGTAAGTAAGACCCTGAATGATGCTCAAATTAACTATACAACTATCGAAAAAGAACTTTTGGCAGTTATATTTGCATTAGAAAAATTCAGGCCTTACTTGATTGGCTCATCAATAGTTGTGTACACTGACCATTCCGTCTTGAAACATCTTTTGGCGAAGAAAGATGCAAAAGATAGGCTAATACGTTGGATCCTTCTATTACAAGAATTTGATCTTGTTATCAAAGATAAGAAAGGATGTGAAAACGTTGTAGCCGACCATCTTTCACGCATCTCTTCTTCACCTGTGACCCTGCCGATCAATGATTCTTTCCCAGACGAACAACTCTTGAACGTATCCGAGGAACCTTGGTTCAGGGATATTGTGAACTATCTTACCACAGGACGGATACCCAGCGATTGGTCAAAACAGGACAAATATCGTTTTCTATCCCAAGTAAAATACTTTTACTGGGATGAACCCTATCTGTTTAAGTATTGTCCTGATCAGATCATTCGCCGGTGTGTCCCGAATGAGGAGTTCAAGAGTGTTCTATCTTTTAGTCATGATCAGGCCTGTGGGGGTCACTTCGGTCCTAAAAAGACGGCGGAGAAGGTTTTGCAATGCGGTTTTTATTGGCCGACCTTATTCAAGGACGCATTTGATTATTGTAAAACCTGTATACAGTGTCAACACACGGGTAGGATTTCCCGGAGAAATGAGATGCCACAGTAACCCATCTTAGTGGTTGAAATTTTTGATGTTTGGGGCATTGACTTTATGGGTCCCTTTTCCCAACTCCTTTGGGAATTTGTACATTCTGCTTGCAGTTGATTACGTCTCAAAGTGGGTGGAAGCCATTCCATGTCGCACTAATGACAAGAAGGTTGTCATTAAGTTCTTAAAAGAAAATATCTTTTCGCGATTTGGACACCCACGCGCTATCATTAGCGATAACGGGACACATTTCTGCAACAAGTCTTTCGAGACTCTGATGCGGAAATACGCAATCAACCACAGACTTTCTATACCCTATCATCCCCAAACGAGCGGGCAGGCTGAGATTTCAAATAGACAGATCAAACAAATCCTGGAGAAAACTGTTGCGAAGAATAGAAAAGATTGGTCGACCAAACTGACGGATGCTCTTTGGGCATTCCGAACTGCATTTAAAACCGATCTAGGGATGTCTCTATATAGGTTAGTGTTTAGGAAGGCTTGTCACTTGCCAGTCGAGATTGAGCATAAAGCTTTGTGGGCTATTAAGGAAATCAACTTTGACTTAAACCAAGCCTGCAACTTTCAGAAGCTGCAATTAAATGAGCTAAGCGAACTCCGCGATGAAGCTTATCATAACGCTGTAATTGTAAAGAATGGGACTAAGGTTTTTCACGATAAAAACATTTTGAGGAAACTGTAGGGTTCCTAGGCACCCTATAGAGGTCTCACAAGCCATCAACCATGCCAATTTAAAATTTTACGGTGCCGAGAAACCCTAAACTACGGATCGTTGGCTAGATGTCTAGGCGAAAAAGTAAACTAGTTAACACTTAACTAAGAGATACGGAAATACAACCTTTGTAGATCCGGTTCTCCACCTCCATAGCTCCGCAATGAAGTCTCCTCGCTGTCCATAACAAGTCCCGGGCTCTAGCGTCGGCTTCATCGGAGAATGGACGGGCTAGGTCATCGATGTCCATGCCGAAGATGATCTACGTCAAGGCATCGCTAAATCAAGCTCCGACTTCACCAAGTCAAGAAACTTGTGAAGAAAACACACTCTACTACTTGGCAAGAGGTAGAGGATGAAGAAATAGGAAGTGGGTAGACTTTAGAATTGGATTTCTCACTCATTTCCATCAGTCACCATTGATGGAGCTTGCTTTCTTCATGGAAGAAGATGAAGAAGAAGAAGAAAGTCTTATGATAAGTTATCCCAAAAATGGAAAAATAAAAAGAATCTTTATCATAATCTAACCATGGTAATGTGTAGAGAATTAACCAAAGTTAGTTGAATGGTTAGGGTTAAGAATGAGATAAGAATGGTGGACTTTGGTCAAAGCTTCATGAAGCTTCAACTAAACTACAAATAAAGCCACCATTCTTTCTCTTTATTCTTATTTATTTCAAAATGAATAAATGAAATAAATAAATGAGAAAAGGAAATGAAACCCTAACCACTTAAGTAACCATGGTTTAATTCTTTACACAAACTCAAACTAGCATGTATCATCAAACATGATACAATCTTGTGTACAAAAGTATATCACATATACAATGTGCACAAAAAGTGAGAAAATCCATTTAAAGTGAACCAATACTAGTTAATGCAAAGTAATATATCAAATATATAATTATGCATTAAATCATTAAATCAACACTTGATTCAATGATCCGGTCATGTCGCACACAACCGACTAGTATACAATGTATCGGCTTATCGGATCAATCCTTGATTCGATAACTAGGTTATATCGCATACAACCATTCGACACATTCATCGCGAGAATGAAATATGGTATCACATACACGCATTATTCTCGGTCCCGCACATATCTCATATGAGCTCCTATTTCGTTTCGCTTGAGCCAGGAAACCTCTGTGTAGGACTCTAAAGACTCGTCAATACGCCGGCAGCAGATGATGTTCATATCAAACACCCACAAGCCGCAAGCGGTCTGCTAAACGTAACGGCCACCCGGGTATTGAGCGATCTGAAGATCGACGAGCAAGCCCACTCACACTCCAGTGAATCCAACCAGTAACACTACCGTACAGTCCGGTCTGATCGTCTGATATGTCGCATATCTCGCCTAGGGGTGGTAAACGTCAGACCCCAATAGCTCGATAAGTCGTGTCGATATGAGGTCTATAACAATTCGAGAAACTACTGGTAACACTTACCAGTAAATCTCAGCAACCCTGGCCAGGGATTTCCTGTTATAGCCAATCGAACACAGCGCAACATCAACCCCCTATACCGGGAGAGACGAATCCCCTCCTATCGCTCATTGCCTCCATGTGACTCGGGACTGTACCCAAAAACCACCGTTTTGCACGCCCTCTTGGACGTGGTAAGATGGAAATCAAAGCACAGTGGGAACCACACAAGACTCTATGACGATCTCGGGTCAACAGACTACTCTGTACCAGTGTCACCATAGAACTGCCATCTGACGTGAGGTATAATACCATCTGGGAGTTCTCGGCGAGTCCGTCCAGTGTACCCAGTCTCCACTGAGCACCCGTATATGATCTCTGATGTCAAACACCGATGGATATGGGATCATCCATCGCCCATCTGTATGGGTCGAGAAGGTATACGCTAGTCTACTCTGGTATATCGATGCCCCGTCTCGATATACCCACGACTAGGGACTTTGAAGAATGTACTTATGGACTACCATGTCCCCACTAGTATGATCCGCATCATAGTCCAGGTAGTCAAGTATACATCCTAAGGGCTTTACCAACATGTAACAGAGAGACAATCAGTATACACGTTAAGGTAAAGAGCAACCAGATAGCATACTATCACGTCGAGCAAGAAAGTCCTCCCTATATATGTCCCAGCATCCACTACAATATACATCCAATGTACAGTAATGGCCTCTAGGGCATACATATAACTAACAATCTCCCACTTGCACTAGGGCCATCTGTAGCAGTGGTTGTAGTATCTCATACTCAACCATCCCATAAAAGTCTCTCTCTGGGAAAAGGCCTTTCGTGAGTGGATCCGCTGTGTTTTTCCTCTGAGTCTACTCTCCTAACCTCGATCCCTTGGAGATCAACCATCTCCATGATCAGGTGATACTGCCTTAGAATATGTCTGGATCACTGATGGGACAGACGTTCCTTGGCATAAGCCACAACTCCATTGTCACACAATGGGAGGAACATGGTTCATCTTATGAACCAATATATACCCAAACAGCCTCTTTGGTAGCATCTTAAATAGCGATGTATCAAGCCTTTATCGTCTAGTATGCCACGGTATCTAGCTTGGAACTCTTCCAACATACCGTCCCTTTACTGAGGGTATAGACAATGCCTGTGACTGACATTCAGTCGTCTTTATCATCCTGGAACACTTCCAGTGATTTTCCCCAGGATCAATTGATACCATCTCACTACAACTAGTGAGTATCCTAACATCCAATTAAATCTATCTCATAGATCCAAAATCCAGGATTTAGTAGGTATCACTTTGATCCTATATGGAGAATCCTAGTGATAAGCGGAGATTGACCGAGCGTAGCATAAGAAACTCTTTTCTTATCAAGAGTATGTCATCCACGTACTCTACGAGGATCGTCACCATACTCCCTACTACCTTTTTGTTTATACAAGGTTCATCTACCATTTTGATGATGTCAACTTCTTTGAATAATTCATCAAAACAGATGTTCCAACTCCGCGATACCTGCTTTATCAAATAAAGCATCTTGCACACGTTTCCGCTGCTCCCACTGTCTACGAAGCCCTCTGGCTGTGTACTTATAGACGCTCTCTGCTAAATCATCATTTAGAAAAACAGTCATGGCACCCAACCGCCAGATATCGTAGTCATGGTATGTAGCCGTGGCAAGTAGGATCTGGATGGACTTAAGCATAGCTACTTGAAAAGGTTTCATCATTATCCACACCTGGTTGATGACGAAAAGCTTTAACAAGTCTAGCTTTGAAAGTCTCAACTTTTCCATCTACACCAAGTAATCTTCTCAAGATATACTTGCTCCTGATGGGGATTTAACCCTTCAGATATTGCAACCAAAGTCCATACTTTGTTGGTGTACATGGATTCCATCTCAGATCGCTAAACATCCAGCCATTCTTACAGTGTCTTACTCTCGATGGCCAGCTCGAAGCTAGTTGGGTCATCATCTCATGATGCAATCCTCGCTCCCACTGTCATAGAGAAACCGAAGTATCTCTCAGGTGGGTGAGGAACCCTACTAGATCGGCGGAGAGGCCGAGGTTCGTTGGTAACTATTGAATCCTTTGGTTCTTTCAAATCATCAGCTGCAGTTTGTATAGCTGGAACATTTCCAGTTCTACATAACTGACCTTGCCTCGAGTTTGTCCGGATTTTGCTTTTAGACATAGGCCGGACAACCCCAAATCTTAACTAGCTTAAGACATGGGCTCTTCCCTTTCCATATCACATATGAAGTGGTAGGTAACTAATTTGATTCGAACCTATTCAATAGGTATGTAGCTTCTCAAGTGCATAACCCCTAAAAGGAAATAGGTAACTCAGTAATACTCATCATAGAGCACACCATATCATATAGGGTGTGATTGCTCCGCCCCGATATACCATCATGCTATGGTGTATTCGGAGGAGTAATGCCGAGAGAGAATCTCATTCTCCTTTAGAATAGTCCAGGAATTCTATGCACAAGTATTCTCCTCCTTGATCTCATCATAGGACATAATACTTATACCCGTATTGGTTCTCTACTTCTAACTTATATTTTGTGAATATCTCAAAAGGTTCATACTTGTGTTTCAACAGGAACATATGTCCGAATCTTGAGAGATTATCAGAGAATATAATGAAGTATAAAGAACCAGTCCTGGTATGTGTAGACAGGGGACCTACATATATCAACATGTATCATCCCAAGAGTTCACTAACTCTTTCTCTGTTTCCAGCAAACGGAGCTATGGTCATCTTATCTTTGTGACATGACTGGCAAGTTTCAGAAGATGTAAATTCAAACTGATTTAAATATGCATCTAAATGTAACTTCAGCTAGTCGGGTCACATTGATCTGACCTAGTCTACAATACCTCAAGAAGAGTCCGCTCATTTCTGAACTCTTCCTCTTGTGTGTGTTCCATATACTAAGAACTGTAGTTTGATTTAGAACATCAATGCTTTTAGATAACGTGCCTGAACCGATCAACATTTGATATAGGAAATGTTCAAAACATTATCCATCAATACAAAATTATATCCTTTCTTTTCTAACAAAGAGAGTGATATGATTTTGTATATCAGGTTCGGTATCTAATAACATTCGTTCAGAATCAATGTATTGTAATACAGGGTGACAGTGACCGACAGACTTGGCTGCAACTCTTGCCCCGTTTTCTGCCTCATGAAACTTATCACCCGTTCTCAGTTCTCTACCTTTCTGCAGCCCTATGTAACAGATTACATATCTGGGATCCTGATCTGGTATCACATACCCAGGACGTAGAGGATACAGAGAAACAGTTCTATGTAACGAACACACCCGAAGAAGATGCATCATATGCACTTTCTTCGTTTGGGCGGCACGGGAATTCTGGTAATCCCCAATTTCCTGCTCTGTCTTATAACAATTATAAACTGGAGCGGGACCAACGTTCCCCAGCTCAGTATAACAAGCGGGTTCGGTCAAATATCCGTATTATTATCTTGATTAAGGCGTGATATGGTCGCTACCTGGAGAGAGAGAGAAGAAAACACTCAGCGTGCGCTCTTGCAAGAATAGATTGGTTATTATTTTATCTAATCAGGATGGCTCCCACTGCTTTTTATCAAATCTTCCTTCAAACCCTAAAAGGAAAGACTAGCCGGGATTAATTACACACTACAAGTTCGCCAATCTTTCAGCCAGGCCAGTGTCGGTACTTTGAGGGAGGTCCCCCGTGCTTTCGCACGAACCTAATTAATGTAAACCTCGTTTTCCCAGAGGCGTAATCCCGTTGACACCTTTCTAGACACCTACTTGATCGGCTAATTGTAATGTATAAAACTCTCCCAGGAGTAACTCTTACTCGCAGCAGGTATCGGGATCCAACTATCTCATAGAAGGTATGCAATCTCATTGCAAATTTCAACACTTGAAATTCCCGATAATGTTTTGCCCCATGCGATCTATGACCTTGACTGAGTCAACAAACCATAGACCGCAAGTAAAGTTCAACCCGTCATTTCTCGATTGAATTAAACCCATCCGCACGACCCTTGACTGAGTCAACAAGGCTGCACGACTACCCTAATCCAATCGCATCATATGCTTTGCAGATAAGCACTAATCAGCTACCGCACACTACGCCTTGACTGAGTCAACAAACGCAGCACGAATACTAACTAGGACTTATCTGAAATGACGGAGGGCTACGACAGGTTTTTAAGAAAACCTTTTGCGTAATGAACTTTATATCGTTGTAGAATCAAATGATTTTAAAATGGAGTGCTTTTGAGGCTTTTCTAGTTTTGCTAAAGGAGTCACTCCCGGTGAAGGGATCGTCGGTCCTTTCCTCGTCGAATGAGGTGCGGGATATATCATATATATCACTGTGCAAAGCAAAAACACTTAAAAGCAATCAAAAGACAAACCGAGTGTGCAGCATCTGCCAGTTATTGCTAAAGGAGTCACTCCCGGTGAAGGGATCTCGGTCCTTTCCTCATCGAATAAGGTGCAGGATATATCACATATACCGCTGTGCAAAGCAAGAACTGTAGCTACCTGTTTTATTTTTGAAATTCAATTCTACAACATCTTTAGGTTTCTTTTATTTCATTAATCGCATTAATGAAGTCCCATCATATAAATACCTAAACATCACAGATAAATACGACGTACACTTATGCCATCCGCATTCGCCTCGATGTCCCCTCGTGCACCGTTAGGTTAGGTAACTAACGGCAGAGCGGGGCAGGGCTAGCGCGGGTGTAAAACATAAGTAACGTCTATATAATATATCATATATACTATATACTGTATCTATCACAGAACATCACATGATCACATCACAGATATCGCAGCAGAAGAATCATATGAAATATTGGATATACTAGGACGTCCGTGTTTTCAATACGAGCCAGTATAAAACACGGATTCCACGGTCGTGATGAATAGCCAATCCCACACCCCTAGACCCCTACGAGAGCGGCAAGCAACCCTGCCAATTCTAGGGTTAGGAGACCCGGACTCGACTCCTCGAGTTGGTCTCCCACTGGACCCCAGAACCCGGTTACTTGTGCTCCCCTCCTTGGGTCTATCCTAGTGCGGAAAAGTAAATAATATACAAACGGTGACAACTTCCGCAACCTGGAAGCGCCCCAATAAAAGAATATTACATACAAGTTTTTACATGAATGAAAATGAAAAACACTCATCTCACATAAAAACCCCCGGCTATTCAAACACGACGATCCAATATAACATATCCATCAACACATAACATCACATGTCATCAACGTAAGTAAATATGCGCATCCCAATTGTCGTTGACATATAGCAACAAAACCGGCGATATCACATATTACACTTACGGTCACAGAAAAGAAAGTGTAAAACTACAACAGTTGGAATCCGCAATCACCTCAGACATCGCATGCCTGACCAAATGAATTCTTTAGACATCGCATGCCTAACAATTATAAACACCGCATTTTAGTCTCAAAATCGAAAACACTTTTCAATACCAAGTCGGGCAATTCAACAGGATTCCCGACATCCTGATCGAATGCTCATCGCAAACTTCAGTAGACGGCCGCACCCCCGATACCGTCGACGAAGTGCACCAAGGCGGAACACCGCTGCCGGGAGCACCCGAACGGATGCTTTTGGCGACGGGGTTCTCCTACAGTCACTTGGTCGGGGCTATGGGGTGAGGCTGTCTATTAAGTTTAACCGGCGAGTATCCGCGTACGCTACGTGATTGCGACGGACTTTTGATCACATCAAAATTCCGTGGCAACCGATCAAGTGAGACTAAACTGCTACGTTTATAATATTCATTCCGTTATCTCATAACTATTTGTGAATTCCAATTATTGTATCACATTCCAGATAAACAGAAAATGTTAAACTTTCCGATCGAACAATCGAACACCCAAGTTTTCCCGATACAATCCAACACGTGAAATAAGTCTAACAACATTCAGTTCGTGCCTCAGTACCAACGGTCCAGCCGTAGAAGGGTCAAGCCAATGCCTCACATGTGGCACGCCGTACTGCCCCAAACTCGAAGGTTCAAAGGGCAGTTCAAGACGGTCACATAATCGAGTTAAGGTTTGTTGTCTTCTAGAGGGTCCATCGCGTTACTTGCACTACTTAGAACGTCGTTAAACTACGGAAAAATCCAACACTTGGAAATTTCCCGACAGGGAAAAAATTGGGTATTTATATCCGGTCGAACTTTTTAACATATTCTAAAATTTATCCGGAAAGCCACATAGACAAAATCTGATACTCTGATCGAAACACCGAATCCCCAAAACAACCCCAGAAAATTCAACTCTTGAATAAATATTAAAAATTTCCAGAAAATCCAGCATAATAAAATAGGAGTTACTGTGCAAACAGGAATTGATGATGTTACCTTTCTGCCGCGGAACCGCCGCAGAAGCCAAGCTTCTGCCGCGGTTCCGCCGCAAGTTGTACTGTTCATCAGAAACTTTTTGCGCCGTAATTCTTATATTTCCCTGCTGAATTTTTTTAAGCATTTTTAATGTTGAAAAAACCACGTTTTTGAAAAAAGGACAGAGAGCATGGAAATTTTGGGGTTTCGGTTCGTTCGGACTTCAAATTACGTCTAGACTTCGCCTAAAGCTCTAGCTAGGCTCTGATACCACTGTAGGGTTCCTAGGTACCCTATAGAGGTCTCACAAGGCATCAACCATACCAATTTAAAATTTTACGGTGCCGAGAAACCCTAAACTACGGATCGTTGGCTAGATGTCTAGGCGAAAAAGTAAACTAGTTAACACTTAACTAAGAGATACGGAAATACAACCTTTGTAGATCCGGTTCTCCACCTCCATAGCTCCGCAATGAAGTCTCCTCGCTGTCCATAACAAGTCCCGGGCTCTAGCGTCGGCTTCATCGGAGAATGGACGGGCTAGGTCATCGATGTCCATGCCGAAGATGATCTACGTCAAGGCATCGCTAAATCAAGCTCCGACTTCACCAAGTCAAGAAACTTGTGAAGAAAACACACTCTACTACTTGGCAAGAGGTAGAGGATGAAGAAATAGGAAGTGGGTAGACTTTAGAATTGGATTTCTCACTCATTTCCATCAATCACCATTGATGGAGCTTGCTTTCTTCATGGAAGAAGATGAAGAAGAAGAAGAAAGTCTTATGATAAGTTATCCCAAAAATGGAAAAATAAAAAGAATCTTTATCATAATCTAACCATGGTAATGTGTAGAGAATTAACCAAAGTTAGTTGAATGGTTAGGGTTAAGAATGAGATAAGAATGGTGGACTTTGGTCAAAGCTTCATGAAGCTTCAACTAAACTACAAATAAAGCCACCATTCTTTCTCTTTATTCTTATTTATTTCAAAATGAATAAATGAAATAAATAAATGAGAAAAGGAAATGAAACCCTAACCACTTAAGTAACCATGGTTTAATTCTTTACACAAACTCAAACTAGCATGTATCATCAAACATGATACAATCTTGTGTACAAAAGTATATCACATATACAATGTGCACAAAAAGTGAGAAAATCCATTTAAAGTGAACCAATACTAGTTAATGCAAAGTAATATATCAAATATATAATTATGCATTAAATCATTAAATCAACACTTGATTCAATGATCCGGTCATGTCGCACACAACCGACTAGTATACAATGTATCGGCTTATCGGATCAATCCTTGATTCGATAACTAGGTTATATCGCATACAACCATTCGACACATTCATCGCGAGAATGAAATACGGTATCACATACACGCATTATTCTCGGTCCCGCACATATCTCATATGCGCTCCTATTTCGTTTCGCTTGAGCCAGGAAACCTCTGTGTAGGACTCTAAAGACTCGTCAATACGCCGGCAGCAGATGATGATCATATCAAACACCCACAAGCCGTAAGCGGTCTGCTAAACGTAACGGCCACCCGGGTATTGAGCGATCTGAAGATCGACGAGCAAGCCCGCTCACACTCCAGTGAATCCAACCAGTAACACTACCGTACAGTCCGGTCTGATCGTCTGATATGCCTCATATCTCGCCTAGGGGTGGTAAACGTCAGACCCCAATAGCTCGATAAGTCGTGTCGATATGAGGTCTATAACAATTCGAGAAACTACTGGTAACACTTACCAGTAAATCTCAGCAACCCTGGCCAGGGATTTCCTGTTATAGCCAATCGAACACAGCGCAACATCAACCCCCTATACCGGGAGAGACGAATCCCCTCCTATCGCTCATTGCCTCCATATGACTCGGGACTGCACCCAAAAACCACCGTTTTGTACGCCCTCTTGGACGTGGTAAGATGGAAATCAAAGCACAGTGGGAACCACACAAGACTCTATGATGATCTCGGGTCAACAGACTACTCTGTACCAGTGTCACCAGAGAACTGCCATCTGACGTGAGGATAATACCATCTGGGAGTTCTCGGCGAGTCCGTCCAGTGTACCCAGTCTCCACTGAGCACCCGTATATGATCTCTGATGTCAAACACCGATGGATATGGGATCATCCATCGCCCATCTGTATGGGTCGAGAAGGTATACGCTAGTCTACTCTGGTATATCGATGCCCCGTCTCGATATACCCACGACTAGGGACTTTGAAGGATGTACTTATGGACTACCATGTCCCCACTAGTATGATCCGCATCATAGTCCAGGTAGTCAAGTATACATCCTAAGGGCTTTACCAACATGTAACAGAGAGACAATCAGTATACACGTTAAGGTAAAGAGCAACCAGATAGCATACTATCATGTCGAGCAAGAAAGTCCTCCCTATATATGTCCCAGCATCCACTACAATATACATCCAATGTACAGTAATGGCCTCTAAGGCATACATATAACTAACAGAAAACATTTACACCTTGTCAGCAAGTCCTTCTTTATGATTCACGACTACACCTTCACGTGGGTAAGCTTTGATCTCGGTGGAAGGGACCTTTTATTGTACGGTCTGTATACCCGCACGGGGCAGTAGAAGTAGAAAATATTAAAAACGGCATATTTTTCAAAGTAAATGGACATAGATTAAAGCCGTATTTTTCCACTGACTCCACGGAGGAGCTCTTGTTCTTACAGGAGCCATTTTATTTGGATTAAAATTTCTCCGTCTCACCTTCATGTCCTGTAAATTACTGCATCATCTTTTGAATGAAGGTGAGTGAAAAGAATAAGTTTGGGGGAAGATCTTCACTTATATATTTTGCCCCCACTAATAAATTCCTCCCAGGCTTACAGTTTTTGTAGGTATAGCGGTTGGCAATAGTGTCTTACTGTTGAAAACAAGTTTGGGGGAGGTTTGTGCTTATTTTTGCATCATTTGCATATCATTTGCATAAGCACAAAACATTTCTTTAAAAACCTATAAAAATTTAAAAAATTTCAAAACCTATAAAAATTTTTAAAAAATTCAAAATATAAAAATATTTAATATTTAAACATTTTTGTATATAAATAAGATAATGAAAGAGTAGATAGTGAAAAATTACATCCATGAGATTAGAAAAATTTAAGAAAACCAAGAAAATTATAAGTTTTCTTATACGAACTAGTAATAAGTAGTTATGAGCCGTTGTCCCAAGGGTTAGTAAGATGAAGGAAATCATTAATCTGAGGATAAAAATAAGTCTGAAAAATAGTTTCTATTCTAGAAGCCAAACATTTTGAACGTTGATACCCTGCTATTCGCACTTACACGCGTTTTGAAGCCCGGGATAGTAGAGGATACCTTGAAATGCTCTTGTCTTAAAGCCGATGTATGAAGGAAATAAAAAAAAATGAATAAAATATAAAATGGTGCAGAAAAATGAACACTGGTTTTGTTATCGCCAAGGCAGCAATAAAAAAATATAGCGAGGGTGCCTCTTCACCTAGTGCCCTAAGGCCAACTGGTCTGGGAGTCACTGCTAAGTCTTAGGTGGTGCAAGACGAGAAAAATACACCAAATAAGCAAGCACATGAGTAATCAGTCAGTTAGTACCTCAAGAAGTATTAATGGTCGCATGAAAGTGTGTGAGCAATCTCATCTAAATATTCATTAATTAAAAAGTACTGAGGCTGATGGGCAAGAGTATGATAGCTTGAATTGAATTCTCCGGGTGTAGGGATGTCCTTTACACACACGCAGGGTTATATGATCGATATTTGGAAGAAAGATAGGAATGAAGAATAAGACGATGTTTTATTGAGGGAGGACGTGATTTCTAACATCTTTTCATGACTATTAAGATAGGGCTCATGACAACCGAAAAGCTAGCTTAGTTGGAAACCCTAATTTTCAAGACTTTTCTTTTACGATTCTTTTCTTTAAATATAATATTCATGATCTTTCTTTTATTATTGGATTTTGTGGGTGCAATCCGCTGAAAACCCTCAGGAGACAACACTCCTCCGACTAGGGACACCTAGAGGTTTAAAGGCTTGTTGAACGTGCTCAGTGCAATCGTGTTGCCAACGAAAGTGTGCTAGTTAGTTTTTCTCTTTCTTTAATTTCTCTTTCTCTTTTTAATAAAACAGTTCGCTCGAGACGACCGAAAATAAGTTTGGGGGAATTTGATCGGTCGAAAATACTGCATTTTTAACACGGCAATTTCCCTATCTTTTGCATTCATCTAGAGGTGTTCGATATTCATATTGAACATATTAGCAAAACACCTGTAAAATACCAAATTACCTGTACTGTATACTAAAACCGGCATTTTTAGGGAAATTGACTGTGTTTTATGGCATTGCATCATTCTTGTGTAGCGCAACATGTGTTTCGAAGTCTGTGCAGGAAATTCCAGAAGAATGGTCAAATTTGTATAACAGTGCAGCTAAAAAAATATGCCAACTCAAGGATTTGAAATCTGGCAATGATCTAGAAGGCATTCAGGGAATCAACATATCATAAAATACACCTGAAGACAGAAGAAAACATCACATGAAGTTACAAGCCCTCAGGCTCTTATTGGACCGCGGATCCGCGGCAGGAGCCAGCTTGCGCCGCGGATCCGCGGCCTTATTGCCACGTCAGCAGTGCCACTTCAGCTCAGCTCTCTCCTCTCAGCTTCAGAACTCTTTTAAGCCACTACAATTTCCAGATAAATCTAGAAGCTTCTGCCAGATCAGAAAGGACTTTTTGTGCAAACTAATGATGTCCAAGCTTCCAAAGCAAGCTTCACCCTAACTACCTTAAAAGCCTAGAACCTTCCCCCTAACCTCCTAGCTAAAGGTAGAAGCTAAACCCTAACTAACTAGTTCTAGAGACTTCTACCTAACTAACAAGCTTACAAGGGAAGCTAACCTAATCCAAGCTTCTTAAGGAAGCTAATCATTCCTAAGCCTATAAAAAGGACCCTAGGCCTCACTTGAAAAGGTTGTTGATTGTTGTTGAAATTCTATCACTCTATCAACCCAACACTTGCCACCTCCAAACCCCAACCCTAATCCAATCAAGAAAGCCAAAGTTCAAGATTCTTTGAGTTCAAGCAAAGCAAGCCTTCAACCATCCTTTATGAAGCGAAGCCGGTCTTCATCGGAGCATGAGATCCAAGCCGATCCGCGACTCAAGGAGCCGATGCAACGCTAGATTCGACAATCTTGTTCCTTCTCAAATTCTTGTAGTCTTGAGCAATGTGTAACAAATTGTTGAATAAATAAAGGTGACGATTCTTTTAACTTGCTTATCTTTCAATTCAAGCATTATGATTCAACTTCGATTCTTGAATATATTCTTTGTGATGATGTTTGAATAAAACTCCGCTCGTGGAGGAGTCGAGACGATCGGTAGAATGATGATGTTGACGAATCTTTAAACATTTTCTTAAGTCCTATAACGATTGTAAATTCTTGAAAATTGAATGATCGATGATCTAGATCAATGCGAAATGCGTTCTTGATTATTTTTGCACGGATCTAGAGATCAACGATCGATCATTCGATTTCCTAGAAGCTATCTTGTGAATGTGATTCATCGAAAGGACAAAGGATAGGATGAGGAAACCCTAATTCTTCGCAAGATCCTTAATCCTCGCTAAATCGACATCGATTTAGCATCAATTCGCCAATGGATAAGAAAAGGTAATCGCTAGTCTTCTTCACATCTATGATCTAATCGACTCCTACGAGCTACATTTCAATTCTTGAAACTTTAATCGATTGGAATTTTATCAATTCTTGTTCATGATTTTTTTTAATGCTTTCTTGATTTTTGATGAGATTAGATGGTTCTTGAAATTCATTTGATATAATCATATAATCAAGTTTTCTTTTCTCTTCTCATAAATTTCAATTCAAAACAAAACAAATACGAACGAATCGCACAATCCCTGTGGACGATCCGCACTTACTAACGCGCTACATTTCGACACCATTATTGATTGCGGTCAAATAATTCTTTGATTGTGATTTCTATTCATTTTCTAAACCGACACACAAAGAAACGATCAATCAGTGGCTTGATGGTTTTTTGTTTTGGTTAAGATATTTGTGTGAGGGTTGTGAGATATTTGGGTGATCAAGTGACAAATCTTTTCTTGAGAGGCTTTTCTTGAGTTGCTTGCTCACAACAAATAAAAACAACACTCACTAAAAAAGGCACACACTTTTTTTCTTGACTTGCCAAAAAGCTTTAGCTCACACTTTCTCCCCATAGCTTCTTCTTCAACCTCCACCCAATCCCTCTCATGAGTTGAGAATCCTTGGGTGTTTTGAGACAAAGTATTTACACACTCTCTACCTTATTTTGGGTATCTAGGCTAGCAAACGGGATGCTCGAGTTGCTTCGGTTTTGAGGCAGGAGCCCGTATTAAGAACCCTCGACGTGGATCTTCTTCGACGAAGGGAGACCGGAGATCAAACTTGATCGGGGAAGCCGCGAGGAGTTTGGGACAGAGGTTGAAGACCGAAGGAAACGGATCGATCGGTATAACCTCTTTAAACTCCTTTCGTAGAACTAATATAGGGTTAATGGTACGATCCGTCGATTAGGGTTCCGTTAGTGCCGGGTTTTATAAGTTTTTGTTCCGTATTTGGCCATGGATTGATGGTCGGGGCGCTGCCGTAATCCAACACTATGTTGTTACATCGATAAAATATTCGAATGGTTGGTGTTGACGTTTGGTCTTTGTAAACTTTTGTATAGACCAATAACTTTACCCCTTATGATTTTAAATGCTTAATACTATTTCACTCAAGTTTGGGAGGGGGAGAAAAATATTTTGGCTCTTGAAAGAAAAACAAAAATTTTTAAAATTGTGAGCCAAAAATAAGTTTGGGGGAGGATTTCACTGTCATTAATTCTTGTCCCCTTTACTAACTTTTCCTTCCAAGTCTACGGGTTTTAAGCTTAACAGATGATATCAGTAAGGACGCTGCTGCAAATAGGTTTGGGGAGGTTTGTGCTTATTCACACATCATTTTTTGCATTATACTAAATAATAGCACAAAAAAAATTTGATAATGAAAGTTAGAAAGTGAAAAATACATATGATAGGAAGGAAAAATTTAAGAAAAGCAAGAAAATTAGATGTTTTATAATGAAACTGGTAATAGGTAGTCATGAGTTGTTGTCCCAAGGGTTAGTAAAATGAAGGAAATCACTAATCTGAGAATAGAAATAAGTCTGAAAAATAGTCCCTATTCTTGAGTCCAAACATCTGAACGTTAATATCTTACTATACGCACTTGCACACATCTTGAAACTTGGGATAGTAGAGGATACCTTGAAATGCTCTTGTCTAAAAGCCTAAGTATGAAGAAAAAAATAATATAAATCAACAAAATATTTTTAAAAATGGTGAAGAAAAATGACCGTTGGTTTTGTAATTACTTAAGGCAGCAAAAAAAATATAACAAGGTGCCTTATCACCTAATGCCTTAGACTAACTGGTTTGGAAGCCACTGCTAAGTTTTAGGTGTTGCAAGACTAGGATATTGCTAATTACGCCTAAAAGAGTGAGCACATTTGGTAATTGGTTGGTTAGTACCTTAAGAAGTATTAACAGTCACATGAAAAATGTGTGAACAATTCCATCTAAAAACATTCACCGACTAAAAAGTATTATGGAAGATGGACAAGAGTATGATAGATTAAATTGAATTCTCTAAGTGTAGAGATGTCTTTTACACACACGTAGGGGTATATGATCGATGTTTAGAAGAAAGGTAGCGATGAAGACTAAATACGATGTTTTATTAAGGGATGATGTGATTTCTGACATTTTTTCATGACTATTAAGATAAAGCTCATGGTAACTAAAAAGTTAGCGTAGTTTGAAACTCTTATTTTCAAGTTCTTTCTTTCATATGTTCCTTATCTTTGTATGTAACTTTCATCTTCTTTCTTTTATTATGGGATTTTATGGGTGTAATCCGCTGAAAACCCTCAGAAGACAACACTCCTCCTACTAGAGACACCTAGTGATCTAAAGGCTTGTTGCATGTGTTCAGTACAATCGTGTTGCCTACGAAAGTGTGCTAGTTAGGTTTTTTGTTTTTCCTTTTTAATAACTAATTTGCTCAGGACGATCAAAGTTAAGTTTGAGGGTATTTGATTAGTCTAAAATATTGCACATTTGAATGAATATTTTCCCTACTATTGTTAAGTACTAAAAAATGTTTATTGTAAATATAGAACATATGAGGGTTTATTTGTAAAAAGTTTATTATCATATATTTCTACATTATAATTAACATAATGAGGGAAAATATATGCATATAATCAAATATTTCTAATCAATATTCTTAAAATATTATATCATTTAAATGGTTAGGATAATATCTCAAAAATACCAAATGCTACTAACACTACGATTTGAGATATTGTGCAGATATTAGCTCAGGTCTGGAATCCAAGTAAGAGATCCGAGTCAAATCAGGATATCGAAACCGAATCTGCCAAAATGTAGAAGCAAATCGAATGATCTAGCAACGGCAGAGACTTGGAGTATTATTTTCAGAATCTAAACATCAAGAGGATCTCCAGACATCAATACAAAAAACAGAAAAAATCCCAAAACTTGATTCCACCAAATTGCGGCGGAACGGCCGCCAAACATGGCTATATGCGGTGGTTCCGCAGCGGTTTGATAGCCCTACAATGTGATATTTGGTGGTTTGGATGTTAACTGCATATATTCTTATATGGAATCTAGGGTTTCTGGTTTTAGGGACTATATAAGGGACCGGGAGCTGCACATTCAAATCCATCATCAAAGAGATCAAGGATCACCGAAGAGATCAAGAGATCCACGCATCCGAGTGATCATCATCTATTCATCTACCTCCTACAAGAGAGAGATCTAGAGCAAACTAGGGTTCTTGTATTCTACTTTCTAAGGAGAAAAGTTGTATGCAATAGTTGATTAATAAAGATAGTGTTTTTATTGTTCATTTTGCAATTAATTTCCGCACTTACTTTCTGCATCTTAATCATGTTTTCTCTCTTTTTCATCCTTTCTTCTACTTTAAACATGAGCGAGTAATTCCTAACTTACTAGGGTTCGTAGGATAGGGTAGAACAATGGATAATAAAATCTTTTAACCTTTTTTATACATTTTAAAGTCTGTAAAGTTTAGCAAAATAAATGTTAACATCATTATCGGGCGCGCTACCAATTTATTGCTAGTCATGACCACGATTTGTGATTGGTTTAACATTTGTTTTGTTAAGGGCTAGACATGAATAGATATCAATGCAAGGATAAGGGTTAGTAGTGGGGAAACCCTAGTTTCTTCTTAAAGAATCCTAATCCACATTCATCACTATCGATCTCATTTTAAACTATTAAAAGATAAAAAGAGTCATTTTTAATTATTCATTCATTACTACTAAGTCCTATGAACCCTACGAGCCTTTCTTTTATAAAATCTTATATCTGTAACGACAAACAACAATCACCCTTCTTTAATCAACTCGTCTAAAGTAAGAAAAGAGTTCACATTTCCCTGCGGACGACCAGTACTCATCGCGGCTAGCTACTAGCGATACCGTCTTGATTGCGGTATTTACGAACACACTTTTTTTCACGACCAATCAGGACTCCTCTCGTATACACTGATACATTCTGTACCAAGCTACAAACAACTACGTTAGCATAACAAACACATACTTTACCTATTCTATTCTCTTTACCTATCTATTACATTCTATCTTTTGGGACTTACCGGGCGCTAGTTCGTAGATGATATTCATGTCTCTTATTTCTTTGGAATGTTGTCAGGAGGATCCGACTCTCAAGAGATCGAGTCCAGCCAGGACGACTTGGAGCAGTTTACAGAGAAGGCAGACTTTTAGGCCTTACTTATATTATTTTCTTTCCAGTTCATATGCCATTGTTTAGGCATCGCTTTCTATCATTGTACTTTACTTTTCAGTTGTATGTAAAGAATAATTATCAACAAAAAGTTGTTGTTTTATTACATCTCATGTCATTCTTGTGCTTTATATTTATATTACTTATTTACGCTTAACGTGTTTACTTCTGAGTAAATGCATCGCGGTCCGCCACGTCTCCTTTTCCGTACACTGGGAAGCGGGGCGTGACAAACATAAATCCGAGGCCTTTGAGAAATTCCGGGAATACAAGAATGAAGTGGAAAAAAACCGGCAAAAGTATCAAGACACTTAGATCTGATCGAGGTAATGAATACTTAAGTACCGAGTTCCTGGATTACTTAAAAGAGAATGGAATTCTCTCTCAGCTTGCTCCTCCATACACACCTCAACACAATGGTATATCGAAAAAGCGGAACCGAACCTTATTGGATATGGTGCGTTCCATGATGAGTAACGCTGGGTTACCGCGATCCTTCTGGAGTTATGCACTAGAATCAGCTACATATATTTTGAACAAGGTTCCTACTAAGTTAGTGCCTACCACACCATATTAGATGTGGAGTGGGAAGAAACCCTATCTTAAGTATCTAAATATATGGGGATATCCAGTTTTTGTAAAAAAGAAGCATGCGGACAAGTTCGAGGCATGCTCAGTACTGTGTAAGTTTGTAGGATACCCAAAGAACTCCAGGGGGTATCTTTTCTATTACGAGGAGGAACAAAAGGTCTTTGTTTCTTGGCATGCCCAATTTTGGAAACTCAATTTCTTGAAAAAAAATAAGTGGGAGCGCAATAGAACTGAAAGAAATTCCAGAACCAAAAGCTATTACTGAAAGTATGGTGGAACTAGAAGTTTCGAAAGAACCGGACATCCCCGCGCCACTCCGCAGGACTAGTAGGCAGTCCCATCCGCTCGAGAGATACTACGGTTTTCTCATAGACAGGGATAGAAAGGATTGCATCATCGACAATGATGAGCCAACTAGTTTCCAGCAAACCATTAGGAGCAGAGACTCGGTAAAATGGATCGGTGCAATGCAGACCAAAATGGAGTCCATGTACACCAACAAATTATGGACTTTAGACATTGCTCCGGAAAGGGTAAAGCCCGTAGGCTGCAAATGGATTTTCAGAAAGAAGATTGGTGTAGATGGAAAGGTTGAAACCTATAAGGCTAGAGTTGTTGCAAAAGGTTTTCGTCAAAGACCTAGTTTGGACTATGAAGAAACCCTTTTCTCCAGTGGCTATACTCAAATCCATTCGGATCCTTCTTGCCATTACTACCTTCCACGATTATGAAATTTGGCAGTACGTAAAGTCTGCTTTTCTGAATGGAAATTTAGAAGAGTGTGTTTATATGGATTAGCCGGAGGGTTTCATAGAGAGTGGGAGCAACGGAAGAGTATGCAAGTTGCTTAAATCCATTTATGGATTAAAACAGGCATCGCGGAGTTGGAACATCTGTTTTGATAAGACGGTCAAGGAATTCGACTTTATCAAAAATCCAGATGAACCATGTATTTATAGTAAAATTGTAGCGAGAACTGTGGTATTCCTCATCTTGTACGTAGATGACATTCTCCTGATAGAAAATGACATTCCTATACTACAATCAGTCAAAGGATTCTTATCACAAAGGTTCTCTATGATGCCTCCGGGTGATGCCTCCTACATTCTGGGGATCCAAATCTATCGTGATAGGTCAAAAATGATATTGGGACTTTCATAGTCAAGGTACATCGACACCATACTGAAAAGATTTAGTATGGAAGATTCAAAGCGCGATAATATTCCGGCTTATCACAGAATCACCCTCTCCAAAGAGATGTCTCCCAAGACTGATTTGGAAAGGGATCGCATGACTATTATACCCTACGCTTCTGCGGTAGGCTCTATAATGTATGCGATGTTATGTACCAGACCAGATGTAGCTTACGCACTGAGCGTTGTAAGCAGGTATCAGTCAAACCCAGGAGAGAAGCACTGGACAGCAGTTAAGAACATTCTCAAGTATCTGAGAAGGACTAAGGAGATGTTCTTGGTGTACGGCAGTGAAGACCTCCAGATCGAGGCCTTCCCCGACTCCAGCTTCCAGAGTGATAAGGATGACTCCAGGTCTATGTCGGATTATGTCTTTACGCTCAATGGAGGGGCGGTCTGTTGGAAGAGCTCCAAGCAGGACACCGTTGCTGACTCGACGATAGAAAAGGAGTATATCGCTACATGTGACGCCGCAGTCTGGATGAAGAAGTTCATTACAGAACTTCAGGTTGTTCCGTCCATTGTTGATCCAATATCTCTGTATTGTGAAAACAACAGGGCTATAACTTTAGCGAAAGAACCAAAGTCCCATCAAAAGTCCAAACACATCTTGAGGCGGTACCACCTAATCAGAGAGATCGTTGTTCGCCGGGAAATCGAGGTGCGGAGAGTAGAGATGGAGAATAACACTGCAGATCCACTCACAAAGGCCATCCCTTAGACGCAGTTCGAGAGGCTATTTGAGACGATAGGTCTGAGATATGCCAATACTTAGCCTTAGTGCAAGTGGGAGATTGTTAGTGATATATGCCCTAGAGGCCATTATTGTATAGTACTGGGTTGTATATTACATTTTGGAAGCTTAGGATATTCACAGATATAATGACGGTCTTGCTCAAAATGATAGTATGCTACTTGGTTTGATTCTATCTCAATATGTGTATATGTTTCTTTTAGCATATCGCTAATACATATTGGTAGAGCCCTCAGGATCTTTGCTTGACTATCAGAGTTGTGATGGCAGTCACACTAGTGGGGGCTGGGTAGTCTATAAGCACATCCTTATACAGGTCCCTAGTCGTAGGATTATCGAGACGGGGTATCGATACTCCAGAGTAGACTATTGTATATGCTTCTCATCCCAGCAGGGGAGATAGTCTGTCCCATAGCCATTAGTACGTCGTACTGGAGATAGTATGCAGGTGCTCATTGGGTTATGAGTACACTGGATAGGACTCGTAGGGAGCTGCTGGTGGGTATTACACCTATCATCAGGTAGCAGTTCCCAGGTGACATGAGTACAGCTTAGTCTGTCGACTTGACACTGCTACTTCACCTCGAGTGTGTTCCCACTGTTCTTAGATTACTACCCTACCACGGCTCAAAGGAGTCGTGCAAACAGGTAGTAGTTGGGTGCAGTCCCAAAGCACTTGGAGGCAGTAGCGGTTAGATAGGATTCGTTTCTCCCGTTATTGGGGGTTGATATCGCGCTGTGTTCGGAAAGCCATTACACAAAATCCCTGTCCAGGGCAAGCGAGATTTACTGGTAGGTACTCCAGTAGTTTCTCAGGGTGTATTAGGCTCTACCCCAGCACAAATTATTGTGCTATTAGGGGTTTGACGGTTACTATCTCCCTAGGCCTTTAGACGAACAAACCGGACTGTATAGAGATTGTCACAGATAGGCTCAGTAGGTGTTCAGATGAGTTTGCTCATCGGCTTTTTTATCAACAGATACCTAGGTAGGCGTTATGTGTAGCTATTATCGCTGACGGACTTGTGGTTAAACCCACTGCCAGCGTACTGTCGAGTCTTTAGAGTCCCACACAGAGGGTCTCCCTGCTTCGGGCGAAACGATGTAAAGGACGTATGGTTTTTACGGCAGGGTTCCGATCATATACATGTACTGGCTACACGGATGTTGTTCGAATGTATAATGCTAGTGGGCTTTGGTTTAAGCCGGATCCTAGTATTATATTATTGGATTATTATTATCTCATTGTATCCGTATTTTTCGGAATGCGAATACGAGTATGTATATACGGTGAGGGCATTCTTGTAATTTCACAAGAGATACTTCTAAAAGGGGTCACCTCGTTATTTGGATTTATCTATTTTGCAAATAGATTGATGAGGTGGAAAATGGAGATATTTTTGGCATGGAGTGAAGCATGGCTCATGGTTTATTTTATTTGTTTGGACTCACTATTCAAGCATGGTTGATATTTTCAATTAGAAAATATTGCATGCTTGAGTGAGAGGAGTGTAGGAGCCATTCTTCACTTGTCTTTACCCTGGCTCATTTGTAGTTTCACCTTCTCTCTCCATTTTTCTCTCCTTCCTCAAGATCCTAATTCCTCACATGAGTTGTGAAGCATAGGGTCAAGTGAGATTAAATACTCCATTAGATACTCTACATCTTCTAAGATGCCTAGCTTAGCAAACTATGTATCTTAGTTACCTCGGTTTAGAGGTTGGAGCTTGAAGTATAGACTCTCGGGTGGATCATTTTCGACACGAGGAGGCCGATGATCAAGCGCGATCCAGATCTTCGAGGAGCTCAAGGAGAGGAGGAGAAGAATACCCAAAGGACTAGAATCAAAGAGGTATAAATACTAGCATAATAGTTAGAACCTCCTAGTAGATATACCTAGTTAAACTTTCTGTTAAGATCCTGAAGTTAAAGTCGGTGTTGCAAAATATGAAAAATCATTTTTGTAAATTCTGCCTCCCCACAAGTGCGTGGGGTGTGCGACATCAACTTACACTGAGAATATGCACAACATGTACAATGTCAAACATGGTAAGAGAGAGGTAAATAAGTACACTAACCAACTAAAGATACCGAGTGGGGTTTGGTAGAGTCATTCCATCTGCTTGACGAAACTTCAGATGAAACTCCATCGGCGTAGCTGTAGAAGTACTGACAGTAATAGTAGAATCATCAACCGTGGCTCATGCAAGAAGATTAGAAATATACTTCTGCTATAACAGAAGATAACCACGAGAAGAGTAAGCAATTTCGATCCCCAAGAAATAGTGTAAATACCCAAGATCCTTCATCTCAAACTGCTATTGAAGAAGTTTCTTCAGATATGTGATAATTGTTGTGTCATCACCAGTGATAATCAAATCAGCAATATAGATCAAGAGAAAAGCTCGGCCTTTGGAGGAAGAGCGATAGAAGAGTGCATAATCAGCAAGGCTTTCGGTGAATTCTGCAGTCAAAAGAGTTTGACGATGTCACGCCCCGCTTCCCAGTGTACGGAATCGGTGACGTGGCAGGCCGCAACGTATTTACTAAGAAATAAATACGTTAAGTGTAATTAAGCAATATATATATAATGCACAAGAATGACAATGATATAAAATAAACAACAACATTTATTTTCATTCATCTTTACATACAACTGTTTTTGAAAAAAAAGATACAATGAAATAAGCAATGCCTAAACAGTGCCATACAAAATAAAATAAGTACAAGATGAGCTAGTAGTCCGGCTGAGCGGTGAGCTACTCCAAGTCCTCCTGGCTAGGCTCGATCTCCTGAGAATCCGGTCCTCCTGACGAACATTCCAAAGAAAGAAATAGACAGGAATGTCGTCAGCGAACTAGCGCTCAGTATGTCCCAAAAGAAGGAATGGAATATAATAAGTAATTTGAATTGAAACTGGTAAGTTGTACAGGTATAAACTTGTTATTCTAACATAGTTGTTTATAATTTGGTACAGAAGGTATTTGTGTATACGAGAGGAGTCCATCTTACCTCGTGGACTATGGTAACATGTAGTACAAGGCCCCGTCAAAACCCACAGGACAACGGCACGAAAGTTCATGTAGGTGTCTTTTAAGTGACCATCTTGTGCCACGTTAATACGTTCCATACCAATCTACCCTATTAGCCCCGCGTAATGTATTTGTTTAGGTTATGTTTACAAGTCTTGCCGAAACCATGGATACAAGTTATTCAAGTAGTCAGTTTCAGGATGTAATCATGTGTTTAAGAAGTCATGTCAAGTTATAACCACGGTTCGGTAAAGTCAAGTCAAGTATTCATGTTTGGTATTGGTGTTTGAATTCAAGTATTCAGATTCAGGTTCAGGTTCAAGTATTCATGTTAGACTTTGGATTCATATTTGAATTAGACTCTGATTTGAGTTTGGATTTAGGTTTGAGTTAGACTCAGACTTGAGTCAGACACTTATAACTGATTTGAATCTTGTATTAGGTTTGGGAATCATCAGTAACTGCTGCACATGGATGGCAGGATTTGTGTCTTTTTCCAAGACAATTACCATTGATAACTCTGTTAAGTTTTCTACCTTAAATAGGCAAGCACTCACTTTCTCCGGCTCCCTAGGGCTCAAGAGAATTGATCCCGCTTAAACCTATATTTACTAAAATCTTTAAACATTGTTTTATATAACTCGAGGGGGTTTTATGAAAAATATTTTTAATAAAATTTTAAAATAAATCTCGAGTATTTATTTATATTATTTAGGGTTTTCCTGTATATGAATTTTTAAGGATTTGAGGTATTTTAGTGATAATTACATAGCTTGGAAAGTTCATGGTATTTTATTGTAAAACTTGTCTTTTGTTGGTATCTTGATGGTATTTTGGTGAAACTTGTAATTATTTCATTTTAAAAAATGCAAGTTTATTATATTTTGAAAATATATGGATTTGTAATATTTATATAATTATTAAAAATTAAATTTTATTTAAGTAGAAAAATGCGTTTTTCTTAAAAACCGTATTTAAAACCTTTCGAGACCGAATGCTCCATGAGGAGGTCTGCATCTCGCTCTACTAGCCAGAGGATGTGCGATAATCCGCACCATCCAATAGCGGATCCCCTAAAGAAGGTTGTAGAGATATAATCGTAATGGAATTTAAAATACAATTTAAAAGAAATACGGTTTTTTTTATAGTAAATAGTATTTTCTTGTAAAGTTGTACTCGTAACAAATTTTCCAACAAAGATGTATCGTGCCAAGTGTGTACGTAAGGGGTAGGTCACTACCCCGTGAAGTTGTCTTAAAGGTATGTTTAAGCAAAACAATAAAAGATAATATATAATGTTCATGGTATTTAAACGAAAAACTTAAATTAGAGTTATTTTACATGATATTCTTGACTAAAATTTGACTCTAAACCTTATGATTTAAGGTTACAAATATTGTGTAAAATTTAAATGAACAATTTGTAAGACAAAGAGGAGTTTTTTAGGGTTTATAAGATAGATATCGGTATTAACTCCACTTACCGATATTTGTTTTAAAAAGGATTTTTAAAGAAGAGAAAAGATTATTGGAAGGGACTTACTAGTTGATTAACTTAAATAAAGGTAGAAAAGGGAGGGTTAAACTTCGTAGCATCGCGGAAGGGCCGGAATATCTTCGATTCTTCAGCGGAAGTTGACCGCTTGCTAACTCCAATTGTACTTAGAGAATTTTTTAGAGTTTTGGCTAGAAATTTCATAATGATGTTGATCCAAAGTATGGGTGGTATTTATAGTATAGAATTAGGGTTTTGGAATTAAAATGGTGAATTAAAATGCATTAAAAAAATGAAAAATTGGAAATTGAAGGGGCTCTGTTTGATTGCAGGTGCAGAGGAGTTAGAGGTAGGGGATGTTAGTTATATGTATGCCCTAGAGGCCATTACTGTACATACGATGTATATTGTAGTGGATGCTTGGACATATATAGGGAGGACTTTCTTGCTCGACATGATAGTATGCTATCTGGTTTCTCTTTATCCTAACATGTACTTTGATTGTCTCTATGTTACATGTTGATAAAGCCCTTAGGATATGTACTCGACTACTGGGACTATGATGAGATCATACTAGTAGGGCCACAATAGTCGACGAGTACATCCTATAACTGTTCCTAGTCGATGGTGTATCGAGACAAGGCATCGATACACCAAAGTAGACTAGCGTATACGCATCTTGACCCATATGATGGGCGATGGATGAATCCATATCCATCGGTGTTTGACATCAAGGATGGTGTACGGGTGCTCAGTGGAGACTGGGTACACTGGACGGACACGCCGAGAACTCCCAGATGGTATTATACCTCACGTCAGATGGCAGTTCCTTGGTGACACCGGTACAGATTAGCCTGTAGACCCGAGATCGTCATAGAGTCTTGTATGATTCCTATTGTACTTTGATTTCCATCATACCACATCCAAGAGGGCGTGCAAAAAGGTGGCTTTTGGGTACAGTTTTGAATCACATGGAGACAATGAGCGATAGGAGGGGATTCGTCTCTCCCGGTATAGGGAGTTGATGTTGTGCTGTGTTCGATTGGCTATAACTAGAAATCCCTGGCCAGGTTTGCTGAGATTTACTGGTAAGTGTTATCAGTAGTTTCTCGAGCTGTTATAGACCTCATATCGAAACGACTTATCAAGCTACTGGGGTCTGACGTTTTCCACCCCTAAGCGAGATATGCGACATATCAGACGAAGAGATCGGACTGTACGGGAGTGTTACTGATTGGATTCGCGGGAGAAAGTACAGGCTTGCTTGTTGATCTTCTGACCGCTCAATACCTGGGTGGCTGTTACGTTTAGCTGACCGCTTGCAGCTTGTGGGTGTTTGATATGATCATCACCTACTGCCGGCGTATTGACGATTCTTTAGAATCCTACACAGAGGTTTCTTGGATCAGGCAAAACGGAGTAGGAGCACATATGTGATATGTGCAGGACCGAGGATAATACGATATGAGATACCGTATTCTATTCTCGCGATATTTTGATATGAGCCGGGTCATCGGATCAAGTGTTGATTCGATGAATCGGTACATGATATATTAGTCGGTTATATGCGATATAACCGGATTGTTGGATCAAGTGTTGATTCGATAATTTAATGTATAATTATATATGTGATATATTGCATTACATTATCTAATATTGGCTCGCTTTATTGATTCATTTTCTCACCGGGTAATACATTGATATATATGCGATATATGTTAATTGTATTATTTTCTTTTGTTACAAAAATATATTATATATATGATATATAATATTGTAACAAGTTATGATTACTAATGCAACATGATTAGTGGAGATTAAACATGGTTAGGGTTTGATTTGGGTTAAACTTTTCTAGAATCTTCTAGAAGCTTTTCTTTTGTTTCTTGCAAAGATATTATGGTTGATATTTTGTGAGATATTTCCAAACCCAACCCACACCCTTTAACCCTAGTTAAGTCTCTACAATGGTTAGCCTTTTATCTTTAACCATGGTAGCATTTGTAATTATAACAACAATTCATTATTCATCACAAAAGGATTTATTCATTCTTTTTCTTCTTCCTCCTTGCAAAGCTTTCTAACTATGAGTTTTGTGATGGATTAGTGTGAGATTATGAAAATAAATGAGAGCTAAATTCCTACTTCATCATCCTAATCTATTCTTGCCAATTAGATTAGGGTGTCCACTTCATTAGTAAGTGAGAGCTTGTGTTAAAGAAACTTCAAGGTAGATCATCTTAGTTATCGAAGATCGGAAGCAAGCTTGCATCTTTCTCTTCGTGGAGCCTCTCTAGAGTCCGGGAACTTGATGATCGCAGCGAAGGGACCACAACACGGAGCTTATGAAGTGAAGGACTGGACTACAAAGGTTGTAATCCCAAACTCTTAGAAGTAAAGTTGTTTACTTGCTATATGTTTCGCCTAATCTCTAGTCTAAGATCTTGGTTAGGGTTGTTCGGCACGTCTAAAATTTAAATCGGGAATGGTTGATACCTTATAGACCCTAGTGACTGTGCCTAGTAACCCTACAGTGGTATCAGAGCCAAGCTAGAGCTTTAGGCGAAGTCTAGACGAAGTTTAAAGTCCGATCGAACCCCAAAACCCCGACACGAACCCCTTCTCTGGAAATTTTTTAAAATGTTGATTTTTTCATATTAAAAATACTCAGAACATTAAACAGGGAATTATAAGGATTATTGTGAAAAACGAGACAATAATTCCATTAAAGCGCCGCGGAACCGCGGCAATGAGATGCCTTGCGCGGCGGTTCCGCGGCTGTACAGTGGAACTAGGGTTTGAGTTTTGCACAGTAACATCCGTATGTATTTCCTGATGCTTCTGGGAATTTTTAATTTTACTCAAGTGTTGAGTTTTCTGGGATGTATTGGGAACTTGTTGATTCGATCGGAAAGTTTAACTTCGTTTAATTTGTCCGGATAATTTAGAACGTGTTAAAAAGTTCGAACGGATATCAATAACTCACTTTTTCCCCTGCCGGAAAATTTCCAAGTGTTGGATTTTTCTGTAGTTTAAGAACGTTCTTAGTCGTGCAAGTAACGCGGTGGACCCTCTAGAAGAACACAAAGCTTAACTCGATTATGTGACCGTCTGAACTGCCTCTAAACCTTAGGGTTCGGGGCAATACGGCGTTGCCACATGTGAGGCGTTGGTTTGACCCTTCTACGGCTGGACCATTGGTACTGTGGCATGTGATGGATATTTTTTGAACTCCGCTCAAGTGTTGAGCCATTTGGGAAATCTTGGGTGTTTGTTTATTCGATCGGAAAGTTTAACATTGTCTATTTATCTGGAATGTGATACAATATTTGGAATCCACAAGTAGTTATGAGATAACTAATTTGAATGTTATAAATTTAGCACTTCAGTCTCAAATGATCGGTTGCTACGGGATTTTGATACGATCAAAAGTCCGTCGCAATCACGTAGCGTACGCGGATACTCACCGGGTAAACTTAATAGACAGCCACGCCCCATAGCCCCGACCAAGTGACTGTAGGAGAACCCCGTCGCCAAAAGCATCCGTTCGGGTGCTCGCAGCAGCGGTGTTCCGCCTTAGTGCACTTCGTCGACGGCATCCGGGGATGCGGCCGTCTACTAAAGTTTGCGACGTGCATTCGATCAGGATGTCGGGAATCTTGTTGAATTGCCCGACTTGATATTGAAAAGTGTTTTCGATAATAAGACTAAAATGCGGGGTTTTTAAAAGTTAGGCATGCGATGTCTAAGGAATTCATTTGGTTAGGCATGCGATGTCTAAGGAGGTTGCAGATTCCAACTGTTGTAGTTTTACACTTTCTTTTCTATGACCGTAAGTGTAGTATGTAGTTGTATCGCCGGTTTTCGTTGCTATACATCAACGACAATCAGTGTATGCATACTTACTTACGTTGATGATATGAGATATTATGTGTTGCTGTGATATGTTATATTGGATCGTCATGTTTGAATAGCCGGGGGTTTTATGTGAGATGAGAGTTTTTCATTTTCATTCATGTAAAATTCATTTGTATGTAATATTCTTTTATTGGGGCACTTCCGGGCTGAGGATGATGTCACCATTGTATATTATTTACTTTTCCGCATTAGGTAGACCCAAGGCTGGGAGCATAAGTAACCAGGTTCTAGGGTCCAGTGGGAGACCATCTCGAGGAGTCGAGACCGGGTCTCCTAACTCTAGAACTGGCAGGGTTACTTGCCGCCCTCGTAGGGGTCTAGGGATGTGGGTTTGGCTATTCATCGCGACCGTGGAATCCATGTTTTATATAGGCTCGTATTAAAACACGGACATCCTAGTATATCCAATATTTCATATATGTTCTTCTGCTGCAATGTTCTGTGATGAGATCATATTACTGCCTGAGACGAATGTTTATATTATATATATGAGATATATATTATATATTGTTGATTTCGTTTCATATCTGATGCTTGTGAAGCATATTAAAATGGGACTTCATTAATGAAATTAATGAAATAAAAGAAACCTAAAGATATTGTAGAAACTTATTTAAAAACTGGTAGCTCTAGTTCTTGCTTTGCATAGCGGTGTTCCTTGTAGAACATCCAGCACCTTATTCGATAAGGAAAGAGCCGAGATCCCTTCACCGGGAGTGACCGCTTTAGCAAAACTAGCAGATGCTACAAACTCGGTTTGTCTTTTGATTGCTTCGATAGTTTTTGCTTTGCATAGTGATATTTGTGAAATATCCTGCACCTTATTCGATGAGGAAAGAGCCGACGATCCCTTCACCGGGAGTGACCTCTTTAGCAAAACTAGAAAAGGCCTCAAAAACATTCCATTTAAAATCACTCGATTCTGCAACGATATCAAGTTCATTACGCAAAGGGTTTTCTTAAAAACCTGTCGAAGCCCTCCGTCATTTCAGATAAGTCCTACTTAGTATTCGTGTTACGTTTGTTGACCTCCGTCAAGGCGTAGTGTGCGGTAGCTAACTAGTATCTATCTGTTTATGCATATGATGCATATTGTTTTAGGGTAGTCGTGCGGCCTTGTTGACCTCCGTCAAGAGTCGTGCGGGTGGGTTTAATTCAATCAGGAAATGACGGGTAGAACTTGACTAGCAGCCTATGGTTTGTTGAGATCCGTCAAGGTCATAGGACGCTAGGGGTAAAATATTATTGGGAATTTCAAGTGTTGAAATTTGCAATGAGATTGAATACCTTCTATGAGATAGTTGGATCCCGATACCCGCTGCGAGTAAGAGTTACTCCTGGGAGAGTTTTACACATTACAATTAGCCGATCAAGTAGATGTCTAGAAAGGTGTCAACGGGGTTACGCCCATGGGAAAACAAGGTTTACTTTAATTAGGTCCATGCGAAAGCACGGGGAACCTCCCTCAAAGTACCGGCACTTGCCTGGCTGAAAGATTGGCAAACTTGTAGGGTGTAATTAATCCCGGCTAGTCTTTCCTTTTAGGGTTTGAAGGAAGATTTGACAAAAACAGTGGGAGACATCCTGATTAGGTATATTAATAACCAATCTAATCTTGCAAGAGCATACGCTGAGTGTTTTCTTCTCTCTCTCTCCAAGTAGCGACCATATCACGCCTTAATCAAGATAATAATACGGATGTATTGACCGAACCCGCTTGTTATACTGCGCTGGGGAACGTTGGTCCCGCTCCAACTTATAATTGTTATAAGACAGAGCAGGAAATAGGGGATTACCAGAATTCCCGTGCCGTCCAAACGAAGAAAGTGCATGTTGATGCATCATCTTCGGGTGTGTTCATTACAGAGAACTGTTTATCAATATCCTTTACGTCCTGGGTAAGTGATACCGGATCAGGATCCCACAATATGTAATTTGTTACATGAGCTACAGATAGGTAGAGAACTGAGAACGGGTGATAAGTTTCATGAGATAGAAACAGTGCAAGTGTTGCAGCCAAGTCTGTTGGTAGTTATCATCCTGTATTACCAGAATACATTGATTATGAACGAATGTTATTAGATACCGAACCTGATGTACAACATCATATCAGTCTCTTTATTTAATAAAGAAGGATATAATTTTGTATTGTTGGATAATGTTTTGAACATTTCCTATATCAAGAGTTGATCGGTTTGGGCACGTTATCTAAAAGCATTGACGTTCTAAATCAAACTACAGTTCTTAGTATACAGAACACACACAAGTGGAAGAGTTCAGAAATGAACAAATCCTTCTTGAGGTATTGTAGACTAGGTCATATCAATGTGACCCGACTAGCTGAAGTTACATTTAGATGCATATTTAAATTAGTTTGAATTTACATCTTGTGAAACTTGCCGGTCATGTCACAAAGATAAAATGACCATAGCTCTATTTATTGGAAACAGAGAAAGAGTTAGTGAACTCTTGGGATTGATACATGCTGATGTATGAAGGTCCCCTGTCTACACATGCCAAGACCGGTTCTTTGTACTTCATTATATTCACTGATTATCTCTCAAGATCCGGACATATGTTCCTATTGAAACATAAGTCTGGAACTTTTGAGAAATTCAATGAATATAAGTTAGAAGTAGAGAACCAAATAGGGTATAAGTATTATGTCCTTTGATGTGATCAAGGAGGAGAATACTTGAGCATGGGATTCCTGGACTATTCTAAACGAGAATGAGATTCTCTATCAGCATTACTCCTCTGTATACACCACAGCACGTCGGTGTATCGGGGCGGAGCAATCTCACCCTATTAGATATGGTGCGCTCTATGATGAGTACTACTGAGTTTCCTATTTCCTTTTGGGAATTATGCACTTGAGAAGCTGCATACCTATTGAATAGGGTTCCAATCAAATCAGAAGCCTACCACTCCATATATGATATGGAATGGGAAGAGCCCATATCTTAAGTAAGTTAAGATTTGGGGTTATCCGGACTATGTCTAAAAGCAAAATCCGGACAAGCTCGAGGAAAAGTCAATTCTGTGGAAGTTTGTTGGATATCCCAAGCATTCGCTAGGGAATATCTTCTACCAAACCGAGGAACAAAAGACGTTTTGTTTCTCAGCATGCCACCTTTGTGAAAGGGAATTTCTTGTAGAAAAATTAGTGGTCATGAGGTAGAACTGGATGGAGTTCCAGCTATACAAACTACAGCAGATGATTTGGTAGAACCAAAGAATTCAATAGATTCTAACGAACCTCAGCCTCTCCGCCGATCTAGTAGGGTTCCTCACCCACCTGAGAGATACTTCGGTTTTCTCTATGACAGTGGGAGCGAGGATTGCATCATGAGATGATGACCCAACTATTTTCGAGCAGGCCATCAGGAGTGGGACTCTGTAAGAATGGCTGGATGCTTAGCGATCTGAGATGGAATCCTTATACACCAACAAAGTATGGACTTTGGTTTCTTTATCTGAAGGGTTAAATCCCCATCAGGAGCAAGTATATCTAGAGAAGATTACTTGGTGTACATGGAAAAGTTGAGACTTTCAAAGCTATGCTTAAGTCCATCCAGATCCTACTTGCCACTGCTACATACCATGACTATGATATCTGGTGGTTGGGTGTCATGACTGCTTTTCTAAATGATGTTTAGAAGAGAGAGTCTATAAGTACACATCCAAAGGGCTTCGTAGACAGTGGGAGCAGCGGAAAAGTGTGCAAGATGTTTTATGCGATAAGACAGGCATCGCGGAGTTGGAACATCTGTTTTGATGTGGTAGTCAAAGAGTTTGACTTCATCAAAATGGTAGATGATCCTTGTATATACAAAAGGGTAGTAGAGAGTATGGTGGTGATCCTCGTAGAGTACGTGGATGACACACTCTTGATAGAGAAGGAGTTTCCTATGCTACGCTCGGTCAATCTCCGCTTTTCACAAGGATTCTCCATATAGGATCAAAGTGATACCTCCTAAATCCTGGGTTTTGATCTATGAGATAGATGTAATTGGATGTTAGGATTCTCACTAGTTGTAGTGAGATGGTATCAATCGATCATGGGGAGAATCACTGGAAAGGTTCCAGGGTGATAAGGACGACTAAATGTCAGTCGTATGCATTATCTTTATCCTCAGTGGAGGGACGGTATGTTGGAAGAGTTCCAAGCTAGATACCATGACTTACTAGACGATTAAATGCAAGATACATCGTTACCAAGGATGCTACCAAAGAGGCAGTTTGGATATATATAAGTTCATGAGATGAACTTCGTTCCTACCATTGTGTGACAATAGAGTTGTGGCTTATGCCAAGGAACCCCCGTCCCATCAGTAATCCAGATATAATTCTTAGGCAGTATCACCTGATCATAGAGATGGTTGATCTCCAGGGAGATCGAGGTTAAGAGAGTGGACACAGAGGACAACAGCGTGGATCCACTCACAAAGGCCTTTTCCCAGTAGAGACTTTTATGGGATGGTTGAGTATGAGATACTTCAACCACAGCTAATTGTTGGGTATGTGATACCACAACAGATGGCCCTAGTGCAAGTGGGAGATTGTTAGTTATATGTATGCCCTAGAGGCCATTACTGTACATACGATGTATATTATAGTGGATGCTTGGACATATATAGGGAGGACTTTCTTGCTCGACATGATAGTATGCTATCTGGTTGCTCTTTATCTTAACATGTACTTTGATTGTCTCTATGTTACATGTTGATAAAGCCCTTAGGATATGTACTCGACTACTGGGACTATGATGAGATCATACTAGTGGGGCCACGGTAGACGACGAGTACATCCTATAACTGTTCCTAGTCAAGGGTGTATCGAGATAGGGCATCGATACACCAGAGTAGACTAGCGTATACGCATCTTGAACCATATGATGGGCGATGGATGATCGCATATCCATCGGTGTTTGACATCAAGGATGGTGTACGGGTGCTCAGTGGAGACTAGGTACACTAGACGGACTCGCCGAGAACTCCCAGATGGTATTATACCTCACGTCAGATGGCAGTTCTCTGGTGACACTGGTACAGGTTAGTCTGTAGACCCGAGATCATCATAGAGTCTTGTGTGATTCCCACTGTGCTTTGATTTCCATCATACCACATCCAAGAGGGCGTGCAAAAAGATGGCTTTTGGACACAGTCCCGAATCACATGGAAGCAATGAGCGATAGGAGGGGATTCGTCTCTCCTGGTATAGGGAGTTGATGTTGCGCTGTGTTCGATTGGCTATAACTAGAAATCCCTGGCCAGGTTTGCTGAGATTTACTGGAAAGTGTTATCAGTAGTTTCTCGAACTGTTATAGACCTCATATCGACACGACTTATCTGTTAGTGTATATGCCCTAGAGGCCATTACTGTATCATACTAGTATGTATATTACTTAATGGAAGCTTGGGATATTCACCTTGTATTGACAATCTTGCTCAAAATGGTAGTATGCTACTTGGTTTGTTTCTGCTTTAATGTGTGCATGTGTTTCTTTTAGCAAATCGCATTTACACATTAGTGGAGCCCTTAGGATCTTTGCTTGATTACCAGCGTTGTGATGGCAGTCACACTCATGGGGGCTGGGTAATCTATAAGCACATCCTTATGCAGGTCCCTAGTCACAGGACTATCGAGACAGGGCATCGATACTCCGGAGTAGACTAGCATATGCGCTTCTTATCCCAGCTTGGGAGACGGTCTGTCCCACAGCCGTCAGTACGTCGTACTTGAGATAGTATGCGGGTGCTCGTTAGGTTACGAGTACACTGGACAGGACTCGTCGGGAACTGTTGGTTGGTATTATACCTATCGACAGTTATCAGTTCCCAGGTGACATGAGTACAGCTTAGTCCACTGACTTGACACTGTCACTTCGCCTCGAGTGTGTTCCCACTGTACTTTGATTACTACCCTACCACGGCTCAAAGGAGTCAAGCAAACAGGTAGTTTTTGGGTGCAGTCCCGAAGCACTTGGAGGCAGTGACGGTTAGACAGGATTCGTCTCTCCCGGTATTGGGGGTTGATATCGCGTTGTGTCTAGGAGAGCCATTACACAAAGTCCCTGGCCAGGGCAAGCGAGATAGACTGGTAGGTTTCCAGTGTTATCTCAGGTGTTCTGGGCTACACTCCGACACGACTTGTACCGCTAGTAGGGGACTGACGTTTACCGCCCCCTAGGCCCGCCATGCGATGTTCTTAGACGAACAGACCGGACTGTACGAAGACTGTCACATTCAGGCTCAGTAGGAGTTCAGATGGGTTTCACCTCGTCAGTCTTCTTATCGGCATCTACCTGGGGGCCGTTACGCACAGCTAGTGCCGCTTGCGATCTGTGGTTAAACCCACTGCCAGCGTAGTGTCGAGTCTTTAGAGTCCTACACAAAAAGCTATTTGCCTTTAGGCAAAAGAGTAGAGGTCGCATGGTTTTGCGACAGGTCGCATGGTTTTGCGACAGGGTTCGGTCACATCCGTGCACTTGTGCACGTTTAGTGTCCGGACAGTTAACACTAGCGAGCTTTAGTTTAAGCCGGATCCTTGTGTACGTTTTAGGATTGGTTTTATCTCGTTTGTATTCGTGTTCCTCGGAACGCGGATGCGGGTGTGTATGCACAGTTGATAGAGAGACAGAGGCAGAGGATTCTCATTGGGGTTGTTGACTGTTGACTGTTGACTTTTTGCTAAACCCTAATGAGAATAAGAAATATAATTAACAATAATATTAATTAAGTATTATAGTGACATGGTTGTTGAGGGGTTAACTTTGTTGACTTGTTGACTTTGTTGACCGGTTGACTAGGTTGGACTAGTTGACCATCATCATTACAATGGCTATCATTTCATGGTAAAGACTTTTGCTTGCTTGTTTCTTTTTGCAAAATAAGTGCATGAAATGATATGGCCATTTTGACTTGAACCATCACATAATACTTGATTACTATTATTTGTGATGATGATTTTGGATTATGAGTGCTTGAATGGCAAAAGAGTTACTCATTCTCTCATTTCCTTTCTCTCTCTTGCTTGAGCTCTCCCTCTTCCTCTTGCTCTCTCTCTAGTTCATGGTTCACTTGTCTCATGTGTTGAGAAGCAAGAACCATTGAGATAAAACACAACACACTTCTCTACTCATCCTAGTTCATAAGGTTTAGCAAACCAAGTGTTCTAGTTTCTTCAAGTTTGAAGAGAAGCCAAAAGATAGAAGCTTTCGGATGGATCCATCTTCGGCGCGAGGAGACGACGAGGTGAGGGCGATCTGGACACCGCAAAGAGTTAAAGACGAAGGAGTTCATGAAAGGTATAACCCCCTAACCGAGTAGGTAAAACTCCTAGTTAGGTTGTTAGGTAGTTGTTTAACAAAGATCCGTATTTTGAGTCCATGTTACCACCTCTAGAAAAATCGTTTTTCATCATTTCCGCAAGCCCATAAGTACCGGGAGAGGTAGCATGGACTTACAGTGGTATCAGAGCCCGGTTAAACACTATCTAACATGTTAGCAATGTAAGTAGAAGTTCGATCGAAAAAAATATCACGAAACATACCCGAGTAGCATAGTTTCTGCCGATTTTTTCCTCTGTTCCAAAAGTAATAAATCATACATGAAAAATTGGCTCAGGCTTTTGTTAAGACACCCAAGAAAATTGGTCCAACGAATCGGTCAAGTCACCGCGGAAACGCGACGGGAGCACGCTCCCGCCGCGAAAACGCGGCCGAGTTGACTCGGTCGTGGCACAATTTTGCTGCAGTGTGTTTCTGGGGTTGTTTTGGGATTTTTAAAATATGTTTTTTCTGCCCAGATTTTCAAGAAAGAAAATTTTGTTTTTGGGGCTTAAAAATCCGTATTTTGATCGAACTTCTAAAAGACTTAAGCTGACGGGTATATATCTGTGATGTGTTATATGTATTGAACGTCCGCTAATCGCTATACGTCGATTAGTGGGGGTTATGCATATCTGTGATCTGTAATGTTGATGGTATGTGTATATGAATTTATTGGATTGTCGCGGATGAATAGCCGGGGTGTTGTGAGATGAGAGTTTTTCCTTTTATCTTTCAATTCATGTAAAATATGTAAATTGATGTAATATTTTTTGTATGGCCGCACAACCGGGTCGGGGTTGTAGCCGTCATTATATAATTTCTTTTTACTGTTTTTTCTCCTAGGATAGACCCAAGGTGGGGTGCACAAACTACCGGGTATCTCGAAGTGCCGAGTGGCCTACTCACGAGTTGAGGGAGGTCGCTTCGCTTCGGGTACTTGGCGGGTAGTTTTCCGCACCTGTAGGGGTCTAGGGTGGGGTTTGGCTATTCACCGCGACCGTGTAATCCGCTTTTCGTTACAGGCTCGTACGAATTGCGGATTCCTAGTATATCCAATGTGTTCATCTGTGATCTGAAATGGCTATCATTGCAATATATCTATATATGATATTATTTAGGCGTTGCTTATGTTTTGCATCCGCGCTAGTCCAGCCCCCGCTCTGTCGTTAGTTAAGTAACCTAACGGGTAATGACGGGGCCCCGTGGCGAATGCGGATGGCATAAGCGTACGTCATATTTTGGTTGTTTTCTGCAATGGTAGGATTAAACGATGGGACGCATTGGAATTAATGCAAGAAAAAATAAACCAAGTAAAAGTCGTTGGAACACTTTCAAAACCACTCGGTTTCTTTTCAAAAATAACTTTTAAACGCGGAGCTTAAGCCACTCCTTTTAAAAGCTATCTCGTTCCTTCGATTATATCAAGTTCACTACGTTCACGGTTTCGCCAAAACCATTCGTAGCCCTCCGTCGTTTCACATGAATGGTCAATAAGTATTCAAGCTATGTATGTTGGCCAAAGTCAAAGCATAGTGATTGGTAGCTATTGGGTATTCAGGTGCAGCATAGATAGATGTGTTGGTTTGTGGCAGTCGTTCTACCATTTTGGCCAAAGTCAAGGGTATGTGCGGGTGGGCTCAAATTAACTTGGAGAATGACGGGTAGAACTTGACATGTGACTTATGATATTTTGGCCAAAGTCAAGGTCATAAGAGCATGGGGCAAAAATCCACATTGGGAGTTTCAAAAGAACTGAAACTTGCTAGCACTGCATACCATTTGGAGTATGATGATTCTGGTAGGATTCCTTCAGTTTTGTCACGCGATGATATTTGGATCCCGATCCTACTGTGAGTATATGTTACTCCTCGGGAAATTTCTCACTTAACGATCAATGCTATAAACCAAGTAGGTTTCTAGAAAGGTGTTAGCGGGGCTACGCCCCCAGGAAAAAGAGGTTATTTAATTAAGGAACTTCGCGAAAGCGTTGGAAAACCTCCCTCGAAGTACCGACACTAGCCTGGCTGAACGGTTAAGCAAGTATTGTACGGTGAGATTGATCCTGACTAATTCTTCCTTTTTGGTTTGAGGAGGGATTCGAGAGACAGTGGGAGCCATCCTGTTTAGACAAATTAAAAACCACTCTAAACTTGCAAGAGCATCATGCTAAAGTGTTTCTTCTCTCTCTCTCCTAATTGCAGCGACCAAACATCATGACCGGACTTAAGTTACTACTAGATAAAAACATGCTGACAGGGCCAAACTACAAAGATTGGCTCAGGAATGTCAAAATGGCAATCACTTATGACAAGTTGGGGTATCTCCTTACCACCAAAGCTCCCCCTGTCCCAGGTCCCAAAACCAGCGTCGCGCGGATAGGGAAATCCGTAAGACCTGGAAAATCGATTGCGCGAAAGCCAAGTGCCTCGTGCTTGCCTCTATGGACAATGAACATCAGAGGAGGCACGAGAATATGGACCTCGAATCCATATTTCTCCATACAAAAGAACTGTATGGAGAGCAATCTCGTATCGCCAGATACGAAGTGTCGAAGAAGTTGTTTTCGGCAAGATTGGCCGTCGGATCATCGGTAGCGGAACACGTGCTTAAGATGATTGGCTTCATAGAGGAGCTCGCGGACCTTGGGACCACGTTGGAGAATGAGCTCTATACGGACTTGATTCTTCAGTCCCTTCCTTCCACTTACGCCCAGTTCATCCTGAATTTCAACTTGCAAGAAAAGGAAGTTGAACTTTCAGAACTCCTCAACATGCTGAGGAGTGCAGAGGGCACCCTACAGAAAGGTAGGGAAACATCCACTTTGTTTGTAGGAAGATCTTCCTCTTCTAGGTCCAAGGCGAAAGCCAAGGGAAAGAAGAAGAAAACCCCCGCCAAACCAAGGGGCGGTGTTAGTAAAGTGGATACGAAGGGAAAGGCAAAAGCAACAAAGATAGCGGGGAAACTTGTGGGGAAGGAAGAGTGCTTTTACTGTCATAAGAGTGGGCACTGGAAGAAAGATTGCAGGGCTTGGAAAACCAGAACACAGGATCTGAAGCAAGTTGCGGCTTCAGCTTCAGGTGTGTATGTTATTGAAAACTGTCTATCAATAAACTCTACTTCCTGGGTATTGGATACCGGATCAGGATCTCATATCTGTAATTCTTTGCAGGCGTTGAGAAACCGTAGGTTTTTGAAGGCAGGTGACATGACCCTCAAAGTTGCAAACGGAGCTAGCATGGATGCTAAGGCCGTGGGGGACTATCATCTGGGAATGTCAGATGGACATGTTTTGGTTTTACGTAATTGCTTTTTTGTACCCAATGCAACTTGTAATATCATTTCTGTATCTTTATTATCTAAAGAAAGTTATGAATTTGTATTTGTAAGTAATGTTGTAAACATTCACCTTAATCAAGTTTCGATTGGGTCAGGTACATTAAGCAATGGTATATACGTACTAAACCAACCACAGATTTTCAATGTCCATAATACACACAAAAGAAAGTCTCCGGAAACAAACCAGGCTTTCTTATGGCATTATAGACTGGGTCACATCAATGAGAGAAGGTTGACGAAGTTACATACAGAAGGATATTTAGATCCGTTCGAATATCAATCGTATGCCACTTGTCAATCCTGTCTCAAAGGAAAGATGACAAAGACTCCGTTCACTGGACACGGAGTAAGAGCGAGCGAGCTCTTGGGACTCGTACACAGCGACGTGTGCGGTCCAATGTCTACACATGTGCGAAGCGGTTATTCTTACTTCATTACTTTTACGGATGACTTTTCAAGGTACGGTTATGTCTTCTTAATGAAACATAAATCCAAAGCCTTTGGAAAATTCCAGGAATATAAGAATGAAGTAGAAAACAAACCAGCAAAAGTATCAAGACACTAAGATCTGATCAAGGTGGTGAATACTTGAGTGCCGAGTTCCTGGATTACTTAAAAGAGAATGGAATTCTCTCTCAGCTTACTCCTCCATACACTCCGCAACATAACGGTGTATCGGAGAGACGGAACCAAACCCTATTGGATATGGTACGGTCCATGATGAGTAACGCTGAGTTACCGCGATCATTCGGGGGATATGCACTAGAATCAGCTGCATACCTTTTAAACCGAGTTCCAACTAAGACTGTGCCTACTACACCATATCAGATGTGGTGTGGGAATAGACCCTATCTTAATCACATTAAGACATGGGGAAGTCCAGCTTTTGTCAAAAAGCAGCATGTGGACAAGCTCGAGGCATGCTCAGTACAGTGCAAGTTTGTGGGATATCCAAAGAACTCCAAAGGATATTTCTTCTATTGCGAAGAGGAACAAAAGGTTTTTGTTTCTCGGCATGCCCACTTCTTGGAAACTCAGTTTTTGGAGAATCAGATAAGTGGGAGCGCAATAGAACTGGAAGAAATTCCAGAACCACAGACTATTACTGAAAGCTTAGTGGAACCAGAGGGTTCAAAAGAACATGACATTCCTACGCCGCACCGCAGGAGTAGTAGGCAATCTCATCCGCCCGAGAGATACTACGGTTTTCTCATAGACGGGGATAGAGAGGATTGCATCATTGATTATGATGAGCCGACTAGCTTCCAGCAGGCCATTCAGAGCGTTGACTCGGTAAAATGGCTGGATGCAATGCGGACCGAAATGGAGTCCATGTACACCAACAAAGTATGGACGTTGGACGTTGCTCCAAATGGGGTAAAACCCGTAGGATGCAAGTGGATCTTCAAAAGGAGGATTGGTGTAGATGGACAGGTTGAGACCTATAAGGCTAGACTTGTTGCAAAGGGTTTTCGTCAAAGACCTGGTTTGGACTATGACGAAACCTTTTCTCCAGTGGCTATGCTGAAATCCATTCGGATCCTTCTTGCCATTGCTGCTTTCCACGATTATAAGATTTGGCAAATGGATGTAAAGACCGCTTTTCTAAATGGAAATTTAGAGGAGTGTGTCTATATGGACCAGCCAGAGGGTTTCATTCAGAGTGGGAGCAGCGGAAAGGTGTGCAAGTTGCTTAAGTCCATCTATGGACTAAAGCAGGCATCGCGGAGTTGGAACATCTGTTTTGATGAGACGGTCAAAGAATTTGGCTTTATCAAAAATCCAGATGAACCATGCATCTATAGTAGATTTGTAGCAAGAACTGTCGTATTCCTCGTTCTATACGTGGATGACATTCTTCTGATAGGAAATGGCATTCCTATGCTACAATCTGTCAAGGGGTTCTTGTCACACAGGTTCTCCATGAAAGACCTGGGTGATGCCTCTTACATTCTGGGGATCCGGATCTATCGTGACAGATCCAAGAGGATATTAGGACTCTCACAGTCCAGGTACATCGACACCATACTGAAAAGATTCAGTATGGAAGATTCCAAGCGCGGTAATCTACCGGCTTGTCACGGGATCACCCTCTCCAAAGAGATGTCTCCCAAGACTGATTTGGAAAGGGATCGCATGTCTATTATACCCTAAGCTTCAGCGGTAGGCTCTATAATGTATGCGATGTTGTGTACCAGACCGGATGTAGTTTATGCACTGAGTGTAGTAAGCCGGTATCAGTCAAACCCTGGGGAGAAACACTGGCGGTGAAGAACATTCTCAAGTACCTGAGAAGGACTAAGGAGATGTTCTTGGTGTATGGCGGAAAAGACCTCCAGATCGAGGCCGTTGCTGACTCCAGCTTCCAGAGTGACAAGGATGATTCCAAGTCCATGTTGGGTTATGTCTTTACCCTCTATGGAGGGGCGGTGTGTTGGAAGAGTTCCAAACAGGAAACCGTTACTGACTCGACGATGGAAGCGGAATATATCGCTGCTGCAGATGCCGCAAAGGAAGCTGTCTGGATGAAGAAGTTCCTCACGGAGCTTCAGGTGGTTCCTACCATTGTTGATCCAATACCTCTGTATTGTGACAACAACGGAGCTATAGCTTTAGCGAAGGAACCCAGGTCCCATCAGAAGTCCAGGCACATCTTGAGGCGGTATCACCTGATCAGGGAGATCGTGGGTCGCCAGGAGATCGAGGTTCAGAGAGTTGCTATGGAAGATAACACTGCTGATCCATTCACGAAGGCCTTACCCCAGACTCAGTTCGAGCGGCTGATCGAGATGATAGTTCTTCGATACGCCAGTACATGGCCTTAGTGCAAGTGGGAGATTGTTAGTGTATATTCCCTAGAGGCCATTACTGTATCATACTAGTATGTATATTACTTAATGGAAGCTTGGGATATTCACCTTGTATTGACAATCTTGCTCAAAATAGTAGTATGCTACTTGGTTTGTTTCTGCTTTAATGTGTGCATGTGTTTCTTTTAGCATATCGCCTTTACACATTAGTGGAGCCCTTAGGATCTTTGCTTGATTACCAGCGTTGTGATGGCAGTCACACTCGTGGGGGCTGGGTAATCTATAAGCACATCCTTATGCAGGTCCCTAGTCGCAGGACTATCGAGACAGGGCATCGATACTCCGGAGCAGACTAGCGTATGCGCTTCTTATCCCAGCTTGGGAGACGGTCTGTCCCACAGCCGTCAGTACGTCGTACTTGAGATAGTATGCGGGTGCTCGTTAGGTTACGAGTACACTGGACAGGACTCGTCGGGAACTGTTGGTTGGTATTATACCTATCGTCAGTTATCAGTTCCCAGGTGACATGAATACAGCTTAGTCCGCTGACTTGACACTGTCACTTCGCCTCGAGTGTGTTCCCACTGTACTTTGATTACTACCCTACCACGGCTCAAAGGAGTCATGCAAACAGGTAGTTTTTGGGTGCAGTCCCGAAGCACTTGGAGGCAGTGACGGTTAGACAGGATTCGTCTCTCCCGGTATTGGGGGTTGATATCGCGCTGTGTCTAGGAGAGCCATTACACAAAGTCTCTGGCCAGGGCAAGCGAGATAGACTGGTAGGTTTCCAGTGTTATCTCAGGTGTTCTGGGCTACACTCCGACACGACTTGTACCACTAGTAGAGGACTGACGTTTACCGCCCTCCTAGGCCCGCCATGCGATGTTCTTAGACGAACAGACCGGACTGTACGGAGACTGTCACATTCAGGCTCAGTAGGAGTTCAGATGGGTTTCACCTCATCAGTCTTCTTATCGGCATCTACCTGGGGGCCGTTACGCACAGCTAGTGCCGCTTGCGGTCTGTGGTTAAACCCACTGCCAGCGTAGTGTCGAGTCTTTAGAGTCCCACACAGAAAGCTATTCGCCTTTAGGCAAAAGAGTAGTGGTCGCATGGTTTTGCGACAAGTCGCATGGTTTTGCGACAGGGTTCGGTCACATCCGTGCACTTGTGAACGTTTAGTGTCCGGACAGTTAACACTAGCAGGCTTTGATTTAAGCCAGATCCTAGTGTACGTTTTGGGATTGGTTTTATCTCGTTTGTATTCGTGTTCCTCGGAACGCGGATGCGGGTGTGTATGCACAGTTGACAGAGAGACAGAGGCAGAGGATTCTCATTGGGGTTATTGACTGTTGACTATTGACTTTTTGCTAAACCCTAATGAGAATAAGAAATATAATTAACAATAATATTAATTAAGTATTATAGTGACATGGTTGTCGAGGGGTTAACTTTGTTGACTTGTTGACTTTGTTGACTGGTTGACTAGGTTGGACTGGTTGACTAGGTTGGACTAGTCAAAGACTTTTGCTTAGTTGACCATCATCATTACAATGGCTATCATTTCATGTCAAAGACTTTTGCTTGCTTGTTTCTTTTTACAAAATAAGTGCATGAAATGATATGGCCATTTTGACTTGAACCATCACATAATACTTTATTACTATTATTTGTGATGATGATTTTGGATTATGAGAGCTTGGATGGCAAAAGAGTTACTCATTCTCTCATTTCCTTTCTCTCTCTTGCTTGAGCTCTCCCTCTTCCTCTTGCTCTCTCTAGTTCATGGTTCACTTGTCTCATGTGTTGAGAAGCAAGAACCATTGAGATAAAACCCAACACACTCCTCTACTCATCCTAGTTCACAAGGTTTAGCAAACCAAGTGTTCTAGTTTCTTCAAGTTTGAAGAGAAGCCAAAAGGTAGAAGCTTTCGGGTGAATCCATCTTCGGCGCAAGGAGACGACGAGGCGAGGGCGTTCCGGACACCGCAAAGAGTTGAAGATGAAGGAGTTCAAGAAAGGTATAACCCCCTAACCGAGTAGGTAAAACTCCTAGTTAGGTTGTTAGGTAGTTGTTTAACAAAGATCCGTAGTTTGAGTCCATGTTACCACCTCTAGAAAAATCGTTTTTCATCATTTCCGCAAGCCCGTAAGTACCGAGAGAGGTAGCATGGACTTACATTATCAAGCTACTGGGGTCTGACGTTTTCCACCCCTAGACGAGATATGCGACATATCAGACGAAGAGACCGGACTGTACGGGAGTGTTACTAATTGAATTCGCGGGAGAAAGTACAGGCTTGCTTGTTGATCTTCTGATCGCTCAATACCTGGGTGGCTGTTACGTTTAGCTGACCGCTTACAGCTTGTGGGTGTTTGATATGATCATCACCTACTGCCGGCGTATTGACGATTCTTTAGAGTCCTACATAGAGGTTTCTTTGCTCAGGCAAAACGGAGTAGGAGCACATATGTGATATGTGCAGGACCGGGGATAATACGATATGAGATACCGTATTCTATTCTCGCGATATTTTGATATGAGCCGGGTCATCGGATCAAGTGTTGATTCGATGAATCGGTACATGATATATTAGTCAGTTATATGCGATATAACCGGATTGTCGGATCAAGTGTTGATTCGATAATTTAATGTATAATTATATATGTGATATATTGCATTACATTATCTAATATTGGCTCGCTTTATTGATTCATTTTCTCACCAGGTAATACATTGATATATATGCGATATATGTTAATTGTATTATTTTCTTTTGTTACAAAAATATATTATATATATGATATATAATATTGTAACAAGTTATGATTACTAATGCAACATGATTAGTGGAGATTAAATATGGTTAGGGTTTGATTTGGGTTAAACTTTTCTAGAATCTTCTAGAAGCTTTTCTTTTGTTTCTTACAAAGTTATTATGGTTGATATTTTGTGAGATATTTCCAAACCCAACCCATACCCTTTAACCCTAGTTAAGTCTCTACAATGGTTAGCCTTTCATCTTTAACCATGGTTGCATTTGTAATTATAACAACAATTCATTATTCATCACAAAAGGATTTATTCATTCTTCTTCTTCTTCCTCCTTGCAAAGCTTTCTAGCTTTGAGTTTTGTGATGGATTAGTGTGAGATTATGAAAATAAATGAGAGCTAAATTCCTGCTTCATCATCCTAATCTATTCTTGCCAATTAGATTAGGGTGTTCACTTCATTAGTAAGTGAGAGCTTGTGTTAAAGAAACTTCAAGGTAGATCATCTTAGTTATCGAAGATCGGAAGCAAGCTTGTATCTTTCTCTTCGTGGAGCCTCTCTAGAGTCCGGGAACTTGATGATCGCAGTGAAGGGACTACAACACGGAGCTTAAGAAGTGAAGGACCGGACTACAAAGGTTGTAATCCCAAACTCTTAGAAGTAAAGTTGTTTACTTGCTATATGTTTCGCCTAATCTCTAGTCTAAGATCTTGGTTAGGGTTGTTCGGCACGTCTAAAATTTAAATCGGGCATGGTTGATGCCTTATAGACCCTAGTGATAGTGCCTAGTAACCCTACAAGGGAAACATCGAGTGTGCAAAGCCCGGACCTCATTGGCCACAGTTGGACCGTCGGTGCCAGCCTAGATGGGCATTTGGCCGGTCGATCTAGGGCTTCTTGCCTCTAGATTGATGCCACGTGTACTACTTAGTATTTAAATCCTTTTGCACATGTTTAATTTTTTCTGACTTTTCATTTTTATGTGTATTACACGTGTAAACTTTTGGGCTTCCAAAAATTTGAAAAGAAAAATCAGAAAAAATAACGTGTCTGGTGGGAATCGAACACAGGGGCTACGTCACAGCAATACAAGGGCTTTACCAGTGAGCTACAAGTTGTTACTTTCTGTTATTTAATAAAATTAACTTATAACTCAATCTCAAGCTGTATAACTCATTTCTGTACATTAAAATGGAAAATTCCATACAGTAAATTCAGAGTCGTTACATTCTACCCTCCTTATAAAAATTTCGTCCTCGAAATTTACATTTACATAGAGACTAATTTACAAATAAGTAAGGGTATCTTGTACGCATATCTTCTTCTCATTCCTACGTTGCTTCTCCTGGCGAATCTTTTCTCCACATCAATCGGACCAAGTTTACTTCTTTGTTCCGCATTGTCTTCACCTTTTGGTCCAGGATCTCAACGGGTTGTTGCTCTTAAGTCAGGTCAGTCTGGACTATGAGCTCTGAGTGATCAAGAATGTAGCTAGGGTCACTCACATATCGTCATAGCTGGGATATATGGAACACGTTGTGCACTCCTTCCAATGAGAGTGGTAGTGCCAAACGGTATGCCACTTCCCCAACTCGTTTGAGTATGTCGAACGGTCCTATGTATCTTGAATTTAGCTTACCCCTCTTGCCAAACCGGATTACTCCTCGGTTTGGAGAAATCTTTAAGAAAATATAGTCTCCAGGTTGGAACCCTAAATGTCACTGCTTTGCATCAGCCCAATGCTTCTGTCGATCTTGGGATATGCGCATTCTTTCCTTAATCGTGCGAACTACGTCCACAGTTGCCATGATCATCTCTGGTCTAAGGAGATCACGATCTCCAATGTCGTCCCAACTTAGTGATGAATGGCACTTCTGTCCATAGAGTGCTGCGAATGGTGTCATTCCAATGCTCGCCTGATAGCTGTTATTGTATGAAAACTTCATAAGGTGTAGATGATTTTCCCATGAACCTCCGAAGTCTAACATATAAGCTCTTAGCATGTCCTTCAGAATCTGAATTTTTCGCTCGAACTGTCCATCCATTTGTAGATGGTAATCCGTGTTAGTTATATGTATGCCCTAAAGGCCATTATTATACATGATTGTATATTATAGTGGATGCTTGGACATATATAGAAATGACCTTCTTGCTCGACATAATAATATGCTATTTGGTTGCTCTTTATCTTAACATGTATACTAGTATTATTATATTGTCTCTCCGTTACAAGTTGATAAATCCCTTAGGATGTGTACTTGACTACCAGGGCTATGATGCAGATCAAACTAGTAGGGCAAGGATAGTTCACAAGTTCATCCTTTAATTGTTCCTAGTCGTGGGGGTATCGAAATAGGGCATCGATATTCCAGAGTAGACTAGTGTGTACATTTCTTGACCCTATATGGGGCGATGGATGATCCCACATCCATTGGTGTTTGACATCAAAGATTGTACACAGGTGCTCATTAGAGAATGGGTACACCGAACATGACTCGCCAAGATCTCCTAGATGGTATTACAGCTATCGTCAGATAGCGGTTCTCTGGTGACACTAGCACAGGTTAGTCTGTAGACCCGAGATCGTCATAGAGTTTTGTGTGATTCCCACTGTGCTTTGATTTCCTCCCTACCATGCTCAAGAGAGAGTGCATACAGGTGGATTTTGGGAACAGTCCCGAGTCACATGGAGGCAATGAGCGATAGGAAGGGTTTCGTCTCTCCCGATATTGGGGGTTGATGTTGCGCTATGCTCGATTGGCTATAACAGGAAGTCCCTAGCCAGGGCTAATGCTGAGATTTACCGGTAAGTGTTATCAGTAGTTTCTCGACCAGTTATGAGCCTCACATCGGCATGACTTATCAAGTTATTAGGGTCTAACGTTTACCACCCCCAGACTCGATATGCAACATATCAGACGAAAAGACCGGACTGTACGGTAGTGTTGCAACTGGATTCACAGGAGTTTGGACAAGCTTGCTTGCTAATCTTCTGATCGCTCAATACCTGGGCAGCCGTTACATCCAGCTAGTACGGCTGACGGCTTGTAGGTGATTGATATGATCATTACCTGCTGCTGGCGTATTGACGAGTCATTAGAGTCCTACACAGAGATTTCCTAGCTCAAGCGAAACGAAGTAGGGCACATATGTGATATGTGCGGGACCGAGATTAAATACGTATGTGATACCGTATTATAATCTCACGATATTGGTTATATGTGATATAACCAGATTGTTGAATCAAGTGTTAATTCAATGATATGTTATATGTATATATGATATGCATATAAATGATATTAGTCGGTTGTATGTGATATAGCCGAATTATTAAATCAAGTGTTGATTTAATAATTTAATATATAATTATATATTTGATATATTAATATATATTATCTAATATTAGCTCACTAAAGAATTTCTTTTCTCCTAATACATAAATATATATGAGATATATATTAATGTATTTATTTTTGTGTCATGCTAGATGATACATTGGACATGGGTGTATGAGACTCATACCAAACTAAAAATAATTTGGGTGATTAATAATTAAGGGATAAATCAAAATTAGGTGGAAAATGCCATGGTTTTAGATGCTTGTGGAAGTATGAAGAAGCCTTGACTTAGTCCACTAATTTTGTTTTACTCTAGATATTTATTAACCCAACAATTATCTTTAGCCATGGTTAAGTCTCTACAAATATCATTTGAGATATTTTCTCATTCAAGGGTTCACAATGGTTGATCACTTGTTCATCTTCTTCATCTCATTTTTTGCTTTCTAGCTTTGGTGTGAGGTGAAAAAGAAAGAGAGAAAAATAATTCTAAAGTAAGCAAAATCCCTACTTCTTCAATCTATACCAAACTAGCCATTTAGTATAGGTTGTTTGCTTCACTAATTCCTCAATTAGTGAAAAGGTAGCTTGAGTTAGAGATTCTTCGACGTAGATTATCTTCGGCCTCGAAGATCCTTAAGCAAGCTTATTCCTTTCGCCTAGTGGAGCCTAAGAAGAGTTTGGGGAACCATTATTTGGAGCTAAGGGACTACTACACGGAGCTTTAGAAGTGAAAGACCGGTCTACAAAGGTTGTATTCTCTATTCACTTAGTGTAAAGTTGTTTACATGCTCTATAAAACCCTAATTCTCTAGTTCGATTCATGGATGGTGTTGCTTAGCACTCTAGATTTTTTAAAATTTCATACTTAATACTTGCTAAAACCTAGTGAGGGTGCTAAGCGAACCCAGCAGTGGTATCAGAGATAAGCTAGAGCATTAGGAGTGGTCTAGGCGAAGTTAAAGTGTTCGATCGACTTTTCGAAACCCGAAAATCCGGGTTTCTGGAAAAAAATTTAAAAGTTGAAATTTTTTATTTAAAAATATGCAGAAAATTGTGCAGGATTTTCTATGGATCCCTAAGAAAAACGATGGCCCAACTCGACCAAACGGCCATGCAACCGCGGCCAAACCATGGGTTTAGCCGCGGTTCCGCGGTGCTTTTGGTGAGGCAGGGAACTTGCCTTCTTGTGCTGATCCGTAGGTACTTGTGGCACATTCTGGGTATTTTTAAGTGTGACACAAGTGTTGAGGTCTCTGGGAATTTTGGGTGTTTGATAAATCGATCGAAATGTTTAACATCGTCTAGATATATCTGATCTGTGATACAATATTTGTAATCCACAATAATTAGTTTTGTGAAAACTAGTTAGTATTTTGTAAATCTAGCAATTTAGTCTCTTTTGATCGGTTGCCACGGGTTTTTGATTTGGATCAAAACTCTGTCGCAATCAAGTAGTGTACGCGAACACTCACCGGATAACATTACTAGATAGCCACGCCCCATAACCCTGACCAAGTGACTGTAGGAAAACCCCGTTGCCAAAAGCATCCATTTGGGTGCTTGCGGCCACAGTGTTCCGTCTAAGTGCACTTCGTTGACGGCATCAAGGGTGTGGCCGTCTACTAAAGTTTCCGACGAGTATTCGATCATTTGTCGGGAATCTTGTTGAATTGCCCGACTGGTTTTTGAAAAGTGTTTTCAATTTAAGACTAAAATGCCGGGTTTCTAACATTAGGCATGAAATTCGGAATATGTGATATTCCGAGTTTATGATGTCTAAGGAATTTATATGGTTAGGCATGAAATCCGAAGTATGTGATATTTTGGATTTATGATGTCTAAGAATGTTGCGGATTCCAATTATTGTAGCTTTCATTTTCTTTTATGCGACCGTAAGTGTAATATATGGTGTATCGCCGGTTTCGTTGCTATATGTCAACGACAATTGGGATACGCATATTTACTTACGTTAATGACATATGATTTTATATGTTGCTGTGATATGTTATATTGGATCGTCATGTTTGAATAGCCGAGGGTTTCTGCGTGAGATGAGTTTTTCATTTTCATTCATGTAAAAATTTGAATATAATATTCTTTTATTAGGATACTTCCGGGTTGAGGATGTTATCACCATTGATATATATTATTTACTTTTCCGCATTAGGATAGACCCAAGGCGGGAAGCACAAGTAACCGGGTTCTAGAGTCCAGTAGGAGACCATCTTGAGGAGTCGAGACCGGGTCTCCTAACTCTAGAATTGGTAGGGTTGCTTGCCGCTCTCGTAGGGGTCTAGGAATGTGGGTTTGGCTATTCATCACGACAGTGGAATCCGTGTTTTTTACTGGCTTAATTTAAAACACGGACCTCCTAGTATATCCAATATTTCATATGTTGACTTCTGCTGCAATGTTCTGTGATGAGATCATATAACTGCGTGAGACGAATGCTTTATATTATATATATGATATATAATAAACGTTGCTTATGTTTTGCATCCGCGCCAGTCTTGCCCCTGCCAGTAATTAAGTAACCTAACGGTGCATGACGGAACCTTGTAGCGAATGCGAATGACATAAACGTACGTTGTATTTTTGTTTCTTTATCTGTGATACTTAGGAAACATAAATGATGGGACTTTATTAATGAGATTAATGAAAAAGAAAGAAACCTAATGATGTTGTGGAATCAAATTTTCAAAAAGGTAGCTCTAGTTCTTGTTTTGCATAGTGGTATTCCTTGGTGAATATCCAGCACCTCATTCGATGAGGAAAGAACCTAGATCCCTTCACCGGGAGTGACCTCTTTAGCAAAAACTAGCATATGCTACACCCACTCAGTTTATTTTGAAAAACACTTGATTTTAAAAGCGGAGCTTAAACTACTCCTTTTCTAAATCACTCGATTCTACAACGATATCAAGTTCATTACGCAAAAGGTTTTCTTAAAAACCTGTCGTAGCCCTCCGTCATTTTAGATAAGTACTATTTAGTATTCATGCTACATTTGTTGGCATGCGTCAAGGCGTAGTGTGCGGTAGCTAATTAGTGCTTATCTGCAGTATGTGATGCGATTGGATTAGGGTAGTCGTGCGACTTTGTTGGCCTGCGTCAAGGGTCATGCGGGTGGGTTTAATTCAATCACAAAATGTACGGGTTGAACTTGACTAGCGGCCTATGGTTTGTTGGCCTGCGTCAAGGTCATAGGACTCTAAGGGTAAAAACATTATTAGGAATTTCAAGTGTTGAAATTTGCAATGAGATTGCATACCTTCTATAAAATAGTTGAATCCCAATACCCACTGCGAGTAAGAGTTACTCCTGGGAGAGTTTTGCACTTTACAATTAGCTAATCCAGTAGGTGTCTAGAAAGGTGTCAACGAGGGTATGCCTCTGGGAAAACAAGGTTTGTTTTAATTAGGTCCGTGCAAAAGCAGGAGGAACCTCCCTTAAAGTACCGACACTAGCATGGCTGACTAGTTAGCGAACTTGTAGAATGTAATTAATCCCGGCCAGTCTTACCTTTTAGGGTTTGAAGGAAGATTTGATAAAAATAGTGGGAACCATCCTAATTAGATAAAATAATAACCAATCTAATCTTGCAAGAGCATACGCTAAAGTATTTTCTTCTCTCTCTCTCTTCAGATAGCGACCGTGGCATGCCTCAATCAAGATAATAATATGGATGTATTGACTGAACCCGCTTGTTATATTGAGCTGGGGAGCATTGGTTCCGCTCTACCTTGTAATTTTTATAAGTCTGAGCAGGAAATAGGGGAATATCCGGATTCCCGCGCGACCTGAACGAGGAATGAGCAAGTTGATGCAACTTCTTCGGGTATGTTCATTACCGAGAACTGTTTCTCAATACACTCTACGTCCTGGGTATTAGATACCCGATCAGGATCCCACATATGTAATATGTTACATAGGCTAAAAAGGTAGAGAATTGGGAAAAGGTGATCATTCTCTAAAAATAGGGAATGGTGCAAATGTTGCAGCCAAAGCAGTTGGTGAATATCACCTTGTATTACCAAATGGGAATACATTGATCTTGAACGACTGTTATTACGTACCATCTATGATTTGCAATTTAATATCAGTTTTTTTATTAGATAAAGAAGGATGTAATTTTGTAGTAGAGAAAAATGTTATGAACATTTTCCTAAATCAAATGTTGATTGGGTTTGGTACGTTATATAATGGTTTATACGTTCTAAATCAAACCACAGTTCTAAACATACACAACACACACAAGAGGAAAAGTTCAAAAATGAACGAATTCTTCTTGTGGTATTGTAGACTAGGTCATATCAATATGACACGACTAGCTAAGTTGCATAAGGATGGATATTTGAATCCGTTCGAATTTATATCTTATGAAACTTGCCAGTCATGTCTCAAATGCAAGATGACCAAAAATCTATTTACTGGACACGGAGAAAGAGTTACTGAACTCTTGGTACTGATACATAGTGATGTATGCGGTCCTATGTCTACATATGCCAGGAATGGTTCCTCGTACTTTATCACATTCACCGATGATCTCTCAATATTCGGACATGTGTTCCTGTTGAAACACAAGTCTGAAGCTTTTGAGAAATTCAAGGAATATAAGTGCGAAGTAGAGAACCAAACGGGTAAAAGTATTAAAATCCTTCGATCTGATCGGGGAGGAGAATACATAAGCACAGAATTCCGTGATTATTTAAAAGAGAATGGGATTCTCTCTCAGCTTACGTCTCCTTATACACCACATCACAATGGTGTGTCGGAGCGGAGGAATCGCACCCTATTAGATATAGTGCGCTCTATAATGAGTACTGTTGAGTTACCTATTTCTTTTTGGGGTTATGCGCTTGAGACAACCGCATGCCTATTGAATAGAGTTCCACCCAAATCAGTGCCTACCACTCCATATGAGATATGGAATGTGAAGAGACCATCTGTTAAGCGTGTTAAGATATGGGGTTGTCCGGCCTATGTCAAAAAGCAAAATCCGGACAAACTTGAGGCAAGGTCGGTTCTATGCAAGTTTATAGGATATCCCAAGCATTCGCGAGGGTATATCTTCTACCACAGTGAGGAACAAAATGTGTTTGTTGCTTAACATGCCACCTTTTTAGAAAAGGATTTTTTTGTAAAAGAAATTAGTGGTCATGAGGTAGAACTGGAAGAAGTTCCAGCTAAACAAACTGCAACTGATGATTTGGTAGAACCGGAGGATTCAATAGTTCCCGACGAACCTCAGCCTCTCCGCAGATCTAGTAGGGTTCCTCATCCACCTGAGAGATACTACGGTTTTCTCATTGACAGTGGAAGCGAGGATTGTATCATGGAAGATGATGACCCGACTAGTTTCGAGCAGGCCATCATAAGTGGAGACTCTGTGAAATAGATGGATGCAAAGCGATCTGAGATGGAATCCATGTACAGCAACAAAGTATGGACTTTGGAAGTTGCACCTGATGGGGTAAAACCCATCGGGAGCAAGTGGATCTTGAGAAGATAACTTGGTGTAGATGGAAAAGTTGAGACTTTCAAAGCTAAACTTGTAGTAAAAGGTCTTCGTCAACGACCAGGTGTGGATTATGATGAAACCTTTTCTCATGTGGCTATGCTTAAGTCCATCCGGATCCTATTTGCCATCGCTGCATACCATGACTACGAAATCTGGCAGTTGGATGTCAAGACCGCTTTTCTAAATGGTGATTTAGAAGAAAGTGTGTACATGACACAGCCAGAGGGTTTCGTAGACAGTGGGAGCAGCGGAAAGGTGTGCAAGCTGCTTAAATCAATCTACGAGTTGAAGCAGGTATCGCGGAGTTAGAACATCTGTTTTGATGTGGCAGGCAAAAAGTTTGACTTCATCAAAAAACGTAGATGAACCTTGTATATACAAGAAGGTTGCAGAGAGTAAGGTTGTCTTCCTCGTATTGTATGTGGATGACATACTCTTGATAGGAAATGATGTTCCTATGCTACACTCGGTCAAGCTCTTCTTATCACAAAAGTTCTCTATAAAGGATTTAGGTGATGCTTCTTACCTTTAGGGAGAATCACTGGACAGCTGTGAAGAACATTCTTAAGTATTTGAGAAGGACTAAAGAAATATTCTTGGTGTATAGTAACGATGAACTCCATGTCGAGTCCTTTATCGATTCGAGCTTCTAGAGTGATAAGGACGACTGTAAGACAGTCTCGGGTTTTGTATTTACCCTCAGTGGAGGGACGGTATGTTGGAAGAGTTCCAAGATAGATACTGTAGTAGACTCGACGATAAAGGCTGAATACATCGCTACCAACGATGCTACCAAAGAGGCTGTCTAGATAAAGAAGTTTATGAGATGAACTTGGTGAGGTTCCTACCATTGTGATAACAATGGAGCTGTGGTTTTGGCCTAGGAACCCCGGTCCCATCAGTGATCCAGACATATTCTTAGGCAGTATCACCTGATCAGGAAAATAGTTGATCTCCGGGAGATCGAGGTCAGGAGAGTTGACACGAAGAATAACACGGCAGATCCACTCACCGAGGCCATTTGAGAGACTTTTCGGGATGTTGGGTATGAGATACTGCAACAATTGGCCTTAGTGCGAGTGGGAGATTGATAGTTATATGTATGCCCTAGAGGCCATTATTGTGCATGATTGTATATTATAGTGGATGCTTGGACATATATAGAGAGGACTTTCTTGCTCGACATGATAGTATGCTATATGGTTGCTCTTTATCTTAACATGTATACTAGTATTATTATACTGTCTCTCCGTTACATGTTGATAAAGCCCTTAGATGTGTACTTGACTGCTAGGACTATGATGCAGATCATACTAGTGGGGCCAGGATAGTCCACAAGTTCATCCTTTAATTGTTCCTAGTCGTGGGGGTATCGAGACAGGGCATCGATATTCCAGAGTAGACTAGTGTGTACATTTCTTGATCCTGTATGGGGCGATGGATGATCCTACATCCATTGGTGTTTGACAACAAAGATTGTACACAGGTGCTCATTGGAGAATGGGTACACCGAACAGGATTCGCAGAGAACTTCTATATAGTATTATACCTATCGTCAGATAGCAGCTCTCTGGTGACACTAGTACAGGTTAGTATGTAGACCCGAGATCATCATAGAGTCTTGTGTGATTCCAACTGTGCTTTGATTTCTTCCCTACCACGCTCAAGAGAGCATGCAAACAGGTAGATTTTGGGTACAGTCCCGAGTCACATAGAGGCAATGAGCAATAGAAGGGGTTTCGTCTCTCCCGGTATTGGGGGTTGATGTTGCGCTATGCTCGATTGGCTATAACAGGAAGTCCCTAGCCAGGGCTAATGCTGAGATTTACTGGTAAGTATTATCAGTAGTTTCTCGACCCGTTATGAGCCTCACATCGGCATGACTTATCAAGTTATTGGGGTCTGACGTTTACTACGCCCAGACTCGATATGCGACATATCAGACGAAAAGACCGGACTGTACGGTAGTGTTACTACTGGATACACAGAAGTTTGGACAAGCTCGCTTGCTGATCTTCTGATCGCTCAATACCTAGGTAGCCATTACGTCCAGCTAGTACCGCTGACGGCTTGTAGGTGATTGATATGATCATTACCTACTGCTGGCGTATTGACGAGTCATTAGAGTCCTACACAGAATTTTCCTAGCTCAAGCGAAATGAAGTAGGGCACATATGTGATATGTGCGGAACCGAGATTAAATACGTATGTGATACCATATTCTAATCTCACGATATTGGTTATATGTGATATAACCGGATTATTGAATTAAGTGTTGATTCAATGATATGTTATATGTATATATGATATGCATATAAATAATATTAGTCGATTGTATGTGATATAGCTGGATTATTAATCAAGTGTTGATTTAATAATTTAATATATAATTAATATTAATATATATTATCTAATATTAGCTCACTAAAGAATTTCTTTTCTCCTAATACATAAATATATATGAGATATATATTAATGTATTTATTTTTGTGTCATGCTAGATGATACATTGGACATGGGTGTATGAGACTCATACCAAACTAAAGATAATTTGTGTGATTAATAATTAAGGGATAATTCAAATTAGGTGGAAAATGCCGCAAATCGTTTGCTGTCAAAAGCTATTGGGATCCCTGCTATTACTATATTAGATGCTTGTAGAAGCATGGAGAAGCCTTGACTTAGTCCACTAATTTTGTTTTACTCTAGATATTTATTAACCCAACCATTATCTTTAGCCATTGTTAAGTCTCTATAAATATCATTTGAGATATTTTCTCATCCAAGGGTTCACAATGGTTGATCATTTGTTCATCTTCTTCATCTCCTTTTTTTCTTTCTAGCTTTGGTGTGAGGTGAAAAAGAAAAAGAGAAAAATAATTCTAAAGTGAGCAAAATTTCTACTTTATCAATCTATACCAAACTAGCCATTTAGTATAGGTTTTTTGCTTCACTAATTTCTCAATTAGTGAAGAAGTAGCTTGAGTTAGAGATTCTTCGACGTAGATTATCTTCGGCCTTGAAAATCCTTAGGCAAGCTTGTTCCTTTCGCCTGGTGAAACCTAAGAAGAGTTTGGGGAATCACTATTTGGAGCTAAGGAACTACTACACGGAGCTTTAAAAGTGAAGGACCGGTCTACAAAGGTTGTATTCTCTATTCACTTAGTGTAAAGTTATTTACATGCTCTATAAAACCCTAATTCTCTAGTTTGATTCATGGATGGTGTTGCTTAGCACTCAAGATTTTTTAAAATTGTATACTTGATGCTTGCTAAAACCTAATGAGGGTGCTAAGGAAACCCAGCAAGCCGTGCTGAAGTTCAGACTCGTTCCCAGGCTAGCTTGCACTCTATCAAAACTGTGATCGGAATCCGGTATCACAATCGGAGACGATGAAAACTAGTACTCCATATAATCTCACAATCTCCTGTATGAGTTTCATGGGTATCAAAAATAGTACATCTTGAGGTTAAATCTTGCTTTAGATTCATACTTACCTCCATGTACTTCTTTGCTAACGTCTTGGTAGATTGGCCAACTCTGAATGGAATAAAGTGAGCCGACTTGGTGAGTCGATCCACAATAACCCATACTGCGTCGTTACCCTTCGTGCTGTGAGGAAGGGCAGTCACAAAGTCCATGGTAATGTACTGCCATTTCCATTCTAGGAATGGTAATGGCTGAAGTAGTCCAACAGTTCTGTGATGTTCAGCCTTCACTTGCTGACACACCAAACACTTTGCTACGCTTATGGCTACTTCACGCTTCATTCTATGCCACCAGTAGTGTTGCCGTAGATCCTTGTACATTTTTGAACCACCGGGTGTACAGAATAAGAAGAGTTGTGAGCTTCTTTCATCAACTCTTCTCGAACTGAGCCGTTTGGTACACACAATCTACTTCCATATCGCAAGGATCCATCTTCGTGAATGATGAAATTAGTTCGAAGTCCACTTTCTACTTGTTTTCTGATCTTTTGCAGCTTGGCATCACTTGCTTGAACTTCCTTGATCTGATTGACAAGAGTAGACTGGAATTATAAGTTCATCAAATACGAAGAGTTACCTGACATAACTACTTCGATTGCCAATCTGTGCAATTCCTGCTGTACCTTCCACTAAGTGGTGAGATTCATTGATGATGGCTGGTGTAGGGTGTTTTTCGTCACCCCATTGAGATGGTAATACGCGCGCGCTTGTCAGGTGTATTACAGATTCCCCCTGCCAAGGGTAGGGCGGGGTTTAATGATTGTGGGGATCCGAATCTCCGGCAGCCGTGGGCTAAGCTGCCGTTAATTACCCCTCGCCTTTGGAGCGAGGGAACCTCCGATTGACACGTTAAACTGGTCATGCGAACTCAATATGCAATGTTGTGTGTTGAAGGTGTTTTGGATATATCGGGGGCCACGCAGAGTTTTTACGGGTGTGTATCTGTACATATATATACATGTACACATATATAAAAAGGGAAAAAGTGCCCAAAGGACGCGTGGGGTCAGCGCCTTGAGCGTTGTGCGCTTAGGTGCTGTGCGCTTAGGCGCTAGCATGCCACGTGTCGGCATGTGGGCGCTTTGCGCTTGAGCGCTAGGCGCTTGAGTGCAGGTGCGCCACGTGTCGGCACATGGGCGCTTTGCGCTTTAGCGCAGGGCGCTGGAGCGCAGGCGCGCCACGTGTCGGCACGTGAGCGCATTGCGCTTGAGCGCAGGGCACTGGAGCGCTAGGCGCTCGGGCGCCGGGCGCTCCACGTGTCGGCACGTGGGCACTTTGCGCTTGAGCGCTAAGCACTCGAGCGCTAGCGCGCCACGTGTCAGCACGTGAGCGCTTGGCGCTTGAGCGCTAGGCGCTTGAGCGCTTGGGCGCCGGCGAGAAAAAGAGGCTTTTAGCCCCAGAAATTCTCGAAAGAGAAATTAGGGTGGAGTGAAAACTCCTAAACTGTTTTGAAGCTGATGAAGGGCTTCCCCCTTTGAGCCCTAGTTCTTCCCCAAAGTGGGGTTTCTGGAGATGGGTCTCCTTCTTCCTCCTCTGTTGGCAGGATCTTGAAGATCAAGAGATGTGAGATGTTAAAAATCTCTTCTTTTTGAGATCTAATAGAAGATCTGAGTTCTCCTTTATGGGTTTTGTGGTGAAAAACTATTTAGTTTTATAAAATGAAGAGTAAAACTCTTGATTTAATTCAAAAGAAAGAAGAAGGTTTTAGAACCTTGAGGAAGGAGAAGATCACAGATCTAGAGTTTTCTTTGTAGAGAGAAAAAAAGTTGTTGGGATATTTCATTATCTTGGCCTTTATAGGCTATACACTTTACATATAGCCCTTTGGGCTTTAAAAAATGGCATTTTGGCCATCCCATGGCTCATGTGCCATTTCTTTTTGCACATAAGTCATGGGCTTACAAAAATTTGGCTTTATGCCCATTCATGCATAAAAAATTACATAAAAATTATTTATTACATGATTTTGTTATTGGCGTGGGGAGGCTTGGCCACGGGCTTGGCTTGGGCATGGGCCCGCTTGACCTGGGCTTGGGCCCACCTGGCTTGGGGTTGACCTTGACTTTGACTCGGTCAACCGGGGTGCAAATTTTGACCCCAACAAAGTGCCCCCCATCAATAAATGCACACCACATATGTGGGTCGTGTGCATGAAATTGATGGATCTTCTTTCATATGGAGGCGACTTGCTTTGGTTCCCACTTTTTGGGATGCACTGCCCTTTTTACGACATGGACGGTCGACGCTTGACGCGTCTCCGAGACAGAGTGTCCGTGGTAGACGTTTCCCTGGCCCGGAGTGATTTAGTATACGTGCCCCCGGCACGGAGTATCGCTGGTCGACATTTCCCCGAGGCGGAGTGTCTGTAGTCGACGTACCCCTGGCACAGAGTGTCTGCTTGACGTTTCCCCGAGGCGAAGTGTCTGCTAGTTGACGTGTCCCCGGCACGGAGTGTCGGCTGGTTGACGTATCCCCGGCACGGAGTGTCTGCTTAACATTTCCCTAGCACGGAGTGTCGCTGGTCGACGTTTCCCCGAAACGGAGTGTCTGCTGGTTAACGTTTCCCCGGCACGGAGTGTCTACTTGACGTTTCCCCGGCACGGAGTGTCGCTGGTCGACGTTTCCCCAAAGCGGAGTGTCTGCTGGTTGACGTTTCCCCGGCACGGAGTGTCGCTGTCGGACGTTTCCCCATTACGGAGTGTCGCTGGTCGACGTTTCCCCGGTACGGAGTGTCGCTGGTCGACGTTTCCCCGAAGCGGAGTGTCGGCTGGTTGACGTGTCCCCGAGACGGAGTGTCTGTTGTCGGACGTTTCCCCGTTACGAAGTGTCGGTGTTGGACATTTCCCCGAGACGAAGTGTCTGTTTGTGACGTTTCCCCCCGTACGGAGTGTCGCTGGTCGACGTTTCCCCGGTACGGAGTGTCGCTGGTCGACATTTCCCCGAAGCGGAGTGTCGGCTGGTTGACGTGTCCCCGAGACGGAGTGTCTGTTGTCGGACGTTTCCCCGTTACGGAGTGTCGATGTTGGACGTTTCCCCGAGACGGAGTGTCTGTTTGTGACGTTTCCCCGGTACGGAGTGTCGTTGGTCGACGTTTCCCCGGTACGGAGTGTCGCTGGTCGACGTTTCCCCAAAGCGGAGTGTCGGCTGGTTAACGTGTCCCCGAGACGGAGTGTCTGTTGTCGATGTGCCCCCAGCACGGAGTGTCTGCTTGATGTTTCCCCGAGGTGGAGTATCGGCGTTGGACATTTCCCCGAGATGGAGTGTCCCTGGTCGACATGTCCCCGGCACGGAGTGTTTACTGGTTAACGTATCCCCGAGACGGAATGTCTGTTGTCGATGTGCCCCTAGCACGGAGTGTCTGCTTGACGTTTCCCCGAGGTGGAGTATCGGCTGGTTGACGTATCCTCGAGACGGAGTGTCTGTTGTCGATGTGCCCCCAGCACGGAGTTTCTGGTTGACATTTCCCCAAGGTGGAGTATCGGCGTTGGACGTTTTCCCGAGACGGAGTGTCGCTGGTCGACGTGTCCCCGGCACGGAGTGTCTGCTGGTTGACGTATCCCCGAGACGGAGTGTCTGTTGCTTGACGCAGAGGTCGATGTTGGAATTGGTTGGTTTGATTTGTTTGATTTGAATTGACATCAGCATCGCTATACTGGAATATGGTACCAGGAGCGAATCATCATCTGTCATAAAAGGATTTTGGGATTGGTTTTTTATGTCAGCATCTGCATTGCTGCACTGGAATAATGCGAGGAGAAACTCATCATTTGCCCCAGGAGGATTTGGGAATTGGTGGCTTAGGAGACAGGTTTAGATCCCTATCATCTAAGGCTTTTCAATTTTATGGGCCGTAAGGGTCCCATAAAAGCATTTTCTCCCTACGAGTCGAAAGGATCTCGTAGGTGTATTTTCTCCTTAGGAGTCGTGGGGACTCCTAAGTGTGTTGCTCCTTTGTGAGTCGTAAGGATATCAAGCGGGAATTTCCTCCTCACAAAGTCGAGAGTACTTTGCGAGTGCATTTCATCTCTTTTTTACGAGTTTGCGCCCTTTCGGGTTTTCACAAACTCGCCGGCAGTCCTGCTGTTTTTACTCACAGAGCCCTTTCGGGTTTTCATTCGTGCCCATTTTGCTTATAGACATACCATTTTTTTTTGTGGGACTTTGAATGTGGTCTCACCGGTAGGAATTAGGAGTGATTGGGATTGTTTTATGCCTGTGGATTGTATACGGTTTTGCAGGATGTATGATTCAGACCGTAGGGACGGAAAAATTTCGGGACTTTGTCGGCGTCTGCATCGCTGCACTGGAATATGGTACCAGGAGCGACTCATCATTCGCCGTTAGGTATGGGATTTGGAATTTGGTTGGCGTCTGCATCGCTGCACTGGAATATGGTACCAGGAGCGACTCATCATTCGCCATTAGGGCATGGGATTTGGAATTTAGTTGGCGTCTGCATCTCTGCACTGCAATATGGTACCAGGAGCGACTCATCATTCGCCACTTGGGGATTGGAATTTGGTTGGCGTCTGCATCGCTACACTGGAATATGGTACCAGGAGCGACTCATCATCCGCCGTTGGGGTATGGGATTTGGAATTTGGTTGGCGTCTGCATCGCTGTACTGGAATGTGGTACCAGGAGCAACTCATCATTCGCCACTTGAGGATTGGGGAGCGATGGCTTAGGAGACAGGTTTGGATCCCTATCACCTAAGGCTTTTCAATTTTATGGGCCGTAAGGGTCCCATAAAAGCATTTTCTCCCTACGGGGCGTAAGGATCCCGCAGGTGTATTTTCTCCTTAGGAGTCGTAAGGACTCCTATATGTGTTTTTCCTTTGTGAGTCGTAAGGATCCCACAGAGGTTTGTTCTCCTCATGTATCATGAGGACACATTAGTGGGTCTTCCCAATGGACCATAATTCCAAGGGCGGAGACCAGCCGCGTAACTGGTGATTGCAGTGGGGCATCAGTGTGATGAGAATTATTTGAGCCCGTGGATTGTATACGGTAGTCAATTTGGGGACTAACCGTAGGGCCGAAAGAATTTTGGGAAATTGGATTGATTGGCGTCTGCATCGCTACACTGGAATATGGTACCAGGAGCGACTCATCATTCGCCATTTTTTTTACCGCGATTGCTCTATCATTTCAGCTTTTCTTATCGTGAAGATCGCGGTTGCCCTATCATTTCGGCTTTTATTCGCGGTTGGCCCACCATTTCGGCTTTATTTTCATCTTTATTTTACTCGCTGGTTTTTATTGCGAGTTGCCCCATCATTTTGGCTTTTCATTATTTTTCTTTTATTTCTTTTATTAACACATTTTTTTAATTTACACACACATTTTTTTTACATTCCCGGTTTATTGACTTAGCCGTCAATCATTCCCAGCTTAATGACGTGGTGGTCGATTATTCCCAGTTTAATGACGTGGTGGTCGACTGTTCCCAGTTTAACGACGTGGTGGTCAGCTTGCTTATCCCAGCTCCTTGAACTTTGATCTTGACGGAGTTGTGTTGTTGACCATAGCTCTGTGGCTCGTCGGTACATCTGACGACTGTAAGGCTTTCCCAAGTTTGTATTGGTTCTCCACCCAGTCTTTAAAAATATAGCAGTTTTCAATGGTATGACCCACCATTCTATGGTATGGGCAGTATAGGGGATTGCCAGTCATGTTCATCTCCTGTGGCCTCTTTGGAGTAGGTAGTTGAAGACCGTTGTTCAAGGCGTCCACGAATATTTCGCGGACTTTATCCCTCCTGAAGGAGTATACTTTCTTCTTTCTCTCTATTAGAGTAGGTGCCCTTACTGATGCCGGACCCCGAGGACAATAATTCTTTGGTTCGCCTAATGCCCGCTTACCACGTTCATTGTACGTATCGGAGGGACTGGAGGTTGATCGCGTCCGTTTTTCACAAAGGTGTTCCACTCTCGGGCTGGAGGGAGCATCGGTCGGCTGCTTCCGGATATCAATCCCCAGCTCACGAACCAAAATTTGATTTTTCTATAATTTCAATCGGTCGAATTGGGTCGTGAGGTCCGCCATGACATTTTCCAGCTTGTCGACTTTAGAATGGACCTTGGCCATCTTCTCATCCCTGTCCTGAAGCTGCCTTTGAAGCCATTGGAACAATACTTGTTCTATAATTCCGGGTGTGACAACGGGGTCATCCCTACCGCCTGAACTTGATTCAGCATGAACCACGGGTTCCTTTGGCTCAATGGCCTGAGCGAGCTCTTCATCATTTGGATTGGGCCGATATTGGATGGAAACAACCGCGTCATTGTCATGGTTATAAGGCGTAGGAGGACTTATTCCTCTGAGCTCCATCATATAAACCGTATGGGTTGTGTACCCATCTATTGCTTCTTCATTAGCACTGTTGCTCGCTTGGCCCTTAGCTTGTTTCCTTGGTCCGCTCTTTTTAGAGATAGGCAGATGTCTGAGAGAATCAGGTCCTTGAAGGACTTCAGTCTCCGTTTTTATGAAATTGGCGGTCGCAGCTTGATTGTTTGTTAACACGCCAGGGGACAATGATATTTCTCCCGCCTTGTATTGCTTCTCGACCCAATCCTTGAAGATGCAACAATCTTCAATAGAGTGTCCCAGCACTCGGTGGTATGGGCAAAAGTTAAGATGATCAGTCCTGTTCGCTTCACTTAGCCTTTTTGGTTCTGGTAGCCGCAGGCCATTCTTCAGAGCATCTTTGAAAATTTTGTGGACCTTGTCCCTTCGGAATGAGTAGACCTTATTTCTTCTTTCTTCCAAAGTTGGCTCTCGAGATTTGTTAGTTTTTGCTTCGCCCGCTCTCTGCTTATTTAGAGAATCGGTGCTGTTAGAACTTCCACCTTTTCGGTTGTCGTCCCTCCAAGGTTTCGGTCTTTTTGTGAACTGAAGATCCTGAGTGGACTCGGGTTTTGAGCGTTCCAACGTTTGGACCTTTTTGGTCAGCTCTTGGAATGTTTTAAGGCCTGCGGTGCACAGGAAAAGTTTCATCCAGTCCTTCAGATTTTCTATAAGAAGACTGCCGGATTGGTCTTGCTCCAACGGCGGTTCGCATTTGACAGAGAGATTGCGCCATCGGACTATAAAATCCATGTTGCTTTCGTTGTTCTTTGGCTCTGTCCTTACGAGGTCGGCAATGGTGATTTTATAGCTGACACTCATAAACCTTTGCTTGAACATGGATTCTATTTGAGCGAACGTTGTGATCGAGTCATCTGGTATGCTTGCATACCAATCGAAAGCAACATCCGTCAAGCTATTAACAAACTGACGGAGAAGGAGTGCATCATTGCCCCTGTATTTGCGCATGATGCTTTAAATTGGGCAATGTGCCTGTTCACATTTCCCGTCCCATCGAACCTTTCAAATTTGGGGACGACATAGCCAGTAGGAAACTTCACAAGATCGTACCGATCAGGATATGGTCTCCCGCTACTGCTGGCATCTTTTTGCTCTCTGGCTTCGGCTACCAACGTTTTGACTTTGTTGGCAACCAAATCCATGATTTGATCTTGAATTAGCGGGTTGCTGTCGTCGGCCGCCAAGACATTTCCCGAGATAGAATGCGGCTAGTCTTCATGCGGTCCGCCCACCTTTGGATTTGAGGGAATATGCGTCGGCTGTCTCGGGACACCGTTTCCTGGTCCATGAGTAGAGCCATGTGCTTGATTGGACTACTGAGAGGCAAGTTGGGCCGTGAGCTGTAAGATGACGTTTGTCATGTCATCAATCTTTGAGTAGAGCTTGGCCATCTCCTTGTCTTTGTTTCTGAGCTGCTTTCGGAGCTCCTGGAGAAGTTGCTGCTCTGCGGTCTTAGGATGGAAAGTTGGCTCATCTTCGCTTTCCGAGCCCGACTCCTCATGAACTGAGGGGTCTCTCTGCTTATCAGCTTCATCGAGGGGTTTTCATCACCCAGCGGAGGCGGCTGTTCCTGGGAAGCAGCAACCACATTCAAGCCAGATTGGATTTGAAATGTGGCGGCCCCGTCCTTACTCTTGCTACGCGTTCCCACCATTTAGACAGTGTGGACCACATACCCAGCCATTTCTGTTAGTTATATGTATGCCCTAGAGGCCATTACTATACATGTGATGTATATTGTAGTGGATGCTTGGACATATATAGGGAGGAATTTCTTGCTCGACATGATAGTATACTATCTGGTTACTCTTTACCTTAACGTGTACACTGATTGTCTCTCTGTTACATGTTTGGTAAAGCCCTTAGGATGTGTACTTGACTGCCTGGACTATGATGCGGATCATACTAGTGGGGATATGGTAGTCCATAAGTACATCCTTCAATGTTCCTAGTAGTGGGAATATCGAGACGGGGCATCGATATACCAGAGTAGACTAGCGTATACCTTCTCGACCCATACAGATGGGCGATGGATGAGCCCATATCCATTGGTGTTTGACATCAGAGATGATATACGGGTGCTCAGTGGAGACTGGGTACGCTGGAAGGACTCGCCGAGAACTCCCAGATGATATTATACCTTAAGTCAGATGGCAGTTCTCTGGTGACACTGGTACAGCTTAGTCTGTTGACCCGAGATCGTCATAGAGTCTTGTGTGATTCCCACTGTGCTCTGATTTCCACCTTACCACGTCCAAGAGGGCGTGCAAAACGGTGGTTTTTGGGTACAGTCCCGAATCACATGGAGGCAATGAGCGATAGGAGGGGATTCGTCTCTCCCGGTATAGGGAGTTGATGTTGCGCTGTGTTCGATTGGCTATAGCTGGAAATCCCTGACCAGGGTTGCTGAGATTTACTGGTAAGTGTTATCAGTAGTTTCTCGAACTGTTATAGACCTTATATCGACAGGACTTATCAAGCTACTGGGGTCTGACGTTTACCACCCCTAGGCGAGATATGCGACATATCAGACGACGAGACCGGACTGTACGGGAGTGTTACTGATTGGATTCACAGGAATACTAGCGGGCTTGCTTGTTGATCTTCTGATCGCTCAATACCCGGGTGGCCGTTACGTTTAGAAGACCGCTTGCGGCTTGTGAATGTTTGATATGATCATCACCTACTGCCGGCGTATTGACGAGTCTTTAGAGTCCTACACAGGGGTTTCCTGGCTCAAGCGAAACGGAGTAGGAGCACATATGTGATATGTGCGGAACCGAGATTAATACGATATGTGATACCGTGTTCTATTCTCGCGATTCATGACATTGATCGGTTGTATGTGATATAGCCGGGTTATCGGATCAAGTGTTGATTCGATAAGTTGTTACACATGATATTAGTCGGTTATAGCCGGATTATTAAATCAAGAGTTGATTTAATAATTTAATGTATAATTATATATTTGATATATTACATTGCATTAACTAGTATTAGCTCACTTATGATTTATTTTCTCACTAGAATGTGCACATTGTTTATATGTGATATATGCAAGTGTACAAGTTTGTATCATGTTTGATGATACACACAAGTTGGATGTATGAGACTTAAACCAAATCAAGGTTAAATTAGGGTTTACTAATTTCCTAACAAATAACAAAAGAGGTGAGACTTTGGTCAAAGTTATCAAGCTTCATGAAGCTTGATAAATATTGACAAAGTCAACTCTTTTGTCATTCCTTAGGATATTAGTTAACCCAACCTTTAACCTAGTGCCTTGGTTAATTCTCTACATGAGTTAAGCATGAGGGCTTAGCTCAACCATGGTGCCATAATTCATGGGATAAGTTTTCATTTGGATGGATTATTCTTCTTCTTCTTCTTGATCATCAAGCTCCATCCAAAAGCTTACTAGCTCCAATGGTGCTATGAGAAAAAGAGTGAGAAAATCAATTCTAGAGTGAGCCCACTTCCTACTTCTTCATCCTCTACCACTTGCCATGTAGTAGAGTGTGTTCTCTTCATAAAGTTCATGACCTAGTGAAGGAATAGCTTGAGTTAGTGTCTCCCCGACGTAGATCATCTTCGGCCTCGAAGTCATCGAAGCAAGCACGTTCGTTCTTCTTGTGAAGCTTCTCTAGAGTCCGGAGTTCACGATCGCAGTGATGGGGACATCTAAACGGAGTTAATGAAGTGAAGGACCGGATCTACAAAGGTTGTAATCCCTCTCACTTAGTGTTAAAGTGTTTAACATGTTAGTTTTCGCCTAAACCCTAGTTTAAAGATCCGGCTTCGGGTTGTTCGGCACGGCTAAAATTTTAATCGGGCATGGTTGATGCCTCGTAGACCCTTGTGCGCGTGCCTAGCAACCCTACAGTGGTATCAGAGCCAAGTTAGAGCTTTAGGCGAAGTCTAGACGAAGTTTAAAGTCCGATCGAACCCAGAAACCCCGATGTTTACCCTTCTCTGTACATTTTTCAAAAATGCGGTTTTTTATGAATTAAAAATGCTAAGAAAATTAAGCAAGAAAAACTAAGAATTACTGTGAAGTACGAACTTTTAATTCGCTAATTTGACCGCGGAACCGCGGCCAAACCAAGGGTTTGGCGGCCATTCCGCGGCCAAAATTGTGAATTAGTCCCTGGAACTTCATATATTCATTCTTAGGTCCTTTCTTGTCATTTTTTTCTGGGAATTTTTTAATTCCACTCAAGTGTTGAGTTTTCTAGGGTTATATTGGGGACTCGTTGATTCGATCGGATAATTTAACTTTGTTTAGTCTTTCCGGATAATTTTAGAAACTTTTAAAAAGTTCGACCGGATATCAATAACTCACTTTTTCCCAAATCGGAAAGTTTTTCAAAAGTTGGATTTTTCTCGAGTTTAAGAACGTTCTAAGTCGTGCAAGTAACGCGGTGGACCCTCTAGAAGACAACAAACCTTAACTCGATTATGTGACCGTCTTGAACTGCTTCTAAACCTTAGGGTTTGTGGCAGTACGACGTGCCACATGTGAGGCGTTGGCTTGACCCTTCTACGGCTGGACCGTTGGTACTGTGGCATGAAGTGGATGTTTTTAAACTTATTTCATGTGTTGAGCTTTTCGGGAAAACTTGGGTGTTTGATTATTCGATCGGAAAGTTTAACATTGTCTATTTATCTGGAATGTGATACAATATTTGGAATCCACAAAAAGTTATGAGATAACTAATTTGAATGTTATAAACATAGCGGTTTAGTCTCAGATGATCGGTTGCCACGGGATTTTGATGTGATCAAAAGTCCGTTGGAATCACGTAGTGTACGCGGATACTCGCCGGGTAAACTTAATAGACAGCCACGCCCCAAAGCCCCGACCAAGTGACTGTAGGAGAACCCCGTCGCCAAAAGCATCCGTTCGGGTGCTCGCGGCAGCAGTGTTCCGCCTTAGTGCACTTCGTCGACAGCATCCGGGGGTGCGGCCGTCTACTAAAGTTTGCAACGAACATTCGATCAAGATGTCGGGAATCTTGTTGAATTGCCCGACTTGATATTGAAAAGTGTTTTCGATAATGAGACTAAAATGCGGGGTTTATAATTGTTAGGCATGCGATGTCTAAAGAGGTTGCGGATTCCAACTGTTGTAGTTTTACATTTTCTTTTCTGTGACCGTAAGCGTAGTATGTGGTGTATCACCGGCTTCATTGCTATACATCAACGACAATCGGGATACGCATACTTGCTTACATTGATGATATGAGATATTATGTGTTGCTGTGATATGTTATATTGGATCGTCGCGTTTGAATAGCCGGGGGTTTTATGTGAGATGAGAGTTTTTTCTTTTTCATTCATGTAAAATTCATTTGTATGTAATATTCTTTTATTGGGGCACTTCCGGGCTGAGGATGATGTCACCATTGTATATTATTTACTTTTCCGCATTAGGTAGACCCAAGGCAGGGAGCACAAGTAACCGGGTTCTAGGGTCCAGTGGGAGACCATCTCGAGGAGTCGAGACCGGATCTCCTAACCTTAGAATTGGCAGTGTTACTTGCCGCTCTCGTAGGGGTCTAGGGATGTGGGTTTGGCTATTCTTCGCGACCGTGGAATCCGTGTTTTATACAGGCTCGTATTGAAAACACGGACGTCCTAGTATATCCATTATTTCATATGTTTCTTCTGCTGCGATATCTGTGATGTGATCATTTGATATGTTGAGATAGATACTGTATATAGTATATATGATATATTATATAGACGTTACTTATGTTTTACACCCGCGCTAGCCCTGCCCCGCTCTGCCGTTGTTACCTAACCTAACGGTGCACGAGGGGACATCGAGGCGAATGCGGATGGCATAAGTGTACGTCGTATTTATCTGTGATGTTTAGGTGACTTAAATGATGGGACTTCATTAATGTGATTAATGAAAGAAAAAGAAACCTAAAAGATGTTATGGAATCGAATTTTCAAAAACAGGTAGCTACAGTTCTTGCTTTGCATCGCGGTGTTCCATGTAGAACATCCTGCATCTTATTCGATAAGGAAAGGGCCGAGATCCCTTCATCGGGAGTGACCCCTTTAGCAATAACTGGCAGATGCTACAACACTTGGTTTGTTTTTAATTGCTTTTGGAGTTTTTCTTTGCATAGTGATATATATGATATGTCCTGCACCTCATTCGACGAGGAAAGAGCCGAGATCCCTTCACCGGGAGTGACCTCTTTAGCGAAACTAGTAAAAGCCTCAAAAACATTCCATTTTAAAATCATTTGATTCTACAACGATATCAAGTTCATTACGCAATAGGTTTTCTGAAAAACCTGTCGTAGCCCTCCGTCATTTCAGATAAGTCCTACTTAGTATTCGTGTTGTGTTTGTTGACCTCCGTCAAGGCGTAGTGTGTGGTAGCTAACTAGTATTTATCTGTTTATGCATATGATGCAGATTGGATTAGGGTAGTCGTGCGACCTTGTTGACCTCCGTCAAGGGTCGTGCGGGTGGGTTTAATTCAATCAAGAAATGACGGGTTGAACTTGACTAGTAGCCTATGGTTTGTTGACCTCCGTCAAGGTCATAGGGTGCTAGGGGCAAAATTATCGGGAATTTTAAGTGTTGAAATTTGCAATGAAATTGCATGCCTTCTATGAGATAGTTGGATCCCGATACCCGCTGCGAGTAAGAGTTACTCCTGGGAGAGTTTTACATATTACAATTAACCGATCAGGTAGGTGTCCAGAAAGGTGTCAACGGGGTTATGCCTCTGGGAAAACGATGTTTACTTTAATTAGGTTCGTGCGAAAGCACGGGGGACCTCCCTCAAAGTACCGACACTGACCTGGCTGAAAGATTGGCGAACTTGTAGCGTGTAATTAATCCCGGCTAGTCTTTCCTTTTAGGGTTTGAAGGAAGATTTGATTAAAACAGTGGGAGACATCCTGTTTAGATATATTAGATAACCAATCTAATCTTGCAAGAGCATATGCTGAGTGTTTTCTTCTCTCTCTCCAGGTAGCGACCATATCACGCCTTAATCAAGATAATAAAACGGATGAATTAACCGAACCCGCTTGTTGTACTGAGCTGGGGAACGTTGGTCCCGCTCCAACTTATAATTGTTATAAGACAGAGCAGGAAATTAAGGAATACCAGATTTCCCGTGCCGCCCAAACGAAGAAAGTGCATGCTGATGCATCTTCTTCGGGTATGTTCATTACAGAGAACTGTTTCTCAGTATCCTTTACGTCCTGGGTATGAGATACCATATCAGGATCCCGCATATGTAATCTGTTACATGGGCTACAGATAGGTAGAGAATTGAGAACGGGTGATAAGTTTCATGAGACAGAAAACGGTGCAAGTGTTGCAGCCAAGTCTGTTGGTCACTATCACCCTGTATTGCCAGAATACATTGATTCTGAACAAATGTTATTAAATACCGAACCTGATATACAACATCATATCAGTCTCTTTATTAGTAAAGAAAGGATATAATTTTTTATTGTTGGATAATGTTTTGAACATTTCCTATATCAAGAGTTGATCGGTTCAGGCACGTTATCTAAAAGCATTGACGTTCTATATCAAACTACAGTTCTTAGTAAACAGAACACACACGAGAGGAAGAGTTCAGAAATGAACGAATTCTTCTTGAGGCATTGTAAACTAGGTCATATCAATGCGACCCGACTAGCTGGAGTTACATATAGATACATATTTAAATTAGTTTGAATTTACATCTTGTGAAACATGTCGGTCATGTCACAGAGATAAGATGACCACAGCTCTGTTTATTGGAAACAGAGAAAGAGTTAGTGAACTCTTGGGATTGATACATGCTGATGTATGAAAGTCCCCTGTCTACACATGCCAAGACCGGTTCTTTGTACTTCATTATATTCACTGATGATCTCTCTAGATTCAGACATATGTTCCAGTTGAAACACAAGTCCGAAGCTTTTGAGATATTCACAGAATATAAGTTAGAAGTAGAGAACCAAAATACGGGTAAAAGTATTATGTCCTTTGATGTGATCAAGGAAAAGAATACTTGAGCACGGAATTCCTGGACTATTCTAAAGGAGAATGAGATTCTCTCTCAGCATTACTCCTTCGTATACACCATAGCACGATGGTATATCGGGGCGGAGAAATAGCACCCTATATGATATGGTGTGCTCTATGATGAGTACTACTGAGTTTCCTTTTTCCTTTTGGGAGTTATGCACTTGAGAAGCTGTATACCTATTGAATAGGATTCCAATCAAATCAGTTGCCTACCACTTCATATGTGATATGGAATGGGAAGAGCCTATATCTTAAGTATGTTAAGATTTGGGGTTGTCCGGCCTATGTCTAAAAGCAAAATCCGGACAAGCTTGAGGCAAGGTCTGTTATGTAGAACTGGAAAGGTTCCAGCTATACAAACTGCAGCTGATGATTTGGTAGAACTAAAGGATTCAATAGTTTCCAACGAAGCTCGGCCTCTCCGTCGATCTAGTAGGGTTCCTCACTCACCTGAGAGATACTTCGGTTTCTCTATGACACTGGGAGCGAGGATTGCATCATGAGATGATGACCCAACTAGTTTCGGGCTGGCCATCAGGAGTGGGAGTCTGTAAGAATGGCTGGATGCTTATCGATCTGAGATGGAATCCTTATACACCAACAAAGTATGGACTTTGGTTGCTTTATCTGAAGGGTTAAATCCCCATCAGGAGCAAGTATATCTTGAGAAGATTACTTGGTGTACATGGAAAAGTTGAGACTTTCAAAGCTATGCTTAAGTCCATCCAGATCCTACTTGCCACGGCTACATACCATGGCTACGATATCTGGTGGTTGGGTGTCATGACTGCTTTTCTAAATGATGTTTTAGAAGAGAGCGTCTATAAGTACACAGCCAGAGGGCTTCGTAGACAGTGGAAGCAGCGGAAACGTGAGCAAGATGTTTTATGTGATAAAACAGGCATCGCGGAGTTGGAACGTCTGCTTTGATGAGGTAGTCAAAGAGTTTGACTTCATAAAAATGGTAGATGAACCTTGTATACACAAAAAGGTAGTAGGGAGTATGGTGGTGATCCTCGTAGAGTACGTGGATGACATACTCTTGATAGGGAAGGAGTTTCCTATACTACGCTCGGTCAATCTCCGCTTATCACAATGATTCTCCATATAGGATCAAAATGATACCTTCTAAATCCTGGGTTTTGGATTTATGAGATAGTTCTAATTGGATGTTAGAATACTCACTAGTTGTAGTGAGATAGTATCAATCGATCCTGGGGAGAATCACTGGAAAGGTTCCAGAGTGATAAGGACGACTGAATGTCAGTCGCAAGCATTGTCTTTACCCTCAGTGGAGGGACAGTATGTTGGAAGAGTTCCAAGCTAGATACCGTGACTTACTAGACGATTAAAGGCAAGATACATCGTTACCAAGGATGCTACCAAAGAGGCAGTCTGGATATATATAAGTTCATGAGATGAACTTCGTTCCTACCATTGTGTGACAATGGAGTTGTGGCTTTAGCCAATGAACTACCGTCCCATCTGAAATCCAGATATAATTCTTAGGCAGTATCACCTGATCATGGAGATGGTTGATCTCTAGGGAGATCGAGGTTAGAAGAGTAGACACAGAGAACAACAGCGCGGATCCACTCACGAAGACCTTTTTCCCAGTAGAGACTTTTATGGGATGGTTGAGTATGAGATACTTCAACCGCAGCTAATTGTTGGGTATGTGATACCACAACAGATGGCCCTAGTGCAAGTGGGAGATTGTTAGTTATATGTATGCCCTAGAGGCCATTACTATACATGTGATGTATATTGTAGTGGATGCTTGGACATATATAGGGATGACTTTCTTGCTCAACATGATAGTATGCTATCTGGTTACTCTTTACCTTAACGTGTACACAAATTGTCTCTCTGTTACATGTTGGTAAAACCCTTAGGATGTGTACTTGACTGCCTGGACTATGATGCGGATCATACTAGTGGGGACATGGTAGTCCATAAGTATATCCTTCAATGTGCCTAGTAGTGGGAATATCGAGACGGGGCATCGATATACCAGAGTAGACTAGCGTATACCTTCTCGACCCATACAGATGGGCGATGGATGATATCATATCCATTGGTGTTTGACATCAGAGATGATATACAGGTGCTCAGTAGAGACTGGGTACACTGGACGGACTAGCCGAGAACTCCCAGATGTATTATACCTTACGTCAGATGGCAGTTCTCTGGTGACACTGGTACAGCTTAGTCTGTTGACCCGAGATCGTCAAAGAGTCTTGTGTGATTCCCACTGTGCTCTGATTTCCATCTTACCACGTCCAAGAGGGCGTGAAAAACGGTGGTTTTTGGGTACAGTCCCGAATCACATGGAGGCAATGAGCGATAGGAGGGGATTCGTCTCTCCTGGTATAGGGAGTTGATGTTGAGCTGTATTCGATTGGCTATAGCTGGAAATCCCTGGCCAGGGTTGCTGAGATTTACTGGTAAGTGTTATCAGCAGTTTCTCGAACTGTTATAGACCTCATATCGACACGACTTATCAAGCTACTGGGGTCTGACGTTTACCACCCCTAGGCGAGATATGCGACATATCAGACGACGAGACCGGACTGTACGGGAGTGTTACTAATTGGATTCGCAGGAGTACTAGCGGGCTTGCTTGTTGATCTTCTGATTGCTCAATACCCGGGTGGCCGTTACGTTTAGCAGACCGCTTGCGGCTTGTGGGTGTTTGATATGATCATCACCTACTGCCGGCGTATTGACGAGTCTTTAGAGTCCTACACAGGGGTTTCCTGGCTTAGGCGAAACGGAGTAGGAGCACATATGTGATATGTGCGGAACCGAGATTAATACGATATGTGATACCGTATTCTATTCTTGCGATTCGTGACATTGATCGGTTGTATGTGATATAGCCGGGTTATCGGATCAAGTGTTGATTCGATAAGTTGTTACACATGATATTAGTCGGTTATAGCCGGATTATTAAATCAAGAGTTGATTTAATAATTTAATGCATAATTATATATTTGATATATTACATTGCATTAACTAGTATTAGCTCACTTATGATTTATTTTCTCACTAGAATGTGCACATTGTTTATATGTGATATATGCAAGTGTACAAGTTTGTATCATGTTTGATGATACACACAAGTTGGATGTATGAGACTTAAACCAAATCAAGGTTAAATTAGGGTTTACTAATTTCCTAACAAATAACAAAAGAGGTGAGACTTTGGTCAAAGTTATCAAGATTCATGAAGCTTGATAAACATTGACAAAGTCAACTCTTTTGTCATTCCTTAGGATATTAGTTAACCCAACTCTTAACCTAGTGCCTTGGTTAATTCTCTACATGAGTTAAGCATGAGGGCTTAGCTCAACCATGGTGCCATAATTCATGGGATAAGTTTTCATTTGGATGGATTATTCTTTCTTCTTCTTCTTGATCATCAAGCTCCATCCAAAAGCTTACTAGCTCCAATGGTGCTATGAGAAAAAGAGTGAGAAAATCAATTCTAAAGTGAGCCCACTTCCTACTTCTTCATCCTCTACCACTTGCCATGTAGTAGAGTGTGTTCTCTTCACAAAGTTCATGACCTAGTGAAGAAATAGCTTGAGTTAGTGTCTTCCCAACGTAGATCATCTTCGGCCTCGAAGTCATCGAAGCAAGCACATTCGTTCTTCTTGTGAAGCTTCTCTAGAGTCCGGAGTTCATGATCGCAGCGATGGGGACATCTACACGAGTTAATGAAGTGAAGGACCGGATCTACAAAGGTTGTAATCCCTCTCACTTAGTGTTAAAGTGTTTAACATGTTAGTTTTCGCCTAAACCCTAGTTTAAAGATCCGGCTTCGGGTTGTTCGGCACGGCTAAAATTTTAATCGGGCATGGTTGATGCCTCGTAGACCCTTGTGCGCGTGCCTAGCAACCCTACAATTTCCTCATCTTCGGCGGGGTAACCCTGTTCTTCGAACCTCATGAGGTTCAGTCTAGCAGGAGCCCTAGCCCTTTTGTTAGCTCTATACCTGAGCCTTTTCTGCCTTAGCTTCTCAATTTTAAGGGCTTGGCGGGCATCCATTTCCTGGGAAGCCACCGTGGGTCGATTAGCGGGGAGCTTAGAGAAGACACCCGATCGAGCAGTTGTCAGGGGCACTGCCGGAGCTCGCTCGAGAGGCCTTATTGCTTTGTTGGTGTTGATAGCCTTGCCCCCAGCTGGGGCCAAGGAGAGTCGTTCAAACACCGACTTGCGTTTGAGTTGGGGCGCCTTCGAGACCACCACATTTGGCCTCTTGCCTTTCGAGACCGGCTTATCTGTTACCGGAGCTTGAGGTGCAGGAATGGTGTTAGCTGACACGAACTAGAGCCGAACTGTAGCAACGGCTCCTCCCACTGTCGCCCGAGACTGGCTGGAAAGACCGTACTGGAGTCTATCTTCATCGTGTAGGAGACGGGAGCCGTGGTGAGAGCTGAGTTCATCTTTGGAGCCATTGTTGAAAAATGATTGCTTGAAAACCTTCATGAAAGAGCATTATTTCAGTATAAATATAGGTATGTATATTGATTGAGTTCGCATGAACGTTTAACCCGAAATATGGGAGGAGAGATTGGTCCCACCGGGCGTGCCAGAATCTGTAGGGTGTTTTTTGTCACCCCATTGAGATGGGAATACACACGCGCTTGTCAGGCGCATTACAGATTCCCCCTGCCTAGGGTAGGCCGGGGTTTAATAATTGTGGGGATCCGAATCTCCGGCAGCCGCGGACTAAGCTGCCGTTAATTACCCCTCGCCTTTGGAGCGAGAGGACCTCCGATTGACGCGTTAAACTGGTCATGCGAACTCAATATGCAGTGTTGTGTTTTGAAGGTGTTTTGGATATATCGGGGGCCACGCAGAGTTTTTACGGGAGTCCCGCTACCCGGATAGTGGGCTGGGGGTCAAGAGGGCTAGCAGCCCCCTTGCGGAGTGCAGGGCAGTGCCCCGGCCCAAAATTTTTTTGGAGGGAGACAGTGTTGTGGAGTGTGTGTGTGTATCTGTACATATATATACATGTATACATATATAAAAAAAAAAGGAAAAAGCGCCAAAGGACGTGTGGGGTCAGCGCCTTGAATGCTGTGCGCTTAGGTGCTGTGTGCTTAGGCGCTAGCGCGCCACATGTCGGCATGTGGGCGCTTTGCGCTTGAGCGCTAGACGCTTGAGCGCAAGCGCACCACGTGTCGGCATGTGGGCGCTGGGCGCTTGAGCGCAAGCGCACCACGTGTCGGCACGTGGGCGCTTTGCGCTTGAGTGCAGGGCGCTGGAGCGCAGGCGCGCCACGTGTCGGCACGCGGGCTCTTTGCGCTTGAGTGCAGGGCGCTGGAGCGCCAGGCGCTCGAGCGCTAGCGTGCCACGTGTCGGCATGTGGACGCTTTGCGCTTGAGTGTTGGGCGCTTGAGCGCCAGGCGCTTGAGCGCCAGGCGCTCGAGCGCTAGCGCGCCACGTGTCGGCATGTGGGCGCTTGGCGCTTGAGCGCTGGGCGCTCGAGAGCTAGCGCGCCATGTGTCGGCACGTGGGCGCTGGGCGCTTGAGCGCTGGGCGCTTGAGCGCTTGGGCGCCGGCGAGAAAAAAAGGCTTTTAGCCTCAGAAATTCTCGAAAGAGAAATTAGGGTGGAGTGAAAACTCCTAAGCTGTTTTGAAGCTGATGAAGGGCTTCCCCCTTTGAGCCCTAGTTCTTCCCCAAAGTGGGGTTTCTGGAGATGGGTCTCCTTCTTCCTCCTCTGTTGGCAGGATCTTGAAGATCAAGAGAAGTGAGATGTTAAAAATCTCTTCTTTTGGAGATCTAATGGAAAATCTGAGTTCCCCTTTATGGGTTTTGTGGTGAAAAACTATTTAGTTTTATAAAATGAAGAGTAAAACTCTTGATTTAATTCAAAAGAAAGAAAAACGTTTTAGAACCTTGAGGAAGGAGAAGATCACAGATCTAGAGTTTTCTTTGTAGAGAGAAAAAAAGTTGTTGGGATATTTCATTATCTTGGCCTTTATAGGCTATACACTTTACATATAGCCCCTTGGGCTTTAAAAAAATGGCATTTTGGTCATCCCATGGCTCATGTGCCATTTCTTTTTGCACATAAGCCATGGGCTTACAAAAATTTAGCTTTATGCCCATTCATGCATAAAAAATTACATAAAAATTATTTATTACATGATTTTGTTGTTGGCATGGGGAGGCTTGGCCGCGGGCTTGGCTTGGGCATGGGCCCGCTTGACCTGGGCTTGGGCCCACCTGGCTTAGGGTTGACCTTGACTTTGACTCGGTCAACCGGGGTGCAAATTTTGACCCCAATAGCTGGCGGCTAAGTGCATCAGGAACTACATTCACCTTCCCAGAATGATATTGTAGGTTGATGTCGAAATCCGCCATGAGTTCTAACTATCTTCTCTGTCGCATGTTCAATTCCTTCTGAGTAAATACATACTTCAGACTCTTGTGGTCAGTGTATATATCCACTCTTTCTCCCAGAAGATAGTGGCGCCATATCTTAAGTGCAAAGATAACAGCTGCCAACTCCAAATCATATGTTGGATAGTTGCGCTCATGTACTTTTAGCTGTCTCGACACAAAAGCCACAACTTTTTCATGCTGATGTAGAACACATCATAATCCCTTACCGGACGATTCACAATGTACGACGAATCCTCCAGATTGATCCGGTATTACAAGGATAGGAGCTGAAGTTAAGCTTGACTTGAGTTCTACAAAAGCATTTCCACGTGTTTCTGACCACACGAATGCTTCATCTTTACGTGTGAGCTTGGTCAGGGGTGCTGCAATCTTCGAAAAACCTTCAATGAATCTTCGGTAGTATCCTGCTAACCGTAAGAAATTTCGTATATCTTTCACTGTCTTTGGTTTCGGCCATTCACTGACAACTGAGACCTTAGCTGGATCTACTAAGATTCCTTCGCCTGAAACAATATGTCCGAGAAATCCGACTTCATCTAGCCAAAATTCACACTTGATGTACTTGGTATAGAGTTGATACTGTCGCAATGTCTCCAGGACAATCCGTAAATGCTCGGCGTGTTCTTTCCGATTCTTTGAATACACCAGGATGTCGTCGATGAAGATGACAACGAAAGTACTCTCGGAAAACTTGGTTCATCGGATTCATGAATATAACAGGTGCATTGGTCACTCCAAATAGCATTACGAGATACTCATAATGACCATATCGAGTCCTGAACGCCGTCTTCGGAATATCGGACTCTTTGACCTTCACCTGACGATAACCCGAATGAAGGTCTAGTTTTGAGAATACACAAAATCCACTTAGCTGATCGAAAAGATCATTGATGCGCGGTAGTGGATACTTGTTCTTGATCGTCACTTCGTTCAGAGCTCGGTAATCTACACGCATCCGGTATGAACCTTCTTTCTTCTTCACCGGTAAAACAAGAGATCCCCAGCTTGAAGTACTAGAACGAATCCAGCCTTTTTTCAGGAGTTCGTCCAACTGAGTGCGGATCTCCTTCAATCCTTCAGGACTTAACTGGTACGAAGTTTTGATTACCGGTTGCTCACCGGGTAGTAAATCAATACTGAATTCAAGAGCTCGATCGGGAGGCAAACATGTTATATCTTCAGGGAACACATCCTCGAACTCTCGAACTACTTCTGGCTTTTCTTCTTCCACCGGTAGAGTAAACACTTCTGCATTCTTTGGTTTAGCATGGAAGATTTCTGGCTCCAACGTTCTGTCTCCACTCTTGAAGTAGAAGACTGGGTGATCTGGTATCACAAATACTACCCTTTTTTTTACGGCAGTCAATCGTAGCATAGAAAACTCCCAGCCAATCCATTCCCAACACAACATCGAAGTTTGGGATGTCCGGTACTTTGAAATTCGTGTAGAATTCTTGTCCGCAAACTACAAATGGACACTGATCAAATCCCATGGTTTCTTTTAATACTCCATTCCTGGAACTGACATTCCAGTTTGAAATGAGTGGCTTCACGGGAATCCATGCGTTCTCATGAATCTTTGTGACATGAAGCAATGTGACGCTCCAGTGTCGAAAAGTGTGAGTGCAGGAAGGGTGGCTACTAGTATAGTACCTAAGTTGTGTGAGGTTGGTTTTAGATACAGGAGAAATATAGAGATATATGAGGATTGAAGAGATGAAAGAATTGGGAATTACCAGTTATGACTTAGTCTGTGGCTTCGACTTCCTCAACCATCATTGTGAAAGTCTGACGTCTGGGTATATTCCTCCTTGCTGGAGGCATATTCCTCTGTCCTTGGGGCATGTTTCTTTGCCTTTGAGGCACGTTTCTTTGTGCCTGGTAGAATTGACGAGGAGGCTGTGCAGGAGGTCCATGTAGAGGTGGAGTAGGTAGAGCAAGACGAGATGCAGGAGCCTGAATAGCTAGCCGCTGTGGAACTGTGATTGTGGGTCTTGGTGCTGGAGCTGGGTTGAGTCGATATGGACATGCTCCTATGGCGTGAGTGGATGCGCCACAAACCAAACACAAGCCATTTGCACGCCTGCAGTCTTTTGCAAGGTGTCCATTCCTCTTGCAGTAAAAGCAAAAGTCTGGATTGGGCCGGTTAAATGATCCTCCCGGTCTTCTGGGTGAAAAGTTGGTCTCGAAGAGGCTCCTCCTGCCATCTGTGTGGCAGGGCGTTTCACACCGGCAGTCAGCGGTCGCTCTTCTTCTTCACCACTGCCTCATAGCGTCGGGTAGCCTTCAGAGCAAGCTCATGGGTTAGGAAATCCCCTGTAACGAGTGCAGCTTGGATTTCCGGGTCCAACCCTTGCTGAAATCGTCGTGCCCGAATATCAGCAGTAGGAATCAGGTGTGCCGCGGCCTATTACAACCTTGTGTTAGCAATGTAATAAGTGATATAAGGAAATTGAATATGAGACAATATCTTACCTACTGAGCAAGGTAAACTCAGCATCGTATTCATCCACGGACTTGCTCCATCTCGAGGCTTGTTGTAAGTGGATGAACTGCTACTCCATGTCAAAATGGGCAGTCTCAGGGAAGTATTTCGCGTCGAACATATCGCGAAACGTCTCCCATTCAATCGGTTGGGCGATACGGCTTTCTTCAGCCTTCCACCAGACTCTGGTGTTGTCTGTTAGTTGCAGCTTCGCAACTCTCACCCAAACAATCTCTGGCACTTATGCTGCTTCCAGATCATCTTCTATCGACTGGGCCTATTCTTCCGCCTTCAGTGGGCTCTCTTTTCCTGAGAAATGTTTCATGTGCAGTGCCTGGAATTGCTTAACTCCGGGTGCCTCGACATCTGGGTGGTGCATGAGGATAGCAGTCTGCTGATGCTGACCCTCCAAGAGCCTCTTGATTGCCTCAAGCAGTACCGTTTGCTCGTTAATGGGAGCTGCAACGGTAGGTGGTGGTGGTGGTAGAGTAGATGGTAGAGTGTTGCCATATACGTTCGTACTTGTGTTGTTCGGTGAATCCATGATCTTGATAGAAAAAGAAAGGTTAGGATAGATTCAAAGAATTTGAAATGTAAAGAATGTATAGTTACTGATTCTTATTATTCTTGTGATATATTGCTTAAGACTTCATGCAGAACTGACCTGCATGGGCCACCAACAAAACTTGTCACGCCTCGCTTCCCAGTGTACGGAATCGGTGATGTGGCGGGCCGCAACGTATTTACTAAGAAATAAATACATTAAGCGTAATTAAGCAATATATATATATATAATGCAAAAGAATGACAATGATATAAAATAAACAGCAACCTTTATTTACATTCATCTTTAAATACAACTGTTTTTGAAAAGGAAAGATACAATGAAATAAGCAATGTCTAAACAGTGCCATACAAAATAAAATAAGTATAAATTGAGCTAGTAGTCCGGCTGAGCGGTGAGCTACTCCAAGTCCTCCAGGGTAGGCTCGATCTCCTGAGAGTCTGGTCCTCCTGACGAACATTCCAAAGAAAGAAATAGACATGAATGTCGTCAGCGAACTAGCGCTCGGTAAGTCTCAAAAGAAGGAATGGAATATAACAAGTAATGTGAATTGAAACTGGTAAGTTGTACAGGTATAAACTTGTTATTCTAACGTAGTTGTTTGTAACTTGGTACAGAAGGTATTTGTGTATACGAGAGGAGTCCATCTTACCTCGTGAACCATGGTAACATGTAGTACAAGGGCTCGTCAAAACCAGCGGGACAACGGTACGAGAGTTCATGTAGGTGTCTTTTAAGTGACCATCTCGTGCCATGTTAATACGTTCCGTACCAATCTACCCCGTTAACCCTGCGTAATGTATTTGTTTAAGTTACGTTTACAAGTCTTGCCGAAACCATGGATACAAGTTGTTCAAGTAGTCAGGTTCAGGATGTAATCATGTATTTAAGAAGTCATGTCAAGTTATAACCATGGTTCGGTCAGGTCAGGTCAAGTCAAATATTCATGTTTGGTATTGGTGTTTGAATTCAAGTATTCATGTTAGACTTTGGATTCATATTTGAATTGTGCTCTGATTTGAGTTTGGATTCAGATTTGAGTTAGGCTCAGACTTGAATCAGACACTTATAACTGATTTGAATCTTAAATTAGGTTCGGGAGTTATCGGTAACTACTGCACATGAACGGCAGGATTTGTGTCTTTTTCCAAGACAATTGTCATTGTTAACTCCGTTAAGTTTTCTACCTTAAATAGGCAAGCACTCATTTTCTCCGGCTCCCTGGGGCTTAAGAGAATTGATCCCGCTTAAATCTATAATTACTAAAATCTTTAAACATTGTTTTATATAACTCGAGGGGGTTTTATGAAAAATATTTTTAATAAAATTTTAAAATAAATCTTGAGTATTTATTTATATTATTTAGGGTTTTCCTGTATATGAATTTTTAAGGATTTGAGGTATTTTAGTGATAATTACATAGCTTGGAAAGTTCATGGTATTTTATTGTAAAACTTGTCTTTTGTTGGTATCTTGATGGTATTTTGGTAAAACTTGTAATTCTTTCATTTAAAAAAATGTAAGTTATTATATTTTGAAAATATATGGATTTGTAATATTTATATAATTATTAAAAATTAAATTTTATTGAAGTAGAAAAATACGTTTTTTTTAAAAACCGTATTTAAAACCTTTCGAGACTGAATGCTCCGTGAGAAGGTCTGTATCTCGCTTTACTAGCCAAAGGATGTGCGATAATCCGCACCATCCAATAGCGGGTTCTCTAAAGAGGGTTGTAGAGGTATAATCGCAAAGAAATTTAAAATACAATTTAAAAGAAATACGTTTTTTTTTTATAGTAAATGGTATTTTCTTGTAAAGTTGTACTCGTAACAAATTTTCCAACAAAGATATATCGTGCTATGGAACCAAGTGTGTACGTGAGGGGTAGGTCATTATCCCGTGAAATTTTCCTAAAGGTATGTTTAAGAAAAACAATAAAAGATGATATATAAAGTTCATGGTATTTAAATGAAAAACTTAAATTAAAAATATTTTACATGATATTCTTGACTAAACTTTGATTCTAAACCTTATGATTTAAGATTACAAGTATTGTGTAAAATTTAGATGAACAATTTGTAAGAAAAAGAGGAGTTTTTTAGGGTTTGGAAGATAGATATCTGTATTAACTCCACTTACCGATATTCATTTTAAAAAGAATTTTTAAAGAAGAGAAAAGAAGATTGGAAGGGACTTACTGGTTGATTAACTTAAACAAAGGTAGAAGAGGGAGGGTTGAATTTCGTAGCATCGCGGAAGCGTCGGAATAGCTTCCATTCTTCGCCGAAACTTGACCGCTTGCTAACTCCACTTGTACTTCACTTGTACTTAGAGAATTTTTTAGAGTTTTGGTTAGAAATTTCAGAATGATGTTGATCCAAAGTGTGGGGTGGTATTTATAGTGTAGAATTAGGGTTTTGGGATTAAAATGGTAAATTAAAATGCATTAAAAAATTGATAAATTGGGAATTGAAGAGGCTCTGTTTGATTGCAGGGCGCAGAGGAGTTAGGGGTAAGGGAAACGTCGAGTGTGCAAAACCCGGGCCTCATTGGCCACAGTTGGACCATCAGTGTCAGCCTAGATGGGCATTTGGCCGGTCGATCTAGAGCTTCTTGCCTCTGAATTGATGCCACGTGTACTACTCAGTGTTTAAACCCTGTTGTACATGTTTGATTTTTTCCGACTTTTCATTTTTATGTGTATTGCACGTGTAAACTTTTGGGCTTCTAAAAATTTAAAAAGAAAAATCAGAAAAAATAATGTGTCTGATTGGAATCGAATACAAGGACTACGTCACAACAATGCAAGGATTTTACCAGTGAGCTACAAGTTGTTTCTTGCTATTATTTAACAAAATTAACTTATAACTCAATCTCAGGCTGTATAACTCATTTTTGTACATTAAACTGGAAAATTCTGTACAGTAAATTCAGAGTCGTTACAGACGAAATCGCTCAAACTAAGTGCGGGGTGCCTGCTTAAGACCATAAAGAGCATGACGCAGATGACACGCATACCCAGGATAAGCGGAGACACCAGGAGGTGGATCCATATAAGTCGTCTCCGAAAGATCGCCGTTTAGAAAAGTATTATTAACGTCCATTTAAAATATAGACCAACAACGGACTGCAGCAACTGAAATAAGCGTATGAATGGAAATGATCTTGGCAACGAAAGCAAAATCCTCTTTATAATCAATGTTATATTCCTGAGAAAACCCACGAGCCATAAGACGTGCCTTATAACTTTTGACTGATCCATCTGACTTGGTTTTGACCTTGTAAATTCACTTACGGCTAATGGGCTTGACATCTGATAGTATAGGAACAAGATCCTACGTATGAGTATCACGGAAAACCTGCAATTCTTCCTACATAGTTTGTTGCTATTCTGAATATTTCATAGCCTCAGTATATGACTTAGGTTCCTAAATAGAATGAATAGCAGAAAAAAAGATACAAACTGGGGAGAATAATCGTTAGTCATGCAAAATCAATAATGGGTAAATGCCCGTCTTTCTCGCGGAGGATTCCAACGAGGTAAAAGAGGAGAAATAGCATCCGGAGAAGATGATACAGGAATAAATGAATACTCAGTCAGCACTGTATCAGTGGAGGGAACAGTAGAAAGCGTAGGAGCATTAGTATGTATAACAAGAGGAGAAGCGGGAGTGTATGCAGGCATAATAATGGATGTAACTGGCGATGATGTAGAGAAATCAAGGACGCATTTATGTCGGAATGAGCAAAATACGGCACATTCTCGTCAATGTGAAGTCGTCTACTAGTAGGATTGTAACATTTATATCCTTTATAAGACGTATTGTATCCTATCATAAAACACTTGACTGAACGAGAAGAGAGTTTATCTCGTTCGTGAAAAGAAAGAAGGATAAAACAAATACAGCCAAATGTGCGTAAAATGAAATAGTCAAAAGGAGATTTATAAATTCTCAAGTATAGAGTGACATCAAGAAATAAAGAAGATGGAGTAATGTTGATACGAAAGCAATTGACTCGATCAATTTTATTAAGAGATAAATCTCAATTTATACACCTCATAACATAACTAACTGATAATTAATAATCCTAAAAACGTAACAACACATTAATTATAATCTCAACAAAATAAATCAGAACTTATCTGATTTATACCATAATATCTAATACAGTTATATTCAAATATCTTAAAATCTAACCGCCTCTCTTAAATTCACTGTAGATAACCGAGAATTTGAATAATATCTTGAACTAAAATATGCAACTTGTAGAACGACGGAGAAGAACAAAAGATCTAAAGCATCGAGCATAGTACACCAATACCCATTGGTCTCTTTCGCGGATTGTAAGGTGGACCGAATAACCTGCAGTCTCTTTCGCTAGAAATGCTAAAAGAAGAAGATCATACTGCTAGAAAACGTCATAAGAAAAGAATAGCTGTTTGAACGAAAGAAGATCAAGCTGCTAGAAGACGTCATAAAAAAAAGAATAGCTACTTGAACTTATTATTGATGGAGACAACTACTTCTAATCAAACCGAAAGAACTCATTTCTAAATTAAATATTATTGACGCAACTTTATTTGTTTTGAATAATAAACTAAAAATATAAATAAAGATAAATTTTGGTTCATGACATTGACTCTGATATCATGATAAGAAAGCAATAAACTCGATCAGTTTTATTAAGAAATAAATTATCTCAATTTATACATCCAATAACATAACTAACTGATAGCTAATAATCCCAACAATTTAGCATATTAATCATAATCTCAACAACATAGATCAAAATTATCTGATTTATGATAACTATAATATCTAATACAATTATATTCAAATATCTTATAATCTAACAAGTACATAAGATCTCTAAGTATAATCAAAATACAGAATGAATGTTTTGCCTGCCAAAGAAAAAAAAACATTACATTCCATTTTTGTTGCAATGCAAGAAAAATTTACAGAACCTTTCTCTTGCATTTCTATTTTTCCTAAGAAACAAGGTACTCAATTTTCTCAAGGAAAACCATCAATCAAATAGACTTCAACTAATAGCCATGGCCTTCAGGAATGAAATTTGATCACTGTGGAATCCGATTGTGACCCGAAATCTCAATCTGCACCTCAAAAAAAGACCAGAGAGAGAGAGCATGAGAAATGAGAAATTATTAGGTATTCTGAATGTAATGCCCCCAGAAAAGGGTATAGATAGAGAGAGCTGTGTTTGAACGATCTTCCGAAGCAACTGTGGGTCCCCACAGGGATATTCCTCTCTCATGACCCCTACATACGGCCCGAGCACTAGAAGTTTTTCAACTGTGAATATAATACAAGAAATAAAAACGATAATACATGCTCTGCGACCAATTTTCAAAGCTCTGAACACTCTAAGGGCTGGTTTGGTACAATAAAACAGAGATTTTTCTGCATGGTACCCCATTTCGAGGAGTTTTAGGCAAAAAAAGGATAAAATAATTATATACCGTCATGCTTTAGAAAAATACCTATAGTTGGGCGGGAATGGCATTACATAATTGAATCTTACCTTTTACTAAAAGCAAAGTAACGTAAAACGATTGCATTTGTTCATTAATATAAATATGTAATGACCGATAATGGATGGTACATCAGCTCTATTGTAGGTACATCTCTCTTATCTGTATATCCCTTTTACGCATATAAAATATCCTAAACGCCGAGCATTTTGGATATTTTTAAAGTCTGCCGGTATGAGAATAAACATGTAACCTGTTTCTGAATAGGTTAAAGGTCAAAGGCTGAATTCTTAATAGCAAATGGAGTACTTTTTTAAGGTCAAAGGAGACAAAAAAGTCTTTAAAATAAAAATGACGAATGAAACTATCATAGGCTAATGCATATGCTGAGAAGAATTTATCTCACTTGAAACTAGAGAAAGTCGTCACTCATGAAGATCCACCACATTAAATAATTGGATAGTCTACTGAAAATGTTCTTAAAATTAAAGTTTAAACTATCTTTTTATTTTTGTGGGTAAATCAAGATGCAACAATGCAAATGGGAAAAATATAAGAATCCTTTCGGGCTTGTCAATATAACAAACTTGTAAAGTTACCTATGTGATTGGCCTCTGTTTCCATGAACAGGAATAGCATTGGTGTCTTCCTTGCTCATGGTTGGAACATTTGGAGGTAAATCATTATACATCAATGCTCCATGCATATCAATCTGCAAGCATAAAATGAAAGTATAAAAAATATGAAACATCCAACTTGCAGAATAACAAAGCCAGGAGGGGACAAAAATGAATCTTACACATTAACAGTCAAAAATTCAGTGTATATAGTTCATGGAAAGTAATTTAGACGATATGAAAGGTAATACTATTCATTGGCATCACGTAAGCCTTTTCCCCCATCCAAATGAGATCGGCTATGAAGGAAAGCATCAGGAAATATCTGAAAAATCTTTACGACCGACTGTTGACCTGACATCAACCCTCTCCAAATAAGTATCAAATCTTGGTTTAAAAAACTATGACAAGTGAGAGTCTTGTCATAGTCCTAAATGGCCAGCTGGCAACTTCCAAATTCTCATGGACTATGGAGAAGCTCAAAAGGAAAATGATGATATATTTGCTATATTGAACTATGTTCATCTCTAAGGAATAAATATAAACCAAAGCAAATTGGAACATATTTCACAAAAGGCAATACTATTACAACCATAAATCACATCCTTCTTTTTCTCCCCCATAGCACGGCTTTAAGCCAGAGAACTGATTTCAAACATATTTGTACAACAAACACAATGCCTCCAATAGTCATGATCATGATAAAGAAGAGCAAGCTAAATTCTGACCGAATTTCATGATTTTTTCCATCAACTATGCTAAGAAGATCTAAAATAAACAAAAATAAATTGCATATGTTCAATATCATAAACGGGGAAAGAAGTTGGACGATAAGCATATGTCGGAACGTGGCTTTAGATTTAAATAAACACCAACATATAGTAAATTGCACAAGCAAAGTAGATGTAAATTGCTCCATGTTCAACATCATAAACAGGAAAAGATGTAGGAAGATATGCTAGTATGCGACACTACATCCAATCAATGCACTTTTGGATATAAACTGCAACTACTGCAAAATAAATCTTGAAATGCATACCTATAAAACTGATCAAAACGCATGGACAATCTTGTATCAGGTGTTAGCCCACAAGGTTCGCACGCATACACAAAGGAACATGTTCATAAGCAGTTGAGATTCTTTAATGCATAGAGGAGACAGATACATAGTTCAAGGGAAAAAAAGAAATACAATAAGTTTATGCAAAAGTTCCACAACAAGCCAGGGGAGAACAAAATAAAGAAAATTTTCAATAAAAGAACACTGAAACATGATGAATGTCAGAACTAAAAGATAGTTGAGGAAACTTTCAACATTCAATGAAAACCCACGCATATATAGAAAGGAACTAATTCCTAGAACAAAAACTGACGGAAACAAATTAAATAAATATTATAGTAAGCTCACAAGTTCTACTGGCACTCTTGCAAACAGTTAATTTTCTAAGATCTAACATAGCAATTGCTAATTCAAGAAAAGCGTATCGGTACAAACAACGGCTAATTAGATGGCAAAGGAGGTTGGGGGTGATGGATTATAATACACAAGTAGTTTTTTTTCCCCTTCCAAAACTCAATGCTTGAATTACTCAAGATGGCTGAGAAAATAATAATAGTTGTGAAAAGAACCAATCAGAAGGCTCAGGCTTAGCTAGCAGTTCTATTGATTAAAAAAATGAAGCATGAGATGAACTCAAAAAAACTAAATTTAAAAATTCACCAAGAAGAAAAACTGCCCATATTGGTCTAGACTCTAGAGATCTAGTTGCTTAATTTTCTGCTCTGCAGTTCTGCCTGACCCAAGCGGATCTAGTGACAATAAATGCTCCATAGATCGTTCAGGCTCAAAAGAAGAAGTAATGAGATGACCAGAAAGATTATTATAATAAATCTTATTTTAAATATAAACACAATACAAATGCAGATAACACTCTTATTGAATTTATAATTTCTACAAGAGTGCATACCATATTATTTTCACTCAATATCATCACTATCACTTTCCTGAGTGCCAGGAGCAACCCTATATTTACAAGTCGGGCATGTGCCTTGTTCCCGCAGCCATTGATCAACACAGTAAACATGAAACTGTATAAGGAAAAAGCGGTCAGCTGTTATAATAATAAGTATGCAATAGATGAGTTTTTTTTTTTGAAAAATTCGTCATACTCATTGAATCAGTAAGTCATTTAAGTCCTATAACAAACAAATATGGTACTTTTCCTCTAAGACAGGGTCGAAGCCCAGAAGTTCGTATTCATGCACTTGCAAGGCCAAAAGGAAATAAATGTGGCATCATGCACAAAGAATTAAGGTAGGGTTAACAGCCAGCTGTAAAACATAAACAAAACATTATAAATGACCCCAATTTGATAGGAGAAGGCTAAGATGATGATAATGATCCTGCACAAAAGGTTGCTAAATAACAATAATAGGATGCTTTAAGAGGCCCAGGGAATATACATTAGATAGGCACATTGCGTACCATCTTTTAGACAAGAAACCAACACTGGTTGAAAAAAATTCCCGATAAGTATGGCATAACAAAGTAGACTATTGTAGAATGGTAATGTTCATTTGGGTTGACCAATCTGGTATAATATAAAATGTAAAAGAAGACTACCAAATTGTGAGACCACAATGCGAATCAAGTTTCTCAGATTAATCATCCAATTAGTGGCTTAAATAAAAAAAGGTAGAAGGTTAACTTAAAAAAATTACTAAGAGCGTGAAGATCTAGCAAAGCGTAATCTAAGGATATAGCATCAAATTCTTGGTCTAACTACGGACATACCATCAAATGGCTGAATGGTTCTCACATGCATCTTGTATTAAACGCACGCACACAACACGAGAGCGCGCGCACACACAGAGACAGAGATCAGATGCATCTTGTATAACCCCCCCCCCACCACCACCACACACGCGCGCACAGAGAGAGAGAGAGAGTAGTGTTTCATTGTTCCCTAGGGACAAGCTTTAATTATGTCCCACTACTGATTTAAAGGCGAGGTGCCTGTGCAAGGTGATTATTTTATTCTGGCGCTAGTCTATGTAACCAGGCACCAAATGAGACCAAGGCTTTCATTCGATGCACTCGAAATGCCCACGCTAGGGTGCCCACTTGACTTAGCTTTCCAGAGTAGTTGGACTCTACCTCCCCATATTTGAGTTTAATTTCTTACTGAGTATCCCTTTATGTATATTTATGTTTGAGGGGACTCAAAATGGAATATAAATAAAACACAATGAAGAGTTCATGATTCCAACAATTTTTCTTTTACAGAGATAATGCAGTTATGCAGACACAAACGATACAAGCAACCACCTATGCAAGCTACGAACATGAAGGACCATCTTAGCTAACATTTATAGCTTTTATTAAAAAATAGTCTATGTTTTGCGTTTATTTAATATTTTCCCTATCTTGGAATTTTTCAGTTTATCATCCATTTGATTCAAAAAACTTTAGTATTTATTACTTTTTACTTTTATCTTGTATAATGTTGTGACTAGCTTGTGACATATGTTTAAGTTGATTCTATACCAATTGACTTCCATTTATATGACTATATTTGATTCATTTATTAAGTAAACGCTTGTTCAATCCACCTATGAGCCTACTTCTCTCCCCAACAGTCATATTTTAGTATTCATTGATATATTAATAATTACAAAGTAATTTGATCTATTTTATTTTCATGTCAGTAGTTTGTACTTGTGATTATATAGTTACACATTTTTCTTGTTTTCTCTCAAAATTTAATATTTTGATTGTGCGTTTATAATATTAAATCATTAGATGCTTACTATGTGCAAGTTTTCTTGTGCTTAATTTGTGCTCTTTGTGAAAGTTTTTATTTGTATGTTCATTAATATAGGCGAAAGGCCGCAGAACACCTAGCTCGAAGATAGGAGCACATGAGCATATATAAATTGACCTTCTGAAAGGACCGCATTGTTGATCTTATATGTCATTGAGTAGGCTAGATTCTAAAGATCGATCGATCTTTCATAAATCACTCTCCGCTGAATGGGTCCAATAGTATTTCTATGTATCATCATCCTTAATTATGGTCTTGTCTTTAAAAAATACTACAACTATTGACAGCTAACGCGGGAGCTACAGATTTGCCATTTTATTTATGGATGACATGCATTTAAAGGAGGAGTGTTACTATCGATCCTCCCATTTATTTAGGAGAAAGGTTGGCATAAAAACCAAACCTTGAAAACTCAAACAATAGCAAATTTCTTTTTATTTGCCATCTCCAAGCATGTTACTAGCTAAGATATTATAGTGGAGTCTTAATTTGGAGCTCATTATCTGCATATCTGACATCATTGTCATTTAGAGCATGTGCAGACACGAATCACAATCTCATCCAAACAGTGACCCTTATTTCTTAGTCTGTGAATCTATTCGGGACCTCTACATTCAGCATACCATTTCCGTGTATACTATTAAAATACGTTAAATAATGCATACTTACAAATAGGTTTTAATTTTTATAAATGTTTATTGCCGAGGTGAACACGCTGATGGATAGTTCAAGCTATTTATTTGAGTTTTAACTTTTAAATCTTCACCACACCCAACTGAGGTAGGCGATTCCAATCCCAAAAATAGTCGTACGTGTTCAACTACCAATATGGATACCGGGATTTTAGACCATGGTATTGGGTTCATCAATTGATTATCGAGGCTTTAGTATTAAGTTTCTTAATGTGTTATTGAGTTTATTAATGTATTAGTGTTCACATAACATCGGTAGTTGCTTAAAAAAGCATTTAAAAGTTTATAGTTATCTTAAAATGTGTTCATGGGTTTGTTTATCAATGGATTAGTTGTTGACATAACATCAATTGCTGCTTAAAAAAAACTAAAAGTGTATAGTTATCTTTACAACATGATTAAATAATCACTCTCGACATCATTAATTATTGATAAATATGTTAAATTGTTTATACTTCTTTTTTTTGAATTTTTTGCTATTTTTTTATAAATTTGTTTAGTCAAAAGATTAAAAAAATCCGATATTCTGATCTAAGATGACAAATATAGTTAAATTAGACGATTTTGATTCCAAAAGTGATCCTTTGATACCTGTACCGAGATTTTAAACTTTAATTTATTTGTCTACATGTCATGAAATATGTTTGAACGTAGAATAGTAAGATTTTAAAAGGTCTGACTTATTTATCTAATGATTGCAAAATGAAGGAAACGCGGTGTAATAAAGACTATATGATGGAAATAGTAAAATGTAAAAGTGTTCAACAACGTGCCGCAAAACCCCTAGCTAGCACTTACTCAAAAGGCTAATGCTTGTAATAAGGCCACCACGATTTTCCTATTAGCTTTTAGAAATCTTTTAAATCTTGTAATGGCGATCACATTGTTATTCAGTGGTATTTTGATGGCATTTAAAGACTATTGATAGGATACAAAACCTTAGCACATGCAAGGATAAAAAATGAATTGACACTATTAAGAAGATTTAATGGTTTCCATACAAGTCTTCACCTCCAAGGACTTGGCCAAAATCATAGCCATTTAAGAAAAATTGGAAACTTATGGATCCCCATAAATCAATAATATTTATTTAAGAAAACGAACTCTTTCGTTAGTGAGTAAAATTAAGAAACAAAATCTACTAAGTCTCACGACCCCGATACTTCTAAAGATAGAGGCTTAACTATTAATGTTCAAAAAATGGATAATCAAAATAATATCAAATAATTAGTATAAATATTACAAAAGATTAAGATGGTTTTAAGGTTTCGTCATCATTGCATCGACGAACCATAAAAGAGTGTTTGGTTGCGAACCAACAAGTGTCCGCTCCACACGACATCAAAGGCCATACGCTATAATAATAAAGAGATATGTCATCAATTTGCTTCTGCTCCTTCAATGACCCAAACCTTCACTAACAAGCAACAACCCTCCACTCTTAATTTTAAGAGATGCCAAAATTGTTCGATAGGAGAGAAAATTTAAGGTAAAGGAGCTTGAAAACCTTTGCCATCAATGCGTCGACGAAATATAAAACATTGTTCGGTTGTGAACCAAGAAGTGCCCATGCCACACGACATCAAAGCTCATATGTATACACTGTTAAGAGTCCCATTCTGAATACTCTGTCATCGACGGTCACCTTCTTCAGCTAAAATGATCTGCTCCATAGCTCAACACCCTCCATTCTTAAACTTTATATGTTCCAAACCTACTGAAAGGAGAGAGAAAAATTTGAGGTAAGAGAGGTTGAAAATCTTTCCTTTCATCTAAAACATATAATGTTTTAATCTCGTTGAATTTCGCAAGACTATGGACCTACAATGACATCCCAACCTCCTAATCTTTCTTTAATTTGCCGCATCGCGCTCCCTTCACATAATTATAAACCTGATCAGGGTTTAATATGAAAACCCTCCACCAATATCTCGCATTACCATACTTCTGTATCATTCAATGAATATGTTGTTGGGATTATCGAAGGCGCAGCGGATGCGTCGACAACCAACCTTTATGGATCTAAATCTAGATCCCTTTAAAATGAATAACGAAAAACTAGAAGCAAACCGCAATAATAACACAAACTATTGGGAGGAAACGGGAAGAACCTTTATTAGAACTTAAGAAAAAGAATAAAACCTTACATATAATTACACAAACTCTATCTTTATGATCTCCAACGAGATCTTCCTCTCTTTCTCTATAAGTTCTCCTTCAATCGTCTTAATCCCTTATGAAGCCTTCGTCTCCCTTTAACTTTATGATCAAAAACTCTTTAATAAAACTTTAACCCTAAGATCTTATATATAGACATACAATCTGAATTATAATAAGATCCAACAATTTACAAAACTGCCGCTCAGAACTGAATTTTCGAGATAAATCTCGAACAAAAAATCCGCACTTATCTCTAAGGCAGACGTCTGAACCTGTTATGGGCAGACGTCTGCGCCTGCTCTGCTTGGAAAGCAGAGTGTTGCTAGATGTTTGCCTTATGTAGGTCAGACGTCTGGCACCTTCAACGCATCTGTCCAGAGCGTGATCAAACGTCTGATGCCTACAAGGACAGACATCTGGGCCTTCTCTGAAATTCTGAAACCTTATTGGCAGACGTCTGAGCTTCAAAGCTCCAGACGTCTGGCCCTTCTATAGATGCTTGCGCAATCTTAATATATGAGACATACTTCACAACATATGTGACTCATCGTCACTATTTATGTACGACGCAATGGATACCGTCCATGAATATTTGACTAATCCTGGCAAGGATTTTCTTAATAGGGATAGGATTGGTTGCACTAAACCAACAATATGCTCCAACTTATACTGGATTTTGGAGATCCAAAGAAATTAGGTATGATTAAAATGGCCCCCGTATATAGGGACTTGATAGAGAAAATAGTAGTATTCATCCATCTCCATCCATCACATTGCTTCTCTTCTTTTGATTGGAAGTGAATATGTTGTTTGCCTACACCATTGTTTGCCTACAATTTCATTCACTTCTAGGCTATTGGTAGTCTTGGAAAATATACATTGAACAGAGCCTTCATACAGCATAAATCCTTCCAAATTTTAATGGATTTCCAAAACTTGATGGAGTTTCCATTCTTATGGTCATATGGCTTCTATACTATAATATTTCATGTACTCCCATACCATTGATTGCCTACAATATCGTTCACTTCTAGGCTATCGGTAGAGCCTCGGAAAATATACATACACCATAGGTCCTTCAAAGTTAACGGATTTCCAAAACTTGGAGTTTCTATTCCCAGGGTCAAATGGCTTGTACAATAGAATATTTTATGTATTCCTCAATCTTTAAAACCATGACACCCGCCACCCTCTATTGGTTTCGGGATTCCTCTATTTGCACCTTCATACACCACATTTCATAGTTTTCGGTAATGATATTCTCACCATTATGTTGCTAAAAGTGTTTGGTACAAACTCTTATCCTTCTATTTCATCATTTGCAAATCCTCTACAAGTACACAAATGGATACCATCTATCCCTCCATGAGCACCCACTCACGGGACCTCCATTTCTCGCCACTTAAATTTTACCTCCTTTAGTTGTTGGCTATTTTTATGGAAATAGTCAAGTAGAAAGATGAATGTAAAGATATTCCATAACCCTGAAATCTTTGATCCAGACCATAGGCTGGTATAAAAAAAACTCATAGAGAATACAAAACAATATTGGACAGTCAATATTAGCTTGCATGACTACTTGAGGGAAAAGGAATATGTAAGAAAGAGGAATTCTGAGGGAAACGAATGGGCAAGAAAGATAGGTATTGTGATGCTTTGTGTGAGTTATCTATTCAAAATATGATCGTGTGATTGGCACCAACAAGATTAAAAATGTAAAGCACGGAGAAAAGAATATGGAATAATTCCTATTTTGCAAAATGAAACTGCAACATTAAGTACCACAGATGATCGAATTGTGAAAAAAAACATGAGGATCACATAAAAACTTATGGGTAGCTATGTTCTGAAGGAGGAGAAATCTGGGAAGAAGAGGAAAGAAAGGAAAACAGAGAAGAAAACTGGGAAACACAACCTTCAATTTGGAATAAATATCCATGATCAACAATCAATCAATCATTAATCACAAGGCTGTTTTCAATACAAAGTAAATTTATTTATAGGAACTAAATGTTGGATTCTAATTCACCAAAGTAAACTCCAGAGTAGTTTTAAGGGATTAAGTGGATCATGCAGTTTGATTGATTCTGCAGCAGCCATTCCCAAATGAAAAGGAAATGTAAAGAAGAAAGAATGAGATGGCGATGAGCTTAGGAAGAGCTTTTTGATTACTTCTCTCTGCTAAAGTGGCGAGAATAAAGAAAATATTGGTTAACTAAAGAAAATAGTAAATCGCATTTTTGATCATTAGAAGAGTAGTGAATTATCCCTTCCGAACTTTAGAGGAAAAAAGGGTTCTAATCAGATGCAGCCGGGTGTCATAAGAAGGAAACTATTAATTAAATCATTAAAGGAGAGAATCACTCAAGCAACAAAAAGTTCTAACTTCTAACCTGATGTAAGCAAGGCAAGCTTCTGATTAATTCTCCCACAATAAATCGCTCCAAGCAAATAATGCATGCCAATCCATTTTCCTCCATTTCCAATAGGAAAGTTGGTCAGTACATGAGTGAAGTAAGATATAAGTTGTTTAACACTACTACGAAATATAAAAATTTCTCATTCTAACTGAAATGCAATATGGTAAGGATTTTCAAAGAGAAACACTCATGTAAATTGTTCTTACTCGGTAGATATTTTCTTTTTGTTGGTTGAAGCTCAAAGAAACAATTGCAGATAGAAACAATATAAACATTGTTAAGGAAGCTGGCGGCATCTAATTAACTAAGGCAATTTCTTAAACCCAATTGAATTCATTTGGTAAAGAGGCATCATTATAATTATATAGTGTCTTCATTGCCAAATTAAAACATAAGTGTATCCTTTTATACCAGTTGAAGTCTAAGATATATAAGTATTTTTTATATATAAAAAAAAGAAGTCATTAGAAAAAACTACAGCTCAACGCTGATCCAACGTATCCCAATAATTATCATTTCTATAATGATTTCCGAGCATAACATACAAGTGTGAAAGAAGAATACACACTTGTAATTGATGGAATGGTGAAATGTTCCATAAATTGATAGAAAATACGAAAGTGGTGTCACACATACTTGCTTCTGTATATGGGATTGAACCATGAACCCATTATTCCCTGTCTCGCTTGATGAGGGGGCATCATGAGTGTTATCCTCGTCTAATGCTCTTAAATCCTCATAATCTGCAGTGAAAGATTGAAATATGGAAATCAGTTATAACTTAAAAGAAACACTTTTTCAAAATAACTAAGAAAAAGAGAGATTAAGCGAGTAAGCTAAACTCAGATTTCAGCAAGCAAAAATTTAATCATGCCATGCTCTCAAACCTTGCCAACAATCATTTCAAAATTTCGCTAATGCAAATTTTGTGTTAGTCTCAAGTCATATATGACTAGTAGTTATAAATTGCATGTTATCACTGTTAATGAGTCCAACATTTCCAATCTTGGCTTCTGATTATAACCCTTCATCCGAAGTTATAATAGAAAGGGTTGAGAAGTTTTTCATCTCATATTTGCATCATACCCAAAAAATATTGCTAGACCGATTACTTTCACTATCAAGGATCCGACAATCATCAATCGCTGCGGACAATGGCCTTTGGCGGAAGCTTTTTGCTATCTCCTTGCTGACCCTAAAGTTGTCAAGCCATAAGTACCCATATGGACATAAATTCAATTGACTGTCAGTTAATTCATGAGAACTCTATCAAAATGACAGTTCATTTGGATTTTAAATTTCAGATTCAGAAAATACTCAACACTAGCACCCTAAGCCTTTTAATAAAAGTACTAACCAAGCTATAGAAAGTTCCATGATAAAAAAAAAATTGGCACTTGCCCGTAAGCCCTAACACACACACACACCCCTAGGGGACCCACGAATTTGCCCCAAAAACGTTAATTTGTGGCTACTTCCGCTCTAGTTCCTGGGGTTCGAACCCCGCCCTCTCCCCAAGAGGGGAAGTGCCCATACCAACTGAGCTATTGCTCATTGGTGTTCCGTTGTGATATTTGGTTGCAAATGGATAGTACTGCCTGATAAAGAAAGTTCCATGAAAGTATTAACCAAGCTACATTTCAACAAATGGAGAGTAATGACTGATAAAGGAAGTTCCATACAAATACGAAACTAAAATGCAATTATTGTTAAGTTGAGCCAAATAGCATTGAAATGCCTAAGACAACTCATACCTAAATCATCAAAATCACGATCCGTCAAAGCGAGTCGAAGCATGAGTTCTGGTAACTGTTCTCTGGTCCTAGGCACAGGAAGTGGCTCCTCTAAATTCTGCTCATTGTCAGAGACCATATCAGCCTCAGCTTCAGCTTCTTCTGAGTGCTGTTGGCAATTGGCAGATATTGTGAAATATATGGCCATTGCCAATACGCCCAAGAAAATCCAAATCTACAAGTGTAAGCATAACCACATTAAAATTATACAAAATAATATTTCAATCCAGAATTGGCAAGACCGTTTTAAAAAAGCAACAATTAATCACTCAGTCTATAGACATTACCATGTCACTAGAAAACAGTATATGGCTGTATAATACGATGAGTACCAAAGCCACTGCAAGAAGATAAAACATAAATATAATTAGAAAACAGTGTAAAAACTGATATAAAATTCAACACAAATGAATTTAAAAAATAATTTTTAGATATTAGACCTCAAATTCCCTCTCCTACTATGGACTTCTACAAAAATGGAAACCTAAAAGAAATGGGTATGCAAAAAAGTTCAACTCATATCTGCAGAATCTTACAAGATCTTCGATGGTTATGATAATTTTTTACTATAAATGTTGTAGAGTAACAAGGGCTAAATACATGACTAGTATGGTGTACAGGTAATAGTTTCAGATGGTTCAAAACATTTTCTTTATTATTATTATAATTTTTTATTTCATTCTTATTGTTATTTTGAGAGGGAAAGGTGGGATATTGTATGTAACCACTTCACCCAAAGCTTAAGTTGGGGGGGGGGGGGGGGGGGAACCAAAAATTCTATTATGCCATCCAGCCTTGATTATGATTTTTCTATAAATTACTGAAGAATTTTTGGATGTTACACAAAAAGGAAATTCAAAAAAAGAAAAGCTTACCAACAGTAGTAATGAACCACGCAACTGTGCGCCTCTCGGACAGAAGTTCTGTGCAGCCAATCTCGATGTCCTCTCTGTTCCTTCCCATAGCACGGCTCATGCTTGCAAACTAAACAAGCGAAAATTCAGAAGATGATAAATGGGCAACGCAACTTAAGAAACATGCATTTCATGAAAGAGCTTGCATGCAGAAACCATATAAAGGAACAAGAAGGAGATACATATATTGGTTATGTGAAGCAATTTAAGAGAAATGCTTACATGCAAAAACCCAAATCCACAAGAAGAAGGTGCAAATTAGGATAACATTCATGAGATAAATGATGGGTTATGGAGAGTAATTTAGACAGACTTTATTATCAAAAAAAAAAAATTACACATACATTTAATCATATATCCTACACGCAAAAACCAAACTCAACAACAACAGAATTAGGAGAATAACTCAAGATACAATATGGGTATTGGATTGCAATTTAAGAAACAGAAATTTCATTAAACACTTGCCTACAAACACCCAATAGGAGCAGAAGAGAAGAAGGTGATTTAAATTGTGGATCCTTGAAAGGTTTAAACAAGCTCAAGATGTTTGAAGGGCTTTTAGAAGCTGGTGAAGAAAGAGAGAGAAGAGTGAGGGAAGTTATAGTGAGAGAAGAGGAGTGAGAGATGAAAGTTCTGTAATTTGTTTATCTTTCAAAGTGGAAACCTACTTCTGATTGTGCACTGTGAGTGTGGAGGTTTGGTCAAATCACGTGAATCCGGTGTTCCTGGTGTGGATCGTGATATCTTGCTTGCATGCTTGATGGTGGTGAAGGGAATGGAATCCCTGGTTTCGTGTTCACAACATGGTGGTGGGTGAAGAAAAAGGAAGATCAGGTGGTTTGGTGATTGTCAGGATATTGAATATTTACTAAACAAGTTTGGTAGTTTATTGAGCATTTATTAAACGGTAGTTTATTGTTTATTAATTTTACAAGTTTTCGTACACTTGGTAGTTTTCTGTAATTTTCAAAGAATTTGGTAGTTACTTGTCACAATCCCTCAGTTTTTGGTAGTTCTTGGGAATTATGCCATAGATCTATAATCTATTGAGCCAGAACTAACAGAGGAATTCCAGTGGCTATATCTTGGTATTGGACAGACAAGGTCGTCTCACGTCTCACCTTATCAGCAAAGTGAGCTATTGCGGGATTAAAGCGTGGTGGTCAAGGCAGTGACCAATGTTGCACAAATTCATCGTCGAGTGAGAAACCTTTATCGGATTCTATTGTATTCATTCGGATTGTCAAGAATAGTTGGTGAACTCATTTTGAAACATCCTAAAATTTATATTGTGGTCTAAGCATATGAGAAATACATAAATAACTAAGACACCAACAATCTATTGTTGTTTTGTTATAAAACTTATCGTATTCTTTGGTTAGATTTGCTAAAATTATTAGCTTTTGTAATCGTGTATTTATATTTTCAAACAATAAAAAAATTAGCGTAGCCCAACTAATCGTATCCTAGAATTTTGGAAAATTGTGAATCGGTGAATCCGAATTGTATCGTGTCTCATATCCTTATCCAAATCCATGCTACCTTAAGGAGCGACAGTGATCCTATTTTGTTTAACAGATAAACATTCAATAACCATTGATGCGAGGTAATCTCTCTACTATGGACTTCCCTTTCACCCATAATCAATATACTCTTTCTTTACCCCCCCCCCCCACCCCCCCACCACAAAAAATTAAATAAATAAAACGTACGCTTCTACTAATGTAAGGCTATGCTCTTATGCAACAATTTCGTATGCTACGCAGTTTGAGCAAAGATTTTCAGACAGCTAGGTGAACAGCCTCATATGTCTACCAAAAATCTTATCTTTAAAAATGTTCAAATGAATAGTCAAGTGTAAATGGTCTCAAATTAAACAATCTCTTTTCTTTAGAAGTCAAATGGAGTAAAGCAAATGTAAATAACCAAATATGAAACTTTTTCGGGTTCGAAAATATGAAAGAACAAAATATGGTTACCTATGCGATTGAATCTGTTTGCATGAACAAGAAGAGCATTGATGTTCTCTTTGCTCATAGTTGAACCATCTGGAGTTGTATCATTATCCAATGCTCGATGAGTAAAAATCTGCAAAGTAAACATTACTAAATCAGGAAATAAAATGAAATATCAAATTTGCAGAAAAACAAAGACCGGGTGGGGATAGAATCCTACCCATTATTGGTCGATTCGTCTGTGTATAGTAATAGTTAATCCAAGCCCCGAGAGAGACCATGTTTTGATTTGGATTAGTGAATTTACCTGAGCTTACTTTATGTACTTGAACTTACTACAAATGTACTTGAACTTGCTACAAATGGGTTTCATTGTTTCTAGACATCCCTCATATTTTACATCTTAGTACCTAGACTTTTAAATTCTTGCATCTTAGATTCTCTAGAACATTTTAATTGGTTGAACTGTAATATAAAATTAAGCAGATGCATGGGCCCAAAAACAAACAAACTAGAGGTATAGGGACCGAGAGAGACCCTGTTTTGATTTGGATTAGGGAATTTAATTGAGCCTACTCTATGTACTTGAACTTCCTAAAATGGCTTTCATTGTTTCTAGACTTCCCTCATATTTTACATCTCAGTACCTACACTACTAAATTCTTACATTTTTGATTCTTCATCGCATTTTAATTAGTTGAACTGCAATATATCAAATTAAGCATGTGCATGGGCCAAAAAAACACAAACTAGAGATATAGGGACCGAGAGATTCCGTGTTTTGATTTGGATTAGGGAATTTACCTGAGCTTACTCTATGTACTTGAACTTCCTAAAAATGGCTTTCATTGTTTCTTGACTTCCCTCATATTTTACATCTTAGTACCTACACTTTTAAATTCTTACATTTTAGATTCTTTATAACATTTTAATTAGTTGAACTGTAATATATCAAATTAAGCATGTGCATGGGCCCAAAAAAGAACACAAACTAGAGGTATAGGGGCCGAGAGAGACCATGTTTTGATTTGGATTAGGAAATTTACCTGAGCTTGCTCTATGTACTAGAACTTCCTAAAAATGGCTTTCATTGTTTCTAGACTTCCCTCATATTTTACATCTTAATACATAAACTTTTAAATTCTTAAATTTTAGATTCTTTATAACATTTTAATTAGTTGAACTGCAATATATCCAATTAAGCATGTGCATGGGCCCCAAAAAAAACACAAACTAGAGGTATAGGGACCGAGAGAGACCGTGTTTGATTTGGATTAGGAAATTTACCTAAGCTTACTCCATGTACTTGAACTTCCTAAAAATGGCTTTCATTGTTTCTAAACTTCCCTCATATTTTACATCTTAATACCTACAATTTTAAATTCTTACATTTTAGATTCTTTATAACATTTTAATTAGTTGAACTGCAATATATCAAATTAAGCATGTGCAGGTGCAAGCTATCTATATCTTATTATATGTATTATACAAAATATAATAAACTACCAGAAGAAACATGCACTAGTATATTAAAAGTAAATTAAATATAAAATCAAGGTTATAACGGCCATCCATAACTATAAGTTTTCGAACAGATATACATACACAACTATCAGTAAAACACGCAAGAATACAATCTATAGGAGTTTAAAAACAATATGTTGACCGTGTTTGTCATGCTCCAAATCCATACGTATAAATTTTAGCAATTTAAGGCATGACACGGCCGCAATTCCTATCTTTAGAAACTGCAAGGCCTAAAACCATAATTTATAATCAAACTTCTGATGATACATTAAAATCTCAAATATAAATCCTTACAATCAAACTTAGAATTCCCAAGCAATGACTCACTAACTCATCCAAAAATCTCCAAGCGTATCTGAAAAAATTATTAAAATAAGGGGGTGACCAAATCACAGCCCGGTAAGAATAACTCACATACTATAATTTATGCAAGCGAGTAACGAATTAAAAGAAAATGGTTGTTTGTGGTATAAAGAAATGAAATCAATGTAAGAATAACAATAGGATATATGAGATCAGATCATGGATCATAATCATAACAACACCATCATATGAACATAATAATTACAGCTGAAATATAAAATGAATGTCAAGAATATGAGAAATGGGGATGAGTTAAATAATTTATAGGCATGAGCTACCATTTATTAACCAATGGCCAGGTTATCACTTACGAAAGTGGTGATTGGTTTGGCCTACAACAGCAAATACCCTGGGGCCTACGGCGTCATATCCACATGGCGCTGGCATAGTTAAACTCATACCCATATGCATCTTATAAACTAACTAACTCAGATGTACGCCTTAGGAAGGGACAATAGATCAATTGAACATATCACAAATCATGGTGATATAAATAATAATTATCTCAATAATCTATACTGACTATGAAGTTGAGTATACAATAATCGTCAGCTATGAGTATAAGCATATGGTAATTTGATCATTTGCTAGGGAACATAAATATGATTACAAACAATTGAGCAATCGGGAATAGAAACATATGATAATAAATTACAAAAATTTATGAACATAGTAAAGGATAAGTAACAACGACGATACCATAAATTATAATATATGAGTATATACTTACTTTGATCGAAGACACCACCTAGCTCACCATGACTCCCAAAATAAATCGCAATTATTACAACATCCTATAATGAGATATACAATTAATATTAATATACAACCATAAATTCCTCAAGTCTAATTAAGTTCTACTCAGAATCCGTCTTATAAATATTTAAGAACACATATTCTTATTATTTATATTTATTTTAAAATTTAATATACTTAAGTGATAAGGTGTTAAAATGAATTATGTACATTATTAGAGACCTAAATATAATTTCCCATGTTGCAAAATACAAATCCTCTCTTGACATCTGAATAAGGACTTGAAATAAATTATAAAAATTTGTAAGGAAATACAATAAACAATTATTCTATGTTATAAACCTATAGTCCAAAGTTGTATAAGGGATAGAAATGAGATATTAATTTTTATTGGGGCCCCAAAAATAATTCTTTTTTTTTTGCATAAATACGGTGGATAAAAATCAATTTAGGAGGTTAAAACTAATTATCTAAAATTTTGGGGACTTTATGATAATTTTTTTCTATACAAAAGATCGAAACATATTACATAGAATTCTAAAAACCTAGAATTAATTTTTCAAATTAATAATTTATTTCATCAAAAGGAGTAGTGGTGTGTGCATTAGATATCTAATTCATTTTACGTCAAAATAGGATTACATATATGTGATTCAAAATTAAAGAACTAAATCCACTTACTAATAAATCATACTATATAAATAAATCTAGCAATCTATTTTCTTTTTCTTTATTTATTTGATATTTAGATTTATCATAAAGATGGTCTCTTCTTACATAAAAATTACATCTTTTGTTTGTATGTTCTAAACTTTTCTTCAACAACATTATATTTAGAATATTCAAATTATATACCTTATAATTATTAATGAAAGAATTATAAGAAAAAATACAAATAAAAAATTGCTTTTGTTCCAAATTTAACGATTATCATGACCTTCGATTCCATACCAAATTCTTCTCATTTAATTGTTTCATTTTCTTTTTGTTTCTTTCTAATTTAAAATGCAAACTTTCACTTTTGTCTCGATGTTCTAGTAAATATATAGATGAAAGGATAATGATATAGGATAGATAATTTCACCTAATAGAATAATTATAACCAAAAGTATTTATTACGAATTTTAACAATTATATTAAAATATCATGTTTTTATCTTTATTTTTACAAAAATCATTTTTTTGTTTACATTTCTTATCCTAATCATAATAAATAGAAATATATAAAAGCTTACCTATATCGCTATATTCTTGAAATAACCTTTAAAAGATCCAAATTCCTTTTCTTTTGCTTCTCTTTCTCTTAATTTTTTTCTTAAATAATTGATGAGAAATATTTATCTTTACTCTTTTATATATATATATATATATATATATATATATATATATATATAAAAGAAACAAAACAGATTATTGATATTGAATCCAGACTGAATATTTAATTTTAATATTTTCTCAATATCTCTAACTTAAGTAAATTTAATTCATATATATTTTTTTAACCATTCTTGATATAAATCTAAACAAAATATTATCTGAATCATAATTGATTTGTTTATATCAAATCCAAATTTGATACATATAACAATATATTTAAAATTTAAAATAGAATCATATATTAGTATAATTAGCAAATATAAATATCTAACATTTAGATTATTTGTTATTTTTGGTATTGTTATCATTATGATGGTTATATTATCATAATTTTTTCAGGTTATTACAGTTTTTATTAAAGTCGGTTTTCATAGATTCCAGTTCATCATTTGCATCAATTTGGACCTTTAATCCTTCCAACTCTAGTTTCTTATGAGAGAGATTTGAAATGTATAATATTCTTGTATTTTAGAAGGTATCAAAATTGTCTACTTTTTTATTTCTCAATCCTCTATGCTATGTAAAAGCATATAACACATCCAATTTGGGCCGACATGGCCTAAGTTGTGGGCACGACAGAATATCCAAGTGTCTAATACATGTCGAACATAGACACAACGAGCAAAGAGAAGTATTCATGCTTTCTAGCATACAAATACCATAGCTAGAACTTCATTTAAGATTGAGAATAGATTCTCATGAAAATGCAAGCAAATAATTAAAAAATAATCATAGAAAATGAGAAGAATTACCTCTTGCCACCGCCGTACTTGTCGCTAGTGGTGTAACTGAGCCGAGCTTGATTGAGCTGGTCTATGTCCAAGCTCGGCTCGGATTAATTTTTCCAAGCTCGAACTCGGCTCGAGTTCGCCACGAGCTAGGCAATGAAGGTTTGGGTTTGGTTCGTCGACTTGCCGAGCTTAAAACGAGCTGTAATCGAGCCTTCTTCCGTCGATTTTCGTCGAGCTTGAAGTTCGAGCGATGGCAAAAATATGGTACTAAAAAGGAGGTAGCACGAGTAGATGACGGAGAAATGAAAAAAAATTGACCTAAAGATCTCCTGTTTTGTAAAGAGGGAACATTTTCCCTACAATCTTGAGCGAGATCGATCATATGGAATTTGAGAGCTGCAGGAATGGAGGAGAAAGATGAGGATGGCGTGAGAGCTGCTGTAATGGAGGAGAAATATGAAGTGGGGAATAACTTAGAGATTTGATAAACACTCCTTCTAGAAAGATAGATGCATCACTATCCTGCTTTCTTTGCTTAGATTATAAGCATTTAAAATGAGAGCATAAGCTTTTATACAAGAATTAACTATATCACATACTAAAATTCTTAATCTATAAGGTTAACGGGCCGGACTCAGCTGCTAGCGAATGAGCCAGTCTGAGCTTCAGTTCGGCTTGTTTATTTAACGAGCTATGATTTCTGGCTCAAGTTCGGATCATTTATAAATGAACCAAACATGAAGCTGATAGTAAGCAGAACCCGAACCAAACACGAGCTGGCTTGTTTGCTAATCACGCCTGCTCGTCGCTGGAGGCCGAACATGTTGGAGTCACTACTAAGCTATTGTCGGTGTTGTCGTTGTCGATGGCGGCCGCCCGTGAGCACTTCTTGCTCTCGTTAGAGATTCTAACTCATTGAAAGAAGAGAAATGTATTAATAGGGTTGGATTTGGGTTTGAGTTGCATGCGGATTGGGTTTGTTTCCATACCCGACCCGACCTGTTTAACTTAACATTATTGTTTTACCCTTTGGTATAGTATCAATATCATCATATAAGCCTTTTTCCTTTCAAATTGGGGTCTGTTATGGGGAAAAAGCTTAATGAAAGTATTGACAAAGTTTAACAACCGGCTATTCATCTGACATTAACCTTTTGTGCCACATTTATTTCCTTATGGTTTTGCAAGTGCATATATATGAACTTTTGGTCTTTGGCTTTGTCTTGGATGAAATCGTAATGTATTAGTTGATTGCAGGACTTTAAATAACTAATTGATGCAAAAGTTGGGTCATTAAAATCTGTAACCCTCCGATTTAATCATATGCAAATTCTCTGCTATTACACAAATAGGCACCCCCATCCCTCCAAGGACACCTATTTCTTTTTCAACATAACTTTTCCTTTTTTTGTTGTTGGCTACTGTTATGAAAACTTTATGTAGAAGGATGAATAGAAGGATATGCGACAATGTTGATAACATCGTGGGTTATGAAAATTTTAGAGATGACCAAACAATATTGGAAAATATAGATTAGCTTTTGTAACCACATGAGTATAAAAGAATGAGTAAGAATAATAAATATTACTATGCTTTATTTGAGTTTGTTATAAAACTCAAACAATGAAAGTGTGATTGACACTAAGATAAATATGTAAAATTTATGGAGAAATGTATGGGACGTTTTCTATTTTTAGAAATGAAACTGTAACATCAAGCACCATGGTTGTCAGAGTTAGTTGTTCACGATTGAAAATTCATGGAGCACATAGAGATGATTATGAAGGAGAATTTTTCGGGACGAAGAGGAAAGAGAGAAAAACAAAAAAGAATACTAGGAAAGATAGCCTTCACTTCAGAGTTTATTTCATGATCAACAATCAGTCATTAATTAATTAACAGTCGTTTTTTCAGCACAAAATAAATGTATTTATAGGCGCCAAAACGTTTACTTCTAATTTAACTAAAATTCCTAATCCAGCATGAATTTCTAATTAAAGATAAATACAAAGGTGTGGTTCAAATACTAGTCCAAATAAGAACACACAAAAAAAAAAGATTTATCTTAATCAAGGTTTAAAATCCCGGTATTGAGATTAGTATCAGAGGATCAATTTTGGGATTGGAATCAACATTCTCGACTGATATGGCCATATCAAATCAGAATATCAGATTTTATATCATTTGAGAAAAAGAATTTTAAGGAATTTGACGAAATTTTTAAATTATCATTTAAAGTGACTATTAGTTTAAAAACCACTATTGTCGTTGCACATAAATATATTATCGGGGATGATTAAAATATACCAAGCACATTAATGCAATATTCCTTGGAATTAAATACTTGGGCATCATATTCCCGGGAATATGAGAATTCCCAGTGATTTTCCATTCTATGTACCAAGCGCCCCCTCACTGTCTTAGACTCAATAATCAATGACAATGATTCATATAGTTACATATGAAGCACGGATACTCCAAACAGTCCCGCGTATCATCTCCAAATGTGTATCGGATACCGATACTCTCGGAAAATCGACTTGAAAACGCGAATCCCCTATTTTTAATTTAAATAAATCAAAAAAAATTAGAAACTTTGGGATACTTCTCAATTTTCGAATCGGATACCTCACCCAATTCATGGTGGTTATTTTTTCAATTCGAGACTGATATTTGACCCCAGTACCTTTTACCTTTAACTCCAATACCTCTAGGGTTTTTACAAAATCGACAGATTCTAAAACTGGTCCTGCATCCCTCTTGGATCTAAAACCCCGTCGGAGATCACACACGACTTAAGATCTCGCCACTGCCTCCCCTGATCGGTTAAAATCAGCTCTCTCTGGTTTATGACTAGATTTACAATTTAATATTATGATACTCTATTTTTAATTGTTCAATTGAAAGTAATTAAAAGATATTTGAGAGAATTAGTATATGATGGGATAGAATTAGTATTTGAAATCAGAACATTTTGATATAGACCATGATAAATGAGAATGCTACCATTATTTTCTTAGAATAGAATACTAAAGTGTTAATTGAATATATGTAACGTAATCTTACCCTTCTATTTATTTATATATTTATGTATATCAGTGTTCAAAAAAACAGTTTAAACGTCCGTTTAAACGTAAACGGTGACAAAACAAACAGTAAAGTCATTAAACTGTCAATTATGCGGCGTTTACACGGTGATTACATGGTTTATACAGTGACTAAACGGTGTTTATCTAATTTTAACAGTATTTAAATGGTGTTTATCCAATTTAAATAGTGATTATACGGTTTGATATTTTGTTGATTTTGAAGTTGTTTGTAGCCCGTAGGCCTTTTGTGTTTGCTTATGTTTATGTGACAGTGAATAGTGACATAAGACATTTATATGTTATTTTGGTGTTATGCTTTTAGGTTTTAGCATGTATGCTTCAGTGTTTGTTTATGTTTATGGAGTTTCATGTTGCATTACGGTGTAATTTATGTTTTGGTATAAGCTATTTTTTGTTGCATAGCGAACGTTATATATTGTGTTTCAAAAAATTCCATTGCCAAGAATGCATACCTGGTGGGATTCGAACCCACAATCTTCCGATTTTGTTCGGATGCCTTGCCATTTAGGCCACGGGTATATTTCAAATTTTCAATATCTATAATCCTATATATTTGTCATAAATTTATATATAATAATTATACTAAAATAATATAAAATATTTATGATCGTATAATCTGTATAAAACATTTAATCATCGAATAATCCGATTAAATGCTAAACACATTCCGAACGAATAGTGAACGAATACATGTTTTACAACATTGATGTATTTTTTAAAAATAAGCGCGCGCGCACACACGCACACACATACACATATATATATATATATTGTTAGAAAAATTCAATATAAAACCGTATCCTGTATCAAAGGTTTTTGGAAAATTGTGTTTCCGCATATCTGCATCGTATCGTATCAGATACTCGTATCCATTTCAGTGCTTCATAGATAGTCACAATGGGCAGTGACCACTAGCCGCACTTTCTTGCTCTCTTCTAGCTGACCCTATTGTTAGCTTCAAATCCAAATGACTATCACACCGAATTCACGAAATTCCATCAAAATGACATTAATATGGATTCTCAATTCCAGAATGAAAAAATACAAGATTAAAACCATTCAAGCCTTCTAATAAAATGGGTGAAAAATGGAAAATAACTCCAGATTAAAAATATGATAAATCACACTAAAAATACCTTTAGCTGTCATTTTTTCACTAAATAACCATAAAGTTTTTATTCAAGTAACTCCATTAAGTGCTACATTTTCAGGTACTTTAGTGAAAGAAATTCCCTTAAAACTAAATATTTAAGGGATTTTTCTGTATTGATAATATTTAAGGTAGTTTAGTAAACAAAAGAAAAGGGCAAGGGTAGTTTACTGTAATTTAGCCTATCAACTATATATCCACATTCTGGGTTTGCAGAAAGCTGAAACGCGACCGTGTTTAAGCTGTGCCAAAATAACCAAATTGAAATGAATGCCTAAGACAAAATCATACCTAAACCATCAAAATCGCGATCTGTCAAAGCAAGTCGGGGCTTAAGCGCAGGTAACTGCTCTCTGGTCATTGATGCATGAAGCCGCACCTCTATATTTTGCTCATTGTTAAGAACAGTATGAACCTCAGCTTCGGCTTCTGCTGAGCATTGTTGGCAACTTGCAGATATTGCGAAATATACAGCCACCGCCGAAACGCCTAAAAAAATCCAAATCTACAAGTGTAAACATAATCACACAACTTATAAGGAAATGTATTTGATTCCGAATTGGTAATACCCAGTAAAAATCAACCATTTAACCACAAAAATGCAGTTGATAGGCATACCAGGTCGTGAGAGAACAGTAGCGGGATGTTTAATATGATGTGTATCAACGCCACTGCAAGAAGATAAACATAAATAAAATTAGACAACAATGGGGAACGAACACAAAAGAATTAGGAAAAAACTCCAATACCACATTCCGAATTCTCTATTAGTTTTAGGGAACACGTCCTGATCATAGAATTTTTAATCTTTCCTTTAGATGCTTCAAATTCCATCTACTGCTTACTTTAATCTGAGATGTTCACCTCTTCCAATCTGGTTAACTCTTAAGGGCTGTTAGCCACAAACATATACTTTATCTGCTGCAAATATATGGAAAGCTAATAGAGGAAAAGGGTAGGTAAAAATCTGCGGAGTTTTACAAGTTATAAGATGGTTACTATAACTTGCTACATAAATCTTATAAACAGGACCAAATACACGACAAGGAGGTGTAAAGGTATTAGCCCCCCCCCCCCCCATCTTTTTCCTTTTTTTTTGTTTTGTGCAGTGTAAAAGGTGGGATCTTGTTGGTAATTACTTCGCCCAAAAGCTTAAGCTAGTGAGTGGTGGACCAACGATTCTTTTACACCATACAACACAGATTAGGGTTTTTCTTTTTCGCCTTTTTTTGCCCCTAAATATTACAGGAGAATTTTGGGGTATATATAAAAAAAACAAAATTCAAATGAAAAGACAAGCTACCAACAGAAACCATGAAGGCATGAACCATGTGAATGTGCGCCTCTTGTATAGAAGTTCAGTGCAGCCCATCTCAATATTCTATATGGGATGTGAAGCAATTTGCGTTACAGGCATTTCATCAAACAGGTTGCATGCAGAAACCCAAATCAACAACAACAAGAATAAGATGCAAATTTACGACAATGACTCGAGATATAATAAATGGGTTTGGATTCCTATTTTAGATACAGGAATTTCATCAAACAGCTTACCTGCAAAACCCCAACTCAAAGAAGAAAAAGATGTATCTTCTGGGTCTTTTAAGGGCTTGTGGAAGATGATGAAAAAGAGAGAGGAGAGTGAAGGAACTTTAGAGAGAGAGAGAGAGAGAGAGAGAGAAGAGGAGGATTGTTTGTCGAATAGCCATGGTTGTTGAGCTTGAGGACAATTTGAATTGTAAGGCCCTGTTTGCATATGGAGTTGGGCTAATTGCAGTTTAGGTCCTGTTTGCAAGGCCGGCAGTTTAGTTACTGTTTGGGAATGAAGATGGGCTAACTGCAGTTTATTTTTAACTACGGTTTGAGGATGGTCTGCAAACCTCAAACTCCAATGTTAGATTTATTTCAACTTAAATCGGATTGGAGTTGAGATAAGTATGATTTTGGGCTGAAAATTTTGCAACTAAACAAGGCAAAGTTAACACTTTAAAGTTTTCTAATTTTACGAAACCACGGTTTTAAAATATTAACTTCATTCTCAAACAAGGGTCATACAAAACTTTGGTCAGATTGGAGTTGAGATAAGTGCAGTTATCTTAAATTTTAGGCTAGCTGCAGTTATCTCAACTCCAAAATGATTGTCAAATAAAGCAAAGTTAGCATTTTGGAGTTATGCTGTTAGATTATGAGATATTTGAATATAACTGTATTAAAAATCATGGTTATCATAAATCAGGGCCTAACTGATGCCTTGAAAGAAAACAGAGGAAGATCTCGGATGTCTATGCAAAGCCCCCATTCTTAGGATTGCGAACCTCCGATTGTAGCCTCTACTATTTTCTATGCTATTATGAGACCTTGGCCATACTTCAAAAATTGATACTCATAAGTGGGAACTCCCTAGCTCGTGATACGTGGCAGATGACGTGTCCCGGGGCTCACGGAAACAAGGCAAGCACCATGCACTGGAGGTATTCCCCGAGCTATCGTCCTAAAGCATGACCAGACCTTCTATGGATCCCTGAACACTCCTATGCACGCCTTATAAATGACCATGGGCTCTCCTCCGAGCCCTCCAACACGCTGAGCTTCCTCAGCCCTCCCGGCTCGCCCCTAAGCTATCACAGAACCGAGCTTCATCGGCCTCCCGCTCACCTTGAGCCTCCCGCCGAGTTAAGACTCCCCGGTTCTACCGATCAACCAAGAACGCAGAGCCCAAGCACCTCCGCCACGGCTCCGCGGATCTCGCCAGACGCGAGATATCCGCCACCCCACGATCCCGCGTTCCACGCCGCCGTATCCCCTCATTAACGAGTGTATCTCATCATTAATGGAAGGATCCCGTCATTCACGCAGGCATAACGCCATGGGCGTAACCGACGGCGAAGATCTCGCGCCAGCTCGCTCCAAGCGACCACCATAAAAACCCCTCTCTCAGACGACTCAAGTAACGCAATTTTATTCCAATAAGCCGCTACTCTGCCCAAATTTCTCAACTAACTTGATCGTCGGAGGGTCCACGGTGGTATAACCACCCCAGGACTTCTTTTGTAGATAGCTCGACTTCGCCTCACAACAAGCCCACTGAGATCCACATGCTTAAGGAGGCAACTCTCAACACCAATCTCAGCCGTTCACCAACGCTCGCGACAGATCGATGGAGGACAACATCTGAAAGAGATCCTAACCTCCATCAGTTGGCGCCATCTGTGGGAATTTGATTTTTCCACCCATCAAAAGTTGATCTTCCGCTCTCGACTACATAGCGAGCGAAGACCATAGTGATCCCAGCACAAGCCGCCGCCCTCCCCACAACAGAGGCGCGGACAGATCTACTCCCCCACCGAATGCCATCTATGCCCTATCGGTAAGGATCGATAGGTTCGCGTCCATAGTGGATGCCCTTGTCCGCGTCCAAACGGCGGGCCCAGCCCCCAAAGTCGCCGTTCCCTCGCCCGAGGATCATGACCTCCGCAGAAGGGGAGATGACGCCGCCCACGCTGGCACCGCTGAACAATGTCTTGCTCACTCCGGTGACTACAGGTCCCCCGCGGCGACAGATTGTATGACCCGCTGGGCGACACATGGCCCCACGCCGCAGTATCATGAAAGAGCTCATCGCCCTGAGGCCCGTCGCGTTCCCGTCCCTCCCGAGGAGGTATCGGTCAGCTCACCTGCACCTAGGCATGACCGACACCCCTCCCTCGACAGGATCACACGAACGGCACTCGCCGCAAGGATTCAAGGAGGACCTCGCCAGGGGACCTGAGGAATCTGATAGAACAGAACCGGAGTCGCGGCTAGGCACAGGCCACAAGCGGGAAGGGCCACTACTCCGACTACGTCGAATCCTCGGGGTATCAAAATCGTCTCGACGCCCTCGAAAAGAAAATCGAGGGTATACATCGAGAGGGTCACTCGTCGAGCGAGGGGGCCGGGTATGCCACCGACTCGCTTACAAAGCCCTTCACCAAAGAGTTGCTCGCCGTACACGTCTCATCCAGAAACAAACCTCCTAAGGTGGCCCTCTTCGATGGGAAGTCCGACCCGAAGGACCATCTGGACGAATTCACGGCGGGCATGAGCTTCCAAGATAACTCCGACGCTGCCCAATGCCAAGAATTTCCCGCCACTCTCATCCGGGCTGGACGAGACTGGTTCCGAGGACTCACGCCACGCTCCATCTCTACCTTTGATGAGCTGGCCGCCCAGTTCCTCGGACATTTCGTCGGGAATAGAAGACAGAAGCGGATTGTCGATTACTTCTTCACCATAAAGAGCGAAGACAAGGAATCCTTTAAAGGATACGTCACTCGCTTCTACAATACTCTTCTTGAGGTTCCCGAGCACCAGGATGAAACTGTCATCACCACTCTGAGGTCGGGTCTTAGGCACAAGGAGTGGCTCCGCTCCTTTGCTTTGGCGCAACCTAAGACCATGGTCGAGGTAAAAAGTTTGGACCGAGCAGGAAATCCAACTTGATGTTAGTTGTATGTATGCCCTAGAGGCCATTATTGTACATGAGATGTATATTATAGTGCATGCTGGGACATATATAGGGAGGACTTTCTTGCTCGACATGATAGTACGCTATCTGGTTGCTCTTTATCTTAACATGTATACTTTCTGTCTCTCTGTTACATATTGATAAAGCCCTTAGGATGTGTACTCGACTTCCAGGATTATGATGCAGATCATACTAGTAGGGCCTGGGTAGTCCATGAGTTCATCCTTCAATGTTCCTAGTCGTGGGAATATCGAGACGGGACATTGATATTCCAGAGTAGACTAGCGTATATTTTCTCGACCCATGTGATAGGCGATGGATGATCCCATATCCATTGGTGTTTGACATCAGAGATGGTATACGGGTGCTCAGTGGAGACTGGGTACACTGAATGAACTCGCCGAGAACTCCTAGATGGTATTATATCTCACGTCAGATAGCAGTTCTTTGGTGACACTGGTGCAGGTTAGTCTGCTGACCCGAGATCATCATAGAGTCTTGTATGGCTCCCACTGTGCTTTGATTTCCACCCTACCATGGCTCTACTGAGTCGTGCAAACAGGTGATTTTTGGATACAGTCCCGAGTAACATGGAAGCAATGAGCGATAGGAGGGGATTCGTCTCTCCCGGTATTGGGGGTTGATATTGCGCTATGCTCGATTGGTCATAACTGAAATCCCTGGACAGGGTAGATGTGATTTACTGGTAAGTGTTATCAGTAGTTTCACGCCCGTTATGGACCTTACATCAGCATGACTTATCAAGCTACCGGGGTCTGACGTTTACCACCCCTAGGCGAGATATGCGACATATCAGACAAACAGACCGGACTGTGCGGTAGTGTTACTGATTGGATTCACAGGAGTATGAGCAGGGTTTCTTGTTGATCTTCTGATCGCTTAATACCCGGGTGGTCGTTACGTTTAGCATGTCTCTTGCGGCTTATGGGTGTTTGATATGATTATCACCTACTGCCCGCGTATTGACGAGTCTTTAGAGTCCTACACAGAGGTTTCCTGGCTCAGGCAAAACGGAGTAGGAGCACATATGAAATATGTGCGGGACCGAGATTAATATGTGTATTTGATACCGTATTCTATTCTCGCGATTTATATCATCGGTCGGTTATATGCGATATAGCCGGGTTATCGAATCAAGTGTTGATTCGATAAATTGATACAAGTGATATTAGTCGGTTATATGAGATATGACCGGGTCATTAAATCAAGTGTTGATTTAATAATTTAATGTATAATTATATATTTAATATATTACTTTAAATTAACTAGTATTGGCTCACTTAAGATTTTTTTTCTCACTTGATTATGTATTAAGTATATATGTGATATATACTTGTGTATATGTTTGTGTCATGCTTGATGCCACATGCAACATGGGTGTATGAGACTCACACCATGTTATATGATAATGGAGGGTTTTATTTATTTTAAGTTAATCAAATTAGTTGGAAATTAGTTTATGGATGAAGCTTGGAGAAGCTTGGAGAATCCATTGACTAAGTCAACTAATTTGTCTTGCTTAAGATATTTACTAACCTAACCATTATCCTAACACAAGGTTAAGTCTCTATAAGGGTTTAATATATGATATTAACTCACCCATGGTTGCCTCATTCACTACTTGATTTTCTTTAGTTCATTCTTCTTCTTCTTCATCATCTAAACCCAAAAGCTTTCTAGGTTTTTTTGGAAAATGGTGAAAATGAGTGAGAAACTAAAATCTAAAGTGAGCCCACTTCTTATTTCATCATCCTATAGACTTACTTGGGTATTATAGGGTGTTCTCTTCATAAAGTTCATGACCTAGTGAAGGATTAACTTGAGTTTGAGTCTCCTCGACGTAGATCATCTTCGGCCTCGAAGACTACGAGCAATCTTGTTCATTTCTCCGAGGGAACCCATACTAGAGTTCAGGAGATCCGTGATCGCAGCGAAAGGACGTCAACACGGAGCTTTAGAAGTGAAGGACCGGGTCTACAAAGGTTGTATTCTTGTTCACTTCTCTTTGTAATGGTTGATTACTAGTTTTGTTACCCTAGTTTTCTAGTTCGATTCCTAGCTTGATTGCTTAGCACCCCCTAAATTTTTTTTGTTGTGGCATATGTGATGCTTGCAAACCCTAGGCTAGGTGTTGAGGAATCCCAATATGGTATCAGAGCCTAACTAGAAACTTAGACGATGTTAGATTAATACGAAACCGAAACAATTCCGTAATACAATTTCTGCAACCCTGCAAATATGCTCTCTGTTGTTTTTTCAAAGTTGTGGAAAAAAAATTCAAACAACTGCAGAGTAATGTATATGATACATATAGTGCACAGAACAAAAACGAGACCATTTGCTCGGATTTCACCCGAGCACTATCCCCAAATTTCCGAGGAGGCCGGCCCCTGAGGCTCCAAATCGTGTTGATTTTGTTCTGTGCTCTGGTCTGCTTATTTTGGGGTTTCAGGTATTGTTTGTTTAGTCCAAAATTGCATGTGATGTAAATTTTGATAAAGGATTAAAATGGAGTGTTTCGTAGTCATATAATTTAACATTGTTATTGTAACCTAGGCTATGTTTAACAGTTCGAACGAACTTCAAACATCACCCCATGACCCTCTCTGAAATTTTCCAAGAGTTGGAATTTTCTAAGTTAAATTATATTCGATGGTCATGCAAGTAAGTCTATGGACCTTCTAGAAGAACAAAAACCTTAACTCGATTTTATGCCCTTGGAACCGCGACTTGAACCCTAGGGTTTGCCGTAGTTCCGCAGTGTCATAGGTGAGGCGTTGGTTTGACCCTTTTACGGCCGGATCATAAGTACTGTGGCACATTTTGGATACTTTAACTTTGCTCAAGTGTTGAGCTAATCGGATGATGTGGGTGTTGGTTGATTCGGTCGAAACGTTTAACATCGTCTAGTATATCCTGATACAATAATTGAAATCCACAGTATTTGAATTTTATAAATCTAGCAATTTAGTTTCATTTGATCGGTTGCCATGAGATTTTGATGCGATCAAAAGTCCGTCGTAATCACGTTGTGTATGCGGATACTCGCCGGGTAACATTATTAGATAACCACGCCCCATAGCCCCGACCAAATGAATGTAGGAGAACCCCATCGCTAAAAGCATCCATTCGGGTGCTCGCGGCAGCGATGTTCCGCCTTAGTGCACTTCGTCGACGGCATCGTGGGGTGCAGCCGTCTACTAAAGTTTCAGACGAGCATTCGATCAGGATGTCGGGAATCTTGTTGAATTGCCCGACTAGTTATTGGAAAGTGTTTTCAATATCGAGACTAAAATGTGAGGTTTATAATTGTTAGGCATGTGATGTCTAAGGAATTCATTTGGTTAGGCATGTGATGTCTAAGGCGGTTGCGGATTCCAACTGTTGTAGTTTTTTGCTTTCTTTTCTGTGACCGTAAGTGTAATATGTGGGGTATCGCCGGCTTCGTTGCTATACGTCAACGACAATTGGGATACGCATATTTACTTACGTTGATGACATGTGATGTTATGTGTTGCTGTGATATGTTATATTGGATTGCCGTGTTTGAATAGCCGGGAGGTTTTATGTGAGATGGGAGTTTTTCATTTTCCTTCATGTAAAATTCAATGTATGTAATATTCTTTTATTAGGGCACTTCCGGATTGAGGAAGATGTCACCGTTGATGTATATTATTTACTTTTCCGCATTAGGATAGACCCATGGAGGGGCGCACAAGTAACCGGGTTCAAGAGTCCAATGGGAGACCATCTCGAGGAGTCGAGTCCGGGTCTCCTAACTCTAGAATTGGTAGGGTTGCTTGCCGCTCTCGTAGGGGTCTAGGGATGTGGGTTTGGCTATTCATCACGACCATGGAATCCGTGTTTTATACAGGCTCAAAATAAAACACGGATATCCTAGTATATTCTATATTTCATATATTGTTTTCTGCTGTGATATCTGTGATGTGATCATTTGATATGTTGAGATGGATACATTATATAGTATATATGATATATTATAGACGTTGCTTATATTTTACACCCGCGCTAGCCATGCCCCACTCTGCCGTTAGTTACCTAACCTAACGGTGCATGACGGGACATTAAGGCGAATGCGGATGGCATAAGCGCACGTTGTATTTATCTGTGATGCTTAGGTAACTTAAATGATGGGACATTCATTAATGAGATTAATGAAAGAAAATAAACCTAATGATGTTGTGGAATCAAATTTTCAAAAACATGTAGCTCCAGTTGTTGCTTTGCATAGCGGTATTCCTTGCAGAATATCCATCACCTTATTCGATAAGGAAAGGGCCGAGATCCCTTCACCGGGAGTGACCTCTTTAGCAATAACTGGCAGATACTACAACTCTCGGTTTGTCTTTTGATTGCTTTTCTAGTTCTTGCTTTACATAGTAGTATTGTGAATATCCTGCACCTCATTCGACGAGGAAAGAGCCGAGATCCCTTCACCGGGAGTGACCTCTTTAGCGAAACTAGCAAAAACCTCAAAAACACTCCATTTAAAACCATTTGATTCCACAACGATATCAAGTTCAAAGCGTTAAAATGTTTTCTTAAAAACCATCCGCAACCCTCCGTCATTTTAGGAAGTAGAGTACTTAGTATTCGTGCTACGTTTGTTGACCTTAGCCAAGGCGTAGTGTGCGGTAGCTAAGTGATGTCTTCCTACACAGCATATGATGCGATTAGTTAGGATAGTCATGTGACTTTGTTGACCTTAGCTAAAGGTCATCTGGGTGGGTCTAATTAATCACGAAATGACGGGTAGAACTTGACTAGTGCTTATAATTTGTTGACCATAGCCAAGGTCATAAGTGCTAGGGGTAAAAACCATTATCGGGAGTTTCAAGTGTTGAAATTTGCAATGAGATTGCATATCTTCTAAAAGATAGTTGGATCCTAATACCCACTGCGAGTAATTGTTACTCCTGGAAGAGTTTTGCACTTTACAATTAGCCAATCAAGTAGGTGTCTAGAAAGGTGTCAATGGGGTTACGCCCCTGGGAAAACGAGGTTTATTTTAATTAGGTCCGTGCGAAAGCACGGGGAACCTCCCTCAAAGTACCGGCACTGGCCTGGCTGAAAGATTGGCGAACTTGTAGGGTGCAATTAATCCCGGCTAGTCTTTCCTTTTAAGGTTTGAAAGAAGATTTGATAAAAACAGTGGGAGCCATCTTGATTAGATAAAATACATAACCAATCTAATGTTGCAAGAGCGCACGCAGAGTGTTTTCTTCTCTCTCTCTCTCCAGGTAGCGACCATGTCACGCCTTAATCAAGATAATAATATGGATGTATTGACCGAACCCGCTTGTTGTACTGAGCTGGGGAACGTTGGTCCCGCTCAAACTTATAATTGTTATAAGACCGAGCAGGAAATAGGGGAATACCAGGATTCCCATGCCGTCCAAACGAAGGAAGTGCATAATGGTGCATCTTCTTCGGGTGTGTTCGTTATAAAGAACTGCTTCTCAGTATCCTCTACGTCTTGGGTATGTGATACCGGATTAGGATCCCGCATATGTAAGATCCCGCATATGTAATCTGTTACATGGGCTATAGATAGGTAGAGAACTGAGAATAGGGTGATATGTCTCTAAGTATAGAGATTGGTGCAATTGTTGCAGCCAAATCACTTGGCAGATATCACTCTGTATTACCAAATACATTGATTCTAAACGAATGTTATTAGATACTGAATCTGATATACAACATCATATCAGTCTCTTTATTTAGTAAAGAAGGATATAATTTTGTATTGTTGGATAATGTTTTGAACATTTCCTATATCAAAATGTTGATCGGTTCAGGCACGTCATCTAAAAGCATATGCGTTCTAAATCAAACCACGGTTCTTGACGTACTGAACACACACAAGAGCAAGAGTTCAGAAATGAACGAATCTTTCTTGAGGCATTGTAGACTAGGTCATATCAATGCGACCCGACTAGCTAAGTTACATTTAGATGCATATTTAAATCAGTTTGAATTTACATCTTGTGAAACTTGCCAGTCATGTCACAAAGATAAGATGACCATAGCTCCGTTTACTTGAAATAGAGAAAGGGTTAGTGAACCCTTAGGACTGATACATAGTGATGTATGTAGGTCCCCTGTCTATACTTGCCAGGATTGGTTCTTTGCACTTCCTTACATTCATTGATGATCTCTCAAGATTCGGACACATGTTCTTGTTGAAACACAAGTCTGAATCTTTTGAGAAATTCAATGAATATAAGTCAGAAGTCGAGAACCAAAACGGGTATAAGTATTTATATCCTATGATATAATCAGGGAGGAGAATATTTGTGCATGGAATTCCTGGACTATTCTAAAGGAGAATGAGATTCTCTCTCAGCATTACTCCTCCGTATACACCACAGCACGTCGATATATCGGGACGGAGCAATCGCACCCTATTTGATATGGTGCGCTCTATGATGAGTACTACTGAGTTACCTATTTTCTTTTGGGAGTTATGCACTTGAGAAGCAGCATACCTATTGAATTGGGTTCCAATCAAATCAGTGCCTACCAATCCATATGAGATATGGTATGGGAAGAGCCCATCTCTTAAGCAAGTTAAGATTTGGGTTGTCCGGCCTATGTCTAAAAGCAAAATCTGGACAAGCTCGAAGCAAGGTTGTTCTGTAGAACTGGAAGGGGTTCCAGCTATACAAACTACAGCTAATGATTTGGCAGAACCAGAGAATTCAATAGTTCCCGACGAACCTCAGCCTCTCCGCCGATCTGGTAGGGTTCCTCATCCGCCTGAGAGATACTTCGGTTTCTCGATGACAGTGGGAGCGAGGATTTCATCATATGATGATGACCCAACTAGTTTCGAGCAGGCCATCAAGAGTGGGGACTCTGTAAGAATGGCTGGATGCTAAGCGATCTGAGATAGAATTTATATACACCAACAAAGTATAGACTTTGGTTGCTATATCTGAAGGGTTAAATCCGCATCAGGAGTAAGTATATCTTGAGAAGATTACTTGGTGTAGATAGAAAAGTTGAGACTTTCAAAGCTAGACTTGCTGCAAAAGGTTCTCGTCATTGACCAGGCATGGTTAATGATGAAACCTTTTCTTCAGTACCTATGCTTAAGTCCATTCAGATCCTACTTGCCATTTGCTACATACCATGACTGCGATATCTGGTGGTTGGGTGTCATGACTACTTTTCTGAATAGTGATTTAGAAGAGAGCGTCTATAAGAACACAGCCAGAGGGCTTCGTAAACAGTGGGAGCAGCAGAAATGTGTGCAAGTTGCTTTATGCGTTAAAGCAGGCATCGTAGAGTTGGAACGTCTGTTTTGATGTGATAGTCAAAGCGTTACTTCATCAAAATAGTAGATGAATCTTGTATATACAAAAAGGTAGTAGAGAGTAAGGTGGTCTTCCTCGTATTGTACGTGAATCACATACTTTGGATAGGAAAGGTGTTTCTTATGCTACACTCGGTCAATCTCCTCTTATCACATTGATTCTCCATATAGGATCAAGGTGATACCTCCTAAAATCCTGGGTTCTGGATCTATGAAATAGATCTAAGTGGATGTTAGGATTCTTACTAGGTATAGTGAGAGGGTATCAATCGATCCTGGGGAGAATCACTGGATAGCTTCCAGGGTGGTAAGGTCGACTGAATATCAGTCACAGGCATTGTCTTTACCCTCAGTGGAGGGACGGTATGTTGGAAGAGTTCCAAGCTAGATACCGTGGCAAGCTAGATACCGTGGCAAACTAGACGATAAAGGCTGGATACACCACTACCAAAGATACTACCAAAGAGGAAGTCTGGGTGTATATTTGTTCATGAGATGAACAAGGTTCCTACCATTGTGTGACAATGGAGGTGTGGCTTTTTGGCCTAGGAACCCCGGTCCCATCAGTGACCTAGACATATTTTAAAACAGTATCACCTGATCATGGAGATGGTTGATCTCCAAGAGATCGAGATTAGGAGAGTAGACTCAGAGGTTAACACGGCGGATCCACTCACTGAGGCCTTTCCTGCGAGAGACTTTTATAGGGTGTTAGGTATGCTATACTACAACAACTGAACTTAGTGTAAGTGGGAGATTGTTAGTTGTATGTATGCCCTAGAGGCCATTATTGTACATGAGATGTATATTATAGTGCATGCTGGGACATATATAGGGAGGACTTTCTTGCTCGACATGATAGTACGCTATCTGGTTGCTCTTTATCTTTACATGTATACTTTCTGTCTCTCTGTTACATGTTGATAAAGCCCTTAGGATGTGTACTCGACTTCCAGGATTATGATGCAGATCATACTAGTGGGGCCTGGGTAGTCCATGAGTTTATCCTTCAATGTTCCTAGTCGTGGGAATATCGAGACGGGGCATTGGTATTCAAGAGTAGACTAGCGTATATCTTCTCGACCCATGTGATGGGTGATTGATGATCCCATATCCATTGGTGTTTGACATCAGAGATGGTATACGGGTGCTCAGTGGAGACTGGGTACACTGAACGGACTCGCGGAGAACTCCTAGATGGTATTATACCTCACGTCAGATAGCAGTTCTCTGGTGACACTGGTGCAGGTTAGTCTGCTGACCCGAGATCATCATAGAGTCTTGTGTGGCTCCCACTGTGCTTTGATTTCCACCCTACCATGGCTCTACTGAGTCGTGCAAACAGGTGGTTTTTGGCTACAGTCTCGAGTCACATGGAGGCAATGAGCGATAGGAGGGGATTCGTCTCTCCCGGTATTGGGGGTTGATGTTGCGCTATGCTCGATTGGTCATAACTGAAATCCCTGGTCAGGGTAGATGTGATTTACTGGTAAGTGTTATCAGTAGTCTCACGCCCGTTATGGACCTTACATCGGCATGACTTATCAAACTACCGGGGTTTGACGTTTATCACCCCTGGGCGAGATCTGCGACATATCAGACGAACAAACCGGACTGTGCGGTAGTGTTACTAACTGGATTCACAGGAGTATGAGGAGGCTTGCTTGTTGATCTTCTGATCGCTCAATACCCGGGTGGCCGTTACGTTTAGCATGCCTCTTGCTGCTTGTGGGTGTTTGACATGATCATCACCTACTGCCGGCGTATTAACGGGTCTTTAGAGTCCTACACAGAGGTTTCCTGGCTCAGGCGAAACGGAGTAGGAGCACATATGAGATATGTGCGGGACCGAGATTAATACGTGTATTTGATACCGTATTCTATTCTCGCGATTTGTATCATCGGTCGGTTATATGCGATATAGCCGGGTTATCGAATTAAGTGTTGATTCGATAAATTGATACAAGTGATATTAGTCGGTTATATGAGATATGACCGGATCATTAAATCAAGTGTTGATTTAATGATTTAATGTATAATTATATATTTGATATATTACTTTACATTAACTAGTATTGGCTCACTTAAGATTGTTTTTCTCACTTGATTATGTATTAAGTATATATGTGATATATACTTGTGTACATGTTTGTGTCATGCTTGATGCCACATGCAACATGGGTGTATGAGACTCACACCATGTTATATGATAATGGAGGGTTTTATTTATTTTAAGTTAATCAAATTAGTTGGAAATTAGTTTATGGATGAAGCTTGGAGAAGCTTATAGAATCCATTGACTAAGTCAACTAATTTGTCTTGCTTAAGATATTTACTAACCTAACCATTATCCTAACACATGGTTAAGTCTCTACAAGGGTTTAATATATGATATTAACTCACCCATGGTTGCTTCATTCACCACTTGATTTTCTTTAGTTCATTCTTCTTCTTCTTCTTCATCTAAACCCAAAAGCTTTCTAGGTTTTTTTGGAAAATGGTGAAAATGAGTGAGAAACTAAAATCTAAAGTGAGCCCACTTCCTATTTCATCATCCTATAGACTTGCTTGGGTATTATAGGGTGTTCTCTTCACAAAGTTCATGATCTAGTGAAGGGTTAGCTTGAGTTTGAGTCTCCTCGACGTAGATCATCTTCGGCCTCGAAGACTACGAGCAACCTTGTTCATTTCTCCGAGGGAACCCATACTAGAGTTCGGGAGATCCGTGATCGCAGCGAAAGGACGTCAACACGGAGCTTTAGAAGTGAAGGACCGGGTCTACAAAGGTTTTATTCTTGTTCACTTCTCTTTGTAATGGTTGATTGCTAGTTTTGTTACCCTAATTTTCTAGTTCGATTCCTAGCTTGATTGCTTAGCACCCCCTGAATTTTTTTGTTGTGGCATATGTGATGCTTGCAAAACCTAGGCTAGGTGCTGAGGAATCCCTGTAAGTCCACGTTGCCCATCCCGGTACTTGCGGGGAGGCGGAAAACGGAATAAAAATCGAATTTTTATGAGCTTAGGCAACATGGACTGGACAAAGAAGGATCTTTGCTAAACAAAAACAAGCTAAAGCTAACTAGAAACTAGCTAAGTGCTAGAAAGGTTATACCTTGGGCTTTATGTCCTTCTCTCCTTGCTCCTTGGAGTGGTGGAAGGAGGTCACCTTAGTCGTCTTCTCACGTCGAAGAAAGATCCACCCGAAAGCCTCGACCTTTGGCTTCAACTCCAAGATAGAAGTAACTAGGGTGCAAGAAGTGCTAGTCCTTGAACCCTAGATGAGAGTAGAGATTATCAAGAGAGGGTTTTTCTCAAGCTCAAGTGTTTCTCAACACATGAGAGGGGAGAGCTTGAGGGAGAGGAAGAACAAGAGAGAGAATGTAAATGATAGAATGAGAATAAAATAAACCATTCTCACATATATGTGTGAATTATTATAATTAGATAATTAGCTAGATAATTGTCATGGTTAATCAAGACATGACCATTATCATTTCATTTTTAATGCAAATTGCAAGGATCAAAGAGCATCTTCCAAATGAAATGATGATGGTCAAAGTGTCAACAAGGTCAACAAGTCAAGGTGGGTCAAAAGGTCAACAACCATAACCATGCATAATTATTAAACTAATATCAATTAACCATAATACACACATAATCATTAGGGTTAATACAAATGACAATAGTCATTAACCCTAATCAAACTCCTCTCCCTCTGTCTCAAGCAACTGTGCATACGCACCCGTATTCGTGATCCGAGGAACACGAATACAAAGAGAAAAACCAATCCCAAATCATATACTAGGATCCGGCTTAAACCAAAGCCCGCTAGTATAAGCTGTCCGGACAGCAAACGTGCACAAGTGCGCGGATGTGAACGAACCCTGTCGCAAAACCATGCGACCTCTACTCATTTTGCCTAAAGGCGAATAGCTCTCTGTGTGGGACTCTAAAGACTCGACACTACGCTGGCAGTGGGTTTAACCACAAACCGCAAGCGGCACTAGCTGTACGTAACGGTCCCCAGGTAGATGTCGATAAGAAGACTGACGAGGTGAACCCCATCTGAACTCCTACTGAGCCTGTATGTGACAATCTTCGTACAGTCCGGTCTGTTCGTCTGATACATCGCATGGCGGGCCTAGGGGGGCGGTGAACGTCAGTCCCCTAATAGCGGTACAAGTCGTGTCGGAGTGTAGCCCAGAACACCCTGAGATAACACTGGAAACCTACCAGTATATCTCGCTTGCCCTGGCCAGGGACTACTCGTGTAATGGCTCTCCTGGACACAGCGCGATGTCAACCCCCAATACCGGGAGAGACGAATCCTGTCTAACCGTCACTGCCTCCAAGTGCTTCGGGACTGCACCCAAAAACTACCTGTTTGCACGACTCCTTTGAGCCGTGGTAGGGTAGTAACCAAAGTGCAGTGGGAACACACTCGAGGCGAAGTGACAGTGTTAAGTCAGCGGACTAAGCTGTACTCATGTCACCTGGGAACTGATAACTGATGATAGGTATAATACCAACCAACAGTTCCCGATGAGTCCTGTTCAGTGTACTCGTAACCTAACGAGCACCCGCATACTATCTCAAGTACGACGTACTGACGGCTGTAGGACAGACCGTCTCCCACGCTGGGATGAGAAGCGCATACGCTAGTCTACTCCGGAGTATCGATGCCCTGTCTCGATAGTCCAACGACTAGGGACCTGTATAAGGATGTGCTTATAGATCACCCAGCTCCCACGAGTGTGAGCGCCATCACAACGCTGGTAATCAAGCAAAGATCCTAAGGGCTCTACTAATATGTATATCAGCAATATGCTAAAAGAAACACATGCACATATTAAAGCAGAGACAAACCAAGTAGCATACTACCATTTCGAGCAAGATTGTATATACAACTGTGAATATCCTAAGCTTCCATCAAGTAATATACAAACTAGTATGATACAGTAATGGCCTCTAGGGCATATACACTAACAATCTCCCACTTGCACTAAGGCCATATACTGGCGTATCGAAGACCTATCATCTCGATCAGCCTCTCAAACCGAGTCTGGGGTAGGGCCTTCGTGAGTGGATCTGCAGTGTTATTCTCCGTATTTACTCTCTTCACCTCGATCTCCTGGCGATCTATGATCTCCCTGATCAGGTGGTACCGCCTCAAAATGTGCCTGGACTTCTGATGGGACCTGGGTTCGTTCGCTAAAGCTATAGCTCTGTTGTTGTCGCAATACAGCGGTATTGGATCAACAATGGTAGGAACCACCTGAAGCTCCGTGAGGAACTTCTTCATCCAGACAGCTTCCTTTACGGCATCGCAAGCAGCTATGTACTCCGCTTCCATAGTTGAGTCAGCAACGGTCTCCTGCTTGGAACTCTTCCAGCAAACCGCCCCTCCATTGAGGGTAAAGACATAACCCGACATGGACTTGGAGTCATCCTTGTCACTCTGGAAGCTGGAGTCAGCAAAAGCCTCGAGCTAGAGGTCTTTTCCGCCATACACCAAGAACATCTCCTTAGTCCTTCTCAGGTACTTGAGAATGCTCTTTACCGCTATCCAGTGTTTCTCCCCTGGGTTTGACTGATACCGGCTTACAACGCTCAATGCGTATGCTACATCTGGTCTGGTACACAACATCGCATACATTATAGAGCCTACTGCAGAAGCGTAGGGTATAATAGACATGCGATCCCTTTCCAAATCAGTCTTGGGAGACATCTCTTTGGAGAGGGTGATCCCGTGACAAGCCGGTAGATTACCGCGCTTGGAATCTTCCATACTGAATCTTTTCAGTATGGTGTCGATGTACCTTGACTGTGAAAGTCCCAACATCCTCTTAGATCTATCATGATAGATCTGGATCCCCAGAATGTAGTTGGCATCGCCCAGGTCCTTCATGGAGAACCTCTGCGACAAGAATCCTTTGACTGACTGTAGCATAGGAATATCATTTCCTATTAGGAGAATGTCATCCACGTACAAGACGAGGAAAACTATAGTTCTCCCTACAATCTCACTGTAAATGCATGGTTCATCTGGATTTTTGATAAAGTCGAATTCTTTGACAGTATCATCAAAGCAGATGTTCCAACTCCGCGATGCCTGCTTAAGTCCATAGATGGACTTTAGCAACTTGCACACTCTACCGCTGCTCCCACTCTGATTGAATCCCTCCGGCTGATCCATATAGACGCACTCTTCCAAATTTCCATTTAGGAAAGCCGTCTTTACGTCCATCTGCCAGATTTCATAATTGTGGAAGGCAGCAATGGCAAGAAGGATCCGAATGGATTTCAACATAGCCACTGGAGAAAAGGTCTCGTCATAGTCCAAGCCAGGTCTTTGACGAAAACCCTTTGCAACAAGTCTAGCTTTATAGGTCTCAACCTGTCCATCTACACCAATCTTCTTTCTGAAGATCCATTTGCAGCCTACGAGTTTTACCCCTTCTGGAGCAAAGTCCAAAGTCCAAACTTTGTTGGTGTACATGGACTCCATCTCGGCCCGCATTGCATCCATCCATTTTACCGAGTCGCCGCTCTGGATGGCTTGCTGGAAGCTAGTAGGCTCACCATAATCCATGGTGCAATCCTCTCTATCCCCGTCTATGAGAAAATCTAGTATCTCTCGGGCGGATGAGACTGCCTACTACTCCTGCGGAGTGGCGCTGGGATGTCCGGTTCTCTTGAGACTTCTGGTTCTTCCAAGCTTTCAGTAATAGCTTGTGGTTCTGGAATTTCTTCCAGTTCTATAGCGCTCCCACTTATCTGATTTTCTAAAAATTCAGTTTCCAAGAAGTGGGCATGCTGAGAAACAAAAACCTTTTGTTCCTCTGCGGAATAGAAAAGATACCCCCTGGAGTTCTTTGGGTATCCCACAAACTTACACAGTACTGAACGTGCCTCGAGCTTGCCCGCATGCTGCTTTTTTACAAAAGCTGGACATCCCCATGTCTTAAGGTACTTGAGACAGGGTTTCTTCCCACTCCACATTTGATATGGGGTGGTAGGCACAGTCTTGGTTGGAGCCTTGTTCAAGAGATATGCAGCTGTTTCTAGCGCATAACCCCAGAAAGATCGCGGCAACTCAGCCTTACTCATCATGGAACGAACCATATCCAATAGGGTTCGATTCCGCCTTTCCGATACACCGTTGTGTTGTGGTGTGTATGGAGGAGTAAGCTGAGAGAGAATTCCATTCTCTTTTAAGTAGCCCAGAAACTCGGCACTCAAGTATTCACCACCTCGATCAGATCTCAGTGTCTTGATACTTTTTCCTGTTTGTTTTTCAACTTCATTCTTGTATTCTTGAAATTTCTCAAAGGCCTCGGATTTGTGCTTCATCAAGAAGACATGCCCATACCTAGAGAAATCATCTGTGAAAGTAATGAAGTATGAATAACCACACACATCACTGTGTATGAGTCCCAAGAGCTCGCTCGCTCTTTCTCCGTGTCCAGTGAACGGAGTCTTTGTCATCTTTCCCATGAGACAAGATTCACAAGTGGCATAAGACTGATACTCAAACGGATTCAAGTATCCCTCTTTATGTAACTTTGTTAACCGTGTCTCATTAATGTGACCCAGTCTACAATGCCATAAGAAAGCCTGATTTGTTTCCAGAGACTTTCTTTTAAGTGTGTTCTGGACACTGAAGATCTGAGCTTGATTCAATACGTATATCCTGTTTTGTAATGTACCTGACCCAATCAGAACTTGATTTAGGTGGATGTTAACTACATCGCTTACAAAAGTAAAATCATATCCTTCCTTAGAAATTAAGGATACAGATATGATATTACAAGTCGCACCTGGTACATAAAAACAGTTACGCAGAATCAATATCTGCCCAGTTGTCAGTCCTAGATGATATTCCCCTACGGATTCAGCATACATGCTCATTCCGTTAGCAACCCTGAGAGTCATATCACCTTTCCTGATAACCCTACGGTTTCTCAGAGCCTGTAACGAATTACAGATATGAGATCCTGATCCGGTATCCAATACCCAGGAAGTAGGGTTAACTGACATACAGTTCTCTATTACAAACACACCCGAAGCCGAAGCCACAACATGCTTCGAATTCTGGCTACTGGCTTTGCAAGCCCTGCAATCCTTCTGTCCATGTTCATTCCCGCAACAATAGTAACATCCCTCTTTTACTGCATCCATTCCTGAAACTTCTGCCCTTCTCTTTCTTTCTACTTCCCTGGTTTCCTTCAGGGTAGTAGGTAGAGACTGTTGAACTAAGTCAGCATTTGACCCGTTCTTCAACGTGGTCTTCAGGTCCGAGAGCTCAAAAGAGCTGGTCTCTGTAAGGACGTTGTCCCCTACAGATGACCCGATAGCCAAACTCGCTGGAAGCAATTCGTTCGAGGTCTCATATCTTGCGATACGAGATTGCTCTCCATATAAAACTTTGTTATGGAGGAAGATAGAAGCTGAGTCCATCTTCTCGTGCTGCCTCTGGTCTATACCATCAACTGAGGCAAACACGAGGCACTTGGCTTTCGCACAGTCTTCTTCCGATGTCCTACGGATATTAACATCCGTGACAGGGGAAACTGGACCTGAGACGGCAGGGGTTGGATCAGTCAAGAGGTGTCCCAGCTTGTCCTAGTCAATGGACATCTGGACAGACCCTTGCCAGTCAAAACAGTCAGATTCAGTCATTTTATCATCTAGATGTAACCTAGGTGCGGTCATTGGGTCGCTGCAATTAAGAGAGAGAGAAGAAAACACTTAGCATGATGCTCTTGCAAGTTTAGATTGGTTTTTAATTTATCTAAACAGGATGGCTCCCACTGTCTCTCGAATCCCTTCTCAAACCGTAAAGAAAGGATTAGTCAGGATTAATCTCACCGTACAATACTTGCTTAACCGTTCAGCCAGGCCAGTGTCGGTACTTCGAGGGAGGTTTTCCAACGCTTTCGCGAAGTTCCTTAATTAAGTAACCTCTTTTCCCTGTGGGCGTAGCCCCGCTAACACCTTTCTAGACACCTACTAGGTTTATAGCATTGATCGTTAAGTGAGAGTTTTCCCGAGGAGTAGCATATACTCACAGTAGGATCGGGATCCAAATATCATTGCGTGATGAAACCGAAGGAATCCTACCAGAATCATCACACTCCAAATAGTATGCAGCGCTAGCAAGTTTCAGTACTTATGAAACTCCCGATGTGGATTTTTGCCCCATGCTCTTATGACCTTGATGAAGGTCAACAAATCATAAGCCACATGTCAAGTTCTACCCGTCATTATCCAGGTTAATTTGAACCCACCCGTACATACCCTTGACGAAGGTCAACAAGGTAGTACGACTGTCCCAAACCAACGCATCTATCTATGCTACATATGAACACCCAACAGCTACCAATCACTATGCCTTGACGAAGGTCAACAAACATAGCTTGAATACTATTGAATATCCATACGAAACGACGGAGGGCTACGAATGGTTTTGGCGAAACCGTGAACGTAGTGAACTTGATATAATCGATGGAACGAGATAGCTTTTAAAAGGAGTGGTTCAAGCTCCGCGTTTAAAAGTTTAGTTTTGAAAAGAACCGAGTGGTTTTCAAAGTGTTCCAATCGACTTTTACTTGGTTTATTTTCTTGCATTAGTTCTTTTAATGCGTCCCATCATTTAATCCTACCATTGCAGAAAACAACAAAAATATGACGTACGCTTATGCCATTCGCATTCGCCACGGGGCCCCGTCATCACCCGTTAGGTTACTTAACTAACGACAGAGCGGGGGCTAGGCTAGCGCGGCTGTAAAACATAAGCAACGCCTAAATAGTTATCATATATAAATATATAGCAATGATAGACATTACAGATCACAGATGAATACAATGGATATACTAGGAATCCGCAATCCGTTCGAGCCTGCAACGAAAAGCGGATTATACGGTCGCGGTGAATAGCCAATACCCCACCCAAGACCCCTACGGGTGCGGCAAACTACCCGCCAAGTACCCGAAGCGAAGCAACCTCCCTCACCACCGTGAGTAGGCCACTCGGCACTTCGAGATACCCGGTAGTTTGTGTACCCCCTCCATGGGTCTATCCTAGGAGCAAAAACAGTAAAAAGAATTATACAATGACGGCTACAACCCCGACCCGGTTGTGCGGCCAAACAAATAATAATATTACATCAATTTACATGTTACAATGAATGAAAGAAAAAGCAACACTCATCTCACATCCACCCCGGCTATTCATCCGCGACAATCCAACCCATTCATATACACATACCACCATCAATTACAGATCACAGATATGTATAACCCCGACTAATCGACATATAGCGATTAGCCGACGTTCAATACATATAAACATCACAGATATAACCTTTTAGTCAAAGTGTATTGAAGTTCGGAAAAAAATACGGATTTATAGGGCCCCAAAAACAAATTTCTAATCTGGAAAATCTAAGCACATATAAACCATCTTAAAAATCCTAAAACCAAGCCAGAAATACACTGCACCAAACTCGACCCAGTGAAGAGCCATGACGGCCGCAGTTGCGCGGCAATAGCTTGCTATTGCCGCGGAACCGCGGCTCTTTGGTCGAATCACTGGATCATTTTTGGTGGCTTTCTTCACAAAACCCTGAGATGATTTTTGGAGTATAACAAATTTTATTTTGAACAGAAAAAAAATTAACAGAAACTTAGGGTTTTGAAAACTCGGTTTTTCGATTTTTCCGATTCGAACTTCGATACACTCTACTACCTAGCTAGTTTATGCTTAGTTAGGCTCTGATACCACTGTAAGTCCACGTTGCCTACCCCGGTACTTCCGGGGAGGCGGAAAACGGAATAAAAATCAAATTTTTATGAGCTTAGGCAATATGGACTGGACAAAGAAGGATCTTTGCTAAACAAAAACAAGCTAAAGCTAACTAGAAACTAGCTAAGTGCTAGAAAGGTTATACCTTGGGCTTTATGTCCTTCTCTCCTTGCTCCTTGGAGTGGTGGAAGGAGGTCACCTTAGTCGTCTTCTCACGTCGAAGAAAGATCCACCCGAAAGCCTTGACCTTTGGCTTCAACTCCAAGCTAGAAGTAACTAGGGTGCAAGAAGTGCTAATCCTTGAACCCTAGATGAGAGTAGAGATTATCAAGAGAGGGTTTTTCTCAAGCTCAAGTGTTTCTCAACACATGAGAGGGGAGAGCTTGAGGGAGAGGAAGAACAAGAGAGAGAATGTAAATGATAGAATGAGAATAAAATAAACCATTCTCACATATATGTGTGAATTATTGTAATTAGATAATTAGCTAGATAATTGTCATGGTTAATCAAGACATGACCATTATGATTTCATTTTTAATGCAAATTGCAAGGATCAAAGAGCATCTTCCAAATGAAATGATGATGGTCAAAGTGTCAACAAGGTCAACAAGTCAAGGTGGGTCAAAAGGTCAACAACCATAACCATGCACAATTTATTAAACTAATATCAATTAACCATAATACACACATAATTATTAGGGTTAATACAAATGACAATAGTCATTAACCCTAATCAAACTCCTCTCCCTCTGTCTCAAGCAACTGTGCATACGCACCCGTATTCGTGATCCGAGGAACACGAATACAAAGAGAAAAACCAATCCCAAATCATATACTAGGATCCGGCTTAAACCAAAGCCCGCTAGTATAAGCTGTCCGGACAGCAAACGTGCACAAGTGCGCGGATGTGAACGAACCCTGTCGCAAAACCATGCGACCTCTACTCATTTTGCCTAAAGGCGAATAGCTCTCTGTGTGGGACTCTAAAGACTCGACACTACGCTGGCAGTGGGTTTAACCACAGACCGCAAGCGGCACTAGCTGTACGTAACGGTCCCCAGGTAGATGTCGATAAGAAGACTGACGAGGTGAACCCCATCTGAACTCCTACTGAGCCTGTATGTGACAATCTCCGTACAGTCCGGTCTATTCGTCTGATACATCGCATGGCGGGCCTAGGGGGCGGTGAACGTCAGTCCCCTAATAGCGGTACAAGTCGTGTCGGAGTGTAGCCCAGAACACCCTGAGATAACACTGGAAACCTACCAGTATATCTCGCTTGCCCTGGCCAGGGACTACTCGTGTAATGGCTCTCCTGGACACAGCGCGATGTCAACCCCCAATACCGGGAGAGACGAATCCTGTCTAACCGTCACTGCCTCCAAGTGCTTCGGGACTGCACCCAAAAACTACCTGTTTGCACGACTCCTTTGAGCCGTGGTAGGGTAGTAATCAAAGTGCAGTGGGAACACACTCGAGGCGAAGTGACAGTGTCAAGTCAGCGGACTAAGCTGTACTCATGTCACCTGGGAACTGATAACTGACGATAGGTATAATACCAACCAACAGTTCCCGACGAGTCCTGTCCAGTGTACTCGTAACCTAACGAGCACCCGCATACTATCTCAAGTACGACGTACTGACGGCTGTGGGACAGACCGTCTCCCACGCTGGGATGAGAAGCGCATACGCTAGTCTACTCCGGAGTATCGATGCCCTGTCTCGATAGTCCAACGACTAGGGACCTGTATAAGGATGTGCTTATAGATCACCCAGCTCCCACCAGTGTGAGCGCCATCACAACGCTGGTAACCAAGCAAAGATCCTAAGGGCTCTACTAATATGTATATCAGCAATATGCTAAAAGAAACACATGCACATATTAAAGCAGAGACAAACCAAGTAGCATACTACCATTTCGAGCAAGATTGTATATACAACTGTGAATATCCCAAGCTTCCATCAAGTAATATACAAACTAGTATGATACAGTAATGGCCTCTAGGGCATATACACTAACAATCCCAACACTTGAGTCTGAGCTAAACGCCAACCTACCCCGAAACGACTAGGCCGACCAAAAGAAGAGGGGCAGAGAAGAGAAGAAGAAGGTCGACCGGCCAAATCCATACTCGCCGAAGTTCCAGGAGTATACTCCTCTCAACATCTCTCAGACCGAGCTGTTAGAGGAGGCGAAAGGCGAGCGATTCTTCAAGCTCCTTCCGGTCACCAATAGAGCTGCTAAACAACCCGGGGCCCGTACTGCGCCTTCCATAGGTCGCAGGGACACCCGACCGAGAACTGTAAACAACTCCGCAACTACATCGAGGAATTGATCCGCTTGGACCACCTGGCGAAATACTTGCGGGAAAAACGATAGGCAGACAGGGAGCATGACAACCATCCCCCTCCCGGCGAATTAATGATTGGCCAAATCATGGTCGTTTCTTCGAGGTGTGCACATGGGGTTGGTAAGATTCGCCGCCTCCTGCTCGTCGAAGGAACAAGCGACCAACCCGGAAGAAATGCAAGACCACCGAGCCCATCATCTTCACTGATGAAGACCTCCACGGTATATCCTTGCCTCACAACGACCCCTCGTGATTACGGCACGGGTCCACCGCTACGAGGTTCAAAGGATATTGGTCGACTCAGGAAGCCCGGCAGATATCCTTTTCTATGACTACTTCCAGCGTATTGGGCTCGGCCCGTCCAACCTACGGCCAACCGCTCACATCCTGTTGAGGTTTACCAACTACTCCATCCCGGCCGAGGGAGTGGTTACCCTCCTCCTTAACATTGGGGAAGCGGGTCGTACGAAGACCATACCGGCGGAATTCATCATCGCCGGGATCCCCTCGTCCTACAACATCCTCTTGGGACGCCCGACGCTAAACTCTCTTCGGGCTCATATCTCGACCTACCACCTCGCGATCAAGTTTCCGTTGGATCAAGGTGGGATAGGCCGGGCCTACGGGAACTAGCAAATCGCCAAGATTTGCTTCACGCCAACATCCACTACTGAAGAACAAAGCGACAACCTCGAAAGTGCAAATGATTTCCAGGGGTCCTTGGATACTCATGACGAACAGAAAGAAATCCGAAGGGCCCCGGTGGAGGAGCTAACAGAGGTCCCCCTCGTCGAGGGGAACAAGGAACGAACTGCCAAGATCGTATCTCTTTTAACGGGAGCCCGGCGCGAAGACCTGATCCACTTTCTCCGAGGAAACTCGGACGTGTTTGCCTGGGCGCCAGCTGACATGCCTGGGATCGACCCCAAGGTGATCCCGCATAAGCTCGGGGTCGACCCGACGGCCCGACCCGTCAGACAAAAGAAGCAAAGTTTCGCTCTGATCAAACAAAAGGCAATCGAGGATGAGGTCGATAGGTTGCTTGCAGCCGACTTCATTCAAAATGTGGCCTACTCGGAATGGCTGGAGAATGTGGTCATGGTTAAAAAGACGAGTGGGAAGTGGCGCATGTGCGTCAACTTCACAGATTTGAACAAAGCCTGCCCGAAAGACAACATTCCCCTCCCTTTGATAAACCAGCTTGTAGTCAGCTCGGCATGCCATGAATTGCTCAGTTTCATGGATGTTTTCTCCGGCTATAACCAGATCCGTATGAACCCGGCAGATGAAGAACTTACCGTGTTCACCATGGACCGAGGGATATACTGCTACAATGTGAGGCCCTTCGGCCTCAAAAATGTCGGGGCTACATACCAGCGCCTGGTTAACAAAATGTTCAAACCGCAAATCGGGAGGAACATGGAGGTTTACGTCGACGACATGCTCATGAAATCAACCTCATCGGGCGAGCACGCCAAGGATCTTAGCGAGACATTCGACATCCTCCGCAAGTACAAAATGAAACTAAATCCAGCCAAGTGCGCGTTCAGAGTCACTAGAGGGAAATTCCTCGGGTTTATGGTTATCCACCGAGGAATCGAAGCTAACCCGGAGAAGATCAGTGCCATTCTCAACATCGCTACGCCAAAGAGCAATGTGGAGATCATGCGACTCACGGGGAGAGTGGCCGCTCTTAGCCGTTTCTTTTCGAGATCCGGAGAAAAGTGCCTCCATTCTTCAAACACCTGAGAAAGATCCCAAGGTTCGAATGGTCGGAAGAGTGTCAAACGCTTTCGAGCAACTCAAAGTGCACCTGGAAACTCCCCATTGTTCACCCGGCCAATCGAAGGAGACGAGTTGTTGCTGTACCTTGCGGTATCCGATCACGCTGCTGGTTCGGTGCTTGTCCGAGAAGTCGAAGGAGTACAAAAGCCGGTCTACTACGTGAGCCATGTCTTTAAAGACACGGAAACAAGGTACTCGGCCATAGAAAAGATTGTCTTGGCGCTTATCGTCGCCTCAAGGAAGCTACAACATTACTTCCAGGCACACACCATCCTCGTCCTCACCGAGCGGCCCATAGGGGCTATTCTCGCCTCCCCCGAGTCTTCTGAAGAAATGGAGGTGGGAGTTATCCCAATTCGACATCAAATACCATGCCAAGAAAGCCATCAAAGCGCAAGTCCTGGCAGAATTCATTGTCGAGTGTACTATCCCCAACAAGGAAGCAGCGTCGGCGCCCGTCCCCGGGTCCCGACCCTCGGTCGAGGAAGTGCCCGACTCCATCCCGACTGGGTTCTCTACGTCGATGGATCCTCTACCGAGGAGGGGAGTGGTGCCAGCCTTATCATTCGAGGCCCGAACTAGGCAGAAATGGAGTATTCTTTGAAGCTCAGGTTCAGAGTGTCAAACAACATCGCGGAATACGAGACCTTACTTGCCGGGTTGAGAATCGCCTCCGGAGTGGGGCTGAAGACGATCCGAATTCGCAACGACTCCGCCCTAGTCGTCGGCCAAGTGACCGGGTTCTTTGAGGACCGAGAGCCGCTCATGGTGAAGTACTTAGCCGAGGTAAAGAGACTACGAAAAAGTTTCGACGAAGTTCAAGTGGAGCAGATTCCTCGGCACCTGAACGCCCAGTCCGACGCCCTGAGCAAGCTAGCCTCTTCCTATACGGCCAACAATAAAAGGAATATCCTCTTCGAAATCTTGCCACGGCCCAGCGTGGAAGACAGAGAGGCCACGCTTCAAGTATACACTACTCAAAAAGAAGGCCGGGATTGGAGGAAGCCCCTCGTAGAGTTCCTGAAGGAGGGTACACTTCCAGAGGACTGAGGGGAAACACGTCGCCTTCGAGTTAAAGCCCGCCATTTTTTCTGGAGTAATGGAAACCTTTACAAGAAGTCATACACACAGCCTCTGCTTCGATGCGTCGACCCCCATGAAGCTGACGGCGTCCTTCGTGAGATACATGAAAGGGTCGGTGGAGCACATCAAGGGGCCCGTACCTTAGTCCAAAAGACGCTGATCCAAGGGTATTATTGGCCGACGATTCACCAAGACACTTAAAAGCTCGTCAGAAGATGCAAAAGCTGTCAACTCCATGGCAGCATACCCCGTCATCCGGCTACCGAGCTAACGGCCCTCACCTCTCCCCGGCCCTTTACCCAGTGGGGGATGGACATTGTGGGCCAACTCCCCACTGGTACGGGCGGGCATAAATACATCCTCATTGCGGTAGACTATTTCACAAAGTGGATTGAGGCCATCCCCATCAGAAAACCGAACGCCACCATGACCATCAAATTCCAGCAGAACAACGCAATCTCCCGATTCGGGATCCCGAGGTGCATTGTTACCGACCACAGGACGAATTTCAAAAATGACAAAGTCAAAGGGTTCTGCAACAAATACCACATACTAATGAAGTTTGCCGCGGTCGTGTATCCTCAATGCAACGGGCAGGCCGAGGTTACTAACCGAGACGTCATACGAGGTCTTCGAACTCGTTTAGAAGGAAGGCATAGCAGCTGGTTCGAAGAACCACCACGAGTGTTATGGGCCTTGCGCACATCGAAGAAGACGCCCACAGGAGAGACGTGTAAGTCGATGTCATGCACCCCACGTGTTCGCGAGCAGGCAGAATTTGCAAAAAATGATTTTTATGAGCTTCGCAACACCGACTAGAACCAAGGATCGTCCATAAATCCTAGCTAGCAAACTACTTGAGGTTTAACTACTCGGATAGGAAGTTATACCTCACGATACATGTCCTTCGGGTCTTCATCTCTGTCCCCCTCATCGTCGTAGGCTCTAAGGATCGATCCGGATCTTAGCTTCTTCGACGGCATCCTTGAGTCAAAAACGATCCACCCGAGAGTCTATAGTCCGAGCTCCACCTCAAAACCGAGGTAACTAGGGCAACAAGCTTGCTAAACTTTATGGCCTAGGTGATGTAGAGTATGAAGATGGATTTATTTGTCTCTTGAAACCCTAGGATTCTCAACACATGAGAGCTTTTAGGCTTTTGATGTGAGGAAGAAGAAGAGAGCTAGCTTGAGGAAAAAGAAATGATTTTTGATAATGATAAAGATAATGTGAGATGGCTACCTTGACTTGACTACAAGCATGGCATGAAAAATATCTCATCAAAATATCTAGGTCACAAAATATCTCACAAAAATATCTAAGTCAAATAGTCAAACCAAGTCAAGTGGTCAAGCCAAGTCAAATGGTCAAACAAAGTCAAGTAGTCAAAACAAGTAGCCATGCTTTAATTATCATTTACAAAAATAACAAATACTTTCCTCCACCTCATAATTGTTTTAATCAAGTCAATGGTCAAAACCCTAATGAGGTGTCTCCTTCTATGCCCCTCTCATCCGTATATACATACCCACATTCGTGTTCCGAGAAACACGAATACAAAGAGATGAAACTGATCCATCAATATAATACTAGGATCCGGTAAACCAAAGCCCACTAGTATTACCCGCCCGAACATCATATGCGCACAAGTGCACGTAAGTGATCGAAGCCCTGCCGTAAAACCATACGACCTCTACACCTTTTGTCCGGTGCAGAGAAACTCTCTATGTGGGACTCTAAAGACTCGACACTACGCTGGCAGTGGGTTTAACAACAGGCCGCAAGCGGTACTAGCTGCACATAACGGTCCCTAGGTAGATGTCGATAAGAAGGACGATGAGAAAAACCCATCCGAACTCCTACTGAGCCTGAATGCGACAATTTTTGTACAGTCCGGTCTGTTCGTCTAAGAGTATCGCATATCGGGCCTAGGGGGCAGTAATTGTCAGACCCCTAATGGCGCAATAAGTCGTGTTGGAGAGTAGTTCAATACACCCTGAGAAACTACTGGAATACCTACCGGTAAATCTCACTTGCCTTGTGTCACGACCCGAAAGAGCACGTGACTGGCCCTTGAACCATATGAAGTCTATAGGACCCCATCTGATCCAAGTAAGCCAAAAGCCCAGCAATCTAAAACCATTTTAAGAGTAAATAAGGAAAACTGTTTTTGAAAAGTAAGGAAATCATGTTTGGAAATCAAAGCTTTTAAATAACTAAGCCGAATATGCATTTTTTAAAATGTGTAACCTTTTCTGAAAATTTCGGCAGAGTTTCCTTTGTAAAAACTGGCTCCGAACGGGGTACAACAAGAATAATATATATGACATGATAAAAGGCATCCCCAAGCGGGAGCTATCTCTTCGTCCATCGACGGTCACAACCACGCAAGCAATAATAATATGCAACGCCAAAGGGCGAGGATCAAAACCCAAAAAAAAAAGAAACTCAAACAGCCAGAAAACCGTAATACTACTAGCGCGACTCTAAGGTCGAAATAAAACAACACTGTTTTCTAAGTCTGAAACAAACTACAAGTTTTGGTTGATGGACAATTCTAGATACAATAAAAATACATGAACAATGGCGGTTCTGATACAAAGAACCCACCTAACCAAGCAAGTCACCCATAGGAAGCAGTGTGCCAGAAATGCCGCTATGGAATCTGTACGGCAAAAACCTGCAAGAACTGGGGCACAACGGGGGTGAGTTGCCAACTCGTGAATAGAAAATATCTACAAGCAGAGATCGAATGCATGACCCATCCTAGGTCAATACGATCAGATATAAATAAACCTCAATATGAATAAAGCTGAAGCATGCTAAACTGGCAATGTAATCTCTACACATGAGTGTAGTGCCAAGTGCTCGTGCTAGTGCCTCAGGTAATCGCATGTCATGAATATGAGGTATGATCAATGTAATCAAATCTGCACACACGTGGATCCCGTCCACCCGTCACCCACTGACAATAACCACCATGCATGTAAATATCATGAATCATGTGCATGGGAAATAATATGAGGATATAACCACCCGTGTCCCTCGCGACACATCAAAATCATGGAACCAGGGTGCCCAGCATCGACACCCGAAAACATCATGAAAACTGTGCCCAGCATCGGCACGTAAATCCTCATATATCGGGCTCCGTCAGTCCGGATCGGCCCGCGGGCTCTGTCTGCGGTATCGGCCCTCGGCCCCGGCAGTATGCCCAAAACATCTATCGACTCTGGTCGGTATCCTCCGGATAACCGCCAGGTCCAACCAATCACCGGTAGGTACTCGCCCGCCTCCAGGCTCAATCGGCAAAGCTCATCGATCATCTTGCCGAGGGGAACCATACCGGGTCCACCATGTACCCGCAATCGGCTCATCCACGCCTCGATTCGGGTTACACATATCGCTCTCAGCACCGAGAAAACACATGGTGGACGCACTGAAATATCATATCAAGGGTAACCGGGTTTTTAAAGAAATGACATATTCTCTTTTGAAATACCCTCGGTTCCCAAATCCAGAAATATCATAGAAACAACATATCTCAATGCGTACAGTCAAAGCATGATGTATGCGGCATGTAACATTAATGCAAGCATATCAGTAAGTCATGCAACATGGAATAATAATGTGCACATGTCGAGGGAGACCGCTCTTTTAAAAGGAATCTGTTTTTAAAGAGTATCTTGCGGTTCCCAAATCCCCAATCAAGCTAGAATCATCTATATATGTGTACAAGTATAAGTGTACAATATGCCATGCCAGAATCATATCATGAATGCAATAGTACTATAGTGTAGTGACATGGCAATTATCGATGATGAGTGTGTGAGCCGGCAACAAGTGTACGTGGAACATATACATCATCCATAATGATGCTGGTGTCCTAGCAGCATGACTGAATGTCACAACAATACAAGCGATGCAATGCAAATAGCAGGAATATGCGGAAACGAATGATCAACGCAAAAGTACAGAACCTGCCCCAATAGATATGTCATGCAACCTTGCCTTTTGAAATAAGACGAATCAGGGCTTTTGGTAAAGTAAGGGCTACGGTGTTTTAAGAAAAGATGCATCATTTGAAAATATCCGTATAACCCTTCTGCTTATCTTTAAAATATCCCCGATTCGTTAGTTTTGAAATAGGTATGACTCGGTCTAGTCTAATGTCTACTAAATAATCTAGACAGGAGGGGTATGAAACCACCTAATCTGAGTCAATATATAAATATAGATATGATAGTCGGTGATCTCGCCTCAATAACATATCGTATGATATCCTCGAGTCATGAGTGCGGATCTATCATCAATATCGGCTCGTACGGTAAATCGTCGTACGGCATCCCAATAGCTGGGTAGGGGTCAATATCACACTATCTCATCACATATCAGGTATCACTTATCATCAGATCACACAATCTGGGGTACTACTGTAAGTCTAGTACAAATCGACACCATCTATAAAATATGAATGCGGGTAAAGCACATGTCCAAAGGCCCGCTAAAACTATCATATCGCACCTCAAAGGCAAACTATGTCACATCGCCGATCTCACGGCCTCACATCAAGTATCATCTCAAACCACGTATCATCCTCCAATCCCGTATATAAACACATAGTCCCATACCCATGTGCAGATATACGCACCATCATATGCACTCTAATAAATGAAAGAATGAATGCAAGTATGTGTGTAAATGTATGTGTGAGTGCAACCACTGCTCTAGGGTTCGCACTATACTAAACCAATATATTCTTATCATCAAAATATCATTATTACCATCAATAACCCTAAACAACACATAATAAATATTCGTGTGTATACGTATTCGTATACATCACCACGGACTGCGGGGGTGCTATACGCCATCCACCCGACTTCTCCCCGTAGATATAAATCTACTCACCTTGCTTCTCGTACGCCAAAGCCGATGTCGCTATCTTCACCTCCTTTGCCTCATCATCACGCGGGGTACCTACAAGTATATCACAATGCTAAAGCACATGAAAATCACATCGGAAACCAAAATAGCACACGCTACCCGCATAGGTAAAAACCTATCGACTCGCATGTAAACACAATCAAAATCCACTTGTCGTTGACGTCCAAACGCCACCCGACAGGAATGAATCACCAAATACCAAAATCCATACTAAAACAAGTCCCAAATTATACACCAACATAGGAAAATCAACCCAGATTTCACCCTAGATGGAATCAGTCAAAACTAGACATACTCAGGGTCAAAACTAGAGGAAATGGGGGCATGCACAGAAAACGAGGCAATTCCTTAAAATACCTTATTTTAGAATTTTCCATAATTTTTCCCCATTTATCTGTATTTAATTATACCAGAATATTAAAATATTCATTAAAATAATATTAAATTATAAAATTTCCCAAAAATCATATTTTATTATTTTGAAGACGTTACACCTTGGCCAAGGACTTTGTGTAATAGCCTTCCGAACACAGCGTGATATCAACCCCCAATACCGGGAGAGACGAATCCTATTTAACCGCCACTGCCTCTAAGTGCTTCGGGACTACACCCAACCACTACAAGTTTGCACGACTCCTTTGAGCCGTGGTAGGGTAGTAATCAAAGTACAGTGGGAACACACATGAGGCGAAGCAGCAGTGTCAAGTCGACGGACTAAGCTGTACTCATGTCACCTGGGAACTACTACCCGACGACAGGTATAATACCCACCAACAGTTCCCGACGAGTCCTGTCCAGTGTACTCATAACCTAATGAGCACCTGCATACTATCTCCAGTACGACGTACTGATGGCTGTGGGACAGACCATCTTCCCTGCTGGGATGAGAAGCGTACACACTAGTCTACTGTGGAGTATCGATGCCTCGTCTCGATAATCCTACGACTAAGGACCTGTATAGGATGTGCTTATAGATTACCCAGCCCCCACTAGTGCGACTGCCATCACAACGCTGGTAATCAAGCAAAGATCCTAAGGGCTCTACCAATATGTATAAGCGATATGCTAAAAGAAACACATGCACATATTGAGGTAGAAACAAACCAGGTAGCATACTACCATTTCGAGCAAGACTGTTACTATATCTATGTATATCCCAAGCTCCCATTAAGTAATATACAATCCAGTATGATACAATAATGGCCTCTAGGGCATATACCACTAACAATCTCCCACTTGCACTAAGGCCATATACTGGCATATCATAGACCGAAGGTCTCGAATAGCCTTTCGAACACTGTCTGAGAGATGGCCTCTGTGAGTGGATTTGCAGTGTTGTTCTCCGTATCTACTCTCCTCACCTCGATCCCCTGGGGATCAACGATCTCCCTGATCGGCTGGTGTTTCCTCTAATAAGAGAGCAAGGCTCTGTTCAAAATTTGAAATGAGGCAGCGCCTCACGTGCAAAGCACGAGAGCGCCAGCGCCAGCGCCCAGAGTTAAAAACTCTAAGGCAGCGCCTCACATGCAAGGCACGAGAGCGCCAGCGCTAAGAGTTAAAAACTCTGAGGCAGCGCCTCACATGCAAAGCACGAGAGCGCCACCGCCAGAACTAAAAGTTCTCCACCCTTGGATCAAAGATCCAACGGAAATGATAAATCATCAGAGCACAGAATTAAATTCTGATTGAGGAAATACTCCTCAAATCTTTCTAACCAAGAAAGATTGTGCTCTGTAAATCAGAGCACCGTTGGATCAAAGATCCAATGGTGATTAAAAATCACCAAGATACAGAATTAAATTCTGATCGAGAAAATACTCCTCAAATCTTTCTAAATAAGAAAGATTGTGCTCTGTAAATCAGAGCACCAATAGTGATTAAAAATCACCAATATACAAAATAAGTTCTGTATGGGAAAATATTTTTCCAATCTTGTTAAAAAACAAGAAAAATGTCTTCTGTAAAACAGAAGTCCTTAGATCAAAGATCCGACGGTGGATAAATTTCCCAAATCAATTAAGAAATCTCTCAATGAGAGATTTCCTCAACTGAATCAACAAATCAGCCTCCCCATATAAAGACTTCAAGTCTTGTACAGAAGAACCCCCCCATAAGTTTCAAGTTAAAAAAGAAGAGCAAGCTAAAAGAGCTTTCAGAGAGAAAAAAGAAGAAGAACTTTCTTCAAGGTAAATAGAGACCATAGTATCTCACCTGCATACCCAAGGGTTTAACCCTTATAAAAGAACATAGTTCTTTCCCTGGATCTGAGATCCATGAGACAAGTCTCCCACAAATGAGAATTTAATTCTCGCAGGGATGAATTTGTTCTTGGGGATTGAAGATCCAGGGGAGAACAAAGAATTGAACTCTTCAGAAAAAAGCATAAAGAAGAAAGTAGCGCCAAGCGCTCCACATGCCCCTCACGTGGACGCCGCTAAAATAAAGAGTGATCTGCACTCATTGGTTAGCGCCCAGCGCCAAGTGCTCCACGTGCCCCTCACGTAGGCACTGCTAAAATAAAGAGTGCTCTGCACTCATTGGTTGGCGTCCAGTGCCAAGCGCTTCATGTGCCCCTCACGTGGGCGCTGCTAAAATAAAGAGTGCTATGCACTCGTTGGTTGGCGTCCAGCGCCAAACGCTCCACGTTCCCCTCACATGGGCACTGCTAAAATAAAGAGTCTTATGCATTCATTGGTTGGCGCCCAGCGCCAAACGCCCCATGTGCTCCTTACGTAGGCGCTGCTAAAATAAAGAGTGCTCTGCACTCATTGGTTGGCGTCCAGCGCCAAGCGCCCCCCATGTGGACGCTGTCTAATATAAAGCGCTCTGCCCATAGAGCCCAAAGCCACAAAGAGTGTTTAATACTCTATAAAAAAACAAAGAAATAGAGTGAGCGTCAGAGCCTATGTCAATGCTTAGCATTGTTGCACATAAAAAGGGACCGAGCCCAAACAAGTGTTCAACACTTTATTCAAAACTGAGTGGGCTGAGTCCAAGTTGACCACAAGTCCCTAATTCAGATCAACTGAGCCCATGTGCTTATAATTTATCCAAATTGGTCTTAACCCCAAACTCAACTACAGATTTTGCAACCAAAATTGGTTCAAGGGTACATCTCTCCACACCTCTGATACATGCCGTTGTAATCCTTCAACGTCTTCAGAGAGGTGGAGGGTCCCAATAACCAATAACTCTTGGCTCACCCTCAAACTGATGAGTCAAAATCCACGGACTATGATGTTCTTAAACCACGGACTATGATGTCCTTAAACCACGAACTATGATGTCCTTAAACTAAAAAAACTCTATGGGCTATGATGTCCTTAAACCCAACGGACCGCAACGTCCCTAAACTAAACACGAAAGGCTGAGCCTAAGCTCAAATGGGCCCGCGAAGAGGCTCACAATGCCGGAGAAGGCTATCCCAACTCCTGCTGCAGGTGAAGTCATCCAAACTACTTTCCCTACTTGAAATTCGGCCTTCGACAGATTGACCATTCCTTCCCAGTGGATGTCAGTCTTTGACAGGCTGACGCCAATAACAGCCTTTTCTGAAAGCAGGAGGCATGACGAAGCTACTCCGACGATAAAGGTGATCCCGGCTACACGACACGCTCGACGTCGTCACTGGCGCCGAGTGAGGAAAGCTGTGGACAGTTCCCCTTCTGGACTTACCCCACCAGCTCCAATGGTGGAAATTGATGCTGCTATTCCAACTGGGAACAACTTTGAGCCGCTTAGGAGGGTGCGCAAGAACTCTCCAATTTCCATGTTGAAAAAGTCTCCTCTACCTGTGGAGAACGTTACAAAGGCAAACCCGAATCAGCCCTCTTAGCGGCCGTCCTCCAAAATCCATAGGGTCTGGCGAAAAGTCCAAGACTCTGTAATCGACAAAGACTACTCCCGCAGATCGAAGAAAATGAAGGTCCGGCAAGAGGAGGGTCATCCCGCCGTCGTACCACGAAAAGTATCATCTGCAACAGCCCCCTCAATTTCGACCGCCCATAAAAGGAGAAGGCCGGAGAAGATCCCCGTGTCTACGACAAATCTCAAGGGCACTGAACCTAAACGCCCCAAGTCTGGGGGCATGGTAGTGCACACCATTTACATGGCTTTTGGAAAAGAGGAAAGCCGTGCTTCCGGGGGTCATCGACCGCTTACACGATCCGTAACTAAGGCTCAAGAGCAACAACAGAAACTCCAGGAGATGCTGACAAAGATGGCCATACTTACTGGGCTGAAAGGAAGCCCGGAAGCGTCGTCGGAGCAACGCCAGGAACAGGAAACCGACGTCGAGTTCCTCCGAAGAATGCTCGAAAAGAAAGATAAAGAAGCCGCAGAACAAGCGGCTAACATAAAACAAATGGCGCTTCTGTTCCAAGATATGGTGGGGATGATGATCCAGCCGGACCCTCCAGCCGAAGATCCCCTAATAATCATTGAAGACGACAGATGAGAGACATCAAACCCTCTTCCGGCTTTATCAGCAGCCAGGGAGGAGACGATCTCGAAAGCTGCGCTTGATGACTACATAGCTCAACAAATACGAGCTCATCAGGTAAGCGAAGCCGCTGGCCAAGTCGTCAGAACTGGGTGACCCTATCCAAGCTGGTACGATCAAATTAAGTACCCGCCGGGATATACGATCCCTAAATTTCACGTGTATAAGGGGACTGGCAACCCCCATCTGCACGTCGCTCAGTTCAGGGCTCTCTACGGCAATACTGGAGGTGACGACAAATTTCTACTTCGCCAGTTCGTCGGCAGCTTAGCGGAGACGTCATTTGAATAGTACTCAGAGCTTCCGAATGACTCCATCAAAACATTCACAGAAATGGAGTTGCTATTCACCCAGCGTTTTGCAAGCGCCGGCGAACGCACCCCGATCATGGTATTGATCAATGCCAGGGTAAAGCCAGGAGAGAAATGGGTTCAATATGAAATTCGGTGGCGGAACCTATGGTCAAAATACGAACAACGCATAGAAGAAGCTCCTGCTGTGGGCATGTTCGTAGGGACCCTTGACCCGCAAGCAACTATATCCCAATTTATGATGTTCTTCAAGCCGACTACTTTCCAAGCCTTGATTGACAAGCTGACCCAAATGGACCAGATGGGCTATAGACCACCCTTCTCGAAAACAGAGCTTCGAAATGAAAAGGGCAAAGGGAAAGCGACCTTCGTCTCCAATGCTCAGTAACAGCCGAGTGATTTGAAACCAGCTGCTCGCCAAAATGATAAACAGCAATCACTCAGAGAAATAGTGAGACGTCCTTACTCATTCCCTCGGGATAAAACGAGAAGACTATTCGAACTGGCGGTGCACAACAGGCTTATCACTCTACCAGATCCGAGACGCCCATTGCAACCGGGTGACATCAACAGTCCCAGTTACTGCCCCTACCACCGAATAGTGGGCCACCCAATCGAAGATTGCTTCATCTTCAAAAACTGGATTGAGGATCAGTACTAACAAGGTAAATTCGCACTGTCTGAAAACTGGAGGGTAAACCCGCCACAACCGCACGCTCCTAAAAAGATGGACACGCCGGGGGCATCATTCTCATTTATAGAATAAGCTCCATGGGAAGTTGTTCTATCGGCTAAAACTAAAAGAATGCTGAAAGATCTTCAAGCATGTCCGGCGATTAGATGGAAAAACCCGCTGGAGCCAGAGATCATTGAGGGGATGCTGAAACCGCACTCAACACCGAGAGTTGGTAGCAATGGGCAAAATACCCAGGCCCAACCGTCAAAGTCTTCAAAGAAAAAGAAGAAGAACAAGAAGCCCGCACATCCTGATGACAAGCGCACGGACCTGCAAAAGTATATTGACGTGCTGGAAGAATATAACTAGAAGGCGCGAACCCCGGTCACACTCCAAGAGTTTCTCAACCATATCCTTAAGAGCGGAGATAATGACAATGACGACGGAAATGACTCGTCAGAAGAACCCGAAGATTATATGGCAAGTTGTCACATGATCTCTCATTCACCAATAAATGACGAAGAAGCTCACTCGGCATCAGAAGATAATATAGAGAAGCTGGGGGCAGGATCGGTGCCAACATCCTTGGAACCGTCAGATAAGATGATTGACATGTTGCTGAACGAAGCCCATCAGAAGAGCAAATCTGATCAAGAGCATGAAATGGCCATATTTGAAAGGGCCAGGTATCAGCATCAAGTTGAAGAAGTCATGGTGGGGATGAGTCGCAGAGCGCTCCAACCAGATCGAAACACGCCTGCGGCAGACAAAAACATGCTTAAAACGAAGAAACGGTTCGCTAAAGCCCTGTCAAGGGGAATGAAGGTGCCATCTTTCAAAGGAAATACTCCTGGCAGTATACATCTTGACGAAGCGGATGTACATCCTAATTACTGCTTATACCATCAAAGGATTGTGCACCCTACCGCAATGTGCAATGCCTTCAAGAAGTGGTGGCAGGGATACGTTGCTCATCGACAACAATTCAAGCGAATGAAGCGCAAAGCCCGTCGGGAGCAGAGAAGCACGACAGATGAGCATAAAGGAATAGCCGGTAACTGTCATATGGTTGATGCCATCCCAACAAAAGGGAAGTCTCAAGTTCTTACCTTCGGAAGCGATTCTAACGAAGAAATGGCCCTCAGCCCTCTCTTCAAAGAATCCACCTCAGAAAAATAGGAAGAGATGAAGAACTGTGAGAATATTCAGCTGCGCAACCGTACGTTGCCAGAAAAGAATTTCGGACCTATAAACAAAGGATCGAACAGAAAAGATAAGGGGAAGGAAAAAGTCCCTGAGGATATCTCTCTCGATGATCGAGTCTTCGGAGAGCTGGCAGCCAAGGACCCGCCCAAGAAGAACAAGGTGGATTACAATGTCCTAGCATATCTGAGAAAGATACCCTCACAATTGAGTATCTTAGATGCCCTTCTCCTGTCTAAAGAGGCACGAGATTCCCTGATCAGGGCATTACAAGAGCTCGAGCAGTTCCAAGCTTTCCTTGCCGAAGAAAAGATGAAGGACGAGCAGGAAGAAGTGCACACGGCTGACATCACTTTCGGCGAAGAAGATCTCCTCCTCGGAACGTGCGAGCACAACCGTCCCCTATATGTCACCGGGTATTGCCATGATATCAAGATAGGGAAAATCTTAGTTGACAACGGGTCCTCTGTTAACCTCCAAAATGTGAGGGTACTAAAAGAAATCTGCATGAGCGTTCAGCACCTCGCTCGGGATAAAATCACCATCTTCGGGTTCGACTCCCAGTCATCACGGACGCTCGGGTCTGTAATACTGACGTTACGCTTTGGGTTGCTCGTCACTGACATCAAATTTCATATCATTGACTCCATGACCTGCTACAACGCTTTGCTCGGCAGGTCTTGGTTACACGAGTATAACATCATCCCTTCTACACAACATCAGTGTAAGAAGTGTTTCAAAGATGGCATCGAGTACACAATTACAGGGGAGCTAAATCCATTCTCCGTAAATGAAGTCCGCAAGTATGAAGACGCTAAGTATTTCCTACCAGACTTTGAATACACGGAAAGATGTCATAAACTGGAGAATAAGCAAAAAACTATCACCACTATCCCGGTCTTCGGGAGCGATACCGAGGAGGAGAAAGAGATAGTCTATTCGGGGCCGCCCTAATGCAACAGGCCGTGATCATCTACCCATATTCTGGTCTTTGGCAGTGACTCTGAAGACGAAGTCAACGCAGTGTTCTCGGTCTGTTGTTCAGACCAGAATATTGCATTATTATATTCCTCATTCTTATGCTTTTAAGAATAAAAACAGGTGCTTTTGACCCATGTCTGCTACATGTTACAGGTTACAGGTCGTTGGAGCAAAAACAGTGAAAAACACAAAAGACGACACAAAAGAAGGACTTTTGACCAACAATTAGGAGGATCTTAGTAAAACCCAGCAGAAGAACGGTTCACCATCAACAAGGCAACTCAAGATCCAAATTTGCAAGAAAGACGGTTAAAAGATCCATTGCAAAGTGTTCACTGAAAATCTGGAATTAATACAGAAGCCCAACTGATAAAAAGAATAAAGAAACAAGAAGCCCAGAAGAACCAAACCAAGCCCAAGAAAAATCAAATGATGATCCCATCATTGGGCCGCGGATCCGCGGCCCAAGCGCGCCCATGCCGCGGATCCGCGGCCGTCCTGTGCCCGTGCGCAAATAAAATTTTACCAAATTTCTGTGGCGGCTCTGAAAAGATTTTCTAGGGGTATATTTGTAACTTTAGACATGCGGTACAATTGTAAACCTAGGGTTTCTATGTCCTATAAATAGAACCCAAGACCTTGTATTTTCTCATGCCTCTACTCATGAATAAAATTCTGTTTTCTTGAAGTTAGAGCGCATCAACAGTAAGTAGGTTATTTTCCTTGCAGTAGTTCTAGTTTTTCATATCTGCTCTTATTTTCTCGCCTTAGTTTAATTTAGTTTAGCTTTTATTAACTTGCAATCGATGTTTTCTCTGTTGAATAAACTCTTGTCTTTTTTCATCCCCTCAATGAGCGAGTAGTTTCCTCGCTTGTTAGGGTTAGGAATATGGAAGGATTTGAGAGACGAAGATCTCTCATCTCTTTTCGTTGCTAAACTTTTATGAACATTAGAACTCCATGCATACCTTTTTATTCCGCTCCCTACGGCACTTTTACCCTCAAGGTAACGGTGATTCCGTAGTCTAAAGGACCGGATTTTAAGGTTATCCATGGAGGTTAGGGTAAAGATTAAGAAAGGAAGGACAAGGATCTAGAGGAAGAATCAATCTTCCCAATCATCCTAATCACCTTTGTTAAGATTTACCATAACACTAATATGATATCTTTAATTAATAGCAATGGAAAGAGATGTAGATTTTTGTTTACCAAATTTTCCCTAGACCTAATCCTAGCAAGTTTCTAATCCTAGTCTCATACAACTTCAATTTTTAGGTTTAATTATAAATCCAAACACCATTTGGAATTAACTCGTAAGAACTTAAAGGAGATTTACACATCCCTGTGGACCGACCCGTATTCACCGGCTAGCTTCATGCGACGCCGTTCTTGATTGCGGTAAATATTTTCGATCGACAAAACCTCTCTTAATCAAATGGCGCCGTTGCCGGGGATCGAACCCGGGTCACCAGCGTGACAGGCGGGAATACTCACCACTATACTACAACGACCTTGTATTTTCTCATGAAAATTTGAAAAAAATAAAATAAAATTAGAAAACAGAAAAACCCATAAAAATTGAAAAAATTCAAAAATTATAAAAATTAATGTATTCAATTCTGGTTAATTGACTTGAGTTTGATAAATAGGGTAACTGGCTAGGAAAAACTAAATCTTAGACTTAGCAAATTAAAAACCCTAAAAATAACCTTTCTTAAAGTTTAACGGTAGAAAGTATTTGTCTTTGTAGATTATTTAGAAATAGGCAAATTTTGGGTTCAGTTCTTGGGCTAAGTCGAAACGAAGGAAAAGTATTAAAACTTTTATTAAAGTATAAGTTTGAAAAATAGTTCCTAGCTTAAGTCTAGATTCTGAAAACGTATACCCTACAATTTGCACAATCACGCACCTTGAAACTTGGAATAGTAGAAGAGACCTTGAAATACTCTTATCTAAAGTCCTTAGCACAATATAAAAAAAAAGTGAATAAAGAAAAAAAAATGGACACTGGTTTTTGTGATTACTTAAGGCTGTAAAAATAGAAAAATATTTAGCGAAGGTGCTTCATCACCTAGTGCCTTAGACCAACTGGTTTGGGAGTCACTGCTAAAAGCCTTGGGTGTTGCAAAGCTAGGAAGTACGCTTTAAAGTGCTAACGCATCTTGTAATCGGTTGTTGGTACCTCAAGAAGTATTAACAGTCGCATGAAGGATGTGAAAGCGAAAGATCACCAATTAATAAGTGCTTTTGATAATGGACGAGAGTACGATTGCTTGATTTGAATTTCCAAGTGTAGGGGTGATATTTACACACACGTGGGGATATGTGATTAGAGTTTAGATGAGAGAAAGGAGTGAAGAATAAAACTTGTATCTTTAATAGAGTTGATAGAAATTCCTAAGTAGAGATGGAACCCTAGAAGGAAAACTTAAGAAATGCCGAAAGCTAGGTAATTCTATAGAACATATATAATTTTAAGTTAAATAATGAGAAAGTGTGAAGAATATGGGTGGATAATTTGCGGGTCGACGATAATAGAATTCCTTGTTAGAAAACCAAATTGGAAAACAAAAGTCGAACAGCCAAATTGATAGGATTTTGTGGGTGTAATCCGCTGAAAACCCTCAGGAGACAACACTCCTCCTACTAGGGACACCTAGAGGTTTAACGGCTTGTTGCACGAGCTCAGTGCAATCGCGTTTCCCTGCGAAAGTGTGGCTAGATTAGATTTTTAAATAATAAGTTTGCTCGAGGACGAGCAAAAGATAAGTTTGGGGGTATTTGTTCATAACATAATATTGCATTTTGTATGCCCCATTCTTATGCTTTTAAGAATAAAAACAGGTGCTTTTGACCCATGTCTGCTACATGTTACAGGTTAAAGGTTCTTGGCGCGAAAACAGTGAAAAAGACAAAAGACGACACAAAAAGAGACTTTTGACCAACAAATAGGAGGATCTTAGTCAAGCCTAAAAACGAAGAATAGTTCTCAATCAATAAGGCAACTCAAGGTCCAAATTGTCATGGCAAACGGTTAAAGGATCGGTACAAGTGTTCACTAAAGTTCTGGAATCACTGCAGAAACCCAAATGGAAAAAGAAATAAAGAAACAAGAAGCCCAGAAGAACCAAACCAAGCCCAAGAAAAATCAAATGATGATCCCATCATTGGGCCGCGGATCCGCGGCCCAAGCGCGCCTATGCCGCGGATCCACGGCCGTTTGAAGCCCTAGTGCGCAGGAAAGTTTTCCAAAATTCTGTGGCGGCTATGGAAAGATTTTCTGGGGGTATATTTGTAATTGTAGACATGCGGTGCAATTGTAAACCTAGGGTTTCTATGTCCTATAAATAGAACCCAAGACCTTGTATTTTCTCATGCCTCTACTCATGAATAAAATTCTGTTTTCTTGAAGTTAGAGCGCATCAACAGTAAGTAGGTTATTTTCCTTGCAGTAGTTCTAGTTTTTCATAGCTGCTCTTATTTTCTCGCCTTAGTTTAATTTAGTTTAGCTTTTATTAACTTGCAATCGATGTTTTCTCTCTTGAATAAACTCTTGTCTTTTTTCATCCCCTCAATGAGCGAGTAGTTTCCTCGCTTGTTAGGGTTAGGAATAGGGAAGGATTTGAGAGACGAAGATCTCTCATCTCTTTTCGTTGCTAAACTTTTATGAACATTAGAACTCCATGCATACCTTTTTATTCCGCTCCCTACGGCACTTTTACCCTCAAGGTAACGGTGATTCCGTAGTCTAAAGGACCGGATTTTAAGGTTTTCCATGGAGGTTAGGGTAAAGATTAAGAAAGGAAGGACAAGGATCTAGAGGAAGAATCAATCTTCCCAATCATCATAATCCCCTTTGTTAAGATTTACCATAACACTAATATGATATCTTTAATTAATAGCAATGGAAAGAGATGTAGATTTTTGTTTACCAAATTTTCCCTAGACCTAATCCTAGCAAGTTTCTAATCCTAGTCTCATACAACTTCAATTTTTAGGTTTAATTATAAATCCAAACACCATTTGGAATTAACTCGTAAGAACTTAAAGGAGATTTACACATCCCTGTGGACCGACCCGTATTCACCGGCTAGCTTCATGCGACGCCGTTCTTGATTGCGGTAAATATTTTCGATCGACAAAACCTCTCTTAATCAAATGGCGCCGTTGCCGGGGATGGCGTAAAATTTTCTTTTTGTAATTTCGGGTTAATATAAAATCTAAAAAATCATAAAAATCTGAAAAATTCCAAAAATAAAAAAAATAAAAATTTTTTATCATCTTTTATTGTTTGAAGGGTTTTCTTTGTGGATCTTTGCAGGATTGACGGATCTGAAACAACACAGAAGGGGACACAGAAAAAGATACATCAAAACAGCAGGAGATTGAAAGTACAGAGCAGCTGAAGAAATTTGGAGACCTAAAGCCCCCAAGGAGCCGCGTTTCCGCGGCACTTACCTGGTCAAGACCGCGCTTCCGCGGCGCCCTGTGGAGTTCTCTGGAAAAAAATTGGGTGGTTTGATTTCTTTCTCCTTTCTCTGCAAATCCCCATATATCTTCTGTCAAATCTTCTGCAGGATTCTTTGCGCTAAAAATCTTCTTCCCCCTTCCAATAATTGATTTTCTGCAGGATTCTTTGCGCCGCGCTAAAAAGCAAATTGATTGCAAGTGATTTACTGCTTTGCATACTTTAATCTGACTTTAAGGGGCTATTGACCAATTCAGATTGGGTGGGGATTTCATCACCCTTCCCAGGACCCCAGAAATCACTTAAAGCATTTGCATTGACCACTTTTAATTTAAAAAATATTAGACTCAGCCCTAAGGACCTCGAGCTCAATAGGACAGAGGACTAGTATAGGCATCGGCCGTTTATCCTAACCGACATTGCGGTGTCTAGGCTAGTGGTTTTTAATTAGGCCCACTGTAGTGGTGGTTCCTTCCCACTTACCTGGCCGTACTTGTCCGTGAAGAGGCGGTTTGAGGTCCTATCTCTAGCCCTTTGGAACAGTTAGGAGCTGTCTAGCTGACCTAGGTGACCCTAGACTTAGGCCTGATTGTGCATGTGTGGTTAATTGCATTTGTGTCACTAGTCTCTTTTCAAAATCTTTTTGCAAAAGCTCACTTAAAAAGAAAAAGGAAAATCTTTTCAAAACTTGCAACTTGTCGCTAAAGAATCTTTGCACTCACTTACACCACTTCTTCTCATTGACGTTTTCTTACCTTCTGTCTTTCATCTTTCGACTACACTAACCCTTTTAGTGTATGTCCGGTTGGACTAGGGACCCTAGCGTCCGATTAGTCCGTGTTTCGTTGGTACCGACCGACGAACCTTTCGACTCCGAAGTCGAAATCTTGTCCACTTCTTCACTTTCACCATCACATTCTTCCGAAGGTATGTCGGGATACGATCCTAACAATACCTTACCGACGGGACGGATTCCACCTCCGTTAGGTGCGAATAACCCGAATCTTCCGCCTGTCGAAGCGCCCGCACGAGTCGCGCTCCAGGATCTTTTCTACCCCGTCCGCACCGCCCTTCCTACTTGTCTTTCCCTCCCACCGGCTAATGGGGACAATTTTGAGATCAAACCCCACTTCATCAACATGCTGCCTAAGTTTCATGGTTTGGAATCCGAAGATGCATATATCTTTATCAACAAATTCCAAAACGTTTGCGCCATGATGAAAACTACCCAATTAAGTGATGACGCTATAAGGCTAAGGGTCATTCCTTTCACCTTATGTGACCTAGCCGAGAAGTGGCTATACAGCACCGCATCACACTCAATTAGAAATTGGGACGAGTTTGTGAAAGCTTTTCTTAAAAAGTTCTATCCTCATCACAAAACTGCAAAAATCCGTAATGAAATTATACAATTTTCACAGCTTCCTGCCGAACCATTTTGGAAATGTTTTGAAAGATTCAAAGACCTTCTCGTTCAATGCCCTCACCATGGAATCGAAAGATGGCAACTTTGCCAAACATTATACGAGGGATTGAACCCGGCAACGAAGCAGTTGCTAGAAACCATTAGTCAAGGTCACTTTCTGTCCAAGTCTAGTGAGGAAGCGTGGCAGTTTCTTGAGGATCTTAGTGAGCAAACAATTCAATGGGAGAGCACCAAGACCACATCATCTTCTTCTATTGGTCAACCTAGGGCAGGCATACATCAAGTAGAGATGTCAATTGCTATGAAGGCCGAGATGGCCGCTCTTACGAAAAAGCTAGAAGCACTTGAGACCAAAATCTCAGCACCTTCTCCTGCCCCTGTTGTGCCCCCACGAACTGTTTGTGCTTGTTGTTCGGATCCATCACATCTCACCGAAGAGTGTCCTTACACTGCTTCCACTCAAGGACAAGATCAGGTCAATGCTGCCTTTCAGCAACGACAAAGAAATGATCCATACTCTTCGACATACAATCCGGGTTGGAAGAGCCACCCTAATTTCGCTTGGAACCACAATCAACAATCCCAAGGAAACAACAATTTTCAAAGGGCTCCTCCTCCACAACAACAAGCACCTCCACAAACTCAATTTCAGCAGCCTCTCCAACAGCAACCTTACCCTAATCAGATGAACAATTTTGTACCCAACAATTTTGTTCCCCCTCAAAATGCTGTTAGCTCGCTCGAAAGAAGTCTAGAAGCATTCCTAAAGCAATCTGCACAGTCCACAGCTAGGATAGAGACTTCTGTTCAATCTTTGGTGCAAAACAGTGCCTCACACGATCAAAGCATCAAAGCTATTGAGGCACAAATTGCACAACTCAACGCAGCATTGAAAGAGCGAGAGAAAGGAAAGCTTCCGTCTCAACCACTCCCAAATCCCGGTCACGCACATGTTACACATGAACAGCAGAATCATAACGTGAATGCTGTGACTACGTTGAGATCCGGAAGAGTGCTGCAAAACAATGTGGGTATTCACCATGACACCTCTGCCGGTGGTTCTTCATCTTCCTCTTCTTCTTCGTTAGAGCATATTCTCCATCCTTCACATGGCTCTACTTCTTCTAGCTCGAACGGACCCTCTTCTCACAACACGAACACATCTACACGGGGTTCCGTTCCAACTCAACAATCTGATCCGCAAAAATTGGACTCAACAACTTTTCAAATTGTTCCTTTTCCAAATCGGTTGAGATCCAATAAACCAACTCCACAGATGGAGAAGATTGTAGAGTTGTTCAAGCAGGTTAGCATAAATATCCCTCTTTAGGATGCAATCCAACAAGTTCCTTCATAGGCAAAAATCTTAAAGGACTTATGCACCAAAAAGAGGAAGTCACAAGTACCAAAGAAAGTTTTCGTGGCTAGTGCTGTTAGTGATGCTCTTGTCAATTCTTTACCCCCAAAGCACAAGGACCCCGGTTGTCCTACTATTTCGATCACAATTGGGAACAAGACCATCAATAGAGCACTATTAGATCTTGGTGCTAGTGTCAATTTGCTACCCTATTCGGTGTACGAACAATTAGGCGTTGGAGAGCTCAAGCCTACTCATTGTACTCTCCAAATGGCCGACCGATCAATCACCCACCCTAGGGGAGAGTTGGAGGATGTGTTAATTAGAGTAGGGGATTTCATTTTCCCCGTGGACTTTATTGTTATGGATACACAGCCTGTCGCTAACCCCCGTAATCAAATTCCGGTGATACTTGGTCGACCATTCATCGCGACTTCTAACGCGGTAATCAACTGTCGTAACGGTTCAATGAATTTATCTTTTGGCAAGATGACAGTTGAACTCAATATTTTCAAGTTAGGAAGTCAGCCTTGCGAGCCTAATTCTAGCGTACTTGATGTGTGCCCGATCGATGAGATCGCGGAGGAGGACTGTGAGTTCGAAAATTTCATATTTGATCACAGTAATATTGACGCCACTAGTGCGTTCCTCCTAGAATCCGACACAGCTTTTACGACGGACAAAGATTATGAGTGTTTCACCTTTGTTGATGATCTTGAAGACTCTCCACCCGAGTTTGAGTCTTTTGCTTTTTCGGATGAGTTAGTTGAACCATCCGACTCGGTAGCGTACACTCAATTTGAACCTTTGATGGAATCCTTCGAGTTTGAAACAGTTACTCCATTATTACCATCTATTGTTTCACCACCTAAACTCGAACTAAAGCTTTTGCCGTCGCACCTAAAATATGCTTATCTAGGTGAAAATGAGACCTTACCCGTTATCATCTCGGCCTCTCTAGCTCTTGAGCAAGAGAAGGCTCTTTTAACGGTCTTATACAATAATCGGCAAGCTTTCGGCTGGTCTATGGCGGACATCAAGGGGATTAGTCCCCTCATAGTCGAACATCATATACACTTGATGGATGATGCCAAGCCGGCACAGGATCCACAAAGACGCCTCAACCCCATCATGAAAGAGGCGGTCAAGAAGGAGATTGTTAAGTGTCTTGATAGCGGTATCATTTACCCTATCTCGGATAGCCAATGGGTTAGCCCCATTCATGTCGTGCCAAAGAAATCGGGCATCACGGTCATCACCAATGAGGCAAATGAGTTAATTCCCACTCGCACCCAAACTGGGTGGCGAGTTTGCATCGACTACCGGAAACTCAATGCCGCGACAAGGAAGGACCACTTTCCTTTACCATTCATTGACCAAATGCTAGAACGATTGGCGGGGCACGAATTCTACTGCTTTTTAGATGGCTATTCCGGTTATAATCAAGTCCCCATAGCCAAAGAGGATCAAGACAAGACTACATTTACTTGTCCCTTTGGCACTTTTGCTTATCGTCGCATGCCCTTTGGGTTATGCAATGCACCCGCTACATTTCAGCGGTGTATGATGGGGATCTTTTCGGACATGGTGGAGAAGTTTTTGGAAATCTTTATGGATGATTTCTCCATTTTTGGTGACTCCTTCGATGAGTGTTTACGACATCTTGACGCAGTTCTCACCCGCTGTAGGGAAAAGAACCTGACTTTGAATTGGGAGAAGTGCCACTTTATGGTACGAGAAGGCATTGTCTTAGGACATGTCATCTCGCAAAACGGCATAGAGGTTGATAGAGCTAAAATCGAAGTCATTTCTAATCTTCCTCCTCCTAAATGCGTCAAAGATATCCGAGCTTTCCTTGGCCATGCCGGTTTCTATAGACGGTTCATCAAGGACTTTAGCAAGATTGCTAGACCCTTGACTCTCTTGTTGGCCAAAGACACTACTTTTGTTTTCGACTCAACTGGCATGAAAGCGTTCGAGTCTTTGAAACACTCACTCATCTCTGCGCCCATCCTTTCATCTCCAGACTGGACGCATCCCTTCGAAATTATGTGCGACGCATCAGATTTTGCAATTGGTGCTGTTCTTGGACAGCACATTAACAAGATGCCGCATGTAATTTACTACGCTAGCCGAACATTAAATGAGGCCCAATTAAACTACACAACAACAGAAAAAGAGTTTTTAGCGGTTGTGTTTGCACTTGAGAAATTTCAGCCTTATTTAATCGGCTCTCCAGTTATAGTATACACGGATCACTCAGCTCTTCGCCACCTTTTTGTGAAGAAGGATGCTAAGTCTAGGCTCATACGTTGGATCCTCTTGCTACAAGAATTTGACCTTATCATACGGGACAAAAAGGGATGTGAAAACGTAGTGGCCGATCACCTTTCACGACTTCCTTCGTCGCCTACACTTGAACTGCCTATCACTGATGCTTTCCCCGATGAGCAACTCTTGACTGTTTCTTGCGAACCATGGTTCGCCGATATTGTAAACTACTTAGCCACCGGCTTGATACCTAAAGATTGGTCGAAACAAGATAAACTTCGATTTTTGTCCCAAGTAAAGCATTTTTACTGGGATGAACCTTATCTTTTTAAATATTGTCCCGACCAAATCATTCGTCGGTGTGTGCCAGAAAATGAGGTCAAGAGTGTGCTGTCTTTTTGCCACGATCAAGCATGTGGCGGGCACTTTGGCCCAAAGAAGACAGCCGAGAAAGTTTTGCAGTGTGGTTTCTATTGGCCACGACTCTTCAAAGATGCTTTCGAATACTGCAAAACTTGCTCCCGGTGCCAACACTTGGGCCGGATATCGCGGAGAAACGAAATGCCGCTCCAACCTATTTTGGTTGTAGACATTTTTGATGTTTGGGGTATAGACTTCATGAGACCATTTCCCAACTCTTTTGGAAATGTGTATATTCTTTTGGCTGTTGACTATGTTTCAAAATGGGTCGAGGCGATGCCTAGTCGAACGAATGATAACAAGGTTGTCGTTCGATTTCTTAAAGATCACATCTTTTCTCGATTTGGGCACCCTCGCGCAATAATAAGTGATAATGGTTCTCACTTTTGTAATAGGACTTTTGAGTCCTTAATGCGCAAATACTCTATCACCCATAAGCTGTCAACGCCATACCATCCCCAAACATGTGGGCAAGCCGAGGTCTCGAATCGACAAATTAAGCAAATCTTGGAGAAAACGGTTTCTAAAAACCGTAAAGATTGGTCACTAAAATTAATCGATGCACTATGGGCTTTCCGTACTGCATACAAGACCGATCTTGGCATGTCTCCATACCGGCTTGTTTACGGGAAGGCTTGCCACCTTCCAGTAGAAATTGAGCATAAGGCATTTTGGGCCATTAAAGAGCTGAATCTATCTTTAGGAGATGCGGGCAGCAATCGAAAGCTGCAATTGAATGAACTAGAAGAGCTGCGGGATGAGGCATATGATAATGCCGTGATTGCTAAAAACCGAGTTAAGGTATTTCATGATAAAAACCTTTTGCGCAAGACTTTTAAACCAGGTCAACAGGTTTTATTATATGATACTCGGTTATATTTTCATCCCGGCAAGCTCCGTTCTAGGTGGAGAGGACCTTTTGTAGTCCGCACCGTTTATCCGCACGGTGCGGTTGATCTGGAAAACCCGGAGGACGGTACGCTTTTCAAAGTAAATGGGCATCGTTTGAAACCGTTCCTCACAGCGGACCCTTCGGAGGAGCTCCTGTTCTTGCAGGAGCCGATCTACATTGAGTAATATTCCTCCACTTTCACCCCCAGATTTCTTTTCTTCCAAAATATTATTTCAAATAAGTTTGGGGGTGTGTATATAATATGTAAATATAATAATAAGCAGGAACTCGCCGATATTATCAACCCACTTGGTGCAGCATGACAGTGAGGACACTGTCCATTGTAAGTTTGGGGGTATGTTCGGTAAGTTTTTCCTTTTGCATTCATATGTATATTTCTGCATTGCATCTTTATATAAAAAATCATAAAAATTTGAAAATTTGAAAAATAAAAAATTAGAAAACAGAAAAACCCATAAAAATTGAAAAAATTCAAAAATTATAAAAATTAATGTATTCAATTCTGGTTAATTGACTTGAGTTTGATAAATAGGGTAACTGGCTAGGAAAAACTAAATCTTAGACTTAGCAAATTAAAAACCCTAAAAATAACCTTTCTTAGAGTTTAACGGTAGAAAGTATTTGTCTTTGTGGATTATTTAGAAATAGGCAAATTTTGGGTTCAGTTCTTGGGATAAGTCGAAACGAAGGAAAAGTATTAAAACTTTTATTAGAGAATAAGTTTGAAAAATAGTTCCTAGCTTAAGTCTAGATTCTGAAAACATATACCCTACAAAACGCACAAACACGCACCTTGAAACTTGGATTAGTAGAAGAGACCTTGAAATACTCTTGTCTAAAGTCCTTAGCACACAAAAAAAAAGTGAATAAAGAAAAAAATGGACACTGGTTTTTGTGATTACTTAAGGCTGTAAAAATAGAAAAATATTTAGCGAGGGTGCTTCATCACCTAGTGCCTTAGACCAACTGGTTTGGGAGTCACTGCTAAAAGCCTTGGGTATTGCAAAGCAAGAAAGTACGCTTTAAAGTGCTAACGCATCTTGTAATCGGTTGTTGGTACCTCAAGAAGTATTAACAGTCGCATGAAGGATGTGAAAGCGAAAGATCACCAATTAATAAGTGCTTTTGACAATGGACGAGAGTACGATTGCTTGATTTGAATTTCCAAGTGTAGGGGTGATATTTACACACACGTGGGGATATGTGATTAGAGTTTAGATGAGAGAAAGGAGTGAAGAATAGAACTTGTTTCTTTAATAGAGTTGATAGAAATCCCTAAGTAGAGATGGAACCCTAGAAGGAAAACTTAAGAAATGCCGAAAGCTAGGTAATTCTATAGAACATATATAATCTTAAGTTAAATAATGAGAAAGTGTGAAGAATATGGATGGATAATTTGCGGGTTGACGATAATAGAATTCCTTGTTAGAAAACCTAATTAGAAAACAAAAGTCGAAAAACCAAATTGATAGGATTTTGTGGGTAGTATCCGCTGAAAACCCTCAGGAGACAACACTCCTCCTACTAGGGACACCTAGAGGTTTAACGGCTTGTTGCACGAGCTCAGTGCAATCGCGTTTCCCTGCGAAAGTGCGGCTAGGTTAGATTTTTATCGAGAATAAATAAAATAATAAGTTTGCTCGAGGGCGAGCAAAAGATAAGTTTGGGGGTATTTGTTCAGACCAGAATATTGCATTATTATATTCCCCATTCTTATGCTTTTAAGAATAAAAACAGGTGCTTTTGACCCATGTCTGCTACATGTTACAGGTTACAGGTCGTTGGAGCAAAAACAGTGAAAAACACAAAAGACGACACAAAAGAAGGACTTTTGACCAACAATTAGGAGGATCTTAGTAAAACCCAGCAGAAGAACGGTTCACCATCAACAAGGCAACTCAAGATCCAAATTTGCAAGAAAGACGGTTAAAAGATCTATTGCAAAGTGTTCACTGAAAATCTGGAATTAATACAGAAGCCCAACTGATAAAAAGAATAAAGAAACAAGAAGCCCAGAAGAACCAAACCAAGCCCAAGAAAAATCAAATGATGATCCCATCATTGGGCCGCGGATCCGAGGCCCAAGCGCGCCCATGCCGCGGATCCGCGGCCGTCCTGTGCCCGTGCGCAAATAAAATTTTACCAAATTTCTGTGGCGGCTCTGAAAAGATTTTCTAGGGGTATATTTATAACTGTAGACATGCGGTACAATTGTAAACCTAGGGTTTCTATGTCCTATAAATAGAACCCAAGACCTTGTATTTTCTCATGCCTCTACTCATGAATAAAATTCTGTTTTCTTGAAGTTAGAGCGCATCAACAGTAAGTAGGTTATTTTCCTTGCAGTAGTTCTAGTTTTTCATATCTGCTCTTATTTTCTCGCCTTAGTTTAATTTAGTTTAGCTTTTATTAACTTGCAATCGATGTTTTCTCTTTTGAATAAACTCTTGTCTTTTTTCATCCCCTCAATGAGCGAGTAGTTTCCTCGCTTGTTAGGGTTAGGAATAGGGAAGGATTTGAGAGACGAAGATCTCTCATCTCTTTTCGTTGCTAAACTTTTATGAACATTAGAACTCCATGCATACCTTTTTATTCCGCTCCCTACGGCACTTTTACCCTCAAGGTAACGGTGATTCCGTAGTCTAAAGGACTGGATTTTAAGGTTTTCCATGGAGGTTAGGGTAAAGATTAAGAAAGGAAGGACAAGGATCTAGAGGAAGAATCAATCTTCCCAATCATCCTAATCCCCTTTGTTAAGATTTACCATAACACTAATATGATATCTTTAATTAATAGCAATGGAAAGAGATGTAGATCTTTGTTTACCAAATTTTCCCTAGACCTAATCCTAGCAAGTTTCTAATCCTAGTCTCATACAACTTCAATTTTTAGGTTTAATTATAAATCCAAACACCATTTGGAATTAACTCGTAAGAACTTAAAGGAGATTTACACATCCCTGTGGACCGACCCGTATTCACCGGCTAGCTTCATGCGACGCCGTTCTTGATTGCGGTAAATATTTTTGATCGACAAAACCTCTCTTAATCATCTGTCCATCAATGCAGGCCCTCACTGGAGATGATCAGAGTTTGCAAATCGCCATGGTTCCGTGGCAGCACTACAGAGAGCTTGATGCGCTCGAGACATATAGTGTGCAAGAGCTGCAAACATTCTATGTCTCTCCCAGTCGAAGAGGTGAAAAGGCGATCCTATTCTATCGATCCGGGGAAACCAAAGTCGAGAGAGAAGTCTGGCATGGTGCCAATTTTGCACTTGACAGGTTTCCGGTTTCTGGCGGTAAACAATGGACCGCAATGTCCTGAAACTAGCTACGGACCGAAACGTCTTTAAACTACTATGAACCGCAGCATCCTTAGGCTAACGCGGCAAAAAAAAATATAAAATATAAAAATAAATATAAAAATTAAAAAAATTAAAAAAAATGGTACGTCCATAAGCGAAATGGGCACGGATGAAATCCCGAAAAGGCTCCATGAGTAAATACAGCAGGGCTACCGGCGAGTTTGTGAAAACCCGAAAGGGCACAGACTCGTAAAAGAAAGTCATGCACAATTGCAAGGTCCTCTCGACCTTATAAGGAGAAAATACCTGCGTGAGATCCTTACGACTCACAAGGGAGCAACACACTTAGGTATTCCCACGATTCCTAAGGAGAAATTACACTTACGAGATCCTTACGACTCGTAAGGAGAATTCCCTTATGAGACCTTCACAGCTCATAAGATTCAAAAGCCTTAAGCTACAGGGATCTGAACCTGATCTTAAGCCACAGGGATCTGAACCTGTTCTTAAGCCATCACATTCCCCAGATTGCCCTACAAACGGTTCAATATTGACCCTTGTATACAATCCACAGGCAAAAATAAACATCTCCCCCACCAAGTTCTACCAATGGCGCGAAATGTCCTCATGTGGTGAACGACACTTGTAAGTCCTCTCGACTTATAAGGAGAAAACACTCTTGTAAGATCCTTATGAATTATAAGAGAACACGCACTTAAGAATCCTCACGATTCCTAAGAAGAAAACGCACCTACGAGATCCTCACGACTCGTAGGGAGAAACACTTTATGAGACCCTTACGGCTCATGAAGTCAAAAGCCTTAGTCGACAGGATCCTAACCCTGTTCGCTAAGCCACCTTTGTTTGAATCAACAAAGGCAATTGATGATTCGTTCCTGGCAATATCCCAGTTGTGGCGATGCTGATGCCTAAACCGATAGCAAATTCCAAGTCCTTTCACGGCAAGTAATGATTCGCTCCTGGCAATATTCCAGTCGCAGCGATGCTGATGCTAAGATTGGTATCAGATCTCAGGTCCATACTCGCAACAAAATCAGTGAGCCAAAAATATAAAAAATATATATAGCCGAAATGATTGGGCAACTCGCAATAAAAAGCAGCGAGTAAAAAGAAAAATAGCCGAAATGATTGGGCAACTCGTAATAAAAAGCAGCGAGTAAAAAGAAAAATAGCCGAAATGGTTGGGCACCGCGAAAAATAGCCGAAATGATTGGGCAATCGCGACTTTCGCGATATAAAAAGCTGAAATGATAGAGCGTCGCGGAAGGAAATAAAGAAAAAATGAAAGAATGAAACTTTTGCCCTATAGGTGAGATCACATCGACCCCTGAATACAATCTATGGGCATCAACGAAAAGGGAACCACATTTCCTAACAAACTCTATCAAAAGAAGAGTCATATCTCGATGGCAACATCTGTATCCCAGAAGATCAACACAACGCTCCTTCCCGACACTGTAGAAAGTGGAGCAAGTCAACCAATGACCTCCCGCCGGAACAACGCTTCGACCCGGAAACAAGTCAACCAATGACCTCCCCGCCGGAACAACGCTCCGAGCCGGAAACAAGTCAACCAATGACCTCCCCGCAGAAACAACGTTCCGACCCGGAAACAAGTCAACCAATGACCTCCCCGCCAGAACAACACTCCGACCCTGAAACAATTCAACCAATGACCTCCCCGCCAGAACAACGTTCCGACCCGGAAACAATTCAACCAATGACCTCCCCGCCGGAACAACGCTTCGTCTCGGAAACAAGTTAGCCAATGACCTCCCCGCCGGAACAACGCTCCGACCCGGAAACAAGTCAGCCAATGACCTCCCCACTGGAACAACGCTCCATCTCGGAAATAAGTCAGCCAATGACCTCCCTGCCAGAACGACGCTCCGTCTCGGAAACAAGTCAGCCAATGACCTCCTCGCCGGAACAACGCTCCGTCTCGGAAACAAGTCAGCCAATGACCTCCCCGCCGGAGCAACGCTCCGTCTCGGAAACAAGTCAACCAATAATCTCTTGACTCGTCTTGACCGCCAGGGAAATCAGTGTCCCTGCGCAAACCTTTCAACCCATAAAAAGAAAACTCTCTTGTGAGATCCTTACACTCTCAAGAGAAAATGCGCTTAGGAGTCCTTACGACCCCTAAGGAGAAATTACACCTACGAGATCCTCTCGACTCGTGGGAAGAAACATCTTTATGAGACCCTTTGGCTCATAAAGTTGAAAAGTCTTAGGCAGCAGACCTGAACCTGTTTCCTAAGCCATCGCTACTCTATAAGGAGTTCAAGCTGAACCCTTATCTACCATCTACAGGCCACATTTGCTAAAGTCACATGCCAATGACACGACAAAGAAAAGAAGACGATAATATGAGATAAAATACTTCTTTTATTCATGAATTCAAGTGAATACAAAATAAATTTCACAAAGGAATCAAAATGAATACATGTTATTCATAAACCGCAAGTTTATAGTATAAAAGGGGGTACAAAGACGATTATTGAGGAGGAGGCGTTTTCAACAAATCAGCTAGCTGCTCGCGCGCTCCTTTCAATCCTTTCTTACAATCGGCCGCCGCGGCCAACTCCGCTTCGACTCGGGCCCGCTGTCGCAAACAAGACGAAAGATTTTCATTGGTTCCCAGCATGACAGCTTCGCAGTCCTCCTGCATGACCCGCTCCGTAGAGTCAAGCGCCCGTCTCAGCGTCAACCCATTCGAAATGCATCACTGAAGATTTTCAAAGACATCTTTCAGCTGCGCAGCATTCACTTCAATCTGGGCGCGCAACCGGGCAGATTCACTTGAAGCTACTTCATGCTCCTTTCGCCTAAGGGCCGTCTCTTGTTCAAAAATGGCGGATGAAAGGAACACTACTCTCGACCCACGCAGCCCGCTGGGAGTTCAAAGCTGATACTTCAGGAGCGGGACGCTTGAGCTCAATCTCATGCAGGCAGGACTCGATCTTTCTGCAGTAATTAAACCAAGACTCGACGACACCTTCGTCATGGAAGTTCATGAGCGTCGTCAGGATAGGATTAACCTCAGCAGCAAAATCTGCAGCGAATGCGAGGGCCTCAGCGTCAAGATCCTCGACGAATTTGCTCAACATTCGCAGGCTATTCGCAGCGTCCCTGGAAGATGGGCGTTTAGCAAAGGGCCCTGCCGGCATCGGAATGCGAGACTCAAAGAGAGCTGGAGCCGGTGCGATTGCTGCAAAACAAATTATGGTCAAATGTCGACTCGGGAGGTAAAGAAAATACACGAGCAATGGAGTCTACTATACCGGCCGTGACAGGTGGCAAAATTGGGAGTACCGGAAACGCGGATATTCTCTCGTCCCCTCCTCCGATCCGTGACGCTGCGATCAATATAAAGAAGACTTAGCAACAATACGGCTATTCGTAAAAGAAAGAGAGAAACATTAGCTAAAGAATATACTAATCAATACCAGCAGGCGGAATGACTTCCGACTAGAAGGAGAAATGCGGATTCAACACCTGGTATAGATGGTCGAAAAGGACTCCTGCAGAGTTACGACAATATACTGTCAATGCAAGGAAGATGGTGTCCACAGTTAAACTAAATAAATCGCAAACCTATACCTTCCAGCATTTCGGAGGACATAAGAGAAGGCGGGGGAACAACAACCGTTATGGCGGCGACCGGAGGTGCTTCAGATGGCACAATCTCAGCATTCACTGCACCTACAAACAAAATATCGTCAAAAGAAGCTGAACGGGATTGTGAAATAAAAATAGAACAGTGACTCAAGACTTACCTGACGGGTCATCAACCAAAACCGCGACGGAAGTATCACCAGGCGTAGCGGCTTCTTCGCTCTCCCTCAGAGGAGTAGTTTCTGCGCCCATGGCTTAATCCCATGATTCGACGAAGGCCGTCGTGATGCTTGCGACGCCCGCCGATACCAGGGAGCCATACGGGGAAAGAGCAGCGGTCTGGATGGTCTTGGATTCTAGAGAAAGGGTAGCAATTTCGGGCACGGTAACCGTCAGGCTTTCACCCGTCATCCCATCACCAAGACTTAGCCCTGCAGAAAATGCATATATCAAAATTCGAAGATCTAGTTCTAATTAAAAAAACTCAGCATTACGTTACCTTAGAGCAGCTTTTCGGTTTCTTCCCGAGCTGCGCGCGTAACCTGTCTACGGGCGGTAGACAACACGGGGGGAACATCCGCCGAAAGAGTATCAACAAGGGGGATGCTACTTGAGCCTACACCCACGGCCAAACTGGCATCGCATTCCCTCGCCACACGCTTCCTACGCTTCTTTTCGGTCTGAGCAGTGAGAAATGATCTCCTCAAGACCTCTGACAAAGGGACATCGTCGTTCGAGCCGTGCTCTGTCTCCGGAGCCGTTATGGCATCTCTCATTGGCTACTTTAGCAACGCCTCCTACGGTAATGTTGGGGGATCTGGGGCCACAATAGCTGGCTCTGGAAGCGTCGCTGCATCACCGTTCGGGATTGGTACCGCACTCGGAATAACTTGAATTAAGGTAATCCCTGTAACAAAATAAAGGAGAGGGTCAGAGCACGAATAAAAAAAGGGGGGAATGAAGGCACAATAAGCTGAATTATACCAAGACCCAAAGAAGCGCGGAGCATCTCTTCCTCCTCGAATGTCTTGATGGAAGCCGCGAGAGCCTCTTCGGCAGAAATACCTATTGAAGAAAAGGGCATCAGTAAAAGTATAATAATAAGGGAGGAATGAACGCGGAAAAATACAACTGAAGTATACCTGACTTCGCGATGGTGATTAGCGCCGCTTCTTCACGAGCCAGTCGCTCGGAGGCCATAAGGGCAGCCTGTAGATCGGTGTCGGTCACATGCGTGTCTAACAAGCCATCGTTAGTGCCATACTCACACAAGCCTTCGTTGTAGGGAGCATGGGGCTCCTGGCCGAGTATAATGTCAGCAGAAAAGAGAGACTTTTTCTTTTTTTGTGAGCGAACGCCGGTGGCCAATGACACGAGCTTACACTTGACGGGCATTTTTGGGCCACGAGTCCCGATTTCCGTACCCACTCCAGACTCCGGGGACGCTGCAGCTACCGCTTCTACAGGAACACGGGGTAGAGGCTTCCCAGGAAAGGCGCGCGGGACCGCAACCGCAGCAGCTTCTCTTAAGAAAGGACCAACAGTGATCCGTCGCTTTAAGGGGACAACTGGATTACCGGCAGGGACCGCACCTTTGCGATTGAGCAGTAACATCCTTTCTTCCCTAATAACAGCACCCGTCGCATGCCGGTACCACGCCACGTATGCATTCGAGACTTTCGGAACGCAGCTCGGCTCACCGATAAAAAAGTTGGAGCCGGTATTTAACCACATGAACTGATGCAGCGCGCTGCAGATACCCTCTTCTAAAGCAAACGGCTCAGCTAAAAAGGCCTCAAGCGGGACACCCTGATCGTAACTCGACTGTTGAGCGAAACGGTGCGGGTTGTACCTCATGAACAGCGCCGAGTCATTCTGCCTGAACACTAAAAAGCCCGGCCTGATTGAATACAAATGCAGAATCTCCCGAGCCTTCAATGTAGGAGCCCCGTCTTTAAAGGTGTCGCGCAGCGGCTGCACCGTTTTAGTGGATTCCTTGCCGATAAATAAGACCTTATCGACGAAGGTCATGCTATCCCCGACCATACGAGGGCGAAGGACCAAACCCCGAGCCTCTCGCTGTGACGGATCTAAAACAGAAGCGTCAACTAGGAACATAACCCGATGGAAATTATAACTGTCATAGAAATGGGGCCGTTTGTGGACTCCAAAAGAGCCAAGCGCATGCAGCTCGATCCACGACGTGAAATAGTGCAGCGGGAAATATACGGGATGTACCACCGGCTGAGTGGTGTCTGCCGCTAAGCTGGGGCCATGATATAGGTGAGCCAGCCCAGCGACCCCGACGGCCACTCGCGTCCCGGCAACCATTCGGTGATCCGGATAGAAAACGAATGGCCTCATATAGCGAGGGTACATTAGGAGCACAAACCAACTTAACCACAAGCCGAGGAACCCCAAAAAGAACGCCTCTTCGTCGATGTCTGAAACTACGAGCTCTGCAAAAGGGATGACCGGGGTGTCTGGGAGGAAGAAATTCCTTTGATCTGCTTCCGCTGTCGGCTGGCTGTCTAAGCCAAAACCAAAAGGATCGTCAAGCTTGGCGAATTTCGTAGTTTATTTTGACAAGGCTTCCGGGTGAAGAAAGCGGGCGATAAAATCCGTGAAGCTGACTCCGTGCCCCCCGGACTCGAGGAACAGACTCTCATAAATATTCAACACCTTGATTAGACTCAGGAATCAATATTGAATAGCATTCTCCGAAGTGAGACCGATCACCACTGATTTGGTAGCGAAGATGTCTGGGGGAAGTATTTCCTCGTAATATTCCCCTCTGACGGGTAGGCCCGAAATTTCTATAAATTCCTCTAAGGAAATCGAAACCTCCCGGTCCGATAAAAGAAAGGTGTGAGTCAGGGTATTCCAATGTTCCAAGAAAGCCTTGACCCACCATATGTGAGGTACGGGATACTGGAAAAGAGACGTGTACATAGCAGGGTACAACCTAAGTTTCAGCAACAGCGACTTTTTGGCCGACAAGATGTATCGAGCCTGCTGCAAGTATCCAGCTGAATGGTGAGGAGTCAAGCCTATCATGTATGCCTGCCCCCAAGGGCGCGGCTTGCCTTGACATATACGCCGTCCCAGAATATCTAAAGCCATTGGCGGCTGTACATGTATCGAGCCCATAGAGGGCTGGAGGCGTCCATCCGTAATCTAGTTAACCTCCTCCACGGCGTAATTCACCTGGGGTGAGTCATCATAATGAATGGTGGAAATTGTCTCTGAAGGCACCGCATAAGAGAAACTGCGCCGACCCCGAATAATTTGGTTGTACCACAACCCCCATAAGTGAAGAGACTTTTGCTCCGGGTCATGATCTTTAATCAGTGCAAAAACTTCCAGATCCACAGGCGCGTTGGCGTATGCACTCTCTGAGCGAACAAATGGGAAAGAAGAGTCAAAATACATAGTACCTGCGTGAAAAGAAATGAGGGTTAGATGTCAATTCTACATTATAAATTCTGACATCCGGTACTTTAAATTTGTACCACCTTGCAATGCAGGAAAAAGGGACCGAGGGGGACCCTCAAAATCAAAGTGACGGTTCATCATTGATGAGACGGTCAATCATTAATGAGAAAATCCTAAAAAGATTCTCATTTAATGAGAAACTTATTGGGCCAAGGAGTTAAACTCCCTCGAGAGCAGTGCTTTGCAAACAGAAATTACATCTGTTAACATTAATTATGAGGGGAATAAAAATTCCCCAAAATTTCTAAGAGCCATGCTCTGTGAAAACGATGGAATAACCATCAGAATCCTAAAAAAGCAAAGTTTTTTACAGAGTAAAAAACTCCAAGATCTTTTGGATCTACAAAACGAACTCTAAGAGTTCTTCATAAAGATGAATAATGTTCTAACTAATGGGTTAAATAACTCTAAAAATCCATTTTAAGATCTATGATCTGAGAAGAGCAAAGCTCTGTTAATTGGTTCAATCCTTACCAAATTTGGGCAGAGTTCTAACTCTAAAAAGGAATTTCCTTGGGCAGAGATCTAAGCTCTGAAGGGAGAATTAAATTCTCAGAAACAAGAAAGCAAGAATATGAACAGAAGTCATCTAAAGGGCCAAAGGCCCTACTTATAGGCGCTGGAAGACGATCCAACTTCCAAAATGATCCAACGGTGTTGCCACTGTTGCACTCACGTATGAGCCACGTGAGCGCAACGGTAGGGGGCATTTGTTTCCTCCCAATAAGAGAGCAAGGCTCTGTTCAAAATTTGAACTGAGGCTGCGCCTCACATGCAAAGCACGAGAGCGCCAGCGCCCAGAATTAAAAACTCCGAGGCAACGCCTCACGTGCAAGGCACGAGAGCGCCAGCGCCAGAACTAAAAGTTCTCCATCCTTGAATCAAAGATCCAACGGAGATGATAAATCATCAGAGCACGGAATTAAATTCTGATTGAGGAAATACTCCTCAAATCTTTCTAAACAAGAAAGATTGTGCTCTGTAAATTAGAGCACCATTGGATCAAAGATCCAACGGTGATTAAAAATCACCAAGATACAGAATTAAATTCTGATTGAGGAAATACTCCTCAAATCTTTCTAAACAAGAAAGATTGTGCTCTGTAAATCAAAACACCAATAGTGATTAAAAATCACTAAGATACAGAATAAGTTCTGCATGGGAAAATATTTTCCAATCTTGTTAAAAACAAGAAAATGTCTTCTGTAAAACAAAAGTCCTTGGATCAAAGATCCGACGGTGAATAAATTCCCCAAATCAATTAAGAAATCTCTCAATCAGAGATTTCCTCAACTGAATTAACAAATCAACCTCCCCTATATAAAGACCCCAAGACTTCAAGTCTTGTACAGAAGAACCCCCCATAAGTTTCAAGTTAAAAAAGAAGAGCAAGAAAAAAGAGCTTTCAGAGAGAAGAAAGAAGAAGAACTTTCTTCAAGATAAATAAAGATCATAGTATCTCACCTGCATACCCAAGGGTTTAAACCTTATAAAAGAACATAGTTTTTTCCCTGGATCTGAGATCCATGAGACAAGTGATTGAATGAATTCTTTGTTCGTGTGTGTAGAAAAATGTATAGAAATCACAACCAAAGAAATTTTTGACCGCGCGCGTTAGTGAATACGGATCGTCCATAGAGATGTGTGTTTTGCTCGCTTTAGTTTTAGATGAGTCGAAATGAAAAGATAAAAGAAAAATTGCAAGAAAATAGATTCAAGATTTTGAAATTTAGTTTCAAAAATAGTGAAGACTAGATCTAAAGATCAAGAATCTATAAAATTCTAGAAGATGTCCAAATCTAATGAATTATCAAGATTTGAAATGAGGCTCGTAGGAATCGATCGAATCTATAGAAGTGATGAAGACTTGTGATTGCGTTTTCTTATCCATTAATGATTTGATGCTAGATCGATGACGATCAACGAGGTTTAAGGATCTATCGAAGAGATTAGGGTTTCTTCATCTCATCCTTTGTCCTTTCGATGATTATCATTCAAAAGCTAGCCTCTAGTAAATTGAATTATCGAACGTTGATCTCTAATTAAGAGCGAAAACATTCAAGAAAGCATCTCGCTCAAAACTAGATTGTCGATAATTCAATTTACAAGAGTTTACAAAACTTATAGGAATTAAGAATTGTTTCAAGATCTAATCATTATCATCTATTGATTCTCTCGACTCCTCCACGAGTGGAGCTTCTACTCAAGCATCATAACCATGAAATCAATTAAGAATTGAAAACTAATCATAATGCTCAAATATAGAGATAAGCAAGATAAAGAAATTTCACATTTTATTTATCAACAATTTTGTTACAATTCTCTCAAGATCTACAAGATTCGAGGAAAGAACTCGATCGTCGATTTGGCTTCGCAACGTCTCCGTGAGTCGCGGATCGGCTTGGATCACTTGCTCGGTTGAAGATCGGCGTTGCCTCTAAAAGGTTGAAGGCTTCTTGCTTGAATTGGCACCCGATAGATCTTGATCTCAATCAAATCGTGTCACTCAATTTGATTTGAATTTTGATTTGGATCTACAATTTTTTTCCTCCAAAAATTAACCACTAACTAACTAGCTCCCCCAAAAATGAACAACCCCAAAACCCTAGATCTAGATCTCATTTTATAATCACCTCAACCCTAGATCTAGAATTCAAATTAAAATTTCCTTCCAAAAAGGTTGTTAGAGAGAGACTTCTAGAAGAAGTTTGTTGGAGGGAATATTCTAGAATGAGGAATATTCTAGGGTAAGATTGTTAGGCCGAGCCTTCTGGATGAAGCCACGTGGTCGTATGGAGTCTTCTGGAAGCATTGGCCGTTATGAGAAGCCAACTGGAGGAATTTGGAATGATGACGTCACCATTGCGCCGCGGATCCGCCGCAAATAGGCCATTCTGGCCGTGGATCCGCGGCCCTTTGAAGGCATTGGATCATGGAACTTCTGTGATGATTTTGTGCTGTACTTGTGGCACTTTTCTGATGTGTGGAATCTTTTTATACTTTCTCTTTCACTGCCAAATCACAAGTCTTGGACTTGGCGTATTTTTATCAGCACTTTTAACAGTTTCGGCTCTTTTCCCTGGAATTTCCTCCACGGATTCTCGAGACAAGTGTTGCGCTATACAAAGATGATGCATGCAATGATAAACACTCAATTTCCCTCAAAATACTGGTTATAATATATAACACATGTTATTTGGTATTTTACAGATGTTTTGCTAATATGTGCTATATTCATACCGAACATCTCTATATGAGTGCAAATGGTAGGGAAATTGACGTGTCCGAAATGTAATATTTTCGACTGATCAAATTCTCCCAAACTTATTTTTTGTCGTCTCGAGCAAACTGTTTTATTAAAAAGAGAAGGAGAAAGTAAAGAAAAAGAAAAACTAACTAGCACACTTTCGTAGGCAACACTATTGCACTCAGCACGTGCAACAAGCCTTTAAACCTCTAGGTGTCCCTAGTAGGAGGAGTATTGTCTCCTGAGAGTTTTCAGCGGATTGCACCTACAAAATCCAATAATAAAAGGAAGACCGTGAAAGTTACATATAAATATAAGAATTATAAAAGAAAGACTTTGAAAATCAGAGTTTCCAACTATACTAGCTTTTCGGTTGTTATGAGCCCTATCTTAATAGTCATGAAAAGATGTTAAAAATCACATCATCCCTCAATAAAATATCATCTTTATTCTTCATTCCTCTCTTTCTTCCAAACATCGATCATATAACCCTACGTGTGTGTAATAGACATCCCTACACCCGGAGAACTCAATTCAAGCTATCATACTCTTGTCCATCTACCTCAGTACTTTTTAATTTGATGAATATTTAGATGAATTTGCTCACACATTTTCATGCGACCGTTAATACTTCTTGAGGTACTAACCGACCGATTACTCGTGTGCTTGCTGATTTGGTGTATTTTCCTCGTCTTGCACCACCTAAGGCTTAGCAGTGACTCCCAGACCAGTTGGTCTAAGGCATTAGGTGATGAAGCACCCTCACTATATTTTTTTATTGCTGCATTGGCGATAACAAAACCAGTGTTCATTTTTCTTCACCATTTTATATTTTATTCATTTTTTATTTCTTTCATACTTTTGGCTTTTAGACAAGAACATTTCAAGGTATCCTCTGCTATCCCGAGTTTCAAGACGTGTGTAAGTGCGAATAGTAGGGTATCAACGTTCAAATGTTTGGCTTCCAGAATAGGAACTATTTTTCAGACTTATTTTTATCCTCAGATTAGTGACTTCTTTTATCTTACTAACCCTTGGGACAACGGCTCATAACTACTTATTACTAGTTCGTATAAGAAAACTTCTAATTTTCTAGGTTTTCTTAAATTTTCCTAATCTTTTGGATGTAATTTTTCACTATCTAATCTTTTATTATATTAAATATTAAATATTTTTATCTTTTGAAAATTTTTAAATTTTTATAGATTTTTAAATGTTTTGTGCTTATGCAAAGTATGATGCAAATGATGCGAAAATAATCATAAACCTCTCCCAAACTTGTTTTCAACAGTGTCCTCACTGTTGCCATCCGCTATAGCTACAAAAACCTGTAAGTCTGGGAGGAAATTTATTAATGGGGCCAATAAATATGATCGTGGAAATCCTCCCCCAAACTTATTCTTTTCACCCACCTCCATTCAAAAGATGATACAGTAATTTACAGGACATGGAGGTGAGACGAAGGAATTTTAATCAAGATAAAATGGCTCCTGTAAGAACAGGAGCTCCTCCGTGGGGGGTCAGTGGAAAAATACGGCTTTAATCTATGTCCATTTACTTTAAAAAATGTACCGTTTTTAACATTTTCTACCTCCACTGCCCCGTGCGGGTATACAGACCGCACAACAAAAGGTCTTTTCCGCCGAGATCGTAGCTTACCCGCGTGAAGGTGGAGTCGTGAATCATAAAGAAGGACTTGTTGACCAGGTGTAAAAGTTTTCCTCAAAATGTTTTTATCGTGAAATACCTTAGTCCGATTCTTTACAATTACAGCGTTATCATAAGCTTCATCGCGGAGTTTGCTTAGCTCGTTTAATTGTAGCTTCCGAAAGTTGCAGGCTTGATTTAAGTCAAAGTTGATTTCTCTAATGGCCCACATTGCTTTATACTCAATCTCGACCGGTAGGTGACAAGCCTTCCCAAACACTAACCTATAAGGAGATATCCCTAGATCGGTTTTATATGCAGTTCGGAATGCCCAAAAAGCATCCGTCAATTTGGTTGACCAATCTTTTCGATTTTTAGAAACAGTTTTCTCCAGAATTTGTTTGATCTGTCTATTAGAAATCTCAGCCTGCCCGCTCGTTTGGGGATGATAGGGTATGGAAAGTTTGTGGTTGATTGCATATTTCTGCATCAAAGTCTCGAAAGACCTGTTGCAGAAATGTGTCCCGTTATCGTTAATGATAGCGCGTGGGTGTCCAAATCGCGAAAAGATGTTTTCTTTTAAGAACTTAATGACAACCTTTTTGTCATTAGTGCGACAAGGAATAGCTTCAACCCACTTTGAGACGTAATCAACCGCAAGCAGTATGTACAGATTCCCAAAGGAGTTGGGAAAAGGGCTCATAAAGTCAATGCCCCAGACATCAAAAATTTCAACCACTAAGATGGGTTGCTGTGGCATCTTATTTTTTCGGGAAATCTTACCCGTGTGTTGACACTGTGTACAGGTTTTGCAATGATCAAATGCATTTTTGAACAAAGCCGGCCAATAAAATCCGCATTGCAAAACCTTCTCCGCCGTTTTTCTAGGACCAAAGTGACCCCCACATGCCTGATCATGACAAAAAGATAGAACACTCTTGAATTCTTCATTCGGGACACACCGACGAATGATCTGGTCAGGACAAAACTTAAACATATAAGCTTCATCCCAATAAAAGTGTTTTACTTGGGATAGAAATCGATGTTTGTCCTGTTTTGACCATTCGCTAAGGATAAGTCTTGTGGCAAGATAGTTCACAATATTCCTGAACCAAGGTTCATCGGATACGTTCAAGAGTTGTTCGTCCGGAAAAGAATCATTGATCGGCAGGGTCACAGGTGAAGAAGAGATGCGTGAATGATGGTCGGCTACAACGTTTTCACATCCTTTCTTATCTTTAATAACAAGATCAAATTCTTGTAATAGAAGGATCCAACGTATTAGCCTACCTTTAGCATCTTTCTTCGCCAAAAGATGTTTCAAGACGGAGTGGTCAGTGTACACAACAATTGGTGAGCCAATCAAGTAAGGCCTGAATTTTTCTAATGCAAATACAACTGCCAACAGTTCTTTTTCGGTAGTTGTATAGTTAATTTGAGCATCGTTCAGGGTCTTACTTGCATAATAGATCACGTATGGCATCTTTTCAATGTGCTGTCCTAAGACTGCACCAACTGCAAAATCTGATGCATCATACATAAGCTCAAAAGGGTGGTTCCAATCCGGAGATGATAAAACGGGTGCTGTAGTGAGAGAGTGTTTGAGTGAGTTGAATGCTGCCTCACAATCCGAGTCAAAGTGGAAGGTCGTGTCCTTGGCCAAGAGAAGAGTTAAAGGTCTAGCAATTTTGCTAAAATCCTTAATGAATCTCCTGTAAAAGCCTGCATGGCCAAGAAAAGATTGGATATCCTTGACGCTTTTGGGATAAGGAAGGTTTTGAATGACATCAATTTTAGCTTTGTCAACCTCAATGCCTTTCCATGAAATTACATGTCCAAGCACAATTCCCTCTTGGACCATGAAATGGCATTTTTCCCAATTCAAGATTAAGTTCTTCTCTTTACAACTAGTAAGAACTGCGTCAAGATTAGATAGGCAGTCAGAAAAAGAATCTCCAAAAATAGAGAAATCGTCCATGAAAATCTCCAAAAAATTCTCGACCATGTCAGAGAATATCCCCATCATACATCGCTGAAATGTAGCGGGTGCATTGCATAACCCAAAGGGCATGCATCTATAAGCAAAGGTACCAAAAGGACAAGTAAATGTTGTTTTATCTTGATCCTTTTTGGCAATAGGGAACTGATTATAGCCAGAGTATCCGTCCATGAAGCAGTAATACTCTCGTCCAGCTAAGCGTTCTAGCATCTGGTCAAGGAAAGGTAGAGGAAAGTGGTCTTTCCTCGTAGCGGCATTGAGTTTTCTATAATCAATACATACACGCCATCCAGTTTGAGTGGGTGTCTGGATTAACTCATTTGCCTCATTGGTAATGACTATGATGCCAGATTTCTTAGGGACGACATGAATTGGACTCACCCATTGGCTATCGGAGATTGGGTAAATGATACCATTGTCAAGGCATTTGACGATTTCTTTCTTCACCGCATCCTTCATGACGGGGTTCAACCGTCTCTGTGGTTCTCGGGTTGGTTTTGCTTCATCCATCAAATGTATATGATGTTCAACAATCAAGGGACTAATCCCTTTGATGTCAGCCATGGTCCAACCAAACGCTTACCTATTAGATCTCAGTACCGTCAAAAGCGCTTTCTCTTGCTCTGATGCTAGAGAAGCGGATATGATCACCGGTAAGGACTCATTCTCACCTAAATATGCATATTTAAGATGAGAAAGTAAAAGTTTGAGATCTAATACTGGCGGAGAAATAATAGAAGGTGGGATCATCGAATGATTTTCGGAGTCACAAAGAAGCTCATAGCCTACAAAAGATACAGACTCGGAAGGTGATGAGTCAAGAGTGTAGGACTCAAGCGTGGAAAGAGTGTCCTTACTAAGATGTGCAAGATCAAACATTGATGTGGTAGTGTCGTCGAGATCTTCAAAGCAAAGTTCATCAACTTCGCAACTTTCGGGAGCAATCTTGTGGACAGAACAAACATCAAGTATATGAGCAGAGGGTTCAGATGGTTGACTTCCAATTTTGTAGATGTTCAGTTCAATTGTCATTTTTCCAAAAGATAGATTCATTGAACCGTTTCGACAATTAATGACAGCATTGGAAGTGGCAAGGAATGGTCGACCCAAAATCACCGGAATTTGACTCCGTGAGTTTGCTACAGGTTGTGTATCGAGAACAATGAAGTCCACAGGGAATACAAATTCCCCGACTTTTATTAACACGTCCTCCAGTTCACCCCTAGGTTTGGTGATTGAATGGTCTGTGATCAGTCGAAAATACTGCATTTTTAACACGGCAATTTCCCTATCATTTGCAGTCATCTATAAGTGTTCGGTATTCATATTGCACACATTAGCAAAACAGTCCTGAAATATCGGATTGCATGTGTTAGACTTTAAAACCGGCACTTTAAGGAAAATTGACTGTGTTTCATGGCATCGCATCATCCTTGTATTGCGCAACTCTTGTCCCGAGAAATTGTGCAGGAAATTGCAGGAACAAAGCCAAAATTGGGAAAAGAGCTGATCAAAAATACACCAACTCCAAGTTTTGAGATCTGGTAGCAATCTACAGGGAAGCATGAAATTCAACATATCAAAACAAGGCTCATAAATCATCCCAAGAAACACCAGAAGTTCTCAAGCCCCAAGGCCCACAAACCGCCGCGGATCCGCGGCGGGAGCCCGCTTGTGCCGCGGATCTGCGGCGTGGTGACGTCATCACTTCCTCAGTTTTTCTGCACGTGCTTTATATAACGGCCCAAGCTTCCAGAACATTGTAGAAATGCCACGTGGCTCATCTAGAAGGCTCGGCTTAACAAACTTTTGGAGGGAAATTCAAATCTCTAGTTAACAAACTTTTGGAGGGAAATTCAAATTTGAAATCCTAGATCTAGGGTTTTGAGGTCTATAAAAAGGAGCCTAGATCTAGGGTTGATGTTGTTCATCAATTCATCATTCTCTCTCCCCCATTTCACCCACAAGTTGAGTGACACGACTTGTGCGAAACCCTAACCCTAATTTCCAATCCAAATTCAAGATCCCGAGTACCATTCAAGCAAGAAGCCTTCAACCTTTTAGGAGAGGAGCCGATCTTCAACCGAGCAAGCGATCCAAGCCGATCCGCGACTCAAGGAGACGAGCGAAGCCAAATCGACGATCGAGTTCTTCCTCTTGTAGTTCTTGAGCGATTGTAACGAAATTGTTGATATAAATAAAAGGTGAAATTCTTTAATCTTGCTTTCTTTAAATTCTTGCATCATGATTCGATCTCAATTTGTAATTGTGGTTCTTGTTGTGATGTTTGAGTAAAACTCCGCTCGTAAAGGAGTCGAGACGATCAATAGAATGATGATGTAACAAATCTTAATACGATTCTTAAGTCCTACGAGTTTTGTAAACCCTAGCAAATTGAAGAATCGACGACCTAGTTTCGTTGCGATGCTTTCTAGATTGTGATCGCTCGAAATTAGGGATCCACGATCGATTCTGGAATTTGGTAGAGGCTAGAATGTGAATGATTTCGACGAAGGAACAAGAGATAAATGTTGAAACCCTAGTTTCACTAGAAATCCCTAATTCTCGTCGATCATCATCGATCTAGTATCAACTCATCGAAGGATAAGAATGCGTCATCGCTAGATTTCATCACATCTATAGATCCGATCGATTCCTACGAGCCTCATTTCGATTCTTGATATTTGGTTGGAAAAATTATCACAAATCTCAATTCTTGATTTTTATGTTCTTTTTTAGATCTAGATTTTCTAATTCTTGAACTTCAATTACAAATCATGAATTGTTTGTTTTCTTTCCTTAAATTTTCAACTCATCTAATTCGGAAATTGAACGGATTACACTTTCCCTGTGGACGACCCGCACTTACTAACGCGCTACATCCGACACCGTTATTGATTGCGGTCAAAATATTTTTGGTTGTGATTTCTCTATACAATTTTCATACTACACAATCCGAAATCGTTTTCAATCAAATGGTGCTGTTGCCGGGGATAGTGCGCTAATTGTTCGTATTTTGAAATTTGAGTTGAAAAGTTTATTCCATCTATATTTTTAGATCAAAATTCGTGCAAAACACTAACCGATTCGTTGTGATTTATTGCGAGGAAATCTGGAATTATTGGAGCTGGAGAAATTTTTTTCAGAGAATTCCAGAGAGCTAAGGAAGTAAACAGGGACTTGCTGTGAAAATTTGGTTCAGGGAACTGTTCATCCCACCGCGCATCCGCGGTGTAAGCCACTCATTGCGGTGGAACCGCGGTCTCACTGTAGCATCTCTGCTCCATTTTTCTCTGGTAATTTCTAAACTTTCTTATCTCTCTCTAAATCTGCTCCAACTAACACTTTGCTGCAGGTTTCTTTGCAAATAAATCGCAGCGCCGCAAAAGCAAAATAAAAAATTGTGCCTGTTTTGATTTTTGGTTGTTTGCATATTAATACGGAAATTAAGGGGCACGACCAAATCCAGATTAGGTGGGGAGTTCATTACCCTTCCTAAACCCCAAAAATCACAAACTTGCATCCGCATTACCCTCATTAACTAAAAAATATCTAGAGATGACTCTAAGGACCGTCGCGCTCACTTAGGACAGAAGAAGGCCGTGGGTAATTCATTACTTATCCGCGTTTCTTTTGTGGTGTCTAAGGCAAGTGTGTCGAAGGCTAGTGGTTACTTAATTAGGCCCACTACTTACGTAGTGGAGAACCTCCCACTTACCTGGCACTTACCTGGCCACAGGAGAGACAAAGAGGCAGTGGAGGATTGATCCTGCGACTTGTCTTTTGGCAGTTAGGAGCGGTCTAGAGCCTAATCTAGGTGACCACTAGATTTTAGAGTATTGCTTGTTGCATTTGTTGTGATCGCATCATATTTCCAAAAATCCGTATTATTTTTCAAAACAAACACCAACACTTCATTTCCCTTAATTATATCTACGCTGCCACTTGTACTAACCCTTTTTAGTGCAAGATAGGCTGGACATGGGATTCTAGTGCCCGTTTAGTCCGCGTTCCCTTGATCGACCCAAAAGTCGGTATTTCTACGTTTACCTCTTCTTTTCTCACCACCACACCCACATCGATGGATCCGTCTCCATCGAATTTCTTTACCACTACTCTGCCGCCGTCCGTTGGTGCGCAGAATCCACCCCGCATCTCTCTCCAAGAGAGGTGCTATCCTACACGAGGTCCCCTTTCCACCTGTCTTTCCATTCCACCAGCCAACGGGGAAAATTTTGAAATTAAACCCCAATACATCAACTTCTACCCAAATTTCACGGTCTCGAGTCTGAAGACGCATATGCCTTTATCACCAAATTTGAAAATGTATGCGCAATGATGGGTACCTCACAGCTTTCTATGGATACTATGCGTCTACGTCTTCTCCCATTCACCTTGCGCGATATAGCCGAGAAGTGGCTTTACAACACAACCACACATTCCATCTCAAACTGGGGAGAATTCGTCAAAGCATTCCTTAAGAAATTCTACCCACATTATAAGACAGCTCAAGTCCGTAGTGAAATAAATCAATTCACCCAGCTTCCAAATGACCCATTTTCAAAATATCTTGAACGCTTCAAGGATCTGTTAGTCCAATATCCACATCACGAAATCCCTAGATGGGAACTGTGCAGAATCATTTATGAGGGCATTAATCCTAACACAAGACAGACCCTTGAATCCATGTGTCAAGGCAACTTCATGACCAAAGATGATGGGGAAGCCTGGAAATTCCTAGAAGATTTCGCTGAAAAATCTTTACAGTGGGAGGGTGTGAGTCAATCGTCTAGGTATGACAATGATATTTCCATAGGAGTTAGAGCTGACATTTCAGCTATACACAAGAAACTCGAGACTATGGAAAACAAATTTTTAGCCGCCGCCCTAAATCAAATGTCACTCTCCAAAACTGTATGTGGATGCTGTTCTGATCCTTCTCATTTGACGGAAGAATGTCCGTTTCAAGGTCATGAGCATACCAATGCCGCATTTCAAAGACCTAGGAACGACCCATTTTCTTCCACATATAATCAGGGTTGGAGGAATCACCCGAATTTTGCTTGGAAAAATCACAAAATCAAAATACGGTTCCAAACCAACACAATTTCCAAAGGGTCCCTCCACCACAGCAGCAACCACCACAATTGAGTCAGCACCCCTTCCAAGCACAAAACTTCCAATATCCGGTCAACACACCTGCATTGTCTAGTCCTTTACAGTTGACCGGGACTGATGAATCCTCTTCATTTGCACAATACATGAATTTGGTTTTAACAAATATCATGCAAGTTTCGGCTGAAATGAAGTCTTCTGTCGATAAAATTGAGAAAAACTCTGCGTCCCAAAGCGAGAGTATTAAATCGATGGAAGAAGAAATTGCACGATTAAAAGCCGAAATGAGTGCAAGAGAGAAAGCGAAACTTCCAGCTCAACCCTTACCCAATCCTGGCTATTCACATCATGTGAATGCAATCATGTTGAGATCTGGAATAGTGCTTGACGATCACGTTAGGGAAGAGATTGATGACACTAAAAAATCTATCGATGATACCCCGACTGAGACCTTTCCTTCCACTTCTACTTCTAATTCTGACCCCAGTTCTTCTACCCCACCACCTTCTCACGAGCCTATTCTCCGTTTTCCCAAAGGCTCGACACCTCAGCCCATCTCTTCTACTCCTCCACAGACGATCCCCACTCCTATTCTGGGATCGGGTCCACACACACTTCCTTCTCCTATGATGGACCCAGCGCTTATTGCTAAAGATCCTTATCCTAATCGGTTAAGGGTTAACACATCGAGTCCACATATGGAGAAGATTATGGACATTTTTAAGCAAGTTAACATCAACATCCCTCTCCTAGATGCCATCCAACAAGTTCCGTCCTATGCGAAAACTCTTAAGAACTTGTGCACTAGGAAGAGGAAGACTCAAGTGCCCAAGAAGATATTCATGGCAAAGACGGTAGACACGGCTTTCCTCCAACAATTACCGAGGAAACGTAAGGATCCTGGATATCCTACTATTTCCATTTCTATCGGGGAAAAACACATTAACCGTGCTCTACTAGACCTTGGCGCAAGTGTTAACCTGCTTCCTTTCTCAGTCTATGAGCAGTTAGGAATCAGAGAGTTGAAACCAGCCCATTGCACTCTCCAGATGGCTGACCGATCAATCACCAAACCTAGGGGTGAACTGGAGGATGTGTTAATAAAAATCGGGGAATTTATATTCCCTGTGGATTTTATTGTAATTGATACACAGCCTGTAGCGAACCCACGAAATCAAATTCCGGTGATTTTAGGTCGCCCCTTTTTGGCCACTTCCAATGCTATCATCAACTGTCGTAATGGTTCTATGACCCTATCCTTCGGGAATAGGTTAATAGAGCTGAACATTTACAAGTTGGGAAGTGTACCCTCTGAACCTACTGCTCATGTCTGTTCTGTCGACTTAATGGATGTCGACAGCAGCGAAATTGATGATCCTCTTGATACTGATCTTGACTCTTTTCATACGTTATTATTTGACCCAACCATGTATCATACACATACGGACTCTTCCACCGAGTTGTCCGGGTCAACAACTAACACTGATTATGAATTGCTTTTGGAGTCTGAAGATCACTCCGCACTTTGTGATGACATTATTCTTCGGGGTATTGATGGAACTTTTGAGGAGATTTTCGCTGATGAACTCGCATTTTTGAATGACACGGGTGTTGAGATGAATCATCTCCCAATCATTGAAATTGAACCTCCACCCCTTCTTCTGAACTGTAAAAAGAATGCGAGTAATCCATCACATTCACTGCATCGTCTCTCCAGAATGAGACGCACACACATTCTATTCCACCACTTAGCCTTTCCCCACTTCTTCTTCCACCAACCCGAGCACTGCATTGATAAATTTTTTGAATGGTTGGTGTTCACTTTCGGTCTTTGCAAAGCTTAGCATCGACCAATGATTCTTGACCCCCTCATGTGATTTTCAAAGATGAACATTGCTTAATTCAAGTTTGGGGGGGTATAATCTGGCTCTTGAAAAGAAATTTTTTTTTACACAAAATGATGAGCCAAAAATAAGTTTGGGGGAGGGTCTTCACTTAAATATTTTGCCCCCATTAATAAATTTCCTCCCAAGCTTACAGGTTTTTCGAGATTTAGCGGATGGCAACAGTGAGGACACTGTTGAAAACAAGTTTGGGGGAGATTTGTGCTTATTTTCGCATCATTTGCATCATACTTTGCATAAGCACAAAACATTTTGAAAACCCATAAAAATTTCAAAAATTTCAAAAGATAAAAAACATTTTTGTACATAAATAAGATAATAAAAGATTAGATAGTGAAAAATTACATCCATGAGATTAGAAAAATTTAAGAAAACTAAGAAAATTAGAAGTTTTCTTATACGAACTAGTAATAAGTAGTTATGAGCCGTTGTCCCAAGGGTTAGTAAGATGAAGGGAGTCACTAATCTGAGGAAAAAATAAGTCTGAAAAATAGTTTCTATTCTGGAAGCCAAACATTTTGAACGTTGATACCCTGCTATTTGCACTTACACACGTCTTGAAGCCCGGGATAGTAGAGGATACCTTGAAATGCTCTTGTCTAAAAGCCAAAAGTATGAAGGAAATAAAAAAAATGAAGAAAATATAAAGTGGTGAGAAAAATGGACACTGGTTTTGTTATCTCTAAGGGCAATAAAAAAATATATAGTGAGGGTGCCTGTTCACCTAGTGCCCTAAGGCCAACTGGTCTGGGAGTCACTGTTATACCTGCGGTGGTGCAAGACGAGGAAAATACACCAAATAAGCAAGCACATGAGTAATCGGTCGGTTAGTACCTCAAGAAATACTAACGGTCGCATGAAAGTGTGTGAGCAATCCTAATAATTCATTAATTAAAAAGTACTGAGGCTGATGGACAAGAGTATGATAGCTTGAATTGAATTCTCCGGGTGTAGGGATGTTCATTACACACACGTAGGGTTATATGATCGATGTTTGGAAGAAAGATAGGAATGAAGAATAAGACGATGTTTTATTGAGGGAGAACGTGATTTTTGACATCTTTTCATGACCATTAAGATAGGGCTCATGACAACCGAAAAACTAGCTTAGTTGGAAACCCTAATTTTCAAGGCTTTTCTTTTACAATTCTTTTCTTTAAATGTAATGTTCATGATCTTTATTTTATTGGATTTTGTGGGTGCAATCCGCTGAAAACCCTCAGGAGACAACACTCCTCCTACTAGGGACACCTAGAGGTTTAAAGGCTTGTTGCACGTGCTCAGTGCAATCGTGTTGCCTACGAAAGCGTGCTAGTTAGATTTTCTCTTTCTTTATTTTCTCCTTCTCTTTTTAATAAAAAGTTTGCTCGAGACGATCGAAAATAAGTTTGGGGGAATTTGATCAATCAAAAATACTGCATTTTTAACACGGCAATTTCCCTATCATTTGCAGTCATCTAGAAGTGTTCGGTATTCATATTGCACACATTAGCAAAACAGTCCTGAAATATCAGATTGCATGTGTTAGACTTTAAAACCGGCACTTTAAGGGAAATTGACTGTGTTTCATGGCATCGCATTATCCTTGTATTGCGCAACTCTTGTCCCAAGAAATTGTGCAGGAAATTGCAGGAACAAAACCAAAATTGGGAAAAGAGCTGATCAAAAATACACCAACTCCAAGTTTTGAGATCTGGTAGCAATCTAGAGGGAAACATGAAATTCAACATATCAAAACAAGGCCCATAAATCATCCCAAGAAACACCAGAAGTTCTCAAGCCCCAAGGCCCACAAACCGCCGCGGATCCGCGGCGGGAGCCCGCTTGTGCCGCGGATCCGCGGCGTGGTGACGTCATCACTTCCTTAGTTTTTCTGCACGTGCTTTTTATAACGGCCCAAGCTTCCAGAACATTGTAGAAATGCCACGTGGCTCATCTAGAAGGCTCGGCTTAACAAACTTTTGGAGGGAAATTCAAATCTCTAGTTAACAAACTTTTGGAGGGAAATTCAAATTTGAAATCCTAGATCTAGGGTTTTGAGGTCTATAAAAGGGAGCCTAGATCTAGGGTTGATGTTGTTCATCAATTCATCATTCTCTCTCCCCCATTTCACCCACAAGTTGAGTGACACGACTTGTGCAAAACCCTAACCCTAATTTCTAATCCAAATTCAAGATCCCGAGTACCATTCAAGCAAGAAGCCTTCAACCTTTTAGGAGCGGAGCCGATCATCAACCGAGCAAGCGATCCAAGCCGATCCGCGACTCAAGGAGACGAGCGAAGCCAAATCGACGATCGAGTTCTTTTTCTTGTAGTTCTTGAGCAATTGTAACGAAATTGTTGATATAAATAAAAGGTGAAATTCTTTAATCTTGCTTTCTTTAAATTCTTGCATCATGATTCGATCTCAATTTGTAATTGTGGTTCTTGTTGTGATGTTTGAGTAAAACTCTGCTCGTAAAGGAGTCGAGACGATCAATAGAATGATGATGTAACAAATCTTAATACGATTCTTAAGTCCTACGAGTTTTGTAAACCCTAGCAAATTGAAGAATCGACGACCTAGTTTCGTTGCGATGCTTTCTAGATTGTGATCGCTCGAAATTACGGATCCACGATCGATTCTTGAATTTGGTAGAGGCTAGAATGTGAATGATATCGACGAAAGAACAAGGGATAAATGTTGAAACCCTAGTTTCTCTAGAAATCCTTAATTCTCGTCGATCATCATCGATCTAGTATCAATTCATCAAAGGATAAGAATGCGTCATCGCTAGATTTCATCACATCTATAGATCCGATCGATTCCTACGAGCCTCATTTCGATTCTTGATATTTGGTTGGAAAAATTATCACAAATCTCAATTCTTGATTTTTATGTTCTTTCTTAGATCTAGATTTTTCTAATTCTTGAACTTCAATTACAAATCATGAATTGTTTGTTTTCTTTCCTTAAATTTTCAACTCATCTAATTCGGAAATTGAACGGATTACACTTTCCCTGTGGACGATCCGCACTTACTAACGCGCTACATCCGACACCGTTATTGATTGCGGTCAAAATATTTTTGGTTGTGATTTCTCTATACAATTTTTATACTACACAATCCGAAATCTTTTTCAATCAGTCTGCCATTTAGAGAGTGCAGTGAGCTGGTTTCAACTCTCCAATTCCTAACTGCTCATAGACCGAATATGGAAGCAGGTTAACACTTGCGCCTAGGTCAAGAAGAGCACGGTTGATGTTTTTATCCCCAATAGAAATTGATATCGTAGGACATCCTGGGTCCTTACATTTCTTTGGTAGCTGTGGGGTAAAAGCAGTGCTAACATTATTAGTCATGAAGACCTTTTTGGACACTTGAGTCTTCCTCTTCCTAGTGCACAAGTCTTTAAGAATTTTCGCATAGGCGGGGACTTGTTGGATAGCATCTAGGAGAGGGATGTTGATGTTAACCTGTTTGAACATTTCCATAATCTTCTCCATATGTGGACTCGATTTGTTACCCCTTAACCGATTCGGATAAGGTGCTTTAGCAATAAGAGCTGGGTCCATCATTGGAGAAGGTGGTGTGTGTGGACGTGATCCCAGAATAGGAGTGGGGATCGTCTTTTGTGAACTAGAAAAGGTTTGCTGAGGTAACAAGCCTTGTGGGAAACGAAGAATAGGCTCGTAAGAAGGTGGTGGGGTAGAAGAATAAGGATCAGAAGTAGAAGTGTGTGTGGAAGGAAAGGTTTCAGTCGGGGTATTATTGATAGATTTTTCAGTATCATCAATTTCTTCCCCAACATGATTATTCAGCACTCTTCCTGATCTCAACGTTGTGATGGCATTTACATTGTAATGCCCAGGATTCGGTAAGGGTTGAGACGGAAGTTTCCCTTTCTCTCTCGCACTTATTTTGGCTTTTAATCGTGCAATTTCAGCTTCCATCGATTTTATACTCTCCGCTTGGGAAGTGGAGTTTTTCTTTATATCATCGACGGAAGTTTTTATTTCAGCCGAGACTTGCATGAAATTCGACAAGAGTGACTTCATGGTCTGTGCAAATGAGGAGAATTCATCGGAACCGGTCAACTGCAAAGGAGTAGAGGGTGTAGGTGTGTTGACCTGGTTTTGAAAATTTTGTGACTGGTAGGGGTGCTGAGTGAGTTGAAGTGGTTGCTGTTGTGGTGGAAGAGCCCTTTGGAAATTGTTTTGATTTGGAACCGTGTTTTGATTTTGTGATTGGTTCCAAGCAAAATTAGGGTGATTCCTCCAACCTTGATTATATGTGGAAGAATACAGGTCGTTTCTAGGTCTTTGTTGGAAAGCAGCATTTGTATGCTCTTGACCTTGAAACGGAGAATTCAATGGACATTCTTCCGTGAGATGTGATGGATAAGAACAGCATCTACATACAGTTTTGGAGAGTGACATTGGGTTTAGGGAGGCTGCTAAAAATTTATATTCCATAGCTTCGAGCTTCTTTTGCATTGCTGCCATTTCAGCTCTAACTCTTATGGACACATCAATTTGGTGAATGCCACCCCTAGACGATGACTGGTTTACACTCTCCCACTGTAAAGATTTTTCAGCGAAATCTTCTAAGAATCTCCAGGCTTCACCATCATCTTTAGTCATGAAAGTGCCTTGACACATGGATTCAAGGTTCTGTTAGTGGTAGGATTAATGCCCTCATATATGATTCTGCACAGATCCCATCTAGGGATTCCGTGATGTGGACATTGAACCAACAGATCCTTAAAGCGTTCAAAACACTTCGAGAATGTTTCATTAGGAAGCAGGGTGAATTGATTGATTTCTCTATGGACTCGAGCTGTCTTATGATTGGGGTAAAATTTCTTTAGGAATGCCGCAACGAATTCTTCCCAATTTGAAATGGAATGTGCGGTAGTGTTATAAAGCCACTTCTCGGCTATATCCCACAAAGTAAATGGAAGAAGACGAAGATGCATATCATCCACAGAAAGCTGTGAAGTACCCATCATTGCGCATACATTTTCAAATTTGGTAATAAAGACATATGTGTCTTCAGACTCGAGACCGTGATATTTGGGTAGAAGATTGATGTATTGGGGTTTGATTTCAAAATTATCCCTGTTAGCTGGTGGAATGGTGAGACAGGTCGAAAGAGGACCTCGCATAGGATAACATCTCTCCTGGAGAGAGATGCGGGGTGGATTCTGCGCACCTGCGGACGGCGGCAGAGTAGTGGTAAAGAAGTTCGATGGAGAATTGTTCATAAAAGTGGGTGTGGTGGTGGGTAAAGAAAAAGTAGACGTAGAGTCACCGACTTCGGAGTCGATAGGGGGAAGGCGGACAAGACGGGCACTAGAATCCCGTGTCCAGCCGAGCATGCACTAAAAGGTTTAGCACAAGTGGCAGCGTTAAGATAATTAGAGAAAATGATAAGTTGGTGTTTGTTTTGAAAAAGATACGGATTTTTGAAAAAATGATGCAAATCACAACAAATGCACAAGCAACCCTAAAATCTAGTGGTCACCTAAGTCAAGTCTCTAGACCGCTCCTAACTGCCAGAAGACAAATCGCAGGATCAATCCTCTACTGCCTCTTTATCCCTCCTGTGGCCAGGTAAGTGCCAAGTAAGTGGGAGGTTCTCCACTACGTAAGTAGTGGGCCTAATTAAGTAACCACTTGCCTTAGACACACTTGCCTTAGACACCACAAAAGAAACGCGGATAAGCAATAGATTACCCACGACCTCCTTCTGTCCTAAGTGAGCGCGACGGTCCTTAGAGTCAAGTCTAAATATTTTTTAATTAATGAGGGTGATGCGGATGCAAGTTTGTGATTTCTGGGGCTTAGGAAGGGTAATGAACTCCCCACCTAATCTGAATTTGGTCTTTACCCCTTAATTTCCGTATTAAAATATGCACAAAACCAATGATCAAATCACGCAACAATTTTTTTTTCTTTTTGCGGCGCTGCGAATTTTTTGCAAAGAAACCTGCAGAAATTTGTTAATGAATCAGAGCAGGGAGGAGATAAGAAAGACAGAAGTTCACCTGAGAAGACTGAAGCACTGAAGCCCTAAGAAGGCTGCGGAACCGCCGTGGTATGCGTGTATTGACCGCGGAAACGCGGTGCAGCGATGCGATTTCTGAACAAAAATTGCTGCAGATGCTTCTGTTCACTCACTGAACTCTCTGGAATGTTCAGAAATTTTTTCCTCTTACTCCACAAATTCCAGATTCCCTCGCAACAAATCACAACATTCGTTAAGCGCTTGTTACGAATTTTGATCTAAAAATTGATGGAATAATAATTTTTCAACTCAAATTTCAAAAACGAACAAATTAGCACACTATCCCCGGCAACGGCGCCATTTGATTGAATGAATTCTTTGTTCGTGTGTGTAGAAAAATGTATAGAAATCACAACCATAGAAATTTTTGACCGCAATCAATAACGGTGTCGATGTAGCGCGTTAGTGAATATGGATCGTCCACAGAGGTGTGTGTTTTGCTCGCTTTAGTTTTAGATGAGTCGAAATGAAAAGATAAAAGAAAAATTGAAAGAAAATAAATTCAAGATTTTGATATTTAGTTTCAAAAATAGTGAAGACTAGATCTAATGATCAAGAATCTATAAAATTCTAGAAGATGTCCAAATCTAATGAACTATCAAGATTTGAAATGAGGCTCGTAGGAATCGATCGAATCTATAGAAGTGATGAAAACTTGTGATTACGTTTTCTTATCCATTAATGATTTGATACTAGATCGATGACGATCAACGAAGTTTAAGGATCTATCGAAGAGACTATGGTTTCTTCATCTCATCCTTTGTCCTTTCGATGATTATCATTCAAAAGCTAGCCTCTAGTAAATTGAATTATCGAACGTTGATCTCTAATTAAGAGCGAAAACATTCAAGAAAGCATCTCGCTCATAACTAGATTGTCGATGATTCAATTTACAAGAGTTTACAAAACTTATAGGAATTAAGAATTGTTTCAAGATCTAATCATCATCATCTATTGATTCTCTCGACTCCTCCACGAGCGGAGCTTCTACTCAAGCATCATAACCACGAAATCAATCAAGAATTGAAAACTAATCATAATGCTCAAATATAGAGATAAGCAAGATAAAGAAATTTCACCTTTTATTTATCAACAATTTTGTTACAATTCTCTCAAGATCTACAAGATTCGAGGAAAGAACTCGATCGTCGATTTGGCTTCGCAACGTCTCCGTGAGTCGCGGATCGGCTTGGATCACTTGCTCGGTTGAAGATCGGCGTCGCCTCTAAAAAGTTGAAGGCTTATTGCTTGAATTGGCACTCGATAGATCTTGATCTCAATCAAATCGTGTCACTCAATTTGATTTGAATTTTGATTTGGATCTACAATTTTTTCCTCCAAAAATTAACCACTAACTAACTAGCTCCCTCAAAAGTGAACAACCCAAAACCCTAGATCTAGATCTCATTTTATAATCACCTCAGCCCTAGATCTAGAATTCAAATTCAAATTCCCCTCCAAAAAGGTTGTTAGAGAGAGGCTTCTAGAAGAAGTTTGTTGTAGGGAATATTCTAGAATGAGGAATATTTTAGAGTAAGGTTGTTAGGCCGAGCCTTCTGGATGAAGCCACGTGGTTGTCTGTAGTCTTCTGGAAGCATGGCCGTTATAAGAAGCCAACTGGAGGAATTTGGAATGATGACGTCACCATTACGCCGCGGATCCGCCACAAATAGGCCATTCTGGCCGTGGATCCGCGGCCCTTTAAAAGCATTGGAGCATGGAACTTCTGTGATGATTTTGTGCTGTCCTTGTGGCACTTTTCTGATGTGTGGAATCTTTTTATACTTTCTCTTTCACTGCAAGATCACAAGTCTTGGACTTGGCGTATTTTTATCAGCACTTTTAACAGTTTCGGCTCTTTTCCCTGGAATTTCCTGCACAGATTCTCGAGACAAGTGTTGCGCTATACAAAGATGATGCATGCAATGATAAATACTCAATTTCCCTCAAAATGCCGGTTATAATATATAACACATGTTATTTGGTATTTTATAGATGTTTTGCTAATATGTGTTATATTCATACCGAACATCTCTATATGAGTGCAAATGGTAGGGAAATTGACGTGTCCGAAATGCAATATTTTCGACTGATCAACAAGTCTCCCACAAATGAGAATTTAATTCTCGCGGGGATGAATTTGTTCTTGGGGATTGAAGATCCAGGGGAGAACAAAGAATTGAACTCTTCAGAAAAATGCATAAAGAAGGAAGTAGCGCCAAGCGCTCCACGCGCCCCTCACGTGGGCGCTGTTAAAATAAAGAGTTCTCTGCACTCATTGGTTGGCGCCCAGCGCCAAACGCTCCACATGCCCCTTACGTGGGCATTGCTAAAATAAAGAGTGTTATGCTCTCATTGGTTGGCGTCCAGCGCCAAGCGCTCCACGTGCTCCTCATGTGGGCGATGCTAAAATAAAAAGTGCTATGCACTCATTGGTTGGCGTCCAGCGCCAAGCGTCCCACGTGCCCCCCACGTGGGTGCTGCTAAAATAAAGAGTGTTCTGCACTCATTGGTTGGCGCCCAGCGCCAAGCGCCCCACACACGTGGACGCTGTCTAATATAAAGCGCTCTGCCCATAGAGCCCAAAGCCACAAAGAGTGTTTAAAACTCTATAAAAAACAAAACAAAGAAATAGAGTGAGCGTCAAAGCCCATTGTCAATACTTAGCATTGTTGCACATAAAAAGGGACCGAGCCCAAACAAGTGTTCAACACTTTATTCAAAACTGAGTGGGCTGAGTCCAAGTTGACCACATGTCCCTAATTCAGATCAACCGAGCCCATGTGCTTATAATTTTTCCAAATTGGTCTTAACCCCAAACTCAACTACAGATTTTCCAACCAAAATTAGTTCAAGGGTACATCTCTCCACACCTCTGATACATGTCGTTGTAATCCTTCAACGTCTTCAGAGAGGTGGAGGGTCCCAATAACCAATAACTCTTGGCGCACCCTTAAACTGATGATTCAAAATCTACGGACTATGATGTCCTTAAACCACGGACTATGATGTCCTTAAACCCGGACTATGATGTCCTTAAACACGGACTATGATGTCCTTAATCACGGATTATGATATTCTTAAATTAAAAAACTCTATGGGCTATGATGTCTTTAAACCCAACGAACTGCAACGTCCCTAAACTAAACTCTATGGACTATGATGTCCTTAAACCCAACGGACCGCAACGTCTCTAAACTAAACTCTATGGACTATGATGTTCTTAAACCCAATGGACCGCAACGTCCCTAAACTAAACTCTATGGACTATGATGTCCTTAAACCCAACGTACCGTAACGTCCCTAAACTAAACTCTATGGACTATGATATCCTTAAACCAACAATGGACTGTAACATCCCTAAGCTAAAACGATAGAGCCCAAATGCTCTTTCATTGGATCAAAAATGATCCCGAACCCCCGTTAAGTAGATCTTAGTCCAATATCGGATCAATATATCCTTAACAAATATTTAAGTTTGATCTTAATCTCAAACGAGATTAACGATCCTTAAAAACAAACCCAAATCTAAGAAAATACGGATTTGGACTAATCTCCGCCCTACGGGTGACAACACAAATTAGTCTCTGTATACAATCCACGGGCAACCTAAAACAAAACAAACACACACGGCACGAAGTGAACATCTGGAGCAGGAGAAAGTGGTTATCGCTACGCGGTAACGTAATTAACTGCAGGGGCTTGCGCCTACAGGGAAGAGCGTCCCCACAATCATAAAACCCTCACAACGAGGGGAATCTGACGAAGTCTGCTACAACGGCCGTATCCGTCTAAACCTCCGATATATGGTGCCATAAATCAACTTGGTATTTTCGGAGAGGTGGACGGATAAAGCCAAATAGCATCTGCCCCTAAATTCAGGTCAGACGTCCAAACGTCCCGGTCGTGTCTTTCGGTGGTGAACAGGTGGTATCGCCTCAAGATATGTCTGGATCTCTGATGGGACCTGGGTTCCTTTTCTAAAGCTATAGCGTCGTTGTTGTCACAATACTAAAGTATTGGCCCAACAATGGAAGGAACCACATGAAGTTCAATTAAGAACTTCCTCATTCAGACTGCCTCTTTTGCGGCGTCTCATGCAGCGAACTACTTCGTTCTATCGTCGAGTCTGGAACAGTGTCCTGCTTAGAGCTCTTCCAACAGAACGCCCCTCCACTAGGGGTAAAGCCATAACCTGACATGGACTTGGAGTCATTCTTATCACTCTGGAAGCTGGAGTTAGCAAAGGCCTCGATCTGAAGGTCATTTTCCGCCATACACCAAGAACATCTCCTTAGTCCTTTTCAGGTACTTGAGAATGTACTTTACTTCTTCCCAGTGCTTCTCCCGTGGGTTTGATTGATACCGGCTTACCACGCTCAGTGCGTAAGCTACATCTGGTCTGGTACACAGCATCACATAAATTATAGAGCCTACAATAGAAGCGTACGGTATAATCGACATGCGAGCCCTTTCCAAATCAGTCTTGGAAGACATCTCTTTGGAGAGGGTGATTTCATGACAAGCCGGTAGACTACCGTGCTTAGAATCGTCCATACTAAATATTTTCAGTATGGTGTTGTTGTACCTTGACTGTAAAAGTCCCACCATCCTCTTTGATCTATCACGATAGATTCGGATCCCCAGAATGTAGTTGGTATCACCCAGGTCTTTCATAGAGAACCTCTGTGACAAGAATCCTTTGACTGATTGTAGCATACAAATGTCATTTCCTATCAAGAGAATGTCATCCACGTACTCAACGAGGAATTCCACAGTTCTTGCTACAATTTTACTATAAATGCATGGTCCATCTGGATTTTTGATAAATTCGAAATTTTTGACTGTCTCAATAAAACAGATGTTCTAACTCCGCGATACCTGCTTTAGTCTATAAATGGACTTAAGCAACTTGCACACTGTCCCGCTGCTCCCACTCTGATTGAAACCCTCTGGCTGATCCATATAGACGCACTCTTCCAAATTACCATTTAGAAAAGCCGTCTCTACGTCCATCTGCCGGATCTCAAAATCTTGGAAGGCAGCAATGGTAAGAAGGATCCGAATGGATTTGAGCATAGACACCGGAGAAAAGGATTCATCATGGTCCAAACCAGGTCTTTGATGAAAACCTTTTGCAACAAGTCTAGCCTTATAGGTTTCAACCTATCTATCTACACCAATCTTCTTTCTGAAGATCCATTTGCATCCTACGGGTTTTACCCCTTCTGGAGCAATGTTCAAAGTGCATACTTTGTTGGTGTACATGGACTCCATTTCGGTCCGCATTGCATCCAGCCATTTTACCGAGTCACCGCTCTGAATAGCTTACTGGAAGCTAGCTGGCTCATCATTGTTAATGATGCAATCCTCTCGATCCCCGTCTATGAGAAAACTGTAGTATCTCTCCGGCGGATGAGACTGCCTACTAGTCCTGCGGATTGGCGTAGGGATGTCTGGTTCTTTTGAAACCTCTGGTTCTACCATACTTTCAGTAATAGTTTGTGGTTCTGGAATTTCTTCCAGTTCTATTGCGATCCCACTATTTCCTTTTAAAAAAATGATTTTCCAAAAAAATAGGCATGACGAGGAACAAAAACCTTTTGTTTCTCTGCGTGATAGGAAAGATACCCCCTGGAGTTCTTTAGGTATCCCACAAATTTACACAGTACTGAGCGTGCCTCGAGTTTGTCCGTATACTGCTTTTCAACAAAAGCTGGACATCCCTATATCTTCAGATACTGAAGATAGGGTTTCTTCCCACTCCACACCCGATATGGTGTGGTAGGCACAGTCTTTGTAGGAACCTTATTCAAAAAATATGCAACTTATTCTAGTGCATAACTTCAAAAGGATCGTGGCAACCTTGCGTTACTCATCATGGAATGAACAATATCCAATAGGGTTCTGTTCCGCCTTTCCTATACACGTTTGTGTTGTGATGTGTATGGAGGAGTAAGCTGAGAGAGAATTTTATTCTCTTTTAGGTAATCCAGGAACTCGGCAATTTAAGTATTCACCACATCGATCAGATCTCAGTATCTTGATACTTTTGCCTGTTTGTTTTTCCATATCATTCTTATATTCTCGGAATTTTTCAAAGGGTCTCGGATTTATGCTTCATCAAGAAGACATGTCCTAACCTAGAGAAATTATCCATAAAAGTAATGAAATAGGAATAACCACTTCATGTATCTATAGATATCGGACTACACACGTCGCTGTGTATGAGTCCCAAGGGCTCGCTTGCTCTTACTCCGTGTCCAGTGAACGGAGTCTTTGTCATCTTTCCTATGAGACAAGATTGACAAGTTGCATAAGACTGATATTCGAATAGATCCAAATATCCCTCTCTATGTAACTTCGACAACCATGTTTCATTGATGTGACCCTGTCTATAATGCCATAAGAAAGTTTCATTTAATTATGGAGACTTTCTTTTAAGTGTGTTCTGGACGTTTGAAAAACCTGAGCTTGATTTAATATATAATGTCCTCTAGTGTACCTGACCCAATCAAATTTTGATTTAGATGAATGTGAACACATCGCTTATAAACTAGACTTGGTACACACAAACAGTTATGTAGAATCAATATCTTCCCACTTGTCAATTTTAGGTGATATACCCTACGGATACAGCGTCCACGCTCATTCCGTTAGCAACCCTGAGAGTCATATCATCTGCCCTGATAACTCTACGGTTTCTCAAAGCCTGTAATGAATTACAAATATGAGATCCTGATCCGGTATCTTGTACCCAGGAAGTAGAGTTAATTGATAGACTGTTTTCAATCACTAACACACCCGAAGTCAAAACCACAACATGCTTCGGATCCTGGATTCTGGCTTTCCAAGCCCTGCATTCCTTCTGCCAATGCCCTTTCCCGTAACAATAGGAACATCCCTCCTTCCCTACAGTTAACCCCGAAACTTTTGCTCTTCCCTTTTCTTATACCTTACCGACACCGCCTATCGGCTTTGTGGAGGTCTTCTTCTTCTCACCCGTGGCATCCACCTTAGATCCAGAAGAGGAAGATTCCTCAATAAGCAGAGCGGGTGTCTTCCTGGTTTGCTTCAGGGTGCCCTCAACTGGAAGTATAACTTTCTTCCCCTGGACGTATGTAGGAGGTAGGGACTGTAGAAACAAGTCAGCATATGATCCGTTTCCCAATGTGGTCTCCAGGTCCGTAAGCTCATCAATATAGCTAGTCATCGTAAAGAAGTTGTCCCCTATAGATGACCCGATAGCCAACCTCGCTTGAAGCAATTCCTTTGAGGTATCATATCTTGCGATACGAGATTGCTCTCCATATAAATCATTGTTATGGAGGAAGATGGAAACTAAGTCCATCTTCTCGTGTTGCCTCTGGTATACACCATAAACTGAGGCCAACACGAGGCACTAGGCATTCGCACAGTCTTATTCCCTTTTCTTACGGATATCCATATCCGCGACGGTGGAAACTGGACATGGGACGGCGGGGGGTATGAGTAGTAATGAGGTGGTCCAGCATGTCATAAGTAATGGACATCTGGACAAACCTTTGCCAGTCACTATAGTATAACTCAGTCATTTTATTATCTTTCTGTAACCTAATCTGGTTACCATGTCACTGCTATTGAGGGGAGAGAGAAGAATACACTCAGCATGATACTCTTGCAAGTTTAGATTGTTTTTAATTTATCTAAACAGGATGGCACCTATTGTAACAACCCTAAACTTTCTGTACAATTTTTTCAAAAATACAGAAAGAGGTACTTGAGCCTGAGCACAAGTTATAAGTTTAATTTGCTTTTGAATAGCAAGAAACTCCTTGTAGCTCATTGGTAAGACCTTGCACTGCTGAACCAAAGCATCAGAGTTCAAATCCCATCAGCCACATTATCTTTTTATTTTGATTTCTTTTAATCTTTTTAGAAGCCCAAGAGTCTACACGTACATAACACGTAAAACTAAGAGTCACATATAAAACAAACGAGTTCAGGAGGTAGACCAAGCGATAAGGAACATGTGGCGGTGAGGCACGGCCTGACTCGGCCGGATCGGGCCGGCAGCGTGTCTGACTCGGCCGGCGCTGCCGGCCGACTAACCTCCAACCCCCAATTTTCTTCTACTCCTTGCAACGTTTGGACTACCCCATAACCCCTGTACTATTTAAAATTTCCGCACATTTACAGAGCAATTTAAAACCCCATTTAATCCATTTTTTAATACAATTTTATCACACCCTTTCATCTACCCTAAACCCTAGATTTTCCTATAAATACCACACCTAAAATCACCCCTCCTCACTTCCAAATCTCTGTCCAAACTCTCAAGAAAAATCCCTAGACTTTTTGTGTGCAAGTGGAGTTAGCGAAGGGCGAAGCTCCAGCGAACTTCCGACGACAATCCGAGAAGTTTCCGGCGACGAAACGACGCACCGGTGTTTCCCCAACTTTTCTCTTCCTCTTGTCTTCACTCTAATCCTGTAAGTCCCTTCTCCCCCTTCTCTTTACTATTCTAAATGCTTAGAATTCTAAAACCCGACGGAAGTGGAGTTAATCCGACTTCCGATTCGGTTTTTCCTTAAAAATCATATTTTTCTTAAACACAATAATACCAAACTCTCACATCATGATCATTAAACATTAACAAAACATATTGACAAGTTTCATATCAAAAGAATTTATATTTCAATTTTTATAGCACTTTTATAGAAAAATACCATATAGTTTAGTTTCGACATAAAACATCATTACCCCTTACTATACCTTTAGATAGTTCACGAGGTAATGACCTACCTCCTCACAACACTCATATGTAACAAAGCACGATGATCTTTGGGAATATAGTTTTGGAAAAATACGATTTTACACAAAACTATCTCCAACTTATAAAAAACCTTTTTCCACAAGATATGTATTTTTAACAAATTTTTGCAATGTGCCGCTACAATCCATTTCGGGGAACCAGTTTGGGATAGTGCGGATTATCGCATATCCTCGGGCTTAGTAGTGCGAGATGCAGACCTCCCCAAGGAGTATACGGTCTCGAAAGATTTAAAAATACAATTTTCTTTAGAAAATGTGATTTCTATTATAAATAAAACTTATATTTATAATAAATAAATATATATATAAATAATATCAAAATACCTATTTTAATATTTATAAAAAAATTCCACATTTTCAAAATTTAAGAAAAATATTCCATTTACAAGAAAATACCATACAATTCCAATATTACAAATAAACACCATATGTTATGAAAAATAGGTTTTATTCACTGGAAATGTCACAATAATAAAATATACATCAATAAAAACTTTAAAGACGATAATAAAATACTTGAGATGTATTTTGAAAATTATACAAAATTATTTTTAAATAAAACCTTCTCAAGTTATACTAAATTACAATAAGGACCCTAGTAAACATAGGTCGGTCTCTTGAGCCCCAGGAAGCCGGAGATATGGATACTTGCCTATTTAAGGTAGACAACTTAACAAACGGTGTTATCAACATGGTAATCGTCTTTGGAAAAGACACAAATCCTGCCGTCCATGTGCAGCGGTTACCGATAACACCAAAATCTAATTCAGGATTCAATTTCTTTTCTAATTGTCTGAATCAGACCGAGTCTCAATATAATCAATCTGACTTGAATATGATTCAAGTATCAAACTACAATTCAATATGAATCCATAAATCCATATAATCAATCTGTTCAATCTATTCAATCTGTATTGACCGAACCGAACCATGGATATGCATCCATCTACATGATTCTCCAGTTACATCCATTTACTGAGATCATGGTTTCGGCAAGTCATCCATTTATACAATCTATAATACAAGACAATACAATTTACAATACAATACAAACAAGACATCGTGGGGTTTATAAGGGGTAGATTGGTACGGAAGGTGTTAGAAGTGGCACGAGACAACAACCATAAGACACCTAACCTGAATTCAATCGCCGTTGTTCCGGGTATTATCGCGGAACCTTGTACTCTATATACCGTAGTCTCTGGTCTAGTGAGACTCCTCTCGTATACACTGGCCTCTTTTGTACTAAGCTATAAACAACAGCGTTAACACTAAATACAACATTATAACAATATAATACAACTTTAAAAGTTACACTCTCTCTCTGTCTATTCTATTTCTCCCTCATCTTTGAGACTTACCGAGCGATTTGTTCACTGACGATATTTTTTTTCTTCTTCTTTGGAATGTCGTCAGGTGATTCGGACCATCAGGAGATCGAGCCCACCAGCGAGGACTTGGATCAGCTAGCTTTCGACCCGGAGCTCTAGTTACTTGTACACATTTACATTCTGTACTTTCCATTTTTGTTATGCCACTGTTTAGGTATTGCTTTCTATTCTATGTATTTATTTTCCAGATGTATTGTAAAAAGAATGTTAATAAATAAAGTTGATGTTCATTTACATCCTGTCTCTTGTGAATTTTACTTATATTGCTTAGATACGCTCAGCGTGTTTACTTCAGAGTAAATATGTAGCGGCCTCGTTGCGTACTCTGCCCGTATTGAGAGAAGCAAGGCGTGACAGGTTTTGTCGGTGGCCTATACAGGTCAGAGCTGTATGGAACCCTACCATGCAGTTCAGTTCTGTATGGACAACCTAAGCAATATAACATAAGAACTAGCAACTGAAAATATTCTTTACAATTCATATTCCTTGAATCTTATCAATTTCATATACTTTGAATCTGTCCTAACCCAAAAACTTTTCATTCAAGATTATGAATTTCCCAAACAATACCAGCACCAATGTCAACAACACACCTCCACCGCCACCACTCACACCTGCCGTCGCTGCTCCGATCTACAACCACTCACACCCGGACCCTAGTAAACATAGGTTTAAGCAGGACCGGTCTCTTGAGCCTCAGGGAGCCAGAGATATGGGTGCTTTCCTATTTAAGGTAGAAAACTTAACAAACGGTGTTATCAACACCGTAATCGTCTTTGAAAAAGACACAAATCCTACCGTCCATGTGCAGCGGTTACCGATAACACCAAAACCTATTCAAGATTCAATTTCTTTTCTAATTGTCCAACTCAGACTGAGTCTCAATATAATCAATCTGACTTGAATATGATTCAAGTATCAAACTACAATTCAACATGAATCCATGAATCCATATAATCAATCTGTATTGACTGAAACGAACCATGAATATGCATCCATCTACATGATTCTCCAGTTACATCCATTTACTGATATCATGGTTTCGGCATGTCATCTATTTATACAATCTATAATACAAGACAATACAATACAAACAATACAAACAAGATATCGCGGGGTTTATAAGGGGTAGATTGGTACGGAAGGTGTTAGAAGTGGCACGAGATAGCAACCATAAGACACCTAACCTGAATTCAATCGCCGTTGTTCCGGGTATTATCATGGAGCCTTGTACTCTATATACCGTAGTTTCTGGTCTAGTGAGACTCCTCTCGTATACACTTGCCTCTTCGGTACCAAGCTACAAACAACAGTGTTAACACTAAATACAACATTATAACAATATAATACAACTTTAAAAGTTACATTCTCTCTCTGTCTATTCTATTTCTCCCTCATCTTTGGGACTTACCGAGCGATTTGTTCGCTGACGACATTCTCTTTCTTCTTCTTTGGAATGTCGTCAGGTGATTCGGTCCTTCACGAGATCGAGCCCACCAGCGAGGACTTGGATCAGCTAGCTTTCGATCCGGAGCTCTTCGCCGCCTTAAGCGCAGCCTCGGTCTCCCTCTTGCTGGCGTCCCTCGCCTTCTTCATTAAGGCGTAGCGCTTACCCAGCTCCTCCAACTTGCCATCCACGGCTCGGTGGGACTCGCCCATTAGCCGGTAGGACTCCTGGCACTTGGAGAGCATGAGCTCCCCGGCATCCAACCGGGTCTCAAGGGCGGCCGTCTTCTCTTTCTCCTGCAGCAGCTGAAGGTGCAGACCCTCCGCCTCAGAAGATGATTCCCCTACCTTCCCCATGGCCGGGGCGATCTCCTCGGCTTCCATGTTGAAGATGAGGGTGCAATGTTGGAGAACTTAAGGGAAGCAACAGATGGATTTAGAGGTGTTCGGGCTAAGAAAGGGCAATTAAGACAACACTTAAACGAATACTGACCCGAACAGCCTCCTAGGCGATGGCGGCCACTTAGGCCTTCAGGGTCCCCCACGGAATCTTTCCCCCGGCCGACTGCTCCATGTCCGCGAGCAAGCTGTCAGCAACAGAAAGCCCAGAGGGGACCACAAAGCAGACATCCCTCTCTTGCACCAGAATCCCCTTGGGGATATCAGTTGACGGCGTGTGGGAGACCGTCCTTTTCCTCTTGAGGGGGACCTCGGTCACCTCCTCCTCCTCCCTCGCCCGGGGTTCCGGGTCTCGTGCGTGCTTTTGGCTGCCCCCGCGACGGTCATCGGGGGCCTAGGGCGCTGCGGAGGACTTTGCCAGTGGGGACGGTTTCAGGGGCGTGCTCGGGCCTGCTCGGGACAAGACCATGCCCCCGGCCTTCTTCCAGGCCGAGGTGGATATGACAGCTAGAATCTTGGACCGGTCTATGTGTCCTGCAAAGGGAGAAATCATAGAGAAGTTAGTGATGCAAGAAAGGCAAAAAGTAAATTACTCAAGTCTAAACAGGTCGTCCAATCTCCTAACTTACTTACAAACCGTGCGGGGCTGAGTCCAGCCCAGCCAAGGACCTACTCAGAAAGCAAGACATCGGCCCGCTGGATCGACTCCCACATGGACACCGCTCTAGCCTCGGGAGATGACGAATGCTTCATCCGTAGGCAGTCGGCCCTGTGCCACTGTACAGGCACAGGCCAGTCCTCACCCTTGGGTGGCCCGACGAATACAAACTTCTTCTTCCAGACATGGATGGAAGAAGGAACGACCACCACACCCGACCCGGCCATCCCACCCTTGCATTTTTTAAAGGAAAAATACACTCAGCTCGGCTCGTTCTTGCTGGTGCCGGGGTGATTTTTATAGCAGAGAAAGGAAGTAAAAAGGGTCAAGCTGAAGGGGATGTCCTCAAGCTTCAACCGGACCAAAAACCCGAGGAGAATTCTCCACGAGTTCGGCGCAAGCTGGCCCGGTGAGAGTTGGAAACAACGATGTATCCCGCATACCTCGGTTGGAAAGGGCAGACGCATTCTAGCTCGGAACGCTTCCAAATACAGGGCAATCTCCTTCCTCTATACCTGGTCCGCCCGTTCGCCCCCTTTTGCCAAACGGCGAATAGTTAGAGGGGATATGGAAACGAGACCAAATCTTGGCAAGCTCGTCCAGATCCCTCAAAACGGAGGGCGCATCGTGGGCGTTCCCGATCCGCACCTTAGGGACCTTCGTCATAGCCTGGAGGCTAGCGGCGCGGGTAGCCCTGACTTTACGGGGCGGGCTCGACGATGAGGAAGCAACAAGGGAACCCTCTTCGCCGTCAGCAGCCAAAGAGGTGGAAGACTCCCTAGACTCTACCCTAACTATTTCAACATACTCCTCAGAAGAAGACATCTAACCTGATTCAAAGGAAGGAATTCTCCGAGGGAAGTGCACGAAGGATTCAATCTAAAGGATGGGCGCCGAGCAATCTCTCGCAGCAAAGAAAAATAGTGGCGAAAGTATGAACCCTAGAGGGATCCCACTCCTATTTATACGGCTTAGGGGAAGTATCCGACGGCTCAGATCGTTTCCCACCAAAACGAAACTTCGCGTCCGCCAGTCGTCGAAGCCCTCACACGTCGAACAACCATTGGAGACGTCTCTTCGGGCGCAGGCGACAACGACAGCTTGTCATGACCGCTAATCCGTGTCGGACACGTGGCATGCGCCTCAACTGATGTACAAACGAATCGGCGCCCCTATTTAAATGCATGATCCTTTCCCCTGATCCGCTGACGTCATCCAAGATGCACGCAGAGATCCAAGCGCCCGGGATACGACAAGCGGGCTCAAAGATCTAAACGACGCAACCGCCCTACGCCGATTCGCCTCGGAAATCCGCGCTGACAAATTCTTAACAACAGGCTGAGCCCGGGAAACCGATCCGGACCATTCTTGACCTGACCCATAAAAAGGTCGGGACGTGAATGGGGGGCTAATGATGATACTCATGTTAGTGTATATGCCCTAGAGGCCATTACTGTATCATACTAGTTTGTATATTACTTAATGGAAGCTTGGGATATTCACCTTGTATAAACAATCTTGCTCAATATAGTAGTATGCTACTTGGTTTGTTTCTACTTCAATGTGTACATGTGTTTACTTTGCGATATCACCTATACGCATTAGTAGAGCCCTTAGGATCTTTGCTTGATTACCAGCGTTGTGATGGCAGTCACACTAGTGGGGGCTGGGTAATCTATAAGCACATCCTTATACAGGTCCCTAGTCGCAGGACTATCGAGACAGGGCATCGATACTCCGGAGTAGACTAGCGTATGCGCTTCTCATCCCAGTGTGGGAGATGGTCTGTCCCACAGCCATCAGTACGTCGTACTGGAGATAGTATACGGGTGCTCGTTGGGTTACGAGTACACTGGACAGGACTCGTCGGGAACTGATAGGTTGGTATTATACCTATCGTCAGTTATCAGTTCCCAGGTGACATGAGTACAGCTTAGTCCGCTGACTTGACACTGGCACTTCGTCTCGAGTGTGTTCCCACTGTACTTTGACTACCACCCTACCACGGCTCAAAGGAGTCGTGCAAACAGGTGGTAGTTGGGTGCAGTCCCGAAGCACTTGGAGGCAGTGCCGGTTAGACAGGATTCGTCTCTCCCGGTATTGGGGGTTGACATCGCGCTGTGTCTAGGAGAGCCATTACACGAGTAGTCCCTGGCCAGGGCAAGCGAGATATACTGGTAGGCTTCCAGTGTTATCTCAGGGTGTTTTTGGGCTTCACTCCGACACGACTTGTACTGCTATTAGGGGACTGACGTTTACCGCCCCCTAGGCCCGCCATGCGATGTATCAGACGAACAGACCGTACTGTACGGAGAATGTCACATTCAGACTCAGTAGGAGTTCAGATGGGGTTCACCTCGTCAGCCTTCTTGTCGGCATCTACCTGGGGACCGTTACGCACAGCTAGTGCCGCTTGCGGTCTGTGGTTAAACCCACTGCCAGCGTAGTGTCGAGTCTTTAGAGTCCCACACAGAGGGTATTCGCCTCTGGGCAAAACAGAGTAGAGGTCGCATGGTTTTTGCGGCAGGGTTCGTTCTCATCCGTGCACTTGTGCACTTTTGGAGTCCGGACGGATTATACTAGCAGGCTCTGGTTTGAGCCAGATACTGGTATATGTTTTGGGGTTGCTTTTATCTCTCAGTATTCTTGTTCCTCGGAACGAGAATGCAGGTGTGTATGCACAGTTGTTTGAGGCGGAGGAAGAGGTTTTTCATTAGGGTTTCGGAACGGGTGCGTATGCACAGTTGACAGTCGTCTTTTTCCAAACCCTAATGGATTTATGAAATATCAATTAATAATAGTAATTAAATGAAATTATGTCATGGTTGGTTTTGTTGACTTGTTGACCATGGTTGACTTGTTGACCATGGTTGAATGTTTGACCATCATCATTACTTTGCAAGGATGCTCCTTGATTCTAGCTTACATTCATTTAATGAAGTTATGATAGTGGTCATTCCAAAACAACCATCAACTATTCTCATTTGAATTATTATTATTATTTAGATAATTCTTTTTCTTTTTGATATGGTTGCAAAAGGAAAAAGAGAGCCCATTCTATCATAACCATTCTCTCTCCTCACTTCATCTTCTTCTTCCTCAAGCTCAAGGAGAATCCTTCTCATGTGTTGAGAATCCCTCTCCTTGAAAAGAAAACACCCCTTAGACACTCTCTACTCACTCTAGGATCAAAGGTTTGGCAAGCCGAAGATTCTAGTTCTCTCAAAGTTCGAGAAAGAGCCCGAAGGTTGAACCCTCAGGTGGATCCATCTTTGACGGAAGCAGGCGACGAGGAAAGAACCATCAACCTCTACAAAGTTTGAAGAAGAAGGAGTTCAAGTTTAGGTATAACCATTTTTCCGAGTAGCTAACTCTCTTTAGCTTGTTTGCTAGTTTTAGTTTAGGAAAAGATCCCGACTTTGTTAGTCCATGTTGCCCCATGCGCTAAAAATTTGATTTTTATACCGTTTCCGCCTCCCCGTAAGAACCAGGGGTCGCAACGTGGACTTACAGTGGTATCAGAGCCTAACTAAACTTAAACTAGCTTGGTAGCGAAGTGTATAGAAGTTCGAAACCGAAAAATCGCAAAACCGGAAATTCTAAAACCCTAAGTTTCTGTTGAAATTTTTTGTGCTCTAAAAGTAAAACTTTTTACTCCTAAAATCGGCTTAGGGTTTTGTGAGAACACCCAAGAAAAACGATCCCATGAATCCTTCAAACCACCGCGGATCCGCGGCCTTAGCTATTCTCGTCGCCGCGGATCCGCCGCCGTTTGGGCTCTTCATGTGATCGTGTTTTGTGCAGTGTTCTTCTGGTAGGGTTTTGGGATTTTTCAAATATGTTATATGTGCCCAGATTTTCCAGAAAAGAAATTTACTTTTGGGGTCCTATAAATCCGTATTTTTTTCGAACTTCGCTACACTTTGGCTATATTGGTTATATCTGTGATGTTTGTATGTATTGAACGTCGGCTAATCGCTATAAGTCGATTAGTCGGGGTTATACATCTCTGTGATCTGTGTTTGATATTGGAATGTGTATATGAATGTGTTGGACTGTCGCGGGTGAATAGCCGGGGTGGATGTGAGATGAGCTTTTGTTTTTCTTTCATTCATTTGTAAATGTAAATTGATGTAATAATATTATTTGTATGGCCGCACAACCGGGTCGGGGTTGTAGCCGTCATTGAATAATTCTTTTTACTATTTTTGCTCCTAGGATAGACCCATGGAGGGGTGCACAAACTACCGGGTACTTGGCCGGTAGTTTGCCGCACCCGTAGGGGTCTTGGGTGGGGTTTTGGCTATTCACCGCGACCGTGTAATCCGCTTTTCGTTGCAGGCTCGAACGGATTGCGGATTCCTAGTATATCCAATGTATTCATCTGTGATCTGTAATGTCTATCATTGCTTTATATTTAGGCGTTGCTTATGTTTTACAGCCGCGCTAGCCCAGCCCCCGCTCTGTCGTTAGTTAAGTAACCTAACGGGTGATGACGGGACCCCGTGACGAATGCGAATGGCATAAGCGTACGTCATATTTTGGTTGTTTTCTGCAATGGTAGGATTAATTGATGGGACACATTAAAAGAACTAATGCAAGAATATCACGCATTAAAAGAACTAATGCAAGATAATAAACCAAGTTAAAGTCGTTGGAACACTTTCGAAAAACCACTCGGTTCTTTTCAAAACTAACTTTTAAATGCGGAGCTTGAGCCACTCCTTCTAAAAGCTATCTCGTTCCATCGATTATATCAAGTTCACTACGTTCACGGTTTCGCCAAAACCATTCGTAGCCCTCCGTCGTTTCGTATGAATATTCAATAGTATTCAAGCTATGTTTGTTGACCTTCGTCAAGGCATAGAGATTGGTAGCTGTTGGGTGTTCATATGTAGCATAGATAGATGCGTTGGTTTGGGACAGTCGTATTGCCTTGTTGACCTTCGTCAAGGGTATATACGGGTGGGTTCAAATTAACCTGGATAATGACGGGCAGAACTTGACATGTGACTTATGATTTGTTGACCTTCGTCAAGGTCATAAGAGCATGGGGCAAAAATCCACATCGGGAGTTTCATAAGTACTGAAACTTGCTAGAGTTGCATACCATTTGGAGTGTGATAATTCTGGTAGGATTCCTTCAGTTTCGTCACGCGATGATATTTGGATTCCGATCCTACTGTGAGTATATGCTACTCCTCGGGAAATTTCTCGCTAAACGATCAATGCTATAAACCTAGTAGGTGCCTAGAAAGGTGTTAGCGGGGCTACGCCCCCAGGGAAAAGAGGTTCTTAAATTAAGGAACTTCGCGAAAGCGTTGGAAAACCTCCCTCGAAGTACCGACACTGGCCTGGCTGAACGGTTAAGCAAGTATTGTACGGTGGGATTGATCCCGACTGATTCTTCCTTTATGGTTTGAGGAGGGATTCGAGAGACAGTGGGAGCCATCCTGTTTAGACAAATTAAAAACCATTCTAAACTTGCAAGAGCATCGTGCTAAAGTGTTTCTTCTCTCCCCCCTGCAGCGACCAAATCGAAATGACTGGACTTAAGTTACTTCTAGATAAAAACATACTGACAGGGCCAAACTACAAAGATTGGCTAAGGAATGTCAAAATGGCAATCACTTACGACAAGCTAGGGTATCTTCTTACCACCAAAGCTCCCCCCGTCCCAGGTCCCACCTCCAGCGTCGCGGATAAGGAAATCCGTAAGACTTGGGAGATTGATTGCGCGAAGGCCAGATGCCTCGTGCTTGCCTCTATGGACATGGAACATCAGAGGAGGCACGAGAATATGGACTTGGAATCCATATTTCTTCATACAAAAGAACTGTATGGAGAGCAGTCTCGTATCGCAAGATACGAAGTGTCGAAGAAGTTATTTTCGGCAAAGTTGGCCGTCGGATCATCGGTAGCGGACCACGTGCTTAAGATGATAGGCTACATTGAGGAGCTCGCAGAACTTGGGACCACGTTGGAGAGTGAGATCTATACGGACTTAGTTCTCCAGTCCCTTCCTTCCACTTACGCCCAGTTCATACTGAATTTCAACTTGCAAGAAAAAGAAGTTGAACTTTCAGAACTCCTCAACATGCTGAGGAGTGCAGAGGGCACCCTACAGAAAGGTAGGGAAACATCCACTTTGTTTGTAGGAGGATCTTCTTCTTCTAGGTCCAAGGCAAAAGCCAAGGGAAAGAAGAGGAAAGCCCCCGCCAAACCAAGGGGCGGTGTTAGTAAAGTGGATACGAAGGGAAAAGCAAAGGCAACAAAGATAGCGGGGAAGCTTGTGGGTAAAGAGGAATGCTTCTATTGTCACAAGAGTGGACACTGGAAGAAAGATTGCAGGGCTTGGAAAGCCAGGACACAGGAACTGAAGCAGGTTGCGGCTTCAGCTTCAGATGTGTATGTTATTGAAAACTGTCTTTCGATAAACTCTACTTCCTGGGTATTGGATACCGGATCAGGATCTCATATCTGTAATTCTTTGCAGGCGTTGAGAAACCGTAGGTTTTTGAAGGCAGGTGACATGACCCTCAGAGTTGCGAACGGAGCTAGCATGGATGCTAAAGCCGTGGGGGACTATCACCTGGGAATGTCAGATGGACATGTTTTGGTTTTGCGTAATTGCTTTTTTGTACCCAACGCAACTTGTAATATCATTTCTGTATCTTTGGTTTCTAAAGAAGGTTATGAATTTGCGTTTGTAAGTAATGTTGTAAACATTCACCTTAATCAAGTTCTGATTGGGTCAGGTACATTGAGCAATGGTATATACGTATTAAACCAACCACAGATTTTCAATGTCCAGAATACACACAAAAGAAAGTCTCCAGATATCAATCAGGCTTTCTTATGGCATTGTAGACTGGGTCACATCAATGAGACACGGTTGACTAAGTTACATAAAGAAGGATACTTGGATCCGTTCGAGTATCAGTCTTATACCACTTGTGAATCTTGTCTCATGGGAAAGATGACAAAGACTCCGTTCACTGGACACGGAGAAAGAGCGAGCGAGCTCTTGGGACTCATACACAGTGACGTGTGTGGTCCAATGTCTACACATGCGCGAAGCGGTTATTCATACTTCATTACTTTCACAGACGATTTCTCTAGGTATGGACATGTCTTCTTAATGAAGCACAAATCCGAGGCCTTTGAGAAATTTCGGGATTACAAGAATGAAGTTGAAAAACAAACAGGCAAAAGTATTAAGATTCTAAGATCGGATCGAGGTGGTGAATACTTGAGTACCGAGTTCCTGGAGTATTTAAAAGAGAATGGAATTCTCTCTCAGCGTACTCCTCCATACACTCCGCAACATAACGGTGTATCGGAAAGGAGGAATCGAACCCTATTGGATATGGTTCGTTCCATGATGAGTAAGGCTGAGTTACCGCGATCTTTCTGGGGCTATGCACTAGAAGCAGCTGCATATCTCTTGAACAAGGCTCCCACCAAGACTGTGCCTACCACTCCATATCAGATGTGGAGTGGGAAGAAACCCTGTCTTAAGTACCTTAAGATATGGGGATGTCCAGCTTTTGTAAAAAAGCAGCATGCGGACAAGCTCGAGGCACGTTCAGTACAGTGTAAGTTTGTGGGATACCCAAAGAACTCCAGGGGGTATCTGTTCTATTCCGATGAGGAACAAAAGGTTTTTGTTTCTCAACATACCCGCTTCTTGGAAACTGAGTTTTTGGAAACCCAGATAAGTGGGAACGCAATAGAACTGGAAGAAATTCCAGAACCACAAGCTATTACTGAAAGCTTGGAAGAGCCAGTAAGTTCAAAAGAACAGGACATTCCTACGCCGCTCCGCAGGAGTAGTAGGCAGTCTCATCTGCCCGAGAGATACTACGGTTTTCTCATAGACGGGGATAGAGAGGATTGCATCATAGATTATGATGAGCCTACTAGCTTCCAGCAGGCCGTTCAGAGCGTTGACTCGGTAAAATGGCTGGATGCAATGCGGACCGAAATGGAGTCCATGTACACCAACAAAGTATGGACGTTGGACATTGCTCCAGACGGGGTAAAACCCGTAGGATGCAAGTGGATCTTCAAAAGGAAGATTGGTGTAGATGGACAGGTTGAGACCTATAAAGCTAGACTTGTAGCAAAGGGTTTCCGTCAAAGACCTGGTTTGGACTATGACGAAACCTTTTCTCCAGTGGCTATACTGAAATCCATTCGGATCCTTCTTGCCATTGCTGCCTTCCACGATTATGAGATTTGGCAGATGGACGTAAAAACCGCTTTTCTAAATGGAAATTTAGAGGAGTGTGTCTATATGGACCAGCCAGAGGGTTTCATTCAGAGTGGGAGCAGCGGAAAGGTGTGCAAGTTGCTTAAGTCCATCTATGGACTAAAGCAGGCATCGCGGAGTTGGAACATCTGCTTTGATGAGACGGTCAAAGAATTTGGCTTTATCAAAAATCCAGATGAACCATGCATCTATAGTAGATTTGTAGCGAGAACTGTAGTATTCCTCGTTTTATACGTGGATGACATTCTCTTAATAGGAAATGACATTCCTATGCTACAATCTGTCAAGGGTTTCTTGTCACACAGGTTCTCCATGAAAGACCTGGGTGATGCCTCTTACATCCTGGGGATCCGGATCCATCGTGATAGATCCAAGAGAATATTAGGACTTTCACAGTCCAGGTACATCGACACCGTACTGAAAAGATTCAGTATGGAAGATTCCAAGCGCGGTAACCTACCGGCTTGTCACGGAATCACCCTCTCTAAAGAGATGTCTCCCAAGACTGATTTGGAGAGGGATCGCATGTCTATTATACCCTACGCTTCTGCGGTAGGCTCTATAATGTATGCGATGTTGTGTACCAGACCGGATGTAGCTTATGCACTGAGTGTGGTAAGCCGGTATCAGTCAAACCTGAGGAGAAACACTGGATAGCGGTAAAGAACATTCTCAAGTACCTGAGAAGGACTAAGGAGATGTTCTTGGTGTATGGCGGAAAAGACCTCCAGATCGAGGCCTTTGCTGACTCCAGCTTCCAGAGTGACAAGGATGATTCCAAGTCCATGTCGGGTTTTGTCTTTACCCTCAATGGAGGGACGGTGTGTTGGAAGAGTTCCAAACAGGAAACCGTTGCAGACTCGACGATGGAAGCGGAATACATCGCTGCATCTGATGCCGCAAAAGAAGCTGTCTGGATGAGGAAGTTCTTGAAAGAACTTCAGGTGGTTCCGTCCATTGTTGACCCAATACCTCTGTATTGCGACAACAACGGGGCTATAGCTTTAGCGAAGGAACCCAGGTCCCATCAGAGATCCAGGCACATCTTGAGGCGGTATCACCTGATCAGGGAGATCGTGGATCGGAAGGAGATCGAGGTTCGGAGGGTTGCTTCAGAAGAAAACACTGCAGATCCATTCACCAAGGCCCTACCCCAGACTCAGTTCGAGCGGCTGATCGAGATGATAGGTCTTCGATACGCCAGTACATGGCCTTAGTGCAAGTGGGAGATTGTTAGTGTATATGCCCTAGAGGCCATTACTGTATCATACTAGTTTGTATATTACTTAATGGAAACTTGGGATATTCACCTTGTATAAACAATCTTGCTCAATATAGTAGTATGCTACTTGGTTTGTTTCTACTTCAATGTGTACATGTGTTTACTTTGCGTTATCACCTATACGCATTAGTAGAGCCCTTAGGATCTTTGCTTGATTACCAGCGTTGTGATGGCAGTCACACTAGTGGGGGCTGGGTAATCTATAAGCATATCCTTATACAGGTCCCTAGTCGCAGGACTATCGAGACAGGGCATCGATACTCCGGAGTAGACTAGCGTATGCGCTTCTCATCCCAGTGTGGGAGATGGTCTGTCCCACAGCCATCAGTACGTCGTACTGGAGATAGTATACGGGTGCTCGTTGGGTTACGAGTACACTGGACAGGACTCGTCGGGAACTGATAGGTTGGTATTATACCTATCGTCAGTTATCAGTTCCCAGGTGACATGAGTACAGCTTAGTCCGCTGACTTGACACTGGCACTTCGCCTCGAGTGTGTTCCCACTGTACTTTGACTACCACCCTACCACGGCTCAAAGGAGTCGTGCAAACAGATGGTAGTTGGGTGCAGTCCTGAAGCACTTGGAGGCAGTGCCGGTTAGACAGGATTCGTCTCTCCCGGTATTGGGGGTTGACATCGCGCTGTGTCTAGGAGAGCCATTACACGAGTAGTCCCTGGCCAGGGCAAGCGAGATATACTGGTAGGCTTCCAGTGTTATCTCAGGGTGTTTTTGGGCTTCACTCCGACACGACTTGTACCGCTATTAGGGGACTGCCGTTTACCGCCCCCTAGGCCCGCCATGCGATGTATCAGACGAACAGACCGGACTGTACGGAGAATGTCACATTCAGACTCAGTAGGAGTTCAGATGGGGTTCACCTCGTCAGCCTTCTTGTCGGCATCTACCTGGGGACCGTTACGCACAGCTAGTGCCGCTTGCGGTCTGTGGTTAAACCCACTGCCAGCGTAGTGTAGAGTCTTTAGAGTCCCACACAGAGGGTATTCGCCTCTGGGCAAAACAGAGTAGAGGTCGCATGGTTTTTGCCGCAGGGTTCGTTCTCATCCGTGCACTTGTGCACTTTTGGAGTCCGGACGGATTATACTTGTTGGAGATAGTGCCCTCAGAGTCAATTATTAGGTCACAGGTACGTGATTGTAATGATTGAGGGAGGACCTATCCCGGTAGGACAGTCTTACTCGAGATGATAGTATGCTATCTGGTTTACCTTTATCATCGTGTACTGCTTTAGGTGACCTGACACGTCGCTATTACACGTTGATAGAGCCCCTAGGATTCTTGCTTGACCACCAGCAGTATGAGGGCGATCATATAAGTGGGAGCTGGGGGTCTACAAGCATATCCTTAAAAGGTCCCTAGTCGTGGGAGTTTCGAGACTGGGCATCGATACTCCATTAGTAGACTAGTGTATACAGTCGAGACCCCGACGAGGGGCGGTGGCCGGTCTCACAAGCCACTGGTGTCAGTTGGATCACCTAAGATGTATACAGGTGCTCATTGGGTTATGAGTACACCGGACAGGACTCGCCGGGAACATGCTAGTTGGTCATATACCAGACGTCAGATGGCAGTTCCCTGGTGACATGTGTGCAGGTTAGTTCATCGACCTGGGGATCGTCATTTGTCTCGTGTGAGTTCCCACTGTACTTTGATTACTACCCTACCACGGCTCAAAGGAGTCGTGCAAACAGGTTTTAGTTGGGTACAGTCCCGAGCCACATGGAGGCAGTGAGCGTATCTTCAGGGGTTCGTCTCTCCCGGTATTGGGGGTGAGGTCGTGCTGTGTCTAGGAGAGCCATTACACAAAGTCCTTGGCCAAGGCAAGGAGATTTACTGGTAGGTATTCCAGTAGTATCTCAGGGTGTTCTGGGCTACACTCCGACACGACTTGTACCGCTTTTGGGGGTCTGACTTTTACCAACCCCCTAGGCCCGCCATGCGATACTCATAGACGAACGGACCGGACTGCACGGATATTGTCACTGACAGGCTCAGTTGGGTGTCGGGGTGAGCTTCCTCATCGACGTCCCATTTAGTCAATAGCTGGTGGCCCGTCACGTATTGGCTTATACCTCTGACGTGCTAGTGGTTAAAACCACAGCCATAGTATTGACGAGTCTTTAGAGTCCACCACACTTTAAGTTACTCAAGCTTTCGGGCGAAACGCTGTAGAGGCCGTATGGAGATATGGCAGGGTCCGATCAGATACGTGCGGTATTGCACGGATCAGGATCGGACGGTTTGTACTAGTTGCCGTATAGGTTTATGGCAGGGTTCGATCAGATACGTGCGGTATTGCACGGATCAGGATTGAACGGATTATACTAGCCGGCTTTGGTTTAAGCCGGTCCTAGTTTAGTACAGTGTAGATTTTGTCTCTTTGCATTTGTATCCGGACGGAATACAGATGCGGGTGTGTATGCACAGTATCGGGGTTTTCCTGTAATTTATTACGGGACCAGTTTTCTGGAGTTGCCAGTTTGCATTCCGTTCCGGCCGGTTTTCCTTTGTTCTTTCCCGGCCGGACTTTTCCGATGGAGGGGGTTATTTGCAATTGTGCAAATAACATTTGTGGAGGGGGTTTCTTGTAAATGTTTGATTATGATAGCTATCATTTTCTTTTCAACCATGCTTTTGCTTTATGAGATTTGATTGTGATAAAGTGAGGGTATGGGTTTAATAGTGAAAGGCATGGTTGTATGTTTCTTTGTCCCTTGATGTGGTCACCTCTTCTCATCTCCTACACTCACCTCCCTTATTGCTTCATATTCTTTCCTCCTCCATTTTCTAAGTTCATAAGTTTTTTTTCATGGTTGAGTGAGAAGAAGAAAAGAGAAGGAGAGAGCTTCATCCTTGAGAGTGTTTTTCATTCTTGATCTCTTTTCATGCCAAGAAAAATGAAAGCACCATTTTTCATACCTTCATTCCTCCATCTTCAAAAGGCAACCAAAACCCCAATGAGACATAAACCCTACACATCCTACAGCAAGCCTTGGGCATGTCGAGTTGCCGGCTTCATGCGCGAGTTGCCTCGGTATAGAGGCGGGAGCCCGTAAAAGTACCCGGCTTCGTGGTGCCCTTTCCGACGAGGAGGAGACGGACGGAGATCCCGCGAGGAGATCGGAGTGGAGATGAAGACCGGAGGACTTGGATCGTCGGTATACATCTCTTCCCTTTCTTATTGTTGCGTAGACTTGTTAATGGTTACGATCCGGAGTTTAGTGCGCGGTGGTGCCGGTTTGCAAAGTCCGCAAAAATTTAAGTTTATCACCGTTTCCGCATTCCGGCGTCGGATTGACGGCCGGGGCGCCGCCGTGCACTTACAGTGGTATCAGAGCCTCGCCATTAACTTAGTCTAACTTTGTGTAATGTGTTTGCATTTCCGATCGATCAAAAAGTTCCAAAACTGCATTTTACCCACGACAGTTTCTGTTGAAATTTTTCAGTCTCGAAAAATTTTTCAGGTTGTAAAATATTGATGTACTGGATAATCTAAGAGTTCTGTAAAAATTTGATGAAGTAACTCCACAGTTGGAGCGCGGAACCGCCGCGAAAACCCCATTAGTGCGGCCCTTCCGCCGCGCACTATTCACATCACTTCACCATTTTTTTACAGAGGCCTTCTGGGCTTAAAATATGGGCTTTGGAATATTAAAATTGGGCCAATTGTTTCTTTGAGTGCTACAGTTTTCTTTGGGGCCCACTTGTTAATTGTTTGATCAATCGGAAATTTTTTAAACACATTTTTCACAGTATTTACATTATATCTGCGACCGTGAATGTCACTCGATCGGTAAATCCGGTCTAACTGCTATAGCCCGGTTAGACGGATTTGCGAACGTGATTTTCACGTTGATGTTCTATGTATTTGCTGTGATGTTGCGGATCGGTCGTGGGGATAGCCTGGATGCAATGCTAGTACTGTGCTGTTGTATTATGTACATTTGATATTGCGGGGCGAGCGTCCGACATGTGGACTGCCGTCACTGCCTGTTTGTATTATTCTTTTGGGGCACGACCTGGTTGCGGTCGATGTACCCGTTGTATGTATATTTTACTTTCTGTACTAGGATTGCCCCGCGGTGGGGTGCACGGATAGCCGGGTTCTAGAAGACAACAAGCCCGCATCTCATGGCATTGGGACGGAAGGGGCTTCATTCCAGGATTGACGGGCTATTCGCCGCACTCGTAGGGGGTACAGGTTGACCCAGGAGGGGTGCCCAAGTTGCCGGATTCCGTGAAGTGCTGGGTGGTCCATTCACGGCGCTGAAGGGGGCTGCCTCGCTTCAGGTTTTGGCGGGTAACTTGCCGTGCCCGTAGGGGTCTAGGATTTCATTGCACAGGCTATCCACACGACCAGGGGAACGTCGGGTTTCAGCAGTGGCTCTGTGAAACCCGGGGATCCCAGATATCTGTATTGTTTCTGTGATGCTGTACATTTCTGTGATGTTGCATTTTATTCACGCCTTGAGCGAAATATAATATATTGGTATATATATTAGTAGATGTTGTATATGTTTTACATCCGCGCTAGTCCAGTCCCCGCTCTGTCGTTAGTTAGCTAACCTAACGGGTAATGACGGGACCCAGTGGCGAATGCGGATGGCATATACGTACATCAGTATATTTTCGTTCTTTGTGGTGTGATCAATTGATGGGACTGCATTGATTCGGATCAATGCAAGTTAAAAACAAACCTAATCTGATGTTGTTGGAACACTTTTTCAAAAAAAGCTGTTATTGCAAGGACGTTTACTTTTGTTTTGCATCGTGGTATTCATTTAGAATATCCTGCTCCTCAGTCGACGAGGCAAGGGCCGAGATCCCTTCACCGGGAGTGACCCCTTGGACAAAAAGTTTGCGTCGGGGCATTAACTTCACTATAGCCGATTGCTTTTGCTTTGCATCGCGGTATTCATTTGGAATATCCTGCACCCCATTCTACGGGGAAAGAGCCGAGATCCCTTCACCGGGAGTGACCTCTTTAGCAACGGTCTTCGTCACTATATTTTCAAAAAGCTATCCGTTCCTTCAACGATATCAAGTTCATTACGTTAAAGGTTTTCGCCAGAAACCATTCGTAGCCCTCCGTCGTTTCATATGGGTAGTCAATAGTATTCAAGCTGTGTTTGTTGGCCTTAGTCAAGGCACAGTGTTTGGTAGCTATTGGGTATTCATATGCTGCATAGATAGATGCGTTGTTTTGGGACAGTCGTATAGCCTTGTTGGCCTTAGTCAAGGGCTTGTACGGGTGGGTTCAAATCAACCTGGACAATGACGGGTAGAACTTGACATGTGACTTATGATTTGTTGGCCTTAGTCAAGGTCATAAGAGCATGGGGTAGAAATCACATCGGGAGTTTCAAAAGAACTGAAACTTGCCAGATATGCGCATACCTTCTGGAGTGTGATGACGTGAGCGGATTCCGTCACGTTGTCATACGATGAGAGTTGGATCCCGATTCCCACTGATGAGTTAGTTTACTCCTCGGGTGACCCCGACTAATTCTTCTTTCAGGTTTGGAGGAGAATTTGAGGTACAGTGGGAGGATTCCAGATTAGATAAATTGGTAACCATTCTGATCTAGGTTAGAGTGCACGCTGAGTGTTTCTTTTCTCTCTCTCTTTGGCAGCGACCATTGACCCGACCCTAAGACTTTGACTCAGTGACCAAATTAACCGAACCTTCTTAACACTGGCTTTTGGATTGTCAGAGTTGCAAACCTCATTGCCACTCCTACTTTTACCCTTTTCTCCAGGACACCCCGTTTTACTACGAACGTCCACTTCCATTGGACAAAACCATCGTATGGTTAGATACGAACTCGAAAGAATTTATTCGAGGATGGTTTCCGGTTCTGGAGAAAACGGATAGGATTATTCAGTTGTCTTTTCCTTTTACCCTCTCTCAGGTTACGAGTACTCCTTGGTTTAGGGGTAGTACACCTATTACGCAAATTGGATTGTCTTCTTCCAAACCTTAGGCTGGTGCCGACCGGTAGGGAATGAAGAAAACCAATTAGCATAACGATGGTGTGCAGAAGGTATTAAGTTCAGACAAAGCAAGGGATTAGTAAGAGGGCAAAGAAAATTGCAACAGATATTCACGACCAAACCAAATATTTCGTTACCACTCCCACATCACCTTTGTATTTCTCCAGGACACTCCGTATCACTACGAAGATCCACAGTTTATTTGGATATTCCATCGTATGGTTATATACGAACTCGAATGGAACTTGTTCCAGTTCGGGATGGATTCTGGTTCAGGAGAAATAGGAATAAAGTACATTCAGGTGTCTTTTATCTTCACCTTCTCTCGCATTGCGAGTGTTCCTAGGACTAGGACAGTACACCCATTATGCTTATTGGATAGTCTTCTTCCAAACCATAGGCTGGTGCCGAACGGTAGGGAAGGAAGAAAACCAATTGGCCTAAAGGGGTGTGCAGAAGGTAATGACTAAAGACATATAAAGGGATTTGGAGAGGTGGCAAAGAGATATACGGTTATAGTTGTGAATCTGGAAGAGGCATTACTAGGAATACCAAGATACCCCAACGAAACATTTCAATGTTTCAGTTTCACTGTGTACTGTTAAAAGAAAACTGATTTCCCGATTGGACACTTGCTCCAGGGTATGTATTTACCAAGTTTGATTCTCACATCTGTATAGTTTTACAGATGATGAGTGGGAGTAAGTTATTGGGAATTGGGTGATCATCCTCATTATATCGGGATTCGTTGTAATCGGTGATATTTGAGGAGATCATCTGGGCTGTTTGCCGGTCGGCAAATATTTGGTTTTGAATATCCGCTGTTATGCACCAATTTCAAATTGATCTATCTGTACGTCTATTTTCATAGAGTGAGATATACCTTTCTGAAATTATATCTACGACATTTACCTATATCAGTGGATGGTTAGGTAAGGAGCATTAAACAGCGGTGTAATTCTTCTTAACCATAAGTACAGTTTTCGACCTACGACACACAGTGAATGAGTTATCAGACTCAAGGGACTTATACAAAGTATTGTATGTTGTCCAGGGTCCATTAGGACAGAGGGGTTGGTCCTCGCACTATATTCTGTTTACTTTTAACTACTCTAATTCTTAGACATGTGTTTCGTAGAAACACAGGGTCTGGTTTTTGAGGAGTTATTGGTATAAGAATAGAGTAGAGAACCAGGTATAGCAAGTATCGGGATTCTTCAAAGAGATCGAAGATGTAGATACTTGTGTATGGTATTCAGTTGATAGTAATGATAAAGAGATCTTGCTTATCTTTCAGGTTACTCATAATTGGAAGTATTCCTAAGTTGAGTAACGCTGATCGGCCTCCTTCCATTTAGTTGACATGCGCTGGGGACAGCTGCATGATTTGAATCTGGTTCAATTAAATCAGTGCCTCTGTTTCTATATTGGATATAGAACAGTTCATATCTTAACGATGTTAAGGTACGGGGAGTTGTCCGGTTTATGATTAAAACCAGACACTGGACAACTCAAGGCACGTTTCTGTAATGGCTGTTTGTGGGTTGACCCAGGCTATGACGAGGGTTGATTTTCTACCATCTGGATGAACAATAGCGATATTGTTCTAGACTCGCCACAGTTTTATTAAAAATGGATTTTTTCAGAAAACAGTAGTGGGAGTATGGTAGAACTGGAAGTGATTCCAGAACCACAAACGATTGCTGAAGATTTGATAAGGAACCTAAAGATTCAATCTGGATTGACATTCCATTGGCCACTCCGCAGATAAGGTGGGTAACTTCAGGCACCCGAGAGGTACTCCGGTAGCCTCAAGGACGGTGACAGGGAAGTTCTTGTTTACCCACAATAGCCATTGCTGTTGTTCCAGGCTGCGAGACCCGGCAGGAGGATGAGTATAGCGTCGTTCTAAACTAGCTTTAGAAGTGCGCGTCTATATGACTCTGCCAGAGGGTTGTCGTAGTCAGTGGGAGCAGCGGAAGCATTGGTGGACATCAGGCTTATGTCTATTTATAGACTAAAGCAGATGTAGCGGAGATAGATCATCTATTTCTGATGTGACAGTCATAGGTTTGACGTCATCAGAATAGGGGATGGATCTGTTGAGAAGGTAGTAGGGTGTGATATCCTGGTATTTGGATGATATACACAGAGTAGGAAAAGAAACTCCTACACTACGATCGGTTATACTTTGGTCGTCACACAGTGGTTTCTCCACAAAGGACATGGATTTTATATCAGACATACTGGTTACTAGATCTATGGTTTTAGATCTAGATTTGGGTGGTTTCCCAATCAGGGTACTTGACAGCATTCTAAGAGTATTTAGGATGGACGACTCCTAGCACGGTAGTGTACCTGCAGGTAATGGAGTCACCCTCTCTAAAGGTGTCTTACAGACTAAAGGGGAGAGGGACGTGCATGATTGGCAGATCACTTGCTTAGGCAATTGAGTCAATCATGAGATGTCAAGTACCACACCAGATGTTGTTCTTGCACTAGATGCAATAAGTTGACATTAATCCAATCCTGGAGAAACAGTCGGAAGCAGTTTTAGAACATAAGTGGATGTTCTAGGGATATGATAACGACAGCCACATTCAGGAGACGGTTATCATTCCAGGCTTCCAAGGTGACATGGACGACAAGGAGGTTGTCAGAGTTATAGTTTTCCCTCTGACGAGGGGCAGTATTTTGGACAGGTGATCCAAGGCAATACTGAGGGAGGCATGGCGCGCAGGATACTGATTAAGTTCAGTTGACGATACAGTCTAAGAAGTTTGGATTTGGAGTTCATTTATGAGCTATGTCCCATCAGACATCCAGACACATTCTAAGACAGGTATTGCTCATTTCGGGAGATGGGTTTCTCCGCGAACTTGAGATATAGAGAGACATAGAAAGAAACAACAAAGCGGATCCACTCACTGAGGCTATTCCTCGAACGCAATAGTTCCGCAAACGAGCTTTGTGAGACTGACTAGTAGAGGAGTTGGATGTTCGGTATCACACGGGCTGTGAGTATGCGACATCGCAATAATTAGCCTTGAGTGCAAGTGGGAGATTGTTGGAGATAGTGCCCTCAGAGTCAATTATTAGGTCACAGGTACGTGATTGTAATGATTGAGGGAGGACCTATCCCGGTAGGACAGTCTTACTCGAGATGATAGTATGCTATCTGGTTTACCTTTATCATCGTGTACTGCTTTAGGTGACCTGACACGTCGCTATTACACGTTGATAGAGCCCCTAGGATTCTTGCTTGACCACCAGCAGTATGAGGGCGATCATATAAGTGGGAGCTGGGGGTCTACAAGCATATCCTTAAAAGGTCCCTAGTCGTGGGAGTTTCGAGACTGGGCATCGATACTCCATTAGTAGACTAGTGTATACAGTCGAGACCCCGACGAGGGGCGGTGGCCGGTCTCACAAGCCACTGGTGTCAGTTGGATCACCTAAGATGTATACAGGTGCTCATTGGGTTATGAGTACACCGGACAGGACTCGCCGGGAACATGCTAGTTGGTCATATACCAGACGTCAGATGGCAGTTCCCTGGTGACATGTGTGCAGGTTAGTTCATCGACCTGGGGATCGTCATTTGTCTCGTGTGAGTTCCCACTGTACTTTGATTACTACCCTACCACGGCTCAAAGGAGTCGTGCAAACAGGTTTTAGTTGGGTACAGTCCCGAGCCACATGGAGGCAGTGAGCGTATCTTCAGGGGTTCGTCTCTCCCGGTATTGGGGGTGAGGTCGTGCTGTGTCTAGGAGAGCCATTACACAAAGTCCTTGGCCAAGGCAAGGAGATTTACTGGTAGGTATTCCAGTAGTATCTCAGGGTGTTCTGGGCTACACTCCGACACGACTTGTACCGCTTTTGGGGGTCTGACTTTTACCAACCCCCTAGGCCCGCCATGCGATACTCATAGACGAACGGACCGGACTGCACGGATATTGTCACTGACAGGCTCAGTTGGGTGTCGGGGTGAGCTTCCTCATCGACGTCCCATTTAGTCAATAGCTGGTGGCCCGTCACGTATTGGCTTATACCTCTGACGTGCTAGTGGTTAAAACCACAGCCATAGTATTGACGAGTCTTTAGAGTCCACCACACTTTAAGTTACTCAAGCTTTCGGGCGAAACGCTGTAGAGGCCGTATGGAGATATGGCAGGGTCCGATCAGATACGTGCGGTATTGCACGGATCAGGATCGGACGGTTTGTACTAGTTGCCGTATAGGTTTATGGCAGGGTTCGATCAGATACGTGCGGTATTGCACGGATCAGGATTGAACGGATTATACTAGCCGGCTTTGGTTTAAGCCGGTCCTAGTTTAGTACAGTGTAGATTTTGTCTCTTTGCATTTGTATCCGGACGGAATACAGATGCGGGTGTGTATGCACAGTATCGGGGTTTTCCTGTAATTTATTACGGGACCAGTTTTCTGGAGTTGCCAGTTTGCATTCCGTTCCGGCCGGTTTTCCTTTGTTCTTTCCCGGCCGGACTTTTCCGATGGAGGGGGTTATTTGCAATTGTGCAAATAACATTTGTGGAGGGGGTTTCTTGTAAATGTTTGATTATGATAGCTATCATTTTCTTTTCAACCATGCTTTTGCTTTATGAGATTTGATTGTGATAAAGTGAGGGTATGGGTTTAATAGTGAAAGGCATGGTTGTATGTTTCTTTGTCCCTTGATGTGGTCACCTCTTCTCATCTCCTACACTCACCTCCCTTATTGCTTCATATTCTTTCCTCCTCCATTTTCTAAGTTCATAAGTTTTTTTCATGGTTGAGTGAGAAGAAGAAAAGTGAAGGAGAGAGCTTCATCCTTGAGAGTGTTTTTCATTCTTGATCTCTTTTCATGCCAAGAAAAATGAAAGCACCATTTTTCATACCTTCATTCCTCCATCTTCAAAAGGAAACCAAAACCCCAATGAGACATAAACCCTACACATCCTACAGCAAGCCTTGGGCATGTCGAGTTGCCGGCTTCATGCGCGAGTTGCCTCGGTATAGAGGCGGGAGCCCGTAAAAGTACCCGGCTTCGTGGTGCCCTTTCCGACGAGGAGGAGACGGACGGAGATCCCGCGAGGAGATCGGAGTGGAGATGAAGACCGGAGGACTTGGATCGTCGGTATACATCTCTTCCCTTTCTTATTGTTGCGTAGACTTGTTAATGGTTACGATCCGGAGTTTAGTGCGCGGTGGTGCCGGTTTGCAAAGTCCGCAAAAATTTAAGTTTATCACCGTTTCCGCATTCCGGCGTCGGATTGACGGCCGGGGCGCCGCCGTGCACTTACAATACTAGCAGGCTCTGGTTTGAGCCAGATACTGGTATATGTTTTGGGGTTGCTTTTATCTCTCAGTATTCTTGTTCCTCGGAACGAGAATGCAGGTGTGTATGCACAGTTGTTTGAGGCGGAGGAAGAGGTTTTTCATTAGGGTTTCGGAACGGGTGCGTATGCACAGTTGACAGTCGTCTTTTTCCAAACCCTAATGGATTTATGAAATATCAATTAATAATAGTAATTAAATGAAATTATGTCATGGTTGGTTTTGTTGACTTGTTGACCATGGTTGACTTGTTGACCATGGTTGAATGTTTGACCATCATCATTACTTTGCAAGGATGCTCCTTGATTCTAGCTTACATTCATTTAATGAAGTTATGATAGTGGTCATTCCAAAACAACCATCAACTATTCTCATTTGAATTATTATTATTATTTAGATAATTCTTTTTCTTTTTGATATGGTTGCAAAAGGAAAAAGAGAGCTCATTCTATCATAACCATTCTCTCTCCTCACTCCATCTTCTTCTTCCTCAAGCTCAAGGAGAATCCTTCTCATGTGTTGAGAATCCCTCTCCTTGAAAAGAAAACACCCCTTAGACACTCTCTACTCACTCTAGGATCAAAGGTTTGGCAAGCCGAAGATTCTAGTTCTCTCAAAGTTCGAGAAAGAGCCCGAAGGTTGAACCTTCAGGTGGATCCATCTTTGACGGAAGAAGGCGACGAGGAAAGAACCATCAACCTCTACAAAGTTTGAAGAAGAAGGAGTTCAAGTTTAGGTATAACCATTTTTCCGAGTAGCTAACTCTCTTTAGCTTGTTTGCTAGTTTTAGTTTAGGAAAAGATCCCGACTTTGTTAGTCCATGTTGCCCCATGCGCTAAAAATTTGATTTTTATACCGTTTCCGCCTCCCCGTAAGAACCGGGGGTCGCAACGTGGACTTACAACTCATAAGTGGGAACTCCTCAGATCGTGACACGTGTCAGATGACGTGTCCCGGGGCTCACAGAAACAGGGCAAGCACTATGCACTGGAGGCATTCCCCCGGCAATCGTCTCGAGGCATGACCAGACCTTCTATGAATCTCTGAATACTTCTATGCACACCTTACAAATGACCATGGGCTCGCCTCCGAGCCCTTATACACGTTGAGCTTCTTTAGTCCTCCCGGCTCGCCCTGAGCTATTACAGAACTGAGCTTTCTCGGCCTCCCACTCACCTTGAGCCTCCTGTCGAGCTAAGACTCCCCGGTTCTACCGAGCAACCAAGAACATAGAGCCCAAGCGCCTCCGCCACGGCTCCGCGGATCTCGTCACGAGATATCCGACACCCCACGATCCCGTGTTCCACGCCACCGTATCCCCCATTAACGAGCGTATCTCATCATTAATGGGGGATCCCGTCATTTAGGCAGGCATAACGCTAAGGGCGTAACCGACGGCGAAGATCTCGCGTCAGCTCACTCCAAGCGACCACTATAAAAACTCCTCTCTCAGACGACTCAGGTAACGCAATTTTATTCCAATAAGACGCTACTCTAGCCAAATTCCTCAGCTAACTTGATCGTCGGAGGGTCCACGGTGGTACAACCACCCCGGGACTTCTTTTGCAGATTGCTCAGCTTCGTCTCACAACAAGCCCATTGAGATCCACACGCTCAAGGAGACAACCTTCAATATTAATTTCAGCCGTTCACCAACGCTCGCGACAGATTGACGGAGAACAACATCTGAAGGAGATCCTAACCTCCATCACGAACCCATGGCCATTGAATCTATGATAATAGCAGCCACTATCTAAGCTTATTTGCAGAAAAAGAAGAAAACTCTCTAAGCTTAAAGTTATTTTGTTTCAGTCCGTTTTATAAGTTGACTAATTTGTATTTTTCATATGTCAACATTGCCTTACTATATTTATCTTAAAACTATTCATTTATCATATAAAGTATTATATTTATATCAAAACTACAAATATATATTGAAACTATTATATTTAAGTTGAAATTGCTATATTTATTAGTGAAACCGCTACAATTATATTGCTTTCTTTCTTGAGCTCATTTTTTTTTTCCCTCTCCTTCAAAACCTATCAAACAGCGACGAGCGAGGTTATGTTCTTCAAGCAAAAAGATGGAGACCCGTGGGATTTACTGTTCCCTTAGTCAAAATATCAGCAGCCAGAGAGGCAAAATTATACAGTTAAATGACACCATAATTAATATAAAAATAGCAAAATAACATTCTACACGAAACAAATTAAGAAACCCTATACATGAGACTTTCGACACCGAAATTTCTCTAGTTCTTTACTGTTTGACAACAATTGCTGCATTTTTTTCCTGAGAAAAGAAACTAGAAAAAATAAAAATAAAACCAAAACTGGAGGTTTTTCTTAGCTCTTCAAATTATGATAGAAGTCTATTTGAGTGAGTCTAGAACTCCTAATATCAATCGAGATTGTTGACAATATTCTTAATCGCGGAGTAAGAACCAACGCATGAGCATGACACTCCGACAACCATGACCAAGATGCAAGCCGCAACCTGAAAAAGAAAGAAAAGCGGCGAAAATCAAGAACATAATCAAGGCAATATCATTATTAGTAATGTATTTGGAATAATTCTTTAAATGACTAAAGAGCAGTGAAATAACTTTTTACTATATCTTTTTATAGCTTAGGGGCATAGGCAACTCCCCTAAGCAATTTCCTGCACGTCAGACAGAAAGGGTGGGGACCACTCAAGATTGGGCTTCTCACTCTTTCATCGCGTTGTGTTGTAAGGTGTTTAGAGAGAGGTGCTTAGTAAGTATTCTTTGCAAAGCTCAATCCGAATACCATAAATATATATTCTTTGAATGTCATTTCTCTAGCTGGGTGATACGAGCATCTTTTGCACGTTGCGGCATTTGCAATATAGCTCCTAATTTTCATGACGTCATAGATTTCACCCAATTGAAGTTCTCAAGAAAAAATTCAATTAGAACACTTCTCCTTATGGTTGTTGCAAAAATTGTATGGCATGTTTGGAAAGAACGGAAATATAGAAGTTTTAGGTACTAATATAGTCCTACAAAGACTGTTCTTCAGGATGTGATTTTCGATACTTCATTCATTAAGTTTTTTTATGCCAAGGATTTTAGTAGTGAACCAATTGCTCGAAACTGAAGTGTATTACTTCTCTTTTCAAAAGCTGGATCTTGAGCTATTGGTTTGTAATAGATTTGATCTTGGTTTGTTGCACTCAATTTTCTTTTTGTAACTATATTTTATTTTAATATATTAAAATTTGGGGTTTTGCCCTCGCCTTTGGCAAAATATAACATCAAAGTTCTTCTTTTTTTCTAGGGTAAATTATATAATAAAATAAAAAAAACTGGCCAACTTTCCCGCTGTCAAAAAATCCCTGGCCCAATGAATCTCGTGAAACCTCGGTCCATTATTCCATTGTCCAAACCCCCTGGCTGTAATATATCTGTATAGTTTGCTGGACTTTTATGTTTTTTGTTGTATTTGGATTTTGTTGACGTGAAGCCAAGCTAGTTGGCAGACTGAACTTGTATTGGAACTTTTGTGTTTCTTTATTGATTTTTAACGATTGTTGGTGTGGTTAACACCAATTTTTATCAAAAAAGATTTATATGTAGCTAACTTACATATTTGTATAGTTTCTGCAAATATGTATGCAGCTAACTAGATATTGCAGGAAACTATACAGATATTGCAGCCAGGGGGATTTTGACAGCTGGAGAATGGACCGGGGGTTTACCGAGATTCTGTATACCAGAGGGGTTTTTACAGCAGGAAAGTTGGCCAGGTTTAAAAAAAATCCTCTTTTTCTATGTAGTTGTCAAGTCAACTAATAACTATTAATTGTCAAACCATACATCAAAATTAAGGTCTTTCTTGCATAATTTGATATCTGAAAATGGGAGGGAAAAACTATTGAAAATATTAATGTATGATTCTGCAATTTCGAACTTCATGACCATATAGTATTTTGGCTTGCTAATGGCATGACCCTTTACTAGAATAAAAAGATTTGTTAATTATTTATGATTAACATGTTGAATTGGTGATACGTAAGTTTTTGGAAATGGTTGCTCTTGCTAAGTATAGCGGCTAGCGTAGTTGGTACATATGTATTCTATTGTATACGCTTTACTTATTTGTTCTTATCCTCAAGTAAAAATCGCACTCATCCATCCTTGCTTTGTCATCCTTATCCTTAAGGACAAGCCTTCTCCTTGTAAATATATAGAGGATATATATAGAGGTTTATTGTATTGTAATTTTTTAGGATCGATCAATAATAACCATGATATTTTTCTCCAAATCTACGGTTCTTAAAAGCTCTTATGGTAAGTATGCTGGCGATGATATAATTTCTTACTTGTAGAAAATTTACTGAATCGCGTTGAATGCTGAGAAAGCATGCACATGGCAAAATAAGACCCTGTCATAAAATTCAATGAAAATGTGTAAGTAGCCGTTACAACTTACAAACAGAAGGTTCAGGAAAAAAAAACACTGTTATTCAAGCCGCCTAAAAATAAATCAATCGATAGATACGGAGCATTATGACGAAGAACTCACGAGAAGCATTGTGAAAACCGATCCAAGCAATGCCATAACAAGACCTGAAAACAGACAGAACAACACTAATGTTCTCAGGAAATAAAATAATGCTGTGTAGAATGACGAAACAATTTGTAAATGTCAGGGAAAATCGAAGCAAATAAAACCATTTTTTTTCCCGAAGGATATAAAGGTGCAAGAATTTGGAGAAAATGAATACTTACCAAAAAATGGAACTGCAAGTGCCACAAATAAAGTTGAGAAAACAAGAATTGTTCGGATCAACACGACAGTGGAATGAGATTGTTTACCCAATGGTAAGAGTTCCTCAATGCTCAATGCAACTGGAGTCATTGTCAAAGCATATTTTGTGAGCGGGTTCACAACCTATTATAAGAAACCATTATGCACTTGTGACTAGAAAAAGGCTAGATATGAATCTTAACATCAACTCAGCAAGCGATCCAATTCAGTTAGTTATGAAAACCTATGTAGCACGAACAATTCCGTTAATTATTAATTCTGACTATAATCTATTGTCCTAGTTTGTAAGGAATCGCTGTGTCGACGTGCCTATGTCGATTACATGTCACCTGTCTGTGTCTTAGACTTCTTAAATAAAAACTAGCCTAGAATTTGCCTTTCGAGACAAAGCAAATGCATTCTATATTAGAAGTAACAGTTAGAGATTCTCGGTGACAGTTTTCTTACCGTGGTCCAAACCGCAACTTTAGAAGCAAAATATTGCGTAGGCATATTTAGTGTAAACTGAGACTTGATAGATTCGCCAAACATCAAAAATCCTGTCATAGCCACCCCAGAATATAGGATTGTGCATATTGTGAAGCTGCACATATATAAAGTTGCATCAGAGAGCGAGTCAATAAAAAAAGTAGTGCAAAAGATATATATAATTTGTTCAGATTGGGGGGAGTTGAGGGTCACAGAAGAAACAAACAATCACAACCTAATGGAAGTTATCGACTGATGAATGAAGCCGAAGCATACAGCAAGTCAATAGTAGTGAATCATAAAGTTCAATAGGACTTGCATATGACCAGGATCAACTATGGCCAGAACTTATATTTGGGAATGTGTTAGTTTTGCTCTCCGATTTTATCTGTGCTTTAGAGTCTGATGTAATTCCTGACTGCATTTTAAGAGGGTTGTTCCTTGATTACATGGGCGTCAACTGCATAATTAATAAGATAAATTTTCCTAAATGTCAGCTAACGTCTTAAAATTTAGTGCTATGTCACTCATGTCTATTATTTCACATTGTAGCAGGTACGGAAAATTGATACACTAGTTTTTTTTGTATGGCTAAACGGCATAAAAATACCTCCAACTATTACGATTTTTTGTGATAAGTGCCTTAATCTAATTTTATTTGAGAAAACTATCTCGAACTATCGTTTCCGACTGCAGTAATATACTCTAATGTCATTGGACGTTTGCAAACGTTAACTTCGGTTTCCACATCATCAAAATATCACATGATCTTCCCGTTTTACTCTCTTTTGAAAGCTTCTCTCTCTCTTTCCTTTATTCTTTTCCTCATCTTTCTTTTAGATATAAAGCAAAAATCCTGTGTTCTTCTTTTTCTTCAAATCACCACCACCATCATCATGAATGGTGTACGATTGTGGGTTGTTAATGTAATCTAGGATTGGGTGGAGTAATACTTTTCCTACCGGTGCGATGGAATTCAAGTATGCTACATGGATTTCCATTGGATATAAGGTGGGCCGTGTTATCCTACCTACGTATTTATATTCTGTACCACACCTTGTATCCAATGGAAATCCATATAGCCTACATGGATTCCACCGCACCGGTAGGAAAAGTATTACTCGATTGTAGGCTATATGGATTCCCATTGAATACAAGATGTGGTATAGAATATAAGTATCTAGGTAGTGGATAATATGACCCACCTTAAATACAATGAAAATCCATGTAGTCTACATGGATTCCACCACACCGGTGGAAAAAGTATTACCCGATTGGGTGCTTTGCAATTTTGAGCTTTGCATATTCTTCTTCTTCTTCAAACTACCACCATCATCAATGATTTGTAATTGTGGGTTTTTAATATCCCATATTAACATGAAAAGGGATTGGGTGTTTTGCAATTATGAGCTTTACAATTTCTTCTTCTTCCTCCTCCTCTTCAAACATTCTAATCACATGAAACCCCAAACCCCAAATGACATCTAGAACTATAAACAAAAATCCAATCATATTGAAAGAATAAAGAAAATCCTAATCACATGGTTAACAATATAACAACCCTAGCCATAACCTTAAAATAGCAATTAAGTTACAAAATCAAGACACCAACCTATGATTTTAGCAGGATCATCAAGTTTCCACAGGAAAAATGCTCAAACTTTTGATTGAGAACAAGGAAATTTTAGATTGAAGGAAAATTACTATGGTAAAGTTAACAGATCGGATAGGCTAATTAAGGGAATAATAGTCAATATGTTAATTATTTTGACGTCATAGGGTAGCTATTTGCCAAATGGAGAGATCGAGAGAGCTTTCCTTAATTTACTTAGATTTAGGTATTTATCACAAAAATTGTGATAGTTAGAGGTATTTTGATGCAATTTAGCCTTTTTGTATTTATGTATTTTTTATGAGTTTTTAAATAAATTTCAGGGGACCGACTCCTAGGAGTTCTGCTCTTAAGGTAAAAAAAATTCAAATCTATTATTTCAGGCGACCATGAAACCCACCACCGTCGATGTTATAAAGTGTCTACTACAAAGATGCAGGCTTATATTTTAATAGGTACTTTACCAGATTATCAAAACCGTCGGAAATTGTGCCCGCATCTTCATCGAAGAATATATATTTGGGAAAACCGAATGCCCTGAGTAGCAAAATCCATACAATCCAAGCGCAACCGGAACGTTGACAAGGTCCAATGTGGTCCCGCCACGATGAAACCCGACCCCATCAACTATACCGACCCAGAATAAGCAGATAACCACCACTGTAGATGCGACCACGCCCCCAGCTGAAACAACAGACCTTCAAGCATGAATATTTTTGCATCAAACCAACTGATCCAGATCAGCTATAGATTATGGTATAAATTGCAAAAAAAAAAACCTCAGCATGACGCCATCGTAATTTTCGCTAAGCCGCACTTTACCGCCTACTTCAACATTCATCGTAATACTTACTCGGAAGGATTTAACCCAGATATGAACATATGTTAAAGTTGGGGGTTGAAGTGCGGGTTTACGAAAGTTCGGGTGATATCTTTCTTTACGGACAAAAGTGAGGGGGTTTTCTTGCAATTTGAGCATCAAGAAAGTTTAAAAGGTTTGTTGCGAGAATCACCTGACAGGTATGAAAGCAAGCTGAGGTCTTTGAGCCAAACTGTGGGAAGAACAGCAAGGGCTGTTGTCAAAGTAAACATCTGATGAGGGCTCAAACTAAGGCCAGCTAAATTCAAATGAGCGTTCGGAAACATCGATGATAAGCTATCACCAACAAGAGTTATGTATTCAACGCAACATGCCTGCATATAGAGACCCTTGATCAATACTTTCTAATAGAATGCAAGAGATCGAAAACAGTGGAAAAAGAATTTCAGAAGAATATTTACTTACATAAAGCTCTAGGTATAAAATTATCTGCAGAAAACAAATGAAAATGTTAGCCTACGGTTGAAAGTCACAATATTTTTCTGCGCAAATTCGGTCCGCATATAGAAGATGTTCAAGAAGATGCAATGAAAAATGAAGAGTAAAATAACTATAGATAAATGCATAAAGTTAAAAAAAATCATAAGACAATTGCATGTGTATGTAACATGTGTGCATGATGTGCATATTTTTATTTTATTTTTGTAGAAAAACAAATTTAAAAAAATGATGGGATTAATGTAGATATCCAATCTACATCTTACTTCGCTTACCTCCACTTAAAAATAAATACGTGCAATTCTAACTCCAAATCCAATGGTTCAACCAAAACCATGCATGCACGAAGAATTTCTAATTACTAAAATTAATGATAGCTCAATCTGTGCAATGCAAGGATTTATTAATAGAAGTGGGGGGGGGGGGGGGGGGGGGGGGCGCTTACAGATATAAAGAAACGTCCAGTCATCCCGAAGGCAGCCTGGCCAATATCAGGATAAGTTTGAAGGCCAGGAGAGCTATCCAAGCATCTCTTCAACAAAATCCCAGTATAGAATGAAATCAACCCAAGCACAAACAGCAACAAAATTCCAAGCCACCCTCCTTCTTTAATTGCATAAGGGGTTGTGAGCAGTCCCACCCCACAAAGCACATTAAGCCCTAACACAAAAATAGACCAACTTTTAGGTTGAGACTTGAGATGTTGAGATATGAAATTAAATTTTTTCCCTTTTAGAGAGAGAGATGAAGTTTTTTTTTTTGGTTTGTAAAATACAACAATCAACCAACAGACAGAAAAAACAATTTATAATTAAGATGTAAAATACAACAATCAACCAACCACAAATTAATCAGTACTACATACATAGGAAATGACAAAGAGAGTAGTCCTACCATTGATAATAGCTTGAGTTGTTGAGCACTGAGGTGAAGGGGGGAGGGACTTGGCAAAAGATGGCAATGAGGGAGTTGGGGGGAGAGTTGAATGGGGAACCAAACTTGGGTCTTTGAGATTAGAGTTGAAGTATGGGATTATGAGTGGCTTTGTGAGATTTTGAGGAGGGGGTGGGTGCTCTGTGACAATTGAAGGGAATGGCCTCAGAAATGAGCTGCCAACTTCTAAGAGGTTTGAGCCTGCTAACAATCCAACACTTGGGGACATCACACTGCTCATCATATCAATTGATTGCCTGCAAAAGACATATATTTGATTCAAATTTAGGCTAAATTGCATTAAAAAGCCTAACCACCTAAAGTTCAAAATCTGGCATATAAATATCTCAAGTTTGTATTTTTTGCAGCATGGTGATTAACGCCGTGAACGGCAACAGTGCGAGGATGGTTTTACCCTCCGACCCACTAATTGCCGGGTTCTTTATTTTGTCTGTTAAGGGGCAAACATGCCCGAAAAAACTTGCATGAGATGTAAATAAGAATCTCAATCGGAGTATTCTAATGGTGTTAGTTACCATAGTATAATACATAAAGTTTGCGTATTTATCGGTTAAGGTCGTGAAAATTTGGGTTTGCTTATGTTTTGCAGCCTTGAATTTTTTTTATGATATATTAATACGCTATTTTAAATAGAAAAAAAAAAAGCTTAGATTTCGGGTACTGATCCGAAAGGGCATGGTTCAAATCCTACTCTTGACAATATTTTTGTTTTTCCGCTTATTTTTCTTATCTTATTTTTTTCATTTTATTCATTCAATTATTTTATATAGTTTTCAAAAATCTAAAGCAGAAACAGAGTTTGCAGGCCTTGATCTTTACTTCTAAATAATCCTTTCTTTCCCCCCCTAAATTTATTCTTTTTCTTAATATTTTTCAGTGTTAAAGATAACAAAGGCAGAGAAGGATATTTTGGCATTTTATTTTACAGTCAAAATATTTACTATTTTTTCTCTCCCTAATAATTAAAAAAAATGAAGAACTTTTCTATTTGCCCAAAATATGGGAGCAGGGCTAATGGGGATCTTTACTTATAATTGTTCTATATTCAAATTTACTCTTCAGATTATGTTGGCATTGATTTCTTCTCTTTTTAAAATATCTACCAGAAAAAAGATCAATCGGTAACAATCGGTAAATTCCTTACATTTTATAAAAAGTAAGAAGAAATTAAAAACAGCAAAATCATGCATTAGAGAAGCTAGACAGCAATACCTATAACTTTGAGGCCACGATGGCTGATAAGAGCCAACCCCTGCTCTCCCTCCATTATCATCATCGCTGAAAGATCGAGCCGATGAGGACGATGACGATGAGTAATGACTCTCACCTTGGTTCTCCTCATCATCAGTCTCAAACTCTAAGTTCCGAGCGCGATCAAGTTCTTCCTCAATCTTCATTTTTTAAGTAATGGTCAAAATTATAACATATGATTTTAGTACCCTCAAAAGTTTTTTTCCCCTCTTAAATTTAATATATTGAGAAAGGCAAGGGAGAAAAAAGAAGGAAATGGGTTATGGTCCAGAAATTATGGCAGGTAATTCCGTTACTTGTGGGCATGTGTTGGATCATATTTGAAAAGAAATGAACTATATTTAGAAATCCAGCTTGGTGTCTTTTTTTGGTATTTATTTTTATTAATCCAATTATTGTAACACTGGCAAGTTGTGAGACTCTTCAACAAAAGTTCATGAATCTTTGAAGTTTGGTATATATTAATTTTTGGGTAAATTGTTGGAAAGAAAAAGGGGTCAAAAAGTCTCTGGGCTTTTTGAACTTGTTGAAAACCCTCTAGACCCATCAATTTTTCCCTGAAATACTCTAACCTTTATGTATTTTGGTATATTCCAAAATTGTCCCTTGTGACCTATGTGCGCAAGTACAAGAAGACAGCTGTCATTTCTTTTTTTAAAAAAATCCTCAAATCCACAGGCCTTCTCTTTTCTTTCCTGCAAGCCCTAGATTCTCCAATGAGCCATCGTCTTCGATCGCCTCTCTGCCCTTTATATCGCCGTCATCTCCCTCATAGTAACCTCGCCTCCCCAAGTAGACATCCCAATGTCTTTTTTAGAGCTTATGCTCTTTTTCTTCTCTTTTTAATTCCATTCCTTCTCTCTGCATCATTTTCACACATTCATTCTCTCTCTCCCCCCCCACCCCCATCTCCTCAACGTCAACAACTTAACAATTAAGAGACATAATAGATTGTGTTGGAAAATATTGATGGATTTTGTTGGAAAAGGATGATGAAAGGAGCACAATATTTGATGGATTGTGTTGGAATTGCAACGAGAAAAGAAAAAAGAAAAGAAAGCAATTTTCTCTGGCTCTCTTTCTCTCTCACGCACACACTTTTGATGTGTGTGTGAGAGAGAGAGGGTTGTTGCCTGTAACTTCTGATAAATTGTCAGTAACTTACAGACAACTGCCTAGAAGTTACATGCGACTTATCATAAGTTACAGACAAGTATTTCTGCTTGCAGCAACAAGAGTGTCTTTACATTATTTTCCCCTTAAGCTTCTTAATTGTTGAGTTGTTGGTATTGAGGAGATATGTGTTTGTGTGAGAGAGAGACAGAGAAAGATTAATTGCTTTCTTTTCTTTTTTCTTTTTCTTTTTGCTTTTCTCCTTACAGTTCCAACACAACCCATCAATATTTTACTTCCCTCATCATCCTTTTCCAACAAAACCCATCAATATTTTCCAGCATAACCCATTAAGTTTTTTAAATGTTGAGTTGTTCATGTTTAGGAGATGTGTGTGTGTGTGTGAGAGAATGTGTGGGAAAAAGATGCAGAGAAAAGAGAAATTGAATTAAAAGGAGTAGAAGAAGAGCATAAGCTCTAAAAAAGACACTGGGATGTCGACTTGGAGAGGCGAGATTGCGACGAAGACGATATAAAAGGCGGAGAGGCGATCGAAGACGGTGACTCCTCGGAAAATCTGGGGCTCACTAGAGAGGAGAGAGAAGCCTTGGGGATTTGAGGAGATGGAAGAGAGAAATTTTTTTTGAGCGGCTGTGAATGTATAGGGGCATTTTGGCTCTGCACCAAAATAAAATACCCAGGCCTTGGGCTAGAGATTTTTAGACCAAGTTTTTAAACAGTAGGGCATTTTTCCCTATTTCGAAAATATCGGGAACTTTTTGACCCCTTTTTCTTAGGCCATGGGTTTTTCAACGATTTACCCTTAATTATTTTTTTTTTTTTTTTTGGTTACGGTCGTTTGTTTGAAGAGGAGGCAAACCTAATTGTTAAATAAATTGATCCTGTCCTCGAAGGATGGAAAGTTCTCAAGCTTGTGCAACTTTTTCCCGCTGACAGAAAGGTTATGAATTTTAAGTTGTGTAGCCCTAAGCTTTGGTTAGAGAATGATTCTGATTTAGTTACACGATAGTTGAGCCTAAAGCCTTCTATTCTCACATTTCTCACATTGCAAAGTTTCTGCTTGCAGACGTATGAGGTTTAAATAGATTCCTCGAACTTAAACAAATGCTGAAGCTCTTATAGTTTTATACTTTTTTTGTTAGATCTTTAGCAGTATTTTGCATTAACTAAAAAATGTAAGATGGACACATTGAGAGAAAGTTTAACCCAGTGATTTTAATTGATTTTGCATCTCTAGCTCTTTTGCATGCATTTACCGCAACTAGACTCCACGAATCGTCGATGGTCTATGTGCATCGTGCATATGAAATTTGAAGCCCAGAACTCTTACTCGGCTCTTACACAACGACAAAGAAAAACATCAACACAGTGGAAGCAAAATGTTGCTTCCAATGCCAAATACATGAGCGCCCCCCCCACCCCCAACCCACCCACCCACATTCTCAGTTACATTTCAAACAAAATTAAACAATATGTACAATTTATAACCGAACAAAAGATTTTTTTCCTCCTCAGTGTGAAGCTTCAGCTTTCATTGCCGTTTGAACATCTCTTTACTCAGTAATTATCATATGCAACTAATATTATTAGAATTTGTCTAATAGCATGACAAACTACACCTCTTTGATGAAACAGCAGACAATAATCATAAATAAATTGCTATGAACCTAACAAAACAAAGAGAAAGAAATTAACATTATAAAGGGGTTGGGGGGGGGGGGGGGTGCAAATCTCAATCAGGCTTTCGCATCGGTCTGGGATCTATCTGCAGGTAATAAATAACCTCGCCGTTCTTTTCCCCCTGGCTTGGACGAAGCATTTCCGTACCAAATCATTCCGAGGACCGCTAACACCATTCCAATAACCACATGAAGGTTGAGGCTGTCTTTTCCAAACAAAAAGAATCCGATGACAAGGACAAGAATAGTCTTCATGTGGCCGAGGACTTGGAACGACACGGCCGTGAATCTGCCGATGCAGATGAACTGACTAAGGTTGGTTCCGATAGCAATTGTGCATGATAGCAGGATGAAGAACTGCATGGAGAAAGACAAGTAGCATTAGTTAACAGTAGTTCAAAAGTGATTAAAGATGCTGAAAGAACAGGTTAGGGCCAGGCGTTAGTGCAAGTGTGTTGCCGTGTGTAGCATATGGACCGCCGTCTTCCTTTCGCTTGTTAGTTTAGAAGGGTTTTGCATGTGGGATGCAATGAGTAAGGGGGGAAATGGTTGAATATTGGGTAGAGTTATCGCGCGTGCCCCCCCCCCCCCCTCAACACATGCAGAGAGAGAGAGAGAGAGAGAGAGAGAGAGAGAGAGATTTGTGTTTGTGCGCACACGCGCACACACACACATTGATACACATACACATACATACATTTCACGCGCGCGCGCACACATACGCATACGTGTGTGTGTACACACACATACATACATGCCATGTGCGTTTGTGTAAACATACACACATGCATAAATACACAACACATGCATACATACATCAATATACACATACACATGTACACACACACACACACGTATACATATACATATTTACATATAGGGCTTTTTTCATATAGGCCACTAAAAGGTTGGTATTTTGAAAAACACCCCCTGAAACTTTATATTTCTAAATACAACCCTTAAAACCTCTCCCTTAACTAAAAACACCCCTTTACTTAAATTAATTAGGTTAGTAATTGGATTAGAACTAATATGATGAACTGTGAGATAAAAAGTCTTAAGTAACATCAAAACCCGCGTCCCTTCTCATTTTTGTGAGTTTTACTCTTCCAAACTCTCATCTTGAAGTTATCATTTTAGGTTCTTAACAGAGATTTCTAAAGATGTTGGACGATAATTAAGTATAAGAGTCAATTTAATTTAATTTAATTAAGAGTTATGAAGCATGGATATTTGTAAGTGCCTCACGAATCGTATCCGATCGCGTATCGGAGTCGGAAAATCTCAAAAACTTTCAGATTCGCTGGAATTTATAAATATCTCACCAAACTCTCTTGAATAGACGCCTCTACTTTCTCTCGTAAATTAAGGCGCTCAAAAATTTAAAACTACATTGAACATCTAACTTCACGCCATTAGTTATTTATATTATAACATATTCATATGCATATCTTAATATATATTCATATTAATTTAATTAAAAATCAATATAAAACGTAAACCGTATCCTAGGTTTTTTGAAAATTGTGAATCCGTGAATCCTTATCGTATCTGAATCCGTGCTACATAGATTAAGAGTTTTAACCGGTATATTTAAAATATGAAAATTTAGGGGGTGTTTTTTAAATTAGCAATGTTTTAGAGGGTCTATATAAAAAACCCTTACATATAATACATATATCTATGTATGTGTACACACATGCATGTGCAAAATTGTAAAATCGTGATACGTTTCGTGTTTCGTTTTCTAGTTTTGATACCGTGTTTCGTTTCATAAGAAACAAAATTTCCCGTTACAATAACGAAGTAATTATGTATAGAATCAATTATAATTTAAAAACGATCAAATTAGCAACATAGAGCCACATACAAGCTAAAGCAAATTTCAAAATTGTAACTGCGCAAATACCTGCATATAAATCACACAAACTCATGCATTTGATAATCAAATAATACCAAAACAATCCACAATATTTATCCATATGTTATAATTCATAAACATAAGTATAATAAGTTTTATGATTCATAACTAAAACATCACAACCAGGTTGTAAAAACATCACTACCAAACAAAGTTGACGGTACAAAAAATCAATCTTGTCCAATTGATTAATCACTATCATTATAATAACAAGAGATAACTTCATTCTCCACATCTTCATCATTTTCATTCTCAACGAACTCCTCTTCCTCAGCAATATGCATTTTAATTGTTAAATAGTCCGTCTAATAATTAAATATAACCAAGCGGGTTTTAAACCCGAATATCCGATCCTCTATGCATTTTAATGGTTAAATAATGTATCGTGTGTTTCGTATCGTTTCGTACGATGCAAAATGTGTATCGACTGATAAATTAGTAACCCGATACATACCTGCGATTCGTATCGAATTGTTATTTCACATCGTTTCGTGTTTCGTACGAAACTAATAACAATGTGTGTGTGAGTACACACATATATACATACACATATAATTACATATATACATATACATGTGTATACATACATACATGTACATATATACATGTATACGTGTGTGTGCACACGCGCGGACACACTGATTACAGTATGTATGTATGTACGTATGTGTGTTGTGTGTATGTGTGTAATTTTGCTAGGCTGCCCAAAGATGTATAAGCTCAAATTTTGAATAAAAGGAAAGCAAAATTGTGTTGTGTGCTGAGACAATGTGTTCGAAAACGCAGAGCATTATTTTCAGGAATGTGAAGGATAGAAGCGATTTATAGATTCAATCACCAAGGACACGAGATATGCACTGGGGTATGGATGTTTATCATGAATTAACGGAGAACTCATGGAGGGAGGAAATTATAGATGGAATGTGAGAAGGAGAACAGGCATAGCTACTGCAGCATGGATGTGGTGGAAGGCAAAATCGGAAATTAAGATGATCTTAGTGTGGAAGCTAGAGGACTTTGGAGAAAGATAAAGCAGCAATAAAGGAGCAGGCGACAAAAATGGTTTGGCGTATTTTGGAAAATTGGCAAGGACTTTCAGTCAGGTTGTAGTGTTATATGCATCGGGTATGCAACTAGTACAGAAAAAAATATGTTGAGTTTTTTTAAAAAAAAGGATATATTCTGCCTGAGCCACATTCAATTTTGTCTATCTAGACCTTGAGCTCCAAACCACCAGACTTATTTAACCTATTGTTTAAATGTAACTCATTTATTGAAAAAGAAAATTTTAAATGCATTTAATTAAATATATATGGTGATTTAAGAAACCGATATAGACGAGACTTGACCCTAATTCAACTCTATCTTATGTGCCTAAAGTACAAACCTCAAGGCTCAAACCAATATGACAGTATATACTTTGGTTTTGATTTTTTTTTTTAAATAAAACTTCTGGACCCTTTCTTTAGCTTATATTGTGAAATGCCTCAGAAAAAGGGACTCCCCATGGACATGGTCCCTTTAAAATTTCGTGTAATTTTACATTTGGCATCTGCATAATGTCAACCCTCTTGAGTTCCTGTGCCAAAATCCTAGCCAGGTTATATACAAGAGAAAATGCTTGAGCTAGAACCTAACACACCAGCGAGTGGGAAAGGAAAAGCTAGCTCATATACTCTGAGGAGCAGCACACATAAATCATCCTTGATGAAGAATAAAAATTCGCTAATTCGCTATAGGAAATAGCATCCGGTAGATAGCATGATCTAAACCACAAAACAACACATTATTCTGCCAAAAGACATTCCCCACTAGGTGGGAGGTCCTGGGTTTGAATCCCCCTGCTTGCAGTGGCAAGGGGAAATTTTTGACCAAATATTTAGAGCAATTTCTAACGGTCCCAATGGTCCACACACACACACACACCCCAAAAAAAATCTTACGGGCTGTTGCAAAAAAGAAAAAACATATTATACTGAAGGATTGACAGGTATAGCATGTTCCTGACTGACATCCGTAGAAAAATAAGGGTCATAGAGCCTTTCGAAGACTTACAACTGAAATGACACTGTAGTCGAATTTGTCAACTCTTAGGTTAGTCAACCAATAATCAAGAAAAGGCCCCAATATTAGGAGAGTTGCTGCCTGGACTGGAGCAGTATGACCCAAGAGGCTGATTGAACTAAGTGAATACTTCCTTTGAAGAGAATGAACATACTGCAACAAATAAAGCATTTGCACATTAGATATTGTATGCTACATTACTTCAAAAATATAAATACATTACCAGCATGATACAGATATCATTCATAAAGGAAAGGGAATGAGAAAATGGAAACATGGTTCTTTTCCTTGGTAATTTGCAAGATAACACCCTTTGCTCATAGCTCATAAGCATCTATAACCCCTCAACTGTCTTGTTGTCAACTGACATGGTGTCACCTCTAGATTAATCAATAGAATAAGATGAAGGGGCTGTTTATTACCATGGATTTGTATGGGGTAGAGTAGGGTTGAGATGGTAAGTACTGTAGCATCGAGCAAATTCAATGTGTGCTAGAAATCTGTTCTTGTTTCCAACTTTCAAGACTTGGTATTGCTCAGATTTCTCCAACATATCACCAAATTATTATTTTAAAGTAAGGCTTTTTTTATATATAGATTTGGCTGAATTAGTGGCCACCTCAGCACCCTATCTCTATGACATATTTGAAATCCATATATTTTTTCGCACTAACCAGGGATTTGAAAATCTACTTTCCAAATATTTCTATATCCCTTACATCCAAAGAAAATTGGAATTCAGTTAGGGCCATAAGCCAATAAAATTCCGAAAAAAGTAAGAAATCCAGAATTTGGAGTCATTGCTACCAAACAGGTCTTTAACTTCAAGAGTGCTAGTGGTGATAATCCTGTTGAGGGGTTATAATCTTATAATCGCTACATGAGGTATATATGGAGGGTCTTATACAGAATTTAACCCTTGTATATTGTAGTGAATTAAGTGATACAAAGAGCTAAAGACAACCTCATCCGTTTGTTACTTACGTATTGTTGCAAAGCAGTGCTCCAAACTGCTATTGTGGCTGCAATGAGACCTCTAGAATTGACGCTAACATCTGTAACAGTACAGACTGCGACACCAACAAGAACCACCAGTATGCTGAGCTTCGTGTCTCGAGAATAACGAACCTTGTCAAACACAACTTCTAAAAGACATGATACCGGTATCATGCACAACTTCGCTATCTGAATATCAAAACCACACCGTCTTGTTATTAGGTTATTGATATTCTATGCCATATTACATAGATGATGGCTAACAATACTTACCTGGTAAAAACCCACAGAGTTCCACATCAGACTCACATTCATCCCGACAATAGATAAGTTTGCAAAAAGGACAAACTTTAAAAGTTCTGGTAATGGTAAATGAGAGGGCTGAATGTATCCCAACCATCTAAGTACCATGGTCATAAGTGTAGTAGCGGCAAAGTGTAGGCCAGTTAATGTAGTAGCTGCAAGGAATAAAATTTAATATTTTTTCATTCATCCGACTCAAATACACGCCAAACAAGGACATAAGCAGGTTCTGCTTAAGAAGACAGAAAAAAGGCATAAGCTGCATAACAAAGGATCAAGAAGTATGGGTTTACCAAAACTGAATCCGTGTTTAGCCATTAAGGCTTTGTTGACCATAATGACTCCAACAGATGTTGAGATATTGAAAATCCATGCGGCTGTGTCTATTGCAGCCTTTTTGTCTGCCCTGCTTGCAGGTGCCATATATTTGAACCAACTCTGCTAGAAATTCCAAGTTATCTTGTAAATCTCAAGGGTCCACCTTCCATATTCGAATTCTGATGATTCTATTAGAAAAGGAAAACATCATCAATCACAGTTTATGTGCAAAAAAAGAAAAAAGAGAACCAAATATCGGAGCAAGTAGAAATGAGAGAAAAGGGTAGGTAGTGAGGTATGCGTGGAACCTTTGTGTCATATAGAGTTCTACTTCATTATTTCGATTAAGAATGGGGATACATTTTACTTAGACATAGTTAATAGTAATAGATTTTATATACACATAATGCCTTTCATTAAGCTGTGTGATGGTTTCACGGAAAGACGACACCTTTCAGATAATGGGAAACACATACAAAAGCGGTATACATAAATATAGGAGAACACTTTACTTTAAGCTTAATATTAGATTAAATTTCACTAATGCCAACAAGCTAGGATACTTCTGAAATTTTGCTTAGACATGGTACACGAAATCATCGCCTTCGATGTTCAAATGCTATGTTTGCTTGATATATATACATTATTATTCCACTTCTCAACAACGTAAGCTTTTGCTTAGAATGATCCTCGACATGGTATCGGAGAATCACGTTTTCGGAGGTCTTGAGTCTAAAGCCCATCATTGCTAACATAAAACTATATTTACCCTGCCAATACACTCCACGCGAGTGCGGGGGCTAAATTATCATGTTTAGATCGATATATATTGTCAGGCCACTAATCAACGGCCTAAACAATTGGGCAAATTAGTTCTTAACAAATATTGATGGGTCAATTATCCCAAATTTCCATATTATTCAATGACAAAAATTGAATCTTTATAGGGATCAAAATTAAATCTTTATGGCAAAAATTAATCCTTGAAACACTTACCTATAAATTTAGAAAATCAATCAAAACCCCTAAATTAACTACCAAAAAAGAAGAAGAAGTTAGAAACCCTATTTAATTCCTCAGATACATAATCATTCCAAACAATTCATCAGATCGATATGCATGTTAAATAAGAAAAACTAACCAAAGATTAAGGAAATGGTCAAAATTGTTCGAGATGGAAAGTCGCCGGAGGATGGCGGCGGCGAAAGGCGCAGGCCTTCGCCGGCGGCGGCTGCGGCGGCTGGCGGAGATGGAGCCTTAGGGAGATCTAAGGATTTTATTTCTTTTTTAACTTTAAATAAAAGAATATATTTTGCCTGGAAAATAAACGGTTCCGAATCAATAAAGATATCTACAAATCTTTTTAAAGAAAATTTCGCTAAAATACAGATAGAAATTAAATTTTGCACATGGTCGTCTACATGCCATGTGGGTTTTTTTTACGTTTAATTCAAGTAAATTCTCAGTTTGCATGTCCCTTGCCCATCCGGGCAGAGTGTGTGGTTGGAACTGTAAAATGGCTACAAATTAACGCTCTCATTCAGATGTTGTCCTCCGTCGATCCTGCGATGGCGGTCTTTGACGGTTGAGATTTGATTTGGGAGTTATTGAGTGTGGATCTTAATGGGTTGGTGTTGGACGCTAGGTTACCAGCAAAGAAGTTCCGGGATGGGTGACCACCGTAGGACCCTCCGACGATCAAGTTAGAGCCGAGAAATAGAAGCAGAGTAGCGGCGTATTGAGATAATTCTAGTTACCTGAATCGTCTGAGAAAGGGGTTTATATAGGGACCGCGTTGAGCGAGCAGGTGTGAGATCTTCGCCGTTAGTTACGCCCCTGACGTTATATCAGTGTGAATGATGGGATCCTTCAATTAATGACGGGATCCGCTCATTAATGGGGAATGCGTCAGCGTGCGACGCGGGGCGTGGGACGGCGGATATCTCGCCAAGGCGAGATACGCGGAGTCGTTGTGGAGGCGTTTGGGCTCCGCGTTCTCGGTTGATTGGGAGAGCTGGGAAGGCTTAGCTCGGCAGATGGTTCGGAGACGATCCGGGAGGCCGAGGAAGCTCAGCTCTACAATAGCTCGGAGGCGAGCAAAATAGGAGGGGTGCAAGTTCGGCTGCCAGATTGCTCGTGGGCAAGAAGTGGAGTGCCTACACTGATTTTACCTCGGTAACCCCCAGGAGTCTAGTGGGCTGTCGCTGGTGACACGTCATATGCCACGTGTCATGATCTGGAGAATTCCCACTTATGAGCATCATCATTAGCCCCCCCACTCTCGTTCTGACATATTTATGGGTCGGGTCGAGAATGGCCTGCTTGGTTTTTCTCGACTCAGTCTGTTGCCGAGAATCATTAGTGCGGATTTTCCGAGAAAGACGTGGCGTGGGGCGGTTGTGTCATTTCGATCTTTGAGGCCACGTGGCACCTCCCCCCGGAGTTTGGATACTTGCGCGTATCTCCGAAGATATCAGCGCATCGGTGAAATGATTGTGCATTAAGGAGGGTGCGCCGTTTTGCTCGTCCGTCTGTTGGGCTGCGGACCACATGTACGACATGGGCCAGCGGACGCAACAGGCTGTCGCTGTCATCTGCAACCGAAGGGGCATCCCCAATGGCCGATCGCCACGTAGAGCTCTACGGCTGGCAGACGCGACGTTTCGTTTTGGAGAGAATCTATCTGGACCGTTGGATGCTTTTTTTGGAGCGTATAAATAGGAGGGAACCATCCTAAGGCCAACACTTTTACCCTAATTCACTCTCGTTGCCAAAGATTGCCGGGCGCTCCTTCCTTTTAGATCAGATCAGACGTGATTTTTCTTCGGCGAGCCCATGTAAGTCCACGTTGCTCACCCCGGTTCTTACGGGGAGGCGGAAACAGTAAAAAACGATTTTTGACACGAAGCAACATGAACTAAAAGAAGGATCTTTGCTAAACAACAAACTAGCAAACTACTTGAGGTTCTATCTACTATGTCATAGAGATTATACCTCACGATACCGGTCCTTCGGGTCTTCACTCCGCTGTCCTGCTCGTCCATCCAAGCTCCGAGGATCGATCCGGATCTTGATCACCTCTGCGGCCTCCTTGAGTCGAAGACGATCCACCCGAGAGTTCTGCTCCGAGCTCCACCTCGAGCCGAGGCAATTAGGGCAACAAGATCGCTAGTCTTGATGTCCTAGGTTATGTAGAAGTAGTAGATGGATGTTTTTGTCAATTAGGATCCTTTTTCTCTCAACACATGAGATCAAAGGAAATTTTCAAGAGGAGGAAGAAGAACTAGCAACCATGGAGCTTTCTCTTTTTTTTTCCCTCAAGAGAGAGAATGGGAAATGAATAATGAACCAAGAAAATGAACCATGGTTGCAATAATACACCAACATCATCATTACTAATCCTTTCATGATAAAGTTGATGGCTACATTTGAATTGACCATTTTCATATCAAAAATAAAAAGAAAACCAAAGAATACTCTAGACCTCTCATGAAGGTCCAAGTCAACTTTGGTCAAACGGTCAACAAAGTCAAGTGTGGTCAAATGGTCAAAGCAATTAGCCATAACATAATTATCACTAAAAAGATTAGTAAATAATGTCCCCGGCTCATAATGGTTTTGACCGAACCAACTTCCAAAACCCAAATGAGTCCGCCTCATAATGCTTTTGACCGAATCAACTGTCAAAACTCTTATGAGGCACCACCTTCTTCTTCGCTCCTCACAACTGTGCATACACACCCGCATCCGCATTCCGTAGAATGCGAATGCACAGAAGACAAAACAAATCCATCCATACAATACTAGGATCCGGCTTAAACCAAAACCCACTAGTATTGTCTGCCCGAACAGTATACGCACACAAGTGCACGTAAGTGATCGTAGCCCTGCCGTAAAACCATACGGCCTCTACACGTTTCGCTCAGTGCAGGGAAACTCTCTGTGTGGGACTCTAAAGACTCGACACTACGCTGGCAGTGGGTTTAACCACAGACCGCAAGCGGCACTAGCTGTACGTAACGGTCCCCAGGTAGATGTCGATAAGAAGGCCGATGAGGTAAACCCATCCGAACTCCTACTGAGCCTGAATGTGACAATCTCCGTACAGTCCGTTCCGTTCATCTGAGTACATCGCATGGCGGGCCTAGGGGGTGGTAAACGTCAGTCCCCTAATAGCGGTACAAGTCGTGTAGGAATGTAGCCCAGAACACCCTAAGATAATACTGGAAACCTACCAGTATATCTCGCTTGCCCTGTCCAGGGACTACTATGTGTAATGGCTCTTCTAGACACAGCGCGATATCAACCCCTAATACCGGGAGAGACGAATCATGTCTAACCGTCACTGCCTCCAAGTGCTTCGGGACTGCACCCAACTACTACCTATTTGCACGACTCCTTTGAGTCATGGTAGGGTAGTAATCAAAGTACAGTGGGAACACACTCGAGGCGAAGTGACAGTGTCAAGTCAGCGGACTAAGCTGTACTCATGTCACCTGGGAACTGATAACTGACGATAGGTATAATACCAACCAACAGTTCCCGACGAGTCCTGTCCAGTGTACTCGTAACCTAACGAGCACCCGCATACTATCTCCAGTACGACGTACTGATGGCTGTAGGACAGACCATCTCCCCTGCTGGGATGAAAAGCGCATACGCTAGTCTACTCCGGAGTATCGATGCTCTGTCTCGATCGTCCTACGACTAGGGACCTGTATAAGGATGTGCTTATAGATTACCCAGCCCCCACAAGTGTGACTGCCATCACAACGCTGGTAATCAAGCAAAGATCCTAAGGGATCTACTAATATGTATAAGCGATATGCTAAAAAGAAACACATGCACATATTGAAGTAGAGACAAACCAAGTAGCATACTGCCATTTTGAGCAAGATTGTCTATACAACTGTGAATATCCCAAGCTTCCATCAAGTAATATACAAGCTAGTATGATACAGTAATGGCCTCTAGGGCATATACACTAACAATCTCCCACTTGCACTAAGGCCATGTACTGGCGTATCGAAGACCTACCATCTCGATCAGCCGCTCGAATTGAGTCTAGGGTAGGGCCTTCGTGAGTGGATCTGCAATGTTATTCTCCGAATTTACTCTATTCACCTCGATCTCCCGGCGATCTACGATCTCCCTGATCAGGTGGTACCGCCTCAAAATGTGCCTGGACTTCTGATGGGACCTGGGTTCCTTTGCTAAAACTATAGCGCCGTTGTTGTCACAATACAGTGGTATTGGATCAACAATGGTAGGAACCACCTGAAGCCCCGTGAGGAACTTCTTCATCCAGACAGCTTCCTTTGCGGCATCGCAAGCAGCTATATACCCCACTTCCATAGTTGAGTCAGCAACGGTTTCCCGCTTGGAACTCTTCCAGCAAACCGCCCCTCCATTGAGGGTAAAGACATAACCCAACATGGACTTGGAGTCATCCTTGTCACTCTGGAAGCTGGAGTCAGCAAAGGCCTCGATCTGGAGGTCTTTTCTGCCATACACCAAGAACATCTCCTTAGTCCTTCTCAGGTACTTGAGAATGTTCTTTACTGCTATCCAGTATTTCTCCCCTGGGTCCGACTGATACCGGCTTACAACGCTCAATGCGTATGCTACATATGGTCTGGTACATAACATCGCATACATTATAGAGACTACCGCAGATGCGTAGGGTATAGATGACATGCGAGCCCTTTCCAAATCAGTCTTGGGAGACATCTCTTTGGAGAGGGTGATTCCGTGACAAGCCGGTAGATTACCGCGCTTGGAATCTTCCATATTGAATTGTTTCAGTATAGTGTCGATGTACCTGGACTGCGAAAGTCCCAACATCCTCTTAGATCTATAACGATAGATCTGGATCCCCAGAATGTAGTTGGCATCGCCCAGGTCCTTTATGGAGAACCTCTGTGACAAGAATCCTTTGACTGACTGTAGCATAGGAATATCATTTCATATTAGGAGAATGTCATCCACGTACAAGACGAGGAATACCACAGTTCTCCCTACAATCTTACTGTAAATGCATGGTTCATCTGGGTTTTTGATAAAGTCGAATTCCTTGACAGTATCATCAAAGCAGATGTTCCAACTCCGCGATGCCTGCTTCAGTCCATAGATGGACTTGAGCAACTTGCACACTTTACCGCTGCTCCCACTCTGAATGAATCCCTCCGGCTGATCCATATAGACGCACTCTTCTAAATTTCCATTTAGAAAAGCTGTCTTTACGTCCATCTGCCAGATTTCATAATCGTGGAAGGCAGCAATGGCAAGAAGGATTCGAATGGATTTGAGCATAGCCACTGGAGAAAAGGTCTCGTCATAGTCCAAACCAGGTCTTTGACGAAAACCCTTTGCAACAAGTCTAGCTTTATAGGTTTCAACCTGTCCATCTACACAAATCTTCTTTCTGAAGATCCATTTGCAGCCTACGGGTTTTACCCCTTCTGGAGCAAAGTCCAAAGTCCAAACTTTGTTGGTGTACATGGACTCCATCTCGGTCCGCATTGCATCCAGCCATTTTACCGAGTCACCGCTCTGAATGGCTTGCTGGAAGCAAGTAGGCTCACCATAATCAATGGTGCAATCCTCTCTATCCCCGTCTATGAGAAAACCGTAGTATCTCTCGGGCGGATGAGACCGCCTGCTACTCCTGCGGAGTGGCACTGGGATGTCCGGTTCTCCTGAACCTTCTGGTTCTACTAAGGTTTCAGTAATAGCTTGTGGTTCTGGAATTTCTTCCAGTTCTATTGCGCTCCCACTTATCTGATTTTCTAAAAACTCAGTTTCCAAGAAGCAGGCATGACGAGAAACAAAGACCTTTTGTTCCTCTGCGTAATAGAAAAGATACCCCTTGGAGTTCTTTGGGTATCCCACAAACTTACACTGTACTGAGCGTGCCTCGAGCTTGTCCGCATGCTGCTTTTTAACAAAAGCTGGACATCCCCATTTCTTAAAGTGTTTAAGACAGGGTTTCTTCCCACTCCACATCTGATGTGGTGTGGTAGGCACTGACTTAGTAGGAACTTGGTTTAAAAGATATGCAGCTGTTTCTAGTGCATAACCCCAGAAGGATCGCGGTAACTCAGCCTTACTCATCATGGAACGAACCATATCCAATAGGGTTCGATTCCGCCTTTCCGATACACCATTGTGTTGCGGTGTGTATGGAGGAGTAAGCTGAGAGAGAATTCCAATCTCTTTTAAGTAGTCTAGGAACTCGGTACTCAAGTATTCATCACCTCGATCAGATCTCAGCGTCTTGATACTTTTGCCTGTTTGTTTTTCAACTTCATTCTTATATTCCCGAAATTTCTCAAAAGCCTCGGACCTGTGCTTCATAAGGAAGACATGTCCATACCTAGAGAAATCATCTGTGAAAGTAATGAAGTATGAATAACCACTTCGCGCATGTGTAGACATTGGACCGCACACGTCACTGTGTATGAGTCAGCTCGCTTGCTCTTTCTCCGTGTCCAGTGAACGGAGTCTTTGTCATCTTTCCTATGAGACAAGATTCACAAGTGGCATAAGACTGATACTCGAACGGATTCAAGTATCCCTCTTTATGTAACTTTGTTAACCGTGTCTCATTAATGTGACCTAGTCTACAATGCCATAAGAAAGCCTGATTTGTTTCCGGAGACTTTCTTTTAAGTGTGTCCTGGACACTGAAAATCTGAGCTTGATTCAATACTTATATTCCGTTTTCTAATGTATCTGACCCAATCAGAACTTGATTTAGGTGGATGTGGACCACATCGCTTACAAAAGTAAAATCATATCCTTCCTTAGAAAGTAAGGATACATATATGATATTACAAGTCGCACCTGGTACATAAAAACAGTTACGCAGAATCAATATCTGCCCAGTTGTCAGTCCAAGATGATATTCCCCTACGGATTCAGCGTACATGCTCATTCCGTTAGCAATCCTGAGAGTCATATCACCTATCTTGATAACCCTACGGTTTCTCAGAGCCTGTAACGAATTACAGATGTGAGATCCTGATCCGGTATCCAATACCCAGGAAGTAGGGTTAACTGACATACAGTTCTCTATCACAAACACACTCGAAGCCGAAGCCACAACATGCTTCGAATCCTGGCTACTGGCTTTGCTAACCCTGCAATCCTTCTACCAATGTTCATTCCCGTAACAGTAGGAACGTCCCTCTTTTACTACATCCAGTCCCGAAACTTTTGCCCTTCCCTTTCCTTCTACTTTCCTGGTTTCCTTCAGGGTAGAAGGTAGAGACTGTAGAATCAAGTCAGCATTTGACCCGTTCTTCAACGTGGTCTTCAGGTCCGTGAGCTCAAAATAGCTGGTCTCTGTAAGGACGTTGCCCCCTACAGATGACCCGATAGCCAACCTCGCTGGAAGCAATTCGTTCGAGGTCTCATATCTTGCGATACGAGATTGCTCTCCATATAAATCTTTGTTATGGAGGAAGATAGAAACTAAGTCCATCTTCTCGTGCTGCCTCTGGTATGCACCATCAACTGAGGCTAACACGAGGCACTTGGCTTTCACACAGTCTTTTTCCGATGTCTTACGGACATCAATATCCGTGACAGGGGAAACTGGTCCTGAGACGGCAAGGGTTGGATTAGTTAAGAGGTGTCCCAGCTTGTCATAGGCAATGGACATTTGGACAGACCTTTGCCAATCATAACAGTCAGATTCAGTCATTTTATTATCTAGATGTAACCTATGTGTGGTCACTGGGTCGATGCAATTAAGAGAGAGAGAAGAAAACACTCAGCATGATGCTCTTGCAAGTTTAGATTGGTTTTTAATTTATCTAAACAGGATGGCTCCCACTGTCTCTCAAATCCCTCCTCAAACCAAAAAGGAAGAATTAGTCGGGATCAATCTCACCGTACAATACTTGCTTAACCGTTCAGCCAGGCCAGTGTCGGTACTTCGAGGGAGGTTTTCCAACGCTTTCGCGAAATTCCTTAATTAAGTAACCTCTTTTCCCTGTGGGCGTAGCCCCGCTAACACCTTTCTAGACACCTACTTGGTTTATAGCATTGATCGTTAAGTGAGAAAGTTCCCTAGGAGTAGCATATACTCACAGTAGGATCGGGATCCAAATATCATCGTGTGATAAAACTGAAGGAATCCTACCAGAATCATCACACTCCAAATGGTATGCAGCACTAGCAAGTTTCAGTTTCTTTAGAAACTCCCGATGTGGATTTTTGCCCCATGCTCTTATGACCTTGACTAAGGCCAACAAATCATAAGTCACATGTCAAGTTCTACCCATCGTTGTCCAGATTGATTTGAACCCACCCGTATATACCCTTGACTATGGCCAACAAAGTAATACGACTGTCCCAAACCAACGCATCTATCTATGCAACATATGAATACCCACCGGCTACCAAACACTGTGCCTTGACTAGGGCCAACAAACACAGCTTGAATACTGTTGGATATTCATATGAAACGACGGAGGGCTACGAATGGTTTTGGCGAAACCGTGAACGTAGTGAACTTGATACAATCGAAGGAACGAGATAGCTTTTAAAAGGAGTGGTTTAAGCTCCGCGTTTTAAAAGCTGGTTTTTGAAAAGAACCGAGTGGTTTTGAAATTGTTCCAACGACTTTACTTTGGTTTATTTTCTTGCATTAATTTAATGCGTCCTATCATTTAATCCTACCATTGCAGAAAATAACGAAAATATGACGTACGCTTATGCCATCCGCATTCGCCACGGGGCCCCGTCATCACCCGTTAGGTTACTTAACTAACGACAGAGTGGGGGCTGGACTAGCGCGGATGCAAAACATAAGCAATGCCTAAATAGATATCATATATAGATATATACATTCGTCAGATGCAATGATAGCCATTCTAGATCACAGATGAACACTTTGGATATACTAGGAATCCACGTTTCGTTCGAGCCTGCAACAAAAGACGGATTACACGGCCACGACGAATAGCCAATACCCCACCCTAGACCCCTACGGGTGCGGCAAACTACCCGCCAAGTACCCGAAGTGAAGCAACCTCCCTCAACAACGTGAGTAGGCCACTCGGCACTTCGAGATACCCGGTAGTTTGTGCACCCCACCTTGGGTCTATCCTAGGAGCAAAAACAGTAAAAGAAATTATACAATGGCGGCTACAACCTCATCCCGGATGTGCGGCCATAAAATAATATTACATCAATTACAAATTTTACATTGAATGAAAGAAAAAGAATACTCTCATCTCACATCCCCCGGCTATTCATACGCGACAATCCAACGAGTTCATATATACAAACCATCAACATTACAGATCACAGATATGTATAACCCCCACTAATCGACGTATAGCGATTAGCAGACGTTCAATACATATATCACATCACAGATAAAATCCTTTAGCCAAAGTCTACGGAATTCCGATCAAAATACGGATTTGTAACCACCTCAAACACAAATTTGTTCTCTGGAAATTCTGGGCAGAAACAAAGTATACTAAAAATCCCAAAACCTCCAACTAAGTACACTGCACCAAAAACGGTCCACAGCCGAATCAACTCGGCCGCGGATCCGCGGCAAGAAGCGCATTCTTGCCGCGGTTCCGCGGCGCTTTGATCGACTCACTGGATCATTTTTGGTGAGTGTTTTTAGAAAACCCTGAGCCGATTTTTCATGTATGTCAAATTATTTTTAGAGCAGTATAAAAAATCGGAAGAAAGTTGGTTTTTACGGACTTATTTTGTAAATTTTTTCCGATCGAAATTCTAAATACTTTGCTAACATGCTAGTTTATGTTTAGCTAGTCTCTGATACCACTGTAAGTCCACGTTGCTCATCCCGGTTCTTACGGGGAGGCGGAAACGGTAAAAAACGATTTTTGACACGAAGCAACATGGACTAAAAGAAGGATCTTTGCTAACCAACAAACTAGCAAACTATTTGAGGTTCTATCTACTATGTCATAGAGATTATACCTCACGATACCGGTCCTTCGGGTCTTCACTCCGCTGTCCTGCTTGTCCATCCAAGCTCCGAGGATCGATCCGGATCTTGATCACCTCCGCGGCCTCCTTGAGTCGAAGACGATCCACCCGAGAGTTGTGCTCCGAGCTCCACCTCGAGCCGAGGCAACTAGGGCAACAAGATCGCTAGTCTTGATGTCCTAGGTTGTGTAGAAGTAGTAGATGGATGTTTTTGTCAACTAGGATCCTTTTTCTCTCAACACATGAGATCAAAGGAAATTTTCAAGAGGAGGAAGAAGAACTAGCAACCATGGAGCTTTCTCTCTTTTTTTTTTCTCAAGAGAGAGAATGAGAAATGAATAATGAACCAAGAAAATGAACCATGGTTGCAATAATACACCAACATCATCATTATTAATCCTTTCATGATAAAGTTGATGGCTACATTTGAATTGACCATTTTCATATCAAAAATAAAAAGAAAACCAAAGAATACTCTAGACCTCTCATGAAGGTCCAAGTCAACTTTGGTCAAACGGTCAACAAAGTCAAGTGTGGTCAAATGGTCAAAGCAATTAGCCATAACATAATTATCACTAAAAAGATTAGTAAATAATGTCCCCGGCTCATAATGGTTTTGACCGAACCAACTTCCAAAACCCAAATGAGTCCGCCTCATAATGGTTTTGACCGAATCAACTGTCAAAACCCTTATGAGGCACCACCTTCTTCTTCGCTCCTCACAACTGTGCATACACACCCGCATCCGCATTCCGTAGAATGCGAATGCACAGAAGACAAAACAAATCAATCCATACAATACTAGGATCCGGCTTAAACCAAAGCCCACTAATATTGTCTGCCCGAACAGCATACGCACACAAGTGCACGTAAGTGATCGTAGCCCTGCCGTAAAACCATACGGCCTCGACACGTTTCGCTCAGTGCAGGGAAACTCTCTGTGTGGGACTCTAAAGACTCGACACTACGCTGGCAGTGGGTTTAACCACAGACCGCAAGCGGCACTAGCTGTACGTAACGGTCCCCAGGTAGATGTCGATAAGAAGGCCGATGAGGTAAACCCATCCAAACTCCTACTGAGCCTGAATGTGACAATCTCCGTACAGTCCGGTCCGTTTGTCTGAGAACATCACATGGCGGGCCTAGGGGGTGGTAAACGTCAGTCCCCTAATAGCGGTACAAGTCGTGTCGGAGTGTAGCCAAGAACACCCTGAGATAATACTGGAAACCTACCAGCATATCTCGCTTGCCCTGGCCAGGGACTACTATGTGTAATGGCTCTCCTAGACACAGCGCGATATCAACCCCCAATACCGAGAGAGGCGAATCCTGTCTAACCGTCACTGCCTCCAAATGCTTCGGGACTGCACCCAACTACTACCTGTTTGCACGACTCCTTTGAGTCGTGGTAGGGTAGTAATCAAAGTATAGTGGGAACACACTCGAGGCGAAGTGACAGTGTCAAGTCAGCGGACTAAGCTGTACTCATGTCACCTGGGAACTGATAACTGACGATAGGTATAATACCAACCAACAGTTCCCGACGAGTCCTGTCCAATGTACTCGTAACCTAACGAGCACCCGCATACTATCTCCAGTACGACGTACTGATGGCTGTGGAACAGACCATCTTCCCTGCTGGGATGAGAAGCGCATACGATAGTCTACTCCGGAGTATCGATGCCCTGTCTCGATAGTCCTACGACTAGGGACCTGTATAAAGATGTGCTTATAGATTACCCAGCCCCCACAAGTGTGACTGCCATCACAACGCTGGTAATCAAGCAAAGATCCTAAGGGCTCTACTAATATGTATAAGCGATATGCTAAAAAGATACACATGCACATATTGAAGTAGAGACAAACCAAATAGCATACTACAATTTTGAGCAAGATTGTCTATACAACTGTGAATATTCTAAGCTTCCATCAAGTAATATACAAGCTAGTATGATACAGTAATGGCCTTTAGGGCATATACACTAACAGCCCATTCCCTTGAATCTGGTTATATGTCTTCATCTGAGGAGTTTGTAGAGGTAGTTATGGTAGAGTCGGACAATGAGGATCCAATTGTTGGAGCCGAGTCCACCGGGTCTTCCTCCCCTTTATCTTCAGATAGCCGAGAAGGTTCTTCTGCTGCGTTATCTGTGTCGGGCTCGCCCCTAGAGCCAGGGCTACCCGTGTATTTCGCCGTCGGGCGGCGACAAGGGCCCCTAAGGTGCGCATCGGGAACGCCTGTAATGCGCCCTCCATATTGAGGAGTGTGGACGAACTTACCGAGATTCGGGCTCGATTCCATATTCCCTCCAACTATTCACTTCGTTTAGCTAGAGAGGGTGAGCAGGTGGACCAGGTGCAGGGTAAGGAGATTGCCCTGTATTTGGAAGCATTCCGGGCAGGAATGCGTCTGCCCTTCTCAACCGAGATATGTGGGGTGATTCGTTGCTTCCATTTTGCCCCGGGCCAGCTAGCACCGAACTCATGCAGAATCCTCCTCGGGTTTCTGGTCCGGTTGAAACTCGAAATGACCCTCCTCGTTTCCTTCCTCTGTTATAAGAATCACCCTGGCACCAGCAAGGATGAGCCGAGCTGGGTGTATTTTTCCTTCAAAAAATGTAGGGCGGGATGGCCGGGTCAGGTGTGGTAGCCGTCCCTTCTTCCATCTATGAATGGAAGGAGAAGTTCGTATTCGTCGGGCCACCCGAGGGCGAGGATTGTCCTGTGCCTACACGGTGGCACATGGATGGCTTCCTTAGGGCGAAACCGTCATCCTCACCTGAGGTAAGGGCCGTGTCATTGTGGGAGCCGATCCAGCGGGCCGACGTCTTGCTTTCTAAGCAGGCTCTGAGCTGGGCCAGGCTCTGCCCCGCACGCTTTATGGGTAAGTTAAGGCTGTGGAAGATCTATTTAGACTTTGATGAATTTTCCTTGCCCTTTTCAACGTCATTAACTCTTTTTTTATGTGTTCTTCTTTTTGTAGAGCAAATGGACCAATATAAGTTCTTAGCTGCCATGGCTGCGAAGGCCCAGAAGAAGACCGGGGGTGGATGTTCGTCCCAACCCGGCTCGAGTTTGGCCCCGAGGCCAGCTCCGCCGAGCAAGCCCTCTGCTGCGCCCCGAGCCCCGGAAGAAAGTCGTGGGGGGAGGGGGGCAGAAGCACGCGCGGGACCCGACGCCCCGGGCGAGGGAGGCGGAGGAGGAGGAGGAACCCACCGATGTTCCCCTCAAAAGGCAAAAAAGAACGGTTTCTCGGGCGCCCTCCACCGGAATTCCCGTGCAGGAGGGGGGCTTCTGCTTCGGGGTGCCTTCGGGGCTCTTTGTCACCGACAGCCTGCTCTCTGACATGGAGCAAGCATCTGGGGGCAAGATTCCTTGTGAAAACCTGAAGGCCCAGGTGGCAGCAGAAAGCGGTTCAGGTCGGTATCCGTTTTCCTTTAAGAATTTTCTTAAGTATATTTTATTGTTTGAACATTTCTAACCCCTTTTTCTGCTTTCCTCAGGTCCTCCACCACTGCGCCCTCATTATCAATATAAAATCCGAGGAGATAACGCCGGCCATGAAGAAGGCGGGTGAATCGTCCTCGCGGGAGGAGGATCCACGCCTTCACTTGTAGCAGGCGGAGGAGAAGATAGCCGCCCTCGAAGCTCGAGTGCTCTCCGAGGAGCTGACGAATTCCAAGTACAAGAAGTCTCACCGACTTCTGAACAAATCCAATTGGGCCATCCAGGATAAGTTGGAGGAGGTTGGCAACGTCCATAACACAATGAAGAAGTTGAGGGATGCTGGTAGGAAGGATGCTCGAGTGGCGCTCGATGCAGTGAAATTTGCCGAGGTCCGAGCAGTGAAATCCGTGGAGAGGTATAAGGCGTCGGACCAGTTCTACGCCGACCTCGCCGAAGCCTCGGCCATCGTTTGGCACAAGGCCCTCGATGCCGTCAAGGCTTCAATGCCGAAGTTTGCCGACGGTGAGCTCTACGCTAAATACCCGCTCTCTGAGGACATGCCGCATGGTGCAGGCACCGAGGTGGCCGTAGGGGGCGAAGCCGTCCCAGAGACCGAAGCTCCGGCCCCCGAGGGAGGTGTCAAGCAGGGCGAGATCCCGGCGGAGCCCACAGCCTGAGCTTTCTTCCTTTGGGAGCTTTTGTTTTTCATTTCAAAATCTTGTAAGCCCCCGTGCATTTTTTGTAAGGCTGAGGAGCCCAGAATACCTTGTAAAATTTCGGAATGTAAATAAAGTTGAGCTTATTTTCCTCTGCATGACTGTCTGCTTTCTGCGTGAGTACTTTAGCTCGTTAATCTTCTTCTTGTTTGAATTTTCATTCTGTTGCAAGTGTTAGGTCGTAGGTCATTGCCCGGCTTTTTAGATGACGATCGCGCGTCAAATGTAAGTCGAATAATAGCCAAGTGTAGGAAGGCCAGTACCATCTCTCTCCCCAGAGTCGAGGTGGCGGTCGTTCATTTAGCGTGAGTCAAAAGATACCCGAGTAGGAAGGTCAGTATCAGCACATACCTCGGAGTCGAGGTGACGACCACATGTCTTAGCATGAGTTGAAAATCAGCCAAGCTAGAATTAGTCGACATTGACTGATTCCTCTTAGATCCGCGTCTTCGTAGGGTAGGAATCTACCCCTCTGAGATTAGCCGAGTAGGATTTTGCACAGTGGCCTTTGTAGGAGGGATTTTAGATCCTTAGCGTTGATGGGTAGGAAGCTACCCGCTAGGGATGGACCGGGGAGGGAAGCTGCTCGGTGGCCTCGAGAGGAGGGCTTTAGATCCTTAGCGTAGATGGGTAGGAAGCTACCCGTTAGGGACAGACCGGGCAGGGAAGCTGCGCGGTGGCCTCGAGAGGAGGGTTTTAGATCCTTAGCGTAGATGGGTAGGAAGCTACCTGCTAGGGATGAACCGGGCAGGGAAGCTACTCGGTGGCCTCGAGAGGAGGGCTTAGATCCTTAGCATAGATGGGTAGGAAGCCACCCGTTAGGGATGGATCGGGCATGGAAGCTGCTCGGTGGTCTTGTGATGAGGGCTTCGATCCACAACGTTGTTGGACAGGAAACTACCCACTGTGGATGAACCGAGCAGGAAGCTACTTGGTCGCCTCATGAGGAAGGCTTTTGATCCTTAGCATAGATGGGTAAGAAGCTACCCGCTATGGATGGGCCAGCAGGAAATTGCTCGGCGGCCTCGTGATGAGGGCTTCGATCCACAGCGTTGATGGGCAGGAAGCTACCTACTGCAGATGGACTGAGTAGGAAGCTGCTCGGTGGCCTCGAGAGGAGGTCTTTAGATCCTTAGTGTATATGGGTAGGAAGCTACCCGCTAGGGATGGACCGGACAGGAAAGTTTCTTGGTCGCCTCATGAGGAGGGCTTTAGATCCACATCGCTGTTGGGCAGGAAGCTGCCTGCTTGTGGATGAGCCGAGCAGGAAGCTACTCGACCGCCTCGTGATGAGGGCTTTTGTAACATTTCAGAAAAATAAAATATTATTTTTAGGAATTTATTTAATTAAATAATAAATATTATGAATATTTTGATAATGCGCTATAATTAATTACCGATAAATTGGGAAATATTTGGAAAATTATAGAAATTACTGAAATGAGGGTGTTTTATATGATTTAAGCAAATTATGAATTCTTTATGATTAATTATATTCCATTTTAATGCTATCGCGATTAAATATCGCTAATCGTGCATTAAGCTTGTTTTGTGCATGTGACATGCACCAAGTCATTTTATACACTTGTTACATTTTCTACCATGGCTTTCTTATTTTTATGCATGGTTTTTTGTTGAATGAGAAGAGAGAAGAAAATAAAAGAAATGAAAAGAAGAAGAAAATGGAATAAAGAAATGGGTATGGGCAAGAGAGAGAGAGGGTGAGGGGTTCTCTTGACTTTGTCTCATTCCTCTTTCATTTTCTCTCCATCATTTTCCTTCTCCTCTTTCTTCTACCATGGCTGTCCTCTCTCCCACCTCCACTAAACTCTCACAAAACACCTTCAATCCCTCATCAAAACTTCATCCCTCTTTCATTAAAAATGTGCACAAACTCACTACAAACACTTTGGACCAAGAAAGTAAGGATTTTAGACACTTGGGGCAACTCAAGAAATTTCTTGAGTTGCCAAATGAGATAATCTCTTTACCATTAGTGTAGAATTTCATTCACTTTAGCATTCATGTTAGTTTAGAAGTGATTTAGTGTAGATTAGTGAACTTTGAAATTCCAAGTTAGGGTTTTGAGGAAATCTTGAAGTGAGATAGTGTATTCGAGGTTTGTAGAGGCCATATAACCCCTCTAGTGTTAGTTTCATGGACTGAAGCCATAGACTTACACCCAAAACACCAACTTAGAAACCCGGACATCGGCAGATTGTGGAAATTTGAAGTGTTATTGGAGATCTGCTAACACCCGGGGACCCTAGAAATTATTTAGCCAAAACAGAGATACAAGCAGGCAACCTTGAAGCATTTCCCAAGACCCGAGACCCAAACCCCTATACTTGGCCGCAAATAAATTCCCCCTGGCCGCAAATTGCGGCCAGGACTTGACCTGGGTGCCTCTTTCTTGGATCATGGATCCATTAGCAGTAAACTAGACCCCTCCTATGTGCAAAATTGACTAATTTCAGCCAGGGTAAAATCTGGGACCATTTTCATGAGTTGCTGCCTTGTATTTCGTGATGTTTATGAATTGAAGTTTTGATAATTGTGTTTTTATCGGTCGATTCACGTTTATACGTCATTCGTCGAGAGTTGTTGGTTATTCTTGCATGCGTAAACTATAGGTTTTAACCTATGTGTGATTCGTGCGACATTTTGGTTTTCGTACGTGATTTCCGTTTACGATGCTATATGTGTATATATGTAAGTACCCCCACGTGGACTTCGGATGATGAAGAAGAGGATGGCGACATCGACTTCGGCAAGCGATGATCAAGGTGAGTAGATATATATCTGCGAGGGAAGTTGGGTGGATGGCATATAGCACCCCCGCAGTTTTGTAGTACAGTGTACAACGTGTTATAGCTATATACTTATGTGTTATTATAGATGTGTGTACGTAGCTAGAAATGTTTTAGGTGACTTTGGGTTAGTGTTAGCGTATTTAGAAGTTAATGCTATACTTTAGTGTTAGTCGCGAAACCCTAGAATGGTTGTTACACACATACGCACACACAGACGCACACATTTGCTTACTTGTGCGTATATGGGGATATGTATGTATGTATGTATGTATGTATGTATACATATATGTATGAGAGTGTATATATATATATATATATATATATATATATATATATATATAGGTATACATATACATGGATAATGAGGATAGTATATGGTACTTGGAGATGAGTCGACGGGCATGATGCCATGAGATCGGTGATGTGATTTGGTTCGTATTATGAGATGCGACCTGAGTTTTTAGCGGGTCTTTAGGCGATATGTTTTCATACACATGCATATATATATATATATATGTACATGGTATCAGTATATACTAGACTTAGATCAGTACCTCTAATACAGGATATGATGATAAGGATACCAGATGAATAATAAGATAATGTGATATTTGACCCGTACCTAGATTTGGGATGTCGTACGATGGATTTACCGTACGTGATATAATTATGATGATAGATCCGGACTCTTGACTCGAGGATGTCATATGATATATTGTATCGTACGTGATACTATTGAGGCGGGATCAACGACTACTAGATATGGATATCGACTCAGACTTAGGTGGTTTTCCTTACCCTTTCGATCAGCCTGTTAGTTTAGTCCTGTAGTTTACCTGTAGATGTTAGACTATAATCGAGTCATACTTATTTCAAAACTAACGAATCGTGAGTATTTTAAAGACAGGCCAAGCGATTCTACGGATATTTTAAAGGACGTACCTTTTCTTAAAAACACCGTAGCCCTATTTTCTAAACACCACGATTCGTATTATTTCAAATGGCAAACTGTATGACTCATATATAAATGTGTATTCATATATGTTGCGTTATTATTCATGTTCCCCATATTCTTGCTGTTCACATCGCATTGCATGCTTATTGAGTTTTCATTAGTTATTATTAAATTAATGACGTCAGGACACCAGCACCATTACCGATGATGCGTATGCTCCACATACACCTGCTTGCTGGCTCACACACATCATTATCGGTAATTGTTATGTCACGTACACATTAGAAAATACTATTCATTAGTATAAATTGCTAGCTGATAGTTTCGACATAGTACTAGTACGCTTGCTTTTATATGATAGCTTAGACATTGCATTTATTACTGTGATTTTCATGTATATTTATATTTTCATTTGTCATGCAATATTATGGAATTTATTACCGGTATTTCAGTGTTTACTTACCCTTGAGATTGGGATTTCGGATTTCCATGAGATTTCTGGATTTGGAGAAATCGCAAAGATTTTATAAACTTATTATTTTTTTAAAAGATAGAAAATTGTGGTTTTCTCATGATGCGATTTGAGAGGAGTCCAACATGAGTTTTCTCGGCTCTTGAGCGATATCATACACCCGATTCGAGGAGGAGGAGGAACCGTCTGTGGGTGCATGGTGGACCCTGTTGGAGATAGTGCCCTCATAGTCAATTATTGGATCGCAGGTACGTGATTGCAATGATTGCGGAGGACCTATCCCGGTAGGACAGTCTTACTCGAAATGATAGTATGCTATCTGGTTTGCCTTTATCAGTTGTGTACATGTTCAGGTGACTGATTGCATGTTACACTTTGATAGAGCCCTTAGGATCTTGCTTTACTACCAACTGTATGAGGGCGATCATATACGTGAGAGTTGGGTAGTTTATATGCATATCCTTAATTGTGGTCCCTAGTCGTGGGAGTTTCGAGACAGGGCATCGATACTCCGGAGTAGACTAGTGTATACAGTCGAGACCCCGGCGAGGGGCGGTGGCCGGTCTCACAAGCCACTGGTGTATGTTGGATCACCTAAGATGTATACAGGTGCTCATTGGGTTATGAGTACACCGGACAGGACTCGCCGGGAATCTGCTAGTTAGTATTATATCTACCGTCAGATAGCAGTTCCCTGGTGACATGTGTACAGGTTAGTTCATCGACCTGAGGTCGTCATTTGTCTCGTGTGAGTTCCCACTGTGCTTTGATTTCTACCCTACCACAGCTCAAAGGAGTCGTGCAAACAGGTAGCTTTTGGGTACAGTCCCGAGCCATATGGAGGCACGTGAGCGGATCGGCAGGGGATTCGTCTCTCCCGGTATTGGGGGCGAGGTCGTGCTGTGTCTAGGAGAGCCATTACACAAATCCATGGCCATGGTAGGAGATTTACTGGTAGGTACTCCAGTAGTATCTTAGGGTGTATTGAGGCTTCACTCCGACACGACTTATACTGCTATTGGGGGTCTGACGTTACTAGCCCCCTAGGCGGATATGCGATACTCATTGACGAACGGACCGGACTGTATATACATTGTCACTGTTAGGCTCAGTAGGGTTTTCGGAGGAGTTCGCTCATCGGTCTCCCTTGAGTTCGCTCCTCGGCCACCCTTGAGGTCAGTCCGTTGGCAGCCGTTACGCATTGCTAGTGCCGCTGACGGTTTGTGGTTAAACCCACTGCCAGGGTGCTGACGAGTCATTAGAGTCCCCCACAGACAGTTTTCCAAGTTCGGGCGAAACGTTGTAGAGGCCGTATGGTTTTATGGCAGGGTTCGGAAAATGCACGTGCGTTTACGCACGTGTCGATTTTCGGACAGATGATACTGGTCGGCTTTGGTTTAAGCCGGATCCGAGTATTATATTGAGTAGGTATAATATCTTTGTCTCAGTTGCATTTGTATTCGGTCGTAATACAAATGCGGGTATATTTATACAGTTTCGGGGTTGTCCTGAAATTCGTTTCAGGATCACTTTTGGAAGTTGCCAGTTTCCAGTTTTCTATCAGCCGTCTTTTAACATTTGGTTAAAGACGGGTTTATCTTTTCTTCTGTTGAGGTGAGTCAGCATCTTAGAAACTTCTTGAAGTGGTGATGAGGCATGGTGAGTCATTAGTGCCATTAATGACTCATTTAATGCAAGGGAGAGTTGTGTTAGTTTCATTGGTTTGCTTTAATTACTTTGTGTGAGTCATGGATAATCATGAAGCTTCTTGTATATTTTCACCCCCCTTTCCTTGCTCCTACACTCACCTTCACCTCTTGCTATAAGTGGCCGGCCATCTTGGTGGAGAGAGAGAGAGATTTTTTTTTCATTTTTGAGAGAAAAGATTATAGTTTAAGGTGCATGGAAATTTCATTGCTTGATTTTCATTCCATCACCCGATTCCCACGGCAACTTCATTAACCGATCGTCCACGGATATGGACGAAGTGAGACAAAGTATTCTACTCATTCTCTACATCAATCTTGGTCGTCTCTTTTAGCAAACTTGACGATCGAGTTGCCTCGAGTCAGAGGCGGGAGCCCGTTTAAAGAACCGATCATGTGGTGCCACCTCGACGAAGGATTCGGAGATCGACGAGATCGGAGCAGCCGCAACGGAGCGTGGGATGATGGTTGAAGAACGAAGGACTCGGATCGTTCGGTACAACCTTTCTACACTCTTTACAGTTTGTTAGTTTAGCAATAATGGTAGATCCGGGTTAAAGTATACGATAGCGCCAAGTTAAAAAGTTTTATTCCGCATTTGGCGTCTGTAGACTGCCGGGGCGCTAACGTAGACTTACAGTGGTATCAGAGCCTCACCATTTTGCTATACTAACTTGTGCTAACGCGTTTAAAACATTGATCCGACCGAAAATCGAAAACTGCAAAAATCGCATTTTTCTTCACTTGACAGTTCTGTTAATTTTAAACGGTATCAAAATTGATTTCTGTACATCTTAAAAATCCGTGCAGGGTTTTTTAAGACCCACGACAAAATTTGGGGTCGTGATCCCTCCAAGTTGCCGCGGAAGCGCGGCCAAACCCATGGTTTGGCCGCCCTTCCGCGGCCATGTGAGGAGCACGTGCTCCCAATTTTTTTCAGTGGGTTTTTCTTTGGATTTTGGGATTTTTGGTATATACAGTTTTGGCCCAGGTTTTGTTACTGTTCACCAGTAAGCAGTGGGGCCCACTTTTTGATTTTTGGTCTTTGGTCGATCGAAATTTAAACACGTTAGTTTACAGTGCTTACATTATATCTCCGACCGGGAATGTCATTTGATCGGTAAACCGCGTCTGATTGCTATAGTTCTTTTAGACGGGTTTGCGAACGTGACATTCGCGTTGATGTTCTGTGTTGTGCTATGATGTTGCGGATTTGTCGTGGTGGATAGCAGTGTGCAATGGTAGTACAGTTTGTGTTTATTTGTACATTTGATATTGCGGGGCGAGCGTCCAACATGTGGACTGCCGTCACTGCCTGTTGTATAATATTCTTTTGGGGCACGACCAGGTTGCGGTCGATGTACCTATTGTACTATTTTTCATTACTGTACTAGGTTTTACCCCGCGACGGAGTGCACGGATAGCCGGGTTCGGGAAAGCATCGGGTCCGCATCTCATGGCTTTGAGAGGCAGAGGGGCCCCACTTCAGAATTGGCAGACTATTCGCCGCACTCGTAGGGGGTACAGGTTGACCCAAGGAGGGGTGCCCAAGATTACCGGATTCCGTGAAGTGCCGGGTGTTCCATTCACTGTGCTGTGGGGACTGCCTCGCTTCAGGTTTTGGCGGGTAACTTGCCGCACCCGTAGGGGTCTAGGTTTCATTGCACAGGCTATCCACACGACAGGGGAACGTCGAATTTCAGCAGCGGCTCTGTGAAACTCGGGGATCCCAGATATCTGTATTGTTCTGTGATGCTTATTACTTTTCTGTAATGTTGCATATTATCACGCCTGGAGCGATTATGTATATTGGCTTATATACTATTAGATGTTGTATATGTTTTACACCCGCGCTAGTCCAGTCCCCGCTCTGTCGTTAGTTAAGTAACCTAACGGGTGATGACGGGACCCAGTGACGAATGCGGATGGCATATACGTACATTTTATTTTCGTTCTTTTCTGGTGTGATTGATTGATGGGACTGCGTTGATTCTGATCAATGCAAAGTAAAACAAACCTGTTTGAGTTGTTGGAACAATTTTAAAAAGTGTTATTGCAAAGACATTTTCTTTTGTTATGCATAGCGGTATTCAGTGGAATATCCAGCACCTCATTCGACGAGGCAAGGGCTGATATCCCTTCACCGGGAAAGACCCCTTGGACAGAAGTTTGCGTCAGGGTAATAGCTTTACTATAGTCGATTACAAGTTGCTTTGCATAGCGGTATTCAGTGGAATATCCTGCACCTCATTCCACGAGGAAAGAGCCGAGATCCCTTTACCGGGAGTGACCTCTTTAGCAAAAGGTTTTCGCCACTATATTTTAAAAAGCTATCAGGTTCCTTCAGCGATATCAAGTTCACTACGCTAAAGGTTTTTCGCCAAAAACCAGCCGTAGCCCTCCGTCACTTCTTTTGGGTATTTAGTAGTATTCAAGCTATGCATTTTAGCCAAAGTTAAGGCATAGTGTTTGGTAGCTGCTGGGTATTCAATTGTTGCATAGATAGATGAGTTAGTTTGGGACAGTCGTTCTTCCGATTGGCCAAAGTCAGGGGCATGTGCGGGTGGGTTCAAATTGACAAGATAGTGACGGGTAGAACTTGGCATGTGACTTATGACATTTTGACCAAAGCCAAGGTTATAAGAGCATGGGGCAAGAAAATGATATCGGGAGTTTCTAAAGAAACTGAAACTTGCCAAGTATGCGCATACCTTCTGGAGTATGAATAACGTGGATGCATTCCATCACGTTAACATGCGATGAGAGTTGGATCCCGATTCCCACTGATGAGTTGGTTTACTCTTCGGGTGATCCCGATTGATTCTTCTTTAGGTTTGGAGGAGAATTTGACAGGACAGTGGGAGGTTTCCGGATTAGATAAAGTGATGACCATTCTGATCTAGGATAGAGTGCACGCAGAGTGTTTCTTTTCTCTCTCTCTCTTTGGCAGCGACCTTTGACCGACCCTAGACTATGACTCAGTGACCAGGTTGACCGAACCTTCTTAAAATACTGGCTTTTGGATTGTCTGAGTTGCATAAGTCATTGCCACTCCTTTTACCCTTTGCATTTCTCAGAACACCCGTATTACTACGGATATCCACTTCCATTGGATAGATCCATCGTATGGTTATATACGAACTCGAAGGGACTTCTTCGAGGATGGATCCAGGTTCAGGAGGAAAAGAATTGGTTTATTTAGTTGTCTTTTATTATCACCTTCTCTCAGGTTGCGAGAGCTCCTTGGTTTAGGAGAGCACACCTATTACGCTTATTGGATAGTCTTATTCCAAACCATAGGCTGGTGCCGAAAGGTAGGGAATGAAGAAAACCAATTAGCCTAAGTAGGGTGTGCAGAAGGTAATATGTAAAGACAAAATAAAGGGATTAGAAAGAGGGCAAAGTAAATTGCGACTGATATCATTCACGACCAAAACCGCGTATTTCATCGCCACTCCTATTTCACCTTTAAAAGAATAAGGTATTATTCAGTTGTCTTTTATCATCACCTTCTCTCAGTTGCGAGTACTCCTTGGTTTAGGAGGGTACACCTATTATGCTTACTGGATAGTCTTCTTCCAAACCATAGGCTGGTGCCGAACGGTAGGGAAGGAAGAAAACCATTTAGCCTAACGATGGTGTACAGAAGGTAACGACTAAAGACAAATAAAGGGGATTTGGAGAGACGGCAATAAAATATACGGTTGAAGTCATGAATTGGATTATGGAAGAGGCATTGCTATGAATACCAGGGTACCCCTACGAAACATTTTCATGTTTCAGTGCATTGTTAAAGAAAAACTGTTTTCCCGATTAGACACTTACTCCAAGGGTATGTATTTACCAGGTTTCATTCTCATATCTGTATGGTTTTACAGATGATGAGTGGGAGTAAGATATTGGGAATTAGGTGATCATCCTCATTATATCGGAATTCGTTGTAATTGGTGATATTTGAGGAAATCGCCAGGGTACAGTTTTCTACCTACGACGCACAGGTTTTGAGTTGTTTAACTCAGCGGACTTATACAGAGTATTGTATGTTGTCCAAGTGTCCTTCAGGACAAAGGGGTAGGTCCTCATACTTTGTTCTGTTTACTTATAACTTCTCTAGTATTTAGACAAGTGTTTCGTAGAAATACAAGGTCTAAGTTTTGAGAAGTTGTGGGTATAAGAATAAAGTAGAGAACCAGATATCACAAGTATCGGGATTCTTCAAAGAGATCGAAGATGTAGATTCTTGTGATTGGTATTCAGATGATAGTGATGGTTTTGAGAAACGTGTTTCTCTTTCAGGTTACTCATAATTGGATGGTTTCCTAAGTTGAGTAATGCTGATTAGCCTCTTTCCATTAAGTTAATATGCACTGGAGACAGCTGCATGGTTTGAATATGGTTCCAATTAAATAAGTGCCAAAGTTTCTGTATTGGATATAGAATGGATCGTACCTTAAAAGAAATTAAGGTACGGGGAGTTGTCCAGCTTATGCTTAAAACCAGACTCTGGATAACTCAGGGCACGTTTCTGTAATGGCTGTTTGTGGGTTGACCCTGGCTATGACGAGGGTTGATATTCTACCATTTGGAAGATCAATAGTGTTATTGTTCTTGACTCGCCACAGTTTTAGTAAAATGGATCTTTTTCAGAAAACAGTAGTGGGAGTATGGTAGAACTGGAAGTGATTCCAGAACCGCGAACGATTACGGAAAATTTAATAGGACCTATACATTCAATCAGGTTTGACATTCCAATAGCCACTCCGCAGATATGGTAGGTAACCTCAGACACCCGAGAGGTACTTTGGTAGCCTCAAGGACGGTGACAGGGAGGTTCTTATCTACCCAGACTTGACACTACTGTTGTTCCAGGATATGAGACCCGGTAGGAGGGTTGTCGTAGTCAGTGGGAGCAGCGGAAGCATAGTGGGCAAGATGCTTATATCTATTTATAGACTTGAGCAGTTATAGCGGAGATAGATCGTCTAATTTTGATGTGACAGTCATGGGTTTGACTTCAATCAGAATAGGGGATGGATCAGTTAAGAAGGTAGTAGGGTGTGATGTCATGGTATCTGGATGACATACACAGAGTGGGAAGTAAAATTCCTTTACTACGATCGGTTGTACCGTGGTCGTCACACAGTTGTTTCTCCAGACAGGACATGGATATAATATTTGACATTCTGGTTTCTGGATCTATGGTTTTAGATCTAGATTTGGGTGGTTTCCCAATGTGGGTACTTTGACAGATATTCTAATGGTTTTTAGAATAGTTGACTCCTAGCATGATAGTGTACCTGCAGGTGATAGAGTCACCCTCTCTAAAGGTGTCGTATAGACTAAAGGGGAGAGGGATGTGCATGATTGGCAGATCACTTGCTTAGGCAATTGAGTCAATCATGAGATGTCAAGTACCACACCAGATGTTGTTTTTGCACTAGATGCAATAAGTTTGTATTAATCCAATCCTGGAGAAATATAAGGAAGCAGTTTTAGAACATTGGTACATGTTCTACGGATTTGATAACGGCAGCCTCTTTCGGGAGACGGTTATCATTCCAGGCTTCAAAGGTGACATGGATGACAGAGTGATTGTCAGAGTTTTAGTTTTCCCTCTGACGAGGGACAGTGTTATGGACAGGTGGTTCCAGAGGATACTGTGGGTGGCATGGTGCCAGATACTGATTAGGTTCAGTGATCCATACAGTCTAAGAAGTTTGGATATGGAGTTCATTTATGAACTAAGGTCCCATCAGATATCCAGACATATTCTAAGACAGGTACTACTCAATTCGGGAGATGGCTTTCTCCGCGAACTTGAGATTATGAGAGATACAGAAAGAAACTTCTAGGCGGATCCACTCACCGAGGCTATTTCTCGAACACAATAGTTTTACAAACGGGCTTTGTGAAACTGATTAGTAGAGGAGTTGGATGTTCGGTTTCACACGGGCTGTGAGTAGTCGACATCGCAATATTAGCCTTGAGTGCAAGTGGGAGATTGTTGGAGATAGTGCCCTCATAGTCAATTATTGGATCGCAGGTACGTGATTGCAATGATTGCGGAGGACCTATCCCGGTAGGACAGTCTTACTCGAAATGATAGTATGCTATCTGGTTTGCCTTTATCAGTTGTGTACATGTTCAGGTGACTGATTGCATGTTACACTTTGATAGAGCCCTTAGGATCTTGCTTTACTACCAACTGTATGAGGGCGATCATATACGTGAGAGTTGGGTAGTTTATATGCATATCCTTAATTGTGGTCCCTAGTCGTGGGAGTTTCGAGACAGGGCATCGATACTCCGGAGTAGACTAGTGTATACAGTCGAGACCCCGGCGAGGGGCGGTGGCCGGTCTCACAAGCCACTGGTGTATGTTGGATCACCTAAGATGTATACAGGTGCTCATTGGGTTATGAGTACACCGGACAGGACTCGCCGGGAATCTGCTAGTTAGTATTATATCTACCGTCAGATAGCAGTTCCCTGGTGACATGTGTACAGGTTAGTTCATCGACCTGAGGTCGTCATTTGTCTCGTGTGAGTTCCCACTGTGCTTTGATTTCTACCCTACCACGGCTCAAAGGAGTCGTGCAAACAGGTAGCTTTTGGGTACAGTCCCGAGCCATATGGAGGCACGTGAGCGGATCGGCAGGGGATTCGTCTCTCCCGGTATTGGGGGCGAGGTCGTGCTGTGTCTAGGAGAGCCATTACACAAATCCATGGCCATGGTAGGAGATTTACTGGTAGGTACTCCAGTAGTATCTCAGGGTGTATTGAGGCTTCACTCCGACATGACTTATACTGCTATTGGGGGTCTGACGTTACTACCCCCTAGGCGGATATGCGATACTCATTGACGAACGGACCGGACTGTATATACATTGTCACTGTTAGGCTCAGTAGGGTTTTCGGAGGAGTTCGCTCATCGGTCTCCCTTGAGTTCGCTCCTCGGCCACCCTTGAGGTCAGTCCGTGGGCAGCCGTTACGCATTGCTAGTGCCGCTGACGGTTTGTGGTTAAACCCACTGCCAGGGTGCTGACGAGTCATTAGAGTCCCCCACAGACAGTTTCCCAAGTTCGGGCGAAACGTTGTAGAGGCCGTATGGTTTTATGGCAGGGTTCGGAAAATGCACGTGCGTTTACGCACGTGTCGATTTTCGGACAGATGATACTGGTCGGCTTTGGTTTAAGCCGGATCCGAGTATTATATTGAGTAGGTATAATATCTTTGTCTCAGTTGCATTTGTATTCGGTCGTAATACAAATGCGGGTATATTTATACAGTTTCGGGGTTGTCCTGAAATTCGTTTCAGGATCACTTTTGGAAGTTGCCAGTTTCCAGTTTTCTATCAGCCGTCTTTTAACATTTGGTTAAAGACGGGTTTATCTTTTCTTCTGTTGAGGTGAGTCAGCATCTTAGAAACTTCTTGAAGTGGTGATGAGGCATGGTGAGTCATTAGTGCCATTAATGACTCATTTAATGCAAGGGAGAGTTGTGTTAGTTTCATTGGTTTGCTTTAATTACTTTGTGTGAGTCATGGATAATCATGAAGCTTCTTGTATATTTTCACCCCCTTTCCTTGCTCCTACACTCACCTTCACCTCTTGCTATAAGTGGCCGGCCATCTTGGTGGAGAGAGAGAGAGATTTTTTTTCATTTTTGAGAGAAAAGATTATAGTTTAAGGTGCATGGAAATTTCATTGCTTGATTTTCATTCCATCACCCGATTCCCACGGCAACTTCATTAACCGATCGTCCACGGATATGGACGAAGTGAGACAAAGTATTCTACTCATTCTCTACATCAATCTTGGTCGTCTCTTTTAGCAAACTTGACGATCGAGTTGCCTCGAGTCAGAGGCGGGAGCCCGTTTAAAGAACCGATCATGTGGTGCCACCTCGACGAAGGATTCGGAGATCGACGAGATCGGAGCAGCCGCAACGGAGCGTGGGATGATGGTTGAAGAACGAAGGACTCGGATCGTTCGGTACAACCTTTCTACACTCTTTACAGTTTGTTAGTTTAGCAATAATGGTAGATCCGGGTTAAAGTATACGATAGCGCCAAGTTAAAAAGTTTTATTCCGCATTTGGCGTCTGTAGACTGCCGGGGCGCTAACGTAGACTTACAGACCGGTGCGGTACCCCGGGGCAAGATGGTCGTAGATGATGGCGTTGAGCCTGGCAGGGGAGCACTACCGACCGGTGATTGTATTGTGACTCAACGGATATCCGGAGGATACCGATCGGAGTATGGGCCAGTCCGGATAGCCGGAGCTCTAGATATTGAGATTTGAGGATATAGGCCAGTCCGGATTGCCGGAGCCTGAGATATTGAGATATTGGGATTTATATATATTTTGTGTCGATGCTAGACACTGATTCCCTGTTAATTTCATTGATGATACCTCGGTTTATTTATACAGATATCTCACTGAGATAAGAAAACAATTTTCTCATTTAGATGTATTCTGTTTTCATGCATTCATACATCATATTTATGATATGTTGCTACCTGAGGCACTGACACGAGCACTCGGTATTACACTTATGTATAGATGTTTACCCTTGCCATTTTATCATGCTTCAGGCCATATTATTTAAGGATATTACTGATCGTATGACCTAGGATTAAGTCATACATACGATTTCTGCTCTGTGATGTTTTCTACTCACGAGTTGACAACTCATCCCCGTTGTGCCACAGTTTCTTGCAGGTTTTGCCGTACAGGTTTCCTTGGCGGTTTTGCTGGCACATTGCTTATTTTCGGGTGATTGCTTTGGTAGGTGGGTTCACTCGCATCGTGACCACCCTTGTATTTTATTTACATTGTTGTATCTAGTAAACTCCATCAACCAGACTTGTATATTTTTTAGACTTAGAAGACCAGTGTTTATTATTTCGACCTTAGAGTCGCGCGTTTTATTATTATGGGTTTTCTTGATAATATTGAGTTTCCTTTTGAGTTTTGATCCTCGCCCTTCGGCGTTGTATATTATATTGCTTGCGTGGTTGTGACTGCCAATTGGCGAAGAGCTAGCTCTCGTTTGGGGATGCCTTTATATATATTATGCATGTTGTACCCCTTTTGGGCCAGTAGTTACAAAGGAAACTCTGCCGAAATTTTCAGAAAAGACTTGAGATTTTAAAATTGCATACTTCGGCTTATGTTATTAAAACCACTTGTTTTAAAACATGTTTTCTTCACTTCTTCCTTAAAATGGTTTAGATTTTTGGGATTTTTGGCTTACTTGAATTAGATGGGGTCCTATAGACTTCATATGATTCAAGTGCCAGTCACGTGCCATTTCGGGTCGTGACAAAGTTGGTATCAGAGCGCTAGGTTAACCTTGGTTTGAGTCTATGTTTGACTATGCGGAGCTTAGGGCGTTTGTGTATATACGGAACCTAAGCTTGACCTTACGGAACTTAGACTTAGTCGAGGGGGTATTAGACCCGAACTTTCGTTGCATAGGTTGACCTGGTTGATGGAGTTGGTAACTTAAGTAGAGTGACGTACCATGTGTATGTTCCGCGGCATACTCACGATACGCCACTCTGCTTAAGAAGTCTTAGGATGTACATTTTCTTGCACAGTATTATATTCATTCTTATGATCTATCCTCATCGATATAAGTTTATGGTTTTTGCTGCAACGATTACACGGGCAGAGAGAGCTACAGCTAGAGTTGCGGTCAGCACGAGCTCGTCACGAACGAGGACTGACCAGGGCATGATTCCAAGGACACACGATTGCATAGATGTATCGTCCTATTGTGTTTTTGCGCCATGAGCGTTTGATGGATCGCTTTTACAAGATTTCTCGGACGTGCAGATCAGCACCAGAGGATTGGGCCACTGCTAGAGGCGAGTCAGAATGTGATGACCATCAATGCATCGACTATTCTTGATGATTGAGGCACTGTTCAGCATGCGGACGAATGAGCCAGTTGCTACTGCAAATGACGAGATATCGCCCCAGATATTTGGAGCTATTGCCGCACGAGTTATACTTAGAGATATGCTAGAAGATCGCTAGTCACCCAAGGAGGAATGACTAGGACATGTGGACCGTTTGCACACCCCGATGTGAGGTTATCAGATTGATTGATTTCAGCTAGAGACGACTTCACGCAGGTACGTTGAGAGTTGATAGAAAACGATCGAATGTCAAAAACCCATTTTTCCAAGTTTAAAGTATTCGGAAAAACATGCAAGTAATTCCGTGGACCCTCTAGAAGAATGAAACCCTAACTCGATATAATGACCATGAGAACGCTTTGAAATCTTAGGGTTTGCAGCAGTTCAGCGGTGCCATTAATGAGGCTTGGGTTTTCCCTTCTACGGCTAGTACATAGGTACTGTGGTATGTACTGGAATACTATTAAACTGTACTCAAGATGTTGAGCTCTTGGGGGATTATAGAACTTTGATGAATCGATCGAAAGGTTCGATGTCATTCGGATATCATGTGATGGGATACATTGCTTGGGAGACTCCAGATACGAGTATAGCCGTTGGAGCGCAGTCCATGCAGCCACGAAGAGACAAGTCCGAATCAATCGACATTAGAGAAAAAGTGGAGTAAGAGGTTCGTACGAGATCTTGATAAGATGACGTTCCACTCCGCTGACATCAGAGATGTGATATGCATGCAAAGGCGTTGTATATGGATATATCTTCTAGAAGGAGTTGCGATGAGTATGCAACCGTTCCGGAACAAGAAATAGATTTAGTAAAGGGTGATAACTTCCGGGCAGTTCGGCAGAAACGAGATTTGGGGGAGACTTCGACAGAACCTTTCTGGAATACTATACGAGAAGACTTGGACCCAGGATCGGTCATATTGCGCACACCCAGTAGGCCAGAGTTTGGCATCATCGACGAGACATGTTATGAGTGACCATGACAGTTGACCAGAGATCTTTAGAGGATGTGCTAGAGCGGGACTATTTCCGTCATCTTTGATTTTGGTATTTTGGGCGATTTATTTGCATGATTGAGATTTTGTGCACCACAGTTGCACTTGACTTCGATTTGATGTCATTCGAGATGTTGATTTTGATTTCATGCCTATGGTATGCATGTGATTTGACTTATACTTTCAGCATAGTTTTCATGCACTTTTTGTATTTTGATTCGATTTTATGAACGCTGATGCACATGGTTGTGAGATTATATGCCACGGTATACCTGATTTGGATTGAGATGTGTTGTATACCGTCGATTTTGATTATGATACTTGATATTTGTTTTCATGCACCTTATGCACTTGGTTTGAATTCTTGTGCATACTTGGCGCGCTTGATATGATTTTGGTGCACGCTAGATGCACTAAATCAAGATTCTTCGTGTATATCAGATGCACCTGATATTGCTGTTAGGCACACCCGTTGCCTATGACAGGTGTTTCGTGCACACCCGTTGCACCTAGATTTTATTTTTGTGCACATGTATGGCACATTCATTGATTTCAAATTTCCGTGTGCACTAGACGCATGTGGCATCTTATATACATTTGGGATTGATTTCCTTTGAGCAGTATGTTTTTATGATACTTACTATTTAGTATAATAGCTGAGCAGGACTAGTCCGAGAACAGTACCTGAAAATATTTTTGCATGCATTGATAGTTATCAAAGGGATTTCCAAAAAGGATCTATAGTCTCAGTATTTACCTACGTGTCCGAGATGACACAAGACATTTAACAAAGAAAACCCTTCTAAATTATTTTTTTTCAAAATGGCGGGACGTGTATGTTAAACAAGTGTGTGTGTGTGTGTGTGTGTAGTTATTTCCTTACAATAGACGTCCGCCACTGTGCAGTGATACGCGCATCGCACAACGACTTGAAAAGGTTTGACATGCATTTCTTTCAGATGTTTTAACGATGTTTACATGTGTAGCTTGATGTATATCATGTTGGTTTTCGTATTGGGCTTTGACATTGGTGTCTTCGCCATAACTCCGATGATTGCGGGATGCTTGAAGGATTTTTGATTTTGGTTTATATACTCGTTTTTCATGCGCATGCATTGCGCTACGAGGTGTTTTATGTATTTATGATTTCGGAGCCCCGACGATTTGATCATTTTACTGAAATGTTTTAGTATTTGAGGGGTTTAAATTTAAATTCGGAGATCGAATTTATTTAAGGGGGAAGACTGTAACATTTCAGAAAAATAAAATATTATTTTTGGGAATTTATTTAATTAAATAATAAATATTATGAATATTTTGATAATGCGGTGTTCATACCAGAATATTGCATTTTATACCGCCCATTCTTACGCTCGGTTGTTTATCGGTCGGTACTCTTGAGCCGTGTTTGCTAGTAATTGCAGGATACAGGTTCTCGGCTCTAAACGGTGAAATTCATGAAAAAACACGACAAAATCCGGGTTCCTGCCATTCAAAGATAAAACGCGGATCTCCGCTCTTTATCCGTCTGTTGCCACACACCAGTTTAGGAGACAAAATGGCAAATCAATGTCATTTTCATGCACAAGGCTCAATGGCAACACAAGATCCAAGAAATCTACGCGGAGCTCGAGACAATCATGGCGAAAGATCTACATCAAATCATCTTTTTGATCAACAGAAATTCTGGAAGAAATGTGGAAAGATTATCAGAAAAGACATGTGCCAAACTACAGACAAAAAAGGACCAGGGAAGCACAGAAAAACGGAGGGCCCAAATCCTCTATACGGCCGCGGATCCGCGGCCAATAGGGGGTCTAGGCCGCTGATCCGCGGCCATGTAGGCTCCTTGCTGGGTCAATTTTTGTGGGCAGTTTGGTACATTCATCTTATGCCAGATTATTGCCCTAGGTTTCCATTTACCCGCCTATAAATACTCCAGAACTGAGCTAAGCCAAGGGTCCAATTTTGTGTCCATTCTTTGTGCCTCTTTTGTAGGTTTTAGTGTAGTTTTGTTCTTCTTCTTCTTCTTCTTCTTCATTCTTCCTCCATGGAAATGTAGTGAGAGCATTGAGTGGATGTTAATGAAGATGAAGGTTTTTGTATCTTTCTTGTTAGTTTAACTTCCCCTTGAGATTTTTGCTTCCTCTTGATCCTTCAACCTTTTCATTGAGCTTGAAAGGTTAAGGGTTAGTTATTGATCTCAAGGGTCGTATTTTCTTATGGAATTAGTTCTTCACTTCACATGAGTTCTTTACCCTTCTCTTGATCTTGCAACCTCTTGATTGAGCTTGCAAGTTTAAGGGTTGGCTATTGATCCCATGCTTGTCTTGAGTTCTAGTTTCTAGTTTTCTTTCTCGCTTTTTATTACTTGCTTTTTATTATCTTGCTTTACTTATTTGCAATTTAAATTCATGCACTTACTTACTTGTAATCTTTTTCTTTTCTTTGTTCTTTTTGTTCTCTCTTTTTGGTTCTTTTTGTGAATGGTTGTAATTATTGTCGTTGTTAAGAATAAATACGGTATTGTAAGTTAATACTTCCTTGCTCATTTCCTTTTCCCGTTATTTTCCATTGATCTCCGCCCAAACCATACGTAAGCGCTCCGTTAGGCACCCTACCCTAACAAGGTAACGGTGATTCCTAACCGCGACCGGTTGCGTTCGGTTTGGCCGGAGGCGAAAGCAAGAGACAAGAACGGAAGGACAAGGGTAAATAAGCCGGATTCTACGAATACCGCGCTTAAATCCCCTAATCCATGTTGTTGCCGATTGCTCTAGCTTCAATTGGTCAAGACTCGGCTCAAAGGATTTGAGTACGGATTTCTTTAGCTTACAATTTCGTATCTTTTTCTTAACAACTTTATACTTGCAAATAATACACATAGGTTAGATTGAACAAACTCATACAAATTCTTTATTGACTCGTCTAAAACAAGAAAGGACATATAACCATCTCCCTATGGATCGACCCGTGCTCAACCGGCTAGCTGCATAGCGACACCGTCCTGATCGCGGTAATAACTTTAGAACTTTGAACATCCGACACGCTTTCGGCGTGCGATCAAATGGCGCCGTTGCCGGGGAGACGGTAGCGTATTTTCTTTCTTGTTATTCGGGTTAATATTCTTTTTGTATATATTTATAAATAAAAAAAATCTTTTTGTCGTTTTTGATCATTTTTGTGGGCAAGAGTGCAGATTTTTGCAGATTTGCAAACTGCGATTGTGGGGAGCAAAGTGTACATTCAAGGCTAAGGTGATTGCAAAGTACAGTGCCAAAGATCCGGGTAGTTTGACCCGCGCAAGCGAACTTTTCAAGCTTACCGGATTTGATTCAACGGGGGTTTCCTAACCCAAAAACTTAACGGTACGTACTTTACTAACACCTTCTTCTCAAATCCGACGCATCCAATATACTATTCTTTGCAGGATTCTTTGCAAGTTCGCTAACAAACGCTAAAAATTGACTAACCCGTATTTGTTGCAGTGCCGCGCTTAAACTAAAAAACGATTTTTTGATTCTTTATAGAATTTTTATTGAATTGCGCATTGCATCAATTAATACGGACTTAAGGGCAAGCGAACCCCACAATATACGGTAAAGGATTTCATCACCTTTTCCGTGGCCCACAAATCACGAACTTGAGCATAACGTTTACCCGCACAAATTTTAAAAGAAATTAGACTTTAAGACTTAAGGACTTCGCGCTCATTAGGAGAAGTTAACCGTGTTTAGAACCTCGCTTAATGGTACATTGCTTACGGGGTGTCTAGGAAAGTGTTAACGGCGAAACCGCCAAAAGAGAAAGGGTTATTTAATTAAGGAACTTCGCGAAAGCGTTGGAAAACTTCCCCTTATCTCTGCACTTACCTGGCCTCGTGATCAGTGTATCTTGAGCCCGTTTCTCGACACAGTTTTACTTCGACAATCAAGTTCTGGAGCAGGTCTAGTTGACCTAGGTGAACCCTAGAACGATTAGGTGTGTGGTGTTTTTGTGTCGTGATTGTTTTTGTCAAGATTCTTTTTGTGTGTATATTTCATTCTTTTGTTAATATCTAAAAAAAAAAATTTTAAAAAAAATAAAAATAAAAAAATCACATTTTCCCCCCTCCTTTTCTCTGCCTTTCTTTCTTTCTCTCTTCATATCATGGGTACCCCACCTCGCAAAACTCTTGCCGAACTTTGGTACCCGCAACCAGACATTACTTCTTACGGTTCTTGCTTTGGCCGAACGTCAAACGATCCCTCCATGCCCAAAATCTCTTTGAAAGATCGGATAGACGCGTCTAGGACAAACACTTGCCCTTCGCAATCCACTTTGTATCAACCTTTTCAACCTCCCCCACCCTCTTATGTTGAGACCCCTTTTGCAAGTCGTCCTTTGTCCATCGCTGAACATATTGAACAATCCTGTAGCCGATCTTTCACTCCTTTCACCACTACAGATTCTTGGGATCAACAATTCCATTCACCTTCTTATCCAAATGTTGATCCTGCTCCTGTCCAGCCATTCAATTCCTACCAGTCCTACCCGACTTTTGCACCTTCCCTAGACATTGCTTCAGAACCGCCATTTGGGAGTTTCCAGTATCCAAACAACTTCGTATCTTTTACTGAAACCCCATCACAAACCATGTCTAGTCTGGAACAGTCTTTGGAAGACTTAGGGTAGCGTCATGCCAACAGATGATGGATTTGAATGCGTCCATGGCCGCCCTCATACAACCTAGTGACCCGGTAGCTAGTTTTCAACTCGTTCCAAATTTTCCAATGTATGAAGAGGCGGTAGGACAGGTTGAGAATTTGAGTGGAGAGAGTGAGCTGTACCCCCTTCCAAATCAAACCTACCCATCCCAAATTGAATCCCACAACTCCTGTTTTGGAAGTCTATCGAGTATCCCACATGATTTATCAATTGAAGATAGAATGATGAATGAGTTGTGCGACTTCGTAGTGTTTGATTTGCCCGATTGTGAAGGGTCTCTTCCAAGTGAAACCGATCTTAAACCTTTTGACCTCTACACCTCCACTTTAGAACCTGAATCGATTGATATCCATGCTTTTGTTGAGATGTCAGAGAATTTTGATTTTCACTTGATTAAGGATATTGACGCTGGGAATATTTCGGATGATGAACCCGCAGTTTTGGATGAGTTTTTCTCTCCAATTCATCATCCCGAGTCATTAACTGTTTTTCCCGAACCCTATATGCGTCTTGATTTTGATGAAATTTGCATGGATAAGCTGAATTTTGAGGAGAATTTTGAGGATAGCTTTGAGGATGAACCAGTTATAATTGATGAGTCGGATTTTCCAATTCATCCTATCCCTTCCACTGACTGTGTACACCCTCCTGAACCTTTAACCGATAACCTTCCTTAATCACTTCCCTCCATCCTTTCCATCGTTCCGACCTTGCAAGAACCCGTCTCGCTCTCATTTCATATATCTGGTTTACCAAGTTCGGCGTACCCATGGTTTCTCACGAATCTTGAGGGATTTGACCCCATTTCTCGACGGGTTAATAGATTAGCACAATCACTTTTTACACATCGCTCATCACAAATTGTGCTAATCTATTCACTCCATTTGCACCCTCAAGTTCGTACTCCACTTCTTTTTCCCTTCCGCCATTCTTCTTCTTCTGATATACCGAGACCGTATCCCGCTTCTATCTCCATACGGTCTCGCGTATTCTCCATCTCTTTTCTCTACGCCTTCTTTGACCAACCACTGCTTTATCATGATAAGATCTTTGAATGGTTGGTACTCACTTTTGGCCTTTGTAAGGCCTTGTATAGCTTGATACTATTCTCTTTCCCCCCTAATCCTGAACTTCAACGCTTAACAGTGGAAACACTGTTTTACTTAACTTTGGGGGGGACTCCTTTTTTGTATATATTTTTTGTTTTCCTTTTTGTTTGTATATAATTTGTTTCTAGGGAGCGCCGACTATTTTGACCCTCTTGGTGCAGCCTGACAGTGAGGACACTGTCAAGTTTAAGTTTGGGGGTGTGCTCGGTAAGCTTTCTTCCTTCGCATTCATTTGTATATTTTGCATTTGCATACTTTATTAAAAAAACCCACAAAAATTAAAAATTTTCCAAAAAATATAAAAACTTTGTCGTCAAGTTAGCTAATAGGGTAACTTAGATCTTTATTCCGAAAGTTTAGTTGATATGATAGAAATAACTAAATTCTAGGCTTAGGGATTGAAAACCCTAAAAATAACCCTCATTCTGTCTAACTTTGGTAAGTATACGTCGTTACAGTTTTTTTTGAGAAATAGGTAATCTTGAGTTCAGTTCTTGAGTTAAGTCAAGATGAAGGGAAAGTATTGAAGTTTTACTGAAGGATAAGTCTGAAAAATAGTTTCTTTTCTTGAGTTCAAATTTAGAAAGTATATACCCTACAACTGCACTTACACGCACCTTGAAACTTGGGATAGTAGAGGATACCTAGAAATACTCTTGCCGGAAAGCCTAGTATGAAAGAAAAAACGGTATTTAAAGCTAAACACCAAAAAAGCATGTTGAGAAATATATCCGGTCTTGAAAAAGAAAAAGAAAAAGAAAAAGAAAAAGAAAAAAATAGAATAAAGTCAAGACCTGGAAATTGCTATTTACGCTTTAAGCTCACACATTCAGTAATCGGCCGTTAGTGCCTCAAGAAGCATTAATAGTCGCATGAAAGGTGTGTGAGCAACACCGTCCATCATTAAATGAAAAGAAGTAGTATTAGGTATTAAGGCAAGGGTATTATAGCTTGAATTGAATTCTTGAGTGTAGGGGTGCAAATATACACACACGTAGGGGTATACAATTGATGTTTGGATAAAAGATAGAAATAAAGAATAAGACTTGTGTTTTCTGTAAAGTTGATAAAAACCTCTGATTTAAGACCACACTTTTGAAGGAAAACTCAGGAGAACCAATATCTTTTTAAACTTTTTTGGAACGTATATAATCTAAGGTTAAATAGATAGGAGGTGTGAAAAATAAGGGTTGAATATTTCTAACTTAGGATGATAGAGTTTCTAACGTAAATACTAAACTGTAGGAGTAGAATCGATGTTAACTTATAACACTAGCTTGACAGGATTTTGTGGGTGTAATCCGCTGAAAACCCTCAGGAGACAACACTCCTCCTACTAGGGACACCTAGAGGTTTAACGGCTTGTTGCACGTGCTCAGTGCAATCGCGTTCCCTGCGAAAGTGCGGTTAGGATTTTATTTTTGTGAATAATTGGTTTTGCTCGGGACGAGCAAAAGTTAAGTTTGGGGGTATTTGTTCATACCAGAATATTGCATTTTATACCGCCCATTCTTACGGTCGGTTGTTTATCGGTAGGTACTCTTGAGCCGTGTTTGCTAGTAATTGCAGGATACAGGTTCTCGGCTCTAAACGGTGAAATTCATGAAAAAACACGACAAAATCCGGGTTCCTGCCATTCACAGATAAAACACGGATCTCCGCTCTTTATCCGTCTGTTGCCACACACCAGTTTAGGAGACAAAATGGCAAATCAATGTCATTTTCATGCACAAGGCTCAATGGCAACACAAGATCCAAGAAATCTACGCGGAGCTCGAGACAATCATGGCAAAAGATCCACATCAAATCATCTTTTTGATCAACAGAAATTCTGGAAGAAATGTGGAAAGATTATCAGAAAAGACATGTGCCAAACTACAGACAAAAAAGGACCAGGGAAGCACAGAAAAACGGAGGGCCCAAATCCTCTATACGGCCGCGGATCCGCGGCCAATAGGGGGTCTAGGCCGCGGATCCGCGGCCATGTAGGCTCCTTGCTGGGTCAATTTTTGTGGGCAGTTTGGTACTTTCATCTTATGCCAGATTATTGCCCTAGGTTTCCATTTACCCGCCTATAAATACTCCAGAACTGAGCTAAGCCAAGGGTCCAATTTTGTGTCCATTCTTTGTGCCTCTTTTGTAGGTTTTAGTGTAGTTTTGTTCTTCTTCTTCTTCTTCTTCTTCATTCTTCCTCCATGGAAATGTAGTGAGAGCATTGAGTGGATGTTAATGAAGATGAGGGTTTTTGTATCTTTCTTGTTAGTTTAATTTCCCCTTGAGATTTTTGCTTCCTCTTGATCCTTCAACCTCTTCATTGAGCTTGAAAGGTTAAGGGTTAGTTATTGATCTCAAGGGTCGTATTTTCTTATGGAATTAGTTCTTCACTTCACATGAGTTCTTTACCCTTCTCTTGATCTTGCAACCTCTTGATTGAGCTTGCAAGTTTAAGGGTTGGCTATTGATCCCATGCTTGTCTTGAGTTCTAGTTTCTAGTTTTCTTTCTCGCTTTTTATTACTTGCTTTTTATTATCTTGCTTTACTTATTTGCAATTTAAATTCATGCACTTACTTACTTGTAATCTTTTTCTTTTCTTTGTTCTTTTTGTTCTCTCTTTTCGGTTCTTTTTGTGAATGGTTGTAATTATTGTCGTTGTTAAGAATAAATACGGTATTGTAAGTTAATACTTCCTTGCTCATTTCCTTTTCCCGTTATTTTCCATTGATCTCCGCCCAAACCATACGCAAGCGCTCCGTTAGGCACCCTACCCTAACAAGGTAACGGTGATTCCTAACCGCGACCGGTTGCGTTCGGTTTGGCCGGAGGCGAAAGCAAGAGACAAGAACGGAAGGACAAGGGTAAATAAGCCGAATTCTACGAATACCGCGCTTAAATCCCCTAATCCACGTTGTTGCCGATTGCTCTAGCTTTGGTCAAGACTCGGCTCAAAGGATTTGAGTACGGATTTTTTTAGCTTACAACTTCGTATCTTTTTCTTAACAACTTTATACTTGCAAATAATACACATAGGTTAGATTGAACAAACACATACAAATTCTTTATTGACTCGTCTAAAACAAGAAAGGACATACAACCATCACCCTGTGGATCGACCCGTGCTCAACCGGCTAGCTGCATAGCGACACCGTCCTGATCGCGGTAATAACTTTAGAACTTTGAACATCCGACACGCTTTCGGCGTGCGATCATGCGGTATAATTAATTACCGATAAATTGGGAAATATTTGGAAAATTATAGGAATTACTGAAATGAGGGTGCTTTATATGATATAAGCAAATTATGAACTCTTTATGATTAATTATATTCCATTTTAATGCTAGTCACGATTAAATATCACTAATCGTACATTAAACTTGTTTTGTGCATATGATATGCACCAAGTCATTTTACACACTTATTACATTTTCTACCATGGCTTTTCTTATTTTTATGCATGGTTTTGTGTTGAGTGAGAAGAGAGAAGAAAAGAAAAGAAAAGAAAAGAAAAAGAAAATGGAATAAAGAAATGGGTATGGGCAAGAGAGAGAGAGAGGGTGAGGGGTTCTCTTGACTTGGTCTCATTCCTCTTTCATTTTCCCTCCATCATTTTCCCTCTCCTTTTTCTTCTACCATGGCTGCCCTCTCTCCCACCTCCACTAAACCCTCACAAAATACCCTCAATCCCTCATCAAAACTTCATCCCTCTTTCATCAAAAATGTGTACAAGCTCACTACAAACACTTTGGACCAAGAAAGCAAGGATTTTGGACACTTGGAGCAACTCAAGAAATTTCTTGAGTTGCCAAATGAGGTAATCTCTTTACCATTAGTGTAGAATTTCATTCACTTTAGCATTCATGTTAGTTTAGAAGTGATTTAGTGTAGATTAGTGAAGTTTGAAATTCCAAGTTAGGGTTTTGAGGAAATCTTGAAGTGAGATAGTGTATTTGAGGTTTGTAGAGGCCATATAACCCCTCTAGTGTTAGTTTTATGGACTGAAACCATAGACTTAAACCCAAAACCCCAACTTAGAAACCCCGACATCGGTAGATTGTGGAATTTTGAAGTGTTATTGGAGATCTGCTAACACCCGGGGACCCTAGAAATTATTTAGCCAAAACAGAGATACAAGCAGGCAACCTTGAAGCATTTCCCAAGACCCGAGACCCAAACCCCTATACTTGGCCCCAAATAAATTCCCCCTCGTCGCAAATTGCGCCCAGGACTTGACTTGGGTGCCTTTTTCTTGGTTCATGGATCCATTAGCAGTAAACTAGATCCCTCCTATGTGCAAAATTGACTAATTTCAGTTAGGGTAAAATCTGGGACCATTTTCATGAGTTGCTGCCTTATATTTCGTGATGTTTATGAATTGAAGTTTTGATAATTGTGTTTTTATCGGTCGATTCATGTTTATACGTCAATCGTTGAGAGTTGTTGGTTATTCTTGCGTGCGTAAACTATAGGTTTTAACCTATGTGTGATTCGTGCGACATTTTGGTTTTCGTGCGTGATTTCCGTTTACGATGCTATATGTGTATATATGTAGGTACCCCCACGTGGACTTCGGATGATGAAGAAGAGGATGATGACATCCACTTCGACAAGCGATGATCAAGGTGAGTAGATATATATCTATGGGGGAAGTCGGGTGGATAGCGTATAGCACCCCCGCAGTTTCGTAGTACAGTGTACAACGTGTTATAGCTATATACTTATGTGTTATTATAGATGTGTATACGTAGCTAGAAATGCTTTAGGTGACTTTGGGTTAGTGTTAGCATATTTAGAAGTTAATGCTATAGTTTAGTGCTAGTCGCGAAACCCTAGAATAGTTGTTACACACATACGCACACACACACGCATACATTTGCTTACTTGTGCGTATATGGGGATATGTGTGTGTATATATATATACATATATGTATGAGAGTATGTATATATATAGGTATACATATACATGAATAATGAGGATAGTATATGGTACTTGGAGATGAGTCGATGAGATTGGGCATAATGCCATGAGATCGGTGATGTGATTTGGTTCGTACTATGAGATATGACCTGAGTTTATAGCGGGTCTTTAGGCTATGTGTTTTCATACACACGCATATATATAGACGGTATCAGTATGTACTAGACTTAGATCAGTACCCCTAATACAAGATATGATGATAAGGATACCAGATGAATAATGAGATAATGTGATATTTGACCCGTACCCAGATTTGGGATGCCGTACGATGGATTTACCATACGTGATATAATTATGATGATAGATCCGCACTCTTGACTCGAGGATGTCATATGATATATTGTATCGTATGTGATACTATTGAGGCGGGATCACGGACTACTAGATATGGATATCGACTCAGACTTAGGTGGTTTTCCTTACCCTTTTGATCAGCCTGTTAGTTTAGTTCTGTAGTTTACTTATAGATGTTAGACTAGACTCGAGTCATACTTATTTCAAAACTAACGAATTGTGAGTATTTTCAAGACATGCCATGGGATTCTACGGATATTTCAAAGGACGTACCTTTTCTTCAAAGCACCGTAGCCCTATTTTCTAGACACCACGATTAGTATTATTTCAAATGTCAAACTGTATGACTCATATATAAATGTGTATTCATATATGTTGCGTTATTATTCATGTTCCGCATATTCTTACTGTTCGCATCGCATTGCATGCTTATTGGGTTTTCATTAGTTATTATAAAATTAATGACGTCAAGACACCGGCACCATTACCGATGATGCGTATGCTCCACATACACCTGCTTGCCGGCTTACACACATCATTATCGGTAATTGCTATGTCACGTACACATTAGAAAATACTATTCATTAGTATAAATTGCTAGCTGATAGTTTCGACATAGTACTAGTACGCTTGCTTTGATAGCTTAGACATTGTATTTATTACTGTGATTTTCATGTATATTTATATTTTCATTTGTCATGCAATATTATGGAATTTATTACCGGTATTTCAGTGTTTATTTACCCTTGAGATTGGGATTTTGGATTTTCATGAGATTTCTGGATTTGGAGAAACCGCAAAGATTTTATAAACTTATTATTTTTTTAAAAGATAGAAAATTGCGGTTTTCTCATGATATGATTTGAGAGGAGTCCATCATGAGTTTTCTCGGCTCTTTAGCGATATCATACACCCGATTCGAGGAGGAGGAAGAACCGTCTGTGGGTGCATGGTGGACCCGGTGCGGTACCCCGGGGCAAGATGGTCGCAGATGATGGCGTTGAGCCTGGCAGGGGAGCACTACCGACCGGTGATTGTATTGTGACTCGACGGATATCCGGAGGATACCGATTGGAGTATGGTCCAGTCCGGATAGCCGGAGCCCTAGATATTGAGATTTGAGGATACAGGCCAGTCCGGATTGCCGGAGCCTGAGATATTGAGATATTGGGATTTATATATATTTTGTGTCGATGCTAGACACTGATTCCCTGTTGATTTCATTGATGATACCTCAGTTTATTTATACAGATATCTCACCGAGATAAGAAAACAGTTTTCTCATTTAGATGTATTCTGTTTTCATGCATTCATACATCATATTTATGATATGTTGCTACCTGAGGAACTGACACGAGCACTCGGTATTACACTTTTGTATAGATGTTTACCCTTGCCATTTTATTTTGCTTCAGGCCATATTATTTGAGGATATTACTGATCGTATGACCTAGGATTGAGTCATACATACGATTTCTGCTCTATGATGTTTTCTATTCACGAGTTGGCAACTCATTCCCGTTGTGCCACAGTTTCTTGCAGGTTTTGCCGTACAGGTTTCCTTGGCGGCTTTGCTGGCACATTGCTTATTTTTGGGTGGTTGGTTTGGTAGGTGGGTTCACTCGCATCGTGACCACCCTTGTATTTTATTTACATTGTTGTATCTAGTAAACTCCATCAACCAGACTTGTATATTTTTTAGATTTAGAAGACCAGTGTTTATTATTTCGACCTTAGAGTCACGCATTGTATTATTATGGGTTTTCTTGATGATATTGAGTTTCCTTTTGAGTTTTGATCCTCGCCCTTCGACGTTGTATATTATATTGCTTGCGTGGTTGTGACTGCTAATTGGCGAAGTGCTAGCTCCCGATTGGGGATGCCTTATATATATTATGCATGTTGTACCCCTTTTGGGGCCAGTATTTACAAAGGAAACTCTGCCGAAATTTTCAGAAAAGACTTGAGATTTTAAAAATGCATAGTTCGGCTTATGTTATTAAAACCTTATTTTAAAACATGTTTTCTTCACTTCTTCCTTAAAATGGTTTAGATTTCTGGGATTTTTGGCTTACTTGAATTAGATGGGGTCCTATAGACTTCATATAGGACCCCATCTAATTCAAGTGCCAGTCACGTGCCATTTCGTGTCGTGACAGATTTTGATCCTTAGCGTAGATGGGTAGGAAGCTACCAGCTAGGGATGTGCCAGCAGGAAATTGCTCAGTGGCCTCGTGATGAGGGCTTCGATCCACAACGTTGATAGGCAGGAAGCTACCCACTGCGGATAGACCGAGCAGGAAGCTGCTCGGTGGCCTCGAGAAAAAAGCTTTTGATCCACAGCGTAGATAGGTAGGAAGCTACCCACTGTGGATAGGCTAGCATGAAATTGCTCGGCGGCCTCGTGATGAGGGCTTCGATCCACAGCGTTTTTGGGCAGGAAGCTACCCGCTGCGGATGAACCGAGCAGGAAGCTTCTCGGTGGTCTCGAGAGGAGGGCTTTAGATCCTTAGCGTAGATTGGAAGGAAGCTACACGCTAGGCATGGACCGGGTAGGGAAGCTGCTCGGTGGTATCGAGAGGAGGGCTTTTAGATCCTTTGCGTTGATGGGTAGGAAGCTACCCTCTAGGGATGGACCGGGCAGGGAAGCTGCTCGGTTGCCTCGTGAGGAGGGCTTTAGATCCACAGTGCTGTTGGGAAGGAAGCTACCCGCTTGTGGATGAGCCGAGCAGGAAGCTACTCGGCCACCTCATGATGAGGGCTTTTGATCCTTAGCGTAGATGGGTTGGAAGCTACCCGCTACGGATGGGCCAGCTGGAAATTGATCGGCGGCCTCGTGATGAGGGCTTCGATCTACAACGTTGTTGCGCAGGAAGCTACCCATTATGGATGAACCGAGCAGGAAGCTGTCTGGTCGCCTCACGAGGAGGGCTTTAGATCTGCTACTTATATGCAGATCCAAGCTTCCTTTACTTGAGTGAAGGGCGTGCTCTTGCTTGACGGGTAGAAAGCTACCCACGAGCCTTGCGGGATGTTTTTAGCATGGAAACAAAAAGAAGTGGTTTAGATCGCAGGGAAGCAAGAATCTTTATTATTAAACAAAATATAGATTCATTGATACAGTTTAAACTTTTCTGTGTTCAATGACCGGATTCAGCGGCAGTCCCTGTTGCTTGGACTTGGGTCAGTCGGCGATGACCATGATCTGTCCGATCGTCGGCTCTCCGTCTTTAATTTGACCGGCTTTCCCCTCTCTGCTTGACGTTTATCTCGCAAGTACTTTGCCAAGTGACCGAAGTGGATCAGCTCCTCGACGTAATCGCGCAGCTGTTTACAATCCTCAGTCGGATATCCCTGCGTCTGATGATAGGCACAATGCGGGCCTCGAAGTCGTTTGCCCGTTTATCGGGTAGCTAGCGGGAGCCTGAAGAACCCTTCGCCCTTAGCTTTGTTAGTTATAAAGATGCATATTTAAATCAGTTTGAATTTACATCTTGTGAAACTTGCCAGTCATGTTACAAAGATAAGATGACCATAACTCCGTTTATTGGAAACAGAGAAAGAGTTAGTGAACTCTTGGGATTGATACATGATGATGTATGTAGATCCTCTGTCTACACATGCCAGGACCGGTTCTTTGTACTAAATTACATTCACTGATGATCTCTCAAGATTCGGACATATGTTCCTGTTGAAACACAAGTCTGAACCTTTTGAGATATTCAAAGAATATAAGTTAGAAGTAGAGAACCAAAAACGGGTATAAGTATTATGTCCTTTGATGAGATCATGGAGGAGAATACTTGAGCACGGAGATCCTGGACTATTCTAAAGGCAAATGAGATTCTCTCTCAGCATTACTCCTCCATATACACCACAGAACGATGGTATATCGGGGCGGAGCAATCACACCCTATGTGATATGGTGTGCTCTATGATGAGTACTACTGAGTTGCCTATTTCCTTTTGGAGGTTATGCACTTGAGTAGTTACATACCTATTGAATAGGGTTTCACCAAATCAGGAGCCTACCACTCCATATGAGATATGGTATGGGAAGAGCCCATCTCTTAAGAAAGTTAAGATTTGGGGTTGTCCAGCCTATGTCTAAAAGCAAAATCCGGACAAGCTCGAGATAAGGTCGGTTCTGTGGAAGTTTGTTGGATATCCCAAGCATCAGCAAGGGAATATCTTCTACCGGACTGAGGAGCAAAAGGTGTTTTGTTTCTCAGCATTCCACCTTTTGGAAAGAGAATTTCTTGTGAAGAAATTAGTGGTCATGAGGTAGAACTGGAAGGAGTTCCAGCTATACAAACTACAGCTGATGATTTGGTAGAACCAGAGGATTCAATAGTTCCCAACGAACCTCAGCCTCTCTGCCGATCTGGTAGGGTTCCTCACCCACATGAGAGATACTTCAGTTTTCTCTATGACAGTGGGAGCGAGGATTGCATCATGAGATGATGACCCAACTAGTTTCGAGCAGGACATCAAGAGTAAGGACTCTGTAAGAATGACTGGATGCTAAGCAATCTGAGATGGAATCTATGTACACCAACAAAGTATGGACTTTGGTTGCTTTATCTGAAGGGTTAAATCCCCATCAGGAGCAAGTATATCTTGAGAAAATTACTTGGTGTAATGGAAAAGTTGAGACTTTCAAAGCTAAGACTTGTTGCAAAGGTTCTCGTCATCCACTAGGTGTGGATAATGATGAAACCTTTTCTAGTGCCTATGCTTAAGTCCATTCGGATCCTACTTTCCATTGCTACATACCATGACTACGATATCTGGCGGTTGGGTGTCATGCCTGCTTTTCTAAATAGTGATTTAGAAGAGAGCGCCTATAAGTACACAGCCAGAGGGCTTCGTAGACAGTGGGAGCAGCGGAAACGTGTGCAAGTTGCTTTATGGGTTAAAGCAGGTATCGCGGAGTTGGAACATCTGTTTTGATATGGGAGTCAAAGCGTTTGACTTCATCAAAATGGTAGATGAACCTTGTATATACAAAAAGGTAGTAAGGAGTATGGTGGTGATCCTCGTATTGTACGTGGATGACATACTCTTGATAGGAAAGGAGTTTTCTATGCTACACTCGGTCAATCTCCTCTTATCACAAGGATTCTCCATATAGGATCAAGGTGATACCTCCTAAATCCTGAGTTTTGGATCTATGAGATAGATCTAAGTGGATGTTAGGATTCTCACTAGGTGTAGTGAGATGGTATCAATTGATCCCAGAGAGAATCACTGGATAGCTTCCAGGATGGTAAGGTTGACTGAATATCAGTCACAGGCATTATCTTCACCCTTAGTGGAGGGACGGTATGTTGGAAGAGTTCCAAGCTAGATACCGTGGCAAACTAGACGATAAAGGCTGGATACATTGCTACCAACGATACTACCAAAGAGGCTGTCTGGGTGTATATAAGTGCATGAGATGAACTTCGCTCCTACCATTTTGTGACAATGGAGTTGTGGCTTATACCTAGGAACCTCCATCCCATCAGTGATCCAGATATATTCTAAGACAATATCACCTGATTATGGAGATGGATGATCTTCAGGGAGATCGAGCTTAGGAGAGTAGACACAGAGGACAACACGGCGGATCCACTCACAAAGGCCTTTTCCCAGGAGAGACTTTTATAGGATGGTTGAGTATAGGATACTACAACCGCTGCTGATTGTTGGGTATTGGATACTACAACAGATGGCCCTAGTGTAAGTGGGAGATTGTCAGTTATATGTATGCCCTAGAGGCCATTGCTGTACATATGATGTATATTGTAGTGGATGCTTGGACATATATAGGGAGGACTTTCTTTCTCAAAATGATAGTATGCTATCTGGTTGCACTTTATCTTAACATGTACATTGATTGTCTCTATATTGCATGTTGATAAAGCCCTTAGGATGAGTACTTGACTACCAGGATTATGATGCAGATCATACTAGTGGGGACAGGGTAGTCGATAAGTACATCCTTCAAATGTTCCTAGTCGTGGCTGTATCGAGACAGGGCATCGATATACCAGAGTAGACTAGCGTATAGCTTCTCGACCCATGTAGATGGGCGATGGATGATCTCATATCCATTGGTGTTTGACATCAGAGACAGTATACGGGTGCTCAATGGAGACTGGGTACACTGGACGGACTCGCCGAGAACTCCCAGATGGTATTAAACTTAACGTCAGATGGCAGTTCTCTGGTGACACTGGTACAGGTTAGTCTGTAGACCCGAGATCGTCATAGAGTCTTGTGTGATTCCCACCGTGCTTTGATTTCCACCTTACCACGTTCAAGAGAACGTGCAAAACGGTGGCTTTTGGGTACAGTCCCGAATCACATGGAGGCAATAAGCGATAGGATGGGTTTCGTCTCTCCCGGTATTGGGAGTTGATGTTGCGCTGTGCTTGATTGGCTATAACAGGAAGTCCCTGGCCAGGGCTGCTTCAAAGATATACTGGTAAGTGTTATTTGTAGTTTCTCGACCCGTTATGAGCCTCATATCGACACGAATTATCGAGTTATTGGGGTCTGACGTTTACCACCCCTAGACGAGATATGTGACATATCAGACGAAGAGACCGGACTGTACGATAGTGTTACTGATTGGATTCGCAGGAGTGTGAGCAGGCTTGCTTGTTGATCTTCTGATCGCTCAATACCCGGGTGGCCGTTACGTTTTGCAGACTGCTTGCGGCTTGTGGGTGTTTGATATGATCATCACCTACTGCCGGCGTATTGATGAGTCTTTAGAGTCCTACACAGAGCTTTCCTGGCTCAAGCGAAACAGAGTAGGAGCACATATGTGATATGTGCGGGACCGAGAATGATACGATATGAGATACCATATTTTATTCTCGCGATTTGTGACATTGGTCGGTTATATGCGATATAGCCGGGTTATCAGATCAAGTGTTGATTCGATAAGTTGTTACACATGATATTAGTCGGTTATATGTGATATAGCCGGATTATTAAATCAAGAGTTGATTTAATAATTTAATGTATAATTATATATTTGATATATTATATTATATTAACTAATATTAAGCTCACTTATGATTTCTTTTTCTCACTTTGTGCACATTGTATATATTTGATATGTATATTTATGTACATGTTTGTATCATGCTAGGTTACAAATGCAACTAGGGTTTATAGAGATTAAACCATGCTAGGGTTAAGATTAGGGTTTATATTTTATCATTAAGTAATTCAAAAATTATGGAATTAGTCATGGTTGATATTTGTTGAAAGCTTGTAGAAGCTTGTTAGCATCTTTGACTTTGTCCACTCCTTTTGTATAGCTTAAGATATTATTTGACCTAATCTTTAACCCTAACTCATGGTTAACTCTCTACAAGGGTTAAGCATGACATGCTTAACCCTTGGTTGCATTTCTAACCACAACATGAATTCATTCACAACTTCATCACTTGCTTCATCTTCTTCTTCCTCTCAAGCTTTCTAGCTTCAATGGAAAATGAAGAAAACTTGTGAGAAAATTAAATATAAAGTGATCCCACTTCCTACTTCATCATCCTCTACTACTTTCCATTTAGTATAGGGTGTTTGCTTCACTAATTTCGTAATTAGTGAAGAGATAGATTGGGTTAGTGTCTCCTCGACGTAGATCATCTTCGGCCTCGAAGACTTCGAAACAAGCATGTTCGTTTCTTCATGGGAGCCTTTCTAGAGTCCGGAGTTCACGATCGCAGCGAAGGGACTACTACACGGAGCTAATGAAGTGAAGGACCAGTCTACAAAGGTTGTATTCCTTGCTCACTTTACTTGCAAAAGTGTTTGCAATTACAATCCGTCGGATTTCTAGTTAACGATTCTTAGTTAGGGTTAGCTAGAACGGCAAATTTTTGAATTTGGCATGGACGATGCCTCCCGAAACCTTGCTGCCGTGCTAGGGAACCCTACAGTGATATCAGAGCCATGCTAGAAAATTAGATGGATTTTGTTAAGATTATGAAGCCGAAATACTCCGAAACTTGAAACGCCAAAATGAAGTTTCTGTCGATTTTAAATAATTGTCAAATTTTTTTTTAAACAAGTACAGAGTGCTATATAGGATATATCATGAACACCATGAAAAATTCAGGGGATCTGCTCGGATTTTGGCCGAGATCATATGTGTTGGGGCCGGCCACTTTTTCTTGGATTTGCCTGAAATTTTTTGTGTGTTCCAGAGACTTGGTTTTGATGTTTCAGGTGTTGTTTGTTTTTGCTAATTTTGCATGTGATATAATCTTACACTATAAGCAATTCGGAGTGTTTTGTATTCGTAGTTTTAACATTATTTCGGGTTATTCACATATTGTCTAGGCGAAGTTAAAAAGTTCGAACGATTATCAAAAACCCATTTTTCCAAGTTTAACGTATTCGGAAAAATATGCAAGTAATTCTATGAACCCTCTAGAAGAATGAAACCCTAACTCGACATTTTGGATCGCGGAACCGCGGTCATACCCTGGGGTTTGCCGCAGTTCCGTGGCGACATGAGTGAGGCTTGGGTTTGCCCTTCTACGGCTGGTGCATAGGTACTGTGGCATATTCTTGGTATTATTAAAACTGTGCTCAAGTGTTGAGCTGTCGGGAAGTTGTGGGACATTGATGAATCGATCGAAAATTTTAACGTCGTCCGGGTATCATGTGATGGGATACAATATTTGGAATCCACAAAAGTAGTTATGAGATAACTAATTTGAATGTTATAAATCTAGCAATTTAGTCTCATTTGATCGGTTGCCACGGGATTTTGATGTGATCAAAAGTCCGTCGCAATCACGTAGCGTACGCAGATACTCGCCGGGTGACATTATTAGATAGCCATGCCCCATAGCCCCGACCAAGTGACTAAAGGAGAACCCCGTCGCCAAAAGCATCCGTTCGGGTGCTCGCGGCAGCGGTGTTCCGCCTTAGTGCACTTCGTCGACGGCATCGGGGGGTGCGGCCGTCTACTAATGTTTCCGACAAGCATTCGATCAGGATGTCGGGAATCTTGTTGAATTGTCCGACTAGATATTAAAAGGTGTTTTGAATATCGAGACTAAAATGCGGGGTTTATAATTGTTAGGCATGTGATGTCTAAGGAATTCATTTGGTTAGGCATGAAATCCAAAGTATGTGATACGTTGGGTTTATGCTATCTGGTTGCACTTTTTCTTAACATGTACACTGATTGTCTCTATATTGCATGTTGATAAAGCTCTTAGGATGAGTACTTGACTACCAGGATTATGATGCAGATCATACTAGTAGGGACAGGGTAGTCGATAAGTACATCCTTCAAATGTTCCTAGTCGTGGGTGTATCGAGACAGGGCATCGATATACCAGAGTAGACTAGCGTATAGCTTCTCGACCCATGTAGATGGGCGATGGATGATCTCATATCCATTGGTGTTTGACATCAGAAACAGTATACGGGTGCTCAGTGGAAACTGGGTACACTGGACGGACTCGTCGAGAACTCCCAGATGGTATTATACCTAACGTCAGATGGCAGTTCTCTGGTGACACTGGTACAGGTTAGTCTGTAGACCTGAGATTGTCATAGAGTTTTGTGTGATTCCCACCGTGCTTTGATTTCCACCTTACCGCATTCAAGAGAACGTACAAAACTGTGGCTTTTGGGTAGAGTCCCGAATCATATGGAGGCAATGAACGATAGGAGGGGTTTCGTCTCTCCCGGTATTGGGAGTTGATGTTGCGCTGTGCTCGATTGGCTATAACAGGAAGTCCCTGGCTAGGGCTGCTTCAGAGATATACTGGTAAGTGTTAGGAGTAGTTTCTCGACCCGTTATGAGACTCATATCGACACGACTTATCGAGTTACTGGGGTCTGACGTTTACCACCCCTAGACGAGATATGCGACATATCAGACGAAGAGACCGGACTGTACGGTAGTGTTACTGATTGGATTCACAGGAGTGTGAGCAGACTTGCTTGTTGATCTTTTGATCGCTCAATACCTGGGTGGCCGTTACGTTTAGCAGACCGCTTGCGGCTTGTGGGTGTTTGATATGATCATCACCTACTGCCGGCGTATTGACGAGTCTTTAGAGTCCTACACAGAGCTTTCCTGGCTCAAGCGAAATGGAGTAGGTGCACATATGTGATATGTGCGGGACCGAGATTGATACGATATGAGATACCGTATTTTATTCTCGCGATTTGTGACATTGGTCGGTTATATGCGATATAGCCGGGTTATCGGATCGTGTTGATTCGATAAGTTGTTACACATGATATTAGTCGATTATATGTGATATAGCCGGATTATTAAATCAAGAGTTGATTTAATAATTTAATGTATAATTATATATTTGATATATTATATTATATTAACTAATATTAAGCTCACTTATGATTTCTTTTTCTCACTTTGTGCACATTATATATATTTGATATGTATATTTGTGTACATGTTTGTATCATGCTAGGTTACAAATGCAACTAGGGTTTATAGAGATTAAACCATGCTAGGGTTAAGATTAGGGTTTATATTTTATCATTAAGTAATTCAAAAATTGTGGAATTAGCCATGGTTGTTATTTGTTGAAAGCTTGTAGAAACTTGTACATCTTTGACTTTGTCCACTCCTTTTGTCTAGCTTAAGATATTATTTGACCTAACCTTTAATACTAGCTCATGGTTAACTCTCTACAAGGGTTAAGCATGACATGATTGTAGGGATCCTAGGCACTCTAGTGAAGTCTCACAAGTGATCAAACATGCCAATTTTTAAAAATTACGGTGCCGAGGAAACCTAGAACGGATCGTTGGCTAGAAGTATAGGCAAAGCAAGCAAGCTAGTTTACAACTAAACTATAAGATAACGGAAATACAACCTTTGTAGATCCGTTTGTCCACCTCCATAGCTCCGCAACGAAGTGCCTTCGCTGTCCAAGTGAACTCCCGGGCTCTAGCGTCGGCTTCGTCGAAGAATAAGCAAGCTAGGTCGTCGATGTCCATGCCGAAGATGATCTACGTCGAGGCATCGCTAGATTAAGCTCCACCTTCACCTAGTCGGAAAAACTTGTGAAGGAAACACCCTATACTACTTGGCAAGATGTAGAGGATGAAGAAATAGGAAGTGGGTAGACTTTAGATTTGGATTTCTCACACTTTTTCATTACTTTCCATTGGAGTAGCAAGCTACATCCATGGAAGAAGAAGATGAAGAAGAAGAAGATATGATAAGTTAATTCCTTAAAAGAAAAATAAAATAAATGAATACTTATCATCTCTTTGACCATGGTTTAGTGTAGAGTTTTAACTAAGGTTAGAGAGTGGTTAGGGTTAGATAAAAGACAAGAATGGTGGACTAAGTTCAAAGCTTCAAGAAGCTTTCAAATAAAAACAAAAACTAGCAACCATTCTTATCTCTTTATCTTTTCTTTTTCCAAAATAAACAAAAGGAATAAATAAATGATTAAGTAAATGAAAAAGAAACCCTAATCACTAATTAACCATGGTTTAACACTTTACACAAAACCAAGCTAGAATGTATCATCAAACATGATACAATCATGTGCACAAAACTATATCGAATATACAATGTGCACATCCGCGCGAGAAAATCCATTTAAAGTGAACCGATACTAGTTAATGCAAAGCAATATATCAAATATATAATTATGTATTAAATCATTAAATCAACACTTGATTTAACGATCCGGTCATATCGCATATAACCGGCTAGTATCCAATGTGTCGGCTTATCGAATCAATCCTTGATTCGATAACTAGGTTATATCGCATATAACCATTCGATACATTGATCGCGAGAATAGAATACGGTATCATATACACGCATTATTCTCGGTCCCGCACATATCTCATATGCGCTCCTATTTCGTTTCGCTTGAGCTAGGAAACCTCTGTGTAGGACTCTAAAGACTCGTCAATACGCCGGTAGCAGATGATGATCATATCAAACATCCGCAAGCCGCAAGCGGTCTGCTAAACGTAACAGCCACCCGGGTATTGAGCGATCAGAAGATCGACGAGCAAGCCCGCTCACACTCCTGCGAATCCAACCAGTAACACTACCGTATAATCCGGTCTGTTCGTCTGATATGTCGCATATCTCGCCTAGGGGTGGTAAACGTCAGACCCCAATAGCTCGATAAGTCATGCCGGCGTAGGGTCCATAACATTCGTGAAACTACTGATAACTCTTACCAGTATATCACTGCAACCCTGGCCAGGGATTTCCTGTTATGGCCAGTCGAGCATAGCACAACATCAACCCCCAATACCGGGAGAGACGAATCCCCTCCTATCGCTCATTGCCTCCATGTGAATCGGGACTGTACCCAAAAACCACCTGTTTGCACAACTCAGTAGAGCCGTGGTAGGGTGGAAATCAAAGCACAGTGGGAGACACACAAGACTCTATGACGATCTCGGGTCAACAGACTAAGCTGTACCAGTGTCACCAGAGAACTGCCATCTGACGTGAGGTATAATACCATCTGGGAGTTCTCGGCGAGTCCGTTCAGTGTACCCAGTCTCCACTGAGCACCCGCATACCATCTTCGATGTCAAACACCAATGGATATGGGATCATTCATCGCCCATCGCATGGGTCGAGAAGATATACGCTAGTCTACTCTGGAATATCGATGCCCCGTCTCGATATTCCCACGACTAGGAACAATTCAAGGATGTACTCTTGGACTACCCAGGCCCCACTAGTATGATCTACATCATAGTCCTGGAAGTCGAGCATACATCCTATGGGCTTTATCAACATGTAATCAGAGAGACAGAAAGTATACATGTTAAGATAAAGTGCAACCAGATAGCGTACTATCATGTCGAGCAAGAAAGTCCTTCCTATACATGTCCCAGCATCCACTACAATATACATCCAATGTACAGTAATGGTCTTTAGGGCATACATATAACTAACAATGATTAACCCTTGGTTGCATTTCTAACCACAACATGAATTCATTCACAACTTCATCACTTGCTTCATCTTCTTCTTCCTCTCAAGCTTTCTAGCTTCAATGGAAAATGATGAAAACTTGTGAGAAAATTAAATATAAAGTGAGCCCACTTCCTACTTTATCATCCTCTTCTACTTGCCATTTAGTATAGGGTGTTCGATTCACTAATTCCGTAATTAGTGAAGATATAGCTTGGGTTAGTGTCTTCTCGACGTAGATCATTTTCGTCCTCGAAGACTTCAAAGCAAGCGTGTTAGTTTCTTCATGGGAGCCTCTCTAGAGTCCGGAGTTCATGATCGCAGCGAAGAGACTACTACACGGAGCTAATGAAGTGAAGGACCGGTCTACAAATGTTGTACTCCTTGCTCACTTTACTTGCAAAAGTGTTTGCATTTACATTCCGTCGGATTTCTAGTTAATGATTCTTAGTTAGGGTTAGCTAGAATGGTAAATTTTTGAATTTGGCATGGACGATGCCTCCCGAAACCTTGCTGCCGTGCTAGGGAACCCTGCAAGCTTCCTCCAGCAGCTCGGTCTGGGAAATATTTAGAGGAGTGTACTCCTGGAACCTCGAGGAGTAAGGTTTCGGACGATCGTCTTTCCATTTCTCTTCCCTTTCCCTTTTCTTCCGGTCAGCTTGGTCGCTTCCGGGTAGAGTTCATTTTGGACTTGAGTTAGACTTCTCGCTCGGTCCACGCTTTCATTTCGGTCATGGTTTTAGGTTGCGCCAATGAAAAAGAGCAGAGCCACTCTTTGTGTCTAAGACCCGACCTCAGCGCAGTGATGACCGTTTCGTCGCGGTGCTCGGGTACCTCCAGGAGAGCATTGTAGAAGCGGGTGATATACCTTTTGAAGGATTCCCTATCTCGGCTCTTGACAGTGAATAAGTAGTCGACTGTCTTCTTCTGTCGTCGGTTCCCGACGAAATGGCCGAGGAATTAGGTAGCCAGCTCATCGAAGGTGGAGATGGAGCGCGGCACAAGCCCCCGGAACCAGTCCCGGCCAGCCCGGATTAGCGTGGTGGGGAAAGCTCGGCATTGGGCCGCATCCGAGTTATCTTGGAAGCTCATGCCCGCCGTAAATGCATCCAAGTGGTCCTTTAGGTCGGATTTCCCGTCGAAGAGGGCCACTTTGGGAGGCTTGTCCTTGGACGAGACGTGCTCGGCCAGCAGCTCTTCTGTAAAGGGCTTTGTGAGTGAATCTGCAGAATATCAGGCCCCTTCGCCGGGCTTTTGGCCATCTCGTCGTATGCCTTCGATTTTCTTTTCAAGGGCTGTGAGCCGGTGGTGGTACCCCGAGGATTCAACACAGTAGAAGTGGTGGCTACCCCCGCTCCGAGTCGGCGCGACGGAGCCGCTTCGATTCCGCTCTGTCAGATTTCTTAAATCCTCGGGCGGTGTGAGCGCGCGGCGAGTGTTGGAGTGACAGCCTAGTCTCTCCTGAGATCGGGGTATGGAGCTGTTCGGCACCCAGTGGGTCACGGAATCATTCACTGCATGAGGGCCGTGGTTGCTGGAGTTGGCACGCCGGTGCTCGGTGACACTGAGGTGAGCGTGATTGAGGGCTTGAGCATGGCCATCCATCTTTCTTCATGCGTCGTCATCCCGGGAAGGGGGAACTGTGGTCTGGTGGGTAGGACCCATCGCTTGAACGCGGACGAGGGTATCCACCAGTTATGTGAGCCTGTCTATCCGAGCGGATAAGGTGTTGATGACGTTAGGAGAGGGAGAATGGCCGCTCCCACCTCCGTTGTGGTGGCTCGTATTCGGATCTTTGCGGTCGTCGCTCGCCATTGGATTGAGGGAGGAAGATCAACTTTTTTGGTGGGACAAAATAAGTATTTCGTTTCTCACAGACGGCGCCAACTGATGGAGTTCAGGATCTCCTTCAGATGTTGTCCTCCGTCGATCCTGCGATGGCGGTCTTTGACGGCTGAGATTTGATTTAGGAGTTGTTGAGTGTGGATCTCAATGGGTTGGTGTTGGATGCCGGGCTACCTGCAAAGAAGTCCCAGGGTGGGTGACCACCGTAGGTCCCTCCGACGATCAAGTTAGAGCCGAGGAATAGAAGCAGAGTAGTAGGGTATTGAGATAATTCTAATTACCTGAGTCGTCTGAGAGAGGGGTTTATATAGGGGTCGCGTAGAGCGAGCAGGTGAGAGATCTTCACCGTCAGTTACGCCCCTGACGTTACTTCTGCATGAATGATGGGATCCCTCCATTAATGACGGGATCCTCTCATTAATGGGGGATGCGCCAGCATGGGAAGTAGGGCCTGGGGCGGCGGATATCTCGCCATGGCAAGATATGCGGAGTCATTGCGGAGGCGCTTGGGCTCCGTGTTTTCGGTTGATTGGGAGAGCTGGGGAGTCTTAGTTCTGCGGATGGCTCGGAAATGAGACGAGAGGCCGAGGAAGCTCAGCTTTGCAATAGCTCGGAGGCGAGCAAAAGAGGAGGGATGCAAGTTCGGCTGCCAGATTGCTCATGGGCAAGAAGTGGAGTGCCCACACCGATTTTACCTCGGTAACCCCTAGGAGTCTAGTGGGCTGTCGCGGGTGACACGTCATTTTCCATGTGTCGTGATATGGGGAATTCCCACTTATGAGCATCATCACTTTCGGACAAGTTCATGGGTCTCGTGGGTGCATGTGTGTGTTGTGTGCATAAGTGTGGTGTATGCTTGGGTTAGGCTTATGGGCAAGTTCCAAAAAAAGGAAAAAATCCAGGCAAAATATTCATAAAAATAAGAAAAAATATTTCATAATATTCTAAGTTACATATTTATCTATATCATGTGTTAAAAAATTAAGAATGTGTTAAGGATTGATGGATGACCCATTTATCTATTTACAAATTATTCACACACTTGACCGCCACAGTGGGTGGAGTGATAGACACGAAATTTAATATCTATTTAAACTCGAGAACTTTTACACATGAATATTGTTGACATTGGGCCTAGTTGGGCCGGCCCAATAGCTTGCCCAATCGAGTGGGTGGGTCTAGGGGTCGACCGACCTGACCCGTTATGGGAAGCCGAGTTCAAGTCGAACTCGAGCTCCATGATAGGTCGACCCAGGAGGTGGTTAAACCTTATTAAAGGGTTTGGGTCCGATGCAATCTCAACCATCCGTTTGCCCCTCTACCTATATTTACAATAAGTAGAGACTAGGGTTTGCAACTAATGGAATAAATGGATGGACATATACATTGATAGAGAGGGATCAATGAGAGTATGCAACCTATGAAGATCAGGGTTCCAAGATTCTTGATTATCTTCCTCAAAGCTTTTAGCAGCCGCGGTGGATTAGGGGACTATCCGAGTAACACCGTGATTGATCCCCGCACGGCCATCAGAAAAAGAAGACAACTCATGGAGAACGGATCAGCGGTCCAACGATTGTTCAGAAGATGAAGACAACCCTGCAAAGGTACCCAGATCTTAGTGTTTGTAGGACACTAATCATTTATTTGCTTCAGCTATTTATATGAGATCCTATTGCAGATCAGATATGCATGAGTTGATCGGCGATCTAGTGATCTCTCCACCATTATCCTACATTAGTATAAAATCTATTAAGGCTGTCTGATCCGTTTATCGAAATTTTAATTATATTTAGGATTTGTTCTGATCATAAAAGTTGTATTTTTTTAGATCTATTTATTATGAAAACCTTTAAGCTTTTTAGATCTAGAAAAATTATATTTTTGTTCGATCAATAGAAAGCGCATGATAAAAACGTGATTTTTCTTGTTGATCGATCCTATGAGGCTAATTTAAGGATTAAACTTTGTGTTTTTAATTTGGGAAAACATAATTTTTGGCGATAAAAATTAATTTTTGCATGTGATGATGGCGCTGCGATGAAGTAGCATTGGCTGTGGCCACCATCTTTATGATCATATCTTCGCAAAGAGGCATTCGGGATGATGATCGCAACACCCTAACCCTAACCCTAATCCTAATTTTTGATTTTTAAAATAATTTAGATTTTTGCAAATTTTGTGCAAAAAATAAGGGATTTTTTTTCTAAAGAATTTTAAATTTGCATGATATTTTTCTGAAAAGATGAGATAAAATTTTAGAAAAGATTTCGGAAACGATTTCTGAAATTTTATAGATTATTAAATCAGTAATTATATATTTATTAAAGAATTTTAAAAGGATTCTTTAAGAATTTAGCGATTTTAAAAGGAATTATTGAATCATTTAGGATTTAATAAAGTTTTTTTTATTGAATCCTATAGGATTGAATAAAAAAATTTAAGTATTTTTTTAAAAAAATTTGCTCTTGGCTCAACCTGAGCCAAAGCCGACGGCTCGGCTCGAGCGAGAGCTGGCCAGTCTGACTCGGCTCGGTCGGCTCGGCTCGGACGGCTCGGCTCGGACTGGAGCCGAGATCCATGCTGACAGCTCAGCCTGTGCCAAGTAAACCTGGGCCTAAGGGGCCTGGGCTAATTTCTGGGCTATTTTTTAAATGGTTTTTCTGATTTTTAAATTATTTTAAAATCAGGGAAATTTATAAAAATGCAGAAAAATTACAGAAAAATCCAGAAAATTATTTTGAAAATTCAGAAATTATTTTGGGATTTAGGACATATTTTGGGTAATATAAGCTTAATAAAATTAATTTTTGACTCCAAAATAATATTTATTTTTAATCCTAAACAATCTAGTATTGTTTGTGATAGTCAGTTTCAGTAGAGCACACACAGGTGCGCATCGATCCGAGAATATAGTTAACACCTTGTTGGGACTTCATGCGCGCACGCCTTTGTGTTTTGAAAAAAAAAGGTTTTAGAAATTCGGCGGATGCGAGCTTGGTTTCGTTTTAAAATTTATAACCGTAAATGCACAGCTCATTGTAACTAGCCAACAAATATGGGTTGATCCACAGGGAATTGGTGATTAAGGGTTTTTATTGCAATTTCAAGAAGAAAAGAATGAGTTTGAATTGGTGTTGTCACAAAAAATAAGAAAAGAAAGGAATAAGGAAAGAAAGGCGGCCGTTGTCACGACCCAAAGTTCGGCCCGTGACCGGCACTTAACCACGTAACGTCTACAGGCGTGACGCGACTAAGTAAGCCGAAACCCAGAAATCAAAACCACGAAAAGTATTGAGTGTTAAAACATTTAATAGAAACATTTGTTAAAATGTTTAAAAAACCTTAAGCAACTTAGTAAAATTCTTTAAAGATCAAGTTATTTTCTTAAAAATTTTGGCAGCATTTCTTTTGTAAAAACTAGCCCCGAAATCGGGTACAAGACAATATATGAGTAAAATGATATACAATAAGAATAAAGCATCCCAAATGGGAGCAAACACGCCCAATGGCGGAAACAATCACCACGATAAAAATATAAGACGCCGTAGCGAAGAGATGAGCAGTATAAGTGAAAACAAATATCATGAAAGATAAAACTACATAAATAAAGTCGGCTCACAATGAGCTCGACACCAGAGTACAAAATAATATACATCGTCCTCATAACTGGTCTCTAAGTCAATACATGAAAAGTATATGGAGAGTACTAGATACAACAGTGTATACAACCGGAAAATAAATAGATACCACAAAAACTCACCTATCAGCAAAAGGGCTAACACGCCAACTGCAGTGGTATCTGTGTCGAAAGATGCAACAAAACAGCCTGCCGCGACTACTCTGAGGGGCGATCTGCAAACACTGTGGCACAACGGGGGTGAGTTGCCAACTCGTGAATAGTAGATAACATATAAAGGTAATCGCGAGTATGCACGTGCTGCGATACTCTAACCTATTCCAACAGATAACATCTATATGATGAGCTAGATGAGCAATAATCATGCAATAAGTGCGATCTAATAACATCTCAATATGATAAGCAGGGTATGCAATAATCGTGCAAAGCAAATGCAAGCTAATAACATCTATATAGGGTGAGCAAGGTATGCAATAATCGTGCATAGCATGTGTACTCTATCAGGTACTACAGATACAGGCTGAGATGTATAATATTGAATGCTGAGCATGGGGATAAATAACATCTACACGGAAGGTCAACGTGGAAAATAATCGGTGTCCATCAATACACCCAAATCCCAGTAAAACTCAGGCGTCGTCATCCTCATTGGCCCTCAAATCCTATAAATCTCATAGAATCGTGAGTGCCCAACATCGGCACTCAAAATATCATAAAGTAATCGTGTCCAGTATCGACACGCAAATCCTCAAGTATCGGGCTCCGTCTGCGAAATCGGCCCTCGGCCCCGGCAGTACGTGTCGTCCCGTATCCATCTATCGACTCTGGTTGGTATCCTCCGGATAACCGACAGGTCCAACCAATCACCGGTAGGTAGTAGTCCCTCTGCCAGGCTCACCGTCTACTGCACAGCGATCCGTTCTCGCCCCGGGGTACCATACCGGGTCCACCATGTACCCGCAATCGGCCTCGTCCAGCTCCTCGATTCGGGTTCACATGTCACACGTCTCAGAACCGAGAAAACGCATGGTGGACGCACTGAAATATCATAACAAGGGAAACCGGGTTTTTAAAACAGTGTGTATTTTCTTAAAATAATACCCCGGTTCCCAAATCCAGAAATCACATAAATCCAAACTCAATGCGTAAATCCATGCAATGTGTCGTATGATACTAAGAGTAAAGGAAAAGGGAAACCGCTCTTTTTTAAAAAGATTCTAGTTTTGAAAATGTCTCGTGCGGTCCCTTAGTTTTAAATCATGTCAATATCACCCATATATGTAACATATGTATGTATATAGGTATGGATGTGCAAATTGATATGTACGCAATGTGAGTGTAGCAATGTACACGTGCACTAATACGGATATACGATATATATGTGCACAAGTATAGATATATCAAGGTACGTATGCACTAATATGAATATAAAGGGTGCATGTGCGCAGGTAGTGATATATCAATGAAGGTATGCACTAATATGAATATAAAGGGTGCATGTGCGCAGGTAGTGATATATCAATGAAGGTATGCACTAATGTGAATATAAAAGGTGCATGTGCGCAGGTAGTGATATATCAATGAAGGTATGCACTAATGTGAATATAAAGGGTGCATGTGCGCAGGTAGTGATATATCAATGGAGGTATGCACTAATATGAATATAAAGGGTGCATGTGCGCAGGTAGTGATATATCTGATAATATGTGAATATGCGACAAGTCATGACAATCATCCATGATGCGGTGATCCTATAGTGCGAGTGTCATGGCAATCACTAACGGCGTGGGTGTAACATACATTTAGTGCTCGTGCAGCCTAAACCGTTAGTGACAGTGCAGTGTTCTATAATTACCATTCTATATGCAACAGGAGATGGTATGCTACTATAGTATATATATATGAACACATACAACTTAAAAAAATCCTATAACGCCCTGACTCCTAACACCATACAGGCGATTTTCCCGTAGATGTTAAATCTACTCACTTGGTCGCGTGCTAAGCATAGCCGACCACTTGCTTCCCCTTCTTTGCGGCGTCCGAGGTACCCTCCTGCGAACCTGGAATTTACATAAGGAATCCATATATAAGCAAAATATCTCGCAAAACGCGACATCGAAATCAAACGAGAAACTCACGTCGCGAACTAAACGCGCGTGTGTACGATACGCTGAAACGTGAGTATACGCGTCTAAAACTACCCCGACACGTCGCGATACGTTGGAACACTAAACCCACACACGTATCACACGTGTCGCGCAAACTAAACATATTGGAAAAACGATATATCGTCCCAGATTTTGGCACAGGTGAAAACTTACAAAATTGCACATATCACATACCCTAAAAATATAGCAGACTACTCTAGCCAAAACCCTAACCCCTAAGTCCCCTGTCTGGCCGCAATTTGCGGCCAGAATGAATAAAACAGCGGCCTGGGTTGGGTGTCTGAGGTTCGTGCTCAGGTGGTGTGATCAAGGTCTACCAAGTATGCTCCAGTTAACTCAATTTTTCTCTGAAACCCCCGGGTCTAAAGAAGATCACAGAAAGGCCATATTTTTCTAAAAAACGTTAAATTTACACCAATATGAAACCCTATGGTATTTTAGTGAAATATGGGGTTTATCTATGTAGGGTTCCTAGGCACCCTAATGAGGTAACACAAGGCATCGAACATGCCAAATAAAAATTTTAACGGTGCCGAGAGACCCGACTACGGATCGTTTGCTAGATGTTTAGGCGAAAAAGCTAACTAGTTAACACTTAACTAATGAGAAACGGAAATACAACCTTTGTAGATCCGGTCCTCCACCTCCACGGCTCCGAGATGAGGTCCTCTCCGCTGTCCAAATCAAATCCGGGCTCTAGCGTCGACTTCATCGGAGAATAGACGAGCTAGGTCGTCGATGTCCATGCCGAAGATGATCTACGTCGAAGCATCGCAAGATCAAGCTCTCACTTCACCAAGTCAAGAAACTTGTGAAGGAAACACACTCTACTACTTGGCAAGAGGTAGAGGATGAAGAAATAGGAAGTGGGTAGACTTTAGAATTGGATTTCTCACTCATTTCATCAAGTTGCCATTGATGGTCAAGCTTTTCTTCACTTGAAGGAAGAAGAAGAAGAAGCTAAATTATTATGATAAGTTAATTAAAAATGAAAAGAAAAATCAAAACTTATCATAATCTAAACCATGGTCAAGTGTAGAGATTAAACTAGGGTTAAATCAAATGGTTGGGTTAAATCAAATGGTTAGGTTAAGCATGAGATAAGAATGGTGGACAAAGTCAAAGGTTCATGAATCTTCAACTACAAACAAAGAAAGCCACCATTCTTCTCATTTCTTTTTCCAAAAAGAAAATAAATAAATAAATGAATAAATAGATATGAAAAACAAAACCCTAACCATTTAAATAACCATGGTTTAATCTTTACACAAACTCAAGTAAACATGTATCATCAAACATGATACAATGAAGTGCACAAAAGTATATCACATATACAATGTGTACAATCCGAGTGAGAAAATCCATTTAAAGTGAACCAATACTAGTTAACGCAAAGTAATATATCAAATATATAATTATGCATTAAATCATTAAATCAACACTTGATTTAACGATCCGGTCATATCGCATATAACCGACTAGTATCCAATGTATCGTCTTATCGAATCAACCCTCGATTCGATAACTAGGTTATATCGCATATAACCATACGACACATTCATCGCGAGAATGTAATACGGTATCACATACACGTATTATTCTCGGTCCCGCACATATCTCATATGCGCTCCTATTTCGTTTCGCTTGAGCCAGGAAACCTCTGTGTAGGACTCTAAAGACTCGTCAATACGCCGGCAGCAGGTGATGATCATATCAAACACCCACAAGCCACAAGCGGTCTGCTAAACGTAACGGCCACCCGGGTATTGAGCGATCTGAAGATCGACGAGCAAGCCCGCTCACACTCCAGTGAATCCGACCAGTAACACTACCGTACAGTCCGGTCTGATCGTCTGATATGTCGCATATCTCGCCTAAGGGTGGTAAACGTCAGACCCCAATAGCTCAATAAGTCGTGTCGATATGAGGTCTATAACTATTCGAGAAACTACTGGTAACACTTACCAGTAAATCTCAGCAACCCTGGCCAGGGATTTCCTGTTATAGCCAATCGAACACAGCGCAACATCAACCCCCTATACCGGGAGAGACGAATCCCCTCCTATCGCTTATTGCCTCCATGTGACTCGGGACTGTACCCAAAAACCACCGTTTTGCACGCCCTCTTGGACGTGGTAAGATGGAAATCAAAGCACAGTGGGAACCACACGAGACTCTATGACGATCTCGGGTCAACAGACTACTCTGTACCAGTGTCACCAGAGAACTGCCATCTGACGTGAGGTATAATACCATCTGGGAGTTCTCGGCGAGTCCGTCCAGTGTACCCAGTCTCTACTGAGCACCCGTATATCATCTCTGATGTCAAACACCGATGGATATGGGATCATCCATCGCCCATCTGTATGGGTCGAGAAGGTACACGCTAGTCTACTCTGGTATATCGATGCCCCGTCTCGATACACCCACGACTAGGGACTTTGAAGGATGTACTTATGGACTACCATGTCCCCACTAGTATGATCCGCATCATAGTCCAGGTAGTCAAGTACAGATCCTAAGGGCTTTACCAACATGTAACAGAGAGACAATCAGCATACACGTTAAGGTAAAGTTCAACCAGATAGCATACTATCATGTCGAGCAAGAAAGTCCTCCCTATATATGTCCCAGCATCCACTACAATATACATCCTATGTACAGTAATGGCCTCTAGGGCATACATATAACTAACAATCTCCCACTTGCACTAGGACCATCTGTAGCAGTGGTTGAAGTATCTCATACTCAACCATCCCATAAAAGTCTCTCTTTGGGAACAGGCCTTTGTGAGTGGATCCGCTGTGTTGTCCTCTGAGTCTACTCTCCTAACCTCGATCTCCCTGGAGATCAACCATCTCCATGATCAAGTGATACTGCCTTAGAATATGTGTGGATCACTGATGGGACCGGCGTTCCTTGGCATAAGCCACAACTCCATTGTCTCATAATGGTAGGAACGAAGTTCATCTCATGAACTAATATACATCCAGACTGCCTCTATGGTAGCATCTTAAGTAGCGATGTATCCTGCCTTTATCGTCTAGTATGTCACGGTATCTAGCTTGGAACTCTTCCAACATACCGTCCCTTTACTGAGGGTAAAGACAATGCCTGCGACTGACACTCAGTCGTCTTTATCACCCTGGAACACTTCCAGTGATTCTCCCCAGGATCAATTGATACCATCTCACTACAACTAGTGAGAATCCTAACATCCAATTAAATCTATCTCATAGATCCAAAATCCAGGATTTAGTAGGTATCACTTTGATCCTATATGGAGAATTCTAGTGATAAGCGGAGATTGACCGAGCGTAGCATAGGAAACTCCTTCCCTATCAAGAGTATGTCATCCACGTACTCTACGAGGATCGTCACCATACTCCCTACTACCTTTTTGTTTATACAAGGTTCATCTACCATTTTGATGATGTCAAACTCTTTGACTAATCCATCAAAACAGATGTTCCAACTCCGCGATGCCTGCTTTAATCCTATAAAGCATCTTGCACACGTTTCCGCTGCTCCCACTGTCTACGAAGTCCTCTGGCTGTGTACTTATAGACGCTCTCTTCTAAATCATCATTTAGAAAAGCAGTCATGACACCCAACCACCAGATATCGTAGTCATGGTATGTAGCCGTGGTAAGTAGGATCTGGATGGACTTAAGCATAGATACTTGAAAAAGTTTCATCATTATCCACGCCTGGTTGATGACGAAAAACCTTTAACAAGTCTAGCTTTGAAAGTCTCAACCTTTCCATGTACACCAAGTAATCTTCTCAAGATATACTTGCTCCTGATGGGGATTTAACCCTTCAGATATAGCAACTAAAGTCCATACTTTGTCGGTGTATAAGGATTCCATCTCAGATCACTAAGCATCCAGCCATTCTTATAGAGTCTTACTCCTGATGGCCAGCTCGAAACTAGTTGGGTCATCATCTCATGATGCATTCCTCGCTCCCACTGTCATAGAGAAACCGAAGTATCTCTCAGGTGGGTGAGGAACCCTACTAGATCGGCGGAGAGGCTGAGGTTCGTTGGTTTCTACTGAATCTTCTGGTTGTACCAAATCATCTGCTGTAGTTTGTATAGCTGGAACACTTCCAGTTCTACGTAACAGACCTTGCCTCGAGCCTGTCCGGATTTTGCTTTTAGACATAGGCCGGACAACCCCAAATCTTAACTAGCTTAAGACATGGGCTCTTCCCTTTCCATATCGCATATGAAGTGGTAGGCAACAGATTTGATTTGAACCCTATTCAATATGTATGCAGCTTCTCAAGCGCATAACACCCAAAAGGAAATGAGTAACTCAGTAGTACTCATCATAGAGCACACCTTATCATATAGGGTGTTATTGCTCCGCCCCGATATACCATCGTGCTATGGTGTATTCAGAGGAGTAATGCTGAGAGAGAATCTCATTCTCCTTTAGAATAATCCAGGATTTTCGTGCTCAAGTATTCTCCTCCTTGATCACATCAAAGGACATAATACTTATACCCTTATTGGTTCTCTACTTCTAACTTATATTCTGTGAATATCTCAAAAGGTTCGGACTTATGTTTCAACAGGAACATAGGTCTGAATCTCGAAAGATCATCAGAGAATGTAATGAAGTACAAAGAATCAGTCCTGGCATTTGTAGACTGGGGACCTACATACATCAACATGTATCATCCCAAGAGTTTACTAACTCTCTCTCTGTTTCCAATAAACAGAGCTGTGGTCATTTTATCTTTGTGACATGACTGGCGAGTTTCACAAGATGTAAATTCAAACTAATTTAAATATACATCTAAATGTAACTTCAGCTAGTCGGGTCACATTGATCTGACCTAGTCTACAATACCTCAAGAAGAATCCGTTCATTTCTGAACTCTTTCTCTTGTGTGTGTTCTGTATACTAAGAACTGTAGTTTGATTTAGAACATCAATGCTTTTAGATAACGTGCCTGAACCGATCAACTTTTGATATAGGAAATGTTCAAAACATTATCCATCTATACAAAATTTTATCATTTCTTTACTAATAAAGAGATAGATATGATTTTGTATATCAGGTTCGGTATCTAATAACATTCGTTCAGAATCAATGTATTGGTAATACAGGGTGACAGTGACCAACAGACCTGGCTGCAACACTTGCCCCGTTTTCTGTCTCATGAAACTTATCACCCGTTCTCAGTTCTCTACCTATCTGTAGCCCTATGTAACAGATTACATATCTGGGATCCTGATCTGGTATCACATACCCAGGACGCAAAGGATACTGAGAAACAGTTCTTTGTAACGAACACACCCGAAGATGATGCATCAGCATGCACTCTCTTCGTTTGGGCGGCACAGGAAATCTGGTATTCCCCAAATTCCTGCTCTGTCTTACAACAATTATAAGTTGGAGCGGGACCAACGTTCCCCAGCTCAGTATAACAAGCGGGTTCGGTCAATAATCCGTATTATTATCTTGATTAAGGCGTGATATGGTCGCTACCAGGAGAGAGAGAGAAGAAAACACTCAGCGTGCGCTCTGTCAAGAATAGATTGGTTATTGTTTTATCTAATCAGGATGGCTCCCACTGCTTTTTATCAAATCTTCCTTCAAACCCTAAAAGGAAAGACTAGCCGGGATTAATTACACACTACAAGTTCGCCAATCTTTCAGCCAGGCCAGTGTCGGTACTTTGAGGGAGGTCCCCCGTGCTTTCGCACGAACCTAATTACAGTAAACCTCGTTTTCCCAGAGGCGTAACCTCGTTAACACCTTTCTAGACACCTACTTGATCGGCTAATTGTAATGTATAAAACTCTCCCAGGAGTAACTCTTACTCGCAGCGGGTATCGGGATCCAACTATCTCATAGAAGGTATGCAATCTCATTGCAAATCTCAACACTTGAAATTCCCGATAATATTTTTGCCCCTAGCGTCCTATGACCTTGACGCAGGCCAACAAACCATAGTCCGCTAGTCAAGTTCAACCCGTCATTTCCTGATTGAATTAAACCCACCCGCACGACCCTTGACGCAGGCCAACAAAGTCGCACGACTACCCTAATCCAATCACATCATATGCTTATGCAGATAAGCACCAGTTAGCTACCGCACACTACGCCTTGACGCAGGCCAACAAACGTAGCACGAATACTAACTACTACTTATCTGAAATGACGGAGGGCTACGACAGGTTTTTCTGAAAACCTATTGCGTAATGAACTTGATATCGTTGTAGAATCAAATGATTTTAAAAATGGAGTGTTTTTTAGGCTTTTCTAGTTTTGCTAAAGGAGTCACTCCCGATGAAGGGATCGTCGGTCCTTTCCTCGTCGAATGAGGTGCGGGATATATCATATATATCACTGTGCAAAGCAAAAACACTTAAAAGCAATCGAAAGACAAACCGAGTGTGTAGCATCTGCCAGTTATTGCTAAAGGAGTCACTCCCGGTGAAGGGATCTCGGTCCTTTCCTTATCGAATAAGGTGCAGGATATATCACATACACCGCTGTGCAAAGCAAGAACTGTAGCTACCTGTTTTATTTTGAAATTCGATTCTACAACATCTTAGGTTTCTTTTATTTCATTAATCATATTAATGAAGTCCCATCATTTAAGTACCTAAACATCACAGATAAATACGGCGTACACTTATGCCATCCGCATTCGCCTCGATGTCCCCTCGTGCACCGTTAGGTTAGGTAACTAACGGCAGAGCAGGGCAGGGCTAGCGCGGGTGTAAAACATAAGCAACGTCTATATAATATATCATATATACTATATACTGTATCTATCACAGAACATCTCATGATCACATCACAGATATCGCAGCAGAAGAATCATATGAAATATTGGATATACTAGGACGTCCGTGTTTTCAATACGAGCCAGTATAAAACACGGATTCCACGGTCGTGATGAATAGCCAAACCCACACCCCTAGACCCCTACGAGAGCGGCAAGCAACCCTACCAATTCTAGAGTTAGGAGACCCGGACTCGACTCCTCGAGTTGGTCTCCCACTGGACTTCAGAACCCGGTTACTTGTGCTCCCCTCCTTGGGTCTATCCTAGTGCGGAAAAGTAAATAATATACAAACGGTGACAACTTCCGCTACCTGGAAGCGCCCCAATAAAAGAATATTACATACAAGTTTTTACATGAATGAAAATGAAAAACACTCATCTCACATAAAAACCCCCGGCTATTCAAATACGACGATCCAATATAATATATCCAGCAACACATAACATCACATGTCATCAACGTAAGTAAACATGCGTATCCCAATTGTCGTTGACATATAGCAACGAAACCGGCGATATCACATATTACACTTACGGTCACAGAAAAGAAAGTGTAAAACTACAACAGTTAGAATCCGCAACCACCTCAGACATCGCATGCCTGATCAAATGAATTACTTAGACATCGCATGCCTAACAATTATAAACCCCGCATTTTAGTCCCATTATCGAAAACACTTTTCAATATCAAGTCGGGCAATTCAACAGGATTCCCGAGATGCTGATCGAATGCTCGTCGCAAACTTCAGTAGGCGGCCGCACCCCTGATACCGTCGACGAAGTGAACCAAGGCGGAACACCGCTACCGCGAGCACCCGAACGGATGCTTTCGGCGACGGGGTTCTCCTACAGTCACTTGGTCGGGGCTATGGGGTGCAGCTGTCTATTAAGTTTACCCGGCGAGTATCCGCGTACGCTACGTGATTGCGACGGACTTTTGATCACATCAAAATTCCGTGGCAACCGATCAAGTGAGACTAAACTGCTACGTTTATAACATTCATTTAGTTATCACATAACTACTTGTGAATTCCAATTATTGTATCCCATTCCGGATAAATAGAAAATGTCAAACTTTCCGATCGAACGATCGAACACCCAACTTTTCCCGATACAGATCAACACATGAAATAAGTCTAACAACATTCAGTTCGTGCCTCAGTACCAACGGTCCAGCCGTAGAAGGGTCAAGCCAACGCCTCACATGTGGCACGCCGTACTGCCCCAAACCCGAAGGTTCAAAGGGCAGTTCAAGACGGTCACATAATCGAGTTAAGGTTTGTTGTCTTCTAGAGGGTCCATCGCGTTACTTGCACTACTTAGAACGTCGTTAAACTACGGAAAAATCCAACACTTGGAAATTTCCCGATAGGGGAAAAATTGGGTATTTATATCCGGTCGAACTTTTTAACATATTCTAAAATTTATCCGGAAAGCCACACAGACAAAATTTGATAATCCGATCGAGTCCATGAAATCCCAAAACAACCCAGAAAAATTCAACTCTGGAAAAAATATTAAAAATTTCTAGAAGACTCAGCACTACAAAACATGAATTACTGTGCAAGCCACGTGATGTAAATCTACAGTGTGGCCGCGGAACCGCCGCTAGTACTATGGTGGGGGCCGCGGATCCGCGCTTCCTTAGTGGATTTAGCATTACGTGCTTCACAGTAAATCATAAAATTCCCTGCTGAATTTTTTGGCAATTTTTAATCTGGAAAAATCCCAGAAATTAAAAAATGTACAGAGAGCATGGGTGTGTTAGGATTTCGGGTTCGTTCGGAGTTCAAAATCCGTCTGGACTTCGCCTAAGGCTCTAGCTAGGCTCTGATACCACTGTAGGGTTCCTAGGCACCCTAATGAGGTAACACAAGGCATCGAACATGCCAAATAAAAATTTTAACGGTGCCGAGAGACCCGATTACGGATCGTTTGCTAGATGTTTAGGCGAAAAAGCTAACTAGTTAACACTTAACTAATGAGAAACGGAAATACAACCTTTGTAGATCCGGTCCTCCACCTCCACGGCTCCGAGATGAGGTCATCTCCGCTGTCCAAATCAAATCCGGGCTCTAGCGTCGACTTCATCGGAGAATAGGCGAGCTAGGTCGTCGATGTCCATGCCGAAGATGATCTACGTCGAAGCATCGCAAGATCAAGCTCTCACTTCACCAAGTCAAGAAACTTGTGAAGGAAACACACTCTACTACTTGGCAAGAGGTAGAGGATGAAGAAATAGGAAGTGGGTAGACTTTAGAATTGGATTTCTCACTCATTTCATCAAGTTGCCATTGATGGTCAAGCTTTTCTTCACTTGAAGGAAGAAGAAGAAGAAGCTAAATTATTATGATAAGTTAATTAAAAATGAAAAGAAAAATCAAAACTTATCATAATCTAAACCATGGTCAAGTGTAGAGATTAAACTAGGGTTAAATCAAATGGTTGGGTTAAATCAAATGGTTAGGTTAAGCATGAGATAAGAATGGTGGACAAAGTCAAAGGTTCATGAATCTTCAACTACAAACAAAGAAAGCCACCATTCTTCTCATTTCTTTTTCCAAAAAGAAAATAAATAAATAAATGAATAAATAGATATGAAAAACAAAACCCTAACCATTTAAATAACCATGGTTTAATCTTTACACAAACTCAAGTAAACATGTATCATCAAACATGATACAATGAAGTGCACAAAAGTATATCACATATACAATGTGTACAATCCGAGTGAGAAAATCCATTTAAAGTGAACCAATACTAGTTAACGCAAAGTAATATATCAAATATATAATTATGCATTAAATCATTAAATCAACACTTGATTTAACGATCCGGTCATATCGCATATAACCGACTAGTATCCAATGTATCGTCTTATCGAATCAACCCTCGATTCGATAACTAGGTTATATCGCATATAACCATACGACACATTCATCGCGAGAATGTAATACGGTATCACATACACGTATTATTCTCGGTCCCGCACATATCTCATATGCGCTCCTATTTCGTTTCGCTTGAGCCAGGAAACCTCTGTGTAGGACTCTAAAGACTCGTCAATACGCCGGCAGCAGGTGATGATCATATCAAACACCCACAAGCCGCAAGCGGTCTGCTAAACGTAACGGCCACCCGGGTATTGAGCGATCTGAAGATCGACGAGCAAGCCCGCTCACACTCCAGTGAATCCGACCAGTAACACTACCGTACAGTCCGGTCTGATCGTCTGATATGTCGCATATCTCGCCTAGGGGTGGTAAACGTCAGACCCCAATAGCTCAATAAGTCGTGTCGATATGAGGTCTATAACTATTCGAGAAACTACTGGTAACACTTACCAGTAAATCTCAGCAACCCTGGCCAGGGATTTCCTGTTATAGCCAATCGAACACAGCGCAACATCAACCCCCTATACCGGGAGAGACGAATCCCCTCCTATCGCTCATTGCCTCCATGTGACTCGGGACTGTACCCAAAAACCACCGTTTTGCACGCCCTCTTGGACGTGGTAAGATGGAAATCAAAGCACAGTGGGAACCACACGAGACTCTATGACGATCTCGGGTCAACAGACTACTCTGTACCAGTGTCACCAGAGAACTGCCATCTGACGTGAGGTATAACACCATCTGGGAGTTCTCGGCGAGTCCGTCCAGTGTACCCAGTCTCTACTGAGCACCCGTATATCATCTCTGATGTCAAACACCGATGGATATGGGATCATCCATCGCCCATCTGTATGGGTCGAGAAGGTACACGCTAGTCTACTCTGGTATATCGATGCCCCGTCTCGATACACCCCGACTAGGGACTTTGAAGGATGTACTTATGGACTACCATGTCCCCACTAGTATGATCCGCATCATAGTCCAGGTAGTCAAGTACAGATCCTAAGGGCTTTACCAACATGTAACAGAGAGACAATCAGCATACACGTTAAGGTAAAGTTCAACCAGATAGCATACTATCATGTCGAGCAAGAAAGTCCTCCCTATATATGTCCCAGCATCCACTACAATATACATCCTATGTACAGTAATGGCCTCTAGGGCATACATATAACTAACAATCTAGGTTTAAGTGGCCCTAACAACACTTAACTAAGTTAGTCTAACCATCACTAACATCACTTAACCAAAAGTCCACACTAATCACCATATTTAGCACAAAACCTACAATTAACACTAATCGAAGCTAAATAACACACAAGTTTAGCAAGCTCGGAATTGGGTTTAAGAAATATACCCTCACTAGATCCTAGGAAGCAGGAGAAGGAGGAGAGGAGGAAGATTTGGTGCTGCTGTTGCTGCTGGAGCTGTTGCTGCTGTAGTTGCTACTTCTTCTGTTGCTGCTGCTGCTTCATGCTGTTGCTGTTGTTGCTGCTTGCTGGAGCTGCTGCTGATGCTGGAGCTGCTACTGATGGGTTTGTGTGTGTGTGAGTGAGTGAGAGAGTTAAGTGAGAAAAAAATGAGTGTTGCAAACAAAAGAGAATGAGAGTACAAGAAAGTCAAACCCCCCTCTCTCTCACCTCATTAAATGCAGGCATGGGCTCATGCCATGATGCCCATCATGCCCATTCTCTCTCCCTTTCTCCCTCCAAGTCAACCCCCATTCAAATCATTTCTATTATTTTTTTAAAAAAAAAACAATTGACCCCAAAACACTTAATAAAACCAAATTGGCTTAACAAAATGGTTAGTTCACCATGGTTGCTAATCATGGTTTAACTCCAATTTAAACCCTAGTTTACATGCACATGTGTGTGCAAGCTTAGAAAAATTCTAATAAAATATTTATTAAATTTGATAAAATATTTGAAAATCAATTTAGTAAACTTTTTTTTATTAAAAACCATTTATTTAAATATAATTAGCCACTAAACACATCCTAAGGTGTTACAGCTGTGGATTCGGATTAGATGGTTGAATCGTAGCAAAATCTTCAACGCTACCTTGATCATGAGTTATTCCCTCCTCTTGTTGGATCCAATGTGAAGCATGGCTTGTCAAGCACAAACTATCAAAATGTCGAAGTTACAACGCGAAGAATGAAACGAATCCGGATTGTTCTCACTTACCGTTTGCATGTCCAACCATGAAGTATCAAAACTAAGCACAAGGGTTAGAAAGCATACATCATCAACAAATACACAAATTAGCATATGAGAAGCAAAGTGTTAGCATTAAACTTACTAAGTAGGTAGGTGATAGTACAGAGTACATGTTTAATGAAGGGTATCAAACAATATTTAACTACATACCCTATTTAAACTACCTAGTAACCTTAACACTAATTTGATTCTAAGTTTAAGATTGCAAAATGGAGGGAATGGGAGAATATGGTATAAGCAAAGGTTACCAAGTAACCATGGAAGCTAAATATCCTATGAAACAAATACCAAGTTAGAATCCATTTTGAGCACATTAAACATTCACACGAGAATAGAGAAAGGCTAAGCCATTCATCTCCATACTCACCATCACCAAAAAGAGTTAATCAATCATAATCACAAAATAGAAAAGAGAAACACAAGAGAATAACATAAAGAACAAGTAAAGAAATGAGCAAAGAAACTTAAAGCAAAAGAGTGCAAAATTTATTAACAAAGTGGAGGGCTTTGAGATACAAGTTAGATAACAAGCTCAATCTCCTTAATGGAGATTTCAAATGAGAGCTCAAAGTGAGAAGAAGAAGAAGTTATCAAGTATTACACACTATTTTCCACTCAACAACCAACAAGAAACTCTCTCTGTGATCAATATATAAGGTTTGTACAAAAGAAAAGAGGTATGCAATGGCTTAATTAGATAAAGATGGACCTATGATAAGAGAATGGGCCCACATAAAGGAGGTGGGAGATATGCGGCCAAATGGCGGCCAAGAAGCGGATGGTGGGGCCCACCTTCCTCCAGTAATTTTCTGATGTCTTAAATTGATTTTTAGGATACTTCTTTTCTTTTAAATCATTCTAGATTGCATACAGATGCATGGAGTCAAAGATGGTGGAAAATTTCTTCATCATTTCACACTTCACATCTAATTTTTATGCATGAACCCACTTGCACAATATTATGAGTGTGTTCCCCCACTTGTACATCATGTCATGCCCACTTGTGATGATCCATGGCTGTCCCATATCATGAGCTATGCCCACTTGATCACACGTGCATCATGTTGTATTATTTTGGACCAAAGTGGGTAATTTTTGTACACACACTTACTTTGTTGCAAAAACACTTGGCTGTTGATCGTTTTTGTCCCGGTTATAGTTTCAGCTTAAATCCGTCGTATCCATGCAAGTTGTGCGTGTTTCCAGTGTTATTCCCCTGTGTACTTGTAACCTGTACTAATGAGAAAACACGGATTAAATAGCACTGTTTATTGACAAAATGATAGGAAATGAGCGGTAATAAAAAGTAATTAATTGTGCCGAACACACATTAAAATTTCAATTTATGATAGTTAATCAAGCTAGTTAAATAATTAGATTTAGGTCTTCTAATACTAAATATTTCAAGTGGGAGATTTCAGGTGAAGTAATGGATGTAATTACCTATTAAAGATTACCTTTAAGATCGGGATCCCATACCTTTAACGGATATCTATAGAACATTTTTATTTTTATATTCTATGGAATGTAGTTCTTGAATCGCCTAGTTTCTTTTTTCTTAATTATGAAAATAGATTTGTTACTATACCCTTTCGTTAAATTATGGAATTAATTAATGCTGCTAATTACTCCAAACTAGAAATGCTTAGAATCTTAAAGAATCATTAAATTGTCTAAATAGATAGTTTTTTTGTCGATAGTGTTTCATGGACAAATTGAAGGACCATATGCTAGACTAGGTTGCAGTGTTTCATAACGTAGCACCGCTGAGATGCAACAGCCATTGGAGGCTTGACGTATCAAAGACCATTTTACAAAACGAAGTCATTAGTAGTCGTAGGATTTCTTTTCTTGATTGCAAAATCAATGTGGTGTACGAGTACGATAGGTATACGGTTATCTATGCACCAAATGACTGCATGATCTGTGGAGTGATATCTTGTGCACTCGATATTTTGTTATCTAGGTGCTAAGTAAATTGCAAGATGTGTCATGTAGTAACTGATTGGTGCATTTTAATTTACATTTATATAGCCATATTTATCTTAATTTTTCCTATTTTATTCTGTTCCGAGTATGTTTTGTCAAATATTACAGATTACAGGGCTAAAAGGAAAAAGCACGCAAAAGACGGATTACGTGTGTCGGATGTGGACTTATTTAAGTTTAAACAGAGACAATGGAGCAATTTATCAAAGAAAATGCATGGAAAAAGATTCACAAGATCGAGATTGAGATACACTAAAAATCTGGAGTCAGGATCTTTCCAAGAAATTTGGCCAAAAATGAAATTTGGCCGAATTTAGCCGAAATTTTGAAGCTTCAGAAAATCAAATTTCTAGGCAATCTTGTATCTTCTTGTATCTTTTGTACCGTGCTGTTAGATTTTCCCAATAGCCTATAAATACTGCTCTATAGCCTCTTTAGGGTTTCATCTCTTCATGGTTTAATTGTTTTAGGGTTTTGGGAGAGATCAAAGGATATTTTGTAAAGTTATTTTTAATATGAAGTCTATTTTATTTGATTATTTTCTTTCTTTTATTATGAGTAGCCAATTTACTTCTAAAGTTTTTGAATTATACTTGCTATTATGTGTGTTTGATTTATCTTCTTTATTCTTTTCTATTGGTTTTGATGATCAATTTCTTTGATGAAATTTTGCTTCTTTTTGATACAATGCTAATAAACTAGACTTGTTAATGATTGTTGGCGCCCATGAAACGTGTTTAGGGAAAGATGGTATCACCTATAAACTAATTAGTTTAATGATATATTGGTGACCTAGAAAACTAATTAGAAAAGATAAGATGGAATTTTTATCAAAGTAGATTCAACCTAATTGATCTAGGGTAGATTAGGCTATGTCGATAAAACGAGATAAACCATTGATTGATAACTTTTGTGTTTATTTAGTATAAGAATAGATCTTACTATTGCTATATTAATTAGAACTTTATATTTAAATTCCTTGCTAAATGATTTTATAGATTGATAAGGTATTGCCATGATCATATAATTTATGCTTTCTTGAGTGATTGATATTTTATTATGACGAACGTATTCTCTATACGTTCTTACAATTGTTAGGCATGAAAGTTCCTAGTGCCATCGCCGCTAATACCGCGGCCGATGCGGAACCCAAAAACAAAAATTATTAAGATAGCACTAGACACAAATCCCTAGCAATTTGTTCAAACACCAAAAATAGCAAACTGGCATACAAGGTTTAGGGAATACAACCTTTAACGCGTGTCCATCTAATCGTGAAAGACCTCTCCAAGCTTCTCGTATGCCATCAGGAACAAGCTTGAATGGAGACCGCCCTTGCCGAAGTTGATCCACCCGAAGAAACCGATCTAAGCTCCAGTTTTACCTAGCGAAGCAACCGACGCTCCAACCTCGCTTGAAATGGAGAGTGGGGATGTAGGAATTTTCCACTATCTTTTTCTCTCAAAAACTAAGCTCAAGAGAACTATGAGGAATAAGGAAGAGGATGTGAAGATGCTAGCCATGATAAGAAAATAGCTAAGTGTTGGTTGTGAATGAATGAGAGAATAAAAAAAGGCTTCATATGATTTTATCAAAAAATATCACAACCATTTCTACTAATAAACAAATGAAGTTCATTCCTCTCTATATGTTCACAACCATACTCAAAGCCACCTCACCCTCCACCTTATTTCCATGAATATTCATAAATGAATATTCAAAAATGAGGTGTCATTCTTCTAGAAGTATTTCCATATAAATACGGAATACAACCCGCTATACGTATCAAAATATATATACGCATATTCGTATAAAAATACGAATAGTCAAGAGAGAGAAAATGAATAGTGAATAATAATACTAGAATATATTATATATATATAATTTATTAAATCAAAACTTGATTTAATAATCCGGCTTAATCCTAAGCCGGCTAGCATTATCCACCGTCCGATTAAAGTCCGTATAGCCTGTACACATATTTAATTGGACACCCGTATATACCAACATACGTTATCTACATCATATCTCCTGAACGGGAAAACCCTCTATGTGGGACTCTAAACACTCGACAATACATTGACAGTGATTATTTGATAAATTCATAACCACAAGCACGTCAGCGGCACTAGTTGTATGTAACGGCTACCCAGATATATGCCGAAAGGGAGGTCGATAATCAAGTCCGTCCGTACCCTACTGAACCTGAATATGACAATCTCCGTAAAGTCCGGGCTCTTCGTCTAAGAGTATCGCATACCGGGTCTAGAGGTGGATAACGTTAGACCCTTAATAATCCGATAAGTCATGTCGGAGTCAAGCTCATCACCAACCGAGAAACTACTGAACTCATATCAGTAAATCTCATCCACCGTGGCCATTGATTTAGGGTGATGGCCAACTGAACACAGCGTGACATCGACTCCTAATACTAGGAGAGACGAATCTCTGACAATTGCTCACTGCCTTCATATGGTTCGGGACTGTACCCAACTAAAACCTATTTGCACGACTCCTCTTGAGCCATGGTAGAGTAGTAATCTATATACAGTGGGAACTCATACGAGACAAATGACGATCTTAGATCAAAAGACTAACATGTACTCAATCCACTAGAGAACTTTTATCTGACGATAGATATAATACCATCCAGAAGTTCTAGGCGAGTTCGTCCAGTGTATTCATCTCCAGTGAGCACTTGTATACTATCTTAGGTGACACAACACCAATGCCTTGTGAGACTAGACACCGCCTCTTGTCGGGTTCTCGAAACGTATACACTAGTCTACTCTGGAATATCAATGCCCAATCTCGATACTCCCATGACTAATGACATTTAAGGATGTGCTTATGGACTACCCAGCTCCCACGTATATGATCGCCATTATAATTCTGGTAGTCAAGCAAGAATCCTATGGACTTTATCATTATGTATTAGCAACATGTAATAACAAGTAAAACGTATACACATCAATGATAAAAACAAATCAGATAGCATACTATCATTTCGAATAAGACTGTTCTACCTGTATAGGTCCTCCCTCAATTATCATAATCGCCTTCCTGCAATTGCAATAACTGCCTTGAGGGCACTATATCCATAAATCTTGCACTTGTATTTAAATCTAATTATTGCGATATCGCATACCCACATCCTATGTGCTACCGAATACCCAATTTATCTACTAATCAGTTTTGCAAACCGTGTTTGCGAAACATCCATGTTCGAGAAATAGCCTCTGTAAGTAGATCCGTTACAATGTTTCAACTTCCTCTCCCAATATCTCAACTTCATGGAGATCAACAATCTTCCAAACTGAGCGATACCTCACCTTAAGAACTTGTCTGGATACTTGATGGGACCAAGTTCATAAATGAACAAAATTATCCAACAAACTTCTTGGGCCGTATCCTCTATTGAGTCATAACCAGCATCCTGTACCATGTCTACTTCAGTATCCCTATTGGAAACCTATCCAATATACTGCTCCCCAAAAGAGGGTAACCTCAAAACTCTGACAACATCTCTGTCATCCAAGTCATCTTAGAAGCCTAAACCGATAACCGCCTCCTGGAGGAGGCTGCCATTACCATATAACAAGAACATCCTCTTATGTTCTTAACTGCTTCCCTTTGTTCCTATAGGATGTTGGATATATGTATGCCCTAGAGGCCATTATATGTATAGTGGATGCTTAACATGTATATATATATAGATGACTTTCTTTCTCAACATGATAGTATGCTATCTGGTTGTACTTTATCTTAATATGTTTACTTGATTGTATTATACTGTTCATTTCATACATGTTGATAAAACCCTTAGGATATTTGCTTGACTACTGGGACTATGATGCAGATCATACTAGTGGGACACGTGTAGTTTATAAGCATATCCTTGAAATGTTCCTAGTCGTAGGTATATCGATATGGGGAATCGATATTCCAGAGTATACTAGCGTATACCATTCTTGTCCCATATGATGGGCGATGGATGATCCCATATTCATCTGGTGTGGTGACACCAAAGACTGTATACGGGTGCTCAGTGGAGACTGGGTACACTGAACGAACTCGTCGAGAACTCCTATGTGGTATTATATATATCATCGGATAGCAGTTCTCAGGTGACACTGGTACAGGTTAGTCTGTAGACCCGAGATCGTCATAGAGTCTTGTGTGTCCTCCACTGTACTTTGATCTTCACCCTACCACGGCTCTACTGAGTCGTGCAACAGGTGGATTTTGGGTACAGTCCCGAGGCACATGGAGGCAATGAACGATATGAGAGGTTTCGTCTCTCCCGGTATTGAGGGTTGATGTTGCGCTATGCTCGATTGGCTATAATAGGAGGTCCCTGGCCAGGGCTGCTGAGATTTACTGATAAGTGTTATCAGTAGTTTCTCGATTTGTTATGAGCCATACACCAGCATGACTTATTGAGTTATTGGGGTCGACGATACCATCCTTAGACTCGATATGCAATATATCTGACGAAGAGACCGGACTGTACGGTAAGTATTGCTAGTTGGCTCGACGGGAGTTTTGACAGGTTCGCTTGTTTTTCTTCTGATCGCTCAATACCCGGGTGGCCGTTACGTTTATCTGACCGCTTGTGGCTTGTGGGTGATTGATATAATCATCACCTACTGCCGGCATATTGACGAGTCTTAGAGTCCCACACAGGAGTTTCCTAGCTCAGGCGAAACGATGTGGTGTGCATATGAGATATGTACGGGAGCTCGATTAAATGCGTGTATGCGGTACCGTATTTTAATCAGGCGTTTTCTATTGGTCGGGTCGTATGTGATATGACCGGTTTATTAAATCAAGTGTTGATTTAATATTGACTTTTATCTCATTTACATAAATCTTTTCTTTTTGATGTATGCATGGATGTATGTACATGTTGATGTGCATGCACACATACATGCACATATGAGTGTCATGGTTGTTGATACAATGAAGGTGGCAATGCAAGACTCACATGGAATAAATATACATATATATTTATTATTGAGAAAAGAAAAAGGAAATTGATTCATGGTTAATTGTTTCTACACTCTTCTCACTTGACCAAGACTTTAACCATGAGTTTAATTTCCTTAGTTGATTTAAACTCAATGATAAAAATATCTAGATATTTATTGACCATAGTTTGATGAGAGTATAACTCTCATATATATTATTTTATTTTCTCTTTTTATTTTGAGATTATCACAATATTGAGCTCATGCTTTGCCATCTTCATCTTCTTCCTCTCTCATGCTCTCTTGAGTTTTCTAGTGAGTGAGATAAAGAAAAAGAAAGGGTTTTGAAGTGAGAACACAAACTACATCATCATTATACACTACTCTAGCCCATTAGTGTGGGTTGTTAGCTCCACTTCATCAAAGATAAAGTGAAGTAAGGAGCTTTGAGCAAAGGAACTCCGGGTGGATCGTCGTGGACTTGGAAGGAGCTTAAGCAAGCCGGTTCAAACTTTAGGAGATCCAAGGAGTCACTAAAGGAGGTTTACAAAGGTTGTATTACTTATCTCTTAGCGTAGATTACCTCTTGTATGTGATACTTGTTTCTTGTTACCCTAAATTTCTAGTTCGATTCATGGTTAGTTTGCTTAGCACCTCCTAAAAAATTTAATAGTGGCATGAGTGATGCTTCCAAACCCAAGGCATGGTGCTAAGGAAACCCAACAGTGGTATCAGAGCCAAGCTAGAAATTTAGAGACGATTTTATAACTATTACGAAAACGAAAACAACTCCAAAATATACGATATTTTGAAACCTTAGAAATTGCTCTCTGTTGATTTTTAAAAAGGCCGTCTAAAAATTATTTTAGCAACTGCATAAGACTGTATGTGATACATATAGAACACATGTGAAATACGAGACCAATCCATCGGATTTCACCTGATGACACCACCCAAAAAACCGAGCCGGCCGGCCTAACCTGCTCCATTTTTCCTCGTTTTTCACATGTGCTCTGTTTTGTAGATTTTGGGGTTTCAGGTATTGTTTGTTTAGCCCAAAATTTCATGTGATGTTTATTTTGATTAGGGGCTAATTCGGTTGTTTCGTAGTCGTATATTTTTAACACTGTAATGGTAACCTAGACAATATTTAACAGATCGAACGAACTTCAAACCCCACATCATTTCTCTCGCTGGAAATTTTCAAGTGTTGGAATTTCCCAAGTTGAACATATTCGGAAGATCGTGCAAGTATCCCTATGGACCCTCTAGAAGAACGTAACCCTAACTCGACTTTATGACCATGGAACCGCGGTCAAACCTTAGGGTTTGCCGTAGTCCTGTGGTGCCATAGGTGAGGCAAGGGTTGACCCTTCTACGGCTGGTCCATAGACACCGTGGCACGTTTTTGGGTATCTTAAATTTGCTCAAGTGTTGAGCTCCCGGGGTAATTTGTGGGTGTTTGTTGATTCGATCGAAACGTTTAATATCGTCTGGATATATATGATAATTGCAATTGTTGTTGTTTTCAATTTTTTTTCTGCGACCGTAAGTGTAGTATGTGGAGTATCGCCGGTTTCGTTGCTATACATCAACGACAATTGGGGTATGCATACTTACGTTGATGACATGTGATGTTATGTGTTGCTGAGATATGATGTACATGATCGTCGTGAATGAATGGCCGGGGGTTTTATGTGAGATGAGAGTTTTTATTTTTCATTCATGTAAAATTAATTGTATGTAATATTCTTTTATTTGGGGCACTTCCGGGTTGAGGATGATGTCACAATTATTGTATATTATTTACTTTTCCGCATTAGGATAGACCCAAGAAGGGGAGCACAAGTGACCGGGTTCTAGGGTTCAGTGGGAGGCCATCTCGAGGAGTCAAGACCGGGTATCCTAAACTCTAGAATTGGTAGGGTCACTTGCCGCTCTCGTAGGGGTCTAAGGGTGTGGGCTTGGCTATTCATCACGACCGTAGAATCCGTATTTTGTATTGTTGGCTAAATACAAAATACGGACCTCCTAGAATATCCTATATTTTCATATATATGTTTCTTCTGCTTATTATTATGTGATGTGATTACTTAATATCTGAGACGAATGGAATATTATTATATATATGATATATAATAAACGTTGCTTATATTTTACATCTGCGCTAGTCCCGCCCCGCTATGCCGTTAGTTAAGTAACCTAACGGTGCATAACGGAACACTGTGGCAAATGCGGATGTCATAAGTGTACGTTCTATTTTCGATTCTTTTCTGTGATGGCTTAGGAACTTAAAAGATGTGACTATATTAATGAGATTAATGTAAAGAAAAAGAAACCTAAAGATGTTGTAGAATTGGATTTGAAACACACTCGGCCTTTTTTATGAAAAATGCAAGTTTCAAAAGATGCGGAGCTTAAGCCACTCATTTTCTAAACTATTTAGTGTAGGATTGCTTGGCACGACAGCAAATGTAACACTTTGAAATTCGTTTAGGATGTTTTCGCGATAATTAGCAATTTTGCGTGTTTTTCATAAAAGCCCGAGTATCGTATTTTCCTTCTTGGTTAGGGATAATTGTGTTGTGAAGTGTTATATATATATTTATGTGTAATTATAGGGTTTACTAATTATATTTAGTCGTGTTACCCTAATTGGAAAATTTTTTATTATGTAGTGTACACTTGCACACTTAGCCATGTTGTAACCTAGGTTAAAGTGTTAGCCATTCTTTCCTTGCATGATTCCTTGTTAATTCCCCACCCTTTAATCAAAACAAAACCCTTTTCATTTCAAAAATGCAAATAAAAAAATGAAGCATGGTGTTAGGTAAAGAAAATTGACTTTTTGACCCTTTTCTTTCTCACTTCTCTCTCTTTCTCCTCATTGCAGAATTTCTGCAGAGGCAGCAGCAAAACCCAGCAAAATTCATCACATTCCCTTCTTTTTCCATTTCCCTTTGATCTTTACACAAAACCCTACACAAATCTAACATTTTCCTTCACAAAACCTTGGGAAAAATGGTCTTTTGAGGTGTTTGGAGGCAAATCTGCACATTTGAGGCTAGGGCTGAGACTTTTTGTGTTTCTTGAGGGCTTTTGAAGGTATTAACTCACCCTTAGCACCCTTTTCCCCTATCTTGTAGCATTTCTATCAAAATATCACCATTTTGTGCAATTTTAGTGCTATTGAAGGGATTTAGTGATGATATGTTAAAATTAGCTTTTTTAGGGCTTGCTTAGCTTGGTAATGGGTTATTAGTGTGTTTTTAGACTTGGGTTTGCTTCAGTTTGCATAAAAATACCCTAAAGTATTGTTTTAGTGCTAAATTAGACATTTTAACTAGAAATAGGGCTCTGTTAGATCTGCTGCTACCCGGGTTGTTTCAGAATGAAATTGGAATTACTGTAGCATACACAGGGGGTATAGAGTGCACACACGAAACCTGGGAGCCCAATTCCCAAGACTGGCGGCCGAAAAATGTGTTCTGGCCGCAATTTGCGGCCAGATGAGTGAGTTGGGGGGTTGGGGCACAGGAGTTTGCTGCTATGTGGAGTATTTTGGTATATATATTTTTATAATATCTTTTCTGTATCAAAATCTGGAGTTGAATACCCTATTTTCCGTATTTTTAAACTTTCGTGACACGCGTGATACGTGTGTGTGGGTTTGGGGTTTCTGCGTATCGCGACGCGTCGGAGTGGCTTCAGGCGCGTAATCACACGTTTTAGCGTATCGCGCACACGCGCGCTTGGTTTGCAACACGGGTTTCTAGTTTGGCTTTAATGTCCTGTTTGTATGATTTTGAGCTTATGCGTGATATATTGTGTAATTCAAGGTTCGCAGGCGAGTACGACGGACGCCGCGCAGAAGGGGAAACAAGTCGTCGGCTATACCTAGCGCGAGACTACGGTGAGTAGATTTAACATCTACGGGGAAAATCGCCCGCATGGCGTTATGCGTCAGGGCTGATAGGACCTTGTAGCAGCATATTACAGTTACATACTTTGACTGTTCATGGCTACTATTTTGTGCATACCGCATTCCCTGTTATATGTATAATAACTAGAATTGATTGAACACCGCACCATTACTAACGGTTTATGTTGCACGAGCACTATCCTTCATGTTACACACACACCGTTAGTAATTGCCATGACACCCACGTTGTAGAATTTCCATGATCATTATGCTGTAGCTCATTTTTTACGTGACTTGACATGATATTCATACTTGATGCATATATCACATCGCATTGACTTGCATATTGGTTTGGATTACATGTGATTTCTGGATTTGGGAACCGTGGCTATTTCAAAGAGAATATGTAATCATTTAAAAGCCCGGTTTTCTTTGATATGATATTTCGGTGCGTCCACCATGTGTTTTCTCGGTGCTAGAGTGATATATGTGAACCCGAATCGAGGAGCTGGATGAGGCCGATTACCGGTATATGGTGAACCCGGTATGGTACCCCGGGGCGAGAACGGTTTCGCTGTGTAGTAGACGGTGAGCCTGGCAGAGGTACTACTACCTACCGGTGATTGGTTGGACCTGGCAGTTATCCGGAGGATACTGACCAGAGTCGATAGATAGATGCGGGATGATCCGTACTGCCGGGGCCGGGGGCCGATACCGCAGACGGAGCCCGTGGGCTGATCCGGACTGACGGATGCCCGATGGATGAGGATTTGCGTGTCGATACTGGACACGAGTATTTGTGATATTTGGGTGTCGATGTTGGGCACTCGTGATTCTCAGAGATTTACAGGATTGGAAGGCCGATGAGAGTGCTGGCGCCTGAGCTATTTGGGGATCTGGGTGTATTGATGGACACCGATTATATATTCCACGTTGACATTCCGTGTAGATGTTATATTTCCCATGCTCAGCATTCAGTATTGTATCTCATCCTGTAGTTATATTACCTGATAGAGTACTTGCATGACTATTGCACATACTGCTTATCACGCATTGATATCATCTGCTGGCATATGATAGAGTAGCGCAGTACGTGCATGCTCGCGATTACCTTTATATGTTATTTCTATTCACGAGTTGGCAACTCACCCCCGTTGTGCCACAGTATTTGCAGGTTGCCCCTCGGAGTAGTCACGGCAGGCTGCTTTCTTACATCTTTTGGCTACAGATACCACTACAGTTGGTGCGTGAGCCGTTTTGCTGTTAGGTGGGTTATGGTATCTGGTTACTTTTATTGTACACACTTTTGTATCTAGTATTCTCCATCTAACATATATGTACTTGACTTAGAGACAGTGTGAGGACGATGATGTATATTATTTGTATTCTGGTGTCGAGCTCGTTGTGAGCCGACTTTACTTATGTATTTTATTTTATCTGTGATGTTCCCACTTGTTGCTCTTGATCTTCGCTACGGCGTCGTATATTGCTATCTTGGTGATTGTTTACATAGATTTCTTAACATGTTAGTAAATGCTTCCATTTAAAGCTTAAAACACTCTATACTTTTACTGGTTTGATTTCTGGGTTTTCGGTTCACTTAGTCGCGTTACGCCTGTAGACGTTACGTGGTTAAGTGCCGGTCACGGGCCAAACTTTGGGTCGTGACAGCAAAGTTTTGGGAGGTATCGTCCATGCCATTTTCAAAAATTTCCCGTACAAAACAATCCTAACCCTAGAATCTTAACGAAAGATTTAGACAATACAATGTGTAAACTACTTTACAACTAAGTGAACTAGGAATACAACCTTTGTAGACCGGTCCTTCACTTCATTAGCTCCATGTAGTAGTCCCTTCACTACGATCATTGAACTCCCGGACCCTTGAAAGGCTCCACAAGGTGAAAGGAACGAGCTTGCACGAAGACTTCGAGGCCGAAAACGATCTACGTCGAGGAGACACTAACCCAAGCTACCCTCTTCACTAATGTGGGATTAGTGAAGCTAACACCCTATACTAAAGTGCTAATCTAGTAGAGGATGATGAAGTAGAATTTTTGCTCACTTTAGAATTAATTTTCTCACTATTTTATCACATCTCATGAAAATTTAGAAAGCTCTATCTTTTTCTTGATGAAGATCAAGCAAAATAATAGATGAGAGAGTGAATGGAAACTATGGGTGAGAAAATATCTAATAATCACTCATGTAGAGACTTAACCATAGGTTTAGATAATGATTGGGTTAATAAATATCTAGTATAAGACAAAACTAGTGGACTAGTCAATGGATCTCCAAGCTTCTACAAGTTTCATGCCATGTGACCATTATCCAACTAATAATTGATTTACACTAAATAAATAAACCTTTCATTATCATTAGTATGGTGTAAGTCTCATATACCATGTTGCATGTGGCATCAACCATGGCACATAAATAAAACACAATTAATATATATCACATATATATTAAGTGTGCACATGTGAGAAAAAGAAATACTTAAGTGAGCTAATATTAGTTAATGTAAATTAATATATCAAATATATAATTATACATTAAATCATTAAATCAACACTTGATTTAATAATCCGGCTATATCACATACAACCGACTAATATAATTTGTATCAACCTATCGAATCAATACTTGATTCGATAACCCGGCTATATCACATATAACCGACTGATACGAATAAATCGCGAGAATAGAATACGGTATCGCATACTCGTATTATTTTCGGACCCGCACATATCACATATGTGCTCCTACCTCGTTTTGCCTGAGCCAGTAAACCTCTGTGTAAGACTCTAAAGACTCGTCAATACGCCGACTTTTTGCAAGCAAATTCGGAAATGCGGTAGGTGATGATCATATCAAGCACCCAAAAGCCGTCAGCGGTACTAGCTGGACGTAACGACTACCCGGGTATTGAGCGATCAGAAGATCAACAAGCAAGCCCGATCTAGCCCCTTTAAAGCATGTCAGTAACACTATCGTACAGTCCGGTCTGTCCGTCTGATATGTCGCATATCTAGTCTAGGGGTGGTAAACGTCAGACCCCAATAACCGATAAGTCATGCCGATGTGAGGCTCATAACGGGTCGAGAAATTACTGATAACACTTACCAGTAAATCTCCGTAGCAGCCCTGGCTAGAGACTTCTAGTTATGGCCAATCGAGCATAGCGCAACATCAACCCCCAATACTGGGAGAGGCGAATCCCCTCCTATCGCTCATTGCCTCCATGTGATTTGGGAATGTACCCAAAATCCACCGTTTTGCACGTTCTCTTGAACGTGGTAAGGTGGAAATCAAAGCACAGTGGGAATTACACAAGACTCTATAACGATCTCGGGTCTATAGACTAACCTGTACCAGTGTCACCAGAGAACTGCTATCTCACAATAGGTATAATACCAACTGGGAGTTCTCGGTGAGTTCGTTCAGTATACCCACTGAGCACCCGTATACCATCTTTGAAGTCAAACACTAATGGATGTAGGATCATCCATCGCCCATCATATGGGTCAAGATGCGTATACGCTAGTCTACTCTAGAATATCATTGCCCTGTCTCGATACACCCTCGACTAGGAACAGTTATAGGATGTACTTGTAGACTACCTTTGGCCCCATCAGTATGATCTCCATCATAGTCCTGGTAGTCAAGTACACATCCTAAGGGCTTTATTAACATGTGAGAGCATGACAGTATCACAATATAAGTCAACATGTTAAGACAAATAGCAACCAGATAGCATACTATCATGTCGAGCAAGAAAGTCCTCTCTCTATATATCCAAGCATCCACTATAATATACATCTCATGTACAATAATGGCCTCTAGGGCATATACATAACTAACAATCTCCCACTTGCACTAAGGCCAATTGTTGTAGTATCTCATACCCAACATCCCGAAGAGTCTCTCAAATTGTATCTGGGATATGGCCTTCATGAGTGGATCCGCTGTGTTGTCCTTCGTGTCAACTCTCCTGACCTCGATCTCCCGGCGATCAACTATCTCTCGGATCCGGTGATACCGCCTCAGAATATGCCTGGATCGCTGATGGGATCTGGGTTTCTTGGCCAACACCACTGCTCCATTGTTATCGTAATACAAAGGTATTGGATGCTCAATGGTCGGAACCACACCAAGTTCAGTTATGAACTTCTTCATCCAGACAGCCTCTTTGGCAGCATTGTTGGCAACGATGTATTCAGCCTCCATCGTCGAGTCTGCCACGGTTTCCTATTTGGAACTTTTCCAACAAACCGTCCCTCCATTGAGGGTAAAGACAAATCCCGAGACCGACTTAGAGTCGTCCTTACCACTCTGAAAGCTCGAATCGGTAAAGGACTCCACTTGGAGTTCTTCATTACCATACACCAAGAGCATCTATTTAGTCCTTCTCAAGTACTTGAGAATGCTCTTCACAGCTGTCCAGTGACTCTCTCCTGGATCTGCTTGATACCTAATCACTACACTTAGTGAGTATGCTACATCGGGTCTGGTACATAGCATCGCGTATATGATAGAGCCTACTGCCGAAGCATAGGGTATCCTTTGCATGCGAGCTCTCTCCAAATCAGTCTTGGGAGACATCTCTTTGGAGAGAGTGAGTCCAGAGATCGTGGGTAAATTCCCACGCTTGGATTCTTCCATACTAAACCTCTTTAATATGGTGTCGATGTACCTGGATTGGGACAATCCTAGTATCCGTTTAGATCTATCTCTATAGATCTTAATTCCCAAGATATAGGAGGCATCATTTAGATCATTCATTGAAAATCTTTGTGACAAGAAGAGCTTTACCGAGTGCAGCATAGGAAAGTCATTTCCTATCAAGAGTATGTCATCTACATACAATACGAGGAAGACAACCTTACTCTCTGCTACCTTCTTGTATATACAAGGTTCATCTACGTTTTTAATGAAGTCAAACTCTTTGACTACGATATCAAAACAGATGTTCCAACTCTGCGATGCCTCCTTTAATCCATAGATGGATTTAAGCAGCTTGCACACCTTCCCGCTGCTCCCACTATCCATGAAGCCCTCTGGCTGAGTCATATACACGCTCTCTTCTAACTCACCGTTTAGAAAGGCGGTCATAACATCCATTTGCCAGATTTCGTAGTCATGGTATGCAGCGATAGCAAGTACGATCCGGATGGATTAAAGCATAGCCACTGGAGAAAAGGTTTAGTCATAATCCACACCTGGTCGTTGACGAAAACCTTTTGCAACAAGTCTAGCTTTGAAAGTCTCCACTTTCCCATCTACACCAAGTTTTTTCTTCAAGATCCACTTGCTCCCAATGTGTTTTACCCCTTCGGGAGCATCTTCCAAAGTCCATTCTTTGTTGGTGTACATGGATTCCATCTCGGATCGCATTGCATCCAGCCATTTCACAGAGTCACCACTCGTGATGGCCTGCTCGAAGCTAGTTGGGTCTTCATCAACCATGGTGCAATCCTCGCTTCCACCATTAATGAGAAAACCGTAGTATCTCTCAGGTGGATGAGGAACCATACTAGATCGGCGAAGAGGCCGAGGTTCGTTGGGAGCTATCGAATCCTCTGGTTCAACCAATGTTCCAGCAGCTGCTGGAACCTCTTCCAGTTCTACCTCATGACCATTAATTTCTTTTGCAAGAAATTCCTTTTCTAAAAAGGTGGCATGTTGAGCAACAAATAACTTTTGTTCCTCAGAGTGGTAGAAGATATGCCCCCGCGAATGCTTGGGATATCCTACAAACTTGCACAAAACAGACCTTGCCTCGAGTTTGTCCGGATTGTGCCTTTTGACATAGACCGGACAACCCCATATCTTAACATAATTAAGACACGGTCTCTTCCCCTTTTATATCTCATATAGAGTGGTAGACACTGATTTGGTAGGAACCATATTCAATAGGTCCGCAGCTGTTTCCAGTGCATGACCCCAAAAGGAAATAGGCAACTCAGCAACACTCATCATAGAGCGCACCATCTCTAATAGGGTACGGTTTCTCCGCTCCGATACGCCGTTGTGCTGTGGTGTATATGGAGGAGTAAGCTGAGAGAGAATCCCATTCTCTTTTAGAAAGTCCAGGAACTACGTGCTCAAGTATTCACCTCCTCGATCAGATCGTAGGATTTTAATACTTTTACCCATTTGGTTCTCGACTTCGGATTTATATTCCTTGAATTTCTCAAAAGCTTCAGACTTGCGTTTCATCAGGAACACATGTCCGTATCTTGAGAGATCGTCAGTGAATGTAATAAAGTACGAAGAACCATTCCTGGCATATGTAGACATAGGACCACATACATCACTATATATCAGTCCCAAGAGCTCACTAGCTCTTTTTCCATGTCCATTAAACGGAGTTTTGGTCATTTTTCCTTTGAGACATGACTAGCAAGTGTCATAAGATGAAAATTCGAATGGATAATATCCATCCTTATGTAATCTAGCAAGTTGTGTCGCATTGATATGACCTAGTCTACAATGCCACAAGAAGAATTCGTTCATTTCTGAACTCTTTCTCTTGTGTGTGTTTTGTACATTAAGAACTGTAGTTTGATTTAGAACGTATATGCCATTATTTAACAAGCCTGATCCAATCAACTTTTGATTTAGGAAGATGTTCATAACATTATCCTGTACTACAAAATTATATCCTTCTTTACTTAATAAAGAAACTGATATAAGATTGCATATCAGGGTCGGTATGTAATAGCATTCGTTCAGAACCAATGTATTACCATTTAGTAATACAAGGTGATATTCGCCAACTACTTTGGTTGCAACATTTACACCATTCCCTACTCTTACGGAATGATCACCCTCTCCTAGTTCTCTACCTTTCTTTAGCCCATGTAACATATTACATATGTGGGATCCCGATCCGGTATCTAATACCCAGGACGTAGAGTGAACTGAGAAACAGTTCTCGATAACAAACACACCAGGAAAAAATGCATCAACATGCTTATTCTTCGTTTGGGCGGCGTGGGAATCCGAATATTCCCCTATTTCCTATTTAGTCTTATAACAATTATAAGAAAAAATGGAACCAACGTTCCCTTGCTCAGTATAACAAGCGGGTTCGGTCAATACATCCATATTATTATCTTGATTAAGGCATGACATGGTCGCTACCTGGAGAGAGAGAGAGAAGAAAACACTTTAGCGTATGCTCTTGCAAGATCAGATTGGTTATTATTTTATCTAATCAGAATGGCTCCCACTGCTTTTTTTATCAAGACTTCCTTCAAACCCTAAAAGATAAGACTAGCCGGGATTAATTACAGTCTACAACTTCGCTAACCGTTCAGCCAGGCCAGTGTCGGTACTTTGAGGGAGGTTCCCTGTGCTTTCGCACGGACCTAATTAAAATAAACCTCATCTTCCTACAGGCGTAGCCCCATTAACACCTTTCTAGACACCTAATGGGTTAGCTAATTGTAAAGTGTAAAACTCTCCCAGGAGTAACACTTACTCGCAGTGGGTATCGGTATCCAACTATCTCATAGAAGGTATGCCATCTCATTGCAAATTTCAACACTTGAAATTCCCGATAATATTTTGCTCCTAACGTCCTATGACCTTGACGCAGGTCAACAAACCATAGTCCGCTAGTCAAGTTCAACTCGTACATTTCATGATTGAATTAAACCCACCCGTACGACCCTTGACGCAGGTCAACAAAGTCGCACGACTATCTAATCCAATCGCATCACATGCTTTTGCAGATAAGCACTAAATAGCTACCGCACACTACGCCTTGACGCAGGTCAACAAACATAGCAGGAATACTAAGTAGTACTTATCTGAAATGACGGAGGGCTACGACGGGTTTTTAAGAAAACTTTTTGCGTAATGAACTTGATATCGTTGTAGAAACAAGTGATTTTTGAAAAGGAGTGTTTTTGTGGCTTTTACTAGTTTCACTAAAGAGGTCACTCTTGGTGAAGGGATCTCGGCTCTTTCCTTATCGAATAAGGTGCAGGATATTTCACAAATACCACTATGTAAAGCAAGAACTATAGAAGCAATCAAAAACAAAACCGAGTGTTTGTCACATCTGCTAGTTTCGCTAAAGAGGTCACTCCCGGTGAAGGGATCTCGGCTCTTTCCTTATCGAATAAGGTGCTGGATATTCTATAAGGAATACCGCTATGCAAAGCAAAAACTAGAGATACCCTTTTTGAAAATTTGATTCTACAACATCTTTTAGGTTTCTTTTTTCATTAATCTCATTAATGAAGTCCCATCATTTATGCTTCCTAAGCATCACAGAAGAAACGAAAATACAACGTACGCTTATGCCATCTGCATTCGCCACAGTGTCCCGTTATGCACCGTTAGGTTACTTAACTAACGGCATAGCGGGACGGGACTAGCGTGGGTGCAAAATATAAGCAACGTTTATTATATATCATATATACAATAATAAAGAATTCCTCTCAGATATATAAAGTGATCACATTACAGAATATCAGCAGCAGAAGATAACATATGAAATATTGAATATACTAGGAATTCTGTCTTTTAATTTAAGCCAGTATAAAACACGGATTCTACGGTCGTGATGAATAGCCAAACCCACATCCCTAAACCCCTACGAGAGCGGAAAGCAACACTACCAATTCTAGAGTTAGGAGACCCGGACTCGACTCCTCGAGATGGTCTCCCACTGGACCCTAGAACCCGGTTACTTGTGCCTCCCACCTTGGGTCTATCCTAATGCGGAAAAGTAAATAATATACAACAATGGTGACATCATCCTCAACCCGGAAGTGCCCCAATAAAAGAATATTACATACAATGAATTTTATATGAATGAAAATAAAAACTCTCATTTCACATAAAACCCCCGGCTATTCAAAACACAACGATCCAATATAAAATATCCCAGCAACACATAACATCACATGTTATCAACGTAAGTAAATATGCATATCACAATTGTCGTTAACATATAGCAACAAAAACGGTGATACACCACATATTACACTTATGGTCGCAGAAAAGAAAATGTCAAACTACAACATTTGGAATCCACAATCAGCTTAGACATCATAAACCCAAAATATCATATACTTTGGATTTCATGTCTAACTATATGAATTCCACATATTGTATCATATTCCAGAAATAGCTAGACGACGTTAAACATTCCGATCGAATCAACAAACACCCAAAATTACCCAAAAAGCTCAACACTTGAGCACAGTTTAAAAATATTCATCACATGCCATAGTACCAATGGACCAACCGTAGAAGGGTCAACCATTGCCTCACCTATGGCGCCGCAGAACTACTGCAAACCCTAGGGTTTGGCGGCGGTTCATACGGTCATAGAATCGAGTTAGGGTTTTGTTCTTTTAGAAGGTCCACCGCATTACTTGCATGATATTTGAATGTTCTTTAACTTGGAAAAAAATTCAACTCTAGGAAAATTTTCCGGCAAGGGTTAAAGTGGGTATTTGATATCCGTTCGAACTTTTTAACACCGTCTAAACAGTCCAAAATACTGTTAGAATTACGATTACGAAACACTTCGAGTTGCCATTGCAGAAATTTAACATCACATGCAAATTTAGCAAAAACAAACAACACCTGAAACACAAAAACCTAGAGCCTGGAACACAAAAAAAATTTGAAGCCAAAAATCCCAAATTGGGTCGAGGTGGCCGGTTTTTAGCAGGTTGTGGCCGGCCAGAATTTACCCAAATTGCTTCAATTTTCTTCTGTGTTCATGTTATATCTCATACAACATTTTGCAGTTGTTTAAAAAAAAATTCGACGACTTTAAAATTTCGACAGAAACTAGATTTGTGTATCGGGTGTTTCGAACTTGTTTCGATTTCGTAATTCTACATAAATCGTCTAAATCTCTAGCTTGGCTTTGATACCACTGTAGGATTTCTTAGCACGACAGCAAGGTTTCGGGAGGTATCGTCCATGCCATTTTCAAAAATTTGCCGTACAAAACAATCATAACCTTAAAATCTTAATTAAAGATTTAGACAATACAATGTGTAAACTACTTTGCAACTGAGTGAACTAGAAATACAATCTTTGTAGACCGGTCCTTCACTTCATTAGCTCCATGTAGTAGTCTCTTCGCTGCGATCATTGAACTCCCGGACTCTTGAGAGGCTCCACAGGGTGAAAAGAACGAGTTTGCACGAAGTCTTCGAGGCCGAAGATGATCTACGTCGAGGAGACACTAACCCAAGATACCTTCTTCACTAATATGGGATTAGTGAAGCTAACACCCTATACTAAAGTGCTAATCTAGTAGAGGATGATGAAGTAGGATTTTTGCTCACTTTAGAATTAATTTTCTCACTATTTTATCACCTCTCATGAAAACTAAGAGAGCTCTCTCTTTTTCTTGATGAAGATCAAGCAAAATAATAGATGAGAGAGTGAATGGCAACCATGGGTGAGAAAATATCTAATAATCACTCATGTAGAGACTTAACCATAGGTTTAGATAATGGTTGGGTTAATAAATATCTAGTATAAGACAAAATTAGTGGACTAGTCAATGGATCTCCAACCTTCTACAAGCTTCATGCCATGTGACCATTATCCAACTAATAATTGATTTACACTAAATAAATAAACCTTTCATTATCATTAGTATGGTGTAAGTCCCATACACCCATGTTGCATGTGGCGTCAACCATGGCACATAAATAAAACACAATTAATATATATCACATATATATTAAGTGTGCACATGTGAGAAAAAGAAATGCTAAGTGAGCTAATATTAGTTAATGTAAATTAATTTATATCAAATATATAATTATACATTAAATCATTAAATCAACACTTGATTTAATAATCCGGCTATATCACTTACAACCGACTAATATAATTTGTATCAACCTATTGAATCAACACTTGATTCGATAACCCGGCTATATCACATATAACCGACTGATACGAATAAATCGCGAGAATAGAATACGGTATCGCATACTCGTATTATTCTCGGCCCCGCACATATCACATATGTGCTCCTACCTCGTTTTGCCTGAGCCAGTAAACATCTGTATAGGACTACGCCGACAGTAGGTGATGATCATATCAAGCACCCACAAGCCGTCAGCGGTACTAGCTGGACGTAACGGCTACCCGGGTATTGAGCGATCAGAAGGTCAACAGGCAAGCCCACTCTAGCCCCTGTAAAGCCTGTCAGTAACACTACCGTACAGTCCGGTCTGTCCGTCTGATATGTCACATATCTAAACGTCAGACCCCAATAACCGATAAGTCATGCCGATGTGAGGCTCATAACGGGTCGAGAAACTACTGATAACACTTACCAGTAAATCTCCGTAGCAGCCCTAGCCAAGGACTTTTAGTTATGGCCAATCGAGCACAGCGCAACATTAACCCCCAATACCGGGGAGACGAATCCCCTCCTATCGCTCATTACCTCCATGTGATTAGGGACTGTACCCAAAATCCACCGTTTTGCACGTTCTCTTGAACGTGGTAAGGTGGAAATCAAAGCACAGTGGGAATCACACAAGACTCTATGACGATCTCGGGTCTATAGACTAACCTGTACCAGTGTCACCAGATTACTGCTATCTGACGATAGGTATAATACCAACTAGAAGTTCTCGGCGAGTCCGTTCAGTGTACCTAGTCTCCACTGAGCACCCGTATACCATCTTTGATGTCAAATACCAATGAATGTGGGATCATCCATCGTCCATCATATGGGTCAAGATGCGTATACGCTAGTCTACTCTGGAATATCGATGCCCTGTTTCGATACACCCTCGACTAGGAATAGTTATAGGATGTACTTGTAGAATACCCTTGGCCCCACTAGTACGATCTCCATCTTAGTCCTGGTAGTCAAGTACACATCCTAAGGGGTTTATCAACATGTGAGAGCATGACAGTATCACAATACAAGTCAACATGTTAAGACAAAGAGCAACTAGATAGCATACAATCATGTCGAGCAAGAAAGTCCTCTCTATATATATCTAAACATCCACTATAATATACATCTCATGTACAATAATGGCCTTTAGGGCACATACATAACTAACATTTAGATTCTACAACGAGATCAAGTTCAAAGTGTTAAAGGTTTTCATAAAAACCATCTGCAACCCTCCGTCATTTTAGAAAGCATAGTACTCAGTATTCGTGCTACGTATGTTGATCATAGTCAAGGCGTAGTATACGGTAGCCAAGTGATGTCTTCCTACACAGCATATGATGTGATTAGTTAGAACATTCATGTGATTATGTTGATCATAGTTAAGGGTCATATGGGTGGGTCTAGTTAATCACGAAATGACGGGTAGAACTTGACTAGTGCTTATGATATGTTGACCATAGCCAAGGTCATAAGCAGCTAGGGGTAAAAACCACATTGAGAGTTTCAAGAGTTGAAATTTGCAATGAGATTGCACACCTTCTATATAATAGTTGGATCCTGATCCCACTGAGAGTAAGAGTTACTCCCAGGAGACTTTTGCATTTTACAATTAGCTAATCCAGTAGGTGTCTAGAAAGGTGTCAACGGGGTTATACATATGGGAAAATGAGGTTTATTTTAATTAGGTCCGTGCGAAAGCACGGTGAACCTCCTTCAAAGTATCGACACTGGCCTGGCTGACCGGTTAGCGAAACTAATGAATGTAATTAATCCTGGCTAGTTTTCTTTTTGAGGTTTTGAAGGAAAATTTGATAAGAACAGTGGGAGACATCGATTAGATAAAATAATAACCAATCCAAATCTTTGCAAGAGCATTTCGCCGAGTGTTTTCTTTTCTCTCTCCTAATGGCAGATACCAATGATGGGACTAAAGCCTATATTAGAGAAAAACAAACTGACAGGACCGAATTATAAAGAATGGCTGAAGAACTTGAACATTGCACTCACATATGATAAAGTATCATATGTCCTCACTGCCAAAGCCCCACCCATCCCAGGTCCTGAATCATCTATTTCGGATAAGGAGATCCGAAAAACATGGGATATTGATTGTGACACGGCCAAGTACCTCGCACTTGCTTCTATATACAATGTACATCAGAAGCAGCATGAGAAGATGGATGTTCAATCCATATTTTTTCATACAAAGGAGTTGTATGGAGAGTAATCTCAGGATTTACGCTACAAGGCATCTCGAAAGTTGTTTCAGACGCGGATGGCTTCTGGCACATCAGTAGGTGAACATGTCTTGAAGATGATTGGTCTTATAGAAGAACATGAGGAACTAGGATGGACCATGGATAACGAGCAATATACTGATATTGTTCTACAGTCTCTCCCCCCTGCCTTTGCTCCATTCATTGTGAACTTCAATATGAACAATTTGTAGAAATCACTGCCTGAACTTCTCAATATGTTGAGAAGTGCAGAGAGCACGCTTAAGACAGCAAAAACTCCCACTCTGCTTGCTGGGCCATCTTCCTTTTCCATCCCCAAAACCAAGACCAAGGGAAAGAAGAAGAAGAAACCCACCAAACCGAGAGATGGAATTGAAAAGGCGAAGGGGAAAGACAAATCCGGGGCTGCAGGAAGTGGAAAAGGAGAATTTTTTTCTGCCACAAGTCGGGACACTGGAAACGCAATTGTGCTCTGTATCTTGATGATCTCAAGAAGAAGAAGTATACTGATGCTTTCGCTTCAGGTGTGTTTGTAACTGAAAACTGTTTTTCTATAAACTCTGCATCTTGGCTATTAGATACCGGTTCCGGTTCTCACATCTGCAATTGTATGCAGGGATTGAGAAACAGTAAAGTTTTGAAGACTGGTGACCACACTCTTCGGGTCGGAAATGGTTCCAATGTACATGCTGTATCTGTAGGAGAGTATCATCTGGGGTTGCCTTCGGGATGTATTTTGGTTTTGAACCCCTGTTATTATGTACCTAGTATGCTATGTAAATAATATCCGTTTCTTTGTTAGACAATGAAGGATATCATTTTGTGTTGCAAAATAATGTTATGAACATTAACTTGAATCAACAGTTGATTGGGTATGGTACACTAAATAACGGTATTTATGTCCTAAACCAACACACAGTTTTCAATATACAACACACAAATAAAAGAATTTTCAGATATAAATGAAGCTTTTCTTTGGCATTGTAGACTTGGTCATATTAATGAAATGAGACTAAATAAGCTACATAAAGATGGATATTTAAATCCTTTTGAATATAAATATTATGCGACTTGTCAGTCCTGTATCAAAGGAAAAATGACCAAAACTCCATTTACCGGACATAGAGAAAGAGCTATAGAACTCTTAAGCCTCATACATAGTGATGTATACGGACCAATGTCTACACATGCTAGAGGCGGTTTTTCATACTTCATCACTTTTACTGATGATTTCTCAAGATTCGGACACGTGTTTTTATTGAAGCATAAATCTGAAGCTTTCGAGAAATTCAAGGAGTAGAAACTTGAAGTAGAAAAAAAAACAGGCTTGAGCATCAAGAAACTTCGATCGGATCGAGGTGGAGAGTATTTGAGTACAGAGTTTTTAGACTTCTTAAAAGAGAATGGGATTCTCTCTCAGCTCACTCCCTCTTACACACCACAGCACAATGATGTGTCAGAATGGAGGAATCGTACCCTATTAGATATGGTACGGTCCATGATGAGTGATACTGAGTTACCGCTTTCCTTTTGGGGACATGCATTGGAGACAGCCATGTATCTGTTGAACATGGTTCCAACCAAGACTGTATCTACCACTCCATATGAGATATGGTATGGAAAGAGACTATCTCTTAAAAGAGTTAGGATATGGGGTTGTCTGGCTTTTATCAAAAAGCAGAATCCAGACAAACTCGAGACACGATCGGTCATGTGTAAATTTGTGGGATATCCAAAATATTCATATGGATATCTATTCTACCATAAGGAGGAACAAAAGGTGTTTGTTTCTCAACATGCCACATTTTTAGAAAATGAAATTTTTACAAATAGTACTGATGGCAATGCGGTAGAACTAGAAGAAGTTCTAGAGACACAAATTATTCATGACGAATTGGTTGAAACTGATGTTACAGTAGAACTTCAAGAACTTCAGCCGCTTCGGAGATCTAGTAGAACTTCTCGCCCACTGGAGAGATACTATGGGTTTCTCATTGATGGTGATAGAGAAGATTGCATCATGGATGATGATGACCCTACTAGTTTTCAGCAAGCTATCACGAGTGGTGACTCAGTGAAGTGGTTGGATGCCATGAGATCCGAAATGGAGTCCATGTCCACCAACAAAGTAACTTTGGATGTTGCACCTCCTGGGATACAACCCGTAGGTTGCAAATGGATCTTTAAGAGAAAGATTGGTGTAGATGGACAGGTGGAGACCTATAAAGCAAGGCTTGTAGCGAAAGGTTTTCGTCAAAGACCAGGATTGGACTATGATGAAACTTTCTCTCCAGTGGCAATGCTTAAATCCATTCGGATCCTACTTGCTATTTCTCCTCACTACGATTATGAAATTTGGCAGATGGACGTAAAAACTGCATTTCTAAATGGTGATTTAGAAAAATGCGTTTTTTATGGATCAGCCAGAGGGCTTCATTGACAGTGGGAGCAGTGAAAAGGCATGTAGGCTGCTTAAATCCATTTATGATACAATCAAAGAGTTTGATTTTGTCAAAAATATAGACGAACCATGTATTTATAAGAAGATTGTAGGGAGTACTGTCACATTTCTCGTATTGTACGTGGATGACATTCTCTTGATAGGAAATGATATTCCTATGCTACAATCGGTCAAACTATTCTTATCACAAAGGTTCTCCATGAAGGACCTGGGTGATGCCTCTTGTATTTTGGGCATCAGGATCTATAGAGGTTATTGGGATTGTCCCAATCAAAGTACATTGACACCATCCTAAAAAGGTTTAGTATGGAAGATTCCAAGCGTGATGTCTTTCCCGCTTGCCATGGAATCACTCTCTCCAAGGACTTCTGTTCGAAGACCGATGAAGAGAGAGCTCGCATGAGCATTATACCCTACGCTTCAGCCGTAGGATCTATAATGTATGCGATGTTATGTACCCGCCCTAATGTAGGTTATGCACTAGCTGTAGTAAGCATGTATCAATCCAACCCAGGGGAGAAACATTGGATAGAAATGAAAAACATTCTTAAGTACTTGAGAAGGACTAAAGAATTGTTCTTGGTGTATGGTAATGGGGATCTCCAAATGGAGGCCTTTACCGATTCCAGCTTCCAAAGTGATAAGGATGATAGCAGATTTATCTCAGGGTTTGTATTTACCCTCAATGGAGGGGCGGTTAGTTGGAAAAGTTCCAAACAGGATACTGTTGCAAACTTGTTCATATTAGACTTTTGCATTTTTATATCGCCCATTCTTAATCACATTGCATATAAATAGGTGCTTTTGATCCATGTCTGCTAAATAGTTGCAGGTTACAGGTTCTCAGCTCTTTACAGTGAGATTCGTGAAAAGTCGCAACAAATGTGGGACTACGACCAATAACAGATGAATAGTGATCCGCATGATGCCGCATACCAGTTCAAGCGGAGTTCAAGGCAAAAGTCCACTGCTGAATATCTGGAAGAGAACAGAAGAGCTTTTGAGAAACCAAGTGTACCAAACAGATGATAAAAGCAACTGGTAGAAGACCTGAAAAGATGGACCCAAGATTCTACCATATGGCCGCGGAACCGCGGCCAAACAGGCACTTCTGCCGCGGTTCCGCGGCCGTGTAATGCACGTGTCGGTGGCAGTGTCGGTGCATTGACTCGGCTCTCTTGGAGTAGTTCTGTAATTTCGTGTATGGATTAGAATGTAAACCTAGGGTTTTCCTATCTATAAATAGGAGGGCTCAAAACCAAATAAAGTGTGCCTCTTTGAGGGTGCCTTTCTTAGGATGCATCTTTTTAATTTCTAGATCTAAAATTTTTAATTTCCCTTTGTAATGAATCGTTGAGAGGTCATCAATAAAGTAAGTCTTTTTCATTCTATCTCGCATTCTTTTTTTATCTGCAATTTATTACCTGCAAATTTTTATCTGTTCTTTTATTATCTGCAATTAGGTTATCAATAAAAATACAAAAAGAAAAACTTTGTTTTCCTTTCTTCCTAATGAGTGAGTAATTCCTCACTTGTTAGGGGTAGGATAGGGAATGTTTGAGAGAAGGAAATCTCTCTCACTCCTTTCTTTGTCCAAAAAATTTTAATTAAGGACTCTTTTTAAATCAACCATAATCCGCTCACTACGGCACCCTATCCCACATGATAGCGGTGATTCCCTAGTTAAACCGGTTGTGGTTGAATTAACCGGAGGTTAGGGTTAAGAGCCAAGAACGGACGGACAAGGACCAAAAGGAAGAAACTAAGTTTCTTCCCAGTCGTGCTAATCCCCGTTGTTGCCGATTACCCTAACACCTTTATTCACAACTAAGGCATTGAAAGAAGTGAGAAGATCCCTAATTTGAACTAACCTAATCCTAACCCTAGCAAGATTTTTACCAACTTATTCTCATTCATAGATCTTAAAACAAAACCACCAATTTTTTGGACTTAACTCGTTAAAACATAAAGAAAAGGACACCATCTCCCTGTGGATCGACCCGTACTCAACCGGCTAGCTACCAAGCAACACCATCTTGATTACGGTATTCTTAAATTTAAAACGCACGCAAAATCTCGAACAATCAAATGGCGCCGTTGCCGGGGAGACGGTAGTCTCTTTCTTTGTGTAATTTCGGGTTAATAAAAAAATTTAAAAAATTATAAAAATTTAAAAATTAAAAAAATAAAAATAAAATAAAACAATAATTATCTTGTTATTTTTGAAAGTTTTTGTGCAAGTGTGCAGGCTTGAAGCAAACTCTGTTACATATTTGGAGCAAATTTAGTGAACAAATCAATATTCAGAAGATCTAGACAGAAAGAGGAGAACCAACTCAGCACAGGGAAAAGGTCAGAAAATCCAAACTCACTGATCCGCCGCGGAACCGCGGCAGAAGTAAGGGTTTGACCGCGGAACCGTGGTCAAACGGTGACGTCAGCACCCAATTTTCTCTGTAAGTATTTCTTTTCCCCTCTCCTCTCCTCTGCACTCCACTGAAAAAAATTCCTACAAGTTTCTATGCACAGATTCTCTTTCCCCCTATCCAATAAATTGTTTTTGTACAGGATTCTTTGCGCTGCTAAAAAATAAAAAAATAAAAATAAAATTTGCAAGTGTTTTAGATTTTTGGTGTGTTACTGCTTTGCATAATTAATACGGACTTTTAAGGGGCTATAACACCAGTTCAGATTGGGTGGGGATTTCATCACCCTTCATAAGACCCCAAAAATCACTAAAAGCATACGCATCACCCTTGAGCTTAATTAAAAAAATATCTAGACTCAGCCAACTAAGGACTGTCGCGCTCATTAGGACAGAGGAAGGTTGTGGGCATTCAGTCGTTTATCTAAACCTGACTTTGTGGTGTTTAGGCTAGACAAGTGAGAAAGTTAATTTTAAAAGGCCCGTCTCACGGTGATTCGTGAGCGGAACCCTCCTTTCTTCATTTGTGCTTACCTAGCCACAATTGGCGGTGAAGAGGCGATTTGAGGGATATCTCACAACTTGTCACTTTGGAACAGTTAGGAGCAGTCTAGTTGACTTAGGAGACCATAGCTCTAGGTATGATTGTGCATGTTTTAACTGTGATTGTTTGAAATTTTGCCGTAAGTCCGTACACATTCTTGCAAAAAAATCTTTCTAAAAAAATACTTTCAAAAATTTCAAAACTCCAAAAACAAACAATTTAAAAAAAAATCACATTCTTTTTCTTCTCCTTTCTCTCATCATATCATGGGTACCCCACCTCGCAAAACTCTTGCCGAACTTTGGTATCCACAACCAGACATTACTTCTTACGGTTCTTGTTTTGGTCGACCCTTCCATGCCCAAAATTTCTTTGAAAGATCGAATAGACGCGTTTAGGACAACCAATTGGACTCCGCAATCCACCTTGTATCAACCATTTCAACCTTCACCACCTTCTTACGTTGATACTCCTTTTCGAGTCCTGTTGTAACTCCGAAACTCATGTCTATTGCTGAACATATCGAACAATCTCGTAACCGATCTTTCACTCCTTTCACCACTGTGAATTCTTTAGATCAACAATATCATTCAACTTCTTATCCGTATGTTGATCCTACCCCATTTCAACCATTCTATTCCTATCCATCATATCCAACTTTTGCACCTTCCCTGGACATGCTTCTACACAGCCATTTGGGAGTTTTCGGTATCCAAACAAATTTGAATCTTTTACTGAAACTTCTTCAAAACCCATGTCTAGTCTGGAACAGTTGTTGGAAGATTTTATGGTAGCGACAAGCCAACAGATGATGGATTTGAATGCGTCCATGGCCGCCCTTATATAACCTAGTGACCCGGTAGCTAGTTTCCAACTAGCTCCAAATTTTCTAATGTATGATGAAGCGGTAGGACAGGTTGAGAATTTGAGTAGTGTGAGTGAATTGTACACCCTTCCAAATCAAACCTACCTATCCCCGATTGAATCCCACAACTCCGGTTTTGAATGCTTATCAAGTGTTCCAAATGATTCACCAGTTGAAGATAAAACGTTTAATGAGTTGTGTGACTTTGTAGTGTTTGATTTGCCTGATTGTGAAGGGTCCCTTTCGAGTGAACCCACATCCAATCCTTTTGACCACTACACCTCCACTCTAGAACATGAATTAATTGATACCCATGCTTTTGTTGAGGTGTCTGAGAAAATTAATTTTCACTTGATTGAGGATATCGACGCTGGGAATATTTCGGATGATGAACCCACAGATTTGGATGAGTTTCTCTCTCCAATTCATCATTCCGAATCATTAACTGTTTTTCCAGAACTTCATATGCGTCTTGATTTTGATGAGAATTCCATGGATAAGCTAAATTTTGAGGAGAGTATTAAGAAAATTATTGAGGATGAAGCAGTTTTACTTGAGAAGTCGGATTTTCCAATTCATTCTATCCCTTTCATTGACTGCGCACACCCTCCTGAATCTTTAACCGATACCCTTCCTCAATCACTTACCTCCATCCTCGTTCCGATCTTGTAAGAAACCGTTACACTTTCATTTTCAATGTCTGGTTTCCCAAGTTCGACGTACCCATGTTTTCTCATGAATCTTGAGGGATTTGACCTCATTTCTCAGTGGGTTGATAGATTAGCACAATCGCTTTTTACACATCAGTCATTACAAATTGTGCTAATTTATATACTCCATTCCCACCCTCAAGTTCGTATTCCACTTCTTTCTCCCACTTTCTCTGGTTCTTCTTCTAATCTTCCTTTAATGATAGCGAGTGTTAATGAATCACAATCCGATATTTTGAGTTCGATAATTCTAGAAAAACAACTTGATTTAGACTCTTTTGAGAATAAGGTATATGAGCCTTACGAGTCTCCTATCTCCGTAATTTTTGAAAAATCAAGTGTGTGGAATTCTGGCGCGATACTTATTGACATTGAAACGCTCAATCGGAGCATCGATGAAAGTTTCGAAGATATTTTCGCCGACGAACTCGCATTTCTAAATGACACGGATTTTGTGATTAATCAACCTCCACCTGAAGAAGTCGAACCACCACCATTTCTTCTTATCCCATACAAGAATGTGACCATTCGTCCCATTCCCAATCATCCACATTCTCGTTCACCATTATTGTTTCGTCTCTACAAATCGAGACGTAAATCTTTTCTTTTACATCACTTATCTCTTCCCCACTTCTTCCTGACTCCATACAACATGTTCTTTCACCAACCACACCATTATAACGATAATTTTTTTGAATGGTTGGTGCTAATTTTTGGCTTGTGTAAGGACTTGTATAGCTTGATACTGTGTTTTTCTCCCCCTTAACTCTGAACTTTAACGCTTAAACAGTGGAAACACTATTTCACTTAAGTTTGGGGGGACCTTTTTGTGTATATATATTTTGTTTTCTTTTTCTGTTAATAATAATAATAATAAAAACAATAAAAAAAAACAAACAGTGGAGTGCCGACAATTTTGACCCTCTTGGTGTAGCCTGACAGTGAGGGCACTGTCAAGTTTAAGTTTGTGGGTGTGCTCGGTAAGCTTTTTTCCTTCGCATTCATGTATATATTTTTGCATTTGCATACTTATATTAAAACCCACAAAAATCGAATTTTTTTCCAAAAATATAAAAACTTTTTGTACATATTTGTTTGTATATTTAATTCCGTATCTTATTTTTCTGCATTGCATCTGTATAAAAAATATAAAAATATATATATAAAAAAATATTGAAAAATTTTAAAAATTAAAAAAAATTGAAAATTTCAATTTTGGCCATATTTGACTTAAGTTCAACATGATGGTTGACTAGTTAGGAAAAACTAGATCCTAAACTTAGTAAATTAAAAACCCTAAAAATAACCTTTCTTAAAATTTAACTGTAGAAAATATACGTCCTTGTAGTTTATTTAGAAATAGAAAAATTTTGAGTTCAGTTCTTGGGTTAAATCGAAATAAGGGAAGAGTATTGAAAGCTCTATTTGAAGTATAAGTCTGAAAACTAATTCTGAACCTTAAGTCCATTATGAAAATATATACCTTACTTTACGCACTCACACACATCTTGAAACTTGGGATAGTAGAGGATACCTTGAAATGCTCTTGTCTAAAATCCTTAGTATGAAAGAAAATAAAATAAAAGTATAAGTGGTGAATAAAGAGATAAAAAAAAATGAACACTGGTTTTGTAATTACTTAAGGCAGCATAAATAAAAAATATAGCGAGGGTGCTTTATCACCTAGTGCCTTAGACCAACTGATTTGAGAGTCACTGCTAAGCCTTAAGTATTGCAAGATGAGGAATTACGCCTAAATGCGCAAGCACATTTTGTAATCGGTCGTTTAGTACCTCAAGAAATATTAACGGTAGCATGAAGGATGTGTGAGCAATTTCATCTAAAATTCACCAACTAAAAGTATTTTGGAAGATGGACAAGAGTATGATAGCTTGAATTGAATTTCCAAGTGTAGGGGTGATAATTGCATACACGTAGGGGTATATAATTGAAGTTTGGAGGAGAGATAGGAATAAAAGATAAGGTTTATATCATCAGTAGAGATGATAAAAATTCCTGAGTTAAGATTGCACCTTAGAAGGAAAACTTAGGAGATGCTGAAAGCTTTATAAACTGACAAAATGTATATGATCTTAACTTAAATGAAAAGGAAGCGTGAAAAATACGGGTTGATGATTTCTAAGTTAAAAATAATAGAATTTCCTGCTAGAATACTAAATTGAAGAATTAAAGTAAACGGTCAAATTGATCCGATTTTGTGGTTAGTATCCGCTGAAAACTCTCAGGAGACAACACTCCTCCTACTATGGACACCTAGAGGTTTAACGGCTTGTTGCACGAGCTCAGTGCAATCGCGTTCCCTGCGAAAGTGAGATTAGGATTTTTCGTTAATAAAATTGGCTTTGCTCGGGACGAGCAAAAGATAAGTTTGGGGGTATTTGTTCATATCAGATTTTTGCATTTTTATATCGCCCATTCTTAATCACATTGCATATAAATAGGTGTTTTTGATCCATGTCTGCTAAATAGTTGCAGGTTACAGGTTCTCAGCTCTTTACAGTGAGATTCGTGAAAAGTCGCAATAAATGTGGGACTACGACCAATAACAGATGAATAGTGATCCACATGATACCGCATACCAGTTCAAGCGAAGTTCAAGGCAAAAGTCCACTGCTGAATATCTGGAAGAGAACAGAAGAGCTTTTGAGAAACCAAGTGTACCAAACAGATAATAAAAGCAACTGGTAGAAGACCTGAAAAGATGGACCCAAGATTCCACCATATGGCCGCGGAACCGCGGCCAAACAGGTACTTCTGCCGCGGTTCCGCGGCTGTGCAATGCACGTGTCGGTGGCAGTGTCGGTGCATTGACTCGGCTCTCTTGGGGTAGTTCTGTAATTTCGTGTATGGATTAGAATGTAAACCTAGGGTTTTCCTATCATAAATAGGAGGGCTAAAAGACAAATAAAGTGTGCCTCTTTGAGGGTGCCTTTCTTAGGATGCCTCTTTTTAATTTCTAGATCTAAAATTTTTAATTTCCCTTTGTAATGAATCGTTGAGAGGTCATCAATAAAGTAAGTCTTTTTCATTCTATCTCGCATTTTTTTATCTGCAATTTATTACCTGCAATTTTTTATCTGTTCTTTTATTATCTGCAATTAGGTTATCAATAAAAATACAAAAAGAAAAACTTTGTTTTCCTTTCTTCCTAATGAGTGAGTAATTCTTCACTTGTTAGGGGTAGGATAGGGAAGGTTTGAGAGAAGAAAATCTCTCTCACTCCTTTCTTTGCCCAAATAATTTTAACTAAGGACTCTTTTTAAATCAACCATAATCTGCTCACTACGGCACCTTATCCTACATGATAGCGGTGATTCCCTAGTTAGACCGGTTGTGGTTGAATTAACCGGAGGTTAGGGCTAAGAGCCAAGAACGGATGGACAAGGACCAAAAGGAAGAAACTAAGTTTCTTCCCAGTCGTGCTAATCCCCGTTGTTGCTGATTACCCTAACACCTTTATTCACAACTAAGGTATTGAAAGAAGTGAGAAGATCCCTATTGTGAACTAACCTAATCCTAATCCTAGCAAACTTTTTACCAACTTATTCTCATTCATAGATCTTAAAACAAAACCACCAATTTTTTGGACTTAACTCGTTAAAACATAAAGAAAAGGACACCATCTCCCTGTGGATCGACCCGTACTCAACCGGCTAGCTGTAGGGTTCCTAGGCACTCATACAAGGGTCTATAAGGCATCAATCATGCCCGATTTAAAATTTAGACGTGCCGAACAACCCAAAGCCGGGATCTTTGCTAGATAATTAGGGTTTAACATGCAAGTAAACATCTTTACAACTAAGAGCGAGGGATTACAACCTTTGTAGTCCGCTCCTTCGCTTCATAAGCTTCGAGTAGAAGTCCCTTCGCCGTGATCCACGATCTCCCGGACTCAAGAGAGGTTCCACAACCCGAATGATCCATGCTTGCTTGTAGTCTTCCTTTTCTCCGATAATCTACCTCGAAGTTCCTTTAACTCAAGCTCTTTCTCACTAATGAGGTGAACACCCTAATCTAATTGGCTAGATTAGATGAGGATGATTAAGTAGGATTTATGCTCTCTTTTATTATCAAATTCTCACTCTAATGCATCACAAAATGAAAACATAGAAAGCTTTTTCAAAGCTCAAGGAAGAAGAAGAAGAATATCAAATGAATAAATTCTTTTGTGATGAATAATGAAAAGATTATATGAGCACAAATGCAACCATGGTCAACTATGACAAGGCTAACCAATGTAGAGACTTAACTAGGGTTAAGGGTGTGGTTTGGGTCAAAGAAAATATCTCACAAAATATCCATCATAATATCTTTGCAAGAAACAAAAGAAAACCTTCTAGAAGGTTCATGAAAGAACTAACCCAAATCAAACCCTAACCATGTTTAATCTCCACTAATCATGTTGCATTAGTAATTATAACATGTCACAATATTATATATCACATATATAATATATTTTGTAACAAAAGAAAATAATACAATTAACATATATCGCATATATATCAATGTATTATCCGGTGAGAAAATGAATCAATAAAGCGAGCCAATTTTAGATAATGTAATGCAATATATCATATATATTATTATACATTAAATTATCGAATCAACACTTGATCCGACAATCCGGCTATATCGAATATAACCGACTAATATATCATGTACCGATTCATCGAATCAACACTTGATCCGATGACCCGGCTCATATCAAAATATCGCGAGAATATAATACGGTATCCCATATCGTATTATCCTCGGTCCTGCACATATCACATATGTGCTCCTACTCCGTTTTGCCTGAGTCAAGAAACCTCTGTGTAGGACTCTAAAGAATCGTCAATACGCCGGTAGCAGGTGATGATCATATCAAACACCCACAAGCTGCAAGCGGTCAGCTAAACGTAACAGCCACCCAGGTATTGAGCGATCAAAAGATCAACAAGCAAGCCTGTACATTCTCCTGTGAATCCAATCAGTAACACTCCCGTACAGTCCGGTCTCTTCGTCTGATATGTTGCATATCTAGTCTAGGGGTGGTATACGTCAGACCCCAGTAACCGATAAGTCGTATCGATGTGAGGCTCATAACAGGTCGAGAAACTACTGGTAACACTTACCAGTAAATCTCTATATCAGCCCTGGCCATGGACTTCCAGTTATAGCCAATCGAACACAGCACAACATCAACTCCCTATACCGGGAGAGACGAATCCCCTCCTATCGCTCATTGCCTCCATGTGATTCGGGACTGCACCAAAAAGCCACCGTTTTGCACGCCCTCTTGGACGTGGTAAGGTGGAAATCAAAGCACAGTGGGAATCACACAAGACTCTATGACGATCTCGAGTCTATAGACTACCCTGTACCAGTGTCACCGGAGAACTGCCATCTGACGTGAGGTATAATACCATCTGGGAGTTCTCGGCGAGTCCGTCCAGTGTACCCAGTCTCCACTGAGCACCCGTACACCATCCTTGATGTCAAACACCAATGGATATAGGATCATCCATCGCCCATCATATGGGTCAGGATGCGTATACGCTAGTATACTCTGGTGTATCGATGCCCTGTCTCGACACACCCTCGACTAGGAATAGTTATAGGATGTACTCATCGACTACCGTGGCCCTACTAGTATGATCTCATCATAGTCCCAGTAGTCGAGTACAGATCTTAAGGGCTTTATCAACATGTGAGAGTAAGACAGTAAACTAATACAAGTCAACATGTTAAGATAAAGTGAAACCAAATAGCATACTATCATGACGAGCAAGAAAGTCCTCTCTATATATATCCAAGCATCCATTATAATATACATCATATGTACAACAATGGCCTCTAGGGCATATACATAACTAACAATCTCCCACTTGCACTAAGGCCAGCTGCTGTAGTATCTCATACCTAGCATCCCGAATAATCTCTCAAACTGTATATGGGGAATGGCCTTCGTGAGTGGATCCGCAGTGTTGTCCTTCGTATCTACTCTCCTGACCTCGATCTCCCGGCGATTAACTATCTCCTTGATCAGGTGATACCGCCTCAGAATATGTCTGGACTTCTGATGGGACCTGGGTTCCTTGGCCAAAGCCACAGCTCTATTGTTATCGCAATACAGAGGTATTGGATGTTCAATGGATGGAACCACACCAAGTTCACTAATGAACTTCTTTATCCAGACAGCCTCTTTGGCAGCATCGTTGGCAGCGATGTATTCAGCCTCCATCGTCGAGTCTGCAACGGTATCATGTTTGAAACTCTTCCAACATACCGTCCCTCCATTGAGGGTAAAGACAAATCCCGAGTGCGACTTAGAGTCGTCCTTATCACTTTGGAAGCTGGAATCGGTAAAGGACTCCACCTGGAGTTCTCCCTTACCATACACCAAGAACATCTCCTTAGTCCTTCATAAGTACTTGAGAATGTTCTTCACAGCTGTCCAGTGACTCTCTCCAGGATCTGCTTGATACCGACTCACTACACTTAGCGAGTATGCTACATCGGGTCTCGTACATAGCATTGCATACATGATAGAGCCTACTGCCGAAGCATAGGGTATCCCTTGCATGCGAGCTCTCTCCAAATCAGTCTTGGGAGACATCTCTTTGGAGAGAGAGAGTCCAGAGATCGTGGGTTGGTTCCCACGCTTGGATTCTTCCATACTAAACCTCTTTAGTATGGTGTCAATCTACCTGGATTGGGACAATCCCAGTATCCGTTTAGATCTATCTCTATAGATCATAATTCCCAATATGCATGAGGCATCACCTAGATCTTTCATTGAGAATCTTTGTGATAAGAAGAGCTTGACAGAATGCAGCATAGGAACATCATTTCCTATCAAGAGTATGTCATCGACGTACAATACGAGGAAGACAACCTTACTCTCTACAACCTTCTTATAAATTCAAGGTTCATCTACGTTTTTGATGAAGTCAAACTCTTTGACTACAACATCAAAGCAGATGTTCCAACTCCGCGATGCTTTCTTTAACCCATAGATGGATTTAAGCAGTTTGCACACCTTTCCGCTGCTCCCACTATCTACGAAGCCCTCTGGCTGAGTCATGTACACGCACTCTTCTAAATCACCGTTTAGAAAGGAGGTCTTAACATCCATTTGCCAGATTTCGTAGTCATGGTATACAGCAATGGAAAGTAAGATCCGGATGGACTTAAGCATAGCCACTGGAGAAAAGGTTTCGTCATAATCCACACCTGGTCGTTGACGAAAACCCTTTGCAACAAGTCTAGCTTTGAAAGTCTCAACTTTTCCATCTACACCAATTTTCTTTTTAAAGATCCACTTGCTCCCAATGGGTTTTACCCCTTCAGGAGCATTTTCCAAAGTCCATACTTTGTTGGTGTACATGGATTCCATCTCAGATCGCATTGCATCCAGCCACTTCACAGAGTCATCACTCGTGATGGCCTGCTCGAAATTAGTCGGGTCATCATCTTCCATGATGCAATCCTCGCTTCCACCATCAATGAGAAAACCGTAGTATCTCTCAGGTGGATGAGAAACCCTGCTAGATCGGCGGAGAGGCTGGGGTTCGTCGGGTACTACTGAATCCTCTGATTCCAATAAATTATCAGTTGTAGTTTGCGGTGCTGGAACCTCTTCCAGCTCTACCTCATCGCCACTAATTTCTTTTGTAAGAAATTCCTTTTCTAAAAAAGTGGCATGTTGACCAACAAACACCTTTTGTTATTCACTGTGGTAGAATAGATATCCATATGAATTGCTTGGATATCCTATAAACTTACAAAGAACTGATCGTGCCTCGAGCTTGTCCGGATTTTGCTTTTTAACATAGGCCGGACAACCCCATATCTTAACTCTTTTAAGAGATAGTCTCTTCCCATTCCATATCTCATATGGAGTGGTAGGCATAGATTTGGTTAGAACTCTATTCAATAGGTATATGGCTGTCTACAGCACATACCCCCAGAAGGAAATAGGTAACTCAGCTGTACTCATCATAGAGCGCACCATATCTAATATCGTGCGATTCCTTCGCTCTGATACACCGTTGTGCTGTGGTGTATAAGGAGGAGTAAGCTGAGAGAGAATCCCATTCTCTTTTAGATAGTCTAGGAACTCATTGCTTAAGTATTCTCCTCCTCGATCAGATCGAAGAATCTTAATACTTTTGCCCGTTTGGTTCTCTACTTCGTGCTTATATTCTCTGAATTTCTCAAAAGCTTCAGACTTGTGTCTTATCAAGAAGACATGTCCGTATCTTGAGAGATCGTTAGTGAATGTAATGAAGTAGGAAGAACCGTTCCTGGCATGTATAGACATGGGTCCGCATACATCACTATGTACCAGTCCTAAGAGTTCCGTAACTCTTTCTCCGTGTCCACTAAACGGAGTTTTGGTCATTTTTCCTTTGAGACATGAATGGCAAGTATCATAAGATGATAATTCGAACGGATTCAAATATCCATCCTTATGTAACTTAGCTAGTCGTGTCGCATTGATATGACCAAGTTTACAATGCCATAAGTAGGATTCGTTCATTTCTGAACTTTTCCTCTTTTGTGTGTTTTGTATATTAAGGACTGTATTTTGATTGAGAATGAATATGCCATTATGTAATGAGCCTGATGCAATAAACTTTTGATTTAGGAAGATATTCATAACATTATCCTGTATTACAAAATTATATCCTTCTTTACTTAATAAAGAAACTGATATAATGTTGCACATCATGTTCGGTATATAATAGCACTCATTCAGAATCAGTGTATTACTACTTGGTAATACAAGGTGATATTCGCCAACTGCTTTGGCTGTAATACTTGCACCATTCCCTACTTGTACGGAATGATCACCTTTTCCCAGTTCTCTACCTTTACATAGCCCACGTAACAATTTACATATGTGGGATCCCGATCCGGTATCTAATACCCAGGACGAGGGTGAACTGAGAAACAGTTCTCAATAACTAACACACCCGAAGAAGGTGCATCAACATGCTTGTTCTTCGTTTGGGCGGCGTGAGAATCCAGATTTTCTCCTGTTTCCTGTTCAGTCTTATAACTCTTATAAGAAAGAACGGGACCAACGTTCCCCTGCTCAGTATAATAAGTGGGTTCAGTCAATACATCCATATTATTATCTTGATTAAGTCCTGACATGGTCGCTACCTGGAGAGAGAGAGAAGGAAACACTTTAGCGTATGCTCTTGCAAGATTAGATTGGTTGTTATCTTATCTAATCAGAATGTCTCCCACTATTTTTATCAAATCTTCCTTCAAACCCTAAAAGGTAAGATTAGCCGGGATTAATTACACCTTATAATTTTGTCGATCTTTCAGCCAGATCAGTGTCAGTACTTGAGGGAGGTTCCCCGTGCTTTCACACGGACCTAATTAAAATAAACCTCGTTTTCCCAGAGGCATAACCCCGTTAACACCTTTCTAGACACCTACTTGATCGGCTAATTGTCCTGTGTAAAATTCTCTCAGGAGTAACTCTTACTCGTAGTGGGTATCAGGATCCATCTATCTCATAGAAGGTATGCAATCTCATTGCAAATTTCAACACTTGAAATTCCCGATAATGCTTTTGTCCCTCGCAACTCATGACCTTGGCTAAGGTCAACAAATCATAAGTGCTAGCCAAGTTCAACCCGTCATTTCCCGATTGAATTAAACCCACCCGTACGACCCTTGGCTAAGGTCAACAAAGTCGTACGACTATCCTAATTCAATCACATCTCATGTTTTAGCAGATAAATACTAATTAGCTACCGTACACCACGCCTTGGCTAAGGTCAACAAACGCAGCACGAATATTAACTAGTCTCTATCTGAAATGACGGAGGGTTACGCAGGTTTTTCAAAAAACCATGAGCGTAATGAACTTGATATCGTTGTAGAAACAAGTGATTTTGAAAAAGGAGTGTTTTTGAGGCTTTTCCAGTTTCGCTAAAGAGGTCACTCCCGGTGAAGGGATCTCGGCTCTTTCCCCATCGAATAAGGTGCGGGGTATATCATATATACCGCGGTGCAAAGCAAGAACTATTTAAGCTGTCAAAAACTAAACCGTGAGTTTGTAGCATCTGCCAGTTTTGCTAAAGAGGTCACTCCCGGTGAAGGGATCTCGGCTCTTTCCTCATCGAATAAGGTGCATGGTATATCATATATACCGCGGTGCAAAGGAAGAACTATTTAAGCTGTCAAAAACTAAACCGTGAGTTTGTAGCATCTGCCAGTTTTGCTAAAGAGGCCACTCCCGGTGAAGGGATCTCGGCTCTTTCCTCATCGAATAAGGTGCAGAGTATATCATATATACCGCTATGCAAAGCAAAACTGTAGCTACCCTTTTTATAAAGTTTTGATTTTACAACATCTTTTAGGTTTCTTTTCTTTTTATTAATCTCATCAATATATCCCATCAGCTTATGCTTCCTAAGCATCACAGAAGAAACGAAAGCAGTAATATTTATATATCAGCATATATATATATAGTATAAGCACTCGTCTCAGGCAGTAATATGATCTCATCACAGAACATTGCAGCAGAAGAACATATATGAAATATTGGATATACTAGGATTTCCGTGTTTTAATACGAGCCTGTATAAAACACGGATTCCATGGTTGCGATGAATAGCCAAACCCACATCCCTAGACCCCTACGAGAGCGGCAAGCAACACTGCCAATTCTAGGGTTAGGAGACCCGGTCTCGACTCCTCGAGATGGCCTCCCACTGGACCCTAGAACCCGGTTACTTGTGCTCCCCTCCTTGCGTCTACCTAATGCGGAAAAGTAAATAATATACACTGGTGACATCAACCTCATCCCGGAAGTGCCCCAATAAAAGAATATTACATACAAATGAATTTTACATGAATGAAAATAAAAACTCTCATCTCACATAAACCCCCGGCTATTCAGAACACGACGATCCAATATAACATATCACAGCAACACATAATATCTCATATTATCAACGTAAGTAAGTATGCATACACCGATCGTCGTTGATGTATAGCAACGAAAACCGGCAATACAACTACATACTACACTTACGGTCACAGAAAAGAAAGTGTAAAACTACAACATTTGGAATCCACAATCACTTTAGACATCATAAATCCGAAATATCACATACTTCGCATTTCATGCCTAACTAAATGAATTCCACATATTGTATTACATTCCATATAAATAGACAATATTAAACTTTCCGATCGAATAATCAAATACCCAAAATTTCCCAAATGGCTCAACACTTGAGCGGAGTTTAAAAGCATCCATCATATGCCACAGTACCAATGGTCCAGCCGTAGAAGGGTCAAGCCAACGCCTCACATGTGGCACGCCGTACTGCCCCAAACCCTAAGGTTTAGAGGTGGTTCAGACGGTCACATAATCGAGTTAAAGTTTGTGTTCTTCTAGAGGGTCCACCACGTTACTTGCACGTTTTTTCGAAAGATTTAAACTCTAGAAAAATTCAACATTTGAAAGTTTTTTGTGCCGGGAAAAAGTGAGTTAATGATATCCGTTTGAACATTTTAACAGTTTCTAAATTATCCGGAAAACCGAACGAAATTAAACTTTCCGATCGAATCAACGAATTCAAAATAATCCCCAGAACACTCAACACTTGAGTCAGATTAAAAATACCCAGAAATATGCAAGAACAGCTACGGATATTACTGTGCAAATATCTGTCCCCAATTCACTGTTCTGGCCGCGGAACCGCCGCGACAAGTAGGTTCTTGCCGTGGTTCCGCGGCTCTATGAGAGCTTTGGGGGCTCATATTTCATGGTTACCCTTAAAATTCCCTGCTGATTTTTTTGAGTATTTTTAATGCAGAAAAAATCACATTTTTTCAAAATTTCCAGAGAGGGGGTCATGTTCGATGTTTTGGGGTTCGATCGGAGTTTTAACTTCGTATACACGTTGCCTAATGCTCTAGCTAGGCTCTGATACCACTGTAGGGTTCCTAGGCACTTGTTTACCCTGATCAGAGCAAAGCTCTGTTCAAATTCTGAGGCGGGAGATGAAGCAACGCTTCATCTTCCCCCAATCAGAGCGAAGCTCTGTTTTGAAAATTTAAACTTTAATAAATGAAGCAACGCTTCGAATCCTCTGCGCTGCGTGCAACGCGCCACGTGTCAGGCGCAGATGCATCAGCGCAGCGCCCAAGGCAGCGCACCCAATCAGAGCAAAGCTCTATTTTAAGCAAAATTAAAGGAAGAAACGCTTCAGTTGCGCAAGCACTGCGCTGCGCGACACGTGTCAGCGCAGATGCGCTCGCGCGGCTGCGCTGCGTTTTGCGCTGCGCGACACGTGTCAGCGCAGATGCGCTAGCGCGGCTGCGCTGCACTTTGCGCTGCGCGACACGTGTCAGCTCAGCTGCGCTAGCGCGGCTGCGCTGCGCTGTGCGCTGCGCGACACGTGTCACGCGCTGAGGCATTTGCGCCAAACAAAATAAATATTTTAAAGAAATCTTTCTGTTCTTGTTAAAACAAGAAGATTTTCTTCTGTAAAACAGAAGCCCTTGGAACAAAGATCCAACGGTGGGGAAAATTCCCCAAATCACTCAAAGAAAGATCTCTTTAACAAATTTAACTAATTTATGGGCACTATAAAAAGGACCCCAAGCCTCAATTCAAAGGCATCAACATTTTCTTTAAAAAAAGTCAAGAGCTTCAAACAAAGAGAGAACTCTGAGAAAATTCCAAAGAAAAAGGTAAAAACCTTCACGAGAGAGAAGAAATCTCTTTTAATAAATCATTGATCTAAAAACCAGATCAATGATCTTCACATAATAAACAGTGCTTTGCACTTCTTATGAACCACTGGTTCTTTAAAACAAGAAAACAAAAAAAAAAATAGTGCTTTTCACTTTTATGAACCTCTGGTTCTTGAAACAAAAAGAAAAACTTATTTTTCTTTGATCTAAATTAGATCAAGAAATCAAATAGTACTTTGCACTTCTGTTCTTGAATCTAAAAGATTCTTGGTGCTTTACACTTCCAAACTGCGCTGTTGCGCTCTTGGGAAAGCGCCACGTGTCAGCATCTGAATCACTTGCGCTATGAGCTTTGAGATAGAGCTTTGCTCTCTGTGATTGGCGCAACTTACCAAGGCGCGCCACGTGTCAACAGCGCAAGCGCAGCGCACTGCGCTTGCATGACACGTGTCGTCATCACAAGCGCTTGCGCTTTCTGATTGGCGCAAAGCGCCTGAAAATGGAATGCATTTTCTGAAGGGCCAGGCCCAATTAAAAGACCAAACAGGCCTAATTAAATTGATGCTCTGCATCATTTATAAATGGGCAAAGCCCAAACTAAATAATAAAAATGCTATGCAGATGCCTTGCAGAGCCCAAAATAAATTGATGCTCTGCATCTTTTATAGGCAGAGCCCAAACAAAAGAATAGAAAATAATGCAATGCATTATTTAAAAATGGGCCAAGCCCTAACACAGGTCTAACAGACCAAAAAAAAATAAAAGGCGTTGAATACTTTTCAACTGGACTTAGCCCAATCATGGCCGTAAGTCCTCAAATTAAACTGACTGAGCGAGATTGCTCCTTTAAATCAATTTATATCCGGTTCGAGGGTACATCTCCGAGCTCCTCTGACACCTCTCGTTGTAATCCTTCAACGACGTCAGAGAGGCGACGGGTCCCAACGACCACACATGAATATGGACCGAAACGTCCCTAAACTAATATTGGACCGAAACGTCCCTAAACTAATATTGGACCGAGACGTCCCTAAACTAACATTGGACCGAAATGTCCTTAAACTAATGATGGACCATCACGTCCCTAAACTGGCGATGGACCGAAACGTCCTTAAACTAATGATGGACCACCACGTCCCTAAACTGGAATGCGGACCACCACGTCTCTAAACTGGAGCATGGACCGCAACGTCCCTAAACTACCTATGGACCACTATGTCCCTAAACTGGAACAATAGAGCCTCCAAATGCTCTTTTGCCAGATCTAAACGGTCCTGTTTAACTTGATCTTAGCCCCAAACACGGCTAACGTATCCTTAAACACTCAAATGAACGATAAAACTCCAAATCAACCTTGGTTCAAGAGTACATCTTGAACTCCTCTGACATCCGCCGTTGTAATCCTTCAACGAAGTCAGAGAGGTGACGAGTCCTGAAGGCCATATATTAAATGAATCACAACGTTAAGTTGATCTTAGTCTCAAACAGGACTAACGTATCCTTAACGAACGTTTAAGTTGATCTTAGCCGCAATACGGCTAACGTATCCTTAAACTAAAAACACCAAACCCAAATCTAAGTAAATACGGATTTGGACTAATCCACGTCCTACGGGCGACGGCATTACTCAGTCTCCGTATACAATCCACGGGCAACCACAAACAAAACAAACACACACGACACGAAGTGAAATTCTGGAGAAGGAGAAAGTGGCTGCCGCGATGCGGTAGCGTAATTAACTGCAGGGGCTTGCGCCTGCAGGGAAGAGCGTCCCCACAATCAAAAACCCCTCAAGAGAGGGGGAATCTGACGAAGTCTGCTACATCGGCCGCATCCGTCTAAACCTCCGATACACGGTGCCATAAATCAACTTGGCATCTTCGGAGAGGTGGATGGATAAAACCAAATAGCATCTGCCCCGAATCTCAGGCAAGACGTTCAGTCTCGGCCGTCTTTCGGAGGGGAACAGCACTCATACAAGGGTCTATAAGGCATCAACCATGCCCGATTTAAAATTTAGACGTGCCGAACAACCTAAAGCCGGGATCTTTGCTAGATAATTAAGGTTTAACATGCAAGTAAATATCTTTACAACTAAGAACGAGGGATTAAAACCTTTGTAGTCCGCTCCTTCGCTTCATAAGCTCCGAGTAGAAGTCCCTTCGCCGCGATCCATGATCTCCCGGACTCAAGAGAGGTTCCACAACCCGAATGATCCATACTTGCTTGTAGTCTTCCTTTTCTCCGATGATCTACCTCGAAGTTCCTTTAACTCAAGCTCTTTCTCACTAATGAGGTGAACACCCTAATCTAATTGGCTAGATTAGATGAGGATGATTAAGTAGGATTTATGCTCTCTTTTATTATCAAATTCTCACTCTAATTCATCACAAAATGAAAACCTAGAAAGCTTTTTCAAAGCTCAAGGAAGAAGAAGAAGAATATCAAATGAATAAATCCTTTTGTGATGAATAATGAAAAGATTATATGATCACAAATGCAACCATGGTCAACTATGACAAGGCTAACCAATGTAGAGACTTAACTAGGGTTAAGGGTGTGGTTTGGGTCAAAGAAAATATCTCACAAAATATTCATCATAATATCTTTGCAAGAAACAAAAGAAAACCTTCTAGAAGGTTCATGAAAGAACTAACCCAAATCAAACCCTAACCATGTTTAATCTCCACTAATCATGTTGCATTAGTAATTATAATATGTTACAATATTATATATCACATATATAATATATTTTGTAACAAAAGAAAATAATACAATTAACATATATCGCATATATATCAATGTATTATCCGGTGAGAAAATGAATCAATAAAGCGAGCCAATATTAGATAATGTAATGCAATATATCATATATATTATTATACATTAAATTATCGAATCAACACTTGATCCGACAATCCGGCTATATCGAATATAACCGACTAATATATCATGTACCGATTCATCGAATCAACACTTGATCCGATGACCCGGCTCATATCAAAATATCGCGAGAATATAATACGGTATCCCATATCGTATTATCCTCGGTCCTGCACATATCACATATGTGCTCCTACTCCGTTTTGCCTGAGTCAAGAAACCTCTGTGTAGGACTCTAAAGAATCGTCAATACGCCGGTAGCAGGTGATGATCATATCAAACACCCACAAGCTGCAAGCGGCCAGCTAAACGTAACAGCCACCCAGGTATTGAGCGATCAGAAGATCAACAAGCAAGCATGTACATTCTCCTGTGAATCCAATCAGTAACACTCCCATACAGTCCAGTCTCTTCGTCTGATATGTTGCATATCTAGTCTAGGGGTGGTATACGTCAGACCCCAGTAACCGAGAAGTCGTATCGATGTGAGGCTCATAACAGGTCGAGAAACTACTGGTAACATTTACTAGTAAATCTCTATATCAGCCCTGGCCATGGACTTCCAATTATAGCCAATCGAACACAGCACAACATCAACTCCCTATACCGGGAGAGACGAATCCCCTCCTATCGCTCATTGCCTCCATGTGATTCGGGACTGCACCAAAAAGCCACCGTTTTGCACGCCCTCTTGGACGTGGTAAGGTGGAAATCAAAGTACAGTGGGAATCACACAAGACTCTATGACGATCTCGAGTCTATAGACTACCCTGTACCAGTGTCACCGGAGAACTGCCATCTGACGTGAGGTATAATACCATCTGGGAGTTCTCGGCGAGTCCGTCCAGTGTGCCCAGTCTCCACTGAGCACCCGTACACCATCCTTGATGTCAAACACCGATGGATATGGGATCATCCATCGCCCATCATATGGGTCAGGATGCGTATACGCTAGTCTACTCTGGTGTATCGATGCCCTGTCTCGACACACCCTCGACTAGGAACAGTTATAGGATATACTTATCGACTACCGTGGCCCCACTAGTATGATCTCATCATAGTCCCAGTAGTCGAGTACAGATCCTAAGGGCTTATCAACATGTGAGAGTAAGACAGTAAACTAATACAAGTCAACATGTTAAGATAAAGTGAAACCAAATAGCATACTATCATGACGAGCAAGAAAGTCCTCTCTATATATATCCAAGCATCCATTATAATATACATCATATGTACAACAATGGCCTCTAGAGCATATACATAACTAACACTAGCTACCAAGCGACACCGTCTTGATTGCGGTATTCTTAAATTTAAAACGCACGCAAAATCTCAAACAATCAAGACTCCACGATGGAAGCTGAGTATATTGCTACAAATGGTGCTGTCAAGAAATCCGTTTGGATGAGAAAGTTCATCGCGAAACTAGGAGTAGTTCCAACCATTATTGATCCAATACCATTGTATTGTGATAATAATGGGGCTATGGCGTTGGCTAAAGAACCCAGGTCCCATCAGAAGTCCAGACACATCCTGAGGCGATATCATTTGATCCAGGAGATAGTAGATTGCCATGAGATCGAGATTCGGAGAGTAGATACAAAGAATAACACCGCAGATCCACTCACCAAGGCCCTTCCACGGCCGCAACATGAGCGACTTTTTGAGATATTGGGTATGAGATACGCCAATAATTGGTCTTAGTGCAAATGGGAGATTGTTGGATACATGTATGCCCTAGAGGCCATTATATGTATAGTGGATGCTTGACATGTATATATATACAGATGACTTTCTTGCTCGACATGATCGTATGCTATCTGGTTGTAATTTATGTTAACTTATTTACTTGATTATATTATACTGTTCATTTCATACATGTTGATAAAGCCCTTAGGATATTTGCTTGACTACTGGGATTATGATGCAGATCATACTAGTGGGACACGTGTAGTTTATAAGCATATCCTTGAAACATTCCTAGTCGTAGGTGTATCGAGACGGGGCATCAATATTCCAGAGTAGACTAGCATATACCATTCTTGTCCCATATGATGGGCGATGGATGATCCCATATCCATCTGGTGTGGTGACACCAAAGATTGTATACGGGTGCTCAGTGGAGACTGGGTACACTGAACGGACTCGCCGAGAACTCCTATGTAGTATTATATCTATCGTCGGAGTTTAGGTGACACTGGTACAGGTTAGTCTGTAGACCCGAGATCGTCATAGAGTCTTGTGTGTCCTCCCACTGTACTTTGATCTCCATCCTACCATGGCTCTACTGAGTCGTGCAAACAGGTGGATTTTGGGTATAGTCCCGAGGCACATGGAGGCAATGAGCGATAGGAGGGGTTTCGTCTCTCCCAGTATTGGGGGTTGATGTTGCGCTATGCTCGATTGGCTATAACAGGAAGTCCCTGGCCATGCTGAGATTTACTGATAAGTGTTATCAGTAGTTTCTCGATCTGTTATGAGCCATACATCGGCATGACTTATTGAGTTACTGGGGTCGACGATACCATCCCTAAACTCGATATGCAACATATCTGACAAAGAGAGCAGACTGTATGGTAAGTGTTGCCAGTTGGCTCGACGGGAGTTTTGACAGGTTCGCTTGTTTTTCTTCTGATCGCTCAATACCCGGGTGGCCGTTACGTTTAGCTGACCGCTTGCGGCTTATGGGTGATTAATATGATCATCACCTACTGCCGGCGTATTGACGAGTCTTTGAGTCCCACACAGAAGTTTCCTAGCTCAGGCAAAACGATGTGGTGTGCATATGAGATATGCGCGGGAGCTCGATTAACTGCGTGCATGTGATACCGTATTTTAATCAGGCGTTTTATATTGGTCGGGTCATATGTGATATGACCGGTTTATTAAATCAAGTGTTGATTTAATATTGACTTTTAGCTCATTTACATAAACCTTTTTTTTATGTATGCATTGATTTATGTACATGTTGATATGCATGCATACATGAGTGTCATAGTTGTTGATACAATGAAGGTGGCAATGCAAGACTCACATGGAATAAATATACATATATATTTATTATTGAGAAAAGAAAAAGGAAATTGATTCATGGTTAATTGTTTCTACACTCTTCTCACTTGACCATTACTTTAACCATGAGTTTAATTTCCTTAGTTGCTTTAAACTCAATGATAAAAATATCTAGTTATTTATTGACCATGGTTTGATGAGAGTGTGACTCTCATATATATTATTTTCTTTTCTCCTTTTATTTTGAGATTATCACAATATTGAGCTCAAGCTTTGCCATCTTCATCTTCTTCTTCTCTCATGCTCTCTTGAGTTTTCTAGTGAGTGAGATAAAGAAAAAGAAAGGGTTTTGAAGTGAGAACACAAAAGACATTATCATTCTATACTACTTTAGCCCATTAGTGTGGGTTGTTGGCTCCACTTCATCAAAGATAAAGTGAAGCAAGGAGCTTTGAGCAAAGGAACTCTGGGTGGATCGTCATGGACTTGAAAGGAGCTTAAGCAAGCCGGTTCAAACTCTAGGAGATCCAAGGAGTCACTAAAGGAGGTCTACAAAGTTTTTTTTACTTATCTCTTAGTGTAGATTACCTCTTGTATGTGATACTTGTTTCTTGTTACCCTAAATTTTTAGTCCGATTCATGGTTAGTTTGCTTAGCACCTCCTAAAAAATTTAATAGTGGTATGAGTGATGCTTCCAAACCCAAGTTATGGTGCTAAGGAAACCCAACACATGATTGGATTAATATCTGCTTACTACGGCAAGTGCAGAAGCAACATCTAAATTTTGTACAAGATATTGCATGATTGACTCAATTTCCTAAGAAAATGATATGCCATTCATGCCAGTCCATCTCCTCATCAGCCTAGAAGACATCTCTTTAAAGAGGATGACTCCATTACATGCGGGTACGCCACCACGCTAGGACTCATCCATTCTAAAATACTTTTAGAATGCTGTCTAAGTACCCGGATCGGGACACTTCCTAAATCTAGATCTAAAACCATAGATCTAGTTATCAGAATCTTTGATTTATTAACCATATCCTATGTGGAGAGACACCTGTGACAACCAAAGTTCGACCGATTATAATATAGGAATATCACTTCCTATTAGGAGTATGTCATCCAAATTCCAGGAAATTACTCGCTACATCCTTCTTACTAGGTTCATCTGTTATTATGATGAAGTCAATCATCTTGACTGTCACATCAAAACAGATGATCCATCTCTGCTATGCATGCTTTAGTCCGCGAATAGACATAAACAACTTGCACACCTTCCGCTGCTCCCACCGACTACGATAACCCTCTGGCAGACTCATATACACGTTCACTTCTAAATTCTCATTTAGAAAGACATTATAGTCATTCTCTTACCAGATATTATAGTCTTGAATAGTAACAGTGGCAAGTCATATCCTTATGGACTTCAGCATAGACACTGAAGTAGAAGTCTCACCACAATCCACAATGGGTATTTGATGAGAATCTTTACAACAAGTCTAGCCTTATTAGGTTAATACCTTTCCACTTGCACAGATCTCGAAAGATCTACTTGCTCTTAATGGGTTTTACCCCTTTAGGAGCACCCAGAAAAGTTAAAAATCCATAATTTGCTGAAGTGCGTGGAGTCCAACTTGGATATAAAACATCTGGTCACCTGGTAGTTACCACTTCCTATGACCTGCTGACAACTAGTAAGGCCATCATCACACTGATGCTGACATCCCTGTCATCGTCTAGAGAAAACCGAAGTATCTCTCAGGCGGCTGAGATCACCTACTAAATCTGCGGAGTGGCTAATGGTTTGTTAAGTCCAATTGAATCTCCAGGTTCTACTAAATTTTTAGTAACCGCTTGTGGTTCTGGAATCACTTTCAATTCTGCCATACTCCCACTAGTTTTTTTTGCAAAAAAAATCTTTTTATAAAAAGGTGGCGAGTTAAGAACAATATAAATATTGATCTTGAAAATGGTAGAAACAAAACCCTGTCGAATGCTTGGGATAATCCACAAACTACCATTACTGAAGCGTACCTTGAGTTTGTCCAGATTCTTCTTTTAAACAGAAACCAGATAACTCTATATTTTAACAATCTCAAGATAAGCAACCAATTTATGTCCATATAAAATCAAAGGCACTAATTTAGATGGAACCAGATTCAAATGTCATGCAGCTGTTTCCAGTGCATATCACCTAAATGGAAAAAGGCCAATTCATCATTACTCATCAAGGAGCGCACCCACAGATGAGTAATCTATGAGAGAAGCAAGTTCTCAATGTTACTACAATGGAATACCAAGCATAAGTATCTACATCTTCGATCACTTCGAAAAATCCTGAGACTTCCAACATTTGGTTCTCTACTTTATTCTTATACTTATAAACTTCTCAAAATCTTTTGACCTTGCATTTTAACGAATGCGTGTATAAAATCAGAGAACTCACGGTAAACCGAAAGAAGTAAGAATACCAACCCCTTGTCCCGAAGGACACCGAACAACATACATTTTCATGTATAAGTCCTAAGAGTATACCAACTCAAATTCCGTTTGTTGTAAGTTGAAAACTGTATTTTAGTTAAGAATGTCTTACACTGTTATTAAATGCACCTTATTTTTTCCTCAACTGATAAAGGTAAATGTTTAGAACACAATTTTAAAAATTTAAATCTCACTTTATAAAATAAAAATACAGATATTCAATTTTAAAAATTGATACACAACAACGATTATTCAAAACCAAATATTTGCCGTAAGGCAAACCCAGGCGATTTAATCCAATATCACTAATTGTTACGAATTTCGATATTAAGGATCAAATCGTCAATTTCCCAATATTCTACTCCCACTCAACATCTGTAACACCATACAGATGTAAGATCCAAATACGGTACATACATACCCTGGAGTCGGAATTAATTGGGAAAACAGTTCTCAGCAACAACTGCACATAAAAACTGAAATAAGAAAATGTTTCTAGGGGTGTCCGGCTATTCCTAGTAATGCCCCTTTCGCTATCCAGATTCATGACAGTAGCCGCAATTTCCTTTGCCCTCACTTCAATCTCTTTATATATCTCTATATCTTACCTTCTGTACACCACACTCACGCTAACTGATTTTCTTCTTTCCTTACCTTTCGGCACCGGCCTAAGATGTGGAAGAAGACTATCCAATAAGCTTAATAGGTGTACTCTCCTAATACAAGGAGCTCTCGCAACCTGAGAGAAGGTAAAGGGAAGAGACAACCAAATAATACAATCCAAATTCTCCAGAACCAGTGGCCATCCTTGACTGAAATAATTTCTTCGAGTTCGTATGTAACTATACGATGGCCTTTCCAAGCAATATGGATTATCGTAGTGATACAGAGTGTTCTGGAGCAATGCAAAGGTAAAGTAGGAGTACTAGGGAAATATGAGAATTTGTCGTGAATCATGACAATCTAAAATCAAAGTGTGTAAGAAGGTTCGGTTAACTTGGTTAATGAGTTTTAGTTTAAGGTAAATCATGGGTCACTGTGACCAGAGAGAGAGAAAAGAAACACTCAGTGTGCACTCTATCAAGATTAGATTGGTTATCACTTTATCTAATCAGGATGGCTCCCACTGTTTCCTCGAATTCTCCTTCAAACCCTTAAAGGAGAACTAGTCGAGATCATCTACATCTTACAAGTTCGCTAATCGTTCAGCCTGGCCAGTGTTGGTACTCCGAGAGAGGCCCCCCATGCTTTCGCACGGACCCAATTAAATAACCCCATTTCCACAGAGGCGTAACCTCGTTAACACTTTCTAGACACCTAATAAGTTAGCTAGTTGTGAAGTGAAAATCTCTCGAAGAGTAATACCTACTCATCAGTGGGAATCGGGATCCAACTATCATTGTGTGATAATTTTGACGGAAGCCGACCAAAATTACCACACTCCAGAAAGTATTCGCAAACTTGGTAAATTTCCCTTATATTGAAATTCCCGATATGGTTTTTGCCTCTGGCGTCTTATGACCTTGACGAGGTCAACAAACCATAATTTGCTAGTAAATTTCAATCCGTCATTATCCTCGATTAATCTAAACCCACCCGTATGAGCCCTTGATGAGGTCAACAAGGCTGTACAACTGTCTTAGCTAATCGCATTACTATACAACAGAAAACACTACATAACTACCGAACACTACGCCTTGACGAGTGTTTACCGCCGAAAACAGAGACGAACTGGGTTAGAATGTCTTTCCTGAATTTGGGGGCAGATTCTATTTAGAACATATCCTCCCACCTCTCTAAAGATGCCAAGTTGATTTATGGTACCGTATATCGGAGGTTTGGACAGATGCAACCGATGTAGCGTGACTTATTAAATTCCAACTCTTTGAGGGGTTTTTGATTATGGGGGCACTCTTCTCTACAGGCGCAAGCCCCTGCAGTTAATTACTCTATCGCGTTGCGATAAACCTGCTCCAGTAGGTCACTTCGTGTCGTGTTATGTTGTTTATTTTGGGGTTTCCCGTGGCTTGTATATGGAAACTAGTTTATGTCGTCGCCCGTAGGGCGTGGATTAGTCCAAATCCGTTTATATTAGATTTGAGTTTGAACCTAGATCATATGTTCCATCAGTTCAGGAGTTTAAGGATCGTTAATCTTGTTTTAAATTAAGATCGACCTAAATATATAAACATATTTGGGCTAAGGATACGTTAGTCTCATATAAGACTAAAATCAACTTAGACATACAGTTATGGACCATTAATCTTATTAAAATCCATTTAAGGAGCATGTAGGCTCAGCTACCATTAGCAATATTGGCTCAAGGAGTTTAAAACTTCAGAGACTTGGCTAATTTTGGACCTCAGTATTGGGCTTTTATATTACCAAGCAGTGTTAAGCCCTTAGTCATTTAGACTATGGGTATAATATCAAAATTGTGCATTACCGCTGACGTGAATGTCACGTGGGTCGCTAAGGCTTTGGCACTCATATGGGTATCACGTGAGATGCTCGGGTTGGGCGTTGCCATATTAGTGCTAAGCATTTTGTCATTTAGAACTATGGATATAATATCCAAATTATGCTCTGGCGCTCAGGCTTGGGCATTGCCCTATCGGTGCTTAGCACTTTTTGTATATAGCGCTCACGTGGGTATCATGTGAGACACTGAGGGTTTGGTGCTCACGCGAGTATAATATGGGGCCGGTAAAGCTTGGGCGTTGCCCTATTAGTGTTGCTTACGTAGATATCACGTGAGAGCATCCTTTTGTTTAGCTTCTTTCCTGGTGCTCACGTGCTTTTCACGTGATATTTTTATTTTTGGATGACTTTTCCTGGAGCGCTCACGTGGATATCATGTGAGTCTTTATTTTCTAGGTTTTCATGTACCTTTCACGTGAGACTCCACCATATTCATGTCGAGACCAACTTGAAGAGCTAAGTTCTTCTTTTCTCTCCTTTTTTTGTGAGAACTAAGTTCTTCATTTTTTTAATATGGGAACTAAGTTCCTTGAAGGGTTAAACCCTGTCTAAACATGTCTTCAAAGAAATCAAATTCCTGGAATGTAAGTTCCATATCATTCTTCCATGTTCTTCTCTCATGTTTATATGGGGGTGATAAAACAACATAGTTTTCTCTTAGATCTTGATTCCGAAGAACAAAATCTTCCCGATGAGAATTAAATTCTCAACTTATTGGAGAGTTATCTTGTGGATCTCAGATCCAGGGAATTTTTAGAGGGTTAAACTCTTATATATATATATATATATATATATATATATATATAGGTAAACGAGATGTTTTGATCGCTCTACTTTCTTTACCTAGAGTTTTTGAAGGAGGAAGATGATCTTTCTTAGAAAAGAGAATTAAATTCTTTATTGTAGCTTTTTATCATCTTATGGAGTTGATTCTCTATATGAGACTTGAAGTCTCGAGTCCTTTATATAGGGGAGGAAAAACTATCAATTAGTTTGAGAAAATCTCCCATTGAGAGATATCAATTGATTTAATTGATCTCAAAGATCACTCGGGGAATTTTTTCCACCGTTGGATTAAGATCTGGGGAATTTTATTTAACAGAAAATATTTTATGTTCGTTTTAACAAGGTTAGAAAAATATTTTCCTAACAATGAATTCAATTTTATTTTCTGATTTGGTTAGTGATATTATAATCACCGTTAGATTTTGAATCCAAGGGCTCTTTGTTTAACAGAGAAGATCTTTCTAGTTTTAGAAAGACCAGGAAGAAATATTTCCCAAATAGAACTTAGTTCTAAATATAATTTAATTCTATCTGAAACTAGCGCTTCAAACTGATGCGCTCACGTGTTTTTCACGTGAGCACTCACGTATTTGATACGTTAGCCATGTATGGGTTTTTAGTTTGTCTGGATTCAATGCTCACATTCTTTGCATGTGAGAGCTCACGTGTTCAACACGTGGTAGCCTGTTTGGGTTTTGTTTATCTGTATTTAGCGCTCACATGCTTTGCATGTGAGTGCTCACGTGTTCAACACTTGGGAGCCCGATCATAGGACTCTATGACGCGGTCTATCCTCTGTGGTCAGTTGTCTTAATCCTCCCTGAATCCGGCGGTCACATACTTTGTATGTGAGCGCTCACGTGCTTTGCACGTGGGAGGGTTTCGTTTCACCTCTTTCTTTTAGTCAGAGTTTAGGAGTCGTTCTATCTAACACCATACGCAACATTTTCTATGCCAAGACTTGAATGCTTCTTTTTATCATTTGAAGAAATGTTCATTTTCTCCTACACTTTCATATAGGAAGAACCATAGAGAAAGAATCATGGTTTGCGATCGTGTGCATGCTCCTCGACAGTCATGGGAGGTGCCTATCGGGGATATTATTCCTCGTTTTGCTGCACGTCTGGTGAATCCCGCTCTTACATATGCTCAGTGTGACATGGTGATACACGAGCTCATGATTCACAGGGGATATCCTCTTCCTGTCGGCTCTATCTGGCTTCGCATGATTTTCCTTACCATTCTTGATGACATTCCTTCTCACCCGGCGGAGATGACTTTGGAAATACTCGACACAGCGAAGAACAAAGTTGACTGCTTTCAAGAGGCCGGTCTAATCACGAAGTCCCTAAGGGACTACTCCGTCCACTTGATGAGTCAGATACGGGCTCGGCGGGCCGTCATGTTTGTTTTTGTCGACGAGCATAGCAATGATCGATAGGGAGCGACTTTCCATGAGAATCACCATTTCGATATGGTAGAGAAGGCCGAGAGGGAGTTAGAGAATTTTGTATACTATTTTTTAATCCCTGTAGTCCTAATCCTATATTTGGTGATCTCTTCCCTATAGAATAAGATGTTTATTTAAATGCATTTTTTTTATCATTGATTGATGAACATTTCACCTCCAACAAATGTCCTTCCAGTGATTGCTCATTTAAACATATGCACACTTTGCATGTGCGTATGTATGTGCATATCTTATTTAAGAATTTCTGCCAAGTGCAAGCGTTAAGGATCCTTCCATTAAGTGCGCATATATATCAGTGTGTATGCGTTTGAAGTCATTCTTCCATCAAGTGCGCACATATAGATAAGTGAGCACTTAAACATGTACGAACAATGAGGTCAACAAATGCAGTACGAATACTAAGCAATACTAATCTGAAATGACGGAGGGCTACAACTGGTTTTTGGTGAAAAACCTTTAACCTAATGAACTTGATATCGTTGAAGGAATTCGAGTGGTTTTGAAATGGAGTGGTTTAGGCCCCGCTTTTAAAACTAGTCGCATATACTTTTTCTTAAGAGTGAACTCCTCGTGAAGGGATTAAGCCTCTTTCCTCATAGCATGAGGTGCAGGATATTAACCGAATACCTCTATGCAAAGCAAAAGAATACAACTATTGTTTTGAAGAAAACCGAGTTGTTTAAAAAATTGGTTCCGACAATATCAAATAGGTTTGTTTTCCTTGTATTAAAGATATAATGCAGTCCCATCAAAACAAGTTTCTAAGCCACACCAGAAACAACCAAAATAGCATACTTTTATATACCATCCGTGTTTGCCACGGGGTCCCGATCAAGCTCTTGAATTCAGTAATGATTTAGTACCAGGAGCACAACTGGTGATCAAAGCACCTTATAGATTAAGTCTGGAAGGTTTGAAGGAAGTTCGAACACAGTTGGACGAATTATTGGCGAAAGGATGGATTCGTCCCAGCACTTCAAGTTGGGGAGCACATGTACTACTTGTGAAGAAGAAGGAAGTTTCATACAGAATGTACATCGATTATAGAGCTTTGAACGAAATCACTATAAAGAACAAGTACCCACTCCCACGCATCGATGGTTTATTCGATCAGCTAAATGGATCTTGTGTGTTCTCTAAATTGGATCTTCGTTCAGGTTATCATCAAGTGAAGGTCAAGAAAGCTGATATTCACAAAACAGCTTTCAGAACTCGCTATGGACATTACAAATTTCTAGTGATGCCATTTGGAGTGACCAATACACCAGCAATATTCATGAACCTAATGAATCAAGTTTTCCGGGAGTACTTAGACAGGTTTGTTATCATCTTCATCGATGATATCCTGGTGTATTCTAAGAGTCGGAAAGAGCATGCAGAGCACCTACGAATTGTCCTGGAAACTCTTCGACAACATAAGCTCTATGCCAAGTACAGCAAGTGCGAGTTTTGGCTAAAGCAAGTTGGTTTTCTTGGACATATCGTATCAGGAGAAGGAATTTTTGCGGATCCAGCAAAAGTTTCAGCAGTTAGCGAATGGCCTACACCAATGTGAGTGAAAGACATTCGAAGTTTCTTGGGTTTAGCTGGATATTACAGAAAGTTCATTGAAGGCTTTTCAAAGATAGCAACACCCCTGACCAAGCTCACACGTAAAGATGAGGAATTTGTGTGGTCAGAAGCATGCGAACAAGCTTTCGTAGAACTCAAGTTAAGGTTGACATCAGCACCTATTCTCGTAATACCGGATCAATCTGGAGGATTCGAAGTGCATTGTGATGCATCCGGTAAGGGATTAGGATGTGTTCTACATCAGCACGGTAAGGTTGTGGCTTATGCTTCAAGACAACTGAAGACTCATGAGCGCAATTATCCGACGCATGATCTGGAGTTGGCAGCCGTCATCTTTGCTCTCAAGATTTGGCGCCATTATCTACTTGATGAACGAGTGAACATCTACACAGATCATAAAAGTCTGAAGTACGTGTTTACTCAGAAGGAGTTGAATTGTTAGTTATATGTATGCCCTAAAGGCCATTACTGTACATACGATGTATATTGTAGTGGATGCTGGGGCGTATATAGGGAGGACTTTCTTGCTTGACATGATAGTATGCTATCTGGTTGTACTTTATCTTAACATGTACTCTGATTGTCTCTAATACATGTTGATAAAGCCCTTAGGATATGTACTCGACTACTGGGACTATGATGAGATCATACTAGTGGGGCCACGGTAGTCGACCAGTACATCCTATAACTGTTCCTAGTCGAAGGTGTATCGAGACAGGGCATCGATGCACCAGAGTAGACTAGCGTATATGCATCTTGACCCATATGATGGGCGATGGATGATCCCATATCCATTGGTGTTTGACATCAGAGATGATATATGGGTGCTCAGTGGAGACTGGGTACACTGGACGAACTCACCGAGAACTCCCAGATGGTATTATACCTTACGTCAGATGGCAGTTCTCTGGTAACACTGGTACAGGTTAATCTGTAGACCCGAGATCGTCATAGAGTCTTGTGTGATTCCCACTGTGCTTTGATTTCCACCTTACCACGTCCAAGAGGGCGTGCAAAACGGTGGTTTTTGGGTACAGTCCCGATTCACATGGAGACAATGAGCGATAGGAGGGGATTCGTCTCTCTCGGTATATGGAGTTGATGTTGTGCTGTGTTCGATTGGCTATAACCGGAAATCCCTGGCCAGGGTTGCTGAGATTTACTGGTAAGTGTTACCATTAGTTTCTTGAACCGTTATAGACCTCATATCGACACGACTTATCGAGCTACTGGGGTCTGACGTTTACCACCCCTAGGCGAGATATGCGACATATCAGACGACGAGACCGGACTGTACGGGAGTGTTACTGATTGGATTCACAGGAGTACTAGCGGGTTTGCTTGTTGATCTTCTGATCGCTCAATACCCGGGTGGCCGTTACGTTTAGCACACCGCTTGCGGCTTGTGGGTGTTTGATATGATCATCACCTACTGCCGGCGTATTGACGAGTCTTTAGAGTCCTACACAGGGGTTTCCTGGCTCAAGCGAAACGAGATAGGAGCGCATATAAGATATGTGCGGGACCGAGAATAATACCAGTATGTGATATTGTATTCTATTCTCGCGATTTGTATCATTGGACGGTTATATGAGATATAGCCGGGTTACCGAATCAAGTGTTGATTCGGTACATTGATACACTTGATATTAGTCGGTTATATGCGATATGACCGGATCATTAAATCAAGTATCGATTTAATGATTTAATGTATAATTATATATTTGATATATTACTTTACATTAACTAGTATTTGTTCACTTAAGATTGATTTTCTCACTTGATGTGCACAAGTTGTATATGTGATATATGTATGTGCACTAGTTTGTATCATGATTGATGATACATGCAAACTTGGGTATGTGTATGATTTACACCATTGTTTAGGTTAATGGTTAGGGTTTTATTTATTTATTTTGCTAAAAATAAAATGGTGGCTTTCTTTGTTTTATGCTTCAAGCTTCATGAAGCTTCTTAGCATCTTTGAAAAAGTCTTAACCATTTTGTTTTATGCTTTGACCTAACCATTACCTAAAATATGGTTTGCTCTCTACATGAGTTAACTTACCCATGGTTGCATTATGATAAGTCTTCACTTGAATTTTCTATTTTTTTGATTATTCATTTTCTTTCCTTCTTCTTCTTCTTCTTCTTCAAGAAGTGAAGAAACCTTTCTTGAAAATTCTCAAGTGATGAAATCAAGTGAGAAATCCAAATCCAAAGTGAACCCACTTCCTATTTCTTCATCCTCTACCACTTGCCATGTTGTATAGGGTGTTTTCTTCACAAGGTTCATGACCAAGTGAAGATGGAGCTTGAGTTTGAGTCGCCTCGACGTAGATCATCTTCGGCACCGAAGTCAACGACCTAGCCCGCTCATTTCTCCGACGAAACCATCGCTAGAGTCCGGGATCCCGATGATCGCAGCGGAGGGATGTCAACACGGAGCTAAAGAAGTGGAGGACCGGATTTACAAAGGTTGTAATCCCTTTCACTTGTAGTTAAAGTAGTTAACTTGCATGCTTTCGCCTTACCTCTAGTTAACGATCTTGCATTAGGGTTGTTAGGAACATTGAAATATTTGATTTTGGCATGGTTGATGCCTTATGGAACCTCTTGAGTGTGCCTTGGAACCCTACAGTGGTATCAGAGCTTAGCTAGAGCCTTAGGCGAAGTGTAGACGATGTTAGAAATCCGATCGAACCCCGAAACCCTAAACTTGACCCCTCTCTGTACATTTTCTGAAATTGTGGATTTTTGTGAATTAAAAATGCTCAGAAAATAGAGCAGGAAATTCTAAGGAATACTGCAGAAAACGACAACCTAGGGCTACAGTGGTGCCGCGGAACCGCCGCTCTACCTTACTTGTTGCGGCGGTTCCGCGGCCGTATGTAATGACTAGGCACTTCTTTTTCTGCAGTTATATCCGTAGGTGATTCCTGTTTCTTCTGCGAATTTTTAATCTGTATTCTACAGTTGTTTTTTCTGGGTAGTATTGGGGACTCGGTGTTTCGATCGAAAAGTTTAACTTCGTCCATGTGTTTTTCCGGGTAAATTTAGAACATGTTAAAAAGTTCGACCGGATATAAATACCCACTTTTCCGCTGCCGGAGAATTTCCAAGTGTTGGATTTTTCCGTAGTTTAAGAACGTCTAAGTAGTGCAAGTAACGCGATGGACCCTCTAGAAGACAACAAACCTTAACTCGATTATGTGACCGTCTTGAACTGCCCTTTTGAACCTTAGGGTTTGGGGCAGTACGGCGTGCCACATGTGAGACGTTGGCTTGACCCTTCTACCGTTGGTACTGTGGCATGAAGTGCATGTTTTTAAACTTATTTCATGTGTGGAGCTTTTCGGGAAAACTTGGGTGTTTGATTGTTCGATCGGAAAGTTTAACATTTTCTATTTATCTGGAATGTGATACAATATTTGGAATTCATAAGTAGTTATAAGATAACTGAATGAATGTTATAAATCTAGCAGTTTAGTCTCACTTGATCGGTTGCCACGGGATTTTGATGTGATCAAAAGTCCGTCGCAATCACGTAGCGTACGCGGATACTCGCCGGGTAAACTTAATAGACAGCCACACCCCATAGCCCCGACCAAGTGACTGTAGGAGAACCCCGTCGTCGAAAGCATCCGTTCGGGTGCTCACGGCAGCGGTGTTCCTCCTTGGTGCACTTCGTCGACGGCATCGGGGGTGCGGCCACCTACTAAAGTTTGCGACGAGCATTCGATCAGGATGTCGGGAATCCTGTTGAATTGCCCGACTTGATATTGAAAAGAGTTTTCGATAATGAGACTAAAATGCGGGATTTATAATTGTTAGGCATGCGATGTCTAAGGAATTCATTTGATTAGGCATGCGATGTCTAAAGAGGTTGCGGATTCCAACTGTTGTAGTTCTACACTTTCTTTTCTGCGACCGTAAGTGTAATATGCGATATCGCCGGTTTCGTTGCTATATGTCAACGACAATTGGGATGCGTATATTTACTTACGTTGATGACATGTGATGTTATGTGTTGCTGGATATGTTATATTGGATCGTCGTGTTTGAATAGCCTGGGGGTTTTATGTGAGATGAGTGTTTTTCATTTTCATTCATGTAAAATTCATTTGTATGTAATATTCTTTTATTGGGGCACTTCCGAGCTGAGGATGATGTCACCATTTGTATATTATTTACTTTTCCGCACTAGGATAGACCCAAGGTGGAGAGCACAAGTAACCGGGTTCTGGAGTCCAGTGGGAGTCCAACTCGAGGAGTCGAGTCCGGGTCTCCTAACTCTAGAATTGGTAGGGTTGCTTGCCGCTCTCGTAGGGGTCTAGGGGTGTGGGTTTGGCTATTCATCGCGACCGTGGAATCCGTGTTTTATAGAGGCTCAAAATAAAACACGGACGTCCTAGTATATCCATTGTTTCATATGTTTCTTCTGCTGCGATATCTGTGATGTGATCATTTGATGTTCTGTGATAGATACTGTATATAGTATATATGATATATTATATAGACGTTACTTATGTTTTACACCCGCGCTAGCCTTGCCCCGCTCTGCCGTTAGTTACCTAACCTAACGGTGCACGAGGGGACATCGAGGCGAATGCGGATGGCATAAGTGTACGTCGTATTTATCTGTGATGTTTAGGTTACTTAAATGATGGGACTTCATTAATATGATTAAAGAAAATAAAAGAAATCTAAAGATGTTGTGGAATCGAATTTTCAAAAACAGGTAGCTACAGTTCTTGCTTTGCATCGCGGTGTTCCTTGTAGAACATCCTGCACCTTATTCGATGAGAAAAGGGCCGAGATCCCTTCACCGGGAGTGACCCCTTTAGCAATAACTGGCAGATGCTACACACTCGGTTTGTCTTTTGATAGCTTCTATAGTTTCTGCTTTGCACAGTGATATATATAATATATCCCGCACCTCATTCGACGAGGAAAGGGCCGACGATCCCTTCACCAGGAGTGACCCCTTTAGCAAAACTAGAAAAGCCTAAAAAACACTCCATTTTAAAATCATTTGATTCTACAACGATATCAAGTTCATTACGCTCATGGTTTTCTTAAAAACCTGTGCAGCCCTTCGTCATTTCAGATAAGTACTAGTTAGTATTCGTGCTGCGGTAGTTTGGCCTCCGTCAAGGCGTAGTGTATGGTAGCTAACTAATGCTTATCTGCTAGCATACGATGCGATTGGATTAGGGTATTCGTACGACGTAGTTTGGCCTCCGTCAAGGGTCGTGCGAATGGGTTTAATTCAATCAGGAAATGACGGGTTGAACTTGACTAGCGGACTATGGGTAGTTTGGCCTCCGTCAAGGTCATAGGACGCTAGGGGCAAAATATTATCGGGAATTTCAAGTGTTGAAATTTGCAATGAGATTGCATACCTTCTATGAGATAGTTAGATCCCGATACCCGCTGCGAGTAAGAGTTACTCCTGGGAGAGTTTTACACATTACAATTAGCCGATCAAGTAGGTGTCTAGAAAGGTGTTAACGAGGTTACGCCTCTGGGAAAACGAGGTTTACTTTAATTAGGTTCGTGCGAAAGCACGGGGGACCTCCCTCAAAGTACCGACACTGTCCTGGATGAAAGATTGGCGAACTTGTAGCGTGTAATTAATCCCGGCTAGTCTTTCCTTTTAGGGTTTGAAGGAAGATTTGATTAAAACAGTGGGAGACATCCTGATTAGATATATTAGATAACCAATTTAATCTTGCAAGAGCATACGCTGAGTGTTTTCTTCTCTCTCTCTCTCCTGGTAGCGACCATATCACGCCATAATCAAGATAATAAAACTGATGTATTGACCGATCCTGCTTGTTATACTGAGCCGGGGAACGTTGGTCTTGCTCCAACTTATAATTGTTATGAGACAGAACAAGAAATTAGGGAATACCAGATTTCCCGTGCCGCCCAAACGAAGAAAGTCCATGCTGATGCATCATCTTCGGGTGTGTTCATTACAGAGAACTGTTTCTCAGTATTCTTTACGTCCTGGGTATGTGATACCAGATCAGGATCCCGCATATGTAATCTGTTACATGGGCTACAGACAGGTAGAGAACTGAGGACGGGTGATATGTTTCATGAAACAGAAAACGGTGCAAGTGTTGCAGCCAAGTCTGTTGGTCACTATCACCCTGTATTACCAGAATACATTGATTCTGAACAAATGTTATTAGATACCGAACCTGATATACAACATCATATCAGTCTCTTTATTACTAAAGAAAGGATATAATTTTGTATTGTTGGATAATGTTTCGAACATTTCCTATATCAAGAGTTGATCGGTTCAGGCACGTTATCTAAAAGCATTGACGTTCTAAATCAAACTACAGTTCTTAGTATACAGAACACACACAAGAGGAAGAGTTCAGAAATGAACGAATCCTTCTTGAGGCATTATAGACTAGGTCATATCAATGTGACCCGACTAGCTGAAGTTACATTTAGATGCATATTTAAATTAGTTTGAATTTACATCTTATGAAACTTGCCGGTCATGTCACAAAGATAAAATGATCATAGCTCTGTTTATTGGAAACAGAGAAAGAGTTAGTGAACTCTTGGGATGATACATGTTGATGTATGAAAGTCCCCTGTCTACAAATGCCAAGACTGGTTCTTTGTACTTCATTACATTCTCTGATGATCTCTCAAGATTCAGTCATATATTCCTGTTGAAACGTAAGTCCGAAACTTTTGAGATATTCACAGAATATAAATTAGAAGTAGAGAACCAAAATACGGGTATAAGTATTATGTCCTTTGATGTGATCAGGGAGGAGAATACTTAAGCACGGAAATCCTGGACTATTCTAAAGGAGAATGAGATTCTCGCTCAGCATTAGTCCTCCGTATACACCATAGCACGATGGTATATCGGGGCGGAGCAATAGCACCCTATGTGATATGGTGTGCTCTATGATGAGTACTACTGAGTTTCCTATTTCCTTTTGGGAGTTATGCACTTGAGAAGTTGCATACCTATTGAATAAGGTTCAAATCAAATCAGTTGCCTACCACTTCATATGTGATATAGAATGGGAAGAGCCCATATCTTAAGTATGTTAAGATTTGGGGTTGTCCGGCTTATGTCTAAAAGCAAAATCCGGACAAGCTCGAGGCAAGGTCTGTAATGTAGAACTGGAAAGGTTCCAGCTATACAAACTACATCAGATGATTTGATAGAACCAAAGGATTCAATAGTAACCAACGAACCTCAGCCTCTCCGCCGATCTAGTAGGGTTCCTCACCCACCCGAGAGATATTTCGGTTTCTCTATGACAGTGGGAGCGAGGATTACATCATGAGATGATGACCCAACTAGTTTCGAGCTGACCATCAGGAGTAAGACTCTATAAGAATGGCTGGATGCTTAGTGATCTGAGATGGAATCCTTATACACCAACAAAGTATGGACTTTGGTTGCTTTATCTGTAGGGTTGAATCCCCATCAGGAGCAAGTATATCTTGAGAAGATTACTTGGTGTACATGGAAAAGTTAAAACTTTCAAAGCTAGACTTGTTAAAGGTTTGCATCATTAACCAGGTATGGATTATGGTGAAACCTTTTCTATGTGGCTATGCTTAAGTCCATCCAGATCCTACTTGCCACGGCTACATACCATGACCACGATATCTGGTGGTTGGGTGTCATGACAGCTTTTCTAAAATGATGTTTTAGAAGAGAGCGTCTATAAGTACACAGCCAGAGGGCTTCGTAGACAGTGGGAGCAGCGGAAACGTGTGCAAGATGCTTTATAGGATAAAGCAGGCATCGCGGAGTTGGAACATCTGTTTTGATGTGGTAGTCAAAGAGTTTGACTTCATCAAAATGGTAGATGAACCTTGTATATACAAAAAGGTAGTAGGGAGTATGGTGATGATCCTCGTAGAGTACGTGGATGACATACTCTTGATAGGGAAGGAGTTTCCTATGCTACGCTCCGTCAATCTCCGCTTATCACAAGGATTCTCCATATAGGATCAGAGTGATACCTTCTAAATCCTAAGTTATGATCTATGAGATAGATCTAATTGGATGTTAGGATTCTCACTAGTTGTAGTGAGAAGGTATCAATCGATGCTGGGGAGAATCACTGGAAAGGTTCCAGGGTGATAAGGATGACTGAATGTCAGTCGCAGGCATTGTCTTTACCCTCAGTGGAGGGACGGTATGTTGGAAGTGTTCCAAGCTAGATACCGTGACTTACTAGACGATTAAAGGCAAGATACATCGTTGCCAAGGATGCTACCAAAGAGGCAGTCTGTATATATATATATATATATAAGTTCATGAGATGAACTTCGTTCCTACCATTGTGTGACAATGGAGTTGTGGTTTTAGCCAAGGAACTACCGTCCCATCAGAAATCCAGATATAATTCTTAGGCAGTATCACCTGATCATGGAGATGGTTGATCTCCAGGCAGATCGAGGTTAGGAGAGCAGACGTAGAGGACAACAGCGCGGATCCACTCACAACGGCCTTTTCCCTAGTAGAGACTTTTATGGGATGGTTGAGTATGAGATACTTCAACCACAGCTAATTGTTGGGTATGTGATACCACAACAGATGGCCCTAGTGCAAGTGGGAGATTGTTAGTTATATGTATGCCCTAGAGGCCATTACTGTAAATACGATGTATATTGTAGTGGATGCTGGGACGTATATAGGGAGGACTTTCTTGCTCGACATGATAGTATGCTATCTGGTTGTACTTTATCTTAACATGTACTCTGATTGTCTCTAATACATGTTGATAAAGCCCTTAGGATATGTACTCGACTACTGGGACTATGATGAGATCATACTAGTGGGGCCACGGTAGTCGACGAGTACATCCTATAACTGTTCCTAGTCGAGGGTGTATCGAGACAGGGCATCGATGCACCAGAGTAGACTAGCGTATATGCATCTTGACCCATATGATGGGCGATGGATGATCCCATATCCATTGGTGTTTGACATCAGAGATGATATACGGGTGCTCAGTGGAGACTGGGTACACTGGACGGACTCGCCGAGAACTCCCAGATGGTATTATACCTTACGTCAGATGGCAGTTCTCTGGTGACACTGGTACAGGTTAGTCTATAGACCCGAGATCGTCATAGAGTCTTGTGTGATTCCCACTGTGCTTTGATTTCCACCTTACCATGTCCAAGAGGGCGTGCAAAATGGTGGTTTTTGGGTACAGTCCCAATTCATATGGAGGAAATGAGCGATAGGAGGAGATTCGTCTCTCCCGGTATAGGGAGTTGATGTTGTGCTTTGTTCGATTGGCTATAACCGGAAATCCTTGGCCAGGGTTGCTGAGATTTACTGGTAAGTGTTACCAGTAGTTTCTTGAACTGTTATAGACCTCATATCGACACGACTTATCGAGCTACTGGGGTCTGACGTTTACCACCCTTAGGCGAGATATACGACATATCAGACGACGAGACCAGACTGTACGGGAGTGTTACTGATTGGATTCGCAGGAGTACTAGCGGGCTTGCTTGTTGATCTTCTGATCGCTCAATACCGGGGTGGCCATTACGTTTAGCACACCGCTTGCGGCTTGTGGGTGTTTGATATGATCATCACCTACTGCCGGCGTATTGACGAGTCTTTAGAGTCCTACACAGGGGTTTCCTGGCTCAAGCGAAACGAGATAGGAGCGCATATGAGATATGTGCGGGACCGAAAATAATACCAGTATATGATACCATATTCTATTCTCGCGATTTGTATCATTGGACGGTTATATGAGATATAGCCGGGTTACCGAATCAAGTGTTGATTCGATACATTGATACACTTGATATTAGTCGGTTATATGCGATATGACCGGATCATTAAATCAAGTATCGATTTAATGATTTAATGTATAATTATATATTTGATATATTACTTTACATTAACTAGTATTTGTTCACTTAAGATTGATTTTCTCACTTGATGTGCACAAGTTGTATATGTGATATATGTATGTGCACTGGTTTGTATCATGATTGATGATACATGCAAACTTGGGTATGTGTATGATTTACACCATTGTTTTGGTTAATGGTTAGGGTTTTATTTATTTATTTTGCTAAAAATAAAATGGTGGCTTTCTTTGTTTTATGCTTCAAGCTTCATGAAGCTTCTTAGCATCTTTGAAAAAGTCTTAACCATTTTGTTTTATGCTTTGACCTAACCATTACCTAAACTATGGTTTGCTCTCTACATGAGTTAACTTACCCATGGTTGCATTATGATAAGTCTTCACTTGAATTTTCTATTTTTTTTGATTATTCATTTTCTTTCCTTCTTCTTCTTCTTCTTCTTCAAGAAGTGAAGAAACCTTTCTTGAAAATTCTCAAGTGATGAAATCAAGTGAGAAATCCAAATCCAAAGTGAACCCACTTCCTATTTCTTCATCCTCTACCACTTGCCATGTTGTATAGGGTGTTTTCTTCACAAGGTTCATGACCAAGTGAAGATGGAGCTTGAGTTTGAGTCGCCTCGACGTAGATCATCTTCGGCACCGAAGTCAACGACCTAGCCCGCTCATTTCTCCGATGAAACCATCGCTAGAGTCCGGGATCCCGATGATTGCAGCGGAGGGACGTCAACACGGAGCTTGAGAAGTGGAGGACCGGATTTACAAAGGTTGTAATCCCTTTCACTTGTAGTTAAAGTAGTTAACTTGCATGTTTTCGCCTTACCTCTAGTTAACGATCTTGCATTAGGGTTGTTAGGCACATGGAAAAATTTAATTTTGGCATGGTTGATGCCTTATGGAACCTCTTGAGTGTGATTAGGAACCCTACAGTTGAATATGCGGCAGAGAAGATGGTTAGAACTCATGGCGGACTTTGACATCAACTTGCAATATCACCCAGGGAAGGTGAACGTAGTACCTGATACTCTTAGTCGCCAACCATTAGCAATGAATCTCACCGCTCAGTGGAAGCTTCAACAAGACTTGAATCAGATGGAGATTGAAGTAGTCATGCCAGGTAACGCTTCAAGTTTGATGAATTTACAAGTTCAATCAACCATTGTCAATCAGATCAAGGCAGCTCAAGCAAGTGATGGTAAGTTGCAAAGGATCAGAGAAAAAGTGGAGAATGGACTCAGAACAGATTTCATCATCCATGAATACGGATCTTTGAGATACGGCAGCAGATTGTGTGTACCAAAAGGTCCTGTACGGGAAGAGTTAATGAATGAAGCTCACAACTCTTCCTACTCAGTACATCCTGGAGGTACCAAAATATACAAAGATCTACGTCAGAATTATTGGTGGCATGGAATGAAGCGTGAAGTAGCCAGAAGCGTCGCAAAATGTTTGGTGTGTCAGCAAGTAAAGGCTGAACATCACAGGACAGCTGGACTACTTCAACCGTTACCAATCCCAGAATGGAAGTGGCAACACATCACGATGGATTTTGTGACTGCTCTCCCTCGCAGCACAAAGGGCAACGATGCTATATGAGTCATTGTGGATCGACTCACGAAGTCGGCTCACTTCATCCCATTTCGGGTTGGCCAATCAACTGAGGCACTAGCAAAGAAGTACATGGAGGTAATAATCTATTTAAGATTTAAACTCTTCATAATGTACTATCTCTGATACCCATGAACTCATACAGGAAATTGTGAGACTTCATAGAGTACCGGTCTGCATTGTCTCCGATCGTGACACCAGGTTCCGATCGCAATTTTGGCAGAGTCTGCAAGCAAGCTTGGGAACAAGTCTGAACTTCAGCACGGCTTATCATCCACAAACAGATGGTCAGTCGGAACGAACTATTCAGATCTTGGAGGATATGCTCAGAGCTTGTATGCTAGAGTTCAAAGGATCGTGGGAAGATCACCTGCATCTTGTGGAGTTCGCATACAATAACAGCTACCAAGCAAGCATAGGAATGACTCCTTTTGCAGCATTGTATGGAAGGAAGTGTCGATCACCATTAAGTTGGGATGACATCGGGGATAGGGAACTCCTTGGACCAGAGATGATAGTAGCAACCGTTGATGTGGTTCGTACTATCAGGGAAAGAATGCGCATAGCCCAAGATCGACAGAAACACTGGGCTGATGCGAAGAGACGACACTTGGAGTTCCAGCCAGGAGATCACGTATTCTTGAAGATACCTCCGAACCGCGGAGTGATCCGATTTAGAAGACGGGGTAAATTAAGTCCGAGATATATTGGACCGTTCGACATACTCGAACGAGTCGGTGAAGTGGCATACCGCTTAGCGCTTCCACCATCATTAGAAGGAGTGCATAATGTGTTCCACATATCCCAACTCAGAAAGTATGTGAGTGACCCCAGCCATGTTCTTGATCATTCCAAGCTCACTTTACAGCCCGACTTGTCTTGTAAGCAACAGCCTGTGGAGATCCTGGACAGGAAAGTGAAAACACTTTGGAACAAGGAAGTTAACTTGGTCCGAGTAATATGGAGGAAAGACACTCCAAGAGAATCCACTTGGGAAAGGGAAGATGAAATGCGTGCAATATATCCTCACCTCTTTGTAAACTAGTTCTCAAATAAAAGTTGTAAATTTCGAAGACGAAATTTTTGTAAGGAGGGTAGACTGTAACAACTCCATTTTTAGTGTACATAAATTTGATTTAAATTTGAATTATACTTGGGGTATTTAATGTTGCTGTTACCACTTTAAGTATTTGTTTCACACAATAATTACAAGAAGGAGCTTGTGGCTCATTGGTAATACCTTGCACTGCTGAACCAAGCCACCAGAGTTCAAATCCCATACCCCACATTATTTTTAATATTGTATTTTTTAAATACCTTTAGAATACCAAGAGTTTACACGTGCATATCTCACAAAAACCCCACTACACCCAAAAGTGTAACATTTCCAGAGGTTAGATGAACCGTCCGGGGGGATCCCGGCAGCCTGACTCGGCCGGGAATCGGCCAAATCGGTCTTGACTCGGTCTGACTCCGTCCTCAGACCGAGTCACGGTCGAGTCGGCCGATTCCGGCGACGGCCCCCACATGAAAGTTGTGTCTTTTCATATTCCCTATGCACCTGCAAAATTTCAGCCTCAGACCATTTCCAGAGCTCTTTTAAAACCCCAATTACTCCACTTTTAATACATTTTTAATACATTTTATCATATTTTTCATTTTAACCTTTCACCTACCCTAACCCTAGCCTAACCCTATAAATATACCATCTACCCTCTACCCTCTCACCCCAAAATCCTGAGCCCACTCTCTCAAAAATTTTCCAAGAGTCGTGTACTTTGAAAACAAGTTCAAGGCGAAGCTCCGACGAATTCCCGGCGGAACTTCCGGCGATCATTTTAAGGAACTACCGGCGACGACGCAATACATCGGCGATCCCTCCAGTTCCCTCTCACTCCCTTGTTTAATCTAAAACCCGTAAGTCCCTTTCTATCTCTCTTTTTCATTCTCAAAATACGAAATTACAAAACCCGACGGAATCAGAACAAATCCGATTTCCGATTCGGTTTTCTATAAAATTCCACTTATCACTAATACAATCATACCTAAACTTCCTCATGTTGACTATTAAACACTAATCAAACAATTTGATCAAGTTTCGTCACATGAAATGATATCTTTTTCAATTTATCGTATTTTTCACTTAAATACCATATTGTTTCAATCTTTCATTTAACCCCATCAAACTTGCTATACATTTAAAGTAGATCACGAGGTAACGACCTACCTCCTCACACACTTACATATAACCTAACACGATACCATTGAAACCTTAGAATATGAAAAAACAAGCATTTACATTTAAATACCATACACTTAATAAAACTATTTCTAAAAGAGTTAAAGTTGATACACTTTTAAATAAATACATCTTGTTATGAAAATACGATAAGTTGTGGACATCGGTCGTTTATTTAAACCTGACTTTGTGGTGTCTAGGTTAGGCAAGTGAGAAAAGGTAACTTTAAAAGGCCCGTCTCACGATGATTCATGAGCGGATCCCTCCTTTCTTCACTTGTACTTACCTGCCCACAATTGGCGGTGAAGAGGCGATTTGCGGCATCTCACAACTTGTCGTCTGGACCAGTTAGGAATAGACTAGTTAATTTAGGAGAAACTAGAACATACAATACGGAAAATATACATCTTTACAAATAAATACCAATTACTTCATAAAACCGTTTTCTAAAAGATTTAGTATTTTACAATCTTTGCAAAGCGCCGCTACAACCCACTTTGGGGAACCCGTTCGGGATGGTGCGGATTATCGCATATCCTCAGGCTTAGTAGTGCGAGATTCAGACCTCCGCAAGGAGCATTCGGTCTCGAAAGATTTAAAATACGACATCTTAAGAAAATGAGATTTTTTAGAATATAAAATATTTATTAAAATTATTTTTGTATAAATATATGTATATTTATCATTAAAATATCTATTTTGTTATGATATAAATATTCCACCTTTTTCTAAAAATCATAAGAACCAATTTTACACTAAAATACCCTAAATTCCACATAAATCAATATTACAAATAAAATATCTTTATTTCTGAAACTAGAATATTTTCACTAGAAATATTACAATATAAAATCCACTTTCATTACAACTCTAAAGACGAATAATGAATACTTGAGGTGTATTTTGAAAAGTATATAAAAGTATATTTTACATAAAAACCCCTCAAGTTTATAAATTACCCTAAGGACCCTAGCAATTATAGGTTTAAGAAATAATCAAGATTTCGACTTACATTTCTAATTGTCTGACTCGGGTTTGAGTCTGATTAATCTGACTTGAATATAATTCAAGTCAATCTACAATCTACAATTTTCAACATGAATCCATGAATCCAATTATCAATCTATACGACTTGACTGAACCGAACCATGGATATACATTCCATTTACATGGTTCTCTAGTTATTCCACTTACATAATTCTGCGGATACATCCGTTTACTGATATCATGGTTTCGGTCAGTCTTACAATTATACACTCAATTCAATTTACATTACAAAACAATACAAATAAAACACTACGGGGTTTAAGAGGAGATTGGTACAGAAGGTGTTAAAAGTGGCACGAGGCGGTAAGATTAAGACACCTAACATATATTCTGTTGCTGTTGTACCGTGGCTTAACGGTTCCTTGTACATTCCGTTTGCCCTGGTCTCTAGCATATAGAAGACCCCTCTCGTATACACTGGCATCCTTCTGTACCAAGCTACATACAACAGCGGTAACACAACAATACAACAAGATAATACAACTTTAAAAGATACCCTCTTATTCTGTCTATTCTACTTTCCTCTTATCTTTAGGACTTACCGAGCGACCTGTTCACTGACGACATTCTATTTCTTTCTTCTTTGAATGTCGTCAGGTGGTTTGGACCCGGCAGAGATCGAGCCATCTGTAGAAAACTTGGAGCAGTTTGCTGAAGAACCAGAGCTCTTGTTTCATTGTACATTTTCCATTCAGTACTTTTCATTTTCTGTTATGCCATTGTTTAGGCATCGTTTAATTTCAGTTGTATTTCCTTTTCATGCATTGTACAAAAGAATGTTAATAAATAAAAGTTGCTGTTTTTATTATATCTTGTCTCTTGTGTATTTATTTTTATATTGCTTAGATACGCTTAGCGTATGTACTTCTGAATAAATACGTAGCGGACCAGTCCCGTCCCCTTCGCCGTATACCGGGAAGCGGGGCGTGACATTTCAGGTTACAAAAATTATTATAAAATTGTAGGTATTTCAATGTACTTGTCCAAAACACCAGGATTCGCGCAATTTGGATTTCTGAAGCTCTAGTTATGATCGTTCTAACATCAGCGTTTAAAACATAAATTCAGATTTATAGACAACAACTATATATTATATTGCAAAGCCTATATCGGGTTGTTTCATGCATTTCTAAGTAATATAGTATACAGAAAATTATAGTTCTATCAATTGTGCATCTACAAAGCTAAAGTTTATCACAAACGGATATCGGGTGTTCGAGTTATGTCCAATTTAAAAACAGTGTGCGAATCGGAACAGATTCTGTCCAGGTCTGTCACTAAATATTGTAACGCAGTTTTCTATATTTTACGTCGGTTTTTAGTAAATACTTAAAACTAATAAAAATATATATTATTCGATTTAGATATCTAAAACATCTGAGTTTGCTCAATTTGGATATTGGCATTCTAAGTTATGTGTCCTAGAAGTTGACCAATAACTGCAATTTTCTATTTTACGAACAGTGAATAAAAATGATATAATTCCTAAACCGTTAAGTGATTCGATCTAAATTTTTTACAGCATGTACAAAATAATATAATCTATCATATGTAAATTTTTTGAAATTTTCAAAAGTAAAAATTAATTTCTAAAAATTATTTTAGAGCTAAAGGTATTGATGTGTATACTAAAATCGGCAAAAAAAATTAACTAGTATTTTATGCAGGCTTCTATTTTTCTTTTAATAAACAAACTGATTTCATGAGACATTATAGATATATTGTGGCATGAAATTTGTGTTCTCATAACTTGTAATAAACATTCATAATCATGAACAAAGAATTAAAAACACTTTAATTTGAACAAGAGGTAATAAGGTATTATTAAACCATATAGAACCATATATATCTAAACTTATATATATGTATATGTTTATGTTTAACTTCTCTAATGGATTATGATATGAAAAGAATAGCGGGTTCACGAGATATGACAAGAGGAGAATAAAGAGATGGACGGGGAGAGAGAGAAGAAACTTACATACACAAGCCGGTATTGTCACCGGGCTTGTCTATCCGCCGATAGTCTCGTGTTACTAGCGAGACCTTCTTGAAGACTTCTTCATGTTCTTCCTCTTGGACTCTAAATGAAGAGAGAGAAGTGAGAGATAGAAAAATGTGAGTAAGGAAAAGATAGAGGAGGACAAATAAAGATGGTGTAATGGTGAATTATGTATAATAATATATGCATTCAATATGGGAATTAAAAGAGAAATGAAAGGTCACCATTCATTTTGGAAATGAAAGGTCTCATTTGTAAGTTATGAGAAGAATAAAAATTGATAAAAAAAATAATTGCAACAATGAGAATTTGAATATGTGACATATGGAATAACAATGCAAAGACTTAACCAATGAGCTACAAGGTTGTTCATGCACATATTTAATTAGAATTAAATATATGTTGTTGTTTGAAAAGAAAGTGGGTTTTTGGGCTCATAGTTTTATAAAAGAAAATGAAATTGAAATTGGATTTGGGTTATGGGCTGGGTCAGGTCTTATGTTTAATTTGAAAAAAAGGTTAAAATTTAGTTTTAAAGAAATGTGTTTGGGAAAAATAGATAGAAGAATAAAATAATATATTTATAATAAACAAAATATACAGAAAATACTAAGAATAAATAAATACAATATTTTACTAAAGAAAGAAAACACGAAGGTACAGTAATACTAGGGTCGTTACATTCTACCCTTCTTAAAATAATTTCGTCCTCGAAATTACTCAAGAAGAATGTTGCAACAGAGTAAGGAAACAGGATTAGGATGATGTCGTTTTCGAGCTCCGTCGATTGATACTCAAACCAAATGAGCTAATAGGCCAACGAGATATAAATAGAAAGGGTGAATAAGAGTTAAGGATTCAAAAGTCGAGAGATGGTCTTCAAGGAAACCGAAAGTGGAGTTCAAGATGGATTCAAAGAATATATAAAATATATAATGTAAAGAATGTTTTCAGTTGCTGTTTCTTATGTTATATTGCTTAGGTTATTCACGCAGAACAGAACTGCATGGTAGAGTTCCATACAGCTCTGACCTGCATGGGCCACCAACAAAACCTGTCACGCCTCGCTTCCCAGTATACGGGAAGAGGACGCGACAAGGCTGCTACGTATTTACTCTGAAGTAAATACGTTAAGCGTAACTAAGCAATATAAATAAAAATGTACAAGAGACAAAGACAGTAGATATAACTGAACATCAACTTTATTTATTAACATTCTTCTGTACAATGCATGGATAAGTAAATACATCTGAATGAAAGTAATGCCTAAACAGTGGCATAACAGAAATGGAATGTACTGAAATGAAATGTGTGCATTGAAGCTAGAGCTCTGGGTCGTAGGAAAGCTGATCCAAGTCCTCACTAGTAGGCTCGATCTCCTGGGTGTCTAGATCACCTGACAACATTCCAAAGAAGAAAAAGAAGGAATGTCGTCAGCGAACAATCGCTCGGTAAGTCCCAAAGATAAGGGAGAAGTAGAAAAGACAGAGAGTAAGAGAGAGAGTGTAGCTTTTAAAGTTGTATTATATTGTTATACTGTTGTATTCATTAACGCTGTTGTTTGTAGCTTGGTATAGAAGTATGCCAGTGTATATGAAAGGAGTCTCTATATGCTAGAGACTAGAGCAAACGGAATGTACAATGCTCCGTTATACAACCCGGAACAACGGCAATTGAATTCAGGTTAGGTGTCTTAATCTTGCAGTCTCGTGCCACTTTTAACACCTTCCGTACCAATCTACCCCTTAAACCCCGCGATGTCTTGTTTGTATTGTTTATATTCTAAATTGTATTGCAACTTGTATTGTCTTATAATATAGATTGTATAATTGGATGACTTTCCGAAACCATGATATCAGTAAATGGATATAACTGGAGAATCATGGATGTAACTGGAGAATCATGTAAATGGAAGTATATCCATGGTTCGGTTCAGTCAATATAGATTGAATAGTTTGATCTGATTTAAATATATGGATTCATATTGAATTGTCATATTGTAGATTGTATTTGAATCATATTCAACTCAGATTGATTATAACGAGACTCAGTCTGAGTCAGACAATTAGAAAAGAAATTGAAATCCTGAATTAAGTTTTGGTGTTATCGGTAACTGCTATACATGGACGGCAGGATTTGTGTCTTTTTCAAAGACGATTACCGTGTTGATAACACCGTTTGTTAAGTTGTCTACCTTAAATAGGCAAGCACCCACTTCTCCGGCTCCCTGAGGCTCAAGAGACTGGTCCCGCTTAAACCTATGTTTACTAGGGTTCTTATTGTAATTTAGTATAACTTGAGGGGTTTTATGTAAAAATAATTTTGTATATTTTTCAAAATACAACTCAAGTATTTAATTATCATCTTTATGTATATACAACAATTTAATGATCAAGATAAATATGTATACATGTTCGAATAGTATGAAATGAGTCAAGTATATTAATCGAGTAACTACCATAAACAATGCTGTAAAAAAATATTATGTACGACTAATTAATCAAATCAAACGAATGCGAAATATAAATAGAAATACGGTTCTAAGTGTTTTGCACGTGTGAGCTCCAGTCGCGCCTAAATACGACTACCGGTTTGGGAGATACATTCATTTTCGTTTTGTCGCGCAGAACAGATCAGAATCTATCCAACACCGTCGCATATTTTTAAAACGCAGTTTGAGTTAATTTCTATCGGATTTCAGGTTACAAAAATTATTATAAAATTGTAGGTATTTCGATGTAATTATCCAAAACACCAGGATTCACGCGATTTGGATTTCTGAAGCTCTAGTTATGATCATTCTAATATCAGCGTTTAAAACATAAATTCAGATTTATAGACAGCAACTATATATTGTATTGCAAAGCCTATATCGGGTTCTTTCATGCATTTATAGGTAATATAATATATATAAAATTATAGTTCTATCAATTTTGCATCTACAAATCTAAAGTTTATCACAAACGGATATCGGGTGTTCGAGTTATGTCCAATTTAAAAACAGTGTGCGAATCGGAACAGATTCTGTCTAGATCTGTCACTAAATATTGTAACGCATTTTTCTATATTTTAAGTCGGTTTTCAGTAAAAACTTACAACTAATAAAATATATATTATTCGATGTAGATATATAAAACACCTGATTTTTCTCAATTTGGATATCTGCATACTAACTTATGTGCCCTAGAAGTTGACCAATAACTGCAGTTTTCTATTTTACGAACAATAAATAAAAACGATATAATTCCTAAACCGTTAAGTGATTCGATCTAAATTTTTTACAGCATGTAAAAAATAATATAATCTATCATATGTAAATTTTCTGAAATTTTCAAAAGTAAAAATTAATTTCTAAAAATTATTTTAGAGCTAAACATATTGATGTGTATACTAAAATCGGCAAAAAGATTAACTAGTATTTTATGCAAGCTTCTATTTTTCTTTTAATAACAAACCAATTTCATGAGACATTATAAATATATTGTGGCATGAAATTTGTGTTCTCACAACTTGTAATAAACATTCATAGTCATGAACAAAGAATTAAAAACACTTTAATTTGAACAAGAGGTAATAAGGTATTATTAAACCATATAGAACCATATATATCTAAACTTATATATATGTATATGTTTATGTTTATCTTCTCTAATGGATTATGATATGAAAAGAATAGCGGGTTCACGAGATATGACAAGAGGAAAATAAAGAGATGGAGGGGGAAGAGAGAGAAGAGACTTAGATACACAAGCCGGTATTGTCACCGGGTTTGTCTATCCGCCGATAGCCTCGCGTTGCTAGCAATACCTTCTTGAAAACTTCATGTTCTTCCTCTTGGACTCTAGGTGAAGAGAGAGAAGTGAGAGATAGAAAAATGTGAGGAAGGAAAAGATAGAGGAGGACAAATAAAGATGGTGTAATGGTGAATTATGTATAATAATATATGCATTCAATATGGGAATTAAAAGAGAAATGAAAGGTCACCATTCATTTTTGAAATGAAATGTCTCATTTGTAAGTTATGAGAAGAATAAAAATTGATAAAAAAAAAATAATTGCAAGAATGATGATTTGAACATGTGACCTATGGAATAACAATGCAAAGACTTAACCAATGAGCTATAAGGTTGTTCATGCACATGTTTAATTAGAATTAAATATATATTGTTGTTTGAAAAGAAAGTGGGTTTTTGGGCTCATAGTTTTATAAAAGAAAATGAAATTGAAATTGGATTTGGGTTATGGGCTGGGTCGGGTCTTATGTTTAATTTGAAAAAAAGGTTAAAATTTAGTTTTAAAGAAATGTGTTTGGAAAAAATAGATAGAAGAATAAAATAATATATTTATAAAAAACAAAATATACAGAAAATACTAAGAATAAATAAATACAATATTTTACTAAAGAAAGAAAACACGAAGGTACAGTAATACTAAGGTCGTTACAGGGAGGTTCCCCGTGCTTTCGCACGGACCTAATTAAAATAAATCTCGTTTTCCCACGGGCGTTACCCCGTTAACACCTTTCTAGACACCTACTTGGTCCGCTAATTGTGATATGTAAAACTCTCTCAGGAGTAACTCTTACTCGCAGTGGGTATCGAGATCCAACTATCTCATAGAAGGTATGCAATCTCATTGCAAATTTCAACACTTGAAATTCCCGATAATAGTTTTTACCCTAGCGTCATATGACCTTGATGGAGGCCAAACTACCCATAGGGTGCTAGTCAAGTTCAACCCGTTCATTTCTTGATTGAATTAGACCCACCCGCACGACCCTTGAAGGAGGCCATCGCATCTCATGCTGCAGATAAATACTAATCAGCTACCGTACAATACGCCTTGACGGAGGCCAAACTACCGTAGCACGAATACTAAAATAGCACTTATCTGAAATGACGGAGGGCTATGCAGGTTTTTAAGAAAACCTTTTGCATAATGAACTTGATATCGTTGTAGAATAGAGTGATTTTGAAAAGGAGCGTTTTTGAGGCTTTTGCTAGTTTTGCTAAAGATATCATTCCTGGTGAAGAGATCTCGGCTCTTTCCTTATCGAATAAGGTGTAGGATATTTCACAAATACCACTATGCAAAGCATGAACTAAAAAAGTAATCAAAAACAAAACTGTGTGGGTTGTAGCATCTGCTAGTTTCGCTAAAGAGGTCACTCCCGGTGAAGAGAACTCAGCTCTTCCTCATCGAATGAGGTACTGGATATTCTACAAGGAATACCATTATGCAAAGCAAAAACTAGAGCTACCCTTTTTGAAAATTTGATTTTACAACATCGTTTAGGTTTCTTTTCTTTCATTAATCTCATTAATGAAGTCCCATCAATTATGCTTCCTAAGTATCACAGAAGAAACGAAAATACAACGTACGCTTATGCCATCCGCATTCGCCACAGTGTCCCGTTATACAACGTTAGATTACTTAACTAACGGCATAGCGGGGCGGGACTAGCGCGGGTGCAAAACATAAGCAACGTTTATTATATATCATATATATAATAATAAAGCATTCGTCTCACGCATATAAAGTGATCACATCACAGAATATCAGCAGCAGAAGATAACATATGAAATATTGGATATACTAGGAATTCCGTGTTTTAAATTAAGCCAGTATAAAACATGGATTCCACGGTCGCGATGAATAGCCAAACCCACATCCCTAGACCCCAACGAGAGCGGCAAGCAACCCTACCAATTCTAGAGTTAGGAGACCCGGTCTCGACTCCTCGAGATGGTCTCCCACTGGACTCTAGAACCCGGTTACTTGTGCTCCCCACCTTGGGTCTATCCTAATGCGGAAAAGTAAATAATATACATCGATGGTGACATCATCCTCAATCCGGAAGTGCCCCAATAAAAGAATATTACATACAAGTTTTTACATGAATGAAAATGAAAAACTCTCATCTCACATAAAAAAAAACACGGCCGTTCAAACACGACGATCCAATATAACATATCACAACAACACATAACATCACATGTCATCAACGTAAGTAAATATGCGTATCCCAATTGTCGTTGACATATAGCAACGAAACCGGTGATACACCACATATTACACTTACAGTCGTAAAAAAGAAAGTGAAAACTACAGCAATTGGAATCCGCAACCAACATAGACATCATAAACCCAATGTATCATATACTTTGGATTTCATGCCTAACCAAATGAATTCCTTAGATATCATATGCCTAACAATTATAAACCCCGTATTTTAGTCTCGATATTGAAAAAACTTTTCAATAACCAGTCGGGTAATTCAACAAGATTCCCGACAACCTGATCGAATGCTCGTCGGAAACTTTAGTAGACGGTCGCACCCCTGATACCGTCGACGAAGTGCACTTAGGCGGAACACCGCAGCCGCGAGCATCCGAACGGATGCTTTTGGCGACGGGGTTCTCCTACAGTCACTTGGTCGGGGCTATGGGGCGTGGCTATCTAGTAAGGTTACCCGGTGAGTATCCGCGTACACTACGTGATTACGACGGAATTTTGATCAACATCAAAATCCCGTGGCAACCGATCAAATGAGACTAAATTGCTAGATTTATAAAATTCAAATTAGTTTTCACAAAACTAAATTTTGTGGATTCCAAATATTGTATCACAATCACAGATAGCTAGACGATATTAAACTTTTCGATCGAATCAACAAACACCTAAAAATTCCCAAAGAGCTCAACACTTGAGCGGAGTTTAAAAAATACCCAGAATATGCCATAGCACCTATAGACCAACCGTAGAAGGGTCAACCCTAGCTTCACCTATGGCGCCGCGGAACTACCACAAACCCTCGGGTTTGGTGGCGGTTCCGACAGTCACAGAATCGAGTTAGGGTTTCGTTCTTCTAGAGGATCCATAGAAAACACCTGTATGATTTTCTGAAGATTTCAAACTTGGAAAAAATCCAACTCTTGGAAAATTTCCAGCGAGAGAGAAAATGGGTTATTGATATCCGTTCGAACTTTTTAACGTCATCTAAATAACCCGAAAAATATGCTAAAATTACGACTACGAAACACTCCGAATTGCCTTTACAGAAATATAGCGTCACATGCAACATCAGTAAAAACAAGAAACACCTGAAACACCAAAACCCAGAAAGCAAGAACACCAGAGAAAATTCAACCCAAGACTATCCTAAAAACCGACCAAGCCGGATTTTAATGCAATGTGGCCGGCCATTTTCCGGCGAGAATGTTCCCCTCCGAAAGACGCGCAAGACATGGACGTCTAGCCTGAGATTCGGGGCAGATGCTATATGGTTTTATCCGTCCACCTCTCCGAAGATGTCAAGTTGATTTATGGCACCGTGTATCGGAGGTTTAGACGAATGCGGCCGATGTAGCAGACTTCGTCAGATTCCCCCTCGTTTGAGGGGTTTTTGATTGTGGGGATGCTCTTCCCTGCAGGGGCAATCCCCTGCAGTTAATTACGCTACCGCGTCGCGGCAACCACTTTCTCCTTCTCCAGAATTTCACTTCGTGTCGTGTGTGTTTGTTTTGTTTGTGGTTGCCCGTGGATTGTATACGGAGACTGAGTAATGTCGTCGCCCGTAGGACGTGGATTAATCCAAATCCATATTTACTTAGATTTGGGTTTGGTGTTTTTAGTTTAAGGATACGTTAGCCGTATTGAGGCTAAGATTAACTTAAACGTTCGTTAAGGATACGTTAGTTCTGTTTTGAGACGAAGATCAACTTAACGTGGTGATCCATTTATTATATGGCCGTCAGGACTCGTCACCTCTCTGACGTAGTTGAAGAATTACAACGATAGGTGTCAGAGGAGTTCAGAGATGTACCCTTGAACCTTGGAGTTTTATAGTCCATTTGAATGTTTAAGGATACGTTAGCCGTGTTTGGGGCTAAGATCAACTTAAATGGGACCATTTAGATCCGGCAAAAGAGCATTTGGAGGCTCTATTGTTCCAGTTTAGGGACGTGGTGGCCCATGTTCCAGTTTAGGGACGTGATGGCCCATGTTCTAGTTCAGGGACGTGGTGGTCCATCGCCAGTTTAAGGACGTGGTGGTCCATCATTAGTTTAAGGACGTTTTGGTCCATCGCCAGTTTAGGGACGTGGTGGTCCATCATTAGTTTAAGGACGTTTCGGTTCATCATTAGTTTAAGGACGTTTCGGTCCAATATTAGTTTAAGGACGTTTCGGTCCACCAGTCCCATTTTGGGACGAATATTAGTTTAAGGACGTTTCGGTCCATCATTAGTTTAAGGACGTTTCGGTCCGACATTAGTTTAAGGACGTTTCGGTCCGACATTAGTTTAAGGACGTTTCGGTCCGACATTAGTTTAAGGATGTTTCGGTCCACGAGTTTAAGGACCCCGCAGTCCATATTCATATGTGGTCGTCGGGACTTGTCACCTCTCTGACGTCGTTGAAGGATTACAACGATAGGTGTCAAAGGAGTTCGGAGATGTACCCTTGAACCGGAGATAAATTGATTTTAGGAGAGCAATTTTGCTCAGTCAATTTAATTTGAGGACTTACGGCCATGATTGGGCTAAGTCCAGTTGGAAAATGCTCATCATTTTTATTTGTTTATGCATTGCATTTCTTTTTTATTTGGGCTCTGCCCATAAAGGATGCAGAGCATCAATTTGTTTTGGGCTCTGCCCATGATGCAGAGCATCAATTTTACTTGGGCTCTGCCCTTTTATAAAAGATGCAGAGCATCAATTTTACCTGGGCTCTGCCCATTTATTGCTTTGCAATTTAATTTGGCCTGTTAGGTCTTTTTGACTTGGGTCTGGCCCTTTAGCAAAAGAAATGCATTGCATTTCAGGCGCTTTGCGCCAATCAAAGAGCGCAAGCGCTTGTAGTGACGACACGTGTCATGCAAGCGCAGTGCGCTGCTCTAGTGCGCTGTGCTTGCGCTGCTGACACGTGGCGCACTCTGGTGAGTTGCGCCAATTTCAGAGAGCAAAGCTCTATCTTAAAGCGCATAGCGCAAGTGGTTCGGATACTGACACGTGGCGCTCTCTGGTGGCTTGCGCCAACCCAAGAGCGCAACAGTGCAGGTTTCAAGTGCAGAGCACTATTTGATTTCTTGATCTAATCTAGATCAAAGAAAAACAAGCTTTTTCTTATTTCAGGAACCAGTGGTTCATAAAAAGTGCAAAGCACTGTTTTTATTTTTGTTTTTTATTAAAGATCATTGATCTTATTTTTGGATCAATGATCTATCAGAAGAAATTCTTCTATCTAAAAGGTCTTTTACCTTTCTTCTTCTTTTTTTTTGAATTTCCTCAGAGTTCTCTCTGTTTAATTTCTCAAAGAATGTTCATCTCTTTGATTTGAGGTCTAGGGGTCTTTATATAGTGCCCATAAGTTTGTTGAATTTGTTAACGAGATCTTTCTCTGAGTGATTTGAGGAATTTTCCCCACCGTTGGATTTTTGATCCAAGGGCTTCTGTTTTACAGAAGAAAATCTTCTTGTTTTAACAAGAACAGAAAGATTTCTTTAAAATCTTAATTCTGTTTGGCGCAAATGCCCCAGCGTATGACACGTGTCGCGCAGCGCACAGCGCAGCGCAACCAACTGAAGCGTTGCTTCCTTTAATTTTGCTTTAAATAGAGCTTTGCTCTGATTGGGCCCGCCTTCTTGGGCGTTGCGCTGACGTATCAGCGCCTGACACGTGGCGCGTTGCGCCCGAGATTTGAAGTGTTGCTTTAGAATTTGAATTTTGAATTTCAACAGAGTTTTGCTCTGATTGGGGAAACAAATGCCCCCCCACCATTGCGCTCACGTGGCGCGCACGTGAGTGCAACGGTGGCAAGCTCTTGACCGTTAGATCAAGGGGTGAGCTGAAGGGGCGCAAGCGCCTTATAAATAGGACCTATGGCCCTTAGGAAATCTTCACCATTTCAAGATTTTTTGATTTTCTACAGAGCTTTGCTCTTGCTTAAGAACTTCAGAGCTTTGCTCATTTCCAAAGTTAGAAACTTTAGGTAAATATTAATTTAAATCAAATTAATTTAAATTAATCTTAACCAAAGAGCTTTGCTCTCACAGATCTTTTGATCTAAAGAGATCCCTATTGAGGTTTCATAAACAGAGCTTTGCTCTCAAAAACTTATAGATCTACAGAGATCTTGTTTATGGGTTCTAACCCATGAACAGAGCTTTGCTCTTGAATTAACTGTAAATCTTTCAGATCTGAAAAAAATGAAGAATTTTTCATAAGTTTTTCATGGATTTTTCAAGATTCTAAAATTTTTATTTCTTTTAAGTGTAAAAATTTTCTGATGGACCTTTCTATTATTACCATAGAGCTATGCTCTTTTAAGGAATTTTATCCCTTTGAGACCAGACTGTGACAGAGCTTTGTTCTGAAAGAGGAGATTTTCTCCTTGTCTCTAGGGATTCCCCATTGATGAAAATATTCTCTTGGGGATCTTTTCTTTAACTGACAGTCTCACCCAATGATGAGGCTGTCTTATCAAATGATGCACTTTCATTCAGATTTTATGGGTCCCCATTGGGTCCCCTACCCATTGCACTGCAGTGTGGTGTGATTAATTTTAATTTAATCAATTCTTAAATTCAATTAATTGAAAATTTTTAAACACCAAGTGTTGGAATTGCAGCACTGACGGCTATTTTGTTCTTTTGCAGTGACCATGTCTTTCGACACTTTGTTCCCGTTCGTTCGTTCGGAGGAGGGATTTCCCGAAGCGCCTTTGGACCGCGAAGTCCTGGCTATGATTAAGGACCACGACCCGGAATATAAGAGTCTCCACCTTTGGGGATCGTGGTATAACCAGATTATCATGGATCGACAGAGCTTTACGTGCGCCGTACCGTCAGAACCCATCACGGCGATTCATTACGCCACCCCACCCTCGGTGCAGTATGCCGTGGAGATGGTTGATTGGACCTCGAAGGGCTTTCTTCATCCCGCCATAGATGCGATTCCGGTCCAGCGTCCTATGGTTTTGGATATCCTAGGACGCCGTATTTGTCAGGGCGAGGCGCGACCTTGGGGGCAATCATATAACATTGGTCTGATCCCCCGCCACCCGATCGGTTATCTGCCGTGGGCTCGGTACATCCTGTCGACGAAGAAGTAGCAGTTGATAAGGTTAGGATTGTACACCGCGGTGTACGTCTCTCTGTTTCAATATCCCACGCTCCCCACCTGGTGGTTCAAGGCCTTCCTGGAGCAGTGGAACATTCCTACCCACACTTTCCTCGCCATGGATCGGGAAGTGTCAATCTCTCTGGAAGAGTTTACGGAGGTATCCGGTTTACCGGTTATAGGGGAACACTATGAGGAGTTGCTCCCGACAGAAGAGTACGTCTTCGGTGCTAAGCCGGTGGTAAGGGGGCTCACGCCGGAGAATGTTGTTCAACACCAATTCCCAAGCTTAATTAAGGTGTTGAACATCTATAAGGCCCTCTTCATCGAACATGGGAGTCGCGGAGTTAGCTTTGAGGATTTCATCGCTCGGTTCCTTCGTCCAAGCGTCCTCTCATCAGAAGCTGCCAAGTTCGCTACCCTGGATGACCATTTCTGCCTAGGTGTGGACAACCTGCCGGAGAAGGAGATAGACCAAAAGGGTTTTTTCCTTCCGGACTTCCCGACTATGTCTTTTGCAGAAATTGCGGCCCCCGGGATGGACGAGGAGGCCTTTTTCTTAGGATTTCTTAGGTTGTGGCTGAGTTGGTTTGCGATCCCAATGCAATCTCACCGTATGCGGCCCTCTGTCTTTTACCCAGCCCACCGGTTGGCCATCGGGGTAAAGGTGGCCTTTGGGATTGCCGGCTTGGCACACCTATATCATGGCCTCAGTCGAGCAGCGGATGCCAATGAGCCTGGGGTACTGCACGTGGTCTTCCCGATGCACTACTTCATATCGTGGCTCGAACTACACACGGCGGGTGTCTTCGGCATGCATAAAAGGCCCTCGTTCTTCGACAAGTGTGGTTTTCCTCGCATTATACAGCTGATTGGCGCATCAATTGTGACCCCATCACCACGGAACGCCAGGGGTTTACTCCTCCGCCCTCACACCGTTGGAGCCGAGATGTCCTTTATTGACAAGGTATTGACTATTGGAAAAGCGTCCACCGCTGCGGTGCGACCATTACAAGACTCCTTTAAGGATGGAGCTTCAGTTTTGACGGCCCGGGAGACCCTCCACTTGTATTCTATTAGACCGGGCTTCCTAGTCTTCAGGCAGAACGGTGCGGCAATTTTTATGAGATATAACCCGCATCGTTTCTCCTAACAACTGGGCTACGATCAAGGGGTACCTTTGGAAGCTTTCCTACTGGAACCTGCTGCCAATGAAGAAGGGATGGAGAACGCGTTGCATCACTTCATGCGTCTGAACACGGGTTCTCATTTTTTTATCAGTGCGCCAGCCTGCGCTCCACGACTCCTTAATGTATATAAAGAGTGGTGCAATCATGCGACGGGGGCCGTTATAAAGGAAAAGAGGCGAGTGTTGGTCGATCGTAAAGGTGCACCTCCCGGCACCGACCGTAACGCTCCTTTGGTGCCTAGGACTCCGGTAGTTGCTCCTCTAAAAGATGTTAGAGCCGGGCCATCGCGTGCGCAAAGTCCTTCACATGGATCGCCGCTCCCCGATATTACGGATGCACCTCCAGCGCCCTGTGCTCCAGTGGAGACAGTGGCTGTAGCCTCGCCAAAGTCTGGCGTGGGTGCGGACATCGGGACTCGCCGTCCCAAGGTGGTTGCTAAGCGTAAGTCAATCCCGCGTGCACCTAGGGTTGGCGGGCAGAAGAAAAAGAAGTCGCTCTTCGCCGCAGACGTCACGTTCGGTCAGGAACCCCACGCTCCTTATGGTGAGGGCCTGAGTGAATATGGGACTAACGAGGGATTAGTCATGCCGTCGGATGACACGGACTTGGAGGCCGCCCTCGAAGCTTCAGAGCGGTTAGCGAGGCGCGATGCGTGGCTGGCTAAGCTTGCGGCATCAGGTAATCACCAGTCACACATTTTTTTACTGCATCATATTTTCATTATTGCCTTTGACTAACATTCTTCCTTCTTTTCTTCCAACAGGCATCACCACTGAAGAAGCCATCGCCACTTACCTGAAGACTTTCCAAGAGGAGGAGCGTCTTAGAGCATCCATGGGTCTTAGTAAGTTTCAATTCATCAAGTTTTCATTTCCCTTGTGTTATGGTCAATTTAACCTCTCCCTTTTTATGGCAGAAACCTCAATGCCGTTCTCGCCAAGTAACGCAACTGCTCTGCCAGCTGTCGATGTTCCTGCTCCCTCTGGGCCACCGCAGGAGGTCCGTCTCGAAGAGCCGATGAGAGATGCCTTAAAGGCTCTGGAGGCATCTCTGAACGAGGACGACGACGCCTTGAAGGAAGCGTCGAAGAGATCCATCGCGACAGCTCGGGAGGAGAGGAAACGGTCAAGGCGCGAAGCGAAGACACGCCGGGCTGCTTTGGCTATGGGAGCGGGCCCCAGCACCGTCCCTCGTGCTGATACTCCCTCCGAAGAGGCCCCTGTCGCCCTATCCACTGCTCGCAGACAAGTGGCGCGCGCAGTTCGGAGCGCAAATGATAAATCCACTTCAGGTAATATTTCTCTCAAAATTTTGTTGTAAGAGTTATAATGCCATCGGTTGTTATATATTTTATCTTACAGGGCCAAGTCCGACCGAGGGGGAGGCGGAGACCGTTGAGCCCAAGGAAACAGAGGAGGCGGCACCTGCCGAACCTGAGCCGACGGTGGGCAACGTCGCTGAGGCTTCGGAGCCTGAGATGGAGGTTAAGGGGTCTGCAGCCGAGAAGGTTATTGATGCCGAGCCTGAAGTGGCGGCAAATGAAATGATCATTACAACTGAGCCCAGGGTGGTGGCGGACGAGGCGCTTGAGGCCGGCGATCTCATGGTGACGGCGGATGAGCCGATGGAGACCGCAGAGCCCGCAGAAGTAGCGGGTGAGATGGGTACGACTCTTGGGGAAGAGTTAGCCGCTCTCTCCCAAGAGTCCGGCAACGCTCCAATCATTGCCCTCCCCGTGTACAATCTTCCGCCGTCTCCAGGTCTTGCGAGCACGACAACGGTCCCTATTGAGTCGGGTGACGAGGCCACGGGCGGTGGCCTCATGTCGATGGAGGAGGGAGTGGCCTCCGTTTCGGCCGGCAGCTCGTCAGGTAAATCACAAGTTACTGTCCTTTTTATTTTGCAATCTTTTCTGACAAGTTCACCTTTTCGTAATGCAGGTGCAGCCAGCGCCGATGCCCCACTGCTCGAGGGAGCACCTTCAACGACTGCCTTGGCGGTGGTCACCTCTCAGCCCTCTCTCATACCATCGAATATATTGGAAGGTATGGGTTTGCAATTTATCAATCTTGTCTTTCAGACGTATAATTTGTGTACTAAAGTCATACTTGTTGTGCCTTTCAGGAGTGCTTTTTGACCATCTTTATCAAGTGTTGCTCCCACACTTCTCCTTCCCATCCGAACTCGCTTCTTCCTCTGGTGGCGCTGGTGAGTATGATTTTCATTGATATCTTCCTTTCCCATTGATGGAATTACCTCTAACCTTTTTTCTCGTCCCGACCGCAGTGCTACAGATTGAAGGAGGGGTGAAAGATCAGCTGCGCCACTGGCCCTTCCGGTCTTGCCATCTGCTTCAACTGGTACAGCGATTATTACACTGATAACCTCCCCTTTTTATTTTCTGTACTGTTATCTGATCACATCTTGTTTCTTTTCAGCTGTCGTCCCAGTCTCGGCGCCCTTTGAGCCTCGCATTACAATGCCGGCGGGTCCTTATCTGAGGCGTCCATCTTCGAAAGGCGCCGTGAATAGTCTGCGCATATTGAGTGACTACGTCGAGGAACTCGATGTGGAAACTCCTACATCTGCCGCGGACTTCGCTACGGCGGTTAACCCGATGCTGGTGATACTCGTGAACTTTCATGACGAGGGCATCATTGCAGGGAGATCGAGGCACGCCTGCATCAGCTGGAGTCGATGCGTCCCGCTCCCGAGACCTTAGCCGCCAGTAATCAAAGGGCAGCGTGGATTGAGCAGAGCGTTTCTTACTTCCGCCATCTTGAACAAGAAGTCATTTCAAGGCGTAAGGAGCACGGTGAGACTTCGAGCAAGTCTGCCCAACTGCATGCTCGGGTGGAGGCCAATGCTGCACGGCTGAAGGTTGTCTTTGAGGGCCTTCTGTAATGTCTTTCCGAAGGGTTATCATTGAGGCAACAGCTTGACGTTGTCGAGCGGGATGCACCCAGCCAGGAGGCAGCCCAGAAGGCGGCCGAGGAGCAACTTTCATCTTTTTTACAACAGCGGGTCCAGGTGGAAGCGGAGGTGGCCGCGGCAGCCACTCAGGAGGAGGCGCTGAAGGAAGTGCGAGAGCGGCTTGCGGATTTGTTAAAGACACTTCCTCCTCAGTAGCTATCCCTCTTTGTATCGTTTGTACTTGTAAATAAAAAATGTATATATATATTTTTTATTCTTTAGCACAATGTATCCTGTACTCAATCAAGTTTATGAATAAAAGATACACATTTTTTGTAATGACTTGTGCTATTTCTTTGCTTTTTCTTTTCTTATTATCAGCATGCTGTCACAATTAGCAGATAATAGAGTAAGCACCTTGATTTCTTCACGAGATAACGATAGCTTAGGCCGCAGGTTCAGATCTGCCGCCTAAGACTTTTCAACTCTATGAGCCGTGAGGGTCTCACAGAGACTTTTCTCCCTACGGATCGAGAGGATCTCGTAGGTGGGTTTTCTCCTTAGGAATCGTGAGGATTCCTAAGTGTGTTTTCTCTTGTAAGTCGTAAGGATCCTATAAGAGAATTTTTCCCTCTTACGAGTCGAGAGGACCCGTAAGCGGTTGTTTCCCTCCTTGTCGAAACTCGACTTTGGAGGGTGAGACCCGTGAATAGTATGCAAGAGACCGTTTTAGATCGACTTGCAGGGTCCCATTGTTCAGGAAGCAAGTTTTTTAGTCCCTGCTGCCTGAGGCTTCATCTTGCAAGTTGAGACGAATCGGGAATTTTCCCGCGGAGACACTGGTTTCTCTGTGAGCCGACGCGAATCAGGAGGCTCTCGTCAAGGATTGTTTGTTTCCCTGAGTTGAGGTATTTGCTAAGGATTATTTGTTTCTCTAGCTCCAAGGATTATTTGTTTCCCTGGGGTTGAAACGAGTCGAGAATTTCCCACGGAGGCACTGGTTGCTCTGCAAGTCGACGCGGATCAGGAGGCTCTCGTCAAGGATTGTTTGTTTCCCTGAGTTGAGGTATTTGCTAAGGATTATTTGTTTCCCTAGCATTGAAACGAGTCAAGAATTTCCCACGGAGACACTGGTTGCTCTGCGAGTCGACGCGGATCAGGAGGCTCTCGTCAAGGATTGTTTGTTTCCCTGAGTTGAGGTATTTGCCAAGGATTATTTGTTTCCCTGGTGTTGAAACGAGTCGAGAATTTCCCACGGAGGCACTGGTTGCTCTGCGAGTCGACGCGGATCAGGAGGCTCTCATCAAGGATTGTTTGTTTCCCTGAGTTGAGGTATTTGCCAGGGATTATTTGTTTCCCTGGTGTTGAAATGAGTCGAGAATTTCCCACGGAGGCACTGGTTGATCTGCGAGTCGACGCGCATCAGGAGGCTCTCATCAAGGATTGTTTGTTTCCCTGAGTTGAGGTATTTGCTAAGGATTATTTGTTTCCCTAGCGCCAAGGATTATTTGTTTCCCTGGTGTTGAAACGAGTCGAGAATTTCCTACGGAGACACCGGTTGCTCTGCGAGTCGACGTGCATCAGGAGGCTCTTGTCAAGGATTGTTTGTTTCCCTGAGTTGAGGTATTTGCCAAGGATTATTTATTTCCCTGGTGTTGAAACGAGTCGAGAATTTCCCACGGAGGCACTGGTTGCTCTGCTAGTCAACGCGCATCAGGAGGCTCTCATCAAGGATTGTTTGTTTCCCTGAGTTGAGGTATTTGCTAAGGATTATTTGTTTCCCTAGCGCCAAGGATTATTTGTTTCCCTGGTGTTGAAACGAATCGAGAATTTCCCACGGAGACACTGGTTGCTCTGCGAGTCGACGCGAATCAGGATTTTCTTCGTCAAGGACACTTGCTTCCTCGAGTCGAAGTATTTTGCCGAAGACACTGGCTCCTTCGGGGCTGGGATGAACCGTCGAGATTTGGCTTCATTTTCTGGCGGAGCCTGTCGGGAAAGTATGGTTCCCTCTTTGTTTACGCCCTTGGATTGTATACAGGGATCGATGTGATCTCAACTGTAGGGAAAAAGTTTTATCATCATTTTTTTTGTTTTATTTCCGCGATGCTCTATCATTTCAGCTTTTATATCGCAAAGGTCGTGATTGCCCAATCATTTCGGCTATTTTTCGCGGTGCCCGATCATTTCGGCTGTTTATTTTATTTTTACTCGCTGCTTTTTATTGCGAGTTGCCCAATCATTTCGGCTATTTATTTTATTTTTACTCGCTGCTTTTTATTGCGAGTTGCCCTATCATTTCGGCTATTTTGCATGCATACATTTTTACTTGCTACTTTTTATTGCAAGTTGCCCCATCATTTCGGCTATTTTTCGCGGTGCCCAATCATTTCGGCTGTTTATTTCGTTTTTACTCGCTGCTTTTTATTGCGAGTTGCCCAATCATTTCGGCTATTTTGCATGCATACATTTTTACTTGCTACTTTTTATTGCAAGTTGCCCCATCATTTCGGCTATTTCATATGCATGGGCAGCCTACTAGCTTTTCGCCGTAAACATGAAATTGGACACCGATTTCGGCATCAGCACCGCTACAACTGGGATATTACCAGGAGCGAATCATCATTTGCCTCTGCCGATATTGACCAAAGGTGACTTAGCGACCAGGGTTAAGGTCCTGTCGACTAAGGCTTTTGACTTCGTGAGCCGTAAGGGTCTCACAAAGTTATTTCTCCCTACAAGTCGTGAGGATCTTGTAGATGTATTTTCTCCTTAGGGATCGTGAGGATTCCTAAGTGCTTTGTTCCTCTGTAAGTCGTAAGGATCCTACAAGAGGATTTTCTCCTCATAAATCGAGAGGATTTACAAGGGTTGTTCACCATGTGAACATATCCCTAGTCTCGGATGGGACTTGATTAGGGAAATGTTTATTCGCGCCCGTGGATTGTATACAAGGGCCAGTATTGAGGCACTTGTAGGGCAATATCGGAAGTTGTGGGGGTTGCTTAAGCATAGGTTTAGGTCTCTGTAACTTAAGACTTTCAAATCTTATGAGCCGTGAGGTTCTCATAAGAGAGTTCTTCTTACGAGTCGTGAGGATCTCGCAAGTGTATTTTCTCCTTAGGAATCGTGGGGATCCCTAAGTGTGTTGCTCTCTTGTGAGTCGTAAGGATCTCACGCGGGTGGTTTCTCCTTACAAGGTCGAGAGGACCCTATAAGTGTCTTTTAACGAGGTTGCGCCCTTTCGGGTTTTCACAAACACTCGCCGGTAGACCTGCTGTTTTTACTCACGGAGCCCTTTCGGGTTTTCATCTGTGCCCATTTTGCTTATGGACATACCGTTTTTTTTATTCTTTTTATTTTCTTCTTCTTCTTTTTTTTTACGAGGTCGCACCCTTTTGGGTTTTCACGAACACTCGTCGGTAGCCCTGCTGTTTTTACTCACGGAGCCCTTTCGGGTTTTCATCCGTGCCCTTTTTGCTTATGGACATACCGTTTTTTTATCATTCATTTTTTTTATTATTGTTTTCTTTTTCTCTTCTCTCTCCTTTTTTTTATTCATCTTGTCAGCCTAAGGATGCTGTGGTAGTAGTTTAAAGACGTTTCGGTCTGTCATTAGTTTAAGGACATTTCGGTCCGCCATTAGTTTAAGGACGTTTCGGTCCGTCCAGGAAACGGCTGGCTACTGCTTATAAACTTTGAGCTTAGGAAGATAGCGAGCGGACATAGTCGTCGTCATCTACCATTGACCTAGGCTGTGGCTCATTAAGCATAGAATTTCTTTAGGAATCTACCGTTTATTGGCCTGAAAGGCCTTTCACCGTGCATATCCATGAGTAGATAGGCTCCACCCTGGTAGACTTTGTCTATGATGTATGGGCCTTCATAGTTTGGCTCGAATTTTCTCCGCTTGGCGCGATTGGGGATCATAGGCCTTTTGACCACTAGTACAAGTTCGCTTTGGCGGAATGTCCTCGGCCGGGTCAATCTTTCATATGAATGCGTCATCTTTGCTTTATAAGCCTCCAGGTTTTGTTGCGCTATGAGCCGGGTCTCATCAAGGGCATCAAGCTCCTCAAGCCGAAGGTGAGCATTTTCTTCGTCCGTCAGCTCGTAGTGGACTGCCACTCGTAGAGAGGGTAGCTCTATCTCGAGGGGGAGTACTGCTTTCGTACCGAATACCAACGCGTACGGCGTTGTGTTCGTGGCTGTCTTGAACGTAGTTCGATATGCCCAGAGAGCTTCTTGCAATCTCTCGTTCCAGTCCTTCTTATTTCGGGACACCGTCTTTTTCATGATCTTCGTCAGGGTCTTGTTGAAGGCCTCGGCTAGACCATTAGCTTGCGGATTATAAACCGAGGAATATCTCCAGTCTATGTTATGCTGTTGCGCGAAGCGACTGATCTTGTTGCTTCTATAGGCTGGCCCGTTATCGGAGATGATCCGTCGCGGAGTTCCAAACCGATATATGACGTGCGTCTTGAAGAAATGGAGGATATTCTCCGTCTTCACTTCCCTCAACGGTACTGCTTCTGCCCATTTTGAGAAGTAGTTGGTCGTCGCCAGGATGAAACGATGTCCCCTGGACGATGCTGGTTCGATGGGGCCGACTATGTCAGTTCCCCACATTTCGAATGGCCAGCTAGCCACTGTTGGATGGAGTGGATTTGGATGTTGGTGGATGAAGTCCCCATGAATTTGGCATGAGTGGCATTGCTTCGCATATTCGAGGCAATCCTGAATCATCGTGGGCCAGTAGTAGCCCATCCGTTTGATCTTCAACTTCATCTTTGGGCCCGCTTGGTGAGAACCACAGATTCCGTCATGAACTTCCTGAACGACTCTTTCTGCTTCGTCAGGTCCTAAGCATCTCAGCCACAGAGAATCGAATGACCTCTTGTATAGAGTATCATTGACGAAGGCGAAAGACAGAGCTCGTTTCATGAGCTGATGTCTTGTGGACGCTTCTTCAGGCATTTGGTGGGACTTAAAGTAGTCTATGAAGACTTGCCTCCAATCCTCAGCCTTCTCCCGGTCTTTTATTTGCAAGGCTGTCTGTTCAGTCGCCCCCTTCTGTTCGGATGATTCCGGAGATATTTCTGATGGGGCAAGCACCCGCCGGCTTTGTACCACGATTCTAACGTCATCAAGGTTCTCGTCAGCCAGTTCTTTAGCAAGTTTGGCCAATGCGTCTGCTTTGCTGTTTTCTGCGCGCGGTATGCTTTCCAAAGTATAGGAGGGAATTTGGGTCAACAGTTGTTGCACCTTTTCACCGTACTTCACCAACTCCGGTTTGCACGTTTGGTAGTCGCCATTTACTTGACTAACGACTAGTTGGGAGTCTCCGTATATGAGGAGGTTTTCAATTCCCATGTCGATGGCGATCTCGAGACCTGCAATCAAGGCTTCATATTTGGCTTCATTATTCGTCCTCGGCTCTGTTAAGGAGAAAGCGAAGCGCATTATTCCTCCTTGTGGGGTCACGAAGATGAGGCCTACCCCCGACTTGATTATAGGTGTACTTTGTTTGCGCTTCTTCATGGAAGATACTCCATCGAAATAAAGCTCCCATCGGGTATCACCACCGTCAATCGCATCAAACGCATGTTCATCTGGAAGATCGCAATTTAGAGGAGAATCGGCAGCGATCGGATGCTCAGCGAGGAAGTCGGCAATGGCTTGGCCTTTCACTGCCTTGAGGGGCTGATAGGTTATCGAGAACTCCATCAAGAGCAGGGCCCATTTAGCGAGTCTCCCTGTCAGTATGGCCTTTGACATCAAATATTTAAGGGGGTCCACCTTCGAGATGAGACGGACTTCGTGCGCCAATGCATAGTGCCTGAGCTTTGTTATCGCAAAGATCAACGCCAGGCAGTGTTTTTCAATGGGGGAGTAGTTGCTTTCTGCCCCCAGTAGAACTCGACTTAAGTGGTAGAGTGCTCTTTCTTTCCCCTGGTCATTCTCTTGCACCCACAATGCGCCTAAAGAACCTTCGAGGGCGGTCGTGTAAAGAATGAGAGGCTTTCCCTTAACCGGAGCAGCCAACACTGACGGGTTCTGCAGGTACTGTCTAATCTCGTCCAGCACGCCCTGGCATTTTTGGTTCCAGACGAACGGGGTTCCCTTCTTCATCAGGTGGCTGTAAGGATGGCACTTGCCTGAAAGGTTAGCTATAAATCGCCGTATATATGCGAGCTTCCCTTGGAGAGACCGCAGTTGTTTAAGAGTCCTTGGCGGAGGCATTTTCATGATCGCCTTGATCTTTGACGGATCTATCTCGATACCCCGGTGTCGGACGATGAATCCCAGGAATTTACCCGAGGAAACTCCGAATGCGCACTTGAGAGGGTTCATCTTCAGGTTGTATTGCCGAAGGCGTTGAAATACAGTTTTCAGATGCTCGAGATGTTCCTCGTATGATTTGCTTTTAACCACGAGATCGTCGATATAGCATTCGACGATTTCGTGTATAAGGTCATCGAAGATCTTCGTCATAGCCCTTTGATAGGTGGCACCGGCGTTCTTTAAACCGAAGGGCATCACTTTATAACAGAATATTTCCAAAGGGGTCCTGAAAGCGGTGTGCTTCTGGTCTTCGGGATGCATTTTTATTTGATTATACCCTGATGAGCCGTCCATGAAGAAGAAAACCTCATGAGTGGACGTATTGTCTATCATCAGTTCGGTGACTGGCACTGGAAAATCGTCCTTCGGGCAGGCTTTATTGAGATCCCGGAAGTCTACGCATATGCGCACTGTCCTATTTTTCTTCATCACCGGGACGATGTTGGCGATCCATTCCGGATATTGAACCTCCTGAATAAAGCCAGAGTCGATCAGCTTCTTGACCTCGGCGTTGATGCTCATCTCAAGCTTGAGCCGCATTCTTCTCAGCGCCTGTTTGACTGGCTTGACGTCCGGGGATATCGCCAATTTATGCACAGCAATTTCTGGATCTAGTCCCGGCATTTCGGAATAGTTCCATGCGAAGCAATCTTTGTGCTGTATAAGGACGACTTTTAACGCAGCCGCCCTTTCTTCAGATAGCAGCTCACTGACGAACGTCGGCCGTGGGTCACTTGCCATCCCCAACTCAATTTTCTTGAGGTTATCTGCAGTGGTATGTATTCCATCCTCCAGTTCTTTCGGCGCTGGTGGAAATTCTGAGATTACCTCATCATGGCTGTTCTCGAAGCACCAGGGAAGGGTGTCCATGTTCTCGGGCTCTTCTTTTAATATTGTTATCATGTGACAAGTGCGAATCCGCTTCCAATCCCAATATGGGTTTGGTTCTGTTCTCGTGGCTTTGGGTTCGTGCTTCTGTAGCGGCGTTACCCTCCAGTTGTCAGACAGAGCGAACTTGCCGAGCTGGTATTGATCTTCAACCCAATTCTTAAAGGTGAAGCAGTCTTCGAAAGGGTGCCCTATTACTCGATAGTAAGAGCAATAATTTGGGTCGGAGACTTTGCCTGCTTGTTCGGGGTTTTTGGGCTCCGGCAGTGTAAGCATTTGATGTTTTAGAGCAAGATCAAGTATCTTCCTCGTCTTGTCCCGAGGAAACGAGTACGCTCGACCCATTTTCGTCATGAGGGATAGATCAATAACGCTCGACTCCCGTTTGCACGGCTTCTTAGCCCTGCTTTGTTGCCGTTGAGTGCTTTTTTGGCCTTTCGACTTGTTTCTGCCTCTTCGTCGAGCCTTTTTTATAACAGGTTGACAGGGAGCGGCACTTTCATCTTTGACGGCCTGTTGAAGGAGGCGTTGCTTTTTGGCTTTCTCGTAGATTGCCATTTCACGATTGTGATCATCTCAGACTTTTTGACCAACTTCCCTTATAAGCCTGTCCATTTGTTCTTCAAACGACGGACTGGGTACTTTTGCATCAGGAACTTTTACTGGTTCAGGATTAGTGTCCTCCCATTGAGCATCTGCTTCTTCATTGAAGTCGTGCACGACGTAACAGTCGCGGAGCAGCTCTCGTTTCTTGAAGCGAATGTATCCGAGCCCGATCGTCTCCATCCTCCCACTAGGCGGCTTGTGTTGAGTTTCGGGAACGTTCCAGACCCTGTCATAGAATTTGGCCTTTCTAATGGTCTGTTTGAAGGGTATCCCTTGGCGCCTCAACAGGCTCTTCAAGCCTTCTGTATAATATCTGGGTAGACGGATGGGTTGAAACCTGTCCAGCGTAGGATCCGCACCGTGCCAGATTTCTTTCTCCACTTTGTTTTCTTCAGAGCGGTAGAATAGAATTGCCTTCTCGCCTTCTCGCCTGGGGGGATATAGAACGTCTGCAGCTCTTCTACACTGTCGGTATCGAGCGCATCCAGTTCTTTATAATGTTTAATCGGCACCATGGCGACTTGCAGACTTTGCTCTTCGTCAGCGGAAGCTCTTATTGAAGGTCGAGCAGAGAATACAGCATGAACCTCATCCTCTGAATCACTACCAAAGATTAATGTAGGAACAGATGGTCCCGGCTTAGTGTATTGGGGTGGACCCGAATAAACTATCTCCTCTTCCTTCTCGGTGTCGCTGCCGAAGATAGGGATGGTAGTGTTGGTTTTGTTCTCCGGCTTGTGACACCTTTCCGTGTCTTCGAAATTTGGCAAGAAGTATTTGGCATCTTCATATTTGCGAACTTCGTTCATGGAAAACGGATTCAATTCTCCCATCACGGTATACTCGAGACCATCCCTAAAATATTTCATACACTGATGCTGTGTAGAAGGGATGATGTTGTACTCGTGTAACCATGGTCGGCCGAGCAGAGCGTTGTAGCATGTCTTGGCATCTATGACGTGGAATTTAATGTCCGTGACGAGCAGCCCGAAGCGTAGCGTCAGTATCACAGATCCAAGAGTCTTTGACGATTGGGAGTCGAACCCGGAGATGGTGATTTTGTCTCGAGCGAGGTGTTGGACGCTCATGCAGATTTCCTTTAAAACCCGCACATTGAGTAGGTTAACAGACGACCCGTTATCGATCAGGATTTTACCTATCTTTATATCATGGCAGTATCCTGAGACATAGAGGGGGCGATTGTGTTCGCACGTCCCAAGGAGAAGGTCTTCATCGCCAAAAGTGACATCGGCCGTATGCACTTCTTCCAGTTCATCCTTCATCTTTTCTTCGGCCAGGAAAGCTTGGAACTGCTACGGGTCCTGTAGTGCCTTAATTAACGAATCTCTCGCCTCCTTTGATAGTAAAAGGGCGTCAAGAATGCTGAGTTGCGAGGGCAGCTTCCTCAGATGCGCTAAGACGTTGTAATCCACCTTATTCTTTTTCGGCGGGTCTTTGGCAGTTAGCTCTTCCGTGACTTGGTCATCCAAGGCGATCTCCTCAGGGACCTTTTCTTTCCCTTTGTCTCTTTTGTTTGGGGGTTCGAGATTCTTTTCGGGCAACGTACGATTACGCGGCCAGATATTTTCATAAATCTTCGGCTCTTCTTCTTTTCCCAAAGTGTGCTCTTTGAAGAGAGGGGCAAGCTCCAGCTCCTCATCAGAATCGCTCCCGAATGTGAATACTTGTGATCTTCCGGCGTTGACCATGCGACAATTGCCGGTAGTTCTATTAAGCCCTTCGGTCGCACTGTTTTGCTCCCGGCGAGTCTTGCGCTTCTCCCGCTTAACCTGTTGTCGGTGAGCAACATATCCTTTCCACCATCTATCGAAAGCTTTGCACTCTTCAGTGGGATGCGAAATCTTCCGATGATACAAGCAATAGGAGGGGTGTATTTCTGCTTCACCAGTAACGCTTCCCTCAGAGGATGGTAGCTTCATACCCATTGACACGGCTTTAGCAAACCTCTTCCTCGTCTTGAATTTGATTTTATCCGCCGCGGGAGTACTTTGCTCCAGCGAGAGTATCTCAATTCTTTCGTTAAGGCGCTGGCGTTTGGCCCTTTCGAATATAACCTCCTCGCGCTCCCGATCAGCTTTGCTTTTTAAGAGAGCTTCATTGAGGAATGCATCGATTACTTCATCCGATGGCTCTAGAATTTTTGGTTCGGGATCTGTCCCCAGCGTTTTAGTACAAGGAGTCTCCTCATTGTTCATGAGCGAATGAGAAATCATATGACAGCTCGCCACGTATTCCTCAGATTCATTCGACGAACTTTCTCCCTCGCCTTCCTCTTTAAAGACGTGGTTGAGGAACTCTTGGAGTGTAATGGGAGTCCGTGCCTTCTGGTTGTATTCCTCCAGCGCGTCAATTTGTTTTTGCAAGTCCGTGCGCTTGTCGCCAGGTTTCATGGGCTTCTTTGACTTCCTTTTCTTCTTCTTTGAAGATTTCGACAGCTGGTTGTGAATGCTTGGGCCATCTCCATCGATCTTTCGAGTTGGACGAGGCTTCGACATCCCTTCAATGATCTGCGGCTCCAACGGGTTCTTCCACTTGATTGCTGGTCAAAATTGAAGATCATTTAGCATCCTCTTTGTCTTGGCTGATAATACAACCTCCCAAGGAGCTTCTTCAACGACAGAGCATGTTGCCCCCGGCGTATTCATTCCCTTAGAGGTGTGGGGCTGCGGTGGATTCACCTTCCATTTGTCAGACAATGCAAACTTGCCCTGTCGGTACTGGTCTTCAAACCAATTTTTGAAGACGTAGCAATCCTCGATCGGATGACCCAGTACTCGATGATAAAGACAGTAGTTGGGCTCATTGACATCACTTGGTTGCGACGGACGTTTTGGATCCGGCAGATTTATGAGTCGGTTGCGCAACGCCAGCTCGAATAACCTTCTCGTTTTATCTCGGGGAAACGAGTAAGGATGTCCCATCCTCTCCTCAAGGGCTACGTACGGGCGCATATTATTTTGACGAACGACCGTCTTTGAGATGTTCGGTTGCTGTTGAGCATTAGCAACAACGATCGCTTTTCCTTTTCCTTTCTCATTTCGGGAGTCCAGCTTTGGAAGAGGAGGTTTATGGCCCATTTGATCCATTTGCGCCAGCTTGTCGATTAGTGCCTGGAAGGTGGTCGGCTTGAAGAACATCATAAATTGCGAGATGGTTGCTTGCGGATCGAGGGTTCCCACAAACATACCCACTGCAGGAGCTTCTTCAATGCGTTGCTCGCATTTTGACCATAAATTACGCCACCGTATAGCATATTGGACCCATGTCTCACCCGGCTTTACCCTGGCATTAATCAATGCTGTTATCGGGGTACGCTCGCTGGCACTCGCGAAACGTTGGGTAAATAGCAGTTCCATTTCAGCAAAGGTCTTGATAGAGTCATTCGGGAGCTCGAAATACCACTCGAACGCCGTATCTGACAAGCTACCAACGAACTGGAGGAGCAACAATTTATCATCACCGCCAGTGTTGCCGCAAAGCGCCCTGAACTGGGCGACATGCTGGTGAGGATTGCCAGTCCCCTTATACACATGGAATTTTGGTATCGTATAACCTGGTGGGTACTTGATGGTCGCCCCGTTTTTACTACCTGACCCGCTGCTTCAGTCGCTTGATGAACCCGGATCTGCTGAGCTATATATTCGTCCAGATCGGCTTTGGAGAATGCCTCCTCCTTGGCTGTTGACAGAGCCGGAGGAGGATTCGACGTTTCTCCCCTATCATCTTCAAGGATGATCGGGGGATCTTCAGCAGGTGGATCCTGTTGAATCATCATGCCCACCATGTCCTGGAACAGGAATGCCATTTTCTTTATGCTGGCTGCCTGTTCCGCAGCTTCTTTATCCTTCTTCTCCAGTACGCGACGAAGGAATTCGGCGTCAGTTTCTTGTTCCTGACATTCATCCGAGGACGTTTCAGGGGTTTCTTTTGACCCAGTGAGTGCGGCTATCACGGTCATCATCTCATGGAGCTTTTGCTGTTTCTCCTGAGCCTTGGTCACTGACCGTGTAAGCGGTCTATGACCCGTAGATGCGCGGCTATCCTCCTTTCCCGATGCTATATAAACTGTATGAACTATCATGCCCCCGGACTTAGGGCGTTTAGGCTCACCACCTTTGGCATTTGCCGCGGGCGCGAGGGTTTTCTCCGGCCTTCTTCTTTTGTGGGCCGTTGAAGTTGAAGGGGCCGTTGCAGTGGGCACCCTGGTGATTGTTGTCCTCTGCTGTTTAATAGGACGGTCCTTTTCTTTTTGCACCTTTGCCTTCTTCTGTTGACGAGAATAACCTGGGTCAATCACAGAGTCTTGAACCCTTCGCCAAACCTTGTATATTTTTTAGGACAGCCGTTGAAGGGGCTGCTCTTGCCGTGTTTCCGGAACTCCCTCCGTGGGCGGAGGAGATCTTTTCAATGTAGCGGTTGGAGAGTTCTTACGTACCCTCCTCAGCAGTTCAAAGCTATTCCCAGTTGGAACAGCAGCGTTGACCTCCACTACTGGAGCAGGTGGAGTTAGCCCTGAGGGGGAGTTGCCCCCTGTCTTCCTTACTCGCCGCCAATGGCGATGTCGAGCATGATGAGCCGTTGGGACTGGCTCGGAGATAGAGACAGCTTCTTTTTGCCCCCTGTCTGAATGAGGCGTCGCTGGTGTTAACCTCTCAAAGACTGAGGTTGTCCTTTGAGGGATGATATTCAACCTGTCGAAGACAGACCCTCGGGCAGGGGCAGGAGCAGGAATAGTCAGTCTTGAAAAGACTGACTCTTTGACAGGGGAAGCCGCCTTGACGACTTCTGGACCAGCGGCTATTGCCTTCCTTGGGACAGCCACCTCAGAGTTCATGGGCTTCCTAGCGGGCCCCTCATAGTTCTGATCCAGCCTGGCGAAGACGGAGGCCGTTGGTTTGGTAGTGGATGACCCGTTGACAGGGGTCGTCGTAGCGGTGAGCCAGTCGAAGACTGACTTCTTGTTCGCTTCTGGTGCAGGTATTGGCATAGAGAAGCTTGCAGGTGGGATCATGGTCCCGAAAAACAGACCGGTGGTGGCCTGGGTCACCTGTTCTACTGGCAGAGCGAGGAAGGAGGCCGCTTGGGGCCCATATGCTACACCTCCAGGTGAGGTGGAGCGTCCGTTGCAGTGGCACTTCGAGCAGGTCGAGCAATTTGAGGCCATTGATGCTTGATTTCTGCGCTAGGCAAAAGACCAAATCTTAGTAACTTGAAATCCAAAGGCAACCATTAACAAACCGTGACTCGTTCGCGAAGACGACACACGAAGTGTGGAGTGGAAAGAGGAAAAGGTCCCACCGGGCGTGCCAGAATCTGTTCCCCTCCGAAAGACGCGCAAGACATGGACGTCTAGCCTGAGATTCGGGGAAGATGCTATATGGTTTTATCCGTCCACCTCTCCGAAGATGCCAAGTTGATTTATGGCACCGTGTATCGGAGGTTTAGACGGATGCGGCCGATGTAGCAGACTTCGTCAGATTCCCCCTCGTTTGAGGGGGTTTTGATTGTGGGGACGCTCTTCCCTGCAGGCGCAAGCCCCTGCAGTTAATTACGTTAACGCGTCGTGGCAGCCACTTTCTCCTTCTCCAGAATTTCACTTCGTGTCGTGTGTGTTTTTTTTTTTTGTGGTTGCCCGTGGATTGTATACGGAGACTGAGTAATGCCGTCGACCGTAGGACGTAGATTAATCCAAATCCGTATTTACTTAGATTTGGGTTTGGTGTTTTTAGTTTAAGGATACGTTAGCCATATTGAGGCTAAGATCAACTTAAACGTTCGTTAAGGATACGTTAGTCCTGTTTTGAGACTAAGATCAACTTAATGTGGTGATCCATTTATTATATGGCCGTCAGGACTCGTCACCTCTCTGACGTCGTTGAAGAATTATAACGATAGGTGTCAGAGGAGTTCAGAGATGTACCCTTGAACCAAAGTTGATTTGGAGTTTTATAGTCCATTTGAATGTTTAAGGATACGTTAGCCGTGTTTGGGGCTAAGATCAACTTAAACGGGACCGTTTAGATCCGGCAAAAGAGCATTTGGAGGCTTTATTGTTCCATTTTAGGGACGTGGTGATCCATGTTCCAGTTTAGGGACGTGGTGGTCCATGTTCCAGTTTAGGGACGTGGTGGTCCATCGCCAGTTTAAGGACGTGGTGGTCCATCATTAGTTTAAGGACGTTTCGGTCCATCGCCAGTTTAGGGACGTGGTGATCCATCATTAGTTTAAGGACGTTTCGGTCCAACATTAGTTTAAGAACGTTTCGGTCCAATATTAGTTTAAGGACGTTTCGGTCCAATATTAGTTTAAGGACGTTTCGGTCCGTCATTAGTTTAAGGACGTTTGGGTCCGTCATTAGTTTAAGAACATTTCGGTCCGACATTAGTTTAAGGACGTTTCGGTCCAACATTAGTTTAAGAACGTTTCGGTCCACGAGTTTAAGGACCCCGCAGTCCATATTCATATGTGGTCGTCGGGACCCGTCACCTCTCTGACGTCGTTGAAGGATTACAATGATAGGTGTCAGAGGAGTTCGGAGATGTACCCTTGAACCGGAGATAAATTGATTTTAGGAGAGCAATTTTGCTCAGTCAATTTAATTTGAGGACTTACGGCCATGATTGGGCTAAGTCCAGTTGGAAAATGCTCATCATTTTTATTTGTTTATGCATTGCATTTCTTTTTTATTTGGGCTCTGCCTATAAAGGATGCAGAGCATCAATTTGTTTTGGGCTCTGCCCTTGATGCAGAGCATCAATTTTACTTGGGCTCTGCCCTTTTATAAAAGATGCAGAGCATCAATTTTACCTGGGCTCTGCCCATTTATTGCTTTGCAATTTAATTTGGCCTGTTAGGTCTTTTTGACTTGGGTCTGGCCCTTTAGCAAAAGAAATGCATTGCATTTCAGGCGCTTTGCGCCAATCAAAGAGCGCAAGCGCTTGTAGTGACGACACGTGTCATGCAAGCGCAGTGCGCTGCTCTAGTGCGCTGTGCTTGCGCTGCTGACACGTGGCGCACTCTGGTGAGTTACGCCAATTTCAGAAAGCAAAGCTCTATCTTAAAGCCCATAGCGCAAGTGGTTCGGATACTGACACGTGGCGCTCTCTGGTGGCTTGCGCCAACCCAAGAGCGCAACAGTGCAAGTTTCAAGTGCAGAGCACTATTTGATTTCTTGATCTAATCTAGATCAAAGAAAAACAAGCCTTTTCTTATTTCAGGAACCAGAGGTTCATAAAAAGTGCAAAGCACTGTTTTTATTTTTGTTTTTTATTAAAGATCATTGATCTTGTTTTTGGATCAATGATCTATCAGAAGAAATTCTTCTATCTAAAAGGTCTTTTACCTTTCTTCTTCTTTTTTTTTGAATTTCCTCAGAATTCTCTCTGTTTAATTTCTCAAAGAATGTTCATCTCTTTGATTTGAGGTCTAGGGGTCTTTATATAGTGCCCATAAGTTTGTTGAATTTGTTAACGAAATCTTTCTCTGAGTGATTTGAGGAATTTTTCCCACCGTTGGATCTTTGATCCAAGAGCTTCTGTTTTACAGAAGAAAATCTTCTTGTTTTAACAAGAACAGAAAGATTTCTTTAAAATCTTAATTCTGTTTGGCGCAAATGCCCCAGCGCATGACACGTGTCACGTGTCGCACAGCGCAGTGCTTGCGCAACTGAAGCGTTGCTTCCTTTAATTTTGCTTTAAATAGAGGTTTGCTCTGATTGGGCGCGCCTTCTTGGGCGCTGCGCTGACGTATCAGCGCCTGACACGTGGCGCGTTGCGCCCGAGATTTGAAGCGTCGTTTTAAAATTTGAATTTTGAATTTCAACAGAGCTTTGCTCTGATTGGGGAAACAGAGAAGAGTTCAATTTTCTGTGGTTTTCATATTACATCGCATGTAGCATTCTGCAGTTGCTTAAAAAAAATTTAGACACTTTGAAAATTTCGACAGAAACTTGGGTTTTAGTTTCGATGTTTCGGAGTTATTTCGGTTTCGTAATTCTACAAATATCGTCTAATTCTCTAACTTGGCTCTGATACCACTGTAGGAATGCCTAGCACGATAACAAGGTTTCGGGAGGTATCATCCATGCTATTTTCAAAAATTTGCCATGCTAAACAAGCCTAACCCTAGAATCTTAACTAGAGATTTAGACGAAACAACATGTAAACAACTTTACATCTAAGTGAATATGGAATACAACCTTTGTTGACCGGTCCTTCACTTCAATAGCTCCTTGTAGTAGTCCTTTCGCTCAAAGTAGTGATCTTCCGGACTCTAGAATGGCTCCACAAGATAAAAAGAACAAGCTTGCATGAAGTCTTCGAGGCCGAAAATGATTTACGTCGAGAAGACACTAATCCAAGCTACCTCTTCACTAATTAGGGATTAGTGAAGCTAACACCCCTAAAGTAAATGGCTAATCTAGTAGAGAATGATGAAGTAGGATTTTTACTCACTTTAGAAATCTTTTTCGCACTAATTTTCCTTACCTCTCCATAACCTAAAGAGCTCTCTCTTGTTGATGAAGAAGATGAAGCCAATAATGTTATGGCAATCATGGGTGAGAAAATATCTCAAATAACTCATGTAGAGACTTTACCATGGGTTTAGATAATGGTTAGGTTAATAAATATATAAGGTAAGACAACACTAGTGGACTAAGTCAATGGGTCTACAAGCTTTCACAAGCTTCACCCATGTGACTAATTTCCAACTAATTTAGATTTACTTTAAATAAATAAACCTTACATTATCATGAGCATGGTGTGAGTCTCATACACCCATGTAATATGTGGCATCAAGCATGACACAAAAAGAAACACAATTAATATATATCACATATATATCAAATGCATAAGTGAGATAAAGAAATTCTTAAATGAGCTAATTATTAGTTAATGTAAATTAATATATCAAATATATAATTATATATTAAATTATTAAATCAACACTTGATTTAATAATCCGGCTATATCTCATATGACCGACTAATATTATTTGTATCATCTCATCGAATCAACACTTGATTCGATAACCCGGCTATATCACATATAACCGACCGATATCATAAATCACGAGAATAGAATACGATATCACATACTCATATTAATCTCGGTCCCGCACATATCACATATATGCTCCTACTTCATTTCACCTGAACCAGGAAATCTCTGCGTAGGACTCTAAAGACTTATTAATACGTCGGCAGTAGGTGATGATCATATCAAGCATCCACAAGCCGTCAGCGGTACTAGCTGGACGTAACGGCTACCCGGGTATTGAGCGATCAGAACATCAACAAGCAAGCCTGCTCATACTCCTGTAAAGCCTGTCGGTAACACTACCATACAGTCCGGTCTCTTCGTCTGATATGTCGCATATCAAGTCTAAGGGTAGTAAACGTCATACCCCAGTAATTAATAAGTCGTGCCGATGTGAGGCTCATAACGGGTCGAGAAACTACTGATAACACTTACCAGTAGATCTCCGTATCAGCCCTGGCCAGGAACTTCCTGTTATAGCCAATCGAGCACAGCGCAACATCAACCCCCAATACCGGGAGAGACGAATCCCCTCCTATCGCTCATTGCCTCCATGTGATTTGGGACTATACCCAAAAGCCACCGTTTTGCATGTTCTCTTGAACGTGGTAAGGTGGAAATCAAAGCACAGTGGGAATCACACAAGACTCTATGACGATCTCGGGTCTACAGACTAACCTGTACCAGTGTCACCAGAGAACTGCTATCTGACGATAGGTATAATACCAACTAGGAGTTCTCGGCAAGTCTGTTCAGTGTACCCAGTCTCCACTAAGCACCTGTATACCATCTTTGATGTCAAACACCAATGGATGTGGGATCATCCATCGCCCATCATATAGGTCAAGAAGCGTATATGCTAATCTACTCTGGAATATCGATGCCCTGTCTCAATACACTCTCGACTAGGAACAATTAAAGGATGTACTTATTGACTACCCTGGCCCCACTAGTATGATCTCCATCATAGTCCTGGTAGTCAAGTACACATCCTAAGGGTTTTATCAACATGTAAGATCATCACAGTATCACAATACAAGTCTACATGTTAAGACAAAGAGCAACCAGATAGCATACTATCAAGTCGAGCAAGAAAGTCCTCTCTATATATGTCCAAACATCCACTATAATATACATCATATGTACAATAATGGCCTTTAGGGCATACACATAACTAACAAGGTCGTGTGCTTAGCGACATAGTTGCAAGGTTATGTCCCAGGCAACAGCGGACCGTAGTCTCGGGTATGCACGAAACCTTTATTAAACACAACTACTCTTTTCCACCGATCGATCTCAATTGACTTAGAGACTTATAGATTTAGTGACATGGTTATTGCATTGATTACTGATCTGACACACATGTTATACTGTTTACCCGTGCCTACTATTCTACACTCACTTATCATTATTTCCATGCCTTCTATTTCACATTTATTATTATTGCACATATTATACATTGCAATATTGTGTCGTCCTGGCGACCTGAGTATGCATGCTCAGAGGACGAAATGGACCCAGCACAGGAATCAGACTTACCATACAAGATCGCGAAGATTTAGATAGCGACGCGGAGTTATCATCCTACCTGCTTTCAATAATGACATTGTTATTTTATTTGGTTAGTAGTTTCTTTTATTGTTAAAATCCTTGTATCCATTGAACTCATTTGGTTCGATATAATAAAGTAGTGATTGTGATTCTCTTTACTTTGTGTTGCATTTACTGATTACTATGTAATACTAGAAACCGAAATGTGACTACGGCGGGATTATTCCTTGATCGTAGGAGTATGGCTGGTCTAGTCACCCTCGTATTCTGTATTTTGGGAAGCGAGGCGTGCAATATGAAATGCTCATGCAAATCAGATCTGCATGAGTTGATCGGCAATTTAGGGATCGCTCTACCATTATCCTACAAATATGAAATATATTCATGAAACTGTATTGGATATTTTGGTTGGTATATATAGGTTTAGTTATGATTTTATGTGTTGAGAATCTGTCGATTTAGATCGTTGGGATTTTTGTTATCATTAGGCTTATTGAGAGTTGTATAAATTGAGATGATTGTTTATACAATAAAATGATCGAGTTCATTGTTTCTTAATAGTTTTACGTGCTACCTCTAAACTGAGCTAGGTTTATTGGTTTTTGGTTCATTTTGTTTTCCTCAATTCGGATTTGGTTCATCTTGTTTTCCTCAATTCGGATTGGGTTCCCTGGCGGCATGATCACTAAGGCCCTAAGTACTAGTTTGGTAACAAGGTTTTTGAAGCCCGTAATTTGAGAAAGTAAAAAAAATAAAGTTTATGGTTAACATTTACTAATATTTTTACCTGTGTGATGTACGTTTGTATATTTTGAACACCATATATACCGATGATGTGTGTAATTTTTTTATCATGGACATTACATAAAAATTTCTAAAGATATCTATAGTTTTTAAAAATTTAAATTAAATGAGTGCGGTTAATCGTAATATTAGAATTGAGAAATTTATGAGTTATACAAAATAGCAAAAATATAATGGCTTGTGTATAAATTTGTAAAGCATATCTCTCTTTGGGCTTTTAAGTATTACAGAGAATGCACAGAGAGAGAGAGAGAGAGAGATGGGCTTTTAAGTATTACAGAGAATACAGAGAGAGAGAGAGAGAGAGAGGAGAGAGAGAGAGAGAGAGTTATTGAGTTTCATTTTCTTATTTTTGTCTTTTGAGATGAATGAGGTGCAAACTGTGGTTTCGTAAAATGAGATGCACATCTCCAATTCTCAACTTTGGTTATAGCAATTTTTTAATTTTTTTATTTTTTTCTATTTTTTATTTTGTTAATTAATGACATCATTTAAGGACTTCTAGTTATAATAGTAAGATAAGATGCAAACTGTGGTTTTGTAAAATTAGGGTTTCACAAAGTTTAGGTTCGTTTGGCAACACTGCTGAAACTAAGATTTCATTAAAAAATAGGATTTAAGAAAGTGAGAGGTTTGAAACTTTTCAAACTCCGCATTTTGCTTTCAAGCCTTTGAAACATTTCGAAACCGCAATTTAGGAAATTCTATTTTCATTGACAAATGAGTTTTGATTACAATTTCTTAGAGTTTACTTTCGAAACCCCACGGAACCACGATTTTAGAAACAATAACCCTTTTGTCGAACAGGGCCTAAAAGAGCATTAGGCTAGCTTGAGTTTGATTCGGTTGCTAATGAATCTATATATAACGTATATGTAATCACGATATGCAGCATTTTTCAAATAAAAAATTCACTAATAAAATCAAACTATTCATCACGTGATCAGAACCAGCTAGCCATTGTAAGCCTTCCCTTTACTGCTGCTATACCAAACCCAAGAAACACATACATGTTCATATCTCCTTTGTTTGGTAACAAGAAAGTGTTGGAGAAGGTGAGAAGTTGAACTTCGATTTCGAACTTTTTTGTTTAGGAAAAAGAGAGAGAGATTGGAAAGTAATTTCTAACTTTCTTCCACGTCATATTTTCTTCTCATTTCACTTTCTTTCCAAAACAATAGAAAGTGAAAATGAAGTCAATATTTTAATTATATTTTATTCTACTTTTAATTTTTCTTACACGCTATAATACTTTCAATTTTTACAACCAAACAATCCAATCTTGTTTTCCATTGTCACATAAAGGCTAACTCAACTTCTTTCCAACTTTTTTGAGCAAAACCTTTCCTATCTGCAATCCGTCTATCCAAAAGTTTACCCAAGAGAAAAAGTAGTAGCACCCACGACACCTAAGTAATAGTGTCAAACAGGTGAGGTCATGGTGTTATCTCTTTGATAAACTTTTGAGCAGACAAACTGCGGTAGGAATGGTATTTTATTTTCTTTTTAACAAAACAAATAAAAATTAACACTTTCCTTTTATTTTCCTTTTCTACACTTTTATTCCTATCCTACTTTATCTTTACTTTCCAATTGCTAAACACGCCCCTTGTTGGGGAAAAAACACATCCACATTCTCTCTCAAATAAGAAGATATGCGGAGCCTCATGAATTTTTATTTTACATACATGTATCCTATAGTACGCATTGACTATATGTTATTTATTGGCTTAATTCCAAAAAACTACCGAATGATTTGCCTTGGTTACGAGAATCTACCAAATTCTTTCAAAATTATGAAAGACTACCCTGCTTTAAAAGTTTTGTGATAGTTTTTGCAATTATTGATGATGTGGCATTTTGTTTATGGTAGTTTTTCATGGTTTTTGAAAGTTTTATCATAGTTTCATAGGTTTTTTTTTAAGTTTTGTGATAGATTCTTGTACATTTAGCAAGAATTGGTAGTTTTTCTTAATTAGGCCAAAGTATTTGGTAGTTTTTTGGAATTGAGCCTTATTTATTTTTAAAGGTAAATTTATTTAACACCATCAAATTTTCGGGTTTTCTATGGAGAACGCCATTTAAATTTAAAGAATTTCATGAACCTTCTCTGAAGGTATATTTTGGTCGAGAAAATGAAGCCCGTTTTCCTCCAAAAATACATGGTCAGTTCTTTCATGGCATTTTAGTCCACATACAAGGTCATTCTTGTGTCAGTCAATTCATTCGTGTCTTAAATGATTTAACATAATTAACATTTTCATGTAGCATGGTATTTTTAAAGATCAACGGTCTATCTATCGAAACTAAAAAAGTTACCCATGCCCACCATATACAGATGTGGACGGTAAGTGAATGCTCCAAACCATTGGATGGGATGGGCTCCGGGTCACTTGTACACGTGTCACAAAACCACCGAGCATTAGCATGAGAGATCGGGAGGTGGCGCGAAATCCTCGTTTCATTCATTGGCCATCCCTTTTCCTTCGCAGACCAATAAAAGGACTTGGCCCCTATTCATTCTCATTTTAAATTTCAATCCAAATTGTTCCAAGTTTTAACTTTTTTTGTTCAAAGAAGGAAAAAAAAAAGGTTAGAAATATGCAGGCTTCAAGTCTCACAAAGGAAGAAACGTGTGATAGAGAGGGGCGTCAGCTTGTGCATGGTAAGAATTTATTTTTCTCTACCCATTTTTGCACAAAGTTCATTTAATTAATTAAGATTTGTTATTGCATGTGCATGCCTAAGATCCATTATGTAATCCTTTAATTAGCTAATTTCACCGATGGATTGTGCAAGGATTAATTCTTTAATTGTCTTCTCCACGATTTGTCAACAGTCTTGTAATTTTTCATGAAATGAATCCTAAAAACATTGTAATTGCTATTTATAATAGTCTAAGGAAGACGGTCGAGTTTTTTGTATTATCAACTCCAATGTTGCTATGTTGAAAGTCTTATTTAGGGGGATTCTATCCAAATATATAATATCCGTGGAATTTCTTGATCAATATGTCAAAATAATAAAAAAACCAAAAATGGGGAAGAAAAAGAAATTTAACTCAAATCATTAAAATAATCATTGGTCATACATTAAAAATAAAAGTAGCATATATAATCTATTCGAAAACATAAACAAAGAAAAAAAGGTAAATAAGTAGGATTACTACTTAATCTAAGTAGGGGCGGTGACTAATGGGACCCCGCCCCACACCTACACCACCGGAAAAAGAAGAAGAAAAAGAAGAAAAGAATTCCGACTCCGACCCTAGTATTCATTGTCAAAATCGACTAAGATGAGCATGCACGATGCTATGAAACTCTTAGCGGACACGGATATGGCTACCCCTTGATAGACTTCACTTGAACTCATTTCTTCCACCTTTTTATAGGTTAAATCCAGACTGCCTGCTATTTTTTATAATTAAAAAAAATACAAAATAGGATTAAGTTGGTCCATCTTTGTTTTAAAACTATATAATTGACATCATATACAAATCCCACAAAATACTATCCACATGGGAAGGAGGGATTTCAATTGAGCCCACTAGAATTTGGTGACCAAGGGATTTTCAGCTTTGAATTATGCTTTCAGCATAGGAGAAGGCTTTTCAGCTTTGAATAAAGAGATATGACACCATAAACCATGTCCAATATAGCCCAATGTATTTTTGACCCCACTGACCATAATCCTGCATCCGCCCACTGCTCCTTCTAACTCATCAAATGTTTCAAACAAGTGAATTTCATATTACTACGGCTAATATGGATCTAACTAAATCTTGTAATAATTCTTGCTTATCTTATGTTTTATATGAAGGTGGGGAGACAACACAAGCACATTGGCTGGCACCTATGACTCCCATTGTTTATGATCACCACCACGACCATGACCATCACCATAAGAAGTCAGTTATAGCAAAAGTGAAGGAGAAGGCGAAGAAATGGCGGCACGCAATTTTGAAGAAAAAACATGGCCATGACGATGAAGAGAACACCACCCCAACATCAAGAGCGTCATCAACACCGAGGACACCGACAACACCGTCAGGATTTAGCTTGGACAAAGAGGACGAGAGCACAGAAGAAGACCCCGAATACCACGGTGCCCCAAGTAATCACCTATCCTTCTCATTCCGCTAACTTGTATTTTGAAACATGAAAGAAAAAATTGAGGTTGATTATAATCATAAAATTTAATGTTACAAAAGAATAGTCTTTTTTTTAAAGTATAACTTTTATGAGCCTATATGGAAAAAAATATAGAACATTGAATTTTTTCACTATATATATTTCAAGATTACAGATATACATATTTTTAAGGACTTGCGTGCAAAAAGGATTAGATATGAAGTTTTAGCTTTCAAGAGGGTATCATTTAAGAGTGCATTCGGATACAGATATACAGATAATTTAAGAACTCTAACAATATTTCCATATCCTATCAGATTGTAAAATAATGATAACCTAGATTGTAAAATAATGATAACCTGATGATTTTATTAAAGTCATAGTGCTCAATTTATAAAGCTTCAGGAAATAGGAAATAGGTAAGAAAATATTCTTGAACAGGAAATAAATTATTACAGATTTGGCCTACAAAATAATATAATAGATCTCTAAAGGAGGCATATAATAGATCTTTCCATCTTTTAACACAGATAAGAGTACAAATATACATTTAGATGCTTTCTCGGAGAGACGGTTTTATATTCATATTATTCGGATACATATTCAGATATCTAAATACGGATACTATATGGATATCAGCATATAGATATAGTTTAAATTATTTTTATCAAATTAATAATGCTTATTTAAATAGTATATTACTTTGCTAATGTTATATGTAGTAGAAATTATGCAATTAAATATTATTTTATCATGTTAGTTTCAAAGTATGCATAATAGACGAGTAGGTATACAATATATTTATTTATTCATAGAATATTTCATTTGCATGTGTCTCTCTCTATATCAAGTATAGTCGTAGTTAATTAACCACCATATTTGCTTTTGTTACATGCTAGTTATATGCTCAATTCTCACCTCATTTACACGTGTTTTATCTCTTATATTTTTTTGTATGCATTCCGTTTTGTCTTAATATTTGATTTTATCAAATTATTTCCAAACTATATCCGTATACGTACCTGGGTACCCGTGACTAAAAAACATATCCGAATACAGCAATGCTCATATCTGCTATCCAAATGCACTCCTAGTGACATACTGCCAATCTGCCATGTGTCGTTCAAAGATACCCTATAATATAAATTTTACATTGTAAAAAGGTAATTTTAAAAGAGAGACAAGTGCATTGGAGTGTTACAAGGAAACCAAAAGGCTTCTTATTTTATCATCCATTTGGCATAATTTTACCATCAGCCATCCTACTGCCTAAGGCCCAATTACAATAAATTATGGACAAAATATAGGCTTCTCATAATCCTAAATCACCAAGCAAATGTCCTTCGAATTCTTGAAGACTAGGATAAAACCCAAGAGACAATCATAAACAGAATTACCACATGGTAATGTCCCAATGATGGATGTCAAATTATTTGATATTGAAATTGATTGAGGTACTTTGTGTCTCATTAAGCAATATGCGCATAAAGATCGCAATTAATTGGTTCAAGTTGGACTAGAACAAAAAGGTTGCTCTTTTTACATACCTGAGTTACGAAGCATATCAAAACAGAATAGAAAACCTTTACTCTCACTTTGAGTACTAACATCAAGTCATTTCTTGCTCGTGAACTTCCAGTGTACGAATCTGAGATGGCATCGAAGATGTACATTGAGAGGGCCTCAAAGCATCAAGAAGCAGTTCCAAGTCCCAAAACACCAAAATCAGTTCTAAATCAACCACTCTCTTCACCAAACTCAACAATTCATCATTCTCTAGCCACAATACTCGAAGCTCCACAAGCTCATGGTACAGAGAAGGCGCCCAAGCTGCATCACCTGAATTCATTCAAAGAAACATCAATACAGCATAACTTAATCGCCCCTGAAACTTCTCAGTGTTCTCAGACACTAGTCACAGAGACCAAGCCATTACACGAAGCTCAAGATAGTTGTAATCATAACAACAACAACAACAAAACACTGACGGAAACGGTAACAGAGATGCTCGCACCTGCCTATAATATCGTTTCAGATGCGACACATAAAATAGCCGCTAAGATCAAAGATGAAACGGTAACAGATATGCTCGCACCTGCCTATAATATCGTTTCTGATGCGACACATAAAATAGCTGCTAAGATCCAAAGCCCAACAGCAAGAGATGAGTCGGGATCAAAGATGGTATGGGATAAGGGTGTTTCAGTCAAAGAGTATTTGTTGCAAAAGTTGGAGCCAGGAGAAGAAGAGAAAGCTCTCTCCGAGGTTATTACTGAAGCTATGAGTCCGAGGAAAGTTGGAGCACCGCAAGGCGAAGAGATGAGTGTTGTCGAGAAAGTGAAGGGCGCTGTGTCATCGCTTTTGGGGAAAGAAGAGCAAATCTCTTCCAACTCTCATCCAAATTTATTATCATCAAGCTCTGCCTCAGAAAACGTACATACAGCTTCTGATTCAGTTTCTAAAGTTATTCATGGAACCTCACGACCACTCTTTAAAAATGCTCAAGGAGATCTTGGATCCTCGATTCTAGCATCTAAAGATACTCATGGATATGCTCATGGATATTTGATTGCAAAATCTAAACGTACGCATACAAACACAAGCCAAATTTATGAAAACAGTCATGAAGCCTTGATAACAACATCTAAAGCATCTAAAGATACTCATGGAATCCTTGACTTTAAACATACTCGTCAAGACTCAAGCCCGCTACCGATCTCGACAAACCCGGTATTAGTCCAAGCCTCTACAAAGTCACCGACTACTTCAGCCACTACAAATCCTTTATTGATTAATGAATCTACAAATTCGCTGATGCTTCAAAGCTCTACACAGCCTTACGCAGGTAAATACGTTGGAGAACCAGGTTGGTGATGGTAGCCAGAAGTATTAGGTGATGTATGGTTTTTCAGAAAAAGAAAATGAGGAATAGAAAAATGGAAATAAGAAGGATTCTATGATCATCTTTAGGGAATAATGTAATATCATTTTCTTTTGCTTTCCCTCACTTTTTCTTTCAGAAGTTTGAAATAGGAAAATACATCACCTATAAAAAAATGCAGGTTACTTTGAGAAAAATAATCTGGGACTAAATTTGGAAAGATAAGATCTCCGCGTCCTTATATTTGACCTCTTCAGGCTTACATGAGTTTCAACTTTTAACATAGAATGTGATGTTTGAAAAAAAAAATCTTCATGATTAATGTCGAGGAAAATATTTTTCTGAAGCTTTATCTTTCATGCTATAATGCAGAAGTCGAAGAAACTGGTGGAAGGAGGCTCCAAGCATATGCTAACTGAAGACTACTGAAGACGAAACATCATAGACTTTTGGCTAATCCTATATAGTAGGTGTAATGGTATAAGAATGGATGGATGGAGATATCAGTTGAGGAACCCATCATTTCTTACACTTTCCTTTTGTAATCAATAAGTTATATTAACATTTTTGCAGTTTAAGATATGTTGTACTAAAGAGCTTGGATCCAACCAAACAAACCTCTCACACTTCAACTTTACTGAGCAAATAAAATGGCAGATGATCTTCTCATTCTGATAAGAGTTCTCACAGTTGAGTCGATGTGACTAAATGCATGATGGAGTCAATTTATTGTTCAGCCTAGTGTTAAAACAGTAGAAAACATGATGTGAAGTTGTAGTATATATAGTCTCCTGATTGGTATTTACAAAATAAAGTCGTACAACCTAAATATTAAGGCATTAAAGGAGGAATATCTGTCAACAGAATAAATAGTACAAGGATCCAGAAAAAATGAAAATCGCTTATGACAAATAAAGATAAAATAAAATAAACAAATAATAAAAAAAAATGGCTTCGAAAAAAAGGGGCAAAAAGACAAACTTCATGTACAAAGATGTCATATGTTAGGAGACCTTTGTGATGACCGGCCAAACTCTATAAATATATGCTAAACCCACCTTCGAGTTGCTGTGCATCCATTACATGGAAGCATATGCCACATGAAGTTGCATTTAGAAGTTAAGTCAGGGATCAGCATCATATCCACCATTTTGTGTGTGTGTGTGTGTGTGTGTGTGTGTGTGTGTGACTACAATGTAGGCCCTCATGCAAGTCACAACCATTTGTGTTCTTAATATTCCACATTTCCAGATTATCTTTGATATGGAACTATTATCATGTGAAACTGAAATATATTGCAAGATTGCAAGAATAAACTAAAACTTAATTGAAGTTTAATATGATATATGCCATCGATTATTCCAGGAACCGCATTACAATTTACATCCAAACTTTCCAGACAAATTATAGTTTTGAACTTTTGATGACGACGATCAGTGATGATATATTCACTACGCATAAGAAATCATACAGAATCTTGAACTGAATCATGTCTTCATAAAGAATTTTGATGGCAAGTTTAGGTTTCACATATACCGCTCTCAACCCAACCCCAATACGAGACAAATGATAGTCGTAAAGCTACACTGTCCACAGTAACTCACTTATCGTCAAAATATTTGTTATCATTCAATAACAAAATTTACATTCTCATTCTCAAAATTTCCTGTCAAATTGCGAATAACGATGGCAACGTTTGATCTTATATCAACCAAGCATAAGAAATTATACAGAGTCTACAGCTGAATCCTGATCCCGAAAGACTCTGAGGAAGAACAATGGCAATTTTAGGTTTTCACATCTACTCCTCTGATTCCAACCCTACTATACATAATTAATTGTAGATTATAATGCACCATTATCCTCTTACCCAAAAAAAATGGTATCATTCAATGACTTTCCATTACTATCTACTTGCTAATTCCCAAAATTTCCAGCCAAGTTACAATTTTGATGATGAGAGGTGATAATACATCAACCACGCATAAGAAATTACTCAGAATCTAGATCTGAATCCTGTTTAAAACAGAACTTGATAGGAAAAATGGTAACCTTTTCATTTATCATCAAACAATCGGTATCATTATACGAATTACATTATTGTTTACTAGCCAATTCCCAATAATTTCCAATCAAATCACGATTTTGATCTCGAAACTTGATAACAAATCAATTACAGCGCTACAAAAACTTGAGCTGAAACATAACCAAACCCTAATCCAAACTGATCCAACGAGCAAAAGGGGTAAAAAGAGAGAAATTGAACCTGAAATCAACCGCTGCTTGAATGATTACATCAATCGATTCGATTCGATTCAAAAGGTACGAAATTTGAGAGGTAAAAAAAGGGGAAAAACCGAAGAAATTTAGAGCGAGGCGATAACGATAGAGAGAAACTGGCGGCTGATCTGAGCCGGAGCAACCGGTTCGTCCAGTTCTCCCATTCACAGAACCGGTCCGCCCTCGACTCTACCGGCTATAGCCGGTCACCTCTCCTTCTGTGAGGCGATTCAACGCCTGTGAGCTACCGGTTGAGCCGGTCAGAACCCTGAGTCCTCGCCCTACCTATAAATAATTAAACCGAACCGCATTTCTTTTTGGTTTCTGCGACTCAATCGAAGAGGAGGCGTCGCCCCCTGCGAAAAAAAACCGGGTAATTTTTATTTATATTTTTATATTATTATTGCTTTATTTTAGGGTTCCAGCTGCTGCTAACGGGTCGGATTCGGGTTTATCAGAATCTGAACCCGAATTTGAAAATCAAAATTGTTAAAAACCCTAATTCTAAATTGCTATTAACTTTCGATTTATAATCAACAAAGTTTTTTTTTTCCTTCCATTTTTGGATCTCATTGTGAGATTGGCATTTTCTTTATGCTGAATTAATGATTCAATTTCATTTCTTAGGTTTTTGATATGGATTTTTATGTTGTAATAATTGGTTGCTAACTTTTGCAATAGAGGCACCATGGTTATTGTGTATCCTATGATAATTAAATTGGTCAGCAAAATAAAAATCATGTTTGCTGTAAATTAATTGAGGATATGACCCTTTGCTGATGGAATGAAAATGATTAATTTAACCAACACCAGTTGAATTGAGATATAGGCTTGTACTGGATTCTTTTTCTTTTTTTTAAAAAAATTGTTTTGGGAGGTGTATCTTTGAGGGGGGGGCGGGAGGGGGGGGGGGAATTGGTATAGGCAGGTGATTGTTTGAAAGTGAAAGTTGTCGATAATGGCTTGTTGTTGTCATGTACCCCTGTTTAAAATTATTGCTTGAGGGATTTCTTTGAAAACAAAAATTGATGATGCTAATCTATGCTGATAAATGTTATGTTAGCATGATATATATAATATATTGTTATACACAACCTTGCTTTTGGGTCGAGTGGTTTTTGACATGGTATCAAGTTTCAAAAGTTTTTGGGCTCTAGCCTTATCATTGTTGATATTTATGGTTTTTTTAAACCTATAATTTCCCCTTTTTCGAGCCATTTATGTATCCTAGTAACTATTAAGTTCAATGTATCATGCAAACAAGCTATGCCCTTACCCTTCATTCTCCTATAGGCTCCACAAACCTCAACAAAAGTTTCAATTTACAATGGCATCAACCTCAGAGATCATTCTACCCATCGGAACCCAAAAGCATGACCCTGCATGGAAACACTGCCTGATGATCCGCTCTGGCGGCCGAACCATGCTCAAATGCATCTACTGCCACAAGAAATTCCTTGGCGGCGGCATTCACCGCATCAAAGAACACCTTGCTAGAATCAAAGGCAACGCCTCGTGCTGCACTAAAGTCCCCATCGAGGTCCAACAATCCATGCAACAAAGCTTAGATGGCGCCACACTTAGAAAAAAGAAAAGGATCAAACTAGTCGAAGAAGTCAAGAAACTAAACCCAAATCATTTAGACACGGGCGAAGTAGATGGCCAACTTGTTCAATTCCAAATGTCCGATATGTTTGATCCGTGCTCAATTCAAGCAGAGGTGAAAGAAGAAGTTTTGGCTAAAGCATCTACAAGAGGGAGAAAGAGAAAAATAAAAAATTCTTCCCCTCCCCCATTTGAGTCTCATTTAGGGCCCACAGTGGATAAAGACCAAGCTTATATGGCAATTTTTCGGTGTTTATATGAAGGTGGGGCGCCTCTAGATATAGTGAACTCAAAATATTTTCAACCGATGATTGATGCTATTGCGGCTTCGGGTGGGGTACCGAAACCTTCCTATTATGATGCCAGTAATTATTATCTGAAGAGAACTATTGAAGAGATGAATTGTTTGGTTGAGAAGTATAAAGCGACTTGGAGTCGAACGGGGTGTTCTTTATTGGCCGATGAATGGATTTCCGAGAATGGGAAAACTTTGATAAATTTTCTGGCGTATTGTCCTGAAGGAACGGTATTTTTGAAGTCCATTGATGCATCGAATATTGTTTCTTTGCCTGATACACTCTATGAGTTACTTAAGGATGTTGTTGAAGAAGTTGGAGAGAAAAATGTCGTTCAAGTAATCACAAATAACTCCGAAAGCCATGCTATTGCAGGAAAAAGGTTAACTGATACATTTCCTACTTTATTTTGGACACCTTGCACTTCTCAATGCATAGATGCTATATTGGACGGTATCGGAAAACAAGAGACTATAGCTGGAATAATCGAGAACGCAAAATCCATTACATCGTTTGTTTATAGTCATGGGGCAGTTCTGAATTTGATGAAGAAATACACAGATGGGAAAGATTTGTTACTTCCTTGTGAGACTCGATCCTCGATGAACTTTCTTGCGCTTAACAGCATGCTTTATTTGAAAGATGAATTGAGAGCCATGGTTTCTTCAGATGAGTGGATGGCTTCCCCATATTCTAACAAGCCAGCAGGGATTTCAATTACTAATCTTATCAATAATTTATTGTTTTGGTCAAATTGTGCTGCAATCATAAGAATTACAGAACCGTTGGTGCGAATTTTAAAGTTGGTCGATAGCAATAATAGGCCTGCAATGGGTTATATTCATGTGGGTATGCATCAAGCTAAAGAAGCGATAAAGAAAGAACTTGTGAAGAAGCAAGATTACATGCATTATTGGGATATCATTGATTGGAGATGGGATAAAAGATTACCTCGTCCTCTTCATGCAGCGGGGTTTTTTCTTAACCCTCGATTCTTCTATAATATTCAAGGTGAAGTGTCAACTGAAATCTCGTCGGGGATGTTGGATTGTATAGAAAGATTGGTTTCTGAAGTAAAAGTTCAAGATAAAATACAGAAGGAGTTGAATTTGTACAAGAGCGCAGCTGGAGATTTTGGAAGGAAGATGGCTGTCAGGGCACGACATACTTTACTTCCTGGTAATAAAAATGTTTTGTTTTTTTTTATGATAAGCAATGTTCATAATTTATTTTCATCTTTACCATTTATAATTCAACTCTCTTAATGGTTTGCAATCATACACAACAGATTGTACTCATGTTTATTCTTCGAAGAATGCCATGTAGCATCTTCAGAAGTTGCAGTATGTTCTCTTGACTGTAATTTTTGCTTCCACAGTTCCATCACTCTAATCGCTTTTGAATAATAACCCTTTATAAATATTGTCAATTCGCGTCAAGGTTGTATTTGCCTATGTTAAATCATTTCAATTTTTTAGTGATGGAATCTATTGAAAATACACATGGCAAATGTTATTATTTCATTTAGAGAAGGAACATGTCACTAAACTACCTTATCTATCACGTTTTTCACTAAACTGCCATCAACTTAAATTTCCGTAAATTGTTATACAGTTTGGTTTCTAAGGGATTTTTTTATTTATATATTTATTTTTTTGGATTGGGCTTGCGCGCGTGTGTGTTTTGGGGGCGGGGGGGGGGGGGGGGGGGGGGTGGTTTCTAAAATACCCTTAAAAAGCAACTCTCCCCAAAAATTAATCCAAGCCAGACTATCTTGCCAAAACATTAGCTTGTAAGTTTTGTCAACAATTGTTTCTTAATCAAACTTATTACAGCTGAATGGTGGTCTACATATGGAGGGGCTTGCCCTAATCTGACACGATTAGCAATACGAATTCTGAGTCAGACCTGCAGCGCAAGAGTTTGTGAACGGAATCATATTCCTTTTGAACAAATTCACAACCAAAGGATGAACTCTATGGAACATCAACGCCTCAGCGACCTCTTGTTTGTTCGATATAACTTGCGACTTCAGCAAAGGTATGCAAGTTATTTCATTCCAAAACAATCTTGTGATATCACACGTCATCATTTATGTACTTTTCCCAATTTTTTATCAATCATGATTGAACTATAAAATTAAATTGAGCACCATTTAACTCTAAGGGAGTGTGTTAAAATTACATAAAACCGCATCCAAAAGTTGCATTAAACACAATGCCAGTGATGGTATTTGTATCATTAAAGGTAATTGGTTTCTGTAACAAAACTGAGAAAACTGATAGTATTTATGTCGTTTACCCATTTTATAACGCAGACGCAGCATACCTACTTAAATGAGGGTTACCAACTGGACTTAGCTTAGCTGCTACCGATTTCCTCTCCAGTGAGAGTGGTCGCAAGTTTGATTCCTGAAGGGGTTGATTTCAAAAAAATTTTAAAAAATTAAAATAAAATACTTAAATGAGGGTTTGCAATTGGCCTTAGTTCATGACCTCACAAAATTCAAAGTGACTCATGGTCATATGCCAAATTCAAATCCCTATAAACTTAAATGTGTACCTCGAGCGTTTTTGTTTAAACCTATAAAAGACATTAATTTTTTTATACACAGTCCATGCAATGTGTCAAGTCGCATTAATTTAAACTTGTTTTCTTCCTTTCAAAATCTTTAAAAGAGAGCAAGCTTCTTGCAATATTGCAAGAGGTTGGGTTAAATTCCTATTCGCATTTACCAAAAAAATTAACCTTCGATTATAGTATTTTCTATCATGAGCCTAAATACTTAATTTTCCATAGCAAATAGTGTTTACAGTTGGATAAATCATGCAACCTGTTTGCACATGGACTTGCAATTGTCCTTTCTATCATGAGCTTAAGTATTTATTTTCATACAAGGACTTAATTTCATTGTTTTCGTTGCGCATGAATTGCACGTGCGAGGAAGTTTAGTACCATCAATTGTAATGCTTGATGCAAAACTTTGGCAGGCGATTTTTAAAGAACAGACCATTTGATCCGCTCTCTGTTGACAACATTGACATTGTTGATGACTGGACCATTGAGAAAAGTGAGATGTTCTCGGCTGATGAAGGTTCAAGCTGGATGGCAGTTGACATGCCAATAGCTAATGAAGCTTTGCCGCAATATGCTTATGATGAGGACGTAGAAAACTTTATTATGGGTATTATATCTTTCTTCTGCTGTGAATGTTAAAAGGTTTTTTTTTCTTTCTAAATGAAGTGCATAGTGTTTTAGCTAATTTATATGCACAAATTCTCAGGGTTCGATGACGAAATTATTCAACGAGCGGGCCAAGATGCAGGGGACGATGATGAGATCAAAGAGGATGAAGATAGCCGCGATGACACTTCTTTTAACTGAAATTTCAGAGATATGAGTAATAAAAAATTGGTTCTTGTTTCCATTTTTTTCATGCAAAGGGTGGATCCTATATGAGAAGTTAGTATGAATAAATGAAGTTCTCTCCCATTATATTGGAATTATTATTTAAGGCCTTGTAAATATGTAGAGTTTTCTGAATGTGAAAATTTTGATTGAGGTGCCAAATTTTTAATCAGATCATTTATCTTTTAATTGAACATGCTGTTTTCTCTACTCCATTTGAGTTTATTTAATTTAGGCTTAATTCCAAAAAAAAAAAAACCAAACCTTTTAGCAATAAAATACAAGAAACCCTAAAATAGTTTCAAAATTACAAGAAACCTCAATGGTATATAGTTTTGTGCTATTTATCGCTGACTTGGCATCTGATTTTTGGGGATTTCTCGTAAGTTTTGAAAGTTTTTGTTGTAGTTTCTTGTATATTTTGAAAGTTTTGTGGTTGTTTGTTGTGTATTTCAAAAGTTTTTTGGGATTTCTCGTATTTTAGTTAAACGGTTTGTGGTTTTTTTTGGAGTTAAGCCATTAATTTGTTAATAAAATGTAAATAAAATTTAAAGGGTAAATTGTCCAAACCCCCCAGCAGGTTTTCCCACCGTCACCCCCTAGCCCTGAAGCGCTTGTTAAAAACCTTCCGAAAAAGTTTTCAATTGTCAAAAACCTTCCTGCTTGCAGTATTTATATAGTTGCCCACTATATCTAGTTATTATATGTTGCGAATACGAGACAATCACGAACCAAACATATAATCGATAACAAGAAGAAAATCAAATTGCGGGCAAGATAGAAATATGAATACTAACCACATAACAAATAGACGAAAGCGAAGCTTTATTAATAATCAAATATCAAAGGAGTACAATTCGATGGAGAATACAAATCTCTCTTAAATCGTAGATCTCTTACAATTATCAATGGATTCTCTCTAATTAACAAAGGTATCAGATTTAGGTCTAAAATAAGCTATTATATATATAGCATATAAAAGATTTCCACAAATAACTAATTTTCAAACAAAGGAAATATCTGGTGCAGACATACGGCAGACGTCTGCACAAGAGCACAAGAGATTGGCAAACGTCTGTCTTTGTAGTCACGAAACTGTAGAGCGTTATCCAGACGTCTGAACAAGGATAGGTCAAACGTTTAGTATTTTCATCGAAATAACAGAGCGCATGGAAGACATCTGAATCTAACGGGACAGACGTCTACATAAGAGAAGATCACGTGTACGAGACAGAGGCAAATGTCTGTCGCGATGAGTTTCAGATATCTGCCTTGCTGATAACACCAAATCTTCGAGTTCTTCGTGATAATACCGGATCTTCAAAATAGGAAATTTTCAGGGATCTAAATATAAGGCATATCTAACGAATCTCCATCTTGCTTCGCATTCCACAAACTCCTCCATCAAAATAATAACAGCTCCACCTTTACCACAAAACCCCTAAAGGGCTTAATAAGTGCGACGCACTCCAACTAAGTTTAAGCAGCGTTTAAACTTAACAACTGAAAGTGACTTTGTCAACATATCGGCTGGATTGTTTGCTGTGCCAACCTTCTTAACAATAATCTCTTCTTTCTAAATGACTTCCTGCACGAACCAATACCTTATGTCGATGTGCTTTGTCCTCCCATGATGCATCTGATCTTTCGTCAAGTGAATAGCGTTTTGGCTATCAAAGTAGACGATTATAGTATCCTTTTGAATACCAAATTCTGAAAATAGTCCTTTCAACCATATCGCCTCCTTAACGGCCGCAACAACGACCATATATTCCACCTCCATCGTAGACAACGCTATCGTAGGCTGCAAAGAAGCACGCCAACTAATGGCACATCCTCCCAAGAAGAATACATAACCGGTGATCGATCTGCGTCTGTCAAGATCACCCGTATAATCGGAGTCGCTGAATCCAACTAAATTGTCATTGTTCCATCTAACACCAACCCACATCGGATGTATCTCGAAGGTATCATACTATCCATTTCACCGCCTGCCAATAGCTTTTGCCTGGAGATGCCATATAACGACTATCAACACTAACAGCATGTGAAATGTCGGATCGTGTACAAACCATGGCATACATAACGCTACCCACCGTGCTCGAACATTCGACATATATCTAATCTCATCATCTGTTTGTGGTGATGAACGGGCTGAAACTTTAAAATAAGCTGCCAACAGAGTACTTACAGATATAACGTCTGCCATACCGAAACGCTCCAAAACTTTCTCAACATATCGCTGTCGAGACAAGTATAGCTTTCCTCCTTTGCGGTAGCGCATGATCTCCACACCAAGTATTTTCTTGGCCGCTCCTAAATCCTTGGTCTTAAACTTACCTTTATAACCGTTTCTTCAAATTCATAATATCAACCATATATCTTGCTGCTATCAACATATCATCAACACAGAGTAGAAAATATATGAAAGAACCATCGGCGATATTGCATATACGAAACAATCACAAAGCAAACACACAATCGATAATAAGAAGAAAAACAAACCACAGACAAGATAAAAATATGAATACTAACAACAAAACAAATAGGCGAAGACGAAACTTTATTAATAATCAAATATCGGAGAAGTACAAATCTATAGAGAATACAAATCCCTCTCAAACCCTAGATCTTTCACAATCATCAATGGGTTCTCTTTAATTAACAAAAGGTATCAGATCTAGGTCTAAAATAAGCTATTATATATATAGCATACAAAAGATTTCTACAAATAACTAATTTCCAAACAAAGGAAATATTCGGCCCAGACATACGGCAGCCGTTTGTACAAGAGATTGGCAGACGTCGGTCTTTGTAGTCACTGTTCCCGCCAAAAATTTCTACGCAAAGGAGTCCAAGGTATCAGATGGCAGTGATACGCTTAAAGAAATGCGAACCAGTATCTTCCGGCCTATATTTTGATAAACTCCCGAAGGAGGAACTATTAAATTCTGATGGTATTGGAAGCATCTCGAAAAACCCTTCAATTTGATATATTATGGGCCTCATAATTCATCCGGGATCAAAAATTATGAGGTATCACGTGTCCACACATGATGGACCTTTAAGAACCCGCTGGAGGAGTTAAAAAATATAATAAAAATTCAAAAAAGACCCTAATGGGGCATCACGTGCTCACACATGACCATGGGTCACGTGCAGACACGTGATGGGCTCTTAAGGCCTCTAAAATAATGAATAGAATTAAATTCTAAAATCCGTTCCCTGATTAAAAATCAGAAGTTACCTCAATGAGGTATCACGTGCTCACACGTGACCAATGGTCACGTGTTGACACGTGATGGTTAAAACAACAACATAAACAAGCGGCTGTTAAAAGAACCAATTTGGGGGTCACGTGCTCACATGTGACCAAGGGTCACGTGCCAGCACGTGACAGGCTTTGAAAGCCTTACAGTTTAATAGAATTAAAATTCTAAATTTCTCTAAAATCTTTCGAAATAGAATTAAAATTCTAAAAGCTTCTAAATCTTTCCAAATGGAAAAGAATTATGAGGACCGTTGGATTAAAGATCCAAGGGTGATTAAAAATCACCAATTTATGGAAAAATCTTAGACAAGGAAAGATTTCCCCTAAAATCTCACCGGAAATAACAAACTGAATATCTTTGGATTTAAAATCCAACGGTGAATAAAATTCACTGAATGATCTAAAGGATCATATTAATGATGAAAACAAATCAAATCTTTCAATGAGAGATTTGCTAAACAAATTGATTCTCTTTCTTTCTCCTATAAATAGGAGCTAAGAAAAGAAGAGAAGGGAACCTTTTTGGAGAGAAAAACAGAGAGAAGAGAATTTAATTCTCAAGAGGGAAGAAAAGAAAGGAGAATTTAATTCTCAACAAAGAAAACCCTAGGTGAGAAAAGGGAAAAAGATCAAATTCAAAAAGAGAATTTAATTCTCAAAATTTAAGAGTTTAATTCTTCTGCAAATAAAGAACTTAGTTCTTCTTCTGGTTGAAGATCTGTACAGAGCACATCTCCCCATAGGATGAGAATTTAATTCTCATCGGGTCGAGATCCTGCCATGCAGATCCTAAACTTAGAAGAGGAATTGAGTTTGAGAATTTAATTCTCACGGAACTCACAGGAATTTAATTCCTCCTAAAATGAAACTAGGGTTTAACCCTAATCAAGAATTTAATTCTTTTACATATCTGGGAATTTAATTCCTTTAAAACGAAATCAGGGTTTTATCCTAAATAAGAATTTAATTCTTTCACAATAGGAATTTAATTCCTCCAAAACAAAATTAGGGTTTAACCCTACAGAGAATTCAATTCTTAAAATAAGGAGACTTAAAAGATCTCTGTTCATGAAAAGAACTAGGGTCGCGTGCCCCCACGTGACCCTTGAAAAGATCCCTGAAGAAAAGAAGCTTTGTGCGCTCTCACGTGTCCCCACGTGACCCCTCAGCAAGTGCTGTAATTATCGATGCATAAATCCCCATCACGTGCCAACACGTGATGCTTTAAAATAAAGATGAAAAGTGTTTAACACTTATTTGCAGATTTGAGGATAAAACAAAGGAGATCTGACTCCACATTTAGGGCGCCCTCACGTGTCCCCACGTGACCCCTAATGAATCCCTTTAATATCCAATGGATGAATGCCTATCACATACCCACACGTGATGGCCAGTAAATGAAAAGTGCAGAACAAAATAAAAGAGATCTGGCTCCACATTTAGGACGCTCTCACGTGTCCACACGTGACCCCTCTGTCTTTAGTGTTTAACACTAATTTGAAGATTATATTTCCAGTGTTTAACACTGATTGTCTTCTAGTGTTTAACACTAATTTGAGAGTTCTATCTTCAGTGTTTAACACTGTTGTTTTCTAAGTGTTTAACACTACTTTTAGCCAAATTGACTAATTTTCCAGAGGCAAAAGTCCCTCCTCCAAATGAATCTCAAGATTGAGGAAATCAAAGACAAAATGTGGTCAGAGCCCCCAAACCTTTGTTTAACACTGCTAAATGACGAGGAGCTGAACCCAGACAAATGTCTAATGGCCCAAAGGGCCAATATTTCAAACATAATTGGACTTAGCCCAAACTGGCCATAAGTCCTCAAATCATCTTGAACTGAGCACATCTGCTCTTTCAACCAACTCATTGGTTCAAGGGTACATCTCTGAACTCCTCTGATATTTGTCGTTGTAATCCTTCAACGTCTTCAGAGAGGTGACGGGTCCCGACAACCACACATTAATACGGACTGTGGGGTCCTTAAACTCATGGACTAATGCGTCCTTAAACTAACATTTGTCCCCAAAACGGGAATGATGGATCACCATGTCCCTAAACTGGAACATGGACCACTATGTCCTTAAACTGGTATTGGACCACCATGTCCCTAAACTGGAACATGGACCACTATGTCCTTAAACTGGTATTAGACCACTATGTCCCTAAACTGGAACATGGACCCCCATGTCCCTAAACTGGCAATGAACCACTATGTCCCTAAACTGGAACAATAGAGCCCAAACGCTCTTTTGTCGGATCTAAACGATCCCGTTAAGTTGATCTTAGTCTCAAACTGGACTAACGTATCCTTAACAAACGTTTAAGTTGATCTTAGCCTCAAATACGGCTAACGTATCCTTAAACCCTCAAACAGACTTTAGTCCTAAATTGGACTACAGGTCTCCCAACCAACTTTGGTTTAAGGGTACATCTCTGAACTCCTCTGATATCTGTCGTTGTAATCCTTCAACGTCGTCAGAGAGGTGACGGGTCCCGACGGCCATACATTCAATGGACCCCTATGTCCCTAAACTGGAACAATAGAACCAATTGCTCTTTTGTCGGAAACGATCCCGTTAAGTTGATCTTAGTCTCAAACTGGACTAACGTATCCTTAACAAACGTTTGAGTTGATCTTAGCCTCAAATATGGCTAACGTATCCTCAAACCAAAACCCCAAACCCAAATCTAAGAAAATACAGATTTGGACTAGTCCACGCCCTACGGGCGACGACATAACTCAGTCTCCGTATACAATCCACGGGCAACCACAAACAAAACAAACACCCACGACACGAAGTGACCAGCTGGAGAAGGAGAAAGTTGTTACCGCGATGCGGTAGCGTAATTAACTGCAGGGGCTTGCGCCTGCAGGGAAGAGCGTCCCCACAATCAAAAACCCCTCGAGCGAGGGGGAATCTGACGAAGTTTGCTATATCAGCCGCATCCGTTCAAACTTTCGATACATGGTGCCATAAATCAACTTGGCATCCTCGGAGAGGTGGACGGATAAAACCAAATAGCATCTGCCCCGAATCTCAGGCAAGACGTCCCTGTCTTGGCCGCCGTTCGGAGGGGAACAGTCACGAAACTCCAGAGTGCTATCCAGACGTTTGAATAAGGATAGATCAAATATCTGGTATTCTCATCGAAATAACAGAGCGCTTGGCAGACGTCTGCATAAGGGAAGATCACGCGTACGAGGCGGAGGCAGATGCTTGTTGAGATAAGCTTCAAACGTTAGCCTTACCAATAACACCAAATCTTTGAGTTCTTCGTGATAATGCAGTATCTTCAAAATATGAAATCTTCAGGGTTCTAAATGTTAGGCATATCTAACAAATCTCTACCTTACTTCGCATTCCACAAACTCCTCCATCAAAATAATAACAGCTCCACCTTCACCATAAAACCCCTGAAGGGCTCAATGAGTGCGACGCACTCTAGTTAAGTTTAATGAGTGTTCAAACTTAACAACTGAAAGAGACTTTGTCAACATGTTGGTCGGATTGTCCGCTGTGCTGACCTTCTTAACAATAATCTCTTCTTTTTCAACGACTTCCTACATGACCAATACCTTATATCAATGTGCTTCGTCCTCTCATGATACATTTGATCTTTCATCAAGTGAATAGCGTTTTTTGGCTATCACAGTAGACTATTATGGTATCCTTTTGAATACCAAGTTCTGAAAATAGTCCCTTCAATCAGATCGCTTTCTTAACGGCTGTAACAACGGCCATATACTCTGCCTCCGTCGTATACAACGCTATCGTAGGCTACAAAGAAGCACGCCAACTAATGGCACATCCTCTCAAGAAGTTTGTCAAGATATAACTGGTGATCGATCTGCGTCTGTCAAGATCACCCGCATAATCGAAGTTGCTGAATCCAACTAAATTGTCGTTGTTCCATCCAAACACCAACCCCACGTTAGACGTACGTCGAAGGTTTCGTAATATCCATTTCACCGCCCGCCAATAGCTTTTGCCTGGAGATGCCATAAAGAGACTAACAACACTACCAGCATGTGAAATATCGGGTTATATACAAACTATGGCATACATAACACTACCCACCGCACTCGCATATGGAACATTCGATATATATCTAACCTCATTCTCTGTTTGCGGTGATGAACGAGCTGAAAGTTTAAAACGAGCTGTCAACGGAGTACTTACAGACTTAGCGTCTGCCATGCTGAAACACTCTAAAACTTTCTTAAAATATCGTTGTTGAGACAAGTATAGTTTTTCTCCTTTGCGATCGCTCCAGATCTCCATACCAAGTATTTTCTTGGCCGCTCCCAAAGCGTTGGTCTCAAACTTACCTTTCAACTGTTCCTTCTAATTCATAATATCAACCATATATCTTGTTGCTATCAACATATCATCAAAATAGAGTAGCAAATATATGAAAGAACCATCGGCGGTGTTGTGTATACGAGACAATCATAAAGCAAACGCACAATCGATAACGAGAAGAAAATCAAACCATAGGCAAGGTAGAAATATAAATACTAACCACAAAACAAATAGGCGAAGGCAAACCTTTAATAATAATCAAATATCGGAGGAGTACAAATCGATGGAGAATACAAATCCCTCTCAAATCCTAGATCTCTTACAATCATCAATGGGTTCTCTCTAATTAACAAAAGGCATCAGATCTAGGTCTAAAATAAGCTGTTATATATATAGCATAAAAAAGATTTCTACAAATAACTAATTTCCAAATAAAGGAAATATCCGACCTAGACATACGACAGACGTCTGCACAAGAGATTGCAAACGTCTGTATTTATAGTCATGAAACTCCAGAGCACTATCCAGACGTCTGAACAAAGATATCTCAAACGTCTGGTATTCTCATCAAAATAACAGAGCGCTTGGCAGACGTCTGAACCTCAACAAGGCAGATGTATGCATAAGGGAAGATCGCGCGTATAAGGCAGAGGCAGACGTCTGTCGAGATAAGCTTCAGACGTCTGCCTTATTGATAACACCAAATCTTCGAGTTCTTCATGATAATGCTGGATCTTCAGAATATAAAATCTTCAGGGATCTAAATGTGAGGCATATGTAACAAATCTTCATCTTTCTTCGCATTCCACAAACTCCTCCATAAAAATAATAATAACTTCACCTTTACCACAAAACCCCTAAAGGGCTCAATGAGTGCGACGCACTCCAATTAAATTTAAGCAGTGCTCAAACTTAACAATTGAAAGAGACTTTGTCAACATGTCGGCCGAATTATCCGCTGTACCAACCTTCTTAACAATAATCTCTTCTTTCTTAACGACTTCCTGCACGAACTAATACCTTATGTCGATGTGCTTCGTCCTCTCATGATGCATCTGATCTTTCATCAAGTGAATAACGCTTTGGTTATCACGGTAGACTATTATGTTGTCCTTTTGAATACCCAGTTCTGATGGACTACCCAGTTCTCTCTCATGATGCATCTGATCTCGATACTCCTGCGATTTGGGACCTTTAAGGATGTGCTTATGGACTACCCAGCTCCCACAAGTATGATTGCCATCATAACGCTGGTGGTCAAGCAAAATCCAACGGGCTTTATCAACATGTAACCATCATATGTTATATCGGGTATAACATATGCACATGTTAAGATAAAGTTAAACCATAATAGTATACTACTGTATCGAGTCTTTATCAATATGTGCAAGCAATATAAACCATCAGTAGAAAGAAATACATATATCAAGATAAAGACAACTCAAATAATATACTATATACAACTGAGTAAGATTATCATGTAAATACATATCCCAAGCATCCTATACAATACTGGCCTCTAGGGCATACATATCCAACAATCTCCCACTTGCACTAAGGCTTGTAATTAGCATACCGAATACCCAACGTCTGCTTTAAGGCCAGTTGTTGGCGTACCGTATACCGAATATCTCAAAAAGTCACTCGAACTGCGCTTGAGGGAGGGTCTTGATAAATGGATCTGCCGTGTTGTCTTTCAAATCTACTCTCCGAATGTCAATCTCCTGGCGATCTACGATCTCCCTGATCAGGTGATACCGCCTTAAGATGTGTCTGGATTTCTGATGGGCCCGTGGTTTCTTCGCTAAAGCTATAGCCCCATTATTATCGCAATACAAAAGTATCGGATCAATAATGGACGGAATCACCTCAAGTTCAGTAATGAACTTGTTCATCCAGACCGCTTCTTTTGCAGCATCGTTTGCAGCAATGTATTCAGCCTCCATCGTTGAGTCTGCGACGGTGTCCTATTTGGAGCTCTTCCAACACACCGCCCCTCCATTGAGGGTAAACAAAAAACCCAAGACAGATTTGCTGTCATCCTAGTTACTCTGGAAGCTTGAGTCGGTAAAAAACTCGACCTTAAGGTCTCCATTACCATATATCAAGAATATTTCCTTAGTCCTTCTCAGGTAATTGAGAATGTTCTTCACAACTGTTCAATAATTCTCACCGGGTTTGACTGATACCGGCTCATCATGCTAAGCGCGTATGCTACATCTAGTCTAGTACACAACATCGCATATATTATAGATCCTACCACCGAAGCGTAGGGTATAGTGTTCATGCGAACCCTCTCCTCATCAGTCTTGGGAGACATCTCTTTGGAGAGGGTAATTCCGTGCAATGCGGGTATATTACCGCGTTTGGAATTTTCCATACTAAGTCTCTTTAGTATGGTCTCTATCTGTGAAAGTCCCAATAGTCTATTGGATTTATCTCTATAGATCTTAATCCTCAGAATGTATGAGGCATCACCCAGGTCCTTCATGGTGAACTTTTATGATAAGAACAGCTTGACCGATTGCAGCATATGAATGTCATTTCCCATCAAGAGAATGTCATCCACGTACAGGACGAGAAATACGACAGTTCTTCCTACAATATTCTTGTAGATGCATGGTTCATCTTCGTTTTTGATGAAGTCAAATTTCTTGACTGTTAAATCAAAACAGATGTTCCGGCTCCACGACGCCTGTTTTAATCCATAAATGGATTTAAGCAACTTACACACCTTCCCGCTGCTCCCACTGTCTACGAATCCTTTCGGCTGATCTATATAAACGCACTTTTCTAAACTTCCATTTAGAAATGCCGATTTTACGTCCATCTGCCAGATATCGTAGTCATGGTAGTCAGCAATGGCAAGTAGGATCTAAATGGATTTCAGCATAGGCACTGGAGAAAAGATTTCGCCATAGTCCACTCCTGGTCTTTGACGAAAACCTTTTGCAACAATTATAGCCTTATAGGTTTCCACCTGTCCATCTGCACCAATTTTCTTTTTGAAGATCCACTTGCATCCAACGGGTTTTACCCCAGGAGGAGCAACATCCAAAGTCCAAACTTTGTTGGTGTATATGGACTCCATTTCGAATTTCATAGCATCAAGCCATTTTACAGAATCCCTACCGTTAATGGCCGGCTCATAACTAGTAGGATCATCTTCTTCCAAGATGCAATCCTCTCGATCCCCATCTATGAGAAAATTGTAGTATCTCTCGGGCGGACGAGAAATCCTACTAGATCTGCGGATTGGCTGAGGTTCGTCCGGAATTATTGAATCTTCTGGTTCTATCAAATCTTCAGTTATAGTTTGTGTTTCTGGAATTTCATCTAGTTCTACCGCGCTCCCACTAGTTTCTTTTCCAAGAAACCGCCATTCTAAAAATTTGGCGTTCCGAAAAACAATAATCCTCTGTTCCTCTGTGTGGTAGAATAGATATACATTCGAATGTTTTGGATATCCCACAAACTCACACAAAACTGATCGTGCCTCGAGTTTATCTGGGTTTTGCTTCTTAACATAAGCAGGACAACCCCATATCTTAACACGTTTAAGATATAAACTCTTACCACTTCATATTTCATATTTTATTTTAGGCACGGATTTAGATGAAACTTGATTCAATAGATATACTGCTGTCTCAAGTGCATATCCCCAGAATAAAAGAGGTAACTCGGTACTACTCATCATGGAGCGAACCATATCCAGTAGGGTATGATTCCTCCACTCCATACACCGTTGTACTGTGGTGTAAACGAAGGAGTAAGCTGAGAGAGAATTCCATTCTTTTTTAAGTAGTCGAGGAATTCCGTACTCGAGTACTCCCCTCCTCGATCAGATCGAAGGATCTTAATATTTTTTCCTGTCGGTTCTCTACTTCGCTTTTATATTCTTTGAATTTCTCAAAAGTTTCAGATTTGTGTTTCATGAGAAATACATATCCGAATGTAGAGAGATCATCAATGAATGTAATGAAGTATGAGAATCCACCCCTCGAATGTACAAATATCAGACCGCATACATCACTGTGTATGAGTCCCAAGAGCTCTGTAGCCCTTTCTCCGTGCCCGGTGAACGGAGATTTGGTCATCTTTCCTTTGAGACAAGAGTGACAAGTTTCATAAGATAAAAATTCGAACGGATTCATATATCCATCCTTATGCAACTTACTTATTCTTTTCTTATTGATATGACCAAATCTACAATGCCACAAGTAGGTTTCGTTCATATCTGAACTCTTTCTCTTGCGTGTGTTTTGTATATTGAAAACCGTGTTTTGATTAAGAACATAGATACCATTGCAAAGTGTACCTTCTGCAACCAATACCTGATTAAGGTAAATGTTCATGATATTTCTATCTAGAACAAAGTTGTATCCATCTTTATCAAGTAAAGAAACTGATATGATATTACAGAGTATGGAAGGTACATAGTAACAATTGTTCAAAATCATAATATTGTCGTTTGGCAATACTAGATGATATTCACCGACTGCGGTAGTATCAACTTGTGCTTCGTTCCCCACTCTGAGAGACATATCACCCGGTCCAACCATTCTACTTTTTCTCGGTCATTGTAATAAATTACAGATATGAATCATGACCCAGTATCTAGTATCCAGGATGTAGGGTTGACCGAAAAACATTTTTCAATATCAAATACACCCAAAGAAGACGCATTAGAATGCTTCTCCTTCAATAGGGTTGTCTAGAATTCCTTACAGTCCTCCTTCCCTTTCTCATACTCGTGACAGTTGCCACAAGTTAGAGCCGAACCGACGTTCCCCAGCCCTGTGTAACAAGATGGTTTGGTCAAGTCAAACATTTTATTATCTTGATTAGGGTGTGAAAAGGTTGCTACCTAGAGAGAGAGAGAAAAGAAACACTCAGCGTGCGCTCTTGCAAGATTAGATTGGTTATTAGTTTATCTAATCATGATGGTTCCCACTGTTTCCTCGAATTTTCCTTCAAACCTTTAAAAGGAAAACTAGTCGGGATCATTCGCATCTTATAAGTTCGCTAACCGTTCAGCCAGATGAGCGTTGGTACTCCGAGGGAGGTTCCCCGTGCTCTCGCACGGACTTAATTAAAATAAACCTCGTTTTCGCAGAGGCGTAGCCCCGTTAACACTTTTCTAGACACCTAATAGGTTAGCTAATTATGAAGTGAGAATATTTCCCAAGAGTAATCCTACTTATCAGTGGGATCGGGATCCAACTATCATCGCATGATAACCTAGATGGAAGCCACTCTAGTTACTACATTTTAGAAAGTATACAACACTAGCAAGTTTCCTGTATATTTGAAACTCCCGATGTGTTTTTTGCCCCTAACGGCTTATGACCTTGACACGGTCAACATGTCATAAGTCGCTGGTCAAGTTCAACCCGTCATTGTCCTAAATTGTATTAGACCCACTCACATGACCCTTGACACGGTCAAAATGGTTATACGACTGTCCTAAACAATCGCATCATATGCCACAAACAAGTACTTCTCAGCTACCGTACACCATGCCTTGACACAGTCAACATACACAGCACAAATACTAAGTAACACTTGTAAGAAATGACGGAGGGCTACGGCTGGGATTTTGGCAAAAAACTCTTTAATGTAATGAACTTGATATCGTTGAAGGAACCGTGTAGTTTTGAAAACGAGTGGTTTAGGCTCTGCTTTTGAAAACTAGTGATTTTGAAGAAAACCGAGTAATCTATAATAACATAAACTTTTTCTCAAGAGATCACTCCCCGTAAAGGGATCTAGGCTCTTGCCTCATCGAATGAGGTGCTAGATATTCCTAACCGAATACCACTATGCAAAGCGAAAGAGTATGACTACAGTTTTTCGAAATTTGTTCCGACAACTTCTTTTAGGTTTCTTTTCTTGCATTAATTAAAATTAATGCGGTCCCATCAATTAATTCCTATCACACCAGAAAAGAACGAAAATAAAATGTACGTATATGCCATCCGGATTCGCCACGGGATCCCGTCATGCACCGTTAGGTTACTTAACTACCGGCAGAGAGGGGGCAGGACTAGTGCGGATGCAAAATATATATAACATCTGCTAGTATATATATATATATATATATATATAACCATTTGTCCCAGGCATGATATAAGCAACATCACAGAACAGCAATAAACAACAAGGAATAGCGGATAATTTTGGAGCCTTGGGTTTCATTTGAGCCGCAAATGAGACCCGACATTCCCAGTTGTGTGATTAGCCCATGCAATTAAAACCTAGACCCCTACGAGCGCGGTAAGTTACCCGCAAATCCCGGAAGTGAGGCAACCCCAATCAACAAAGTGAATGGGCCACCCAGCACTTCACGGAATCCGGTAACTTGAGCACCCATCTATGGGTCATCCTATACCCCCTACGAGTGCGGCGAACAGCCCTCTAATTCTAGAATAAGGCCCATTCCGTCTCAACGCCATGAGATGCGGGTCCGTTGCCCTCTAGAACCCGGATATTCGAGCACTCCTCCGCGGGGTAATTCTTGTACAGAAAATAAAAATATATATACAACGATGACATCAACCTCAACCCAGTCGTGCCCCAATAAAAGAATATACAATATGGCAGAAACGACAGTCTACATGTCGGATGCTCGTCCCGCAATAATGAATATACAAATGAATCAACAATGTACATCTACCATTGTACTGTAGGCTATCCACCACGACAATCCATCCACAACATCATGCAACACAGAACATCAACATGAATATCATGTTCGTAAACCCGTCTGATTGTACATATAGCAATCGGCCGGGTTATACCGCTCAATGATATTCACGGTCGCAAAAACAAATACACAGAAAAGTAAGAATTTAAAATTTCGATCGATCAAAACTTTCCGCATTTACCCCCATGTACAAACCAGTACACAAACAAATCTGGGTAAGAACCAAATGTACCAAAAATCACATTTCCATGAACTTGAAACCCTGCAAAAGTTTGGAGCATAGTGGCCACAATTGGGCCGTAAATCCGCGGCCAAATGACCTATTTGGCCGCGGATTAGCGGTCTAATTTGGGGATTAAGTGCTCAAAATTTTTTCTTGGCTCAGAAAATGCCTGCACATATTTTTTTAAGGTCACTGAAAATATTTTTTGAACATCTTTAAAATTCGAACAGCAAGCAAGTTTCAGAGATGCGATTCGAATAATTTTTGTCGATCGAAGTTCTAAATACGTGCTAACTAGAAAGTTAAGGTTTATGAACCGTCTCTGATACCATGTTGGATTTCTTAGTGCCCTGGCCGTCTACCGCGGCCGTTGCGGACGAAACTTTTAAAAAACCCGGCGCTTGAAAACACATCCCAAAATCCAACCATAAACCAAAACCAGCTAGCTAAATAGATCTAGCTACTGTGATAGAGGCTTATACCTAAATATCCGTGTCCTTCGGGTCTTCACTCCTCTTTTAGAGCTCCTCAGGATCCTTGATCAACCTTACTAGATTGACTTTTTGATCCTAGATGATCCACCCGAGAGTTCTTGATTCAAGCTCCTACCTCTAAAAAGAAGCAAACTAGTTTGCTAATCTAGCTTGCTTAGTTGATGTGGTGATCTTTAGTGGTAATTTTCTACCTCAAAACCCTTGCCTCTCAACACATGAGAATGGTAGGGTTTTGAGTTAAAGATGAACTCAAGAGAAAGTGAATGAGAGAGCTCTCAAAGATGAGAGAGAAAGGCAAGTCAATAATGAGCAAGTGAAGAATGGCCAAGTCTTTTACAAAAATCAAGCATGTATTATTTTTCCATAGAAAAATGCAACCATGCTTGAATAGTAAGAGCAAATGAATAAACATAAGAATTAGCCATGCTTCATCCTATGCCTCAAATATTTCCATTCCTCCACCTCATTATCTATTTTCAACAAAATAGAAAAATACAAGATGAGGTGTCATCTTGTAGAAAGTATTTTGTATAAATACAAAATATTTTATACCGTATATACAAACCCGTATTCGTACCAAAATACGAATACCCAAGAGATAAAATAATACCACTAAAATAATACTAGAATTAAATCAATATCCGATTTAATGAACCGGCTTAATCTTAATCCCTCCAGTATTACCAACCGTCCGATCGAAAATCTGGATAACAGTAGAATATACATATCGAAATATGTATACGTAAATTATTAAATCAATACCTGATTTAATAATCCGGTTTAATTCTAAGTCGGCTGTTATTATCATTCGATCGAAACCCTGTACGTATAAACATACGGCCACCACATCGTTTCGCTTGAATCAGAAAAACCCTCTGTATGGGACTCTAAAGACTCGACAGTATGCTAGCAGTGGATTTAACCACAAGCACGGCAGCGGCACTAGCTGTACGTAACGGCTACCTAGGTTTCTGTCGAAAAGAAGGCCGACGTGCAAGCTCATCCGGACTCCTACTGAGCCTATCCATGACAATTTTCGTACAGTCCGGTCTCTTCGTCTAAAAGTATCGCATACCGGGTCTAGGGGGTGGTAAACATCAGACCCCTACTGACCCGATAAGTCGTGTCGATTTGGCTCAGTACTAATCCGAGAAACTACTGATCTAACCATCAGTAGTTCTCAACTGCTTTGCCAAGATCTTATGGTTCTAGCTAACCGGACACAGTGCGATATCGACTCCCAATACCGGGAGAGACGAATCCATAACAATCACTCACTGCCTCCATGTGGCTCGGGACCGCACCAAACCAAAACCTGTTTGCACGACTCAGTAGAGCCGTGGTAGGGTAGTGATCAAAGCATAGTGGAAACTCACATGAGATAAATGATGACCTCGGGTCCTAAGACTAACCTGTACTTATGTCATTTAACAACTGCTATCTGACGATAGGTATAATACCATTTAGAGGTTCTCAGCGAATTCGTCCAGTATACTTACCTCCAGTGAGCACCTGTATAAAATCTTAGGTGATCATACCAATGGTTATGGGACCAACCACCGCCCCTCGTCGGGGTCTAAAAACATATACACAAGTCTACTCTGGAGTATCAATACCCGATCTCGATACTCCTGTGACTTGGAACCTTTAAGGATGTGCTTATGGACTACCCAGCTCCCATAAGTGTAGGGCTATTAAGATGGGAATGCGCGTCACTTGTCAGGGTATACAGATTCCCCCTGCCTAGAGTAGGTCGGGGTTTATTGATTGTGGGGATTTGAATCTCCGACAGCCGCGGACTAAACTGCCGTTAATTACCCCTCGCCTTTGAAGCGAAGGAACCTCCGATTGACAGGTCAACTAGTCATGCGAACTCAATATGCAGTGCTTGTGTGTATGTTTTTGGACGTATCGGGGGCCCCGCAGAGTTTACAGGGGTCCCGCTAGCCGGATAGCGGGCTGGGGGTCAAGGGTGCTAGCAGCCCCCTTGCGGGGTGTGGGACAACGCCCCGTTAGAAATTTTTTTCTAACGGGAAAGATATTTTTAGTGTGGAGCGTGTGGGAAAAAAGGGTGAGAAGCGTCCTAAGGACGCATGCGTGGCGTGTGGGCGCTGGGCGCCCATAGGCCATGTGAGAGGCGTGTGGGCGCTGGGCACCAGCGCTTCACGTTCCCGGCACATGGGTGCCGAGCGCCCGGAAAGTGGGCGCTGGGCGCCCGCGGGCCACATGTAAGGCACGTGGGCGCTGGGAGCCAGCGCCTTACGCGCCCGGCATGTGGGCACCGGGCGCCAGTGCCTCACGCGCCCGGCACGTGATCAGGAGTTAAACTCTTGAAAGGATTGAAAAAGGGACTTAGCCCCAGAATTAGGAGTTAAACTCCTGAAAGTATCTTGAGTAGAGTTAAACTCCCAAAGGAATTTTATTTGTGGAGTTAAACTCCAAAAGATTTTCAATAGAGTTAAACTCCTAAAAGAATTTTATTTATGGAGTTAAACTCCCAAAGATTTTGACAAATGGAGTTGAACTTCAAGAAATTTTTGAAGATGATCAAAGTGGACCCCTTTCTTCTCCCCTGAGCCCTGGATCCTCTCCTAAACCTCGGATCTTTCCCAAAGTGGGATTTTTGGAGATGGGTCTCCTTCCTCCTTCTCTCTGTTGGCTGGATCTTGGAGAAAAGGGGATGAGATTTAAAAATCTCTCCTTTTAGAGATTTGATGAGAGATCTGAGTTCCCCTTCAAGGGTTTTATAGTGAAAAACTATTTATTTTTGGGAAAGGAAGAGTTGAACTCTTAATTTAATTCAGAAAATAAAAGAAGCTTTAAAATCTTGAGGAAGGAAAAGAAGGCACAGAAACCCTAATTTTTGAGGGGAATCAATTATTGTCCTTTATTTCATTATCATGTTGCCTTATATAGGCTTACAAATTTACACATAGCTCCTTAGGCTTTACAAAATGGCATTTTTCCCATCTCATGCGTCATGTGCTCATTTCTTTTGCACATGAGCCATGGGCTTTACAAAAATTTGGTTTTATGCCCATTTTTCTTATATTTATTCATAAAAATTACATCAAAATTATTTATTACATAATTTTCATTTTGGCATGAGAGATGCCGGCCGCGGGGCTTGACTTGGGCATGGGATCACTTGACCTGGGCTTGGGCCCGCCTGCTTGGGGTTGACTTTGATTTTGACTTGGTCAATTAGGGTATAATTTTTGACCCCAACAACAAGTATGATCGCCATCATAACGCTGGTAGTCAAGAAAAATCCAATGGGCTTTATCAACATATAACCGTCATATGTTATATCGAGTATAACATATACACATATTAAGATAAAATCAAACCATAATAGTATATTACTGTATCGAGTCTTTATCAATATGTGCAAGCAATATAAAGTATCAATAGAAAGAAATACACATATCAAGATAAAGACAACTTAAATAATATACTATATACAATTGAGCAAGATCGTCCTGTACATAAATATTCCAAGTATCCTATACAATACAAGCCTCTAGGACATACATATCCAACACTAACAACATTAACATTGTGTGAAATTTCGGGCCGTGTACAAACTATGGCATACATAACGCTACCCACCGCACTCGCATATGGAACATTCAACATATATCTAATCTCATCCTCGGTTTGCGGTGATGAACGAGCTGAAAGTTTAAAATGAGCTGCCAACGAAGTACTTACATATATAGTGGCTGCCATACCGAAACGCTTCAAAACTTTATCAACATATCGCTATGGAGACAAGTATAGCTTTCTTCCTTTGTGATAGCACATGATCTCCATACCAAGTATTTTCTTGGCCGCTCCCAAATTTTTGGTCTCAAACTTACCTTTCAACTGTTCCTTTAAATTCATAATATCAACCATATATCTTATTGCTATCAACATATCATCAACATAGAGTAACAAATATATGAAAGAACTATCGGCGAGTTTCTTCGAATATACACAATTATCGCCCATATTTCTCGTAAACCCTATTTCTTTCATAAAGGAATCAAACTTCTTATACCAACGTCTTGATGACTGCTTTAACCGTAGAGAGACTTCTCTAACAAGCAAACGTGGTCTTCTTTTCCTTCGAATTCGAAATCTTCGGGCTGTTGCATATAGATTTTATCTACCAAATCCCCGTGCAAGAATGCGATCTTCACATCGAGCTGCTCAAGGTTCAAATCTTGCATATCTACCGAACCGAGCAAGACATGTATAGAGGTGTGTTTAACAACCGGAGAAAAAACTTCAGTGAATTCAACTCCCTGCACCTACGAAAAACCTTTATCTACTAACCGCGCCTTGTATCTCATATCAACCGTCTATTGATTACCTTCTTTCTTTTTGAAAACCCACTTGCAGCCAACTATCTTCTTTCCTCCTTCGGGCTTTACGAGCTTCCAAGTTTAGTTCTTATGAAGAGACCCAATCTCTTCATTCATAGCGACTAGCCAACGAGCTGCTTCATCGGATGACATTGCTTCTTTATAGCTTGTTGGCTCGCTACTATTAAATATCTCTATAACAGACAGCGCATACACTACTAGGTTGTCGTAGCCATACCTCTGTGGCGGTCTAATGTCCCTTCTCTTTCGGTCACGAACAAGTAAACAGTCCTCATCTTGGGACTACTTTTCTTAAGCTTTTTCGGATGATGGTGAAGGAGAGTCCTCCAGCAAACACGAGTTTTCACCGACTTCAATATCAACTCTCAGCTCATCCTTCATCGACTCGTCTTCAATTGGAGATTCCTTGTTGTTCGGCTTTAATATAGTAGATTCATCAAAAGTCACAATTCTTCTAATCATAAATTTAGGCGACTTTGGATCCAAACACCACAACCTATAATCCTTAACGCTGGTAGCATATCCGAGAAATATACATTTCTTCGCTCGAGGATCCAATTAGCCTTCACGGCAATGTGCATAAGCGGGGCAACCAAAACACCTAGAGTGTTGAATAGTCAGCGTGTTTTGCCGACCATACCTGCTGCAGTGTCTTACAATCTAACGATTTATGAGGTGACCGATTCACAATATAACACACCGCATTTACCGTTTCTGTCCAAAACTCCTTTCTGAGCCCTGCGTTGGACAACATGCACCGCACTTTCGCCAAAAGAGACCAGTTCATTCGCTCCGCAACTCCATTCTTCTGTGGTGTATAGACAATGGTATGATACCGAACTATTCCTTCGTTTTTGTAGAAATTGTTGAAATCTCCACCGCAAAATTCTAACCCGTTGTCCGTCCTCAGTCTATTGATCTGATTTCATGTCTGCTTCTCAAGCAACGTCTTCCATTACTTGAATATAGTAAACACATCATTTTTGTGCTTCAAGAAGCAGATCCAAACCTTCCTCAAAAAATCATCAATGAAGATAAGCAGATATTTGGCACCACTTTTTTTAGAAGCAACCCGATAGGATCCCGAAAGATCCGAATGGATATAATCTAGAGTACCTTTTGTGTTGTGCACCGCCGAACTGAAGCTAACATGCTTTGCTTTCCAAAGAAGCAATGTTCACAAAACTCCAGTTTTGTCGTACTCTTCTCACCAAGTAGTCTCTGTTTCGACAACTTGGAGGTACCTCTCTCACTCATATACCCGAGCCTCATATGCCGCAATCTGATAGTTTCCGAATCCGTCATAGATTTGGATAATGAAATAGCCGCCAATCCGGAAGTCGTCGAACTCTGCAACGAATATAAGGACCTCTTTTTCAAGCCTTTCATCATAACTACAGCATCTTTGATTACCTTCAAAACTGCACCTTCAGCGGAAAACTTATAACCTTTGTCGTCGAGTGCACCCAAAGAGATAAGATTCTTCTTCAAGTTAGGTACATGCCTGACTTTCGCCAATGTCCTCACAACACCGTCAAATATCTTGACTTGGATTGTTCCTTTGCTAATAGCTCGACATGAACTATTGTTGCCCATCAAAACCACTCCACCATCATCGGACTCATACATGGTAAACAAATTCCTATTAGGACACATGTGGTAAGAACAAACCGAATCTATGATCCACTCGTCCTTGGATCGCTGTGTGTTGTCAAGGACCACAAAAAGATCTCCTTTTCCTTCCATTATACTCGCTTCAGCCGAAAACTTCTTTGATTTGTCTTCCTGCTTTTGCTTTTTGTGCAACTTAAAGCAATCGACCTTGAAGTGCCCCTGCTTCTTACAATAATTACATGTAACATTTTTAGCCTTGAATTTTGACCGCGACTTCTTCCTATTTGCTTCCGGACATCTCTTCTTTGCTCGCTCTCGAACAAATAAGTCATACGATGAACCATCCGTTTTGGTGGAAGTCAACTCCTTATCGATCTTATCTTTGTTCATCAAATTCTCCTTGACATCCTTGATTAAGATCGTGTCTCGTCCATAAACTATGGTGTCACGGAAGTGCTTATAAGAGGATGGCAACGAACATAACAAGAGAAAAACCTGATCTTCATCATCAATCTTAATGTCGATCTTACCCAGATCCATAATGAACGCATTAAACTCACCAATGTAAGATTTTATTGGAGAGCTTTCTGACATATGAAGTGTGTAGAGACGCTACTTCAACATGAGTCGATTCGTGAGAGACTTCCTTAAATATAACTCCTCCAATTTATTTCACAAATCAGCCGCTGTCTTCTCCACCAAAACTTCTTGTAGAACTTCGTTTGTCAGACACAAGTGGATAGCCGTAAGGGCCTTTCACTATCCCTTCCTAAGTTTTCTCTGTCATAATGGAAGGTTTTTTATCCTTCCTTCCCATGAATCGCCTTCTTCAGTTTGTTTTGAGTCAAAACGGAAACCATATGGACTTACCACAAACTAAAACTCATATTTCCATCGAACTTCTCGATATCTAACTTCATGATTGTCGGAGACATGATGCGGGATCAAAATACCTTGAGTACTAACGAACCTTAAACTTTAAAATCGCGATCTAAGAAAGTGGGGAAGAGGACGTAGTTGTCGTTACCCACCGTTAACCTAGATCACAAAATTAATGACTTAATGGTTCAACCAAAAATCCCACAACAACGCAACAATAGCTTTGATATCAGTTTGTTGCGTATACGAGACAATCACAAAACAAATACACAATCGATAACGAGAAGAAAATCAAACCATATGTAAGATAGAAATATGAATACTAACCACAAAACAAATAGGCGAAAACAAAGCTTTATTAATAATCAAATATCGGAGAAGTACAAATCGATCTCTCTAATTAATAAAAGGCATCAGATCTAGGTCTAAAATAAGCTATTATATATATAGCATACAAAAGATATCCACAAATAACTAATTTCCAAACAAAAGAAATATCCGGCCCAGACATACGGCAGATGTCTGCATAAGAGATTGGCAAACATCTGTCTTTGTAGTCACAAAACTCCAGAGCGCTATCCAGAAGTCTGGTATTCTCATCGAAATAATAGAGCGCTTGGCAGATATCTGAATCTCAACGAGGCAGACGTTTGCATAAGAGAAGATCACGCGTACGAGGCGGAGGCAGACGTTTGTCGAGATAAGCTTCAGACGTCTGCCTTATTCATAACACCAAATCTTCGAATTCTTGATGAAAATGCTGAAGCTTCAAAATAGGAAATTTTCAGGGATCTAAATATGAGGCATATCTAACAAGCGAGCTTCTTCGAATATACACAACTGTCGTCTATACTTCTCGTAAACCCTATTTCTTTCATGAAGGAGTCAAATTTTTTATACCAACATCTTAGTGACTGTTTCAAACCGTAGAGAGACTTCTCTAACAAGAAAACGTGGTTTTTCTACCTTCAACTTCAAAACCTTCGGACTGTTGCATGTAGATCTTCTCTACCAAATCACCGTGCAAGAATGCAGTCCTCACATCGAGCTGCTTAAGCTCCAAATCTTGCATAGCTACCAAACCGAGCAAGATACGTATAGAGGTGTATTTAACAACTGGAGAAAATACCTCAGTGAATTCTACTCCCCGCACCTGCGAATAGCTTTTAGCTGCCAACCATGTCTTATATCTTGTATCAACCGCCCCTTGGTCACATTCTTTCTTCTTGAAAACCCACTTGCAGCCAACTATCTTCTTTCCTCGTTCAGGCTTCATAAGCTTCCAACTTTGGTTCTTGTGAAGATACTAAATTTCTTCAATCATAGCGACTAGCCAACGAGCTGTTTCATCAGTTGAGATGGCTTCTTTATAGCTTATCGGCTCGCTGCTATCAACTATTTCTGCAATAGACAGTGCATATGCCACTAGGTCATCATAGCTATACCTCTGTAGCGGTCTAATTTTCCTTCTCTGTCGGTCATGGGCAAGTAAATACTTCTCATCTTGGGACTGCTCCTCTTGAGTTTCTTCAAACGATGGTGAAAGAAAGTCCTCCAGCAAACCCGAGTTTTCACCGACTTCAATATCAACTCTTGGCTTATCCTTCTTCGACTCGTCTTCAATTGGAGATTCCTTGTTGTTTGGTTTCAACATAGTAGATTCATCAAAAGCCGCATCTCTGCTAATCATAAATTTAAGCGACTTTAGATCCGTACACCACAATCTTAACCATTTACGCCAGTAGCATAACCGAGAAATATACATTTCTTTGCTTGGGGATCCAACTGGCTGTAAGTCCACGGTAGCGTCCCGGCCGTCTAATAGACGCCAAATGCAGAACAAAAACTTTTTAAAAACTGGCGCTATCGTGTACCGTAACCCGGATCTGCCATTAAAGCTAAACTAACAAACTACAAAGTGGGTAGAAGAGTTATACCGAACGATCCGAGTCTTTCGGTCTTCAACCATCATCCCACGCTTGTTGCGGCTGCTCCGATCTCCTCGATCTCCAGTCTTGTCGTCCAGGTGGCACCACGTCGACGGATCTTTAAACGGGCTCCCGCCTCTGAACCGAGGCAACTCGATCGTCAAGTTTGCTAAAAGAGACGACCAAGATGAAGTAGAGAATGAGTAGAACACTTTGTCTCGTTACGTCCAAGGCTATGGACGAACGGTTAATGAAGTTGCCTTTTGGAATCGGGTGAAATGAGAAATGAGGCTTATCTAATTTCCATGAGTCCAAAACAATACCAATCTTTTTCTAGCAACCATACATCCCTCAAGGGGGTGGCCGGCCACTATAAAAGGAGGTGGGGGTGAGTGTAGGAGAGGGGAAGGTGACCATAAGCACAAACTTATCATAACACCTAGTATGAACACAATAATGTAAAGCATGACTCATTAACCTTAGTCACCAAAACATAAATGGAACAATTAATGCTAACAATGAATCATCAAGCCTTGTCACCAAATCTAGAACCTTCTAGAACCATGACTCACCCTCATCAAGAAAAGATAAATCCGCATTTAACCGAATGTCAAAATACGGCTGATAGAAAACTGGAAACTGGAAACTTCCAAAAGTGATCCTGAAACGAATTTCAGGATAACCCCGTATCAGTATAAACATACCCGCATTTGTATTACGACCGAATACAAATGCAACTGAGACAAAGATATTATATCTACACGGTATAATACTGGGTTCCGGCTTAAACCAAAGCCGACCAGTATTATCTGCCCGAAAAATGATACGTGCGAAAACGCACGTGCATTTTCCGAACCTTGCCATAAACCCATACGGCCTCTACAACGTTTCGCCCGAACTTGGGAAAGTGTCTGTGGGGGACTCTAACGACTCATCAACACACTGGCACTGGGTATAACCACTAGCACGTCAGAGGTACAAGCTGCACGTAACGTTTAGCCTATGTATTGATTGGAAGGGAAGCTGACGAGCAAACTCATCTATAAACCCTACTGAGCCTGACAGTGACAATGTATATACAGTCCGGTCCGTTCGTCTAAAGAGTATCGCATATCGAGTCTAGGGGGGTAGATAAAGTCAGACCCCTAATAACGCGATAAATCGTGTCGGTATGAAGCCCATCACCACCTGAGAAACTACTGATCCAAATCAGTAATTCTCCACTATCTCGGCCGAGGATTTCTAGTGATGGCCACCCGTGCACTGCGCGACATCAACCCCCAATACCGAGAGAGACGAATCCCCGACGATCCGCTCACTTTCCTCCAATGTGGCTCGGGACTGTACCCAACTAAAATCTGTTTGCACAACTCCTTTGAGCGTGGTAGGGTAGTAATCTAAGCACAGTGGGAACTCACACGAGACAAATGACGATCTCAGGTCGATGAACTAACCTGTACACATGTCACCAGGGAATTGCTATCTGACGATATGTATAATACCAACTAGCAGATTCCCGGCGAGTCCTGTCCGGTGTACTCATAACCTAATGAGCACCTGTATACATCTTAGGTGATCCAACTGATACCAGTGGCTTGTGAGACCGGCCACCGCCCCTCGTCGGGGTCTCGACTGTATACACTAGTCTACTCTGGAGTATCGATGCCCTGTCTCGAAACTCACACGACTAAGGACACTTTTAAGGATGTGCTTACAGACCCCAGCTCGCACGTATATGATCGCCATCATACTGCTGGTAGTCAAGCAAGAATCATATGGGCTCTATCATCATGCAATAGTGAACTAAAACATGTATACGATGATAAAGACAAACCAGATAGCATACTATCATCTCGAGCAAGACTGTCATATCGGTATAGGTCCTGCCTCTATCATTGTAATCACGTACTTGTGATCCAATAATTGACTTTGAGGGCACTATCTCCAACAATCTCCCACTTGCACTTAAGGCTAATTATTGCGATGTCGCATACTCACAGCCTGTTTGATACCGAACATCCAACTCCTCTACTAATCGGTTTCACAAAGCTAGTTTGTAAAACTCTTGTGTTCGAGGAATAACCTCAGTGAGTGGATCCGCCCTGATGTTTCTTTCTATGTCTCTCTTAATCTCAAGTTCGCGGAGAAAGCCATCTCCCGAATCGAGTAATACATGTCTTAGAATATGTCTGGATATCTGATGGGACCTAGTTCATAAATGAACTCCAAATCCAAACTTCTTAGACTGTATTGATAACTGAACCTAATCAGTATCCAGCACCATGCCTCCCACAGTGTCCTCTTGGACCACCTGTCCATAATACTGTCCCTCATCATAGGGAAAACTATAACTCTGACAATCACTTTGTCATTCATGTCACCTTTGAAGCCTGGAATGATAACCGTCTCCTGAAGGAGGCTGCTGTCATCAAATCCATAGAACATACACCTTATGTTCTAAAACTGCTTCCTTACGTTTCTTCAAGATTGGATTAATATAAACTTATCGCATCAAGTGCAAAAACTACATGTGGTGTGGTACTTGACATCTCATGATTGACTCAATTGCCTAAGCAAGTGATCTGCCAATCATGCACATCCCTCTCTCCTTTAGTCTGTAAGACACCTTTAGAGAGGGTGACTCCATCACCTGCAGGTACACCACCATGCCAGGAGTCATCTATTCTAAAAACTATTAGAATACTGTCACAGTACCCACATTGGGAAACTACCCAAATCTAGATCTAAAACCATAGATCTAGTAACCAGAATGTCAGATATTATATCCATGTCCTTTGTGGAGAAACAACTGTGTGACGACCAAAGTACAACCGATCGTAGTATAGGAATTTTACTTCCTACTCTGTGTATGTCATCCAAATACCAGGACATCACACCCTACTACCCTCTTAATAGATCTATTCCCTATTCTGATGAAGTCAAACCTATGACTGTCACATCAAAATTAGATGATCTATCTCCGCTATAACTGCTCGAGTCTATAAATAGACATAAGCAACTTGTCCACTATACTTCCGCTGCTCCCACTGACCACAACAACCCTCTGGCAGAATAATATACGCGTGCACTTCTAAAACTAGTTTAGAACGACGCTATACTTATCCTCCTGCCGGGTCTCATAGCCTGGAACAACAGTAGTGTCAAGTCTGGATATACAAGAACCTCCCTGTCACCGTCCTTGAGGCTACCGGAGTACCTCTCGGGTGTCTGAGGTTTACCCACCATATCTGCGGAGTGGCTATTGGAATGTCAAACCTGATTGAATATATAGGTCCTATTAAATTTTTCGTAATCCTTTGCGGTTCTGGAATCACTTCCGGTTCTACCATACTCCCACTGCTGTTTTCTGAAAAAATCCATTTTTACTAAAACTGTGGCGAGTCAAGAACAATATCACTATTGATCTTCCAGATGGTAGAAATGTCAACACTCGTCGAAACCAGGGTCAACCCACAAACTGCCATTACAGAAACGTGCCTTAAGTTATCCAGTGTCTGGTTTTAAGCATAAGCTGGACAACTCCCCTTACCTTAACATTGTTAAGATATGAACTATTCTATATCCAATATAGAAACAGAGGCACTAATTTAATTGGAACCAGATTCTAATCATGCAGATGTGTCCAGTGCATATCAATTTAATGGAAAGTGGTTACTCAGCATTACTCAACTTAGGAATCCATCCAATTATGAGTAACCTGAAAGAGAAACAAGTTTCTCAAAACCATTACTATCATCTGAATACCAATCACAAGAATCTATATCTTCAATCTCTCTGAAGATTCCCGATATTTGTGATACCTGGTTCTCTACTTTATTCTTATACCCACAACTTCTCAAAACTTAGACATTGTATTTCTACGAAACACTTGTCTAAAAACTAGAGAAGTCATAAGTAAATAGAACATAGTACAAGGACCTACCCCTTTGTCCTGACGGACACTGAACAACATATAGTACTCTGTATAAGTCCGCTGAGTTGAATAACTCAAAACCTGTGCATCGTAGGTTGAAAACTGTACCCAGGTGATTTCTTCAAATATCATCAATTACAACGAATTCCGATATAATGAGGATGATCACATAATTCCCAATAACTTACTCCCACTCATCATCTGTAAAAACCATACAGATATGAGAATGAAACCTGGTAAATACATACCCTGGAGTAAGTATCTGATTAGGAAATCAGTTTTTCTTTAACAATGCACTGAAACATGAAAATGTTTCGTAGGGGTATCCTGGTATTCTCAGTAATGCCTCTTCCATAATCCTATTCATGACTTTAACCGTATATTTCTTTGCTATCACTCCAAATCACTTTATTTGTCTTTACTCGTTACCTTCTGTACACCATCGTTAGGCTAAGTGGTTTTCTTCCTTCCCTACCGTTCGGCACCAGCCTATGGTTTGGAAGAAGACTATCCAGTAAGCATAACAGGTGTACCCTCCTAATCCTAGGAGTACTCACAACTTGAGAGAAGGTGATGATAAAAGATAACTGAATAATACCTTATTCTATTTCTCCCGAACTGGGAAAAAAGCAAAGGTGAAAAAGGAGTGGCGATGAAGTACGCGGTTTGGTCGTGAATGATAACAGTCGCAATTTACTTTGCCCTCTTTCTAATCCCTTTATTCTGTCTTTACATATTACCTTCTGCACACCCTACTTAGGCTAATTTGTTTTCTTCATTCCCTACCTTTCGACACCTGCCTATGATTTGGAATAAGACTATCCAATAAGCGTAATAGGTGTACTCTCCTAAACTAAGGAGCTCTCGCAACCTGAGAGAAGGTGATGATAAAAGACTACTGAATAAAACCTTATTCTATTTCTCCTGAACCTGGATCCATCCTTGAAGAAGTCCCTTCGAGTTCGTATATAACCATACGATGGATCTATCCAATGGAAGTGGATATCCGTAGTAATACGGGGTGTTCTGAGAAATGCAAAGGGTAAAAGAAGGAGCGGCAATGACTTATGCAACTAAGATAATCCAAAGGCCAGTATTTAAGAAGGTTCGGTCAACTTTGGTCACTGAGTCATAGTCTAGGGTCGGTCAAAGGTCGCTGCCAAAGAGAGAGAGAGAAAAGAAACACTCTGCGTGCACTCTATCCTAGATCAGAATGGTTATCACTTTATCTAATCAGGAAACCTCCCACTGTTATCTCAAATTCTCCTCCAAACCAGAAAGAAGAATTAGTCGGGATCACTCGAAGAGTAAACCAACTCATCAGTGGGAATCCGGATCCAACTCTCATCGCATGATAATTTGATGGAAGCCACTCAAGTTATCACACTCCAGAAGGTATGCGCATGCTTGGCAAGTTTCCTGTATGTTTGAAACTCCCGATGTAATTTTTTGCCTCATGCTCTTATGACCTTGACTTTAGTCAACAAATCATAAGTCACATGTCAAGTTCTACCCGTCATTGTCCAGGTTGATTTGAACCTACCCGTACATACCCTTGACTTTAGTCAACAAGGTAATACGACTGTCCTAAACCAACACATCTATCTATGCAACATATGAATGCCCAGCAACTACCAAACACTATGCCTTGACTTTAGTCAACAAACATAGCTTGAATACTACTGACCACCCATAAGAAATGACGGAGGGCTACAGCTGGTTTTTGGCGAAAAACCTTTAACGTAATGAACTTGATATCGCTGAAGGAACCTGATAGCTTTTTATAAAATATAATGACGAAAACGTTTTGCTAAAGAGGTCATTCCCGGTGAAGGGATCTCGGCTCTTTCCTCGTGGAACGAGGTGCAGGATATTCTAACTGAATACCGCGATGCAAAGCAACTTGTAATCGACTATATTAAAGTTATTACCCTGACGTAAACTTCTGCCCAAGGGGTCACTCCCGGTGAAGGGATCTCGGCCCTTACCTCGTCGAATGAGGTGCGGGATATTCTAACTGAATATCACTATGCAAAACAAAAGGAAACATCTTTGTAATAACACCTTTTTAAAATTTGTTCCAACAACATCAAATATTGGTTTGTTTTATCCTTGCATTGATAAGAATCAATGCAGTTCCATCAATCAATCACACCAGAAAAGAACGAAAATAAAATGTACGTATATGCCATTTTCATTCGCCACTGGGTCCCGTCATCACCCGTTAGGTTACTTAACTAACGACAGAGCGGGGGCTGGACTAGCGCGGGTGTAAAACATATACAACATCTAATAGTATATATACCAATATACAATAATCGCTCCAGGCGTGATAATATGCAACATTACAGAAAAGTAATAAGCATCACAGAACAATACAGATAATCTGGGATCCCCGGGTTTCACAGAGCCGCTACTGAAACCCGACGTTCCCCTGGTCGTGTGGATAGCCTGTGCAATGAAACCTAGACCCCTACGGGTGTGGCAAGTTACCCGCCAAAACCTGAAGCGAGGTAGTCCCCACAACATAGTGAATGGAACACCCGGCACTTCACGGAATCCGGTAAATTGAGCACCCCTTCTTGGGTCAACCTGTACCCCCTACGAGTGCGGCGAATAGTCTGCCAATTCTAGAGTGAGGTCCCTTTGCCTCTCAAAGCCATGAGATACGGACCCGTTGCCCTCCAGAACCCGACTATCCGTGCACTCCTTCGCGGGATAAACCTAGTACAGAAAATAAAATATGTACAACGGGTACATCGACCTCGACCCGGACGTGCCCCAAAAGAATATTATACAAACAGGCAGTGACGGCAGTCCACATGTTGGACGCTCGCCCCGCAACATCAAAAGTACAAATAAATTGAAACTGCACTATCATTGCACCCTGCTATCCACCACCACATATCCGCAACATCACAGCATAACACAGAACATCAACGAGAATGTCACGTTTACAAACCCGTCTAAAAGAACTATAGCAATCAGACACGGTTTACCGATCAAATGACATTCCCGGTCGGAGATATAATGTAAATACTGCATACTAACAAATTTAAAATTTCGATCGACTAAATTTCCTGAAGTGGGCCACACGTACATCTGCTGTACAGTAACAAAATCTGGGCCCAAAAAAAAAAAACTATTCCAGAAGCCACAATTTCCAACAAAGAAACACCATAAGAAATTTGACCCTCTGAAGCTCCAAGATGGACGCGGATCCGCGGCCAAAGCATGGCTTTGGCGGCGGTTCCACGGCCGTACGGACGATTCAGAGGATCGTATTTCTTTTGTTTTCTTAAAAAAGCCTGCATGTTTTTCTGTGATGGTCAAAATAATTTTTAGACACCTTTTAAAATCGACAGAAACTTTAAAAATGAAAATTGTGTTTTTCGAAAATCCATTCGATCGATATTTTAAACGCGTTAGCACAAGTTAATATAGCTTAATGGTGAGGCTCTGATACCACTGTAAGTCCACGGTAGCGCCCCGGCTGTCTAACAGACGCCAAATGCAGAACAAAAACTTTTTAGAAACTGGCGCTATCGTGTATACCCGGATCTGCCATTAAAGCTAAACTAACAAACTACAAAGTGGGTAGAAGAGTTATACCGAACGATCCGAGTCTTTCGGTCTTCAACCATCATCCCATGCTTGTTGCGGCTGCTCCGATCTCCTCGATCTCCAGTCTTGTCGTCCAGGTGGCACCACGTCGACGGATCTTTAAACGGGCTCCCGCCTCTGAACCGAGGCAACTCGATCGTCAAGTTTGCTAAAAGAGACGACCAAGATGAAGTAGAGAATGAGTAGAACACTTTGTCTCGTTAAGTCCAAGGCTATGGACGAACGGTTAATGAAGTTGCCTTTTGGAATCGGGTGAAATGAGAAATGAGGCTTATCTAATTTCCATGAGTCCAAAACAATACCAATCTTTTTCTAGCAACCATACATCCCTCAAGGGGGTGGCCGGCCACTATAAAAGGAGGTGGGGGTGAGTGTAGGAGAGGGGAAGGTGACCATAAGCACAAACTTATCATAACACCTAGTATGAACACAATAATGTAAAGCATGACTCATTAACCTTAGTCACCAAAACATAAATGGAACAATTAATGCTAACAATGAATCATCAAGCCTTGTCACCAAATCTAGAACCTTCTAGAACCATGACTCACCCTCATCAAGAAAAGATAAATCCGCATTTAACCGAATGTCAAAATACGGCTGATAGAAAACTGGAAACTGGCAACTTCCAAAAATGATCCTGAAACGAATTTCAGGATAACTCCGTATCAGTATAAACATACCCGTATTTGTATTACGACCGAATACAAATGCAACTGAGACAAAGATATTATATCTACACGGTATAATACCGGCTTCCGGCTTAAACCAAAGCCGACCAGTATTATCTGTCCGAAAAATGACACGTGCGAAAACGCACGTGCATTTTCCGAACTTTGCCATAAACCCATACGGCCTCTACAACGTTTCGCCCGAACTTGGGAAAGTGTCTGTGGGGGACTCTAATGACTTATCAACACACTGGCACTTGGTATAACCACTGGCACGTCAGAGGTACAAGCTGCACGTAATGTTTTGCCTATATATTGATTGGAAGGGAAGCTGACGAGCGAACTCATCTATAAACCCTACTTATCCTGACAGTGACAATGTATATACAGTCCGGTCCGTTCGTCTAAAGAGTATCGCATATCGAGTCTAGGGGGTGGATAAAGTCAGACCCCTAATAACGCGATAAATCGTGTCGGTATGAAGCCCATCACCACCTGAGAAACTACTGATCCAAATCAGTAATTCTCCACTATCTCGGCCGAGGATTCCTAGTGATAGCCACCCGTACACTGCGCGACATCAACCCCCAATACCGGGAGAGACGAATCCCCGACGATCCGCTCACTTGCCTCCAATGTGGCTCGGGACTGTACCCAACTAAAACCTGTTTGCACAACTCCTTTGAGCGTGGTAGGGTAGTAATCTAAGTACAGTGGGAACTCACACGAGACAAATGACGATCTCAGGTCGATGAACTAACCTGTACACATGTCACCAGGGAATTGCTATCTGACGATATGTATAATACCAACTATCAGATTCCCGGCGAGTCCTATCCGGTGTACTCATAACCTAATGAGCACCTGTATACATCTTAGGTGATCCAACTGACGCCAGTGGCTTGTGAGACCGGCCACCGCCCCTCGTCGGGGTCTCGACTGTATACACTAGTCTACTCTGGAGTATCGATGCCCTGTCTCGAACCTCACACGACTAAGGACACTTTTAAGGATGTGCTTACAGACCCCAGCTCCCACGTATATGATCGCCATCATACTGCTGGTAGTCAAGCAAGAATCCTATGGGCTCTATCATCATGCAATAGTGAACTAAAGCATGTATACGATGATAAAGACAAATCAGATAGCATACTATCATCTCGAGCAAGACTGTCATATCGGTATAGGTCCTGCCTCTATCATTGTAATCACGTACTTACGATCCAATAATTGATTTTGAGGGCACTATCTCCAACACTTTCCTTCATGGAAATGTGTATAAGCGGGGCAACCAAACACCTTATGTGCTGAATAATCGGCGTGTTTTCTTGACCATACATGCTCCGGCGTCTTACTACCTAGCGTCGTATGAGGTGACCGATTCACAATATAGCACGTCGTATTTACCGTTTCTACCCAAAACTCTTTTCCAAGCCCTGCATTAGACAACATGCACCACGCTTTCTCCAAAAGAGTCCGGTTCATCCGCTCAGCGACTCCATTTTGCTGTGGTGTGTAAACAACGGTATGATGCCGAACCATCCCTTCGTTTTTGCAGAAATTATTGAAATCTCCACCACAAAACCCATTGTCTGTTCTCAGTCACTTAATCTGCTTCCCTTTCTGCTTCTCAAGCAATATCTTCCATTGCTTGAATATAATAAACACATCACTTTTATATTTCAAGAAATAAACCCAAACCTTCCTAGAAAAATCATCAATGAAGGTAAGCAGATACTTGGCACCGCTTCCTTTAGAAACAACTGGAGAAGGTTTCTAAAGATCCGAATAGATATAATCTAGAGTACATTTCGTGTTGTGCAACGTTAAACCGAAGCTAACACGCTTTTGTTTCCCAAAGACGCAATGTTCAAAAAACTCCAGGTTTGTCATACTCTTACCACCAAGTAGACCATGCTTCGATAATTCGGTCATACCTCTCTCACTCATATGCCAGCCTCATGTGCCACAATCTGATAGTTTCTGAATCCGTCATAGATTTGGATAATGAAATAGCCGCCAATTCGGAAGTTGTCGAACCCTGCAACGAATATAAGGACCCCCTTTCAAGCCTTTCATCATAACTAGCGTATCTTTGATTAGCTTCAAAACTCCACCTTCAGCGGAAACCTTATAAACCTTATCGTTGAGTGCACCCAAAGAGATAAGATTCTTCTTCAAATCAGGTACGTGCCTGACTTCCGCCAATTTCCTCACAACACCATCAAACATCTTAACTTGGATTGTCCCTTTGCCAATAGCTCGACGCGAACTATTGTTGCCCATCAAAACCACTCCACCATCAACGGACTCATACGTGGTAAACAAATCCCTATTATGACACATGTGGTAAGAACAAACCGAATCCATGATCCACTCGTCCTTGGATCGCTGTGTGTTGTTAAGAACCACAAAAAGATTTCCTTTTCCTTCCATTATACTTGCTTCAGCCAAAAACTCCTTTGATTTGTCTTCTTGGTTTTGCTTATTCTGCAACTTAAAGCAATCGATCTTGAAGTGCCCCTTCTTCTTACAATAATTGCAGATAACATTTTTAGCCTTGGATTTTGACCGTGACTTTTTCCTTTTTTCTTCCGGATCTCTCTTCTCTGCTCGCCCTTAAACAAATAAACCAGACGATGAATCATACGCTTCGGTGGAACTCAACTCCTTGTCGATCTTCTCTTTGTTAATCAAATTCTCCTTGACATTCTTGATTGAGATCTTGTCTCGTCCATAAACCATGGTGTCACGGAAGTGTTTATAAAAGGGTGACAACGAACACAACAAGAGAAGAGCATGATCTTCATCATCAATTTTAATATCGATCTTATCCAGATCCGTAATGATCGCATTAAACTTACCAACGTGAGATTTTATTGAAGTGTCTTCTGGCATGCGAAGTATGTAGAGACGCTGCTTCAACAGAAGTCGATTCGTGAGAGACTTCCTTAAATATAACTCCTCCAATTTATTCCACAAATCAGCCGCCGTCTTCTCCACCAAAACTTCTCGTATAACTTCGTTTGTCAAACATAAGTAAATAGCCGTGAGGACCTTCTCATTCATCTCCTCCTAAGCTTCCTCCGTCATAGTGGAAAGATTTTTATCCTTCCTTCCCATGAATCGCTTTCTTCAGATTGTTTTGAGTTAAAACGGAAAACATGTAGACTTGTCACAAACTAAAACTCATATTTCCATCAAACTTCTCGATATCAAATTTCATAATTGTCGGAGACATGATATAGGATCAATAAAACACGATGTGATAACGAACCATAAATTTCAAAATCACGATCAAAGAAAGTGGGGAAGAGGAAATATTTGTCGTTACCCACCGTTGACTTAGATCGCAAGATCGAAGACCTAATGGTTCAATCCATAAGATCTCAAACAACAACAAAAGGCTCCGATACCAGTTTGTTGTGAATACCAAACAATCACGAAGCAAACACACAATCGATAACGAGAGGAAAATCAAACCGCGGACAAGATAGAAATATGAATACTAACCACAAAATAAATAGACGAAGGCGAAACTTTATTAATAATCAAATATCGGAGGAGTACAAATCGATGGAGAGTACAAATCCCTCTTAAATCTTAGATCTCACACAATTATCAATGTGTTCTCTCTAATTAATAAAAGGCATCATATCTAGGTCTAAAATAAGCTATTATATATATAGTATACAAAATATTTCCACAATAACTAATTTCCAAATAAAGAAAATATTCGGCACAAACATAGGGCAGCCGTCTGCACAAGAGATTGGCAGACGTCTGTCTTTGAGTCACGAAACTCCATAGCGCTATCCAGACGTTTGAACAAAGATAGATCAGATGTCTGGTATTCTCATCGAAATAACAGAACGTTTGGAAGACGTCTGAATCTCAACGAGGCAGACATCTGCATAAAGGAAGATCATGCGTACGAGACGAAGGCAAACGTTTGTTGTGATGAGCTTCAGACGTCTGCCTTGCCGATACCACCTAATTTTCGAGTTCTTCATGATAATGCCGGATCTTCAAAATAGGAAAATTTCAGGGATTTAAATGTGAGGCATATCTAACACTGTACAATATCTATGCAGTTGGCTGCGATATGTATGATCTTTTTAGATTTAGCAGACAACTAGACAACTATACAAATACCACATGAAACTTCTCCAAGGGTTTTTTACAACTGCTTCAAGGCCAGGAGGGTTTTGACAGCGGGAAAACATGCTCGAGGGGTTTTGACAATTTACCCAAATTTAAATGAAACATAGTTGAGTGAAACTCCTATGCTGTACCTAGTTGGATATTAGTGCATGTACCTTTCATTCATATAGAAAAATCCTCAGCATATATCCAAACATATTAATGCAAACATATATATATTGATCTCAAGCAAGCCCCTCGTCCCACGTGTCCTTCTTCGAAGCACTAAATTGGAGATCTCGGGTTCGATCCCGGGCCCCTCCACAAACTTCTATTGCCCATCACTGGGCTATGTGCCCCGCACAACATAGTTATATTTATCTTAATCCTTCTATAGTTTATACAATAAAATGCCGGCTTTTAGCCTTGGATGCCATATGTGACAGGAACCAACCTCAACCAAAACATTAATATATTAAACAAAATATTTCTTGTTTCAGTATCTGCTCTTTGATTACATTGGATTATCCATAGTCTACCTTGTCGTCAAATATAAAATGGAAGTCCTCCACTTCTTACTCTTTTATCTCTTCTTCATCTTCTTCATTTTTGCGATGGCAGACGAGAACGGGAAACTTTCCGCTCCTCAAGATCCAGAACCTGGCAATTCTCAAGGTAAACTCATTCTATGTTCAAATCTTCTCGGTAATCCATGAACATTTAATCCCAGCTCTATTACTTTTGATTATGTTGCTACCAAAAATTTTAAGCTAATCACTATTTAACCAAATTAAAGGATCATTAGAGGCTAGAAGGAACCGTAAGCCTTTTCCAATCCTTCCCCAGAACAGATTGATCGGTCATAGTTTATATCACTGCATCGGAACGTCAAAGTTTTGATGAGAATTGAAAGAAATATTTCTATGCTATTATCCCCGCTTCAGTAAACTTGAGTGATTCTTTTTTGATCCAAACACTAATCAATTCGTGCAGCTGTATTCTTTTTTAGAAACTGGCTTTTAATAATAAGGTTAAAATTTGTACCATCTTTGAGAGAATTATTTTTATATCATAAAAATTCATAATGCTATAATGCTGTTGCCATCACTTTTATGGTTAGCTTTTCTTGAATCCATATTAGTCCGTGGGGCCCTAACAGGGTATAACACCGCTCCCTCGAAAACTTCGTGGCCAGAAGTAGTAGGATTCAAAGCAGAAGAAGCCGAGAAGAAGATCAAAGAAGATATGCCTCACGCAAGCATCCAAGTAATCCCGCCTCACCATTTTGTCACAATGGATTTCAATCAGCAGCGCGTTCGGCTCTATCTTGATTCTGCTGGCTCTGTTGCCAGGCCTGCGAAACTGGGATAATTAATATATATCGGATTATGAACGGATGGACGATTTCAGACTTGAAAACATAAATATGTTGTGTTTTGAACTTTTTCTTGAAGAAGTTGCAAGACTTATTTGTCCCATATCTCATATGTGTCATATTTTAGACCACACTTCCGAAATTTTATCTTAAATCTGTTGTATTACGAGTTTATATCTGATATTTGAGACCTATCTTGTTTCATAAATATCTGTCTTGATCCCAACTGTAATGTTGAGATTTTTTTTCCATTTTTGACATGTGTCATCTTTCGTAATTCGGTCAGTATTTCTGATCGTAGTTTCGAAATGGCTATGACAACCCAAATGTTCTTATAGGTAAGATTGCATTTAGAATAGAAAGAAATTTGATAAACCTTTGCCATTACCATGTACCAATATTAGAATAGCTGATTACAATATAAGCCTTGCAGGAAGCACATTTAAATATGCATCAGATACACTAAAATCCCTTGCTTAAGAAATTAAAACTAGCATTTTCTCCAAAATAATCATAGCTAGAGAAGAGAACAATTCATCACTTAAAAGTTATATGTGCAGCTTCCGTCGTCGCTCCTAGCCGTTGGATCATAGTTTTCCGCTGACGGGTCTGTGCATCCTTCAGGAACTGGCACCATCACTTGTTGAGCTGCTTTGCCTGCACTCAAAAACATAAGCCAAATTTGAACATGAGCTGGTATTGGGATTTTGTGAAATTACTTTTAAGCCTAATTGAGCTAACATGATAATATATCGAGGTTTGTATCTTACGATAGCTTTGTCTTAGTAATACACATTAGCCCCACATTGATATACACAAACATATTCGAATAGAATTATAGCGCTGAGACACTAATTCCGTCGAGGGGCAATTTACCTGCACTTTGTACTTGGTGTAAATTTGGTATAAATTTTTGAACAATGCACTAGGTGAGTACAAATATTGTTTTCTATACAAAGATAACCGTGTTCCACGATTCAGGCAGTGAATTCATCTACTGCAATGAACCATGCATGCAAGAATGCTTGCACATTGGTACTTCAGTAAACTACACTTAACTATGAGTGTTTTTCAGGTATCTATCTTAAGGAAATTTACTGCACGGAAAAACTTTAAGGTAGTTTTGTGAAAAGCAGCGATCCTTAAGAGCCATTTAGCGATTCAATCTAAACTCTAAGACAACAAACCAACTAAACCAATTTGTAAAATTCTTTTTTCCAGTATAGGGTTGCGAATTGTAGTACTAACCATAGAAATTTCCAGTCTTCATGGCATCTTCATTGGCCTCGCCAAGTGCGGCCTCACTCAAGTACTTGTCGGCAAGTTGCACCCTCTTCACATTCTCTTGCTCTTGCACAAGCATGTTGCCATACTCCAGGAGCTTCTCCAGTGTCATCTTGGGCTGCTCAAAAGTAGGCGGGCCCTCAAGGGAGTTGACCAGCCTCTTTCCGATTGCCTCGACTCCGATCTCAGAGATCCACTTTCTGACTTCATCATCATATACTCTCGCCCTTAGGGCACCGAAGAAATCTGCATGTTGAACATACATAGTCAACGCACGACCTCATAGCTTAAGCTTTTGGCTGAAGTGGTTATGTAACATGGTATTGGAGCTCAGGCCTCATCAATGATAATTTTATAATAGGATCAAATAAAGATATATAACAATCAATTCATTTTGCACCAACAAAAAAAAATCCAACTATACCCATTTTCACTAAACTACCAAAGGCTTTACAAAATATAAGCAACTACCAAAAATTTTCATATTAACATTACCTGTATCAAAAAACTACCATATCAGCATTTTGCAGATTTCATTGATGCCATCATATTTGTCAGCTTAGAAAAGAACAGGTATCATTCATTAAAAAAATGGGTGTTGTTAGTATATATGAAACTAATTTACAAAAAAAATCGTACTTTGGCTTAAAATGAGTATAGCTTTTGGCAGTTTAGTGAAATTAAGCCTAAAATAGTAAAATTAACTCACCAATAGATTGTCCAGGGAAAGCGTCGACAAGCTTAATAACATCCTCATCAGCCACATTATCCGTCCTGAATATCCCGATACAAACCCCAATCCTGTCCTCCCTCGTCGGCGCCCAGTAGAACTTCTCCATCCTCCCATCTCTAATCAACGGCGCATACAGAGTCGAAAAATCGTTACCCGTCACAATTATCGGAACTCTAGCATTCTCCTGCTTGTTGTACATCCCCGGCAGCTGTACATTGGTGGGGTTATCTGCAATGTTCATTAGAGTTGCATTGACCATTTGGTTGTTGACGGTGTATTGGGTGGTCCCGCCCATTCTTCCCGCGCCTGCATCAAGATCATTGATGAAGAGGCAGCACATCTTGCCCTTGGCGATTATGTCTGCGGCTTCACGGTAACGTTGCCGGACGAGTTTTGCTGGTTCTCCGGCGTTGCCGCTCTCGAGCTCTCCTGCGCTCATCATGATAGGGCTGGAGGAAAATTAATCAATCGGTGTTTTAGCATATCATTACAGGGTAAGGTTTATGTAAAATCTTCATATGACCATTTTAAACTAAAGCTGGTTATTCACCTATCCCTATCCCAGTGTGACGTAGCGGCAACTGAGATATTAAAGAAAAATCGACTCTTATTTTCTTATGGTATCACTTTTCCTTCGTTAAATCACAACCGTACGTGCGTGTATCACGTTATTGATGGTTGATAACCACCTTTAAATTAAAAATTTCATGAAAGGGTTATGAAAAATTAATTTGAAGATGTTTTTGCAATAATATTAATACTCAAATAAAAATTAATCTTTAATTCTCTCCAAAAGCTCTGCCATCATTAATAATTAGGACAGAAAACTCACTTGATGCCCATCTTCCTGAATACAAGCTCACACTGGAAAGTTTTCCCTTGACCTTTACCTCCCCAAACACCCAAAATGAGGGGAACCTGTAAAAAAAATATGCATGCAAGATATTAGAAATATATAACAATAAAGAAATCAAAGTTTAGCTATATATGAGTAGCTAACTTTCTTCTTCGTTACCTTAATGTTGGGCAAGTTCATGAAGTTCTTGGTGATATGAACAACAAGTTTATCCATGAATGCAGGAGCAATGTAAAACCCATCCATCTTGTTGTCCATGCCATACCTTTAAAAATCATTGCCACATCTATGTTAAGATTTATATATATATACGCTTTAATGTACGATCGACTCCTATAAATATTTACAAAATTGTAGTTCTCGGCGCAGCCAGAGGCAAGGGTATCTAAACGAATATGGATAGAGCCTATTAAGAACGGTATGTTAATTGTTAATTTAACGGAGGAAATAGTTCTTGACAAAGCATAATGGGGGAAAAAAGGATTCATATAGCTGACCCCAAAAATTTGGGATGAAGGCTTTGTTGTTGTTGTTGTTGTTGTTTTATAGTCAATGTGAAACCTAAGAAGACTCCACCGACATAAAAGATAACTTCGAAATGACGTAGACCTACTACTTTAGACTTTAGAGAATTAAGATAAATGAGGTTGGATTGTATTTTAGACAACTCTGGATCGGGATTGCACTAAAACTTCAAAATTGCGGTGCATCAAGAACCGAAACATGCATGATAGGATTAGAAACTTATTGCTAAGTTCAGATAACTCTACGAAACTAAACAAAACCTGCCACTTACTCTCTAAGCCCTTGGCTAATGTATTCATAAGAGCTCAAGACGGCAACATGAGTGCCATCCCCAGAAGGAGCTTGGAAGAGAGGATCAACCATTCCTTTGCCTCTTGTGATGTCTTGCTGGTCATCGGATATGTCGTATGCAAGCCCTCCCCACCTGTCTTTTTCCGTCTGCTTCGACTCGTCGAGGTCCGCTGCCATCACTTTGAAGCTGTTGTTGTTGGTGGTGGATTTTCTGCCATGGCTTACAGCTTGGGTTGGCTTCTTCAGGCTGGCTCCAAAAAATGAGGAGGTTGGGGGTGAAGATGCTGAGGTTGAGCCATGGATCAGCTGCAGCATATACATGTAGAGTGATTAAATCACAAGTTAGAACAAGTAGAATGTGAAAATAAATCACATGATCATCTAGGGCTTTCATCAAACTTCTTGCCATCGAGCAAAAAGTATAGTCTATCATGGTGTGTGTGTGTGGGGTGGGGGTGGGGGTGCAGTTATGGTAGTGCTAGAGTAATATCTAGATTGAAATCCCAGCGGATGAGCCGCTTAATGTTGTTGAAAAGTTCATGTTTGGGCGAACAAAATCTACTCTCGAGCTAAGAGTGGTGTTAGAGGGGGTAGAGTGGTACGAAATGAATCAGATTGATTTTTCGATCAAAAGTACTATGTGAAATCTTCGGTTTTTTTCTCTTTCTCTATTCATATCCCATAGACAGGGCGTTTGAATCAATAGAAAAATAAAACGTATCGTTCAACTCTTACAATTTCGGATATTTGGTGCAGCGATACGTACTTTATGAGTGTTCAAGCAAGATTGTATTAAATATGAAACATTCGATGAGGGTCAAAAATGGCGGCGATTTATTCTGAGAAAGCTATGAACAAGACCAATACTTGAGCAAAAATCATATCAAATACATGAACAAAGATCACGTTACCGGCAGTCTGTTAACAACCCCGACGGTTGAGATACCAGTAGCCATTTTGAATCACTGGATCGAACAGCTGGTTTCACTCGGAAACTTAGAAAGTGAAGCAGTATGATGCTCAAAATCCTGCAAATGAGAGGCTTATTAATAGCTGAAATATATATCAAGCCTCCAGTTTGTGAAATGTGGTTGTGAAAAAGATCAGTGTTTCTATTGGTAGAGAACCTGTGGCTGGCTTTCTAATTTCCCTGAAGGCCATCCAATTCAGGATGAGGCTAGGTGCCACGTGGCACAATAATATAGTGTTGTTTGGGGTTGAGTTGGATTGCACAAAGAAAAATGTTTCAGTCGGTCGAAAAACAAATTTGTTGAAGGGAATCGGTGCCTTGGATGTTAAAAGTTTTTGTGCTCCACTCCAGAAGTGGTAATTTTCAGTTTATAGGACAGAAATTATGAGGTGGGGGAATTGAGAAATTACAGCCAACTAGCAATGGGCTAAAATAAACTTGTCCCGTTTCGTAAGTCCTCAACAATGTTAATGCTCAACAAATCAAACCAACAGTTGAGAATTCAAACCTGTACGTAAAATGAGATAATTGCCGGAAAAATAGACAGTTTCTAGAACATCTCCACATGAGAAACACTTACAATTTTCCTTTTACAGAATAGTTAACTGCTGAAATAAATATCTGATACCGCCGTTATCATCACAGGAGAAATAAATATACAACGGTTTAACTTAACATCTTTACAATAAAAATTGCCAACCCAGGGATCCATTTAGTGATTCAACTTTGTACATCATCTCGTGCTCGCTAAATAAAGATACAAGTACTCGGAGGAAGCACTTGCTCTCATCTGAAATCACCTCTGCATCTAAGAGAGAAAGCTCCTTCATAAACATATTAAAAGTCGAACTCCCCATTAGCCTGCAGTAAATGTTACCAGATTAGTTACCAAATTAAGAGGATATCAAGACATCACAATTCTGATATATATGTTCGGTTTTACAAGTGTTTTTCTCAATCATTCACGTAAAGCTTTCCAAGAGGGATCCGAGAGTTAAAACATCGATAAAACATGTGTATTGCATTCCCCAAGCACATAGAATGAGAACAGTGTGCTGATGCGTTGTTTACACAAAACTACTAAATATATTAAGAGAATAATGGAGGAAAGATGCCATAGGAGGAAATTTCCTCCTATGGCGTCAAAAAATACAATCTCCATCATGTTTTCCAACGATCGGCATCCATCTATGGCCTTTTTTACATTGCTAAATCAACGGTGAAAAAGTTGTAGAATCACATGAAATTTGGCGTACCAACATCTTAGAATCACATGAAATTTGGCGTACCCACATCTTTAGATGATAACGATGAAGATAATGGATTCCGATCGTCGGAAAACACGATGGCGGGCGTATTTTTTCGACGCCATAGGAAGAAATTCCCTCCTATGGCCTCTTTCCTCCATTATTCTCATATAATAATCGAGTCAGGTTGAAATGTGAAAGCTGCATTGATGGCTACCCAACCTCTAGAAAGTAAGAAATTATTGAATGTATCTGTAAGAGTTAGATTCAGCTCCCATAAAGGAAATATGAGGAATAAACCCATTAAATTGGTTTGCAAATGAGTAACAAAGGCCGGTAAATGACCAAGTTAGGAAGAGCAACAAAATTGTGGTTAATGGGGGCAAGAACAAACATGGGTGGAGACATTTAATAACGACATGTTAATTGTTAATTTAGATTGGAAAAACGGTCTTAACAGAACTTTGGGATAAAGGTTTCTTCTTCATCATCGTGCCACCGTTGTGTGTGTGCGCGCGCGCGCGCCTGAAATTTTTTTCCCCTTGGTAGTGCAAACTATATTTGAAGACAGGCCTTTTGGTTGACAGCCAAAAGATTTACCACCATGCTATTGTGGCATCACAAGTGTGTATTTGAACATGTATGTGACGGAAAAAGTATGCCAGTCAAAATAATTCTCGTTTACCTTTGATTGGATGATCACCACTATTCATGCTGTGATTTACATGGTCTACATGAAGATACACTAAACATTGTAATTTCTATCGCATAAATGAATATGAATCTCATAGTAATGTGACCACTGAAGGGGCGCGGGAAAAATGTTTACCAAGTAAAATTGATTAAGGAAATTCGGGAGTGGAAAACTTTATAAGGCTTTCTGTCCTCCAGTTTCATACAGAATTTGAATAAACAGGAAACAAAAGATCTAAGCTTCTTTTATCATCCTTCCGTTCGTTTACAAAATTTGGATACAGAGAAGATGCCAAGTAAAGATTACATCATCCCACCCCAAAAGCCTGTCCAGGACTCAAAAGCAAATGTTTTATTGTTATGGTAAAAATTGGAACGCATTTATTCATTGAGTCGAGGATGGTTGGAAGAGCTTGCATTATCCCCTTTATACAGAGCAAACTTAAGCAATACGCGACCTGAAAATATGTTCCTAATTGCTTATTGAGTCCCTCCATTCTCTTAAATCGTGTCAAAGTCATAACCGCCCAATTATTTTGACATGATATTAACTAAACTTGCTAGGTGAGGATGGAAAAAAGGAAGATCTATATTTATTAGGTAGACTAACTATAGCTCTGCAGCCAACAAACACGGCTATAGGAATTTCTTGAAATTCCATGATTTTGTTAACAAAAGCTTAGTCAACTCTACGAGAGAACTAATTGGTGAGAGGCAGCTCAAGAAATTATTGTTTAACTTGAGAGAAACAACAGGACAGGAGAGAGAGAAAGGGGGAGCATTAACATGAATTGTCATGAAATTAAACATAATGAAATATGTCATGAAATTGAAGTCTGATATAAGGATAACCGAACATTAATTTATCAATCAATTAAGAAATCCAAGAGATTCAAACCCTAAAATTTAATCCGATTTATACAAACTATTCTTAAGCAAAAATCCCCAATGCCTTTACCAAATGAGAACATTAATTTATCAATCAATTCTTGGTTTTCCTCGTTAAGGTAAATAAGAGGTTAGCAAAACATTCATGGACACAAAATTAGTTTTCTACAGAAACTAAACGCAGAGAAACAATGAGCTTGCGTAGCAGGCCAATGGGCAGTAAAAAAACACTCAGAACTTGTGATATTCTAGATGACTGAGAAAATAACCCAAGCCCAAAATTAGTAGTGATGGGAGAAATAACCTATATACAAACAGATGACGTATTGTCGACTAGTTTGAAGAGTAAAGAAAATAATTTAATAGACCACGCCAATTATGCATACCTTATTAAAAAGAACATCATGGTTGTTAATATGCATTATCCCATCCTTGAGAGTACACTTCCATCTGCTTTTTGTCCTTGTCACCTATTTACCAAATGAGAACAAAAGTTCAGGAGGAACTAGCAAAAATGTTGTTTCACTAAGCCGTTCTAGGGATGAACACAGCAATTTACCTTGTCAAACTGAGCTAGAACTAAATGTTGAGTGTGGGTTTCTTCCTCTCCTTGCTCCAGATCATCCAAATCGTCATCGTCGTCGTCGTCTTCATTTAGGGGAGGCTCATCATCATCCACGGCTTCTTTAGATGGCCTTGGGGTGCCAACAGAAGGGGTTGGAGCTCGTAGATCACCTAATAAAGAATAATAAATAATAATCTCAGAATTCAAGACATAAAACTCTGGATAACGGATAGCCTCATGTTTTATATTAAAAGAAGGGTTAATTGCACAAAACACACCAATAGTTTACCCATATAGCACTTCGTGATTTATTAGTTCGAGTTATTTACTAGCGTGCACGCGCACACCCAACCCCCCTCTCGTTTATTTACTAAAACCCTAGAAAATGCCCAAACTCTATAATAAACACCACAAACAAGCTATAGGTATACAATCATTCAAGTTGTTTTGCCTAGAATTTGTGAGTTTTTAATAGTTATGGTCAATGAACAGAGGGGTTGTTTCTGATAATAAATTACTTGAGGGCATGTAAATGCTATACGAGGTACAATACATGAACACATAACAAAATAAATACCATGGTCCAAAGGTGTGTTATAATCTTCAGTTGCAACTCCTTGAATAGGAAACAACTTCAAAAAGAGAAAGAGAAAAAGGTTTTGTAAGGTGATATAGATAAAAGAAAGCTGTAAACATAAACTAATTAGCGTTCGTTAAAATACTTCATCATATTCATCATGGATTCCGTCCTGCTGAGGAAGAATTAGACTCCCGCTTGCTTCCTTATTGGACATAGGCTTAGTTACTGTAGTTCCTTGGACACCTCCAATAGATGAACTTTCTTCCTGGCTTGCCTAAATCCCAAAAATTAATACAAATGTCAGAACTTTACATTGTTCAACGCATAAGATGCCACAAGGTTATTTTAGAATGCTTATGGTTTATCTTTCATAAACAAAAGACATGAGTCCAGATAGATCACAGTTAATATGGACAGAATCATTTATATGCATACGATCGGAAGCTTTTCTGGATAACGACGGCTGAATAAAATCCCCCCCCCCCCCGCCTGTTGCATTAATGATGACTAATGGAACAAGGTACAAAACAAAAACATAAAATAGAGAGAAAATTACATATAGCATCTGTGTCATCTCCGAGACTTCTCTTTGGCAAGTTGGCTTCAATAATCTCAAGAATACTGACATTAGTTTGAACTACCTAAGTTGTACCCCTTAATAAGTTTTCTTAATAATCAGGAATAACAAAGTGCTTCTCACACTTCATTACGGTGGGATCAATGATGATGTGATTTGTACAGTTAAAACGAGCTAACAGTGGCAAAATGCTTTTGGAGTATCATGCAACCGTAGACTGCCAATGAAATAAAACACAAATGATTCTACAGCAGGGCTATGATATCACGATTGTTTCATGGATCAATATGTTGAGCAAATAAGCAATTAAATGCTCAAGTAATGAGTGCAACTAAAAGTACTAATACTAAGATGAATAAGTGACAATTTCAAAATCCTAAGCATGGCAAAATTTGATATCAAATTCTCAAATACATTCCAAATGCCTGCTTTTACCATGTAATTCTTTTAAAAGTACAAGTTTTTCATCTTTCTAAGTTAACCATGCAATTCTTACACTTTAATTCTGCTTCAGCTTCTTAACAGAAATGTCCTAATACCAACGATATATGTTTTTAACACAGGTCGTCTCTTATAACTAAAATGATAGTCTAGTAGAAGAAAGCTTATATGAGAAAGAAATAAAAAATGATTAATATATGGGAAATTTGTTTCCGGACCCAATTTGGAAAGATGACATATTTTTAAACCCACCTATTTTCAAAATCGTGAAAAACCTAATAGTTACAAAGTACAGGCCCAAAATAGATTTTGTGTATTATACTTAGGATATTTTTGCAAAAATTCCACGTTAACCCTCATTCTTTTTTATCAAATAAACATATGATTATTTTCTTAAAATAATTGGATGATTTTCTCTCACGACTGCTATAGTACGCTCCTTCCTCGGTGCTTCTCTCCTGAATTCTCATTCTCCCCAATCTCCTCTTCCAAATTCAGCATCTCCGTTTTCAAATCCATCATCTACAATCCAATTCCTCCGATTCCTCCATCTTTGTTTCTAATTTATGCATTTCCCCTTTTAAATCCATAATCTCCGATCCAATTCCTCGGATTCTCCTATCTCTGCTCCCAATCCTCCAATCTCCTCTTCCGTTTCCAACATCTCCATTCCCATGATAGCTAAAATTAGGGAAATCAATAATAAAAAAAGAATAATAAAGAAATTGGGAGCTAGGACAAGCAATAATAAAGAGCAAACAACAATAAAGACATGTTTAGAAAAATGATGGATTTAGAAAAGAAATTAGGGGCAAGCAATGATAAAGAGAGAATAATAGATACATAATAAAAAATATCATGTTCTAATATCTAGGAAATCCTAAAAATCTCATGTTCTAATATCTTAAAAAAATATCAAAAGGCTATTAATACGCAATGCATACATAAATACGTATACAAATCATGGTTTGGATTTAAAATAACGTCAAAATATATTTTTGGGTTTTTTCATAATTTTGGAATTTCATGGGTTTAAAAATAAGTCATCTACCCAAACTGGGCTGGGAAACAATTTTCCCTTAATATATTGATTATCTCTATATCTGATAATGTAAGAGGAACAAGGCTCAAGGTTTATCTAATTATCTTGATAGCAACCATGTTGGGGATCTCACATCCATCATGATTGACAAAAACAAATGACAAGATGTTGTAGAATATATATCGAAATACACAAGAAAATAAGATTGTGTAATAGCATCTTAAATATGAAACACAATAAAGCCAGATTTTTGAAAGAATCATTCGACCACAGATATTCAAGCAAAAGCATGCCTCCCTCAAGATATCTCTGATGAAACAAACTGTTAACCTTGAGTACAAAGCAACGGATTACACACAGTGACATATTTACAATTATGAGTTTTATATTATACGGACTGTTTTACGTAGCTGGCAACATCAACCAGAAAGTAACGATTGAAACAGTAACGGAAAAAAGGATTCAAGATGCAAAAAAAGAGAGGCATAAATCTACATTCCACTAAATTTGAGCACCTCAGGAAGTAAAAACTGGATTGCCATGTCTCCACTTCCGTCTTGTTGTGGCAGTTGACCATCTCGTTTGCGCTTACCAGATGTCATCATAAGGAAATCCTGAACAAACAAGCCCCTAGTTAACACAATTTCAAACCTACAAAGGTTACCAGCCAAAACCTATTCCTATCATATAATAATTAAATGCCAAAGGGCAATACGATGCAAGCTAGCAAGCAGGAAAGTAAAGGAAGTCTGCTTAATGATTTAAGAGTAGAAATTTAACTATATAAAACTGGAATCGAAATATCATGCAAACAAAAACTAGATATCTGAAAGTAGTCGTACAGCTAACTCCTAGGTTCACAAAGAAGTGAAGAACAATCACCCTAACAAATTACATAGAAAAAATAATGAATCAACAAAAACATCAAACCACAGGTTTAAACAAGTATTACACCTGAGTTGTCGGCTGATGATTAGCACCTCTATCCACTTCCTCGCGTCCTTCCTCGTAAGCTACAAGAGAAGATATCATACTAGCAGATGTCCAGTACACAACAAATATTATTTTTGTCTGGATATATAGAAGGTTGTCAACTTTATTGCTTTGTTTTCACGTACCAACATTAACATCAACACCCAAGGGCCTTTGATTCATCCAGGGAGAAGGTGGTGGCTGCATAATAAAGGAGAACAATGTAAACACAATCAATTTCATAACCCTCACTACCTTTCACCCAAATGAAATCAAACTGAACAATTCATCAAACCTCTCATTCAACACAATAACTTATGGAGATAAGTAATTTAATAGGGAAAAGAAGTTAAACACTATATACCATATAAGGGCTACGTCTCCCAGTTTTTACATCGACGCCATTTCTGACATCACTAATCGGACTCGGTGCATAATCTGATGGCCCCGTAGGGATGTTATACATTCCCTGATCACCTATTCCGGGCAATGGAGTTTGCATCGGTGTTTGCAATGGAGTCTGCACCCAATTAAAAAATAACAATGAGCCCATTATAGATAATTCAATTACAAAGGACATTTCCCAGAACAAAACTCACAGGAGGAAAAAGCATCTCAGCAGTTGGAGTCTCGTACTCCTCAAGTGGGCCTTCGTATGGAACATTTAGATCATGAACTGGGGTGATTGGACCTCCTGCAACCGTCTTCTGAGCAGGTGCCCTTTCTATATTGCCTGATATCACCCCACATTGTAGCATCTTCATCTCCCATAACTAAATAAAGAATTTCAATCATAAAGATCCAATATTCTTGAAACAAAAATCTCATTCAGTTTGCCTAACAAACTAAGTTAATCAAATCAACCATTCATCCAGTCTCTAATTTAGCAAACAAATAGAGACCAATTCTTACAGGGCACCAACATCACCAATACATCTGTTTCTAGAAAGTCTCCCAATCAATTTGCATAACAAGTGATGTGTCCAAGGACACATTTTACTTTGGGAAATGGTTGTGGTAACCATATGCTGGTTTCTTTGGAAGGATCGGCAGTTGCTAAACAATTGCATCTTTAACAATACAATGACACTTTTTTGGTCAGGTGGTGCGCCAAATAGGTTGTGGAAGAAGGCCAGGAAGATGTTTAAAGATGCAGTTCGGGCAGACCACAAGGCAGGAAGGGTGGATTCCTCATCAGCGGGGGCCCATGACATTGCAGGGGAATGATCCCCAGCAATTTCAAGCAAGTTTCGACTCCCTATGCTCGGCATTGCACGTGTTTTTGGTCGATTTGTTGGACTTTTGATTCGGATTATGTTTTTGGATGCCTCAACCATGTTGAGTGCTTTTAGAATTTTGTTGTATTGGGCTCACTGACGTTGAGAACTACAGGACTGTTCTTTACTTCTTTGCTTATTTCTTCCCTTTTAGCGTTTTTATGTACTTGTTTCATAAGCCTCTTCATTGAAACAAGGGATAATTTTTCACTCGTTCGCTTGAAAGATAAATTTGCATTACGAATGGATCTAATCAAATCAGCATTTCCTCTAGTTTCTCATCAAACACATTAAGCACCCAAAAACATTTAGATTCAAGACATCAAAGTACCACCCTAATAATTGCCCAAATCAGCGAATTTAACATTTATTAAGCAAATTCTGGTTCAGTTGGTATAAAATAACAATTAAATCAAGTCATCTGTTCATACAATCTCTTGTTCACCACAGTAAGCACTCTATATCAACATAATTGGCAGACAGGATATTTTTTTTAAAAACTGACTTTTCTTCAACGCTACTTTTAACCCTGGCGTTTACGATAAATTTGAATAACCAGCTAAAATCACCAAAGCAAGTTCATTTACGCCCAACTCAATATGATAGCCACTTACAAAAACCCAACCTCAACTTTATATTATAAAAATGTATCCAACATTTCTTGGCAAATAATTATGAAACTACTGATTGTGGCGCCTTGAGCACCACCTCGCCAGTGCCCGAGCTCATAGACACATCAACAGCTCCATACAATCTCATGTTCAACACGTTTGGTACTCGAAAGCAACATAATTACCAAATAAAAAAACTAATTTTTTACGCCTTCAAGAGTTACCCCCCAAAATCTACCATTTCAATTAGCATCAGAAGCTAAACTAACCAAATCAAAAGTTCATCGACTTCCCCATTCAACACATCAATCACTATACTACAACATCATCTAAAAAATCCCCTAAAAATGAAACCCAAACCCTAAATCCGAAAAAAAATCTCAGCAAACGATTCCAAAAATTACCGCTTGGAGCTCGTTCAGCACCGCCTCGCCGGCGCCGGAGCTAACAAACTCATCTCTAACCTTGCTGATCACGTCGTCGATGACATGGATGTAGACAGCGGAAACATTGCTCGCCATTTCCAGCGATCGAGATCTCCTCGCAGAATCTCGTGCAAGCGTCAGAGATCGATAGAGATATGGGCCGAGATCATAGGACGATCCTAGGGTTTGGGGTGATTTTCTAGGGTTTCGAGAGCTCGGCGATGAGTGAGGAGAGAGAGAGAGTGAGAGAAGGGGGAAGTCAGTGAGTTGCGGACGAGAAAGCAGCGAATTAAACGAAGAATATAAATAGGTTTGCATCCGTGAGATTCCGTGAGGACACGTGGCTGCATCGGCAAGTGTCGATAATTTATAACAACACGTAAATAAAATTGGTTGGTTCGGGATCCACTAAGGGGCTGTTTGGTTGCAGGATTATGGAATTTGGATTCCAAAATAGTACGGTTGAAATTTCTGGATTTGGTAATTTGTTGTTTGGTTGGTTTTGAATTCCCAGTATTGGATTTGTAGATCCTTGTAATATTTGTTTGGTTGGTGATAAAAAAGTAGGATTTGGATTTGAGGATTTTAGAGAGAGATAGAGAGAGGGAGGATTGTTAAATAAATAAAGTGCATGGGCCCCATCTAAAAGTACAATGAATATTGCTAAATCCTTGAAATCCTTGAAAATTTTTAGGATTCCATAATCCTTGTTTTGTGGTGGGCCCCCCATAAAAAACAAAGGAATCCTAGAAATCCTAATCTTGCAACCAAACACAAAATTATGGAATCCTAGGATTCCACAATCCAAAATCCAAATCCAAACCCATAATCCTGCAACCAAACAGCCCCTTAGGGGCTGTTTGGTTGCAGGATTATGGGTTTGGATTTGGACTTTGGATTGTGGAATCCTTGGATTCCACAATTTTGCGTTTGGTTGCAAGATTAGAATTTCTAGGATTCCTTTGTTTTGTATGGGGGGCCCACCACAAAAGAAGAATTCATGAATCCTAAAAATTTTCAAGGATTCTCAAGGATTTGGCACTATTCATTGTACTTTTAGATGGGGCCCATGCACTTTATTTATTTAACAATCCTCTCTCTCTATCTCTCTCTAAAATCCCCAAATCCAAATCCCATTTTTTTCCACCAACCAAACAAAGATTACAAGGATCTACAAATCCAATACTAGGAATCCAAAACCAACCAAACAACAAATTACCAAATTCAGAAATTTCAAGCGTACTATTTTTGGAATCCAAATTCCATAATCCTGCAACCAAACAGCCCCTAATAAAACTGCATCGATTCTCAATATAATCTCTCATATTTTGATTGATAAGGTTAAGGGGCTGTTTGGTCGCAAGATTATGAAACTTGGATTCTAAAGTGGTAAGGTTGAAAATTTCTGGATTTGGTAATTTGTTGGTTGGTTGGTATTGAATTTATAGATCCTTGTAATTTTTGTTTGGTTGGTAAAAATAAAGTGGGATTTGAATTTGAGGATTAGAGAGAGAGATAGAGAGAGGATAATTAAATAAATAAAGTACTCGGGTCCCATCTAAAAGTATAATGAATAGAGCCAAATCCTTGCAAATTCTACAATTTCTTTAGAATTCAAGGATCCTTGTTTTATGGTGGGCCCCCCATAAAAAACAAAGGAATCCCACAAATCCAAATCCCACAACCAAACACAAATTATGGAATCCTCTCAAATTTTTGGATTTCACAATCCAATTCTTTCATAATCCTACAACCAAACAGGCCCTAAGTACTTTTTTATAGTGTTACTCCATATTTTAGTAAAAGTCATCCCCGGTTTTCCCTCATCTGTTTTTCTAGGTTAGCATCACTCATATTTTCATCCTCTTCTCCTGCTCCTTTATCATAAACTCATCGTCTGTAGCTAACTTGTCACGATTAAGCACTCTTTCTCCCTCTCCCCGTGCGCACATAAGAAGGCTTGGTATGGTGTTACGATCCAGAAATGGCACGTGACCAGCACTAGGATCACGTGAAGACTATAAGACCCCACCGTAACCCAAGTAAACCGAAAACTAGAAATCTAAACCGTTTTAAGAAAATAGTGGAGGTGAAATTTTGAAATAGGGGTATAAATGAAATCAAGTTCTCTTTTTTAAAGTATAAATAAAGTTCGTTTGAAATGCAAGTGTGTAATATACTAAAGTTTGAAAACGTTTTCGTCATTTGAAATTTGGGCAGCACCTCCTTTATAAATTTTGATCAAAACAGTACATAAACAATAATAATATAGACATCCCTAAGCAAGAGCTGGCTTTTTGCCAATCGGCAGAAACACAACCACGCAAGAAAAGTATATGACGCCCAAAGCGAAGATCAACACAGAAAGAAAGTAAAGAGAACCAAAACATCATCATCTCAGATATATATAATATATATGCAAGTCTCGACTCTAAGTCCAAACAATATACAACTGGTCTCTAAGTCCACAATATAGATAGTCTGGTTGATGGAGATTTTAACTAGATACAATGAATATAAAAGTATACAATGACGGTTACAATCCATAGTGTAACCCACCTACCAATGTAAATCACCTAAAAGAAGAATATGCCAGCAAACCGCTACTGAATCCGAGCGGTCGATCCTACAAGAAAACTATGGCATAAGGGGGGTGAGTTGCCAGCTCGTGGGTAGAAAATATCATCAGGTAGAAATCAAATGTATAACAATCTCCTAAGTTGTACTGTAGTATAAAAATATCATACCGTGTGGTATCAAGATGATCATGTATACATATATATAAATATATAATATCATGCCTGTGTCAATATATGGTACCGTGTCATCCATATCATGTATATACATATATCAACTAATTAGTGTCAATCAACGACACTCGAAATCATCATAAAACCCGTGTCCAGTATCGACACGTAAATCCTCATATATCAGGCGCCGTCTCATCGGATTAGCCTTCATATCTCAGGCACCGTCTCATCAGATCGGTCCTTATATCCATCTATCTTATATCATTCCGGTCGGTATCCTCCAGATATCCACCAAGTCCAATACTATCACCGGCAGGTAGTGTTCATCTGCCAGGCTCAACGCCTTTCTATACGATCTTCTTTCTCTGGGGTACCATACCGGGTCCACCATATATCTGCAATCGGTTTCTCTCTCTGCCTCGATTCGGATAATCATCATAGTTCAGCACCGAGAAATCTCATGGCAAACGCCGAAATATCATATCAAGAAAAACTGCGATTTTAAAATAATCATAAGTTTTTAAATAAAATCCGCGGTTTCTCAAATCCAGAAATCTCATGAAAACGGAATCTCATGAAATACATGGCAGTAATGAAATAATATGTACATGCACAGAAAAAAACTGTAATGCATAGCAAGTGTGTTCATATGAGCGTGTCGTGTAGCTGGGTAAAGAAAGTGCAATAACTGAACCAGTATATGGTACTGGGTAGTAAACAATAACTAAAATACTAGCAGGTTATAAGGTGATACGAAAACATAGCGTGTTCTAATGTGTACGTAGTATGGCAATTACCGATGATGTGTGTGTGAGCCGGCAAGAATGTGTACGTACAACATGTGTATCATCGGTAATGATGCATGTATCCTAGTAAACGAAATCCCGTAAAGATAAGGGTATAAAGCGTAGTATATATATCGTAAATGAAAATAATGCGAGTGTATGCAGAAATAAGAAATCATAACGCAAGCGTAAACAGAATAGAGAAATCGTAAACGTGAACAGTATAAAAATATGCAACTACGTATGAGCCATACTGTTGTAATTTAAAATAATACGAATCATTGGTTTCAGAAAATAGGGGGCTACGATGTTTTTAAAAAAGATACCATTTGAAAAGGCGTAACATCCCCTTAAAGTTATTATTTAAAGGTGTGTAACGATTCGTTAGTTTTGAAAATATGTATGGCTCTAAACATATCATAATATTTATTTAAGTGATTTAAAAACAATATTTCTCGAGTCGAAATAATATCGGCGATCCATCCTCATCATATCACGTACAGAATATTCATCGTACGATATCATCAAATCAAATAATACGAATTTATAGTCACGTACATCATCTCATCTCATCAATCATCTCATGCCCATCAATCATCTCATGCCATACCGTATCATGTTTTATATATATATATATATATATATATATATATATATCGCCTCGTATCATCATATCAAATCATATCGACTCATATTATTCTCATATCATATCGACTTGTATCATCAACATATCATATATAGGTGTGTATATATGTATAGTCTAATGGTAAGAAAATAGAACTAGGGAATATGTTCTACTAAGTATACTAGTGTAGTATGGTATTTTAGACACCATATCGACTCATATTATTCTCATATCATATCGACTTGTATCATCAACATATCATATATAGGTGTGTATATATGTATAGTCTAATGGTAAGAAAATAGAACTAGGGAATATGTTCTACTAAGTATACTAGTGTAGTATGGTATTTTAGACACCTTACTAGCTTTCTTTGTGTGTGTGTACACATACATCCTAATTCTACGGTTGCGAGGGTGCTTGTTACGCCCCGCTTCCCAGTAAACGGAAACGATGATGTGGCAAACCCGTGGTATATTTATTCAGAGAAGGTCATTCTCTAAATAAATATACCGAGCGTATTAAAACAATAATACACAATACAAGAATAAATGGAGACTGTATAATTTTCAACAAATATCTTAATTTACATTCAAACTTTAAATATATACAGGTACATGAGTTTAACTGGAAAAGTAAATACAATAAAAGAAAATGTCTAAACAGGTGGCATACATAAACTGAAAGAAAAAAGGAAGTTAAGCTAATCCTGAGTAGCTATCTGGTCGTAATTCTCCACTGTAGCGTTCACTTCCTCCGTCAGGACCGTATCTGACGAACATTCCAAGAAAACAAAGGTGGGTAGAATGTCCATCAGCGAACTAGCGTTCGATAAGTCCCAAAGGTAGAGTAAGAGTGAAAAGTGACAAGTATATAAAGAAATAATATAAATGACCAGTAAAAATTATGTAGCTCTGAATATAGGTATATGTATCTATAAGTCTCTATATGGTCATTATGTTAACGTTAAATTCTAAGTGTGAATTTTAACGCAGCTGTAGAAATATTCACGAGCTTAAGAGTGGGGCTCCAAGAGCAAAGAAACACGGGCCCATTTTATATGTTAGTATCAGGACTCCAAGCTGTGGAGAAGTCGACCTGACTGAGATTCGAGTAAATAGAAAAAATAAGTTAATACAGGACTCCTGAAGCTCCGTTGGATTCACACAAGAAACTATCCCAAATACCCCGAGTATAATATATATTATAACGGTAAGATATTCTTAGTTAATTTGATTGATTGATTATAACATGTCTTAATCGAAACCATAAATTGCAAAACTTAAATAATGAAGTCGAGTAAGTCAAGTAGAATACGAGTCATGTCAATTGCAATCTTGGGTCGAGTCAAGTTAGTCGATTATATTGATTTCGGGTTCACATTCAAGTTTAGGTTCGAGTTGAATTAGAGTTCGAGTTTGGATTCAAGTTCGAGTTTAAATTCAAGTTTGGCTTCGAGTTTGTATTCGAGTTATAGACATTTCTTGTAAATAGATTTAACTGTTGAAATTCTTAAGTTCGGGAGTAATCGGACAACTGTTGCACATGGACGGCAGGATTGTATCTTTTTCTAAGACAATTGCCATTTGATTACTCCATTAATTTGTTGTCTAACCTGAATAGGCAAGCACTCACTTTCTCCGGCTCCCTGGAGCTCAAGAGAAATGATACCGCTTAAACCTATATTAATATAGAGTCCTTAGAGATTTATTATTGTTATTTACATTGTATTTATATTGTTTGCATTTCTCGAGGGGGTTTTATGAAAAATATTTTAATATCGTTTAAAAATAAATCTCGAGGATGATTTAGAATGTTAAAAGTTTTTATAAACATGTATTTTAATTTTAGTGGTATTTTAACGATGAAATCTAGCTTTTAAAAGTTTATGGTATTTTAATGAAAACTACTTCTTTTATAAACTTGGTGGTATTTTATTGAAATTTTAACATTTCATTTTAAAAGATAATTTTCACCATTTATTTTTATTGGAAATACAGATTCATAATTATATATAATTTCCTAAAGTTAATTTGTTTCAAAAAGTCGTATTTCTTTTAAATCGTATTTTCATTCTTTTCGGGGGCGAATTCTCCCCGAGGAGCTCTGCATCTTGCTTTACTATTCTAAGGACGTGTGATAATCCGCACCATTCACAAGCGGGTCCCCTAAAAAGGGCTGTAAAGGCGTAATTACAAAAGGTTTTCAAATATCGATTAAAAACGTATTTTTATAAAGTGATGGTATTTTATTGCAAATTGTTTCATTTAGATGAATTTTTTTTAACTAAACATCATGCTACGAAACCAAAGTGGGCTTGTAGGGTAGGTCATTACTGCATGAATTTTCTAGATGCATATATGCTAGTTATCGAAATAAGGGTTATATTAAAGTTCATGGTATTTTTATGAAAAAGTTCGTTATATGATTATTTCGTATGGAATTTTGGTTACACAAAAAAGCAAAAGATGTGAATATTAATTTGAAGTGATATTAGGGTAATTGTGTGACATATTGACCTATCAAGAATGATAAAAACATTTAAAAGAATTTTTTTTTAATATTAACTCGACTTGTCGATATCTTTTTAAAAATTGATTTGAGATGAAAAGAAAGAGAGAGAGAGAATGGACTTACTATTTTAGAGCGCTAACAAGAGAAGAAAAGAGAGGGGAAGCCTTCAGGAATCATGGTATCGTCAGGAAAGCTCCGGTCGTCGAGATTTGATCGCTACTCCTCTTGCCTTGCTTAACTCCATTTTGCACTTAGAAAATTTTGAGAATTTTTGATAAAAATTTTCAGAATGGGAAGAGCTAGAGAATGGAATGGTATTTATAGGTGAAATTGAGTGTATGGAAATTTAAAATTTAAATTAAAAAGAATTAAAATGATATTAATGGGGGATTTGAATGGTCTCTGTTAAATTGCAGAGTAATTAAACACTACAAGGGAGTAGAGGGGAGTCAAAGAGATGTGTGAGCGAATCACGGAGGCGATTGGCGAAGATCGGACCGTTGGTAGCAGCCAAATGGGCAAAACGGGCAGTCAGATTTGTGCCACTTGTCTCGAATTTCGTGCGATGTGCTTTAATCTATGTTAACCCCTCATATATCCCGTTTGATTTTTTCGAAACTTTTCGATTCTCCATGTATTGCACGTGCAACTCTTGGGCTTCCGAAAATTTAAAAAAATATTTAAAATAATTGGGATTGATGGGATTTGAACACACAAACTATGTCATAGCAGTGTAGAGACTTTACCAATGAGCTATAAGTTGTTTCTTGCTTTTATTGAACAAAAATAACTTATAACTCCTAATCAGGCTGAAATACCTGTTCTATACATTAAACAAGTTAATTTTGTACAGGGGTTTTCAGAGTCGTTAGATTCTACCCTCCTTATAAAAATTTCGTCCTCGAAATTTATACAAAGGACTAATTTTCAAATAGATGACGGTATCGTGCACGCATATCGTCTTCTTTCTCCCAAGTCGATTCTCTTGGCGAGTCCTTTCTCCACATCACCCGACCAAGTTCACCTCCTTGTTCCGTAAGGTTTTCACCTTTCGATCCAAGATCTCGACTGGCTGCTGATCGCAAGTCAGATCGGTCTGTACAGTGAGCTCTGAGTGATCAAGTATGTAGCCGGGGTCGCTCACATATCGTCGTAACTGGGATATATGGAACACGTTGTGCACTCCTTCCAATGAGAGTGGTAGTGCCAAACGGTATGCCACTTCTCCAACTCGTTTGAGTATGTCGAACGGTCCGATGTACCTTGGACTGAGTTTACCCCTCTTGCCAAAATGTATCACTCCTCTGTTCGAAGAGATCTTCAGGAACACATGCTCTCTAGGTTAGAACTCCAGGTGTCGACACTTTGCATCTACCCAATACTTCTATCGGTCATGGGCTATGCGTATCTTTTCCCTGATCGTGCGAGCTACATCCACAGTTGTCATGATTATCTCTGGTCCAAGGAGTTCACGATCTCCAACGTCGTCCCAACTCAGCGGGGAACAACACTTCCGTCTGTAGAGTGCTGTGAATGGTGCCATCCCAATGCTTTCCTGGTAGCTATTGTTATATGAAAACTCCACAAGGTGTAAGTGATTTTTTGATGAACCTCCGAAGTCTAGCATACAGGCTCTCAGTATGTCCTCAAGGATCTGAATTGTTCGCTCGGACTGTTTGTCTGTTTAGGGATAATATGCCATGCTAAAATTCAGACTCGTTCCCAGGCTGGCTTGCAGACTCTGCCAAAACTGTGATCGGAATCTAGTATCACGATCGGAAACGATGCAAACAGGTACCCCATATAATCTCATGATCTCTTGCATGAGTTTATGGGTATCAAGACAAGTATGGTATATCTTAAAGGTATAAATCTTACTTTAGATTTTTACTCACTTCCATGTACTTCCTTATTAACGTCTCGGTTCCAACTTTAAATGGAATAAAGTGAGCCGACTTGGTGAGTCGATCCATAATAACCCATATTGCATCGTTACCCTTCGTGCTGCGAGGGAGAGCAGTCATGAAGTCCATGGTAATGTGCTGCCATTTCCATTCTAGGATTGGTAACAGCTGAAGTAGACCAGCAGTTTTGTGATGTCAGCCTTCACTTGCTGACACGCTAAACACTTCGCTATGCTTGTTACTACTCGTTTCATTCTATGCCACCAGTAGTGTTGCCGTAGATCCTTTTATATCTTCATGCTGCCGGGGTGTACCGAATAAGGAGTGCTGTGAGTTTCTTTCATCAACTCTTCTCGAACAGGGCTGACTGGCACGCATAAACGGCTCCCATACCGTAAGGATCCATCTTCGTGAATGATGAAGTCGCTTTGAAGACCACTTTCTACTTGTTCTTAGATCTTTTGTAGCTTGGCATCATTTGCTTGAGCTGCCTTAATCTGATTGACAAGAGTGGACTGGACTTGTAAGTTCATCAATGATGAAGCGTTACCTAGTATAACTACTTCAATCTCCAATCCATGCAGTCGTTGCTGTAGTCTCCAATGAGCGGGGAGATTCATTGCTAAAGGTTGGCGGCTAAGTTCATCAGGAACTATATTCACCTTTCCAGGATGATATTGTAGGTTGATGTTGAAATCTGCCATGAGTTCTAGCCATCTTCTCTGCCGCATGTTGAGTTCTTTCTGAGTAAATACATGTTTTATACTTTTGTAGTTGGTGTATATATCTACTCGTTCTCCCAAAAGGCAGTGACGCCAAATCTTGAATGCGAAAATGACGGCTGCCAATTCTAGATCATGTGTTGGATAATCACGCTCATGAACTTTTAATTACCTTAATGCAAAAGCTACAACTTTTCCATGTTGATATAGAACACATCCTAATTGTTTACCCGATGCATCATAATGCACATCGAATCCGCCAGATCAATCCGGTATTACAAGAATAGTTGCAAAGGTTAATCCCGACTTAAGTTCTATAAAAACCTTCTCATAGGCTTCTGACCACACGAATGCTTCGTCTTTACTTATGAGCTTGGTCAGGGGTACTGCGATCTTTGAAAATCTTTCGATGTAGTGTCTGTAATATCCCACTAAGCCCAAAAACCTTCTTATATTTTTCACCGCCTTTGGTGTTGGCCCCTCGCTGACAGCTGACGTCTTAGTTGGATTTACAGAGATTCCTTCACTTGAAACGATGTGTCCGAGAAATCTGACATGACTAGTCGAAATTCACACTTGCTGTACTTGGCGTAGAGTTGGTGTTGTCGTAATGTCTTCAGGACAATACGTAAGTGCTCAGCATGCTCTTTCTGATTCTTTGAATACACCAGGATATCGTCGATGAAGATAACAATAAACCTGTCTAAGTACTCTCGGAAAACATGGTTTATCAGGTTCATAAAGATGGCAGGTGCATTGGTCACTCCAAATGGCATTACGAGATATTCATAATGGCCATAACGAGTTCTAAACGCCGTCTTCGGAATGTCGGACTCCTTGACCTTCACCTGATGATAACCCGAACGAAGATCCAACTTTGAAAATATATAAGATCCACTTAACTGATCGAAAAGGTTTGTTCCCCTAATAATTAAACACATAATTATAAGAGCTAAGCTTTGTTAAATCTAATAAGGTCGCGCCTCTCGTGCTCCCCACGAGAGCACCAGCGCCAGCGCCAGTTTTATAGGATTAAATCCTATAGTGGCGCCGCGCTTGAAGTTCACGTGAGCGCTAATGTGCAAAGCACAGAAGCACCTGTTATGTATAAGAATTTAATTCTTAAGTGGCGCTCACGTGCATAACACGTGAGCGCCAGTGCCCAAATTAAGAGCGGGCAGAATTAAATTCTACATGGAAATTATTTCCCTAAAACATGGGATATTCTTTGTTAAACAGAGTCGTTAGATCAAAAATCCAATGGTAATGATAAATTATCAAATGATAGAATTAAATTCTATTAGGAGAAAATATCTCCTTAATCTTTCTAAGTGAGAAAGATATTTTCGGTTGGATCGAAGATCTAATGATAGAATTAAATTCTATTTTTGGGAATATATTTCCCCAATCTTTCTAAATAAAGAAAGATTGTTATCTGTAAAACAGAGAGCTCTTTGATTAAAACGTAATTAAAAATTACCGTTTGACAGAATTAAATTCTGTATATGAGAAAATATTTCATTAATCTTGTTAAAAACAAGAAAATATATTCTGTAAAAAAGAAATCCTTAGATCAAAAATCCAACAGTGGATAAAACTCCCCAAATAATCTTTGAGACCAATAAAATCAATTGAAATCTCTCAATGAGAAATTTTCTCAAAACCGATCAACAATTTGCCTTGCCTATATAAAGGATCTGAGACTTCAAGTCTCACACACACGCAAAAAAGGAGGAACCCCTCCCATAAGTTTCTGCAAACAAAAGATAAAAGCTGCAACTGTGAATTCAATTCTCTATAAAAGAAAATCCACTTGTTCTTTTAAATCCTAGGTAAAGAAAAATTAGGAATAAAATATATCTGTTTTGCCTAGAATAAAGAAAATAAGGGTTCAACCCTTCATGAAAAGAACTCAGTTCTTCCTCTGATCTGAGATTTGCTTTGCAAATCTTCCTACAAGTTAAGAATTTAATTCTCGTCGGGGAGATTTTGTTCTTCAAACTCAAAATCTGAGGGAAAGAACTAGATTAAAAGAAAAGGAGAAAAGAGTACTTATGGTTCTAAGAATTTAATTCCTCTACAAGCAGGATTTAACCCTATATAAAAGAAACTTAGTATAAAAAGAAACTTAGTTCTCCAATAAAAAAAAGAGAGATAGAGAAGATTCCACATCTTCAAAAACAAAGATCTTGGAGATCATTAAAGGCCAAAATGCCGTTAACAGAGATTCAATCTCTGAAAAGAAAAGGAACTCAGCGCCTCACGTGAAACACACGTGAACGACTAAAAAATTCCCAAATAAAGGAATCAGCGCCTCACGTGCTTCCCACACGGGCGCTCAAAACAAAAGGCCGGCGTCTCACATGAAATACACGTGAGCACTGAGTAAAAGTGTTTAGCACTTCATATTCAGTCAAAATGACTGAGTGCTTAACATTGATTGGGCAATGCCCACACCCTAGCGTCGCACGTACTCCTCACGTGAGCGTCATAAAAAAATGCTTAGCACTATATATTCAGTCAAAATGACTAAGTGCTTAGAACTAATTGGGTAGCGCTCTTGACTGAGAACTTCACATGATACACATGTGAGTGCCAGAGCCCTAAACAAGTGCTTAGCACTTTTGTATATAAAAAAAAGGGCCGAGCAAGCAGAACCCAAATAAGTGCTTAGCACTTTTGAATAAAAGAAAGAAAAAAGACTAAGCAAACCAAGCCCAAATTGGCTAAAAGACTCTCTGAAGTTTCTTGCAGCCGAACCCAAATACTCTGTTGTTGGATCTTAAATAAAAAATGATCCTTAAAATGTTGCTAAGTTGATCTTAGTCTCAAATAGGACTAACATATTCTTAGTTAAAATAAATTAAGCCCAAATGCTCATAAATTTAAGTAGATCTTAATCTCAAACTAGATTAATGGTCCTTAAATAAAACAAAATATTTTTGAACTAAAGAAAAATATAACCTAAGTTCAAAACCCAAACCCAAATCTCAAATATACAGATTTGGACTAATCTGCGCCCTACGAGCGACGACATAAATTAGTTTCCGTATACAATCCACGGGCAATCAAAATAAACAAAATAACACATGACACGAAGTGAACTACCGGAGAAAGAGAAAGTGGTTATCACAACGCGATAACGTAATTAACTCTAGGGACTTGCGCCTGCAGGGAAGAGCGTCCCTACAATCAAAAACCCCTCACAAATGAGGGGGATCTGATAAAGTCTGCTACAACGATCACATCTATCCAAACTTTCGATATATGGTGCCATAAATCAACTTGGTATCTTCGGAGAGGTGGGTGGATATGCCCAAATAGTATCTGCCCCTAAATTCAGGCTAGACGTCCTAACGTCTCGGTTCGGTTTTTCAGCGGTAAACAGATTCTGGTATGTCCGGTGGGACCTTTTCCACTTTCCACTCCACACTTCGTGTGTTGTGTTCGTGAACAAAAATCGCGGTTCACTATGGTTGCCCTTGGATTTGAGGTATTAAAACTTGGTGTCTTACTCCTGTGCAGAAAATCAATGACTCTCAACTGCACCTCATGCAACAGCAACCCCCGCTCCATCCCAATTGGAGGAGTGACCTATGGGCCTAACGCGGTCTCTATTTTCTCAATGCCAGTGGGGCGGGTCACACAAGCATCTACCGGACTGTTCTTCGGGACCATGCTCCCACCTGTGAGTTTCGATACCTCAACGCCACAAGAAGAAGCTCCTAAAAGGTCGATCTTCGATCAACTGGAAACCATGACGACCCCCGTTAGGCCGTCAAACTCTGGCATCTCAGTCTTCAACAGGCTAAGTAAGAACTCAAACGGGCTCGTAAAAAAGCTCGTGATACCTAAAGGGGCTACCCCAAAAAGGCCAGCTCTCCCTACTCCTGCTACAGACGAAGCCGTCAAAGGTGCTTCCCCCATCAGACGGCTAGTCTTCGAAAATTGGCTGGCTCTTCTCAAACTCCATCAAGAACGTCGGTCTTCAACAGGCTGATGCTGATTAAAACCCCTCAGCAAAGCCGGGGACATGATGAAGCCACTTCCAAAACTGAGGCGGTCCCTTTAGCAAGGCACGCTCGACGTCGCCACTGGCGCCGAGTGAGAGAGATTGGGGCAACTCTCCCTCTGAACTCACCCCACCAGCACCTATGGTGGAGGTCGACACTGCTGTTCCAACTGGGAACAGTTTTGAGTTGCTTAGAAGGGTGCGTGATCAGTCGAAAATATTGCATTTTTAACACATCAATTTCCTTACTATTTTCAATCACCTAAAGGTGTTCGGTATGAATATAGCACATATTAGCAAATTGTCTGTAAAATACCAAATAACATGTGTTATACATTATAACCGGCATTTTGAGAGAAATTGAGTGTTTATCATTGCACGCATGATCTTTTGTATAGCGCAACACTTGTCTCGAGAATCTATGCAGGAAATTCCAGGTAAAAGAGCCGAAACTGCTAAAAGTACTGAGAAAAATACGTCAAGTCCAAAACTTGTGATCTGACAGTGAACAAAACATTATAAAAATATTCCAGACATCATAAAAAAACCATGAAGCCAACACAAAGCTGCACAGGAATTGCATGCACAGATGCCATCAATGGGCCACGGATCCGTGGCCGAATGGCCCTATTGGCCGCGGATCCGCGGCCACGTCAGCACCTCATTGGCAGGTTGTTGCTTCAGGCTTCTCGTTCCAAGTTCCAAACTCATTCAAGCCACTTTAAATTCCAGAAATCTCCAGAAGCTTCTGTCCGAACAGCCAAGCTTCTTGTACAAGCTAAACACCTTCAAACTTCTCAAATAAGCTAGCTAAACCTAGAAGGTTCTTCCTAACAACCAAGCTTATCAAGGAAGCTAGCTAACTAACTAACTCTAGAAACTTCTACTCAACTACTAAGCTTGCAAGAGAAACTAAACTAAACCTAGCTTCTAAAAGAAGCTAATCCTAATCAAGCTTCTAGGGGAAGCTAAAGGAGAAGGCTATAAAAAGGACCCCAAGGCTTCTACTCAAAGATTGTTGATCATTCCACATCAATTCACCCATAAGTTGAGTGACACAACTTGTGCACCCAAACCCTAATCCAATCACCAAAAGCCAAATTCAAGATCTCCGAGTACAAAATCAAGCAAGAAGCCATCAACGTTTTAGAAGTGACGCCGATCTTCAACCAAGCAAGTGATCCAAGACGATCCGCGACTCACGGAGATGATGCGAAGCTAATTCGACGATCGAGTTCTTTCCTCAAATTCTTATAGTTCTTGAGCGAATTGTAACGGAATTGTTGAATAATAAAAGGTAAAATTTCTTTATCTTGCCTATGTTTATATTTGAGGATTATGATTAGTTCTCAATTCTTGATTGTGTTCTTTGTCATAATGCTTGAGTAAAAACTTCGCTCATGGAGAAATCGAGAAAATTGATAGTTGACGATGATTAAATTCTTGTACGATTCTTAAGTCTTATGAGATTTGTAAACTCTAGTAAATTGAATCATCGACAACCTAGTTTCGAGCGAGATACTTTCTTGAATATTTTCGCTCTTAATTAGTGATCAACGATCGGTGATTGAATTTACTAGAGGCTAGCACTTGAATGATAATCAACGAAAGGACAAGGGATAGATGATGAAACCCTAGCTTCCGCAAGAGATCCCTAATTCTCGTTGATCGTTATCGATCTAGCAACAAATCATCAATGGATAAGAATACGTAATCACAAGTCTTCATCTTCACTATCGATTCGATCGATTCTTACGAGCTTCTCTACAAATCTTGATTACTCATTCAATTTAGATATCATCAATTATTGTTTCTTGATTTTTATTATTTCTTGATACTAGATCTAGTTCTTTACAATTCTTGAAACTAAATTTCATAAATCTTGAATCAAATTTTCTTTTCTTGATCCTTTAATTTTCGACTCAACTAAAACAAATACGAGCAAATCTCACTTTCCCTGTGGACGATCCGCACTCGCTAACGAACCTACAATTGACACCGTTATTGATTGCGGTTTACAAATTTCTTTGGTTGTAATCTTTATACATTTTCAAAACACAACATATGAAGATTCATTCAATCAAATGGCGCCGTTGCCGGGGATAGTGTGCTAATTTGTTCGTTTTTGAAATTTGAGTTGAAAAATTTATTCCATCAGAATTTTTAGATCAAAATTCGCACAAACTCTAAACAATTTGTTGTGATTTATTGCGAGGAAATCTGGAATCTGTGGAGCGAGAGGAAAAATTTTCTGAGCATCTCTGTTAGTTCAGGGAGGCAACAGAAGCATCTTGAGAAAATTTTGTGCAGAGATCTCACTTCAAGACCGCGTTTTCGCGGCCAATAGGTGCATCTCGCGGCGTTTCCGCGGCGTAATAGCTTCTTCAGTGCACGAAAATTCTCTAGTATCTCCTGTACTTTCTTATCTGTTCTTTGATCTGCTCCATTAACCAATTTTTGCAGGTTTCTTTGCAAAAATTCGCAGCGCCGCAAAAAATAAAAATTGTGCATGTTTGATCTTGGTTGTTTGCATTTTTAATACGGAAATTAAGGGGCAAAGACCAAATTCAGATTAGGTGGGGAGTTCATTACCCTTCCTAAGCCCCAAAATTCACAAATTGCAGCCGCATTACCCTCATTAACTAAAAAATATCTAGGCATGACTCTAAGGACCGTCGCGCTCACTTAGGACAGAAGGAGGTTGTGGGTAATCTATTGCTTATCCGCGTTTCTTTTGTGGTGTCTGAGGCAAGTGTGTCTAAGGCAAGTGTGTCTAAGGCAAGTGGTTACTTAATTAGGCCCACTACCTACGTAGTGGAGAACCTCCCACTTACCTGGCACTTACCTGGCCATAGGAGGAGCAAAGAGGCAGTAGAGGATTTATCTTACGACTTGTCTTCGGGCAGTTAGAAGCGGTCTAGAGACTTGACCTAGGTGACCATTAGACTTAGGGTTGCTTGTGCATTTTTTGTGATTTGCATTTTTTCAAAAATCCGTATCTTTTTCAAAACAAACACCAATCCATATTTTCCTTAATTATTTTAACGCTGCCACTTGTGCTAAACTCTTTAGTGCATGCTCGGCTGGACACGGGATTCTAGTGCCCGTCTTGTCCGCGTTCCCCCTATCGACTCCGAAGTCGGTATTTCTACGTCTACTTCTTCTTTACCCACCACCACACCCACTTCGATAGACGGTTCTCCATCGAATTTCTTTACCACTGCTCTGCCGCCGTCCACAGGTGCGCAGAATCCACCCCGCATCTCTCTCCAAGAGAGATGTTATCCTATGCGAGGTCCTTTTTCGACCTGTCTCACCATTCCACCTGCCAATGGGGACAACTTTGAAATAAAACCCCAATACATCAATCTTCTACCCAAATATCACGGTCTCGAGTCTGAAGACGCATATGTCTTTATTACCAAATTTGAAAATGTATGCGCTATGATGGGTACTTCACAGTTTTCTGTGGATGCTGTGCGTCTATGTCTTCTCCCATTTACCTTGTGCGATATAGCCGAGAAGTGGATTTATAACACAGCCGCACATTCCATTTCAAACTGGGAAGAATTCGTAAAAGCATTCCTAAAGAAATTCTATCCCAATCATAAAACAGCTCGAGCCCGTAACGAAATAAATCAATTCACCTAGCTTCCAAATGAACCATTCTCGAAGTGTCTTGAACGCTTCAAGGATCTGTTAGTTCAATGTCCACATCATGGAATCCCTAGATGGGATCTGTGCATAATCATTTTTGAGGGCATTAATCCTACCACAAAACAGACCCTTGAATCTATGTGTCAAGGCACTTTCATGACTAAAGATGATGGTGAAGCCTGGAGATTGTTAGAAGATTTCGCTGAAAAATCTTTGCAGTGGGAGGGTGTAAACCAGTCATCGTCTAGGGGTGGCAATAACCAATCAGATATTTCCATAGGAGTTAGAGCTGAAATGTCAGCAATGCAAAAGAAACTCGAAACTATGGAAAATAAATTTTTAGTAGCCGTCCTAAATCAGATGTCACTCTCCAAAACTGTATGTGGATGCTGTTCTGATCCATCACATCTTACGGAAGAATGTCCATTGAATTCTCCGTTTCAAGGTCATGAGCATATCAATTCTGCTTTCCAACAAAGACCTAGAAACGATCCGTTTTCTTCCACTTATAATCAGGGTTGGAAGAATCACCCTAACTTTACTTGGAACCAATCACAAAATCAAAACACGGTTCCAACCCAAAACAATTTCCAAAGAGCTCCTCCACCACAACAGCAACCACCTCAACTGAGTCAGCACCCCTACCAATCACAAAACTTCCAAAATCCGGTCAACACACCTACACCAAATAATCCTTTGCAGTTGACCGGTACTGATGAATCCTCTTCACTCATGAATTTGCTTCTGACAAATCTTATGCAAGTTTCGGCTGAAATAAAGTCTTCCGTTGATAAAATCCAGAAAAACTCTGACTCCCGAAGTGAAAATATAAAATCGATGGAAGCAGAAATTGCACAATTAAAAGCCGAATTGAGTGCTAGAGAGAAAGGGAAACTTCCGTCTCAACCCCTACCGAATCCTGGGCATTACAATGTGAATGCCATCACAACGTTAAGATCTGGAAGAGTGCTTGACAACCATGTTGGTGAGGAGATTGATAAAAATGAAGAATCAATCGATGATACCCCGGCTGAGACTTTTCCTTCCACTTCTACTTCTGTTTCTGACCCCAGTTCGTCTACCCCACCATTTTCTTCCGAGCCTATTCTCCGTTTTCCCCAAGGCTCGACACCTCAGCAAACCTCTTCTAGTCCACCAAAGACGATCCCCACTCCTATCTTAGATCGTTCTTACCCACCCGATCTTCTCCAATGTTGGACCCCGATCTTATTGCTCAAGCTCCTTATCCGAATCGGTTAAGGGGAAACAGACCAAGTTCGCAAATGGAGAAGATCACGGAAATCTTTAAGCAAGTTAACATCAACATCCCTCTCCTAAATGCTATCCAACAAGTTCCGTCCTATGCGAAAATTCTTAAGAACTTGTGTACTAGGAAGAGGAAGACTCAAGTGCCGAAAAAAGTTTTCATGTCAAGTACTGTTGACACGGCTTTTCCCCAACAATTACCAAGGAAACGTAAGGACCCTGGCAGTCCTAATATTTCTATTTCTATTGGGGATAAACACATCAACAGTGCTCTACTTGGCCTTGGCGCTAGTGTTAACCTGCTTCCTTTCTCAGTCTATGAGCAACTAGGTATCGGAGTGTTCAAGCCCTCAAACATAACTCTCCAGATGGCCGACCGATCAATCGCCAAACCTAGGGGTAAACTAGAGGATGTGTTAATAAAAATCGGGGAATTTGTATTCCCTGTGGACTTTATTGTACTTGATACACAGCCTGTAGCAAACCCACGGAACCAAATTCCGGCGATTCTTGGTCGCCCCTTTTTGGCCACTTCCAATGCTATAATCAACTGTCGTAATGGCTCTATGACCCTATCCTTCGGGAAGATGTCAATTGAGCTGAACATTTACAAGTTGGGAAGTGTACCCTCCGAACCTACTACTCAGGTCTGTACTTTCGAATTAATGGATGTCGACAGTAGCGAATTTGACGATCCTCATGATACCGATCTTGACTCTTTTCACATGTTGTTGTTTGACCCAACTATGTATCATACACATACAGACTCTTCCACCGAGTTGTCCGGGTCAACATCTAACACTGATTATGAACTGTTTTTGGAGTCTGAAGATCACCCTGCACTTTGTGATGACATTATTCTTCGGGGTATCGATGAAAGTTTTGAGGAAATCTTCGCTGATGAACTCGCATTTTTAGCAAACACGGGTGTTGAGATGAATCATCTCCCAAACAATAAAAGTGAAGCTCCACCCCCTCTTCTGGACTATAAAGAGAATGCGAGTAATCCATCACAATCACTGTGTCGTCTCTCCAAAACGAGACGCAAACACATTCTTTCACACCACTTATCTTTTCCCCACTTCTTCTTGGCTCTTTTCAACTTGTTCTTCCACCAACCGGTGCACTATACTGATAAAATTTTCGAATGGTTGGTGTTGACACTCGGTCTTTGCAAAGCTTGGCATCGACCAATAATCTTGACCCCCTCTTATGATTTTTAAAAGCTTAACATTGTTTAACTCAAGTTTAGGGGGAGGGGTATAAGCTGGCTCTTGAAAATAAATTTTTTTACTCAAAATGTGGAGCAAAAAATAAAGTTTGGGGGAGGATTTTCACGATCATATTTATTGCCCCCGTTAAATAAATTTCCTCCCAGGCTTACAGGTTTTTTGTGATCTAGCGGATGACAACAGTGATGACACTGTTGAAAACAAGTTTGGGGGAGTTTTGTGCTTATTTATACATCACTTTGCATTATACCTTGCATAAGCACAAAACAAAACATATAAAATAAATTTGTACATAAATAAGATAATAAAAGATTAGATAGTGAAAAATTACATCCAAAAGATTGGAAAAATTTAAGAAAACCAAGAAAATTAGAAGTTTTCTTAAACGAACTAGTAATAAGTAGTTATGAGCCGTTGTCCCAAGGGTTAGTAGGATGAAAGAAGTCACTAATCTGAGAAAAAAATAAATCTGAAAAATATTTCCTATTCTGGAAGCCAAACATTTGAACGTTGATACCCTACTATACGCACTTACACACGTCTTGAAACTCGGGATAGTAGAGGATACCTTGAAATGCTCTTGTCTAAAAGCCAAAGTATGAAGGAAATAATAAATGAAGAAAATATAAAATGGTGTTAAGAAAAAAATGAATGTTGGTTTTGTTATCACTAAGGCAGCAATAAAAAAATATAGCGAGGGTGCTTCATCACCTATTGCCTTAGACCAACTGGTTTGTGAGTCACTGCTAAGCCTTAGGTGGTGCAAGACGAGGAAAATACTAATACACCTAATAAGCAAGCACATGAGTAATCGGTCGGTTAGTACCTCAAGAAGTATTAACGGTCGCATGAAAAATGTGTGAGCAAATCCATCTAAATATTCATCAAATTAAAAAGTACTGAGGCAGATGGACAAGTGTATGATAGCTTGAATTGAATTCTCCGAGTGTAGGGATGTTCTTTACACACACGTAGGGGTATATGATCGATGTTTGGAAGAAAGGTAGGAATGAAGAATAAAGACGATATTTTATTGAGGGATGATGTGATTTCTGACATCTTTTCATGACTATTAAGATAGGGCTCATGACAACCGAAAAGCTAGTATAGTTGGAAACTCTAAATTTTCAAAGTCTTTGTTTTACAATTCTTATCTTTATATGTTAGTTTCACGGTCTTCCTTTTATTATTGGATTTTGTGGGTGTAATCCGCTGAAAACCCTCAGGAGACAACACTCCTCCTATTAGGGACACCTAGAGGTTTAAAGGCTTGTTGCACGTGCTCAGTGCAATCGTGTTGCCTACGAAAGTGTGCTAGTTAGTTTTTCTTTTTCTTATATTTTCTCCTTCTCTTTTTAATAAAACAGTTTGCTCGAGACGACCAAAAATAAGTTTGGGGGAATTTGATCAGTCGAAAATATTGCATTTTTAACACATCAATTTCCCTACTATTTGCAATCATCTAAAGGTGTTCTGTATGAATATAGCACATATTAGCAAATTGTCTGTAAAATACCAAATAACATGTGTTATACATTATAACCGGCATTTTGAGGGAAATTGAGTGTTTATCGTTGCACGCATGATCTTTTGTATAGCGCAACACTTGTCTCGAGAATCTGTGCAGGAAATTCTAGGTAAAAGAGCCAAAACTGCTAAAAGTGGTGAGAAAAATACGCCAAGTCCAAGACTTGTGATCTGGCAGTGAACAAGACATTATAAAAATATTCTAGACATCATAAAAAAACCATGAGGCCAACACAAAGCTACACAGGAAATTGCATGCACAGATGCCATCAATGGGCCGCGGATCCGCTGCCACGTCAGCACCTCATTGGCAGGTTGTTGCTTCAGGCTTCTCGTTCCAAGTTCCAAAATCATTCAAGCCAATTTAAATTCTAGAAATCTCCAGAAGCTTCTGTCCGAACAGCCAAGCTTCTTGTACAAGCTAAACACCTCCAAGCTTCTCAAATAAGCTAGCTAAACCTAGAAGGTTCTTCCTAACAACCAAGCTTATCAAGGAAGCTAGCTAACTAACTAACTTTAGAAGCTTCTACTCAACTACTAAGCTTGCAAGAGAAGCTAAACTAAACCTAGCTTCTAAAGGAAGCTAATCCTAATCAAGCTTCTAGGGGAAGCTAAATGAGAAGGCTATAGAAAGGACCCCAAGGCTTCTACTCAAAGGTTGTTGATCATTCCACATAAATTCACCCACAAGTTGAGTGACACAACTTGTGCACCAAAACCCTAATCCAATCACCAAAAGCCAAATTCAAGATCTCTGAGTACAAAATCAAGCAAGAAGCTATCAACGTTTTAGAAGCGACGCCGATCTTCAACCGAGCAAGTGATCCAAGACGATCCGCGACTCACGGAGACGATGCGAAGCTAATTCGACGATCGAGTTCTTTCCTCAAATTCTTGTAGTTCTTGAGCGAATTGTAACGGAATTGTTGAATAATAAAAGGTGAAATTTCTTTATCTTGCTTATCTTTATATTTGAGCATTATGATTAGTTCTCAATTCTTGATTGTGTTCTTTGTCATAATGCTTGAGTAAAAACTCTGCTCGTGGAGGAATCGAGAAAATTGATAGTTGACGATGATTAAATTCTTGTACGATTCTTAAGTCTTATGAGATTTGTAAACTTTAGTAAATTGAATCATCGACAACCTAGTTTCGAGCGAGATGCTTTCTTGAATGTTTTCTCTCTTAATTAGTGATCAACGATCGGTGATTGAATTTACTAGAGGCTAGCACTTGAATGATAATCAACGAAAGGACAAGGGATAGATGATGAAACCCTAGTTTCCGCAAGAGATCCCTAATTCTCGTTGATCGTCATCGATCTAGCAACAAATCATCAATGGATAAGAATACGTAATCACAAGTCTTCATCCTCACTATCGATTCGATCGATTCCTACGAGCTTCTCTACAAATCTTGATTACTCATTCAATTTGGATATCATCAATTCTTGATTCTTGATTTTTAGTATTTCTTGATATTAGATCTAGTTCTTTACAATTCTTGAAACTAAATTTCATAAATCTTGAATCAAATTTTCTTTTCTTGATCCTTTAATTTTTGACTCAACTAAAACAAATACGAGCAAATCTCACTTTCCCTGTGGACGATCCGCACTCGCTAACGAACCTACAATTGACACTGTTATTGATTGCGGTTTATAAATTTCTTTGGTTGTGATCTTTATACATTTTCAAAACACGACACACGAATATTCATTCAATCAGTGCGCAAAAACTCCCCAACCGCGGTGCTAAAGAAATCTCCCCCACATGCAAAAGTTATAGTGCAGGCAAAGTCGGAGCGGCCTTATCAGTGGCTCTCCTCGCAAATTCATAGGGTCTGGTGAAAAGTCCAGGACTCTGTGATTGACAAAAACTACTCTTGTCAACCAAAGAAATCGAAGGTCTGACAAGAAAAAGATCACTCCTCTGCCATACAACAGGGGACTTCTCCTAAACAGATGCCTGTCACAACGGCTCTTTCAACTCCACTCTCTCATAAAAGAACGAGGCCAGAGAAAACTCTACCACCCATGGCAAATTCCAAAGGCGATAGATCTAAACGCCCCAAGTCTGGGGGCATAATCGTGCATTCGGTCTATATGACCAATGGGAAAGAAGAGAGCCATGCTTTGGTGAGTCACCGACCGCAAACTCGGTCGCTGACAAAAACTCAGGAGCAACAACAAAAGCTCCAAGAAATGCTAACAAAATGACGGCACTCACTGGACAAAAAGAAAGTCTGGACAAAGAGGCCGAACAGCGCCAAGAGCAGGAGACCGATATAGAGTTTCTACGAAGGGTGCTCAAGAGAAAGGACAAAGCTGCTAACATAAAACAGATTGCTCTCTTGTTTCAAGACATGGTTGGAATGATGATCCAATCAGAACCTCCGGCCGAAGATCCACCGATAATTGTCGAGGATGACAGGGGAAACAACAAACCCTCCTCTGGCCTTGTCAGCGGCCAAGGGGAAAACGATCTCCAAGGCCGCCCTTGATGATTACATTGCTCAGCAAATAAGAGCTCATTAAGCTAATGAAGCCACTAGCCAAATTGTCAGAACTGAACGACCGTATCCAGGCTGGTATGATCAAATCAAATACCCTCCGGGATATACGATCCCCAAGTTCCATATTTACAAAAGAATAGGCAACCCTCACCAACACATCGCGCAATTCAGAGCTCTGTACGGTAACACTGGAGGCGACGACAAACTGTTGTTTCTCCAGTTCATTGGAAACTTGTCAGAAACAGCCTTCGAATGGTACTTGGAGTTCCTAAACGACTCCATGAAAATATTTGCAGAAATGGAGCTGTTGTTCACATAGCGTTTCGCCAGCGCGAGCGAGAGCACTCCGATCATGGCATTAATCAATGGCAGGGTAAAACCGGGAGAAACCTGGGTCCAGTATGCGATCCGGTGGTGGAACCTGTGGTCTAAATGCGAACAGCACATTGAAGAGTCTCCTGCCATGGGAATTTTCATCGGGACCCTTGATCCTCAAACGACTATTTCCCAGTTCATGACGTTCTTCAAGCCCACAACTTTTCAGGCTCTGATAGATAAATTGGCCCAAATTGACAAGATGGGCCATGGGCTTTCCTCCTCAAATAAGGACCCTCAAAATGCTAAGGGTAAAGGGAAAGCGGCCTCTGTTGCTAACATGCAACAACAACTGAGCGGGCCAAAACCGGCGGTTCGCCAAAACAATGCGCGTCTGTGCCCGTCCTTGGAAGAAAGGCTAGGACGTGCTTATTCGTTTTCCCACGACAAGATGAGGAGACTATTCGAATTGGCAATGCGTAATAAACTCATAACATTGCCAGACCCGCGGCACCCTCCGGAACCCGGCGAAATCACAACCTTAATTACTGTTCTATCACAGAATGGTGATCCACCTAATTGAAAACTGCTACGTCTTCAAAAACTGGGTCGAGAACCAGTATCAATAGGGGAAATTCATGTTGTCTGATAACTGAAAGGTAAACCAACCCCAGAAGCACACTCCCAAAAAGGTGGATGCGCAGGGGGCATCATGCTCACTCGTGGAAGAAACTCTATGGAAAATCGTTCTTTCAGCAAAAACCAAAATAATGCTAAAGGATCTTCAGGTATGTCTGAAAATCAGGTGGAAAAGCCTACTTGAACTCGAAATAATCGAGGGGATGCTAAAGCCTCACCCTGCACCAAAAATTGCTGACAAGGGGAAAAGCCCCCAAGTCAAACCTTCGAAGTCTTCAAAGAAAAAGAAGAAGACCAAGAAGCTTATGTAGCCTGCTGAGTATGATGACAAGCGCATAGATCTACAAAAATATATAGACACGCTGGAGGAGTATAATCAGAAGGCGCGGGCACCGGTCATGCTCGAAGAATTCCTAAAGCATATTCTTGACGGCAAAGACAGTGGCGATGATGAGGGAAATGACTCATCAGAAGACACCGAAAACTATGTAGCAAGTTGCCACATGGTCTCCCATTCGTCATTATATGATGAAGAAGCCCCCTCAGCGTCAGAAAAAAATACAGAGGAACTGGGGGCAGAATCAGCGCCAAAATCTCTGAAACTGCCAGAAGAAAACCCAATTGAGAGGCTGCTAAAAGAAACCTTTCAAAAAAGCAAAGTTAACCGAGAACGTGAAACAACTATATATGAAAAGGCTAAGCGTCAGCGTCTTAGTAAAGAAGCTGCGGTGAGAACGAGTCGTAAAGTGCTGCAACCAAACCAAAGCATACCTGCAACGAATAAGAGCATGATCAAAACAGAGAAGTGGTTCGCCAAAGCCCTATCAATGGGGATGAAGCTGCCACCTCTCATAAAGAACACTTCCAGAGTCATATGCCTTGATGGAGAAGAATCACATCCAAACTACTGCATATATCATTGGAGGGTCACCCACCCCATCGAGAAATGCAGTGCCTTCAAGAAGTGGTGGCAAGGATACGTTGCCCATCAAAAACACTTCAAGAGGATGAAGCGCGAAGCTCGCGCTCATCGGCGGCAAAATAGTAGAACAAACGCGCATGAAGAAACGACTGGCACCTGTTATATGGTTGGTACCATTTTGGACGGAGGAAAACCTCCAATTCTTATATTTGGGAGTGATTCTGAGGATGAAACACCCCTCAGCCCTCTTTTCAAAGACCCCGCCTCCGAAAAAGAAGAGGAGGAGAAGAACTGTGAAAATATTCAACTGCGTAACCGTACGCTGCCTGAGAAGAAGCTCGGACCTACAAACAAAGGTTCTAACAAAAAAGACAAAGGGAAAGGAAAAATCCCTGAGAAAATTGCCTTCGATGACGGAGTGGTAAAAGAGCTCACCACAGAAGACCCGTCTAAGAAAAACAAGGTGGATTATAACGTCCTAGCATTGTTAGTTATATGTATGCCCTAGAGGCCATTATTGTACATATGATTTATATTATAGTGGATACTTGGACATATCTAGAGAGGACTTTCTTGCTCGACATGATAGTATGCTATCTGGTTGCTCTTTGTCTTAACATGTAGACTTGTATTGTGATACTGTCTTACTCTCACATGTTGATAAATCCCTTAGGATGTGTACTTGACTACCAGGACTATGAGGGAGATCATACGAGTGGTTCCAGGGTAGTCTACAAGTTCATCTTTTAATTGTTCCTAGTCGAGGGTATATCGAGACAGGACATCGATATTCCAGAGTAGACTAGCGTATACGCTTCTTGACCCATATGATGGGCGATGGATGATCCTACATCCATTGGTGTTTGATATCAAAGATGGTATACGGGTGCTCAGTGGAGACTGGGTACACTGAACATGACTTGCCGAGAACTCCTAGATGGTATTATACCTATCGTCATATAGCAGTTCTCTGGTGACACTGGTACAAGTTAGTCTGTAGACCCGAAATCGTCATAGAGTTTTGTGTGATTCCCACTGTGCTTTGATTTCTACCTTACCACATTCAAGAGAACGTGCAAAACGGTTGTTTTTGGGTACAGTCCTGTCACGACCTGAAATTTGGCACGTGACGGCCCTTATACTACGTAACATCTTCAAGCGTAACGTAATTCAAGTAAGCCGAAAACCCAGCAATCTAAACCATCAAAATAGTAAGTGATAATAACATTATTAAAACTTTTGAAATCTCAATCAAAATTCTTTAAAGTCCAAATTTACTTCCTTTAAAAATTTGGCAGCACATCCTTTGTAAAATAAGCTCCTAAAAAGGGTACAACAAAAGATATAAGTAAAGCATTCCCAAACGGGAGCAAATCCACGCCCAAAGGCGGAAAACAACCACTACAACGGATATACGATGTCGTAGCGAAGAAAAAGACGATATAAATAAAAACAGCATAAATGACACCCAGTCACAAAATAATATACAATATCGTCCTCACAACTAGTCAATACATGAAAATGGTACATGGAGAGTACTAGATACAAGAAATATACAATGTATATCATCGGATAACCGCAACCCACCTAAAGCAAACGGCCTCACAGCCAAACGTAGCGGTATCCGCAAAATTTGAGATAATAAGACGCCTTGCCGCGACCACTCTGATGATCAGACCTGAAAAACCCTGCGGCACAATGAGGGGTGAGTTGCCGATTCGTGAATAGTAAATAATATCATACTGTAATCGCAAGTATGCACTAACAATAATAATCTAACACATGTAATCTGTTAGCATAGGTATGGCAATATGAATATGCAACTATCATGATCAAGGTACACCACCAGGGTACTATATCTACATGAATCAAATGTATATCAACTAAATACTGAGTGCGGGAAAATTAATAATCTCATGCACAAATCATAAGCATGGAAAAACCCGGTGTAAATCAACAACACCCCAAATCCCAAAATCCTCAGATCGGCCCTCATATTGGTCCTCAGATCTCATGGAACCTGAGTGTCAAATATCGACACTCGAAAATATCATGAAAACTAGTGCCCAGCATCGACACATAAATACTCGTATCCATACGTTCCTCGAATCCTAAGTGTCCAATGTCGACACTTGTGATCTACGTATCGGTTTTCTGATATCCATACGTTCCTCGAAACCCAAGTGTCCAACCTCGACACTTGTGTTTCACGTATCGGTTTCCTATATCCATATCTCTCTCAGAATATAAGTGCCCAACATCGACACTTGAAATTCCAAAATCGCATGAAAACATATCTCAAATGTGTAAATCCATGTAATATAACATATGCAATATAGAACAACAATATAAGTATATCACGGGAAAAAAATCCGTTATTTAAATGCATCAATGTCATTAAATATATCACGCGGTTCCCAAGTATCCGAATCCAATATACATATATAACATCGTCCCATACCACCGATATATATGTCATATAAAGATGAACATATAACTATAGCAAGGTATATGTGTGAGCATGTAGGTATAGCAAGGCATATACGTAAGCATGTAGGTGTACAGATATGCTATATGTGTTAGTTGTATGTATGCCCTAGAGACCATTACTGTATATGAGATGTATATTGTAATGGATGCTGGGACATATATATGGAGGACTTTCTTGCTCGACATGATAGTACGCTATCTGGTTGCTCTTTATCTTTACATGTACACTTATTGTCTCTCTGTTACATGTTGATAAAGCCCTTAGGATGTGTACTCGACTTCCAAGACTATGATGCAGATCATACTAGTGGGGCCTGGGTAGTCCATGAGTACATCCTTCAATGTTCCTAGTCGTGGGAATATCGAGACGGGGCATCGATATTCGAGAGTAGACTAGCGTATATCTTCTCGACCCATGTGATGGGCGATGGATGATCCCATATCCATTGGTGTTTGACATCAGAGATGGTATGCGGGTGCTCAGTGGAGATTGGGTACACTGAACGGACTCGCCGAGAACTCCCAGATGGTATTATATCTCACGTCAGATGGCAGTTCTTTGGTGACACTGGTACAGCTTAGTCTGTTGACCCGAGATCGTCATAGAGTCTTGTGTGTCTCCCACTTTGCTTTGATTTCTACCCTACCACGGCTCTACCGAGTCGTGCAAACTGGTGGTTTTTGGGTACAGTTCCGAGTCACATGGAGGCAATGAGCGATAGGAGGGGATTCGTCTTTCCCGGTATTGGGGGTTGATGTTGCGCTATACTCGATTGGCCATAACTGGAAATCCCTGGCCAGGTTTGATGTGATTTACTGGTAAGTGTTATTAGTAGTTTCACGCTCGTTATGGACCTTACATCGGCATGAATTATCAAGCTACCGGGGTCTTACGTTTACCACCCCTAGGCGAGATATGTGACATATCAGACGAACAGACCGGACTGTGCGGTAAGTGTTACTGATTGGATTCGCAGGAGTGTGAGCAGGCTTGCTCGTTGATCTTCTGATCGCTCAATACCCGGGTGGCCGTTACGTTTAGCAGACCGCTTGCGGCTTGTGGGTGACTGATATGATCACCACCTACTGCCGGCGTATTGACGTGTCTTTAGAGTCCTACACAGAGGTTTCCTGGCTCAAGCGAAACGAAATAGGAGCGCATATGAGATATGCGTGGGACCAAGAATAATACCAGTATGTGATACTGTATTCTATTCTCGCGATTTGTATCATCGGTCGGTTATATGTGATATAGCCGAGTTACCGAATCAAGTGTTGATTCGATATATTGATACACTAGATATTAGTCGGTTATATGCGATATGACCGGATCATTAAATCAAGTGTTGATTTAATGATTTAATGTATAATTATATATTTGATATATTACTTTACATTAACTAGTATTTGTTCACTTAAGATTGATTTTCTCACTTAATGTGCACATGTTGTATATGTGATATATGTTTGTGCACTAGATTGTATCATGCTTGATGATACATACAAACTTGGGTGTATGAGTGACTTATACCATATTTAAATTAGTGGAAAAGGTTTATATTTATTTTGTAATTCAAAATTAGTGTGCACTTTGTCATGCTTGAAGCTTCATGAAGCTTTTAGCATCATTTGACCAAGTCCACTAACTTTGTCTCACTAAAGATATTTATTAACCAAACCACTAACTTAAACTATGGTTTAGTCTTTACAAAGGTTAACTCACCCATGGTTGCATTATGATAAACTTCACTTATTATAATTTTCTCATTATTATATTCTTTCTTCTTCTTCTTCTTCTTCATCATCATCAAGAAGAAAAGCTCTTTAGAATTTTTCAAGTGAAGAAATAAAGTGAGAAATCAAAATCCAAAGTGAACCCACTTCCTATTTCATAATTCTCTACTACTTGCCATTTAGTTTAGGGTGTTCTCTTCACAAAGTTCTTGACCTAGTGAAGATGGAGCTTGAGTTTGAGTCTCCTTGACGTAGATCATCTTCGGCCTCGAAGTCAACGAGCTAGCCCGTTCATTTCACCGAAGAAACCATCACTAGAGTCCGGGATCTGGATGATCGCAGCGAAGGGACGTCAACACGGAGCTTTAGAAGTGAAGGACCAGATCTACAAAGGCTGTATTATCATTCACTTCTCTTTGTAATGTTAGATTACAAGTTGTGTTACCCTAGTTTTCTAGTATGATCTTGAGGTTGATTGCTTAGCACCCCCTTTAATTTTTGTTGTGGCATGAGTGATACTTGCAAACCCTAGTCTAGGTGCTGAGGAATCCCAACAATATGTCATATGCGCCATCGCACAAGAATAAATGCCTCTATATCTCTAACCAATAGCATGGTATATCATATGAATATTTATGATGTGCGTATCGGGGCAATTACCTACAGTGTGTGTGTAGTATATAATTGGTGCTCGTGCAACATGGACTGTCAATAATAGTGCGGTGTACAATAGATACAGGTTCAGGAACAACAAGTAATTATATGCAAATGAAGTTCATGCACCATCTCTATATGTGCATATAAACATGCGGCTAATATCATATCATATCTAGCCCTGACGCTTAACGCCATACGGGTGATTTCCCCGTAGATGTTAAATCTACTCACCAACAATCGCGGGCTAGGTAAATCCGACCACCTGCTTCCCTTTCTTCGCAGCGTCCGAAGCCCCCACTTGCGATCCTATTAACACAAAACATAACAAGTGCAAATTTTAGAAATCGATCAATAACACGTATACACTACGTTTGACCAACGCACCAACTCCAAACCAACTCACAAGTGTCCGTCTAATGGCTAACGAGTGTGGCGACACACCAAGACCAACCCAATCGCAGCAGCTACACAAGATCACGAACCGAGTCGGATCACGTAACACGCGTACTCCAAACACTAGAATATAGCAAAGTGATCCCAGATTTTGATACACCAAAAATTAGAGAAAGTTGCAAGTTCCACGAGAATACATACAAGCCCAGAGACCCCACGACAAAAATTCAACACCCCAGCCCCCACTCTGGCCGTAATTTGCGACCAGAACCAATAAATCTGTGGCCCGTTTATAGAGGGATGGTCTCAGGTTTTTATGGTGGGTTCTAGCTCACTATACTAGGTCACTGTGATGGGAACTTTTCCAACAATTAACTGGCTATACAGCATATCACAGAAGTCACAAGTTGATACTAAAAATACGATATTTGTATAAAACTAAACCTTTAGTGTTCTAAACCATAACTTTGAGGCAATACAACAAAATAAAGACCTAATTATCAGTTAGAGGTCATTACCTAACCACTCTTTCTCAAAAATCAAATCTTTCCAAGCTCCAAGGCATCATAGTGGCTAAATCAAGGATTTGAAGTGTTTAAAATGGGATTTTTGTGAAGTTTAGCAAGGTTTTAGTGTTGGGGTAGTGGGGGTTCAGTTTGGGGTTGAGGGAAATGAAAATAATTGAGAGTGAGAGAGAATGAGAGAGTGAGAGAGATAAAAATGATGAGGGGTGAGTGTAGGGTGAACTCAAGCCTTACACTCACTCCCCTCTCCTCACCTTATTAATGCTCACCATCAATGCACCATGACTCACATGCCACCTCTCTCTCAATCCAAACTAGATATTTCTCACACAAAAACTCTAAGCTTAAGGTTAAGACAAGGTTAGATCATGGTATGGATTTCTTAAGGTGTTATGATCACTTAACAAGATTAATACTAACTAACCCTCTCATTAACATGCACATGTGTGTGCAAGTCATAGCAAATAATAATAAAATAAAATATAAATTAATTCTTATAAAATGTGAGGAACCCGTTTTGGTAAACTTTTCCTTAAAAACCAGCATTATCGCTTAATTAACACTAATCGTATTCTAAGGTGTTACAGTCTCCCCCCTTAAAGAAAATTCGTCTCCGAATTAAAATTTCATACAAGCGTACCTTCAAAGAGATGAGGGAACTTCTTCCACATCTCGCTCTCGGCCTTCCAAGTGATCTCCTCACCAGTCGGGCTACGCCAAAGAACCTTCACAGACGACAAGACCTTTGACCGAAGTTTCTTCACCTGCCGATCCAATATAACTACCAGCTGCTCGGTGAACGAAAGATCGCGCTCAAGCTGAACGGTCTGGTGCTGTATCATGTGAGAAGGATCATGAAGGTATTTACAAAGTATCGACACATGGAACACGGGGTGAACTTCCGGAAAACTGGGGGGAGCGCCAAACGATAAGCAACAGTGCCAACTTGCTCAAGGATCTCGAAAGGACCTATAAATCTGGGACTGAGCTTCCCCTTCCTCCCAAATCTCATAAGGCCCTTCATCGGAGAAATCCGCAGGAATACATGATCCTCCACTGCGAACTCAAGTCTGCGACATATGATTTCTGTCTGCACTGGGCTGCTCTCATCCTGTCATGAATCAGCTGGATCTTCTCCATAGTCTTCTAAACTAGCTGGGGACCTAAAACCCTACTCTCACTGAGTTCGGTCCAACAGACTGCCGATCAACACTTCCTACCATACAAAGCCTCAAAAGGCGCCATCTGAATCGTCTCCTGATAACTGTTATTGTAGGAGAATTCAATCAACGGCAAGTGACGATCCTAACTGCTACCAAAATCAAGCATACACTCATGGAGCATATCCTCCAGAGTCTGTATAGTCCGCTCCGACTGACCATCGGTCTGTGGATGAAAAGCGGTGCTAAAACTCAACCGGGTACCCAAAGCTTCCTGAAGCTTCTGCCAAAGACGGCTAGTAAACTGGGTGCCTCTGTCGGATACAATGCATGTGGGAACACCGTGCATATGCACAATCTCATCTATATACAACTGAGCATACTGAGCATAACCGAAAGTGATCTTCACTGAAAGGAAGTAAGCCGCTTTCGTCAACTGGTCTACAATCACCCAAATGGAGTTATACCCCCGACTGATCCCGGGTAGACCCACAATAAAGTCCATGGAAATCTGCTCCTATTTCTACTCAGGAATGGGTAAGGGTCGCAACACTCCAGCCGGTCTCTGATGCTCAGCCTTGACTTGCTGACAAGTCAGGCATCTCGAAACGAAGTTCGAAACATCACGCTTCATCCCTTCCCACCAGTAAAAGTCTCTCAAGTCACGAGACATGTTGGTGGAACCTAGATGAACGCTAAAGGTTGACTGATGTGCCTGCTCTAGATCTCGCGTCTCAACCCATTACTATCCAGTACACAAACACGAATCCCGTAATATAGCACGCCCTGGTCATCAATCAAGAACTACGAATCTGTACCCTGCCGAACAAGCTCAAGAATCTCAATCAAACAGGTATCACTGGGCTGCGCCTCACGGATACGATCAAGTAGAAGTGGACGGGCACGGACATGAGCAAGCTGTTCCCCAGTGGAAGTGAACTCAAACTGTACTCTACCATTGCACAAGGTCTGCCAATATGCAGAAGACTGTCGCTGAACTGTGCTCAACTGGGACAAGCTACCCCCGGGCCTACGACTCAAAGCATCAGCTACCACATTCGCCTTGCCCGGGTGATAAAGGATCTCACAATCATAATCCTTCACAAACTCCATCCAACGGCGCTGTCTCAGATTCAGATCCCGCTGCTGGAAGATGTACTTCAAGCTCTTGTGATCCGTGAAGATCTGACACGACTCCCCGTATAAGTAGTGTCTCCAAATCTTCAACGCAAAGACCACCGCGGCCATCTCAAGATCGTGAGTGGGGTAATTTTGCTCGTGGCTCTTCAGCTGCCTAGAAGCATAAGCAATCACTCTATCATGCTGCATCAATACACAACCGAGCCCCACTCGAGAAGTATCATAGTAAACAACATAGCCACCAGATCCAGAAGGTAAAGATAGAACTGGTTCAGTCGTCAACCGAGTCTTCAAGTGCTGAAAACTCTACTCGCACTCATCAGTCCAAAGAAAGGGAACCCCTTTCTGGGTCAGTCCGGTCAGCGGTGCAGCGATACTCGAAAAATCCTGCACAAAACGGCGATAATAACCAGCTAAGCCCAAAAAGCTACGGACTTCAGTCACAGATACAGGTCTGGGCCAAAGCTGCACAACCTCGATCTTCCTCGGGTCCACAAGAATACCATCTCCAGTCACCACATGACCCAGGAAATCAACTCTATCAAGCCAAAACGTGCACTTTGAGAATTTAGCATACAGCTGGTGCTCTCTCAATATCTATAAAGCAATCCTCAAGTGCTGCTCATGCTCCTCACGACTCCTAGAGTAGACTAGAATGTCATCAACAAACATAATAATGAACTGATCGAGGAACGGCCTGAAAATCCGGTTCATCAGATCCATAAACGCTGCTGGCGCATTGGTGAGTCCGAACGACATCACCAAAAACTCATAATACCCATAGCGCATACGAAAAACAGTCTTCGGAATGTCATCATTCCGAACCCGCAACTGATGATAACCCGAATGCAAATCAATTTTAGAAAAAATGTTTCGCACCCTGGAGCTGATCAAACAGATAGTCAATGCGAGGTAAAAGATAGCTATTCCACACCGTAGCTCAGTTCAATTGACGATAATTAACGCACAACCTCAAACTGCCGTCCTTCTTCTTGACGAACAGAACAGGAGCTCCCCAAGGCGAAACACTCGGAAGCACAAGTTCCTATCAAGCAACTCTTGCAATTGATCTTTAAGCTCTCTAAGCTCTGCCGGAGCCATCCAGTAAGGTGGTATAGAAATAGGCCCCATGCCAGAATCAGATCAATGCAAAACTCAATATCGCGCTCTAGCGGCAAACCAGGTAACTCATCGGGAAAGACGTCGGGAAACTCTCGCACTATAGGAACCCGGTCCAACGACTCTACTGTAGCTCCAATATCATGAATAAAAGCCAAAAATCCCCGACATCCCCTCCTCAAAAGCCGACTAGCGCAAAGGGTAGAAATCAAACCGTGAGGGGCGACACCATGGCCCCCATGCACCACAAACACTGACTCACCGAGAAAATAAAACCTAACTGTTTTCTCGCGGCAGTCTACGGATGCGTAGAAAGTAGCTAACCAGTCCATGCCCAGGAGAACGTTGAAGTCCAACATCTCAAGAAGGATCAAGTCGACGGACAAATCTCTATCTCCTAAATGAATAGCACACGACCGAAACACATGTCGCGCAACAAATGACTCGCCAACAAGTGTAGTCACAACAAGCGGCTGATCTAGCAAACATGACTCTCGGCCTAACCTCAGCACGAAGTGTATAGAAACATACAAATGCGTAGATCCCGGATCAAATAAAACATGTGCATCAAAAGAACATACAGAAAGGGTACCTGAAACCACTGCATTGGACGCCTACGCGTTCTGAGGAGTCAAGGCAAACACTCGAGCCTGCCCTCTACCGGCGACTGGCTGACCTCCGCCTCTACCACCCCGCCCTCTCGGTACAAAACCACCGCGACCACGACCTCTCTGCACATGAGTCTGACACGGAGCAACAATAGGCATAAGGGGCAATACCCTCTGAGGTGGAGAAGGTGGTAAGGTAACCTGCGGTACAGCTGCCTCGCTCTCCCGTGGCTCAGTACAATCTCGAACCCGATGACCCAAACACCCGCATCGGTAACATCCAGATTCAAACTGCCGATTCTCCTGAGGATAAGAGCTAAAAAGCCGACCTCGTCCCGAACCTCCACTACCCCCAGTATCTGAATGGGAACTGTCACGACGTCTAAATGCCCGCCTCCCTCTGAATCCTCAGTATGAACCCTCTTCGGTTCCGGAGCAACCGACGTCTCAGAAAGACGCTCCTCAACAACCAACAGGGCTGCGTCTACCGCTGCTACATAGGTGTCGCAATGCTGAATGCTGATAGCGAGGAACAAATGGATAAGCAGGCCTCGCACAAACCTCTTAACCCGCATCTCCTCCGTAGCTACCAAATACGGAGCATACACAGACAGCTCGGTAAACAGCACATCATACTCGGCCACCGTCATACCCTGAGTCTGGCGTAACGACTCG